>JAHSQG010000013.1:0-1260757 GCA_020631755.1 Colletotrichum sublineola
CCGTCTCAGATTGTGCAAATTGGGAGAGGGTTGGGAGGAGGTGAGCGCTGCTGTTTGCATGTCATTTTCTGAGAGAGCATCGGCTGGAAGCCTCTGGTTACGGTGCTTTCGAATCTAGGTAGTATGAGCATTCAATCCGTCATGAGTGAATGAGAACAGGTTCATATACTGCCTACCAATGCAATGCCGTACGCCTTATCTTTTTTCCTCTTATAGGTGTATCAGGGAGGCCGTACGTAACCTACATACGGTTATTTAAGCCAGGACGTTTCGGCATGTACGACGACCGTCGACTGCCCAGTCCATTGCAGTTTACGATGTATTTTCATGCGCGTATTACTTTCAAGTAGAATAAGTAATATGAAAATGGGAGTTGTTTGTCTGCCGCCGTCTCCTGCCGACGTCCCGTTGCTCACATTCGAGCATAAGTCCTCTATAACTTGATCGAACCTATAAGGCGAGGCAAGCAATTTGCTTCGCACAAATATGCGGTGAAAGAGACATCAAAAACATTCGGCTCGCCCGCTCTGTTGCTCCATTCAATTCGCTCTCGGTACATGCTCAGTTCCATATGCAACTTTTATGAACACGTCATCGCGCAGCCCTTGTAGAGCTCACGCCAGCATGCCGGACTCACGGGTAGTCGGACTCCCTAAGCTCTGGGATCTGGCTGTCGCGTCTTTGTCTGACGATATCGGACAGCAACTCAGCTTGGGTTTTGGATTCAAGCAGTATCAGCACTCCGAGCTTTCACTGGGTTTTCAAGAGAGGAAATTATATCATGAGAAGGAGTAGAGGCTGTACAACCATCGTGTAACCGGAGGATGCATAACTCCTCTGAGGCCAAGTGCAGCGTCCTTCCGAATATAACTCTTCGCCCTGGGCCAGCCTCGAAACTCTTGTCCGTGTAGGTTAGCTCTATCTATACTCAGCCTTTCGTGCATTGATGACTGCCGTATCGGATGGGTCTTCTTCGTTGACAGCCAATCCTTTGGTACAACGCTGGACAATACTGAGGCCATATCGGTATCGTTACAAGATACACCGAGCCTGAAATCGGAATTTTCGATAAGAACTCTGTCGAGGAGCTGTAAGTCGGGATCGTCAAGCTTTATGGCTCCGCTCTGCTTTCGCATGGCGTGGATGATTGACGGACGTCAACAGACTCGCGGCTCTTACACCACGCACTCATGGGATAGAGCATCTTGCGGCTGCCGAACTTCTGGCCGAGCAAGGGGCCAGCGTCTCAATCGATAATGTTTTCGGCTTGACCCCTTTTCACCTGGCAGTCGCCCACGACCGGAAAGCCATGGGTTTCATTGGAAAGCATTTAAACAGCTTCTTTTCTCACACCGTTAACGGGTGCTCGTCGCCGAAGGAAACGATCCCGAACAAGATCTCAGTCCGGAAGGATGTGAAGGCCGAGAAGGCCATATCGGGTTCATGGGTGGGATTCACCCTATACTTGGAGTGGAGGACAACGGAAGAGAACAGTTGGAGCCTTCAGGTCAAAAAACTGTCTCCCTGAGACTCGCCGCTCTTCATGTTCTTCTGAGAAGGCGAGGATGAGGAGGGGCCGGGTGGGAGCGACAGACCCAGCAGGCATACATACATACAATAAAACGGCATGAATACCGTGGACTTCAGCCTGCGTAAGCTTCTCTACTTACGCTGCATGATAGGATGAGGGGAACTCGGTGAATATGGTACATACATCTTTTGATGGTGGTTGGGCCGTTGTTGTTTCCAGGTGTGAACTGATGGACTCAATCAGGAAGATGCTACGTCGCAAAGTCTAAGTCGGCGGCAACACTGCCTCTTCAGGCCAGAAAAAAGAAGAAGAAAACCAGGCCCACGGGTGTCTCTTGGACGTAGGGCAGACGAAAAGAGCTCCCTGCTTAGTTTTGTAGCTGTAATTTGGTGGATCCTCGCAGGATGCATGGTTGCTAGATGCGGGTTCAAGAAAACATTCTGGTTCAAAGACATGAATTTGGTGTAAGATTGCTATGCATAGCGTTTCTGTCTTTTGAATGAGCGTACTGTTTCTATCCTAGCTATGAGCCTCTACGTTCGTATCCCTTTTCGAACCGACAGAGGAAGCCGGAGTCTATTAAACAGCAGCGTCATTATCAGACCTGCGTCCTGTGATAAAATAGCTAGTGTTTCGGTTCGTGTCAGCTGATGCACAGATCTAGAGGGCATGAGAAAATGACAAAAAGACTACTCACACAGGCCATTACGCGTGGATGTTCTCGTCCCCGATCTCCTTGCATACGTCCATCAGGAACACGCCGACCTTCTTGCGAGTCCAGCCGTGACCACGCATCAGCGCTGCCATTGAGAAGCTTCCAAGACCGTTCATCATATTCTCACCGTTCCAGATGCCAATCTACTTCCATCTGCGGTCCTTTGGCCACGTATTAGACGGCCACTTCGTGACGGTCAGATTCACATCCACGAATCCAACCTCCATCATAACTTCTTTTAGGGAAGTGATTCTGAAAAGGGGCGCCCGAATTTTTTGGACGTATCTTGGAGCAGGTCAAACCATTTGACTAGGTTGGAATCAGGTCTGAGAGTTGTATCATTAGAGGTTGGGTACAAGTCAACCTCCTGCAATTCGACTCATCCGCCCGGCTCGAGGTTGCTGTACATTGCCTCAGATTAGCACCCTCCTCTTCTAATAGCAGTAGTATAGCACGACTAGATCCCCAACAAGGCCTAGTTAGTAAGGGATTAATGAAGCCACACTTACTCATAGCACTTGCGTAGGTATTTCTTCCAGTCGCTGAGGCCAGACGATAGAATCCGGCTGTGGATATACTGGAAAGGGAGTATGTCCATGGGTCCTCGGCGTCATCGACTTCGAATCTGACATTCGGGGGGACACTATAATCGTGTGATCAGTATCATTTATGTAAGAGCAGCTTCCACTCCAAGGTAAACTATGAAAGGGATGAGAATCAGCGTACTAAGAGGGTCGAGTTGGAGAGAGATCAATGGCAAGGACATGTGTTATGATTCAAGTCAGCCTTATACAAGTACGCTTGCCAACAGCGTCGCGTATCGCGCATCTTCGAATGAACGGGGCGAAGCTCACCTCAGATTCAGGATACTCGTCCCCAAATTCTAGAGCCCAAATACCAGTGCCGGTCCCTACATCGAGGATGCGGCCGACCTTGGCCCCTTTTTGACATGGCGGGGCCATGCCGATCTTGTTATTGCTCACGAGAAGCCATAGGGTATGTTCTCCAAGTCTAGGCGTCTTTGTCAGTTCGCAGTCTACCGTGGGCCCAGATATGGATGGACGATACCTAATCTCTCTAGCTCCCTTTTGTCCTTCGGAAGGAGGTATGCTAGGGCAAGGTCAGCACAGCTCGCGAGAATAGCACACTGAAACGCACTGCCGTCCTTGTATTGATGGTATGTCCTGCCAGTTTCCAGGCGTTACTCAAAAATGGAGTCACGAAGGCTCGTGCTCGACGAAGCAACACTCTAAAAGTAAAATCGAGTAAGTTGATGGTTTCCCAGAATCTCTTGTGTAGCAATGGCAGTGGTCTTTTGTCGAAAAACCTCACTTACCTCTCCGGTCACTGATTGGACATCGATCCAAGGTTTCAGAATCTCCGGTTGCAAGTGTAGTTAGATATATCACACGCGAACGCGAGACACAGCGAGCTTGGACTCACCTATTTCCAGGTCCACGTCAATACGTTGGGGCGATTGTCTCGAGACATGTGGCACGCTTCTAATCGTCGCAGGAGCAATCGCGACACGAGCAAGTGACGGCTCAAAGTGCTGGACACCGCTATCCTTCACTTTGTTGACTCCCCTAGAATCGGTCATTTATGGAAGGGAGCTGACAGAACATTTCGAGCAGCTGGGGCGTCCCATACTTATGTGACAACGGCGACGCCAGACGATACCCTCTTCTCAGTCGACGGTAGGTGGACGAGAGAACCAACAGGCGGCCGTGCATACCGCGGTTGTTGACCCGGCCCGGCTCGACTTCCTCACCTCCCCGGTATACAAGGGTATGGTAGGCGGCGTATCGTGGGTGAATGCACCTCAGTTCACATTGACTGGGTCAATCTGCCGCTCAGACGCGAATATACGGAGAAACCCGAGTTGGTTGATTGATTCGCTCTATACTACTACTCATCAGGGGTTTGCCTATTTACTAAGACGTGGACCTGAGAGAGTTCCGGGATATGACAAGAACGAAGAAACCATTTAGTTTGTAATGTATTCATGTCCATACCAATGACCTGCGGACCAAGGTCAAATTCCGCACCAACTACAACCCAAGAAGCATTTCGCGCTTGATGGCTTCGAGTGAGATGGAACAGAAGGCCACCGCCCACTTTAGTATAGGGCCTTTGCTTGAATCTCCGTTGGCCTAGGACCAGTCAGGGGTCTGTATTAAGTTCAACAACTCGGTCGACCTACTCCTCAGGCCGTGAACCTGGCTGTCGTGCTGGAAACCGAGGTATCTGCAACATGCAGCTCACGAAGAGACACGACCGATCAGACCTTTCCATCTCTATCTCATTGTTGTGGACGGTACGGTTTGTCGCAGTGACGAGGCACCCCCCCCCCCCCCCCCCCCCCCAAAGAGATATAACTTACTAGGCCGACATACTAATAGCTTGCATCCACGATAGATTCCCACATCTTCATACGGTATTCGAGGCTGTGTTCGGGCAGACTGGTGCCTGATGAAAACAAGGCTCTCAGCACGAAGCGGTGGACAAGAAAGTAGTTCTAAGGATCTGGCACTGAGCTTAGGCTTTCACTCTCGGCTTTCAACCAAACATCATGGAGCTCAATGCTACAGTTAGAGGGTTAATTACAAAAATTTCGGTACACATGTTGATAGGTGTGGGGAAAAGTGCTTACCTACCTGACTAACGAATATATCTGGTGTATGCAAAAAAATGACGTGATGTGTGAAGCCACTGCCGCTTTCCAGAGAAAAAGGAAGAAATATCGCACGAAGAATGTCTACTTTTCGAGTGGCAATATTTATCGTTGTTTCATATAACCTCGCTGTACCCTTCACGGAGCGATGGTTGCAGCTTCCTCTGCTGGATTCCCGTCGGCAGGGCAGTCGGCGCGTGTCCCCGATCATGACGTATTGTGGGCCTCGCCGGCCATTCAAGTTTGAGTTGCTAACGGATGTCTTGTGGAGGACTCGATGGAGCATCTCCCCGAGCCACGAAAGGGCCTACCTAGGGACATGGGCTTTCCAGGACTTGATTAATTATGGATATTGGCGCCCACCTGATGGCCGGAGCGCCCACTCGAAGCATTCCAGTTTTCTGATGAAGCGTTTCGATACCGTCTTTGCTTTGACATCAGTACCGGTAGATACCGAGACGTGTAGCAATAACAGAGCTTATCACTATGGATCTGTGGGTGGCCTGGATTCCCGAGCCTAAGGGGGAAGTGCCCCTGCAGGTGTATGACTGTAAAGCACCGTAGCCAGCGACATCAGTATTGCACTTGGCTCGACGACAACCCTTCGTAACACCAGACTCTATGCTGGCAGGTCAGAAGTCTGGGCAAGGGTCGTCACTTCTTGTACTACTCGTGACCGATAACGCGGGGGAGGCTCACGGAGGTAGTAGTAAATGAACCCGACGGTGATCCGCGTGTCGAAAGTAGGAGATAAGTAGCTGTGCGCCGAAGGGGATATTCGGATAGATGGATACAAGCCTCATCGAGCGTAGCCTTCAGCCTCCGAGCCGGGCGGGGACACAAAGGACCCTGAGCCGTTTCCAAAATTAGCAGTCCACCATCGATATCCTCCGTGGTGGGCACCGAGGTCCGATCGAACGGGCGGGAAAAAAAACAATGTACCGGTAGAGGATTTGGTGTTGGGATGTCATCAGTGGCGCCAAAAATCCGGGTTTTCTGCACCCTCATCACCAATGCAACCGTTGAGGGGGGGCCACCCCCCACAACGACTGGTCTGTCGATCTCGGTCAATTCTTGGACAGCTCCGGCCTCGCGAAACCAAAAGCGAATACAACCCGGCCCCATACATGATTTCATCGGGAGGGCAGTTCTCGGTGTAGGGCAATTTTGATCTCTGGCGTGTGTGTGCCAAGATCATGTCTGCTTGTTGTTGATGTCGGTCGGGGTCCTAGTGGATGACGAGAGGGGTTTCCTCCTACTTAGAAGCCATGGCTCGCTCCCCCTTCTTCTGTCTAGATTCCGCGTGGTAAGGAGTGTTTAGGCTTTTCCTCACTCTGTCAATCTTCTTACACTCGCTGCTCCTCTTTACAGTTGTTTATTCACTCGCTTACACGCTTTTCGCTTCTCTTCAAAGATAACAACCGCCTGCCCCACGGAAATCTCAGGATGTCGAAACGTGACAGTCTTACGGTCTGGCTGCCGAAGGAGATGTACGGCTCCGTCGAGCCATTCGCCGATGACCGGTACATATGGTCACCGATGCCTTTCGATGAGTCCTTGCCCGTCGAGCAGACGTCCTTCATCGATATGGGAAACAACGCTGCCAGACCAACGAACCCGGAGCCAGCGAGTTATGAGCCTCTGGCCCCGCCGCCGCCAGCAGTGCTCGCGGGGGGGCCGACAGACCTGGCCACTTCGGACACCGATTCCGAGAGGGAGTTCCCCCTGAGAAAGATCAGCCAGAACCTGAGCAGGGGAAGGCGGAGACCCCGCGGCACGCAACCGGCCCGGCAGAAGCGCTCCGGGGTGGGCGACGGGTCCCCGAACAGCAGGGGTTTCGCGGTGCATCTGGGCCTGAACCTCGACATCGAGGTGACGCTGAAGGCGAGAATCTTTGGCGGCTTAGAGATCAGTGCCTTGTGAGTCGGCCCGCTGCATCCTCTCGGCACGTGGCTGGATCGTCCTAATCATGCAGAAGTGATGAATCATGATGACGACAAATATCGACGATGTAAATGACTTTTTTTGTTGCATGGAAAATTAAAGCGAGGGTGGAGCACACGATAGTGCATGGGTACCATGGAAACCGACAAAACACTGCAATTCGAATATAAGCTCGCGAATGCCGAGAAATCGACTGCCAGCAATGTCTTCACAGACACCCGTTACGGAACGAGAGGCGGCGATTTCAACCTGACAAGGTATCGGAACGCGGCAAACATCACCGTCTCTGGACCATAATGAAGTGGCTTGGTTCCACTGGGCGGCACATTGGAATTGTGGATGAAACAACCGGGAGCTAACAGACAGCATTTGGAGCTTTGCTTTGGAACAGTTGCCAAGGCGCAGTTGTCGAAATTTCTGTGCAGTAAAAGCTTCCGCAAAAAAAAAAAAAAAAAACGACGAGACATGCTTTTGAAGGGATCATGTTTGGAGTCGGGGGGAGGGGACCAAAATGTCAGATGAGCCAGCTGCCCAGAAACCGGGGTTAGAGAATCGTGGCTGAATCATGATGCACGATAGATGAAGTAGTAATATTTGATGTACGATAATGGGGATGCGATATCGACCGGTAGATGGCGCGCTTGTGAGACAGGAGGCATCACCGAGTTTTGACTCACTGCATCGTGGAAGGGGAACACGCAAATGCAAGCAACAAGCAAGCCAGGTTTCCTCAGGGGGATGGTCAGCGATGTGTTCCCACATGGGCGTACCACGATGCACGGACCACAGCCAAAGTCTCGAAAATCGGTCTAGAACAGCGCGAACTTTCAGCTATAGTGGGGAACTAGGTACAGATGGCCTCTGATCCCTGTGTACGTGCGTGTGCTCACACGCTAAACCCGTTCCTGGTTCCCCCATCGATGCCTCTTATCTGCTGCATCCTCAGCGCGCGGCCACGCTGCGAACGTGTGCGGCGTTGATTTGCAGTTCCGTGGACCCAAAAACCTCGATTAGGCGGGTGCCAGAATCAGGAACGCCCTCGTCGCGGCACAGCGGAGAGGGGAGGCCGCGCCAATGGCCGGGGAGGATGTAAAGTAAGTCAGCAAATCTCTTTCGAGCCTCGCGCCGCCGCCGTCGCCGCCACCGCCGCATAGACGGAACAAATATTTGCTTTGGCGTGCCTCGATCTTCCTCTTCCCCGCCGGTTTGCTCTGTTGCTAATTTCAGAACTCCCTTTCTCTCTCTCCATCTCTCTCTCTTGTTTGCGTGACTTGGACCCTGAAGCCAACCGTCCGTTTGTCTGCGACGAGGGTGCCCGCCGTGTGAGAGAATGCGCCATACCCGCCGCCACCTCTCCTCGAATTTGTGAAGCCACCTTCGGTCTGCGCTATTTCTGACAACGTCAGTTCTTTGATAAGATCGAGGAAGACAGCCAGCCCCATCTGCTGTGGCCGAAGCATCTCACGACATTGCGACGTAGCTGGAGAAAAAGAGCCGCACTTTCACACACACACACACACACACACACACACACAAACACTCTCCCGCCTCTCTCTCTTTCTCAAACTCCCCCACACCCCACACCGACGACCGCGAATTGCAATCCCCGACTCGAAATGGCTCGCGACCGCTTCCCCGGCCTCGCCGTCCTGCTCTTCCTCGCCGCCCTCGTCGCGCCCCTCGCGACGGCCCAGCTCCAGATCTACACGGGCTCCGACAAGTACTTGTACCAGGGATGTTTCAACGAGACTAACGACATCGCCAACACGGCCCACGAGCGCGCCTTATCCGGGGGCGCCTCCCGCGTCTTTCAGGGCAATTTGACGGTACCGCTGTGCCTCAGCTTCTGCAGCAGCGGCGCCGACAAGGAATACACCTACGCCGGCGTTGAGTATTCTCGGTGAGTCCCCCCCCCCCTTTTCCACCATATCCACATCCCGGTCCCTCATAATCGCTGAGGACGGTCGGCCACACGTTCAAGAACGAGAAAAATGACTGACGGGGCGTCCGGGGGGATAGCGAGTGTTGGTGCGCCCAGATGATCTCGGGCCTCTCGGTCAAGTTCGACGACAGCGAGTGCAACCTACCCTGTGATGGCAACCAGGGCATGGTCTGCGGCGGCGCCCTCAAGCTGAGCGTATACAAGCTGACCGCCGGCGCCCCCTCGGCGGCCACGGCGACGTCCTGGGCTGTCGTGCTCGCGGCGGCGGTGTCGGCTGCAACGTACGTGATGCTGTAACGTTCGTCGGTTCCGGTGTCTTTTCTCTGGCGAATGGAGTTCTGAGTGGGAAAGGATAGCATAGCGCAAAGACTGCAGGGATCACACGAAAGGGCTTCAATGGTATTATTTTAAAGTTTTGTTTCTTACCGAAGGGGGAGAAAACACATCCCCTTTTGGTTTTTGGTCTATACAATTTCCCCTTTGGACCCAATTGTCTCGTGTCACCTCGCGCATCTCACCCAATTGAGCCTGAGGCGGAAGATAAAGTCAGACACAAGATGCGATTTTTGGGATATACGCGCACATGTTACCTAGCAGCAACAATGGTATCATGTCGTTATTCGTAAAAAAATAAAAATAAGTTGTACAATCGATCCTAAAGCCTCAGGGGACCCAGGCCCCTGCTCTCGACGGCTTTCTGGACTTCAGCCTTGATATCCGTTATGGTCTTCCTCCACCCCTGCTTGCCACGCCCCTCGCTGCCGTCCTCCTCCACCAGCCAGCTGAGCCAATGCACCAGCTTGGAAGCTTTGTGCATGTCTCGCTCCTCCAAGACGACCTTGGAGAGGTACTTCTCAAACACGACAACGTCGTCTCGATGCGGACCATCGTACCGGGTTCCATCGTACCAGGCCTCGAGCATGTCCTTGATCTCCTGGATCGATTTTACGGCCGAGCCCATGAAATTGACTTTGGGTGGCGGCGCCGGAAATTGCAGCTTGGTTTGTCCAACAGGCAGAGAGTCGCTCAAGTCTTCGGCGTGCTGCCGCCGAGCAGGAGCGTTGAGCAGGAGCCCGGACCGCTTCGCCAGCCGCTTCTTGCGATGGTCTTCGATGATTTCCTTGCGGACATCCTCTGGAAGCTCTGCAAGGAATTCCTGGTCCAGATCATCCAGATCTTCCTGGGAAGGTTGGTTCCCGGCTCCCTTGTTCGACAGAAAATTGGTCTGCAAGCGGTTTGCTGCCGCGTCTTGTTGTCTCTCCTTGGCATTATTAAACAAGCTTCTGCCACCTCTCTTTGTTGGCGTCGTGACTTTCTTTACCTGGGTAATCCTATCCTTGCGTGGGGACTGCGGCAGGCGGGTTTGCTGAACCTTGCTTTGACCGTACTGTGCCAGGATCTCTGCTTTCATGTCATCGGGTAGGGCGTTGAACACTTCTGGGTCTACCTGCGAGGGTACCTCGTCAATCACGACAGGGCTGTTGCTTCGTGACTTGACCTGCGAAGACGCCTGCTTTGACTCTGGCTTCGACCTCTGACCTCTCTGCAGCTTGGCCCGGATGTCGCTTGGCAACTCGGCCAAAACCGCCGGGTCAACCTGCGAAGGTAGGATGAACTGAGTTCCCATGATGTTCAAAGGCGTTTGTGCCTTTGCATCCCTCTCACCGGCCCGTGCGAGTGCCAAAGCAGGGTGCACTTTAGGCTTTCTCGGTGTCAAGGGATCGTCCGCAATGGGGTCCTGCGCCATATCTCCTCGGCTCTGGGTAGTAATAGTCCTCGGCTTCTGTGGGCTCTTTGAATCCTCGATGGGCTCCACAGCAGCCTTCTTTGCCCCCGTTGGACCACCAAAGCTGGGGAATGCCAGGCGTCGCTGGCTGCTCTCTGGCCCAACCGGGCCAGATTTAATCGGCTCCAGTTTTGTCAACTGGACGCCAAGACCTCGAAGGTCACCCGGTGTGAACCTGTACGACCGAAGTATCGATACGGCCTCTTTGGCAATCGTATCGGCGTCATGAGTCGCCACTCCAAACAAGATGCTCTTGCTGAACGAATCGCATTTACCATGGCCTAGGTGCTTCGGGGGATCTAGGGGTGCGTCCAGTGCCCGGCGCATGATTTTCATGGTGAACTGCTTTCCTTTGACTTGCTCGCTTAGCAAGCGTCGTTCCAGCTCCTTGCAGAGGTTAATAATAAACTCTTCGGCTTCTTGCTGGTTGATGAAGCGAATGCCCCAGTTCACCTCGGCCGAGACGGACTTCCGGGGCGGTTGCTCCCCAACTTCGGTTCGGTCAATGCCCCGGGCATACTCCCAGAGCTTCTCTCCCGTTTTGGGGCCCACCGTTGACGACAAACGCTCCTTGGTCACCTGTCGGATGTCTTTGACAAACTTGACCCCGATTTCCTCAAGCTTTCCACTGAGACTGTAAGCAACCCCGGGCAAGTCCTTCACCTCGAGTTCCCCGATGATGTCGAGAACTTGCTCCGGCTTGATCTGGAATTGACCGGCAGGTTTTGCTCGCCGCAAAGCGACCTTGGCAAGTAGTATGTTGCCTCCAATGCCTACTGATACCGCACAACCAGTTGCTTCTTTGATCGTATTCCGAAGCTGGAGCGCAATCTGTTCGGCCTTCTCTTGCTCCCTCCATATGCTGCCTTCGTCCACTCCAGTGCCATCGGAGCCCGCAGTGGACAGAACGATCGAGGTTATGTCGACAAGCGCCTCGTCAATGCTGACGCTCTGAACAATCCCTCCAAGCTCGAGAATCGACTCATAGAACAACCGACTGGCTTCTTCGTAGGCAGGGAAATCATAAGGCAAGACTTTGATGTCAGGGCATAGTTCTAGCGCCCGCTTCATCCACATGCCATTCTTGACGCCGAACTTGCGCGCCACATAGTTGCAGCTTGCGATCTCGGAGGCGTTTCCGTTGCTATGAGCAACCACGGTTGGTTTGTCCACATATTGAGGGTTCTTCTTGAGAGACACAGCGCAGAAGAAGCTGTCAAAGTCGACGTGGATGATGTACCGCCGCGACCCTGGTTTCCTCTTGATGGCTTTGGGAGATGCCCCTTTCTCCTTGGCAAACTTTTGCATTCTCGATTTTAGCTCGGCTTTCCACGTAGAAAGATGGTGTAGGCGGCTTTCAGAATAGAACTGCTTCAAGAAGTCGGGGTTCGCTGTTGATGACTTCCATATCTTGGGGTCGGATAGGAGAACGGCATTGTGCTCCTCGGAGGTCATGTTCTCCGGCAATTTGTTTTCTCGCTTTGGCTCCTTCTCAACAACGGGCGGAGTGACTTTTGCTTCGACTTTCTCGATTCTGGAGTCTTTGTCTTCCTCGGGGAGAATATCAACCATCAACTCGTCAATTTCCATGTCGTCAAACTCTTCGGCGTCGTCTTTGTCCTTGAGTGGAAGAGGTTTCACAGAATGTGAACATGATGGGCTGTATGAGTGTCGCGTTTGGGGCCGAGCAAGGGGCGTTTCAGCGCGCTCCGCAAATCGACTCAACGACGGTGTCGCAGGACTTCCGGTGGATGCTTTGAGCTGGCTTGTATAAAAGCTGGCATCCGTCTGTTCCCTGTATCCACTTTTGGCTTGCGGTGTTGCTTGAGTAACTGTTTTGGAGTCGTCAAGCTTGAGGACCTTCTGACGTGGCCCGTCATTATTGTTTACCCGATAGTCCGACCAAGGCAATAGTCTCCCGGCTTCGATGGAATCGGTGACCCAGGCCGGCTTCACGAGCCTGTATCTGCTATAATCGACAGATTTCTTGGGCGGAACAGAAGACGCGATGATATGTGTCGCCATAGTTTTCGAGTCCAGGTACTGCAAGAATCCTGCGCCGTGTTGAACCAGCTCGCGATGCAATCTGGTAAATTGGTGTGAGTGGCAGGCTCTCCAGCAAATCGCTATGAAGGGTTACGTACATGTGAAGCGGCGGTTGCGTATAACCCATAACGTGCGCAACAACACCCTTGAAAATCTGAGGCTTGTCGGGCGAAGCAGCTCGCATGTCAGCATCTAGGTTCTGTAGCTTGATCTTCTTGCGCCTGAAGTAGTCGCTAAAACCCCCGAAAGCGCTCTGCTCGTATTCTTCGCCAGTCTCATCTACGAATTCATGGTTTTCAATCCGCTTCCTCACTTGCGAGGAGTTCTTGTCAAGGCGACTGTTCATGATGCCGCTGCTTTGGAGCCCGGGCGCAAATGATGACTCTCTTTAAGAATGTAAGAGGCGGCAACAGTGTGCTCATCGGCGGCTCCGCTGATCCCTCGAACACTATCCAATCCAGATATCCGAGTGTTTTTTGATTCCAAACATTTTCATAGACGCGAAAATTGCCATGAGCTGCTCCTCTTAACGTAAAGTGGCATTGTTGAATGAAATGAGTTGGTGTTGAAAGATGGAACACCAGGATGCCTGCAAGGAACCGCGTTAAGTGGTGTGGGTCCAACGCGTTTCTGCACGTCCCATGTACCGCATGACTAATCGGCTCTGTAGCAACATTTAGAAACATGTGGGTAGTAGCTCCAGCAACGTCAACCGTTAACTTGGCCCAGGTCGTGGCTAGTTTTCTGCTGCCGGCTCTGTGAGGGACTACGACCATGAATAACGAACAATTCCGGAAGCTTTTAGGTGCCGAATCGGGCAAATCGCGGTCTCCGGGCAATGGAGCGTCCCAGAGCAACGCCAGTCCAGCCGCTTCCGGGGCGTTGGGATCGCGACAACGATCGAGCATTCCCATGACTCCGTATGTTGCACTGTCGATCCGCTCACCTAAATTGCGTTACTAATCTGTTTATTAGACGCTCTGTTGGAGTCGGACATGTTCGAAACGAGTTTGCGCGACAGCTTGCTGCAAGGAATCAAGAGAACCAGCCGCAAAAGAAATTTCGCACATCAACACCGAAAGGATCGCGACTTGCGGAGGGCTACGTTGACCGGGCACGAGGCCGTATGGAAGAGGAAGAAGACGACCGAGCAAAGAGGATAAAAGCGCTAGAAGAGGCGCTGAAGAACGAAGAAATCGACCAGGCGACATTCGAGAAGCTCTGTAGCGAAATCGCGGGAGGTGACCTTTCGAGCACGCACTTGATAAAGGGTTTGGACTTTAAGCTTCTGGAAAGGGTGCGCAAGGGCGAAGATGTCTACAGAGACGAAAAAGGCGGCGACGAAGAAGAGAAGGATCCGCGTGAGGAGGAAGTAGACGAAGCATTTGACGAGTTGGAGGTGACACAGGTGCAGGCCGTCGAAAAGGAAAAGGCAAAGAAGAAGGGCCAGTTCGCACCTGTAGCGCTTGCTCCAGGGAAGAAGAGAACCCGAGACCAGATTTTGGCCGAGTTAAAGGCCTCGAGAGAGGCCGCCAAGGCCCAGCAGGAGGCAGCGCTGGGCAATAAGTTCAAGAAGATCGGCGCCAAGCAACAGCCTGGGACCCGCATCGAACGAGACAGCAAAGGTCGCGAGGTCATGATTATCATCGACGAGGATGGTCACGAGAAGAGAAAGGTTCGCAAGATCCAAACAGGCGCCGAGGAGGAACAACGTGAGGAGTTCGTTCCGGACAAGGATGCGAAACCCCTGGGCATGGAGGTGCCCGAGTTCTACAAGAAGCAGCAGGCCGAGATCGAAGAAGACGACAACGACGACATCTTCGCCGATGCAGGGGACGATTACGACCCGCTTGCCGGGATGGACGACAGCTCTGACGAGGACAGCGAAGGCGAGGTCAAGGACAAGACGGAGGTCAAGGACGAGCGCAGCGCCGACACAAGAGCGATGCCACCGCCACCACGACCTGTGCAGACCCGCAACTACTTCAAGGACGCAAAGACGGAGCTCATCTCGTCGCAGACGCTCAAGGGTCCCTCAATGTCCGACCCAGCCATCCAGGCTGCTTTCAAGAGGGCTGCACAGCTTAACGCGGCGAACAGAGACCACGAGAACGACGAGGACGAGGAAGACGACCAGGAGGCCAGGGCTCGGCGGGAGCGCCACAAGAGAATGCTGCAAAGCGGGGACCGAGACGCCGAAGATCTGGACATGGGCTTCGGCACCAGCAGGTTCGAAGACGAAGCAGACTTTGACGACGCTCCAGTCAAGCTTTCGGCATGGGGCAACGATGACGACGGAGGTGGCGGCGAGGGCGGCAAAAACAAGAGGAAGAGGGGCCCTAAGAAGAGGAAGGGCGATGTCAACAACGCGGCCGATGTGCTCAGGGTGATGGAGCAACGGAAAGCGGCAAGCAAGTCGTAAGCTTAAGCAGTTGACGACGGAGAGTCACGCACGTCTGTTGCTCTCGGAGCCAGCAATGTGCAGCTGGCTTGCTACTTTGCTATCATGGGATGTCACTCACCAGCATACTCCAGCCATTGTTTGTACATCGTACAAATGGATACCCTTTACGCCGGCCCCCAGATGGCCAGCGTGTTCGCTTCATACACAAGTACAACACGCACGCGCATGCGCATGCGCACACGTATACCTTTACCCAAGCATGCTGCCAGGGCTACAACTGCTTGCGCCTTCTCTGATGACTACTGGCTCTGTTTCGGTTTTCGGCCTGGACACCCTCCCATCATGCCTCCTGCCATATTTCAGGCACCGATGCGAAGTAACCTCTGAGGCGGTCGTTCCTCGAAGCGCGTGCGCGGATGAGATGACGTTGAAGATGTCAAAGTTGATGATGACTCAGCGTTGGTCCCGAATGTTTGACGACGCTCGATGTGCCGGCTTCCAGCACACCGGAAGGGGGAGGGAGGGAGGCTCTCTCGGTATGGCCCGTGTGCGGGCAACGTGCGTTTGCCTTTCTGTACCTCCCGAAACGGGACGAGGTGGTTAGGTACGCGAGTCGGGTCGCAGCGGCGGTCGTAGGGCGCATCCGCCTGTGGTGACCAGGAAAGGGCCCCCGCTCGACTCCCGTCCACGGCGTCCCTGGCACCCGCATTGTGGCGTTCGTCCACTAAGGTAACCCGTCGCAGCAATGTCCAACGGAAGAATCGACAGGATTCCCTTCCAAGAGCTCGGCATCCAGTCGTCGCCCCCCCCCCTTCCCAAAGGCTTGTCTGATGTTAGTCGAGAGAAAACCGCGCAGACATGGTTTTTCTTCGCCATGTGATGATGCCGGCGTAGTTTCACGAATCATTCACTTAAAAAATTAAAATTGAATGAGAAAAAATTCTGCTCAGTACAGGTTGCCTGCTCTTTTGCCCCTCGCCACGTCTCCTGTTGTTGCCATTGTACGTTGTTGTAGTGTATGCATGTAGACCGACGGCTCACCCCGCCGCCCAGAGCCCCAGAATACACTAATCCTTCATTTTACATCTATCCATCCCGCCGCCCCTGTGCTCGTTTGGTTTGGTCTTATCCACCGAAAGTGGGAACCCCCGAGTGCGACTAAAAGCGCACGGTACGCAAATCTGTGTGGGCAGTCACCTTGCCGAGGACAACTCTCACCCGTGCCCAATCCGTGATATCACGATCGATTGTGATAAGTCAAGAAGTGCTCACATTCCAAACGTGTAAATTACCTACTGGCGCGAGTCGCCATGGTCGACCTCGATCTGCCCGAGACGCCAGTGCCGGTCTGGCTGGACTGCGACCCAGGACACGATGTGAGTTGTTATCTCCAACTCTGTGTGAGGGGTTGATTGCACATGTTCATACTGTTCACTGTTCCTCCTCCGGTGTCACTCGGGAGCTAGTATGAGTGCAACTCCCGCGTAACAGGCCCCCGGCTTTCGCGACTCTCCCACATTTCATTGTACATGGTATATACTAACACGAACCAGGACACCTTCGCCATTCTCCTGGCTGCCTACCACCCGACCATCAAGCTGTTGGGCGTCTCCACCGTGTTTGGCAACGCCCCCCTTGTGTCAGTGAGCACCTCATACCAGGTATCGGAGAACAAAAGGGCCCAAAGGCACGGCCTGCTAACAGACCCTTCCCCCATCCAGGAAGACAACCAACAACGCCACCTCCATCCTTACGGCTATCGGCAAGCACAATGACGTGCCCGTCTACGTCGGCGCCGCCAAGCCCATGAGCCGCCCGCCCATGGAGGCCGCCACGGATATCCACGGTGAGTCCGGCCTGGACGGCACCGACCTGCTGCCGAAGGCCTCCCGGGATGCCGACCGTACCGTCCCCGCCATCGACGCCATGGCCGCCGCCCTCAAAGCTCAGCCCGCCGGCGCCGCCTGGCTCGTCGCCACGGGCTCCCTCACCAACGTCGCCCTCCTCTTCCAGAAGCATCCGGAGCTCGTCGCTCACATCAAGGGGCTCAGCATCATGGGCGGCGCCATCGGCGACGGCTTCACCGACATCGTCCTCGGCGTCGTGGACGGCGTGCCCCGCATCGGCAACTGGACCCCCTGGGCCGAGTTCAATATCATCATCGACCCAGAGGCCGCTGCCAGCGTCTTCCACAATAAAGCCCTCGCCGCCAAGACCACGCTCGTCACGCTCGACCTGTCGCACCAGGTCCTCGCCACCGAGGAGGTGCGGGACCTGCTTCTCTATGGCAAGGAAGGCACCGCCGCCGCCGAGAAGACGGGCAAGGGCAAGACCACGCTGCGGCAGATGCTGGTCGAGCTGCTCATGTTCTTCGCCAAGACGTACAGGTAGGTTTGCCTTCGTCCCCCCGCCCCTCATTAGAGCACTCACGAGGGGAGGGAAGGTGTGGCTGGTAAAACAAGATGCTGACTTGTAAACCAGCGACGTGTTCGGCATCACCGCCGGCCCGCCGCTGCACGACCCTCTCGCCGTGGCCGCCGTGCTCGGGGGCACCAAGCACGAGATCCCCTTCCGCGATTACAACACCAAGAAGGGCAACTGCGTAAAGTACCACGAGCGCTTCGAACTGACCGTCGTCACCGAGGGCGACATCGAAGAGGCCAAGGCCGGCCGGTCGCAGCTCGGCCGCACCATCGCGCGGCCGCTGCCCCCGGGCAGCGAGGGCGTGCGGATACCCCGTGGTCTCGACATCACTATGTTCTGGCGGGTCCTCGAGGAGTGCACCGAGAGGGCGGACCGGGTCAACGCCGGCGAGGTGGCGGGGCTGAAGCAGAACGGGGCACTTGAAAACTGATCGCCGCGGCGGCGGTACTGGACCTGCTTTTTTTGGTGTATGTGTGTGTGTGTCTTGTGCGCGGCTACATAGTATGCTTCTCTAGTATTGATAGACAAAAATCGTATAAAAATTCCGTATGCCAACCATCGGGTGTCTGGAGAGGATGCCGGAATGTGACCGCAAGGGGGCGCACGCCCGGAGTGCCCAATGTGGGCCCAATAGCTATGTTGAAGCATCGTGGTCATTACCTCTTACCCACAGAGCAAGACGAGTGCATCCTAGGATGTCACATACGCTCAGCTAAATAACTCTCATCGTTACACACCCCTTGTTTGTGGTGTTTACTGAAGTTGATGGGAACCTATCTATGGCTCTCCGAGTGTCGTACAAGGGGGGTTCTCCCTCCAAGGTATCCCAATCCCGTTTTCTACGAAAATGAAAAGTGTATCGTGTCCCAGTTTATACTCGGTCTATCTTCTTATAAAAAATCACTCAAAGAGGCTGTTCGTCGAGCCATCGAGTCTCTGCAAAACCCTCAACGCCCTCTCGTAGGTCCACACCGTGATGGCGCTCCCAGGCGCGGCCTTTAAGAGACTTACCGTCAAACCTCGGTACAGCCCGCGGGCGCCCTCGTTGGCGAGGATGATTCGCATGGCGCGCACCGCCCCCGTGTACTCGGGTATGTTCTTGTGCACGTACCGAGACCTCGTCGGACCCTGAACTTGGATGCGCTTCCGCACCAGGTCGAGGGGGAAGATCGCCGTCTTGGATATGACGCTAGCCACGACACCAGCCGTGGCGTCGCCACCGCCCCAGGGCAGATGGAGATCCCCGAGCGGCAACCGCAGACCCTCGTACAGGGCGAAGAAGATGCCCATGTACGGTACGATCTGCGCCACACCGGGTCCGAGACCGCGGAAGTAGCCGCGCGGGCCCTCGTCTCGGTAGATATCCATCACCGCTGTTCGGAGACTCTTGTATACCCGGTCGTTTCCCTGCGCCGCGAAGCGTGTCCGCAACAGGTCAAGGGGATATGTGGCCGTCGTGGCGGCTGCGCCGGCGGTGGCTCCCGCGATGAAAGACTCAGCAGCGTTCGGGAGGCGATTGTCGAACACCGCCTGGAGAAGCTGAGCCGTCGACCGGTATGTCGTGAACTGGACGGCCGAGTAGCAGACGTACATTAACTCAGCGGGAATATTGCCCTTCCAGAGCCCTGTGATGCCCTCATTGGTGAGGATATGCCTGATGGTGTTCAAGGTGCCCTTGTACACGGGCCCGCCGTTGGCGGATTGGACCGATAGAGGGTCGGAGAGCGAGTGCGTCTGCAGCTGGAGGCGGATCTTGACGACATCGAGGGGGGCAATTACGAAGCTGTTTGCACATCGCGGGAAGGTCAGCGCGAGCTATTAGGGTGGAGCGGTTGGCGAGTGCCGATCTCCCTTACCGTGCAAACAGACCGGCGGTGGCGCCAGCCGTTACAACCTGCAGGCGGGAGCCCTGGGCGCAAACAGAATGTAAGCAATGTGGCATGCAGCAGGGCGAGGATGAGTGAGCAGGTCGGAGAGGCTGTCACGTCAGGCGTGGAAGCCTTACCTCATCCTTGAGGCGTTCGCCGCTGGGCGACATGCCCCCGGCTGTGCCCTCACGGGACCTGGCGCAGCAGCGCCAACGCGTAGATCAGAAAGGGACGACAGAGGAGGCTCTCTTCTTGCTCTGTGTTCGGTGATGGACGAGTGGAATTCGGGCCCGGGAGCCGAAGTCTATCAAGGTCAGATGGCTGGCTTGTGTCGTCTGTAGGTTTCTGTCCAAGCGGCGCGATGCGAGGTGTCGCAGGCGAGATGCCGCGTAACCTTTTTGTTTTTTTTTGTTTTTCCTTTCCCTCTTTCTCCCTCTTTCGCCGCGGGGCACTGCTGGGAAGTTTGAAACAATGGAATTGAGGCTTTCAGCAGTGAGGCTAAGGGGTCTCAATTGACAGCGAGCGTGTTTGAGGACGTGGTGCTGCTTCCCAAGTCACAAGGAAATCAAATGATGCCGGGAGGTCTGTTCGCTCGGAAATTTGGTTGTTGATTCTCAATGTTTCTACGACTGTTGGTTTACTGGCGTGCTAGTAACTTTTTTATTTTTTATTAATCGATAAGGTGTTAGTAGGTACGTAGTATATCACCGATAGATACCTAGGTAGATAGCTAGCTACCTAGATAAGGCAGCTTTAGCTCCATTCAAGCAGTGTGACGCAATACCGACAATAGCGCGCTGTCAGAGAGGCTCTCGCATTATAGCTCGGGAGATGTTTAATGCGGAAGGCCTCCACCATGAGCGTCACTGAAGCAGGGGCACCGAGACCTGGCGACCTTCCCAGAGCAGCTTAGCGGGCATAGCCACGCAGGGTCTGGTCCCTTCCACCCAAGCGGTGCGGGCTACAAAGAGCGAGCGGGTTGCAAAAGAGACGGGAGAGACAGAAGCCATGAACACGGACGAATATAGGCAGCAGTAAGTATGCAGATGCAGGCTCAAGTTCAATGTCGACATGACATAGAACATAACAGCAAAGAAGAGATGAACAGGGTTTAGTCTTTCTCACGGGGTCCATTGCGTGACTCGACTCGCCTTTGTCTCGAGGAATGGCAATGCATACCCCAAGCTCCAAGACCGTCGTGTGTGTCTTGTGGCGACCGACCCTAGTGACACTTTCCATTGACGCCAGAGCGCGAATTGAGGAAATGACAGGAGGTGCGCCTCAATCAGGAGGATGCTGCTAAATGTGCTACCGATAGGTCATAAGGTGGTGACAGGTGCTGCTTACACAGGAGGCAAAAAACATACCAGAGCGGAAAGGAAAAACAAAAGCTGTTTAGGGAGGAAAGGTATAGCAATGTAAATCCCATGTGGCAGGTGTCCTGACAAATGTCTCACATGGCCCGGCGGTTGGTCTCATGCTTCGAGGGCACGGAAACAGTGGCCATTAACCGGGAAACCAAAGACTAAGTGAGGTGCGGGTATGGCCCTCTTTGCGGGTAATAATAGTACGAATGGAAATGATGAGACAGATAGGACGTGGACGGGCGGATAGTGGATAGTGTCATGGTGAAATGGCAAGAGGACTGGACGGGCGTAACTCTTGAGTCTTGACACGTGCAAGAGGGGAGGACGCTCCATGTGCGGTGCGGTGCAATTGGCTACCTAGCATTGGCTCGTCAGTGGCCAAACTTCCCTCCGTCCGAAACGACTGCCCTGGGCGGAGTCGTAGCAGCCTCTGAAGTGCCTCCGCATTGGTGGCTTGGCAACCTGTCCGCCCTTGCCTCCCCTCGATTGTGGGGTCGGTCCCCCGGCCGAACTCATGGGGCTGCGACTTTGCGTATCTCGACGCGGAGACCCAGCAGAGTAAGTAAAATAGACCTTCGTCCTCTCGACTCGCGTCAGACGTCGCATCCGGCTTCTCATAATTGTCGCAGCTTTCCCGTCTCCTTGATTTTAATTTCTCCTCCTCTTTGTTCCTCCACATCTTCACCGACTCTTCCCACATCCATTATCTGCCTATTAACACTTAACTAGTTGCCAAAGGCAGAGATTTCCGACTGGCGCTGTACAGCGAGACTATCATCCCTCCCCTCACCAGTGGCTGCATGTGATACCGTCACCAGCGCCTCCCCACATCAACGGACACTCCCGCTACCCACGACCTAGCTGTCGCTCGCATTGAGCTACCGCTTCTAGCCTCACCTCCCATATATATACCACCACCACCGCCATTCCCCGCAAGGAGTGGCTGCGAGAGGGATCGACTCCATTGCACACCACCGACTCAACATACCCCACCTCATCATAACCATGACTTCAACCACCACAACCCCCATGCCCAACATCGGCGGCCTGCTGGCCCCGTTATTGCCTGCTTTGGTGCCCGCAAGCATCTCTACCCAGCCCGCCATCGGTGTCCTGCCCCTTCTGAGTCCCATTCTGAGACAGAGAGTCCAACTTCTTTCCGAATCTAGCACAGAGCCCTGGCTCCGTCTGTTGGCATATGACACAGACAAGGCGGCACGTCTGTTGGAGATCGTCCAAAGCGGCAGGCTGGAACCGCACCCCGTATCAGGAGAGGTCGAGGTGGATTGGGAGTATGACGCCAAGACGAGGTACAGGCGGCTCGACCTGGAAACCTTGCAGGCTTTGGTTGCCCTCGAGGAGCTCGAGTTGACCTTTCAGCTCGTCTACTGTGTCGGCGACAAGGACGGCGGCGGCGACGGTTGGAGGATCGGCGAGGTCAGCGTCACCGACAAGGCGGCGCCCTTTGGAGCCTTTGGTGGCTACTCAACCATCGCCGAGGCTGAGAAGGCGTACGTGGATGAAAAGTCCAAGACCAGCGTTTCGAAGGCACCAGTCAGTCTGTCGCAGAACGATGCGTCGGAGGTGGAGGAAGAAGAGGACGATGGATACTGGGACAGGTACGACGCAACTCCTGCACGTACCCCGGCAAACGACTCTCCCGCCACCAAGCGCTCTCCCGCACCGCACGTACAACGGCCATCGCAGCTTGGACAGTTCCGAACCGACTCGGCCGAGGACGCGTACTATGCACAGTATGATTCAGTACAGCCGGCAATGGACGCTCACGACCCTGATGAAGAAGTGGAAGGCTTCGACGTTGCTCCTCCCCTGGGACTGGGCACTGTCGTCAGCCAAGACAACTCTGATAGGGGACTCAACGAGACGAACGGCTCCTGGACACTGGCCGAGCCGCCGCGTTCGCCCTCGATCCGCAGCCAGCAGGACGAGGACAGAGCGGCCGTGCTTCTTCACCCGCGCCCGGCTTCGAGCGCGAGCAGCAATGGCAGCCGTCTGGTCGAGAAGCTTGAGGAGTCCGTCGGCAAGCAGGAGCAGAACGAGTTCGGAGTCAAGCAGCATGTGTCGCGAAGCATTCACAATCTGTTCCTGCTGGCGCGCTCGTCCGGTATTGACAGGGAGGAATTCGAACGCTTGGTGAAGACCGAGCTGGACGTCCTCGGAATGATCGAAGATAATGAGATGTGAACGGGGTTTTCAAGGCCAGCGATCTCTTCCTTGTATATATACCAATTTTCTTGGAGTTGGGAGTGTTCCGAGGGGAATATCCGCAGAGTCAGGCTGTCATTCTGCAATAGGTCCGGGGTGCATGTACAAAGGTGTTATATCTTAGCCATACTTGAATGAATAGAAACTGAAACAAACTGAGAGGGTTGCTCGATGACGACATGTATGATGAAGAAAATATCATAGGGGAGTGCTCTCAAGGCCTCAATGTAAGGGCTCTACCGGATTTTGAGCAACTAGGAGCTCAACAATTCTCATGGAGTGATGAGGGAAACCCGATGCTTCTGGTAGCCTGGTACTTTCCAGACAAATTGGCATTTCCGATGATCCGACGGAAGGTAACCCCGCATGAGCGAGATCGGGACGGACGAAATTGGAGGCATATCTCGGACGAAGCCAAACACCTTCAGGCCGCGAGGAGGTGAATCAGCGACCGAAATGGGCCTTCCAAGAAAAGATGCCAAAGTAGCCGTCTATCTTCCACAAGACCCAACAACTGTGAACTTTGGAACGCACCTCGGCCATCATCGTCATCCGGGGAATGGGGAGGGGGTGTGACGGCAGTCGCTTGCCTACCCCGACCCACCGAGCCTAGACCGTCCGATCTCCTCGCCAGCCATGCTTCCCCTCCTCGCATCAAGCATGAACTTTGATGCACTCGCCAAGGCCAACGACAACGATACAGGGATGACCAGCGCAACTGGAGTTAACCGCCAGAGGCAGAGCGGTATCCATGTTTTGCACGGAACTTGTGAGAGTCCCGTCTCGGAAGCAGATCGATTACACCGTGCGACAGACGGAAACCAGGGCCAGGGTATTTTCTGGCCGGCCGACTGGCTCTATCCGTAAGCGCCTGGGTTTTCCCAGACGGCCGTCGACGGGCAGTTATGCGGCCGCGAATGTAAGCGCTGAGGCGGGCGTTTAGGAACAGGACGGCCAGCATCATGACATGCTCATCGTGAGAAGACAAAAATACAGGGTGGCACGAAGAGTAGCGATAACATATCGGTGAACCGTTGTTGGTTGGTATCGTCGACTGTTGTTGGACATTTCTCGACCAGCGGCCGCAGGGTACCCGTGCGTGGAAAAGGCCTTGCCGACCTGTTGGTTCGAGACGCAACTTTTCCCTAATCCCTTACTGCGGAATTATGAGCACATTGCCCTTTTGAATGGCTTCTTGACGAAAAACATACAACCTCGTCAATCGAAGCTTCGTGTAAGCTTAGAGTTGAAGCCATCGCCAGTAGATACCACGCAATGTCCCCCATCCAATTGGCCCACACTCCCTTCCCCAATTGGGCAAGACCTCTCTCTCTCTCCCACAGACAGGCTGGCGCGCCTGCAAGCCTCAATCGTAAGGCCGCCACAGCCAACGCGCCAATTGGCCCGTCCCAAAAAAAAGTTCACCGTCCATCGTATGCGTGGAAGCTCCCGGCATCAGCTTTCTCTCGTTCGGCGAAGGTACCCTCACCCTCACGGCGGATCACCACCACCTCACCGATCCCTTCCGCACCACACACACACAAACACACATAGAGGCAAAATGTTTGCACGATTAAGAATACCGCGCGTCGGCGCGACCATTGCCGCCGCCGCCTCCGCCCCGGCGAGGACCACCATGCAGATGCAGCAGCGCTCGTTGCACCACGTGCCGGGCCTCGCCCACGATTTCAAGAATGGCGTCCCGGGCCTGCTCTCGGCCGACGGCTACGACATGGCGTGGAAACAGTACATGACGCTCATCCTTGACAAGCTCAACGCCCTGATTGCAGGTTAGTTCATGCCCCCCTTAGCCTTGGCGACGACAACGACGACGGCGACAGCTAGCGACAGTCGATGGACCCCTTGGACGCCGCATGGCAGCACGTCCGATTGCCCTTGCCCCCCCCAAGCTAACCGTCCTCCCCCCACCTCTTCAGGTACCGACTTCGAGCAGCGCGACATCAAGCAGATCCTCCTGGCAACGGCCCAGGACCCCTCGCAAGCCCCCATCTTCAACCACGCCTCGATGGCGCACAACACGCACTTCTTCTTCAAGAACATCACCCCCACCCCGAAACCCATGCCCGAATCTCTCGCCGCCGAGCTTTCCCACTCCTTCTCCTCGGTTGAGACCCTCCGCCGCGAGATGATCCTCACGGCCGCGGCCATGTTCGGTCCCGGCTTCGTCTGGCTCGTCAAGGCCGGCCACCAGGACTACCGTATCCTGACGACCTACCTGGCCGGCAGCCCCTATCCCGGCGCCCACTGGCGCCTGCAGAGCACCGACATGAACACCGTCGGCGTCGGCGGCTCCGCGAACCACTACTTCCAGCGTAACGCTGCCGCCCAGCGGCCCGTCCAGACGCCCCCCGGCGCCCTCGACGCCGTCCCGCTGCTGTGCCTCAATACCTGGGAGCACACGTGGCTGCGCGACTACGGCCTCGGCGTTGGCGGCGTCGGTGGCAAGAAGGCCTTCGCCGAGGCGTGGTGGGAGGTCATTGACTGGGACGCGGTCAAGACCGCGGCGGACATCCCTACCCGGCCAAACTTCATGCGGTAAGGGCGGTTAGAAAGGGCGGGGGTCAGACAGCATCAGAAGTTGGAACACACGCTTTGACGCATCTTCAAAAAGCTTCAAGGGGGGGTTGGGGGTTGGAGTGATGTAGCGGATGAAGAGGGAATCCTCTCACACGTAGGAGATGTTGGATGGTGGGGTGGTGGTGGTTTTCCAGAACGCCGCGAGCCCCGCGTGTGGCACAGTAGTGGTAGGGGATGGAGCCGGTTGGCGAACAATTGTAGGAATTACAAAAAAGTAAAAGGAACTGTAAGAATAGAAACGCGCTGCATATACAACGAGAAGGCCCAGGGGCAACAGAGAAAGAGAGAGGGAGAGAGAGAGAGAGAGCAGGAATAAAATGTACTATGCTTGTACTACCTATTCGAGTTTTCCCGCAACCACGGCTCGGTGCACCCCTTCACGACACAGTCCGTCTGCTGACGAGGGGAGGGGCTACGGCGCCCTTCGAACGGCGGGCGAGACGTCGCAAGCGGCGGAGGGGACATGCTGCTGACCTCCAAGCCGTGGCTTTGGTACGAATGGTTCTCCCAAAGCGGCATCAAAAGAACACTCGCTCGAGGACCCTCACAACGTGTTGGTTGATATCATACACCATTGCACCACATCACAGCATCGCCTTCATCAATTTCTGGGGGGACGAGAATCGCATTTTAGTACTATCGTCCCAGGGGCGCCTCACAGAGTAGGCGTCCGCTTTTTCGGGTCTTTCAATTTTCATTTTCGGTTTTTTATCCAAAACTAACTCAATCGCGTAGAGAAAAGCTGCACTCAGGTATCATTGTATCCCCACCCAGAAGAACATATATGAATAGAATGAGCGTCCTCTTTCCTTTTCATGTCGTGTCGTGTCGTGTCGTGCGTGTAGGTTGATGGCGGTTTTGAGTGTGTTTGTGAGGTGAGATGATGGTCCACAGTCGAGAGATTACCATAAAAAGCTCCCAAGCAAAAAAATAAATCCCCGGTTCCTATCCTTTCCCTCCCCCCCTATTGTAGTAGAATAAAGGAAGAAAAAAAAAGTCATATACCCGGTGTCAGGTAAAGGGGGGAGGGAGAATCTGATCAAGGATATAACAAATGCCGCTGTCCACTGATGCAATGAAATGAAAAAAAGGAAAGAAGAAAAGGGAGAGAGAAAGAGAGATGGAGAGAAGCAGAGATGAGAGATTGAAGACGCGTTTCCTGCGAAGCGGCGGACCATGTCGAAAATAGCAAACCGAAAAGAGAAAAGTGGCAGCACACGTAAACCGCATATTGATTATGGATACTTGGTGCCTTTTGTTTTATCTTGTTTCTTCCGGCGAGGGGCTTTTTTGTTGACTAGCCCTCGCGTTTTTTCCTCTTCTTCTTTTTTTTTTCTTTTTCTTGTTTTGCCGGTCTTGTTGCCCCGTTCAGGGGAAAAAGAGAGGTTTCCAGGTAGCAGACACATCTAGATCATGTTGCCGTTGACGCTGACCTCAAAGCCATCGCCCTTCTGCCTAAGCGCCTTGGCGAGCATCAGCTCGCGCATCCAGTCGATGCGCTCGTCGCGGCTCTTGACGGCGAAGTGGTGCGTCTTGCCCGTGCCATTGACGCCCTCGGCGGGGATGGACGACGCGCTCGACGAGTAGTGGTGGCTGAAGCCGTGCAGGGCGCTGCTGCGCTTGCGCAGCTTGGCCGCCTCCTTATCTTTGTCCTGGGGGATGAGCTGGAAGCTGAAGGCGGCGACTGGGTCGCTCTTCTCGCGGCTGTGGGACGAGAACTGGACAGCCTTGAAAGCGGCCGAGAGCTTGCTCTGCGACGCTAGGCTTGAGCACGCGATGGCGTAGTCGTCGACGTCGACGTACTCGAGCGTGCGGTCGACCGTCTTAGCGTCCTTGTGGACTGCCAGCCGCGTGCCCTTGAGCGTGCAGAACGTATCGTTCCACTCGTGGCGGAGCATCTTGGTCTTGCGCTTCTTCATGGGGCCCTGGAAGGTGATGCCATCCTTCTGCGCGGCCTCGGCTGCCTGCCTGACGGGGAGGGCGCCGGCCAGATGGGAGATGGGGGGGATGGCCTGCTCAAAGGGCTTGGTGCGCTCAATGGGCGACCAGGGGTAGTTGACGCGAGGGGGGGCCTGCAGAGGCTGCTGCTGCTGCTGCTGCTGCTGCTGTTGGGGGCGAACGGAGGTACGAGGGGATGTTTGCCTCGGGGATGTGCGAGCGATGGGGGTGGTGGTGTTCTCATCCAGGGCAGGCAGGACAGGGAAGGAGGGACGGCGGGCGGAAGCACGGGACTGGGTGCGACTGAGGGGCGGCTGCTGCTTGACAATGCCCGGGCGGTAGTTCATCTCAGGGGGGACAGACTGAGAGGTATCGCGTGCGATGCGGTCCATCGCCACAGCTGTGACGGGAACGTCCATCTCGGAAAAGGGCGTGCCGAAGCGGTAGGGGTTCACGGGGCTTCGCAGATCTGGCGACATGGCCTCGGCGCGATCCATGTGGTAGGGGACGAAGCCTTGCTGGTGCTGGGGTGGGTTCGGGAACGACTCAGGCTGGGAGGGGGGAGGGACCGTGGAAGCCCTGAGGGGGCTGGCATGAGAAGCCTGGCTGCCCGGGATGGAGAGCTTCGGGAGATGACGAAGACGGTCAGGCTGGGCCTTCATGGTAGGCATCTCGAAGGGCGGCGTAGGGGGGACGGTGTTGCTGCCCTCGTGCTTCTGGAAGTCTAGGAACTGGCGCACATTGTCCTGCGGGTCTCTTGCCGCGACGTTGCGGAGCGCGGCCTCCTGGAGGTACTGCAGAGGCGTGGCGTTGCCTGGGCCCAGGACATCAGAGGAAGCCACCACTGACGGGACGGCATCCGAGATGGGTCGGAGGATTTGGTTGGGGTCCAGGGCTCGGGCAGTCTGCGGGTTGCCGGGGTTTCCGGTGATGACGACCTGCTCCTTGTCGAGGTCGACGAAAGGATGCTCCTTCCGGAAAGCCTCGATGAGACGCTGCTGTTTCTTGTACTTGGAGCAGTTCTCTCCCTTTGAGCATTGGTGGGGCTTGGGGACAACCTGCTCGATGCCGACAATGGACACCGACTCCATTGGGGTGATGATGTCGTCATGGGACGGCTTCCTGGGCCTCCTGCGGCTGCTCTTCCTCCTCTTCAACCCGCAATCATCCGCATACCTCTCCGTCGCTCTGATCTCGCGGGTCTCCTTTTTAACTTCACGGCTGGGCTCGTCTTGGATGGGCGTCGGGGCGCGAGGCGAGCTCGGTCTGCTGTCCCGCAGCACCTGGATCTGGTTCCAGACGCGCGTCCTCATGCCAAACGACGGGATGTCAAGCTCCTTCAGGTCCTCAAACTTCAACGTGATTAGGATGGGCCCGTTGATGTCGTTCTCCACGAAGCGGCCGGCAACTGAGAGCTCAATGCCGGCATTAAGCATAGACTGCGCAACCATCTCGGGGGTCCACGAGACGAGCTCTCTTGACTCAAACTCTTCGTACGTAAACTGGAAGGGGCCGTTCTGCTGTTGTCTAGACTGAGGTATCGGCGGCTGCTGCGGCCTGATATGCCTGAAAGGCTCATCGAACGGCCGCGCCGTCTTTGGCGTGATGGGAGAGAGACTCAGGACGGCCTCATCAAAGTAGCTCGAACTGGAGGCGCGGAACAAGTGCGGGCCTGTAGGGCCCTCGATCTTCTTGCTCGATGGCTCAATCTCGCCAGCGTACATCATCCGCCCCTGACTTGACCTTGGCGTTGACACCTCATCGTACGATGAAAGTGTTGTGATACTTGGTTGGCCGCCAGACTGCGCGCATGTTAGCCGCCGCCAGCTGGCGCTGCTTCGAACGCAATCACTTACAGAATTGACGCTGATGCGAGGGGAGTTGTCCTCGAACTCGCTGAGCACCTCATCGTCCCATTCCATGTCCATGAACTCCGTCGCGACCGATGTTGGTCTCTGTGGCTCAGCCTTGATGCCGAAGAATGTGTCACGCATGGTTGTCTTCTCACGCATCTCATGACGCAGGCGACGCTCACTCATGGTATATTCCTGTGGGTGGTTCTGTCCCTGGGGAGTCAGCCTTGAGCCGCCACGCGCAGGGCTGAACCTATCGGATTCGTCCGGACTTACCATTTCGTGTATACTGGCGGGTGGCGATCTCTATGCAGGAAGTAAGGGCTATCAAAGAGGCATGGACTGGCTGTACCCGACTCGCAGTCTACAGCGCCGAGTAGCCTCCTTGAGATGTTTGGATTAAGGGAGTAGGAAATTGGGGAGGGAAGCCGTTGCCAGCAGCACTCTGCTCTAGGGATATCCCGATGATAAAGCCTGTAGATGGCGGGGAGGATGCACGCACGCAGTGCACGCTGTAGGACGTCTCGGGGAGGGGGAATCAAGCTAGGAAACAGACTAGCAAAAAGCAGAGAAAAAGAAAAACGATGTAGCAGAGCCGAATATGCTCGTTTGGTATGTATCGGGTCGCAAAAGAGAAGAAGGAGGGGATCCGGTACAAGACGGGCGCCTACCGCGAGTTATGTATGTCTAGTGTGTCCATGCACAGCGGAGCGTGTAGGGGTGGCGGACTGGAGGGGAGGAAGCTTGAGGTCGGATCACAGCACATAACGCAGTGCACACGCAGTTGTCCCATCGCCCCCATGCCGATACCATATGCACGCCGGTTGTGATGTGATTCGACCGATGGCACTTGCACACGGATCCGATGGTGGCACCCTCAAGAGACCAGTCCAGTATATAATAATAGCCCGGTGGTTGCGTGGAACAGGTATGGGTAGGGATGGGATAGGGGGCGGCGGCCTAGCCACGGGCCATGGACGAGTACGGGCGGCGCGATGTCCTGGGTGAAGAGAACGCTCGAAGATGGTTCCCTGGTCAGATGCTGCTGGAGAGAAGGGGGGGGGGGGGGGGGGGGGGTGAGCAGGTCAAGATCCATGTAGATGGTGGCACACAACCGGCAGCCAGCACTTGCACTTGCACTTGCACTTGCAGTGAAGCAACACGCAGGATACAGAACGCGGCATGTCCATGACAGGTACGGCGCAGCGCAGCACAGCAGTCAAGAGCAGCAGGAAGAGGAGGAGGAGCAGCCGGCGTGGGGAAGGGAGGGGGTTGTGGGTGAAGAGACAGAAGTGATGAAGAGGTTGAAGCGAAGGAGGGTCTAGACGGCGCGAAGGTCAAGCAGTGCCGGGTATTGATTGGGCGGGAACGGGAAACAGCGCAGCCGATATTTAAAAAAAAAAAAAAAATGAAATAAAACAAAAGAGCAGGCATCACTGGAGGTCTTCATTGGATAAAATTCAAGTTGTTTGACTTTATTTTAAGGAACACTAACACGCCATTGGCCAGGAAAACTGACCGATTCACCCCGTCGCCGCTACGGCGGGTTTTTTAAGCGCCCATCTGTCCGCTTACCTAGGTACAGTACCTAACGTCAGGTAGATACCTAGGTACCTTACACTACATAATCGATCCGTCAGCAGCCTGTCGCTGTCGCTTGTTGTCTGGTTAATATGGGGCGCCACCTGTACACCCCCGGCCGCCGCTGTTAAGTTAACGGCGCGAGAAATGGGAAAGGCAGGAAAGAGGAGACGGGAAAGACATAAAGTGGAAAGAGGGGGAGTGTCCCTCGGGCTTGGGTGGGTCACTGGTTCATGACGCTAAACTCGGGCCTCTCACCTCACACCTCGCACCTCCCTCCCTCTCCCTCTATCTCTCTTTCGCTCACATCTCACCTTTGAGTTGCTACTAGGTTACACTACATGTATACACACCCCAATGCCACTAGTGTAGCCCGCCTGCACATGCCCATCACAGAGACTCTACATTTGTTCGTCCTCTTCCGCTCCCTACCAATCGAACCAAAAACCTAAATGTCCTGTCCATCACCTGCAAGGACACACTTACAAGCACCAGGGCCAGGACGAGCTTCCCCGGTACACACACACACACACACGCATTCTTTCGATACCTTCGCGGTTGCATGACAAAAAAAAGCAAAGAGCACTGAACCCGCCATCCCGCTCACCAACTGCTTAGGTACCTTAGTGAGTTTGGTGAATCCGGACTCCACGGCTATCGTTCCTGTCATCAGATTCCCATCTTATCATGTCCCTTTGCCGCGGCCAACCTGCCACACAGACTCTAGTCTTGACACATGCCAGCTAAGGGCATGTGGATCAGACAAAAGCCATGCGCCGCCACCTTGCCATCCCGCAGTGGGAACGGGATAGAGGGAGTTCAAGCCATCTTTTTTGTTTTGTTTTTTTTTGCGACGACCCTTGAGTGTCTTTTGGCTTGAAAAATCTCGAAAATGTCCTGTCGACCCTCTTTACCGTTGCCACCCCCCCCCCCCCCCCCCCCCCTCTCGCCCGGGTGTCCACAGCCACCAAGCAGCTCTCACCTCGACGAGCTTCGAACGTCCACGGACAAGGGCAAGTTTCCCCCCCCATTATCAACGGACTATCCCCTCACTGTCTCATCAGCCACTCAATTCGCTCGTCAGGCCTCCATCAGAAAAATCCCGTCGAGCTGAGACTGCTCTTTTGGCCAGGACGGCAGAGGCCAATGGCCTCACGCAACGACCCTTTCGCGAGAAAGCCCTTGGAAGAGGCCATGCCATTCCCCCCTTTTGGAATAGTCATCTGCCGAGTTTTGAGATAGATGGTCTGCATCTCAATGGGTCCTGTAAACGATAGATTGCTTCATCTCTGGCCGTTGACCCGTCGACCCCATTGCGTTCCTCCCCCACCCGGAGTGTAACCAGCGGCGCTGCCCGTTTAATTTCTCGCCATTAGCCTCGCCTCGCCCTCAGCTCGCAAATCGAGACGTCCCTGAAAGTTTGCTGCCCAATCGCTCCAAGAAGATAGCGAACAACGTGACCAAATGTGGCCACGGCACATGACCTACCCGCCCAGTTGGCTTCTCCTTCGTTGCTGGGGAAATTTTGATAACGGCAAGGCATGACTCTCATTGAATCGTCGTGCGCCCTTGTCACCTACCCACGTATGACTTCATGCCTTTCGGGCCTTGCAGATGGCGGTCTGATTGTGACGAGAAAACATGGTTGTTGTAGGAAGTCTTTTGGCTTTTGCAGCCGTATGTATGCACCCGTCGTTAGCTTCCTATAGCTCGACGCCGTGGAACAAATGTTCTTGGCCTTGTTTGCGTGGCGGGAATCGGACAAGACTTCTGGCGAGAGCGATAGCGAGCGAGAGAGGGAGAGAGGGAGAGAGAGAGGAAGAAGGGGAGGCTGGCGGGAAACAGGTTTGATGGGTTGGCGACGTCCGTGGATCCAAAACGAGTGGCACGACAGGACTTCGGGGGCGAGATTTTTACCCCGCATAGCACTTGAGACAAATATCCAATGTACAATGCTTGAAAGGTGGGTGCTGCCACACTCTCGTCGTAAGTTCACGGGTTGGGAAGTGGTGATATCTGATAGTGCTCCCATACCAGACTATTGTGAAATTGGCTCTCACCATACCATTCTGATTTGGACAGGATCTGATGTTAAGAATCCGAGTGATCCAATTCCTGTCTTAGTCGGACAAAGCTGTCGAGAATTAAACATTGATACAACGAGCCGTTGTGTCGGTGCTGCCCGGCAGCTACGCTTGGCCCCAACCCTCCTCGGGGCTCGAGTTGCGCGACATATGCTTCCGTGTATTTAGACCGGTGAAGCATGGCGCATACTCCACAAGGGAGCAATGAGTGCGCTGGGAAGACGCAGCAGTGTAAAGGCCAGCCTTTGGCATTATCGCTGAGTCATAGACAGCCTAAAGATGCTGTGAATAGCAACCCAATTCTGGCATTAGCAGTGTGACGCTCTGCAGGGAAGCAGAAAAGCACGCTCCCGCTACTACGTCTCCATCTTCCATGTCCATTCCAAGAGGTGTTCGATGCATCTCCGAGACATGAGGAGCCGTGGCATGAATCGACGGGACAAAGGTGTGTCTTGCCTTCTTCACCGACTCTTCAAGTTGCCTGGCATATTCGTGGATGACCTCATCCGATGGATCCCGTAAGTGAGGGAGGCGTGTCCGACGATGCTACGGTGTCTCGGACAGATCAATGGCCCCCGCCTTTCGCCATGTCTCAATCCTTCCAACGACATCCAAGCAAATCTTGTCCGACCGTAACCGGGTTGCGCAGCGAAGCACCTGACACCCAAGAAAGTGAAGCGTCGACCAGTATGATGGCAAATTGCCGAGATGCTAAGAGTCGAAAGAGACCCCAGCAGCAATGGAGAATTGACTGTCGATAAGGTGCTTTGCGGCCGAGTCTACCCGATGGCCATTGTGATTTGTGTGCAAGACTGTGCGGGCTTCCAGGGCAATTGGACGGGCCTCCGCATTCAATCTCTGATCCCGGAGGGAAATCATCAAATACGGCCAGCCCTGACGAGGGCAAAATGCACCCTGCACACCCCCTCACGCGTAAGTGAGCTAGGGGGTTGAGGATGGTGTGGTTTGGGGTAGACTTCTTCGGGCGAGTTAGCACACTCAGCTTCGAGGATCCTTATTTGTGTGTGTATGTGTGTGGATGTTGTAGATACTCCACAGATATGTCTACAGTGCGTTGCCTACCTATGGCTTACCAGAACATACATTTTCACGCGCACTCACATGATGGCGGACTAATGCGAGCTTCACACCATTGTTGTCAAGGGATGACTCTAATACTCGTGTCAGCCAGTGATTCACCAAGATCAAAGGGATTTGTGGTGGTATCGACAAGTCTCAAAGACAGGAACATTGTATTGTGGACGTTGGTGAGAGACCCTAGGGAACGTTTCTGTAAGACGGCATGGCGGTGCGGCGCTGGTGGCTCGAGCAAAACGGATGCAGGTCATCGTGATTTCGGTCCGCCAACACGCGCTGCACTAGCGGCATGTCAAAAAAGGCTCCCATTTCGCAGTTGTCAAGGTGAAGCGAGTTGGCTTATCTGTGGTGTGATTAGCAATTTTCCATGAGTCGTATCACAGTCAAGACCACAATAGAAGCCCCTGTCTGCTCTCGCCTCCCGGGGCCCTTCTTTGTCATAATCTCTGGATGCAACCCCGGAGACGCAATCGACCATTCATGGCGGCGATACATTCATTGTTCTTTGGCTGCTTCACTGCCACGCAGTGCGATTTGAGTTGTCGCCCGTCAAAAAAAGTCACTTGCAAATGGCCAGTCACACTGAATCTACGAAATGCGACCGTGAACTTCATGCAAATTCTGGCATGGCGCCATGGGGTCCGGCCGAGACCAAGACTCACTGGGGGCGGATCTTACAAATCTCAAATATTGTTTGCCCTGTATCTGCGAATCTGTGCCGTAAAAGCCAGTGAGTATTTGAGTAAGCCAAGTCGGGGGGGTTGAGCCCAAGAGAGTAGATCAACAGGTTCAGCGGGAGAGCGGGAGAGCATGGATATTGTACAGTGCTCCCGTACGGTATGGAGCTGAGGGTCTGGGGGGCAGGGGTCTCCTCGCCTCTTGAGATTTGCGCAATCAACCAAAATTGATCGTCAGCCGGGCTGGATAACGTTGCAACCTTTGGTAGCTTGCCGGTCGTCCTTGGAGCTACGGCCGTAAGATTCTTGCCAAAGGCAAACAACGCGCGCCGAGCGAGGCTAAAGTCCAGAGTCCTCGAGCCCTACCGGGGTCTGTGGTGATATGCCGCGCGTGGCTGGGGTCTAGAAGCGAGCGATGTTGCGCCGTTCGTGAGCTGTTAGCCGAAGGGTGGAAAGACTGGGATACCCAGACATGGCCTTCTCCGCAAAAGCTGTAGCGGCCGCCTCCCTGCCATCCGTTGTCTTAACCCTCAAGGTTCAGCAATACTGTTCACATCGCATCACACTGCACTAGCCACAACAGGACGGTGATAATGAGCAGTAAACACACCTCGACGCCTCAGTGTCCATCCGCGAATCAGAGCCGCGCTTGCCCGATTGCTACTGTTGCCCTCAAGTCGATGAAGCCGACGGAATCTGTGGACAACATAACACGATGGGTGGCTAGGATAAACGGAAATTGCTGTGTGATAGAGGCGTTCAGATCTCAAATCTAGCCTTGGTGTTGATAATTCCGTCAACTCGAGTGAATGGTTCGATGCCACCACACAGAAGGAAATGAGCCTCTGGGGCTGGGGAATAAAGAATAATGGTTGGCTATGTCAACAGACAAATCATGCGATACATAAAATGCGGTTGCATTCTGTTCAGCTAGAGTGCCATACAAGCTGAGAATGCGAAATCGGATGAAGTGGTAACGAGGATCTATTAGTCAGTAGTGCGTTGACAGAAAGGGAACCAACTGCTAAAGGCCACCTACTACTGCAATGGCGTCTGACCGGATAAAATGGCGTCTTCCGCGGAACGGATGGTGACGAGCGGCAGGCAATATTGCGGCGCGGGCGGGACGGCCAGGAATTCGTTGCGCATCCCGGCCAGTGACCGGGGAGCAGAGAGATTGGCGATGATCGTAGGCGTTGGTGATGACTGCGATTGTCAGCGGGCGGAAAAACAAGCAGGCTACTGCGCGAAAGAGAAAAAAGCAACGGACCCCAGGCTGCTAGCCGATGGAAGCATGTGCGAAGAAAGGCACGGCACGGGTGCTGTGCGTGCTAGGGGGGGGGCTGGTTCCCTTCGTGGTGTTGGCTGAGGTTACCTAAGGCACGACGGTTTCGACGGCAGGATTGCGGCACGGTAAATAGAAGGAAGGTAAATCAAAGATCCGTTGCGGGCCAAGGGGTCGAACGGAGGGAGGTCGGGTCGGGTTGTGTTGTTGGAGCTAATCAGGTCGATCAGGTGTCGTTGGCACAAGCTGCGACCATAATTAGCCCGCATGTCCCATGAATTAGCACACACTATTGAAGTGCAGTGACATGGCGAAGTCAGGGTTAAACTCGCGGCCGCGAGGGCTAAATCCCGCAGGTTGGGGGTAAATAAAAATAGCAGCGGATGTTAGTCGACGTGCGCGTGGTCTGCGGGTGACGATAAACAACTGCAGCGGCTAGACGATGTGACGGCTCGGAGGGCATGCGGAGACGTTCTGCCCAAATTAGCCCAAGATGTCAGAGCCGAAAGAGGGCTAATGGAGGTTGGAATGACGAAAGTAGGGTAAATTACCTGGATCACGCAGCCAGAGTTGGGCGGCTAATTAGGCCGCCAGAAATAGTGTGCCGTGTAGAGGCCAGCAGGATGGAGGGTTAGTTGTTCCGAGGGTTACTGGAGAAACGGTCAGATGAAGGAACGGGCACCTTGGGCAGGGCTTGATGAGGTGACCCAAGTGTCCCGTTATGGAAGGTGGTGAGGACAGGGTATCCCATCCTGTGCCATTGTTAGCGGGAGATCATCGGCGGACCTTGTCCGACGTGCCTCCTCTCGACATTGAGGAAGAATACCTATGGGTCTGCAGCATTGCGATTGGACGACCTTTGACGGAGAGCGTAACATTGATTGGGCAGACATCCATCTGAGGGACGTGCCTTCCGCTGCAGCGGTCTTCTCCCAAAGCGAGGAGCCATCGGAACTAGCATGCAAACCCCGCGAGGAGGTGCCCTGTCAGTTGCCGCGCTCCCGCCACATATTGGACAAAGCTCGGTCCCCACGCATGACGCTAGCCGGGCAGCCCTGACCAATATTTCCTGCACGATCTGGTCGCTCTTAGCCTCCAGCAGCCAATCCGGGGGAAGAGCAACCCTCTCACAAGATTTTAGATCCCTGCTGCATCACAGGCGCTAAGAAACGGTTGGTCCCGAAGCCCTGCACGGGGCTTTGAGTCGTCACACCTCTCGGTCAAATCAGCGTGGGAGAAGGCGCTTTCCCAGCAAAGGATTCTCGACTGACGGACAGTGACGCTAAAAGACGTACGAGAACAGAGAATACCTACCTACCTATACTATACCCAAGGCAAGGTGGTGTACACTGCTTACCTATGGTAGGTACCTGCTGACCGAGAAGAAGGAAGAACCACAGCCGAAAATTGCATAGACGAGTACTCAACCGCGCCCCTGCCCTTGTACCCTCACTACCTATCTGCAGCCGTTTTTTCGCGCCGACTGTCCGAAGTCTCGAAGCCTCGGACGGAGCGGAGCAACTTGCACGACATCTCCCGCGGTGCCATTATACCCCCGGCTTGCTGCACCCAACACCACATTTGTCAGTAGTCGGGTATCGGTGCCCAAGTACCGGTCGGTGCTTCTTGGACTCCTCCGGCCTCGAAACCCACAAAAGCCTTTCTTCTGTCAAGACGGGTGGATACCTGCCTCGCTTGCCTCGCTTGCCTCGCTCGCCCATAGAATTCGAGGTATTTTCCCTCTTGTGTCCGTCTCCTCGGACTACAAGCCTTCAGCGCCCATGGCTTTACTCATGCACGACAGAAAGTCCACGTTCCGTGCGGCTACCACATTCAACCACCTTTGAGTGACCACATGAACCAGCCAATCCGGGCGTTGGACGCCATTACCTGCTTTCTCATTCGTGGATTCTCCTATCTCCTAGATACAGATAGAGAGAGAGAGAGAGAGAGAAAGAAAGCCCTGGTGGAAGGCTAGAATGGCCATCAGACAAATCGTGTTCCCAGCTGCGGCTTCTCCAGACTCGGGGTACCCCGCTAAGCAATGGACACCACAGAGGCACAACTCTGATTAGGAACTCGGGGAAACCGTCGGTCTTGGACACAATGGCCTTGAAGATCTTTCCCAGAACGTCTCCAGGCTGATTTCCATATTTGATGATACCCGGTGGGGGTTCCAACCGCCGACAAGTCATGTCCCGCACATCGGTATCCATCATGCACCCGTGGAGCGAGGCTCTTCATATGGGATGATCGGATGCATCCAACATGTTTGTCAGACACAGGGCGACCTACCTTGCTGAAAATGAATGATAGGGGCAGCAAGGTCGGTCCGCATCCATGCAACCCCACGGCTTCTTGGTCGGCTTTTACTGTTGGCTCCGTCTACACTGGTATGGCTCCACAAGCTCTAATATGTACATGGTGGTTGTGGTTGTGGTTGGCAGGCCCCGTGTAAGTGCGCGCGACCCTAGGCCCACGGCCGCTCTATGCTGCAAGGGTCAGCCCAGCTAGACATTTTTCTGGTTCTCCGTCACTCGGCCCCCGAACTCCTCTTGTCAAGCCGTGCCATCGCAGGCCATCTTGGCGGCCGAGAGAGACATACTACGTCTATCAATACAGCTTGGCACAGAAGCCGGTATAACGGGAAGAAGCAAGAACAAGGCGTTGCCACCCTGTCTGTCTGCCCTTTTGCAGCTCCGGCTGCGCAAAGTCCTCCCGAGGTGGAAGCGGGAGCAGCGATAGTTGCCCATCATCATGTCTTCATACAGCCTGTATTGGAGATCAGCGGCTGCACTAGCCAGGACCCGGGCAAAGGGCAGTGGACGCGGTATCGACGGCCGACAGCCGGAAAGGCATATGGCCAGATGGGTACATGGTCGCGAGCAAGGTTGGCATATCGAGTTGAGCAAACACCAAGCGGACCCCATGTGCGGTTCTGCATGTCTCTGCATCGCGTGCGGACCGGGTGGTTGAGGGTGACATTGGTCCCCATGGCCCACCACCAAAAGGTCGGCGATGACAAGCCACAGCATGCGTGCGTTGACCGTGTGGTCCGTTGAGTCGCTCGACAGATGTGGTCACCCATGTCGTTCATCTCGAAGTTGGGCCCCCCTCCTGTCCCCGGACCTGTCTATTCCTATTCTATTCTCGGGTGGGACCGAGTCGGAGTGCGACCGCCCTAGTGGCCCAATCCCATTGGAGGCTGTAAGCGCAGGTCGAAGTCTTACGCAGCAAGGTCGAGGTGAAGGCGGCTGCCTTGTGCCCTAGCTTTCGTTAGTCTGGATGGAGTAGAGAGAGGCACTCACCCTTTCGGAAGCATGGAGACACACACACGCACACAAGGCTTGATCTGAGTGTAGCCAAATTTAGAACATGACTGCTGGCTGGCTACGTAGCCAACAGCGGGCAGGCAGACCACCCAAAGGCCCGTTGGTCGAGCAAAAAAGAGGACGGCCATGATGAGGGCGGCCACAATATAAGACTTTGGACCATCCATCACCGCCAGTTGGATTCTGGCCTCTCCTCTTGTTGATCTGTAGAAGTCAAGAAGAAGGAAAGTGATCCAAGTGTTGTTCAAGGTTGTTTTCTCTGTTGTTCATCGTTCTCTTTTTGTTACCATCCCTCCCTCTGCACTCGTCCGAAACCCCAACCACTCGAAATAATCGCAAGCCGGACTTGCTCGACAAACAGTCATTCATTCGATAATACCGAACCAGACCCATCCATCAGTCATTTGCAATTTGCAATATCCTGCCCAGCGCGGCGCCTTGTTAAAACGAAATCGGACTTTTTGCTGCTGCACTCCAAGATATCATTTCTGCATCAAAACGGAGAGAAAATCGACAAGGAAAGAAATCAATAATTCAATAATTTTGATACGACCGTGATTTGGGTTTCGGGAACTCGGGAAGCCCATTCGACAAACAACCCGGTCTCTCATCTCAAATTACGTTGACAGCGGGCGAGCGAACAGACGTTTTCTGGCCACAGACTCGCTTCTTCCCCTCTTCTCAATATCCAGGTCGCCCCGCCTTATTCACTTGGCTTACCAGGAAGGAAATAGAGAGCCCTGAGGAACGGACAGACTACCGCAGCCTCCCTCCGTCTCTCTCTCACACGCTTCATTTTGGTGCACACACTTCAGAAGAAGCACGCACCACCACACGTACTCGCACACCCCCCCGACCCTGGTTGTTCTTCCCCGGTCCAGAGCACAGTATCGCTCGCTTCAGACCCATACAGTGCAACGGTTCCTGCCACACCCCTCCTTCACACCCCCCCTGGTCCCTGAATCCCGGCCTAGACGGTTCACCACTGCACACCACCCACCCCCCTTCCTTCTCCCTCTCTTCCCCTCCGCCCCAGCCAGCCAGCCAGCCGGCTCTAGCTCTGTCTTCGCTGCTCGGCTTGTCATTCAACGCAGGTACCCCATCGCGAGATAGAAGAAGGGTACAAATGTCAACTCTACCCCCCAACCATATTCGACCCGACTTCATGAGATCAACAGCTGCAGTCAACATGGCGGTCGCATCATCTGCGAAGGCCAAGTCGGCCTGCAAAGTAAACAGCAACAACAATGCCAACTCCAACAAGGCAAAGTCACAGATGCACCGTCGCTCAAGAACAGGTACGTCTGTCTATGCTTGGCTCTGCCTTTATTTCTTCCCACCCCAAAATCATTAAGCTTCTATCACACAAGCAAACTCTCGCTTGACTTACACCCGAGTGCCACTTACACCGACCTCTCGCCTCCTTCCACCCAACCACATTCATTTCCTCTCCCACCCAGCTGCCATGGCTCGCTTGAAACCTTGATATTAATCGCCTTTCCTTTCAGGATGCTACACCTGTAGACTGCGCCGCAAGAAGTGCGACGAGGGCTCGCCAATGTGCTCCGCTTGCAAACACCTTGGTTTGACATGCGAATACAAGCGGCCAATGTGGTGGAGCAACAACGACGCTCGCCGTAAGCACAAGGACGACATCAAGACCATTATCAAGCGCAAGAAGCTTTCGGAAAAGGCGTCACACACGATCCAGACGTCCGTCGGCTCGCCCCCGGGCCTGTCGCACTCGCTGCCCACCTCTGCCACCTTCTCCGACCCTCTTGACCGCACCCGCTCTGCCTCGATCGACTCGCACTTTTCCACGGCTTTCAACTTCAACAGCCCTCCAACTGTTGCTGCCGAATATGCCACCTACAACCCGCAGATGCACCCCGATTTCATGTACGGCGGCTTCCCCTCGCCGTACGAGATCGATGTCAAGACGGAACGACAGGTTTACATGAACGACGTGCCCACCCTCAGGGAGTCGACCATTTCCACCTTCAGCACCTTTCACACTCCTCCTCCACCAGGGACCATTCTGCCCTCATCTGTACCGCTCGATGGCGAATGGACCGAGCAGGTCTATTCGGAGCGCAAGGAATCTCTCAGCGAGGAAGCCCTCAACATCAACTTCTTCGACTTCTCCCATGGCCCAGCCATGTCCAACCGCCAAGTCGCAATTGAGCTCGACGAGAATGACCAACGCCTGCTGGACCACTTCATCCAGTTCGTCCTGCCCACCATCTTCCCCATCCTCGACACGAACCAGCACGGCTCTGTTGGCTCTGACCTGATTCTTCCGGCCCTTCAAAGCAACAAGGGCTACCTGCACTGCTGCTTGAGCATCGCCGCTCAGCACTACAAGGCGACGATGAACGTATCCGGCGAGGAGATCGACCAGGACATCATGCGCCATCGCTATGCCACCATCTCGGCCCTGTGTGATGCTCTCACCAAGGACGAGAACCACCAGGAGATTCTCGATGCTGCCTTGGGTCTCATCTTCTTCCAGTGCGTCGTCGGCCGCTTTGACGACGCACTCCCCGATATCCCTTGGCACCAGCACTTCCAAGCTGCCATCAGCTTGGTGCAGAAGCTTGACCTCCCCCGCCTGGTATCGGACCCCAATGAGCACATGAACCAGACGCCCTTCAACATGACCTTGACGTCTTGGATCGACATTCTCGGTGCGACAATGCAGGGACAAGCACCCACCTTTGCCCACACCTACCGCGAGAAGCACCTGTCAAACAATCCCAGCCTTGGTCTCCGTGAGCTAATGGGCTGTGATGACCGTGTCATGTACCTCATCTCTGAGATTGCCTGCCTCGAGGCTCTCAAGGGCAGTGGCATGGACGACATCACTCTTTGCCAGCACGTGCACGCACTTGGCGACCAGATCAACCTCACCGAGATCGGCGAACCCGGTCCCAAGATGCCTTATAACAACAACGGAAGCCTGTCACCGAAGCAACTTTCCAAGAACATGACAGCCGCTTTCCGTCTTGCCGCGCGCATCTACCTCTGCAGCTTGGTGCCCGGCTTCAATCCCGCGCAGGCCTCCTGCGTCGGTCTGGTTGAGAAGCTCACCAACGTCCTCCAACTGATCCCCTCTGGACCTGGGGGCTTCGACCGCAGCCTTGTCTGGGTCTACCTTATTGGCGGCTCCGTCAGCTTGCCTGGCAGTTCCTTCCGCGCCCTCTTCGAGGACCGCGTTGCCCAGCTTGGTGACGTCTCCGACTGCGGTTCGTTCGGCCGCGTCGCCTCACTTCTTAACGAAGTCTGGATGCAGACGGGCAACATCAAGAGCAGCGACAGCTGCGCCGGCAGCCCTGGTTCCTCCTCGGGATCGGAGGCGGTAGCATACATCCACTGGCGGGATGTCATGCAGATGAAGGGCTGGGACTTCTTGCTGATCTGACAGCCTGGCTGGTCCCGGGCTGTACAGATACCAGCACTGACTGGCCCTCATCTGCATGGTGTGTGTACCGCCTTCGCAAAGTGATGCAGGCAATCAGCCAACTCCCTTTCGGACGAGCCAGGGCTACCGCCAGCCGTTTTCACTCTGCTCAATACATTATTACCTTCCCTTCTGCCCTTTTTTTTTTTTTTTTTCCTTTTCCCGTTTTGATACCACACTTTTTTTTTCATCACCACATTTATACCAGCCTTCTCAAGGTTGATTTGGGGTTACTAGAAGGACACGCCGCAAGGCATACGGAGCGGACATGAACAACGAGAGCGAAGACACTGGAATTACACTTTATTTTGGACACTCTTCTGGGTGAGGGTGCACGGGGCAGCTGGGCCGGGCTGCCGGGATGGATGACGATGATGATGGATGACGGAAAGGACCGCTGGGATGGGGCCTTGGAACATGCAACGGGAAACATGAGATGTGACGCACGGCTTCTTTTCCCCTTCATCAGACGAAAAACTCTCTTCATTTCATCTTAGTTTCGTCTGATCTATTCGGTTTTGGCTGTCACTGGGTATACCGCATCATGAGCATGGGAAATGGGCTTCATCGGCGTTTGTTGTTTGGGACATGGGAGCAGCATTTCGGTGCATCTGGACTGGATCGGATGAATCAAAGAGAAAGAGCTCTGGGAGCTGTGATGGGCTAGCTTCCCTGTTGACTTCTTCATTTTGGGGCTCGATCAGCGACCTCGCTCTACGGAGCATAGGCCGGATCGAGCAGGATTGGGATTCATGTGATACCAAGTTATACCCAACAACTTCAAAAAAGCAAAATACTTTGAAATCATTCACAACGGTTCCATTTTGCGCTTAACCAGTTTGCCAAGGCCATCCATGTGAGGGATTTCCGGGTCACTGCTCACGGCGGCGACCTATATCGCCGCCACCACCTTCCCTTTTGAAAGCACTTCGGCCGAAGCTTACCACACAGTACTTAGACTGAGGGGGGGGGCAGGGCGGGGGGAAAGTGCGAGGTGGGAGGTCAGCAAACCGAATTGGGACCACCCAAAAAGCAAAGCCAAAAAGCAAAGAGAGGCAGATAGAGAGAGTACCGTATGATGTTATGCAGGCGGCCGGTTGAGAAGTGACACAGGCGCCACCCCCGTCGGGTTGCGAAGGAATGGCGTCGACGGCTTTAGAGGGTGTGCACCTGCACGAAGGCACTTGAATAGCATTGTTGTTCAACTTGTTCACCGAATGCGTGTTGTCTACTCTCTTCCTCGCCCGGCCTGCGAAATACGCAAATTTGCCTGACCATTGGTCTCCGTTTGCCTTGCCCAGAGCAGAGGGCAATGTAGCTAGGACTGCTCTGGCGACCAAGGCGCTACAATTGCCGTAAGGGGACGGAAGGGAGAGGGGTCGGGGTAGCACGACGACGATAATAACGATGGCGGGCTCGTGTATGTGAGTGAGTCGTGGTCTGAACAGTCACCGAGGTCCGCACTCGCCAGGGTCGCAAACACGTCGTTGACCCCGTTAGCGGTGAACCAGAGACATGCATGGTAGGGCTCGGTGAGCTTATGTCCGAGGGGAGGTGTGTGCGCGCATGTCTGTCTGTGTGTGACCCTTGAGATTTGCTCACCTGACGTCTTCCCGGTCCGTGTATGCGGTTTCTCTTGGCGGTGGTCCTTGCCGGGTTGCCGAATTGGGAAATCCCCTGTTGTCCCAGGGGTCGTCGAGCAAAGAGAAAGGGAGATACATCTGTGGACGACGGGCGTGTCAACGACGTCAGGGCGAAAAGCACGAGTGTCCAGATTGATGATGGCAGTGAGTGACGGAGCGATAGGACGATGGGGGCACGGGTGGAACCAGAGCTATGTTAGTGAAATGCAGTCTATCCCGCACAGTCGCGAACGTCTGCCGTATTCATTGGCATAGGAAAGACGGAAAAAAGTCACCTGGGGGGGGCGCATCGTATCATCTCTAACCTTTCGGGAGTGGGCGTAGAGAAAGACAGTTCAAGAGACCGGGGCCCGGACCACAGTATCGAGTTTACTGTGAAGAATTTACCTCATTTTTCTTCTTCTTTACTTCTCACTCTCCCGTTCACATTCTGCCATCTCACATTTTCGGAGTACACTCCCCCTTCCGCTGCAGGTGCTGGGGAATTTTTGTGGTTTGTGTGGACATTCCTGGACGGGAAGAGACAGGGGAGGGGAAGGAGGAACAACACTCAGATGGATGGTCTCAGATGACGGAAAGGGCATGGACATCCCCTACGCGCTAGCCGTTTACTACCCGTACTCGCGAACTATTGCAGAAAAAAAAGGGACGTTCACCGCCGTTTACGAGTCACAACGCACGTTGTGCGCGTGTGTGAATCATTGTGAATTGGCAACTGAGCAGAAGGGAAAACGGGAGGGTCTTGGGTTGGGGGGGGGGGGGGGGGGGGGGTCGGGGTTTTACGTAGCGTGGTGAGGTAGTATAGGTAGTCGGTAGTTCACACTAAGGAAAAACAGGGAAATGCGAGAGAAAAATTGCGAGATAGGCTTGAGGGTATCCACGTGATGGGCCTGGCTGCGGCTGCGATTTGCCTCTACTTGGACGACGTTGGCAAATTGGGCCGGCATCTTGACGTCCCTTTCCTCCATTACTGGGGGCCCTTGCAACGAAAACAGGCCACGGGATCGGAACTTACATTCTGGAGAGTTGGCGAATGTCGTGCCGTCGCGTAGGAGGGGTGTGAAGTCGACGATGGTTGCGACAGTTGGGTGCTCGGAGAGAGAGGGGGCGATGGCGAAAACGACATGGGCAAGCGGCAAGGGCTTCATTGAGGAGCATGGCAAGGCGGACTTCTGGTCGTGGTGTAGATCATGGAGACACCAGATGGCCGGGCAAGGGTCGGAATGGGACCGTTTTGGTGGAGTTTTCACATTTGGGACCCTTGGAACACCTATCGTGGAATGAGGGACTGACTTACACTACTACGCACGCTCACCGACGGCGACAACGAGATAGAGGCGGACGGGTGGGTACGGGACGGCTTGGACACGCCCCCCCTCCCCTCCTTCCTGCCCCATGATGAGCTGAAGCGAGGTGGTCGTGGACGACGATGACGACGATGTTACTGCGGATAGGCCGAGGCCCGGTTTGGTCCGTGGACGTGGTAATGGGCCGGCGAAGAGGATGAAGAAGACGGCACTTGAGTGGAAGATGGAGGATGTTTGTCTTCTGCCGGCTGCCGATCGGTCAAGGTGAGGCTTCCGCAAGGCGGTCTTGTGACCGTCTTCCGAGAGGTGAGGGAGCCGATAAGACAAAGGCCGGACACAGGACTGGACGAGGCCGAAGTAGCGGTCGCAGTGGCTGGAACGATGGCGTGCGTCACGTGTGGCTTGGTCTGCGGGGAGTGGCGGACCATTACCTACCTAGTGTAGAGGTTGGTCCTGGTCTTGGTCTTAGTCTTTGCTTGGTATTGCTTGGTCTTAGAGTGTTCTCGGCGAAATCTAAAATCACAATCGGATCAAGTCGATGCTGATAGACCAGGCACAGAACAGGAGGGCCTCTTTGATGTTGATCTCTTTGCACTAGTGTAGTGTAGTGTTTCTGGGAAACGCGGTTAAAGAGGCCTAGGAAAATACCGTAGGTTGGTAGATGGGTAGTCTAAGAGGTCGGTGCGTGTAACGTACCTGGGCCGCTGCTGAAAAGAGAAGGAAAGACGGACGCTAAAAGAGACGACAGCCAGGGGGGGGGGATGCAGGGGCCACCCCTAAATCAGGGCCCCATGATGCCACTGGCGAATCATAGATGGGCGTTTCGGCTGCGCGGCTACATTCTGGCACTCGATGACTGTCTTCTGGGGCACAATTCTTGGGTTCTTCTTAGTGCTGCTGGTTTCTTCACTTTGCCGACCTCTCACGGCCCGTTCCTCGCCAACGAAAAAGGCGCCGGCCTTTTGGCGACGAGAGGAGAGCATACTTTGTACCTGTACTTGGTGGCCCCACAACGGAGGCGCTCTTCCTTCGTCGACAGCCTCTCGTTTTCCCCAGCCCAGCGACTACCCATACCAGCACTGCCTCACAGCCAGACGTCGTGCCGCCCAATGCGAGTGCGGTAGTCGAGAGACTGCAATTAGAAACGCCATTGCCACCTCTGCTGCCCATTCGCTCCTCCCCTTCTCCGCCAATAGTTCTAGGACTGACCAGAGGTCTGAATATTGGGCCCTTGACGCCCTATCAACACACTCTCTCTCTCATGATGAGTTCTCGGGGGTTATTTGCTTCGGCACTGGCAACGTACAGCCTACGCAACACTATTGCTCCATCATCTCCCTGCCCATAGTCCGACCCCGGCAGGCGAACGGATGGGCGGCAGTGTCTTTCGTTCCCATCGCGCTTGCATACGACTATTTGCAGCCAGGCCCCTCGCAAGTCGCCGCGATGCCGCCCAGCGGCCGCTTGGTTGGCCACCGTACAGCCTACCTCAGAGGCAAGGTTAATCGGGTGGCACCTCCCTTTGGGCAGAGGTGAGGCTCGTTTGTTTCGAACCGTGCAAGAAGACGAGTGTCGAGTCTGCGGTGCTTCTTCTTTTTTCCATCATCCTTGGGAGCCCTCCGCCGAGTGGCAGAGGTAGGGGTCGAAAAGAATGGCCCTTGCCACCTTACCGAAATATCAAGCCCAGACCAAAAAAGATTGGGTTTGGGTGAGTTCTGCGCCGTGCCCAGTGGAAACAGAATCATCACCCGTCGGGCCATCGTCTGACTCTTCTCTTCTCTCTGCTTGCCGACATCGTCTCTTGACGTCTTCCTTCTGAGGTCATCATTGCCTGTTCGTTTTGCCATCGATCCTTTTGTGTGGCCTCTCGCCCACCCGCTGTACTACTGCGTCATCGTTCCTTGTTTCGCAAACCATTGTATGAGAATAACGACAAGTTCATTGTGTGTTCGCGACCTCTCGCACACGAAACATCTCCAAAGCTCAACTTATTTCTAAACCTTTGTGCCCTCTAAACGACGAGCGTATCGGGTGCTCTCGCCCGTCTTTTGTCAAGCCCTCGTTGACACAGCTTGCTGCCTGACTCTCCAACTTACACGCCTTCCAACAAACGCGACTGACTCCGCCGCAAGAGCCGTGTCCAACACGAGCGCTCCAACGCCGACAAGGAACACAGACCTGGAAGACCACCGTTCCTACTTTACTTCATATCAAGCGTGGTCATGGCGAGACTACGAAAACGCACACGAGCCATGGTGCTCTCAATCCTCCTCGCCTCCGCTCACGCCGCTTCCATCCCCTCCGTCTTTGCAAGACAAGACACATGCGCCGCTGAAGGCTTCTCAGCCTGCGGCAACGGCCTCCCGGGCAACTTTTGCTGCCGGACAGGGACAAAGTGCATTACCCTGGCCGGGAACACCACCGTGCTCTGCTGCCCCGAAGGGAGCACCTGCGATAGAATCTCGCCCATCACCTGCAACATCGACCTGCAAGACCCCGCATCGCATCCCGATGCCCAGATCAAGACAACAGCCCTCACGGGTAAGCTCGCCACCTGCGGCGTCGACAAGTGCTGTCCCTTCGGATACTCCTGCAATAAAAACCAGCAGTGTGTGATGGACTCGGACCAGACCAAGGAGCCGGAAGTCGTGCCCACCACCTCTACCCCGGGCCCAATATCCACCGGCGCCGTCCCGACCGTCATTCCTACCGTCATTCCTACCGTTGTTCCTACCGTCATTCCCACCACTATCGCCGCTAGCGCAACTCCCGACAACGTCAACAACAACAACGACGACGACGACAACAACGCGAACGACAGCACCTTCCCCACCGCCATCGTTATCGGCGTCCTCTGCGGCGTGCTGGTGGGTGTAGGCCTCGGCGTTGCCCTCCTTCTCTTCCTCGCCCGCCGCCGTCGCCGCAACACTCCGCTCCAAAACGAGAAGAAGCGCAGCGGGGCCCCGCGGCCCTCGACGTCGACCTCGTCTTTTGGCAACATCATCTCCGACCCCATTCCCATATCCGACTCCACCGTCCGGACCGACTTCATCCTCAAGACCCCGTCAACAGTCAAATCCCGCGGGTCTACCACGTCCCCGACACGCTACGGAGCCGGCAGTGCCGGTCACCACGCCCGCCTGTCGTCGACGGCGACGACGCTGGCGCACCAGCCCATCGGGATCGCCCGCAGCGACTCCGCGCCACGGACGCCGCCAAACAAGACGCCGGAGCGAGGTATTCACGTCCCGCCTATCCGCGGCATGCGGCCCGACTCCGGATCCCGGCGGTACCACCCTTCAAGTGTCCCGAGCCCGCTCTCCCCGCCGAAGCCGGGTTACATCCCGCGCGAGCCGAGCAGCGAGAGTATCAACGTGTTCGCGGACCCGCGGACCGTCGGGGGCGAGAGACCCGGGGTGAAGAGGATGACGACGTTCACGGATATGATGGAGGAGGCGGAGCTCGGAGAGGTGAGGAGGGGGAAGCCCTACGTGCCCCAGACGCCGCAGATGCCTTCCAAGATGAACCGAGAAATCTGAAGGGACAGAAAGACGGGAGGCCTGTCTCCGGGAAGGTGGAGAAAGTTGTATGTGCGCTTCCACGATACTGTCTTTTGTAATCTTCGTACATTGTTCTTCGATTCTTTTTATTCCTGGATGGGGATACATACTGGGTTCATGGATTTGCGGGAAAGTGGGAGTGGACGTTATTAGACATTCGCTTTGTTCATGTTTCATAGATGGGGGGTGTTTTTTTTTTTTTTCAAGGGGCGGGATGAATGGTCGTACTTCGCCGGGCGACTGGGCGTTTTATGTCTTCTTTTGGATACCTCAGGATTATATACCCACGGTCGTTTTCCTCTTTTGTAGTCGGCAATCGCGACGTTCGCTCACTCGGCAGCCCGAAGCTGAGTACAACGTCGGAATATGTTTTATCTTGCAAAAACAACACCCTTAACAGGTGCCTTCTCTCTGGTAATAATATGGCATATAAAGGGTCAGCTACGAAGAATATGTAAGCCCTCCCCTACACTACCTACCTATCTAGGTAAGTTGAAAAGCTCTGTATTAAGGTGGAAGGTGAAATGTACTGAATCCCTTACAACATCATTCATGGTTGTCCTTATGATTTCTGTGCTTTATGTAACTAATGAATTATCCAACGGTTTCCGTTAGCGCCTGTGTAGGCGATGATAGGGGCTTCATGGTGAGCGAGAAACGAGGTCGTCGAGGTGCTCCAGTATATTGGCCAAGGCTATCGTTCTTGCTGCTATGATTGTCCCACCGCATAGAGACAGAAGAATGAAGTCCGTTCTGGGCACCTCACTACCAAAAGACACCCCTTCCCTGCCCGGCGTCACCTTCCACCCACACCCAGCAAGAGACAAGCACAGGCTAGCTTAGCACTCATCCAGGCACAGCATAATCTAGTTCATCAACCAGGATATAAGAGAGCGGGAAGAATAAGCCTGCAGGCAAAGATATTGAATCATTGAGAAGAAGAGAAGATTAGGTTAGTAGGAAAAAAAGGGCTAAAAGTTCGGTCTCTAAGTTCCACCCAGCCGTCATTGAACCCTGTGGGTTTGCGAGCGGGTATCAAACAGAGGGATTTATGAAAACCTGACCCCACGAAGGGAAATTCTCTGCCAGTACTTAAGTTCTCGGCTACTGCGCCCCGAGGCGTTTCCCGGTAGGACATGCTCGGGGAGAAGTTGGTGGTAAGGGTAGTGAGGGAGAGGAGGTCTGGCATGAGGTTGGGGGTGTGTGTTGGGATGACAGAGTGCGCGGGTGGAGTGGGAGGGTTGGACTGTTGCCATGCAACGACTGAAGCTTCAGGGGGAAGGAGAGAGGCCAGGTATGTAAACGGGAATCGAGGCAGGAACAGATAAGACGTCTTTAAAGATAATCACTAGTTACTTGAGGCTGTCAAGTAACACAGTGAGCCAAGGTCGAAAAGAACGAGCAAGTTGTAGGCAATGCCCGAAAGAGCTATCACGTTAACTATATGTGTGCTTCTCAAAGACTAACACGATCACGTAATCCGTTTCAAGAGTTCCAGCTGGGTTTAGGTCCGGAGATATACAGGTCACTAGATATTGGTGCGTGGATTCCCGGATAGAACCTACCAGCTTTGAATGCCAGATTCTCTTTCACCCGTCCTGCGGGTTCTTACATCTTCCACTAACTAACGGGCTGACATATATCAATCTCAAGGTCGCCACCTGGACGATCTTTCGTCTTTCAATCTCATTGTGTGGGATGCCGGGTAACGGGAGAAAAAAAGTAAAAAATTGCAAACGTCCTTGGCCGGCATGAATCCCAGTTGAATAACGACGGCTATCGTAGCCAGGGGGCCTCTTTTGGTGAATGGCAAGCTTACTTTTAATGGCGTTCCTGAATCTGCTTAGTAAAGTCAGCACCGGCGGCAGAGCTGACAGACATAAGGGGAACTTCCCCTGCATGAACTGAACGACGGCCACCTTGCGCAGAACAATGGGGCTGTCCGAGTCGGTGGTGTCGGGGTGTACCTTGTCAGCAAAGGTAGTAAATCCAATACCAGGGGATGGGCGGTCACGTCGTCCCATGGGGGGGCACACTGAGTCTGGGGAGGCGATGCTTTGAAATCCCTCCGGTCGACGTGATTGAATTTCATCGAATAGACGGAGCCTAGTAGAATCACTTATGATACATGTTCTATTGTCTATAGTTTCAGTCGCATGGCGATGCGGGGATGGCGTTACATATAATATACATCGACGTATCTACGCCAGTCAAGCGTGGTCATCCTTTATGCCCCAGCTACCAACCAGCGCCATCGCTTTGTCATCGCCCCGGGCAAGACGGTCATCCTGCAGAGTGTCCGCTAGACACTGCCACGGGTCGCGGCTGCCTCCCCACTTCAGGAGGTTCTCCTTGAGCCGCTCGCCGTTGGCGCGGTCGAGCGCCTTGCCGTCCGCACCGGCGCGGAATACCACACGCCAGACCCGCTCCGCCAAGACGCGGTCGAAGACGTAGCTGTAGTAGGTGCTGCCGTACCCATGTAGGTGGCCAAAAAACCCTTGCCAGCACGTGCCTGGGGGGTCGGGACCACCCTGGGAGTACTGTCTCTGCAGGTTGTGGTAGACCTGGGTGGAGTCGAACGACGGGTCGGCGACCTCGGGGGCGTGGTAAGACTGGTCGAGGAGGGAAAGGAGGATCTGGTTTTCCGTGTCGATGCCTTCGAAGCGCTTCGCCAGACGGATCCTCTCAGCGACCATCTGGTACGGCAGGGGCTCGTCCGTCTTCCAGTGTCGTGCGAAAAGCCCCAGCACTGATGGGTCGGCTGCGAAATGCTCCATCAGCGTAGATGGGAGCTCGGCAAAGTCGGTCGCGCATCTTGTGCCCGAAACATTCTGGAGCTTGGTGCGGGCCAAGATCGAGTGGATGGCATGCCCCATCTCGTGGAAGAGGGTCTCTACCTGATAGTATGAGAGAAGCGCCGGCGCGGAGCTGCCAGCGTCGTGCTTGGGGAAGTCACAAACAAGCGCAATCGTGGGCAGCTGCATCAGCACGCCACCCTGCTGCAAGCTCTCCATACCGTCGTTGGCAGCTTGCTCGGGTCTCTCGAACTTGGGCATGTCGGCGGTAGCATTGTGCAAGTCTTCCGCAGCCTCTTGGACTTCGTACGGGGCGATGGCTCGGGAGCAGCGCACTGTGAAGTGGGCAGGGTTGGGTGACTTGTCCTCTCTGAAGAACAGATCGCAGTACAGGACGGCAATCAGCTCGCCGGTATCCGTGACAACATCAAGTCGCCGCACGTCCTCGTGCCATGTTTCGCCCGGCTGAGACTCCTTGGGCTTAAACTGGATGCCGTAGAGACGGGTGAATAATCTCGACATGCCCTGCATGACGGTTCCGATTGAGAAGAAAGAAGGGAGATGATCGGGATGGCGGACTGGAAGCCTCATTTCGGACCGTACACCGTCCATCAAGAAATCCTTGTCCCAGGGGTGAACTTGTGTAGCAGTGGCGTCTAGTCGAGCCTGCTTCAGCTTTAGAAGATCCGCCATTTCCTCCTGGACGATAGGGGTGTTATGCTTTTGCAGCGCTTGCAGAAACTGCATCACAGCGCCAGGGGACTTTGCCATCATTCTGTCTTTCAACGAAAGGTGAGCGTAGCTTGAAAAGCCCGCCAGGTTCGCCAACTCGGACCGAAGCTTGAGCATCGTCTCCAGCAGACGAACTGTCTGCTTTGAGGCGGTGCGCATCGCGGTGTACACCTCCTTCCGCGTTCCTTCGTCCTTGACGCTACGGAGCGCGGCCTGAGCTTCAGGTCCGGTAGTGGGGAGGCGCAACTTGCCCCTCATGGTAAGCGCGCGAGCAATTCCGGGGTACAGCCCATAAAAGTTTGACGAAGGGAGGATGATTTCCCTCTTAGAAGGCGACATATCCGAGACAAACATGGAACCAACCTCGCTGATCTGTTGCGAGAGGTCTACGAAACGATCTCGCCCCTGCTGCGGCAAGTCGACAGCCGACTTGGTGAAATCCAGCTTGAGAATCTCCGCAACAGTCCTCTCCTCCTCCGACCATGCCGCAACGACGTCGGACTGCCCCATGGCCTTCACCAGCTGATCACTCAGCCCGGTCATCGTGTTCAGCTGGTTCATGTACTGATAAACCATGGACCAGGCACCGGCAGCTGCTTGTTGGAATCGAGGGTCTGGATGCGTCATTCTGACAAAGTCGGAGAGATCGAGGACTCGACAAAGGATGTCGCTCAGGCGGTCAAGGTCCTTGACGATAGCTTGGTACTCGGATATACTCGACGCATGGAGGACACGATGGACGATCTTTTGCGCCTTCTCCAAGCTCTTGCGGGCGAAGACGTAAAAGCCATCCGGGCTGGTGAGATATCGGTTCTTAAACAGGCCGACGCTGGGTCCGGCTGCTTTGAATGCTTTCGCAGCCCCGTCGGGAGAGTCGAATAGCTCACGCAGAATTGCATCGTCGGTGTTCCTACCCGGGGGTGAGTGGTCGGCGGTGATGCTCGAGGGCGTGGCGCCAGAGACGGCAGCCATCCATCGGCGCGGCTGTCCTCGGGAAGCTTGCCGAATACATCGTCTGCAGACCCAAAGGCTGCGGCTTGTAGACTTGAACATTATTTGCAGGTCATCGAGGTGACGACCATTGCCGCACGTCTGGACCAAGAGGTAGTAAAATTAAACAAGTAGAAAGAAAAAGCGAGGGCGCTGGTAGAAATGACCAACAGGAACCGCGACTGGAGAAATACGTAGGGAGAATTATTGGGAATAATGCATTGCCGGGATGTCATCCGGACTCAAGGATGGGACTTTTTTTTTTTTTTGTGCAAGGGGGTGTGTGCAAAGCTGTGCAAGTGCATAATCGAATTCCCGAGCTCCGGAAATAGCCGCAGCGTGGGCCTGGCATTGGCTACTTGCAAGGCGCTTGTGCATCATTCCATGACATCCAAATAATTCTCCCGAGACCAAGAACCAATTCCCTCAATCGACCAATTGAGTGGACCATGGCTGCTAGAGTGTTGCTACAACGGGTAAACAACTCTTGTCAATTCTCTTGCGTTTGATTCAACTGCTGACATTGACCGGATAGCGCGCCGCGCCGTTGGCAGCGACGGTGATGCTGGGAGGATTCGCCCTGGCCCCCCGAACTGCCTACGCTGAAGCTCCCGAGAGCAGCCAGGTACGTCCGCAGGAGACAGAAGTGACTGCAAGGCACGGGGTACTGACCTCAATACAGTCCAAGAAGCCCATCTACGACGATCCGGAGCTCCCTGCGACGAGCGGAACTCTCCCTCCGATCCCCCGGACCGAGCAGCCTCCCCCGGTCGAAGAACCCAAGACCCGAGGACCTACTCCCACCGACCGTCTCGCCGTCCAGATCGGCAAGGCGCGCCTGGCCCTCTACCAGTACGCCGTCGGCGCCGAGGATGCCGTCAACCGGACGATGGATAAGGCCTTCAACCTCGAGCAGTCCTTCACTACGACAATCGCTTCCCTCGCCCCTCCTCGCGAGAGCGGCGAGAAGCTGATGCCCGGTGCCATCTATGTCCTCGTCGCCGCCATGGCTGGCAGCATCGTCACGCGCAACCGCAGTATCGTTCTGCGTGCCACTGCTCCTCTGGCCTTTGGTATCACCGCTGGCTGGACCGTCCTGCCCATCACCATGGGCAACGTTTCCAACCTCGCGTGGAAGTACGAGCAGCGTTTCCCAGTCATCGCCCAGGGCCACCTCAAGCTCCGTGAGAGCATCGAGAATAGCTGGCGGATGGCGAGACTCCACAGCGAGATTGGTGTACGATATGTCGATGAGAAGGTCACGGACGCCCGGGAAACCGTCGAGGACTGGGTGAAGAAGGGCAAATAAAAGAAGGGCGGGACTGTATCATAGAAGCGAACAGAATCGCTGTAAACGGTTCCTTTGTAATCCACATATTCCATCGGCTTTGAGACTGGTGCGTTTCGAGCCAAGCTGCTTAGTTTTGATGACATGTACTATGTATGTGAAAGCCATGTGGAAGGCTCTATTATCCCTCGTTCCTATATTCTTGGGTTACCCGTCAAAACGGGCCAACATGTCGCTATGCTTTGTTCCAACCGGACCCGAACGCCTTTATAAGCAAACCACCCTCATGAGGAAGGTGTCAAGACCCGTCGCTTATGTCTGGAGGGCAGCGGCAGTAGACTGAACTGGCTGGGCCGGGGGCGCTTCCGACTGAGCGTTGACGCCCCTTTGAGACTTGTTGCGAGGAGCCTGGTTAGCGCGGCTTTCGGCCATTTTGCCGCCAGCTGCCATGGCGCTCGGGTTGCTCTTCTTGCCACCCTTGTTTGGCCCCTTCTCCGGGTCGACGCCTTTGTTCAGGTCTGTCTGTTGGGCAAGCTCGATGAGGTCCTCGAGTCCGAGGGCGCGGCATATCTGCGTGTAGCTCTTACACTGGTTCATCTTCTGGTACATCGCACTCTTGCCCGGCACAATCTGACACAGCAGATACTTGGTGTTGCCATATTTGTTGTCAACTTCCAAGGCGTACTTGACATAAGTCGCCGCGATTTCCTCCCAGGACGCAAGGCCTCCGTCCACTTCCAACCTGAAGCAGCTTGAGTTTGTCTCTGCGGCGGTCGCAATCATGGCGCCATCGACACCATATTCTTTGATCAGGCCCATTGCGTGATCTCGGCTCTCGACGTCGCCGTTCATGACGCAAGCAACGCCAGCTTCATGGCAGACTTCGGCGACCATACGGAGTTGATCACGGATCGCTCGCTCCCTGGGTCTCATAGGAGTCGTTCGACAGTGGATCGTAAGGCCAGTGATACCGGTGGCGCAAAGCTTCCGCACGAGGGCCTCTGTCTGCTCCGAAGTGTCTAGGAGGCGAATCTTGACGCTGATGCCAATCTCGAATTCGGGCATGATGTTTGTCACTAAAGCCTCCAAGATGGCACAGAGTTTGTCGGGCGTCTTTAAAAGAGCCGCACCCATTCCGCCACTAATGCTAAAGGGCTTGGGACAGCCGGCATTGACGTCAATACCAGCCACATCTCCTGCGACAAGTCTGGCCGCCTGGACAGCTAAGTCTGGATCGGCCGTTCCGATCTGAAAGATCAGCTTGCCCGCCTCCTTCTCCGGATGTGTACTGAAGACCACGGCCTCGGGTATGGTCTTTGGCGGGTTCTTCTGCCCGAAGGAGGGGATCTTGGTCCAGTCGATCGTCTTCGTAACGGGGTTTACTCTGCGAGTGGTGCCAATCATGGCCTTATCAACGGTTTCAGGACCTTTGAGATTCGTGAGTGACATTTCTATGCCGCTGAGAGTCTTACAACTTACCCCATACCAAGTCTGCGCCATAGTGTAGCGCCAGGAGGCGTGAAGGAAGTTCGCCGGAGCGGACCATCGGCGCAAGAACGATCTTGCCCCTATAGTCAACCCCACGACGGGGAATGGAAACTTTCTTAATTTCTGAGCTCATGGTCTTGAGAAGGGTGCGAAAGGACATAGCAAGGAAGGAAACTAAAGCTACATGGCTTTCGCCAAAAGAAGTGAAAGTATTCGGCGCAATCCGAAAGTTGACTCTTCGGCGATGCCCTGACGGGGTTAGAGTATGGAGAAAAGTACGGTATCTTATCGATAAGAGTCTATCAGAGATATGCGCCACTTGATCTATTTTGGTTTATGCATCTAACCTATAGCTGCCACTTTACACTTCTATACCTTCGCTCAACGTGCCCTGGGAAGTTCGATATCAATCATCCACGGATAGTGAAGAGCTGCCTCGCCTGGTGCACCCTGTATTGCGGCATTGACAAAGAGCGTTTGACTCTTGGCTTCACGCGGGTGCTGATCGCCTTGACAGAGACTAATTTCGCAGCACCTGGCAAGAGAACTTTGCTTGACAAATTGTCTTTTGTGTGCGGTTTCCTCCGTGGAATCGGTCGGCAATGATTTGAAGTCACTCAAAGTGGCTATGGCTGAGGATTCCTTCAAGCTATCCTCATCTGTGCCTGTTGCCTCCTCGGCCAGATTTCCCTTCCATGTCACCATCTTAGCGCCCCAACCTTCATGGATATGACCACAACAATGCAATTGAGGCCGGGCCCGGGTGATGGCGTCGAGTAGGTCTGGACAACCTGCCTTAGGGTTAGCCTTGGTGCGGTCCAGCATACCCAATGCCGGACCGTGCGTAATGGCAATATTGGTTCCCTTCTCGATCGCAAAGTCGTGGCGGTCTTCAGGCGGATATTGGAACCCGGGGAAGCCTCCGGCGGCTGGAGTGTGAGGACTTGCGTACACCTTCAGGCGAGCGCCGTTGGCTAACTTGAAGATATGCGTCCCTTCTTCAAGCAGGACTATGCCCGCGTCCCTGGCCTCTTCAAACAAGCTGCGGGCATCTCCAAGATCGCCGTACTTGGCCATGTATTTCTTCTTTACATCTGGATTGCTGCGCGCTACCTCGATAATGCGCTTCTTGAACCGGGGTATGTCTAAGGTAAAGTCATGGTTGCCGGGGATGACCAACTTGAGGGGTGCTTTAATGCAACTCAAGTCTTTGATTAGATTTCGGTATTCTTCGAGTTCGGACTCATTTGTAGCGTCACCGCAATGAATAACCACGTCCGCCTGGTGTCTATAGCGAAGTCGAAGACCGTGGGTATCTGAAATGACAAATATGCGAGTTTTGATGAGGTCCTCTCCAATAGCCATTGCGCTGCGGAAGGCCTCAAAAAAAGAAGTCGACTTTGGGCCGATGTAAGCTGATTCTCGTAATCACGGCTGCTTGCTGGGGAATTCCTAGGGCAAAAAAAAAAAAAAAAAAAAAACCAAAGTGGCAATTCTAGACGTTACAGAGAGAAATAGGGTCAAGACAAATATTGTCGGTACCAGACCTAGGACAAAATATGTTTGAGGACAGGAACCGGCGGGCGACTTGTAACGCGACCGACGGCTTCCCGTCTCTTGAAACAGCAAACCTGCCCCGGTTACTGAGTGGGACTCGCCATCACAGAGGTTGACATCATGATAACATCCCACTCAGAAGCAATGGGCTTGCGTGACTGTTGCGAAAACGCAATGGACACCCCAACCTATCTGCTAGACTACTAAGTAGTAACCAAGACGAACGAAAGCTGATCGGTACAAGTAGTTTTTGGAGGGGTAAAGGAGGGGCAAAGGAGCAGCAGGGGTTTGTTCCTTTGGGCGAGCTCCAGCCACGGTGAGGCTAGTGAAGAAATTTTCCTAGTTGCTGTCGCGACGAGACAGAGAGCTTCTTCCGATTTCTCCCTGGTCCCAGAAAAACACCATCCCGTCCACAGCTGGCTAAGGCTACCTACCTCGCTTTTAGCGTCTTGCGCAACTCTCTCACAAACTCTCTCTGCCATTGAACCGAACCTCGGATGCAAGATAAGGACTGTTTGACACTGTATATGTAGTCTCCTGCTGAAGAGCCCCCCTATAGTGTGCTAACCTTAAACTCAACATCTCTCCGTACAATTCCCCTTCCTCCCCTTCTTCTCTCTTGAGTCCGATCCTCCTCCGGCTCAGCCAGGCCACTTTGTACACACGCACACACATGCCGCTCCTACGAGGGATTAAGCTGCAGCTCCTCCCCAAGACAACCGTCAGCCGACCCGCTGCCCCCGTGTCCGTATTGCAATTGCCTTCTACCGCCCGCCGCGCACTCAGTTTTCGCGTACATTCTGCTCGACCCAGTACCGTTTCCACTCTCACTCGTCGACCCCCGATTCAGGCCCCGTCCCGGGCCAATCAATCAGCAACCCTGGCGGCACACACCAAGCTAATGCCCGGGTCGCCTACCCCTCCCCCTCCATCCCTCCTTGCATCATCCGCCAACGGCACCCCTCTTCGCCCGTCACAAACTGCTGCTACCCCGACCTTTAAATCCAAAATTCCCTCCCAACGCACCGCTCAGATTGCCCGTCACTTCTCTACCATCTCAAAGGACTCTGACCCAAGTTTCCATCACGCACCGCCCGCAATGGCTTCCCCTTACTCCCTTCGCAAGGTTGGTGCTCCCAACACCTTGGAGCACCGTGTCTACATCGAGAAGGATGGCCTCCCCGTCTCCCCCTTCCACGACATTCCCCTCTACGCCAACCAGGAGCAGACCATCCTGAACATGATTGTTGAGATCCCCCGCTGGACCAACGCCAAACTCGAGGTAAACATCCTCCTGTCCTTTCCCACTGTCTCGCCCCGATGCAGTACTCTGCTGCGCAGGCGGTCACCGAATAAAGAAGTGGTGCTGACCGACACTCCAATGACAGATCTCCAAGGAGGAGCTCCTCAACCCCATCAAGCAGGACATCAAGAAGGGCAAGCTTCGCTATGTCCGCAACTGCTTCCCCCACAAGGGTTACCTCTGGAACTACGGTGCCTTCCCCCAGGTACGGTTAACCGCTCAATGATTAACCCCCCCAATACTTGGAAGCAGCACAGCTGACGTCTCGCCCCAGACCTGGGAGGACCCCAACGCCATTCACCCCGAGACCAAGGCCAAGGGCGACAACGACCCTCTCGATGTATGCGAGATTGGTGAGCTTGTCGGCTACACTGGCCAGGTCAAGCAGGTCAAGGTTCTCGGTGTCATGGCCCTGCTTGACGAGGAGGAGACCGACTGGAAGGTCATCGTTATCGACGTGAACGACCCCCTGGCTCCCAAGCTCAACGATGTCGAGGATGTTGAGCGCCACCTGCCCGGTCTCCTGCGTGCCACCAACGAGTGGTTCCGCATCTACAAGATTCCCGACGGAAAGCCCGAGAACCAGTTCGCCTTCACCGGCGAGTGCAAGAACAAGAGGTTGGTCCTCACCCGCGCAAGACGCATCATGAACACACAGCTAACCATTGCCGCAGCTACGCCATGGACGTCGTCCGCGAGTGCGCTGAGGCTTGGGAGAGACTCATCACCGGCAAGACCCAGGCCGGCAGCGTCTCCACGTAAGTTATCACGCCATCCGGCAAGCCATTCCGGCTGTTTGCTAACAAGCTCCACCACAGCGCCAACACCACTGTCAGCCAGTCTCCTGCCCGCCTCAGCTCTGACCAGCTCCCTCCTCTGCCTCCTAACCAGGACCTCCCCGCCGAGAAGATTGACGCTTCCATTGACAAGTGGTTCTTCATCAGCGGTGCCTCCGCATAAGGGAGTTCCTCTCATGTATTGGTGAAGATGGTAGTGACGGCGGATGCTCAAGCCAGATAGGACCCAGATGTCTAAATGCTCAATGACGCTTTGTTAGTAGATGCTATCATCGAAGACGAAGTCGGAGCTCTATGGCCAAAAGACATTAACTAGAAACACCAAAAAGTTAGAAGAAAAAAAAAAGTACACTAAAACACATGTGCAGCAGTGAGATGATTATCTAGCGTGAGTCGTGATTCGGTGGATTTACACGTAGGCATATTCGAGCACCGCGTCCACGTTGCCTTGTATTTCAACCAGACTGCATCAACAGCGCTCTTTTAACCTGCCCCCGCATATGCAACGTCTTAGGAGCCGCCAACGATAGTCAATCGAGATCCCCTGGGGTTATCGTTCCCCATTCCATATAAACGCCAGTACCGATACATGCAATGCCATAATAATACAAGGACACCTCCTATCCCTCTGCTCATCGGTCCCTTTCTCTAGTCGGTCAAGTCGGCTTGCTTCTGCAGACCACGGGAGTGTCTGTCAACCTCCTCAATGATGTTCTTGATGCCCATCTTCTCGCAGTCGATGTTCATTTCCTTGCCGTCCTCTGCACGGAAGAGATCAAAATGTTAGCCAAGATTCCCACCCCGTCCCTCTTTGCGGATTTCGAAGAGCAGAGCCACAGAGGGCCTGGACGGTGTTCACAACGTACTGAACTTGACAAACAGTGACGGGGGCTCCGTCGACGTCCGCGGCAGCAGGACCGTCTTGATCGCCATGCCGGACGAGCGCGCTGTGGGCGGGATGAAGGAGAGAAACAGCCGCGCCGACTTGGCCGTGGGCGAGAAAGGATTGAACTTGGTAGTGACCTCGGTCATGAACTTTGTAATCATCTTAGCGGCTTTTTTCTGGGGTTGTGAGAGCTTCAAAAGGGGGGAATGGCTTGCAGGCCGAATTCGGGAGCTCGGGGTCGGTTCTGATGCTTCCTTTCCGGAACGGTTTGTCGTCGAGGTGTTGATTTGGTGACGGAGGACCTCGAGGCGGGAAATTTCTTTGGTGATTGTACTGCGGCCTCTTCAGAGGGTGATTCCAACGAAGCTGTCGCCAAAATTTTGGGTCGCGTGGCTTGTGTTGCGTGGGTCGGGAGCTTGGACGCGTGTGTGGCTTCGCAGAACACCCCGGCGGACAGGTGTTGTGGTTTGCTGCATATCGACCAAACGGGGTTCGACGCTCGAATCCCACATCATTTCGTCACCGCGAAAGGCCAGCTTGACAGTCACCCTCGCTCCCCGTCGCACACCTGGATGTGCACCACTTTCTGGCAACTGTTACGGCGTTGTATTCTTTTCGTTTGCCGAAAAAGTGACGATTGGCGCTTTCCATCGAAAAACAGTGTTTCTAGCGAATTTGCGGAACGGCCTCGCTCAACATGTCCTTCGAAGGTTTGCAGGAGCGTCTGGCGGCCCTGCAAGAGACCACGGCCCAGCTCAAGGAGCTCATCGACAGGCTTCACAACCTCAAGTTCCAGCCTGGCTCGGTGCCCCTCGGTGCGGATGAGGACAGCAGCGTCAGCGCGGAGCTGAGCTCAGAGATCAGCCAGATCCTCAGAGAAGAGGAGGATGACTTGGAACTTTTGAGGGAGGAGGTCGAGGACCTTCGGGGCGGAAGGTCGGGAAGCGAGGCGGAACATACCAAGATCCGCCTGAAGGATGGCGTGGAGAGACTAGGGCAGGAACTCAAGAGGTAAGGGCTTATCGACATATACAGAGAAGCTCAGGTTGGGTGAGAAGCATACGATCACTGACATGCAAGTACAGTTCAAGAGTCACATTTCGCAAGGCGCAACTCGCAGCGAAGCGCAACCTTGTACAGGCGCAGCGCCTCGAGCGCGAACTCCTCCTCCAGTCATACTCGCAACCCGTCTCCGAAGCATCTTCCCCGTCCCTGCGCGCGCAGAAGCCAGACGTGATCCGCCACCGACAGGTCCATCAGACCAGCCAGAACACAAGCTCTCTGACCGAAGACGATCAGAAAATGGTTGGCGCGAGCAGCAATGTCACAGGGGCGCTGCGGCGCACGCACGACCTCATTGCGGCGGAGTTGGCCCGCAGCGAATTCGCCCACCAGACCCTGAAAGAATCGTCGGCGGCGCTGGCGCAGCTCAACGACTCGTACGGTTCCCTTGACACGATGCTTGCGAGCTCGAGGGATTTGCTGGGAACGCTACTCCGTTCTCAGAAGAGCGACACCTGGTATCTACAGACGGCTCTCTACATGCTTCTGGCGACGGGCGCATGGCTGCTGTTCCGGAGGCTGTTGTATGGACCCATGTGGTGGCTAGTATGGCTCCCGTTGCGACTGATTTACAATGCCACAGTCGGCGGCGGCGGGGCAATGGTCAAGTATGCCGGGTCTGGGGCACCGTCGGAAGCGGTGGTGGTCAACGAGGGGAAGATTGATGTCGAGGGTTTGCCGGATGATTCGCTGCCTACCGTGCAGGTCGGGAGGGAGCCGCAACGATCAGCGACTGGTGGGGATCCCGACTCGCTGGTTGAGAAGGTGGGTAGAATTGTGGAGGAGATGCCGGCAGAGATCGGCGAAGAGACGACGATGACGAACAAGGGGGATCCGGTAGAGGACGAAGTTGTTGTTGACAAGGCGTCTGGCGACGAGCCGACGCAGGGTACGCAAGAGGAAGTCAGGCAGCGAGACGAGCTGTAAGCTAGCAACTAAGCACAATGGGGCCGTTCAGGCTGACGCACGAACAATCTCGGTGAAAGAAGAAATATCATCACATGGATAACCATCCGATCTCCGCGTTGGTGTTTTCAGCTAGGTGATTCTAGTAGCTGTGCGACTGATAAGCAGGGCCATATAGGTTATAGACGGGTGCAAGCCTTCGGAAAGTCGAGACTAACAGTCCCTTTGTCCTCCTAGTACGTTGCCCTCCAAAAGACGGAGGCTAGGCCGTGGTGAGGAATTCAATGGTTGACGACGGCGCATCTCGAAATTTTCCCTCAGCTCTCTCTCGGTTCGTCCTAACCGACTCCCTACGGCAGACTGGTCGTCACAAGTGTTGGCTTGCTGGAAAAAGAGAGAGGGTTCTGTACAGCCGGCGGGGTGAAAACAGCCAATGATATGGCGCCGGGATGCGGGTTTTCCTCGCCTGGCCACCCAGGTCCGCATGAATTCGAATTTGGCGACAAGGGAGAAGCCAAGGCAGAGGCCGCGCAGGCCTAGCACGGAAGGTGGAGGGGATGGTATGACGTGGTGAAATTTCCGGCCTTTGGGTCTTGCGCGACATGGAGAAACACGGGAGCCATGAGATGGATTTCTTTTTGTTGATTGTTCTTAGCAGAAATCATGGCCCTGCGTCGCCGTTATGGCAGCGTCCACAAGGTACCGACAAGGCAACTCTCTGACATGGTGCATACACCCCGGACGATCGCAGGGTCTGGAGATTCTTATTCGGTCAAAATTGCTCCAATTGCCCACTGAAAGTGTACACGTAGGTACATGTGCCTGTACGTGGACAGAGTCGAAGTGGTGCATCGCCACGATTCCTAGTAACACAGGGAAGGCCATGAACGTCTTGTACCTATTTGTACCTTAGTAACAAGGCCATCAGCTGGCCCTACGGCACGGTGCGTTGGGGATGCTGGTGGTACAAATATTCACAGGATGCAGATCGCGAACTAGTGGTGGTGAATGGATGTCTCGTATTCATGCACAAATGCACCTCGTGTGTGAGCATATGAGGCAAAATGTATTCTTGGAATTGTTAGTGTCATTCTCACCGCAACTGTCAATAGAGGTTGAGGGCACGGTAATGGTCTAATTACCGTCTGGAATAGAGTAGTACAATGTCAAGTTGGACGAGAATTAGGTTGCGTGAAGAGACTTTCATCCCATCCTGTGAGGGGACCATCATTAAATGCAGTTCGAAACGAACCTAAACTCAGTAGGTAGGTTACAGGGGAAGGTGGGTTCTTAGTGGACTGTCGTTCCTGAAAGACCCATCCGAGGCAGAGACTGCTCGCACTCTATGTACACGGTAGCGGCCTGACGGTGGAAGCTGGTGGAAAAGATGTTGACTTTGTTCACGTTCCGTTTTGTTTAGTGCTCTGAGGGAACATCTGCGCGGTAGAATATAGTGTGGCGCCCCAGTGCTTTGTCCAGTCGACAGCGGTGGTTCTTTTGGCCCCTGAGACAGGGACATGTGTGCCTTTGGCCAATGATACGGTGACATTTGCCGGGAAGCCATGCATTGCTCAAGGAGACGCGCTCCTTTCGTGTTACGACAGTGGTTGCCGTCTGTTGTCTTTCTGTTCTTGTTATTAGCTGATTGACTGTCAACCTGTTGTCGTCGTCCCAAGTCTGCTATAGTGCAAACCTGCCTCGTCAAGCCTGAGGTGACGGGATTGCCGCATAGTGTACGGGTATCGGGCAGAAGCGAAATGGGGCATCAATGCGGCGGGCGACAAAAAGGGTGCCAATGCGGTGGTGAATGGAGCCCGTGGCAATTCTGGCGAGGTTCGATTGAGGCCTCGACAGAAATGCAGAGCAGAAAGGATACGTACGAACAGACCATCCGACCAACGGCCCTCCTCCACACTGATGTAATAATGGGGACCCGGCATTTTCTCCCGATGGGGACGGGACCAAGGGGAAAGACAGATGGCCATTGGCTGCTGCTACAGACGAAAGGACAGCAGGGAAAAAAGACACAAAAAAAAACCAAGTGCAATCTTAATTTGGTTTAAACACCTGGTCCCGTTCCACTTTGGCAGGTAGTCCTCCCTCGTCCGCACGGCGCAGGGAATCAGCACGAGTGTCTCTCGCTCTTGCTCTCGCTCTCCCTTCCCTCCTTCCGATATCCACTCTCTAGAGAGAAGCGGAGAGAACCCGCCTGCTCTGTCTCTCCTTTGGTCCTGCCTTGCCTTACTGCCTTACTGAGTACAGGTAGGTACTTTGTGTCCTAGCTGTCCAAGGCGCAGGTACCAACCAACCAGTCTTTCCCCAGACATGGCGCGATTCGATTCGATCACCGCATCCCTATAACCTTGCTTTGGTCTCCTCTTTTCCCCTCGCTTGTGTTTGGCATTCGGATCCTCTCGCCCACATCAACACGACGTTGTGGCGGGGCCACTGGCTCGTAGTCTAGTTGCAGTCACAAGACGCACAAACAACTATTAGAGGAGGGAGGCGTTGCTGTAGGTAGGTATTCGCGTCTGGTTCGGTTTCTGGCATTTTCCCTGTGTGTGAAGAGAACTTTCCAGGTCCCCATTGGGCCCACCCTGTCTACCCACCCCGGGATATCCGCCCCCTTGCGTGCAGATACTGTATAGGTGTGTTCCCCGGCCCACGGACACGAAGAACATCACGGGATGCACACCTACGCAGTACCTAGCCGCTAGAGGGGGAGGGGGTGGGAGGAGAAGGGGCCACTCCCCAAGACTAATCATAGCATGGCACCAGGGGGTGTTCGCGTGCCTTGACTTGTCGACCCCCAAGCCGGAAAAGGTCGACGTTGGAGACGGAGATGGCCTTTCGCTCGGGGTCGCCACATACTATTAAACCCGCCTCCAGTCCGTCCATTTTACGTTCTACCTCCCTTCCCTTCCCTCTTCCTCTTCAGCCTCTGCTGTCCATTCGTTGCTCTACGCCTGTTTCATAACGCCTACACTCGCTGTGTGCCTTCGGCTCTCAACGACTTACATCATTCTTAATACACCCGCGTAATATAACCAAACCCACACTCAAGATGCGCTTCACCTCCATCATCGTCACCGGCGCTCTCGCCATCCTGGCCTCCGCCCAGTCGACCACTCTGGCCACCAGCACCAGCACCGCTGTCTCAGCTGCCTCATCTGAGCAGGCTGCCATCGCCAACTGCCTCAAGGCCTGCCCCGCCACGGACGTCGGCTGCCAGTCCAAGTGCATTTCGGTACGATAGCCCGCGTCCCCTTCCACCCATGGGTTTCCATATATGGGCCTGGGAGTGTTTCCCCCGCAACAACCGCGGGTCGAAAGGCTCAGGCCGTGCGAAAGAAAAGAAAAAAGCAACGACTAACACATACCAGGTCCCTAACCCCAACGAAAGCCAGGTCAACCAGACCACCGCCTGTGTTGCTGCCTGCCCCCAGGGTGACGGCTCCCCCGAGCAGACTCAGAAGTACGCCGACTGCTCCCAGAAGTGCATTAGCCAGTACTTCTACAGCAGCGGTGGCACCCCTGCTGCCACCGCCGGCTCTGGCTCTGGCTCCGGCTCCGGCTCCGGCGCCTCTGCTGCCACTGCCACCGGCTCTGGTGCCGCTGCCACTGGCTCTGCTACCCGCACATCCGGCGCCACCGCTGCCTCCGGTACCGAGGCTGCCGCCAGCGGAAGCTCTACTCCCAACGCTGCCCCCGCCCTCATTGGCTCTGCCTCGTTCGGCGTTGTCGGTATTATCGGCGCTCTCCTTCTCTAAACATCTTTTTGGCATTCAATGATGGGTATAAAAAGGGGGGTTATGAGGAGATGTGTCGGATGAATGGGTGAATAGTATATACCATTTGGGGGAGGAGGCATGTTTGCTGTACATGTGGTCAATAATGAAGAGGCAGTAGCCTCAATATGAGTTAATGTACTAGTGGACGCCAACGTCTGTCAACCTCAACTATTACAGCATTTCGCTCATTCTTCAGTTGTGCCTTGCGTCTCCCCATTGCAGTTCCATCTTGGCTTTTGACATGTTTTCTTAGGTCAGTTAAGTCTCACTCAGTTCCAACCCTATCAACACAGTCGAAGCGGCAGATTTGTTTGTGCGAGAAGCGCTTAAGAAAGGTGTTGACCAGAGCCGCCTTCAGTCGGTCATAAAAGTCACTGGATTTATCCTCTAGTACGATGGACGCACTGGGGAGGTCACTAGATCGGCACTGCCTGATTGTATTCCATCTATCTAATCGTAATGTTGACTAGGTTCGTGTAGGCTTAACGACTGGAACGTCGCTGATCCAGGGGATGCCCAACTGTTTCATCTCAACGGCCAATTGGAATAAGTAATCCAGGCTACACCAGACGATCGTTAGCATTTCTCCACGCCTTTCTAAGACAGTGGGCGTGTGCGAGAAATCAGGTACAAGGAATGGTAGGAAAGAATGCTCTCGGGCACACGAGGATCGGGGAATCTGTCTCCCCCGAACGGAGATCTCTCGATTACAATGAAACTCACCTTTCGCATTGCGTTTTGGCCTTGTGGACGTTGTCGCCCCAGACGTAGACGCCGTGCCTCCGGACCAGGACGGCGTAGGTGTCGGGATAGTTGTCCATGGCCTCCTCGAGGAACTCGGTCAGGTCCTCTTCGTGGGCCGTGTTCTCGATGACGGGGATGCGCAGGGTGTCGTGGTAGCCGAGGTTGCCCTGCTTCTGGAAGCCCTTACCGAAGCCCTTGATCTGCTCGATGTTGTTGATCTCGAAGAGCTTGTCGTTACCGGCGCCGCGGGACTCGAGGATCAGCGTGACGAGGACGGCCCAGTGGGAGTGCGTGTGGATGCAGCAGCCGGCGCCGCGGCGGGTGAAGGCGGCAAGGAACAGCGGGGTGCACTGAGAGGGCTTGTAGGACGGCGGGGAGCGCAGATAGACGCGGTTCTTGAGGGACGACTCCTGGGCGGCGAGTGAGAGGACGTAAATGTCCTGGGCCTTCATGAGCTCTTTTTGAACGCCCGACGGGGCGAGGTAGACGAGGTCGCTGGGAGTGTGTAAGTGAGAGCCATGGTTTGGTACTTCTTGGGCAGGAGCGACCGGGTGGTCGGCGAGTTGGGTGAGTGGTTGGCGGTGTTTGTGGTCTCTTTTTATACGAGATGGGAGCCGAGTAAGTGAGATTGCGAGGCATCTTTGCTCGGACAAACATGGGAACGACGCAGGCTGTGTGGCTTCACTTACTCATCTCGGATGGAGCAGCCACCGCCAGTGCCCGTGACCCAGCCAAGGGTCCAGAACTTTGCGCACAGGGAAGGGATGAGGTTTGCCGGGTGCTCTGGGTCATCCGACGTGATGAGCTGGTCGGGGTTTTGAACCTCGCTCGCAGACACCATGATGAACTGTTTTCGAGACGGTATCTGAAGACGGAGGGGGAGGGGTTGTCCGCGGGGTAGAAACGTAGGTGGGGGATTATCAAAGAAACGAAAAGTTCGAGGTCTAACTGAGGCGAACCTGAATGGATAGAATATTCTAAGGAAATTCTGTACAGATAGGTTTTCACGGGACTAAACCACGAATCAGAAGCACAAAAATATCGAGACGGCGAGTTGACTCGTCTCAGTGAGCCAAATGTGTCATTCACTCAAAATGAGGCTCCAGAGTTTTCCTGCCCAAGCCACATGCATGTGAGGCTGAAATCGGCCGAATTGGCCAGTGGCACCTTCCGTCCTCCCCACATGGCAAAGCACGCAAGGCACGGAGCGCTCTCTTCCCAGTACGGCACGGCTGGTTCATGTGAGAGGGAGAGGCTCGTTTCCATTGGTCGAGCCATCGAAGCTCTCAACTTGCGGTGCCAATGGACCCGGGTGAGTGTTAGAGTATGGTACTTGACAGGGGATATTTTATTTTCGCCTGGTACCATCGTACGTTTCCTATCCAAGCGGTGGTCCTCAGCAGAGACATGCGACAGTGGAAAACTCGGGGGAGCTGGGGCGACACAAGTTACCGGCTAAGAACCGATGAGACACACCGGTGAAGAATCGGCAGCTAGTCCAACCGGATTGAGGCAGATTCTGTGGTGTCCTGCAGGTGGTGCGGGAAAAGGACACCTAACCTCTTTCAACGACATCGACCGCCGTGTTGCTATTTATCTCGTCGAGTGGGGACGCCGAAATGGCTCTATGCTAAGCTACCGTGAGTTATTGCGGATGGGACTGATAAAATAAGTGCAATTGGAGTCTGACTCTCGTCTGAAATGAAACCCACCTGCCCAAAACAGAAGCACTTCGAGAGGGCGCTGAAACCTAGCCAAGATCGCCTGTTGCGGATGGCTATCGGGCACTGCTATAGCCGAGGCATATCTGCGCACTTTGCCAATCTCCTTAACATCTTTTCTACAGTAAATACATAAAACTTCCCAAGACCGGTTGTCATGCAAAAGCGGAGGCCCCGACGCAGCGACAATCTAGCCAATCTCCAGACATATCGGGATCAGCAGCCCACCCAGTCCTACGAGTATCAATCAATCTTCTCGGTCGAAGCACCCTCGGTGCCTACTAAGAAGCAGATGACGGGTATGTGATCCTATAGGGAAGCACAATTGAATAATGCGGCGGATTTTGGACCGAGTCTACTGAGTAGAGAAGATGAGACGCGCTGCGACTAGGCACTTGCATCAGGGTGTGCTCGGCCGCGTGCCCAAGGCCAAGATTAGTGGCCAGGGGGCATATCCGGTTGCATAACTGCCTCCGAGGGATATCTGGAGCCACCATGCCTGTAACAACTAAAAAGTCAGACTTATATAATGTATCTTTCTGAATCCCCCGCAACTTAGTAACTTACCACCAAAACAAGGAAAGCGTGTTTTTTTCTGCCGTTGGTCTTTGCATTACTAAAAGGGTGGCCAGCGTGATTAGTAGCTAGCGAAGAATGCGTAAAATAACGACTTTGTTCATTCTTATGAACCCTCAACTATTCAGGCAAGCGGTCAAGTAGCAGTAACTATACCCACTTCAGCGGTATAACAAGCATAAAGTTAGAGTAGCCAGGTATAAGAAAGTCCCTCCTGGCCACTAATCTTGGCCTTGGGCACGCGGCCGAGCACACCCTCAATGGGTTCTTTGTATTCCACCGCTTACTCGAAGCAGAGCGGCAGGCTGAACTGGGAAGAGCTCGGTTCCGCAGACCAGGATGAGCATCTGACGTTTGGAAGCTCGTCGAAGCACTGTGAATCCCCCTCCTTTCTCTTTCACTGTCACAGCCGGCGGATCCCTTGCCTTCCGCCAAGGGCCCCCGCACTTTCCTTACCTAGCCACAACCGCAGGTCAATAAGTTCAGCAAGCAGTCCACTGAAAAAGGTACCACAACGCTTTGGGATTGGTGTAGCGTGCATCAGTGACCCCGTGCGACCCCTACAACCCCTGGGAATGCGCACGCATACGCGGACGGTTACTGCTGGGTACTCCTGTTGCCTCCTGCTTTTCTGGCCCCCAGACCCCAATTTTATGGCAGGATGATTGGCCCAGATGGCTTGCCTTGCCTTACCCCGAGAGAGCGATAGTGAGCTCTCCCCTAGCTGCTGGGTGATTTGGTGGTGCTGGCTGGTGCTCCCAGTACAGATAGCTTTACCACAAAAAAAGGACACGTTGAGCACAACCCGCCGACAGCACCTGCCTCACAGACTGATAAATCCGGCGCCTTCCTCGCCCCATTCCTTCTTCTGAAACTCTTTTCCCTCTACTTGGGAAATTCCTCCTCGAAACAACTCAATCCTCACCATCCATCGCGCTGGGAGCAACTCTTTCATTGTCATTCAATTGGCAACATCTCTCTCTTTCTCTCTTTCAAATCCCAACAGCTTTAACGCTGCTTCCCGCCCCCCTTGAAGTCGCAAAACCAATACCCTTTCGCCCATCATGAAGTTCAACGCTGCTGCGTTGTCCGCCGCGGCGCTGCTCGCTGGCAGTGCCTACGCCGACGATGCCCAGAAGGTTCTGAGTGAGGACAAGACTTCCTCTGCCACTGAGTCTGCTACCTCGATTGCCCCTGAGCTGCCTACTTTCACCGTAAGCTTCTCCCCTTCCCCACCTCTGGCCGCTTGTTTCTCTTTGTTACACTGGATGATCCCCTCGCTGCTTCTGTACTGCGATCTCATGCCTGGCGCACAATCTCGAGCATATCAGCATGGGAGCTGGGGTATCCTTTGAGCTTCGCCGCATCTGCTCGTTCTTTCAGCAACAGTATTCTGACCATGTTTCCCCCCCATACACAGCCTACCTCTCTCAAGGCCCCCTTCCTTGAGCAGTTCACCGACGACTGGGAGGCTCGCTGGCGCCCTTCTCACGCCAAGAAGGATTCAAAGGACGACGAGGAATGGGCCTACGTTGGCGAGTGGGCTGTTGAGGAGCCCATCGTCTACAAGGGCATGGAAGGCGACAAGGGTCTTGTTGTCAAGAACCCTGCTGCCCACCACGCCATCTCGGCCAAGTTCCCCAAGAAGATTGACAACAAGGGCCAGACTCTCGTTGTCCAGTACGAGGTTAAGCTTCAGAGTAAGTTCCAAGTCCAAGCGCCCATGCGCTAGCCACGCCCAATGCTGACAGCCATTTCCTGCAGACGGTCTCGAGTGCGGTGGTGCTTACCTCAAGCTCCTTCGTGAGAACAAGGCTCTTCACCAGGAGGAGTTCTCCAACGCCACCCCCTACGTGATCATGTTTGGTCCCGATAAGTGCGGCCACACCAACAAGGTCCACTTCATCTTCAACCACAAGAACCCCAAGACGGGCGAGTACGAGGAGAAGCACCTCACCTCTCCCCCCACCGCTCGCATCGTCAAGACCACCGAGCTCTACACCCTTATTGTTCACCCCAACAACACCTTCATCATCCAGCAGAATGGCGAGCAGGTCAAGACTGGCTCCCTTCTCGAGGATTTCTCCCCCGCCGTCAACCCTGAGAAGGAGATTGACGACCCCAAGGACTCCAAGCCTGAGGACTGGGTTGACGAGGCCCGTATCCCCGACCCCGAGGCTAAGAAGCCCGAGGACTGGGATGAGGACGCGCCCTTCGAGATCGTTGACGAGGAGGCCACCAAGCCCGAGGATTGGCTCGAGGATGAGCCCCTTACCATTGCCGATCCTGAGGCCCAGAAGCCCGAGGACTGGGATGACGAGGAAGATGGTGACTGGGTCGCCCCTACCGTCCCTAACCCCAAGTGTGCCGAAGTCTCTGGCTGTGGTCCCTGGAAGAAGCCCATGAAGAAGAACCCCGACTACAAGGGCAAGTGGACTGCTCCTTACATCGACAACCCTGCCTACAAGGGCGTCTGGGCTCCCCGCAAGATCAAGAACCCGGATTACTACGAGGACAAGACGCCCGCCAACTTTGAGCCCATGGGCGCTGTAAGTTTTATTACCTGATGGCCCAGATGAGTATCCTTTGCTAACGACGAGACCGACAGATTGGTTTCGAGATCTGGACCATGCAGAACGACATCCTCTTCGACAACATCTACATTGGCCACTCCGTCGAGGATGCCGCCAAGCTCGCCGAAGAGACCTTCAAGGCGAAGCACTCCATCGAGCAGCTCCTCGAGCTCGCTGACAAGCCCAAGGACGCCGAGAAGCCCAAGTCTCCCAACGACCTCAAGTTCCTCGACGACCCCGTTCACTTCATCAAGGAGAAGCTCGACCTCTTCATCACCATTGCCCAGAAGGACCCCATCCAGGCCGTCAAGTTCGTTCCCGAAGTTGCCGGTGGCATCGGTGCTCTTCTCGTCACCATCATCGCCATCATTGTTGGCATCGCCAGCTCTGGCAGTGCTCCTCCGGCTGTCAAGAAGGCTGCCGCTGACGCGAAGGACAAGGCCAAGGACGCCAAGGACAAGGCTTCTAAGGCTGTTGCCTCGGGTGCTGACGTCGCGAAGGATGCCACCAAGCGCAACACCCGCAGCTCGTCTTGAACCGGAGTGGCTCGAAATGGAATTGTGAATTAGCTCGCTTTCTGTGATATTGTCGGCGGGAAAGAAAAGAAAAATTAGGTCCAATGGCCAGAAGTCTCGTGCCAACACGGCACCATGGTGTTTTCGGGACCACGGAGAAATAGGATGTTGCTTTTTTCAGTTTAACTCCCTCATTACGTCTGTTTCGGCCATTGAGGGACAGAGCATGGCGTAGGTATATTCCAGGTAGCTGCCGAAAAAGAAAAAAAGGGATTTGACCAAACAATCACTACATGCTACTCTGGGGTTATGTATCGAAGTGATTGTACTCGTATCTGTCGCTCTATATCGCATCGATTGTAGAACAAGATGAGATACTGCTAATTTCCGCGGCAAACTGTGGTAAGTTGGGCTGTTGCTTTGAAGGCTTGAGATCCACAGGCCGCTAATGTGAGACGTGTTTACGCCGTTTACGCTAGCGTAGAGTTCCAGCACTATCGCTCGTCGTTCCCAGCACGGATCCCTTCGGCATTCTGCGGCATAGAGGCCGACCTCGGGGCCAGAGGGTTGGGGGATTGGGCGGGGATCCGATCCGGTGACAGCGTAAACAGCGTTATCTCTTGTTTTACCCCACCCCAACCTTTCCCCACACTCTCTGGGAGCTCGCCGAGTTCCCCTAAGGGAACTTTATAAGGGACTACAATGTCGCCCGACCCCGGCCGCCGTCGTCGTGTCTTTCTCCTGGTTGAAGTGGCTGGTTATTGGTCTGAGACTCAACGGACAGACCTGCGTAGTGTGTAGCGCCGTTTCTTGTTGCCCAATTGCTCTCCTCAGAGGCTCTATTACACCTGACCTCTCCCCCGCCCTTTGCACTTCTTCTCCTCCTTTTCCTTCACAATGCGTCGAGCCATCTCTCGAAGCATTACTGCCGGCGCTGGCCGAACATCTGGAGTGTCCCTCGCCCGCTCTTCACTGTTGTCCTCAGCAAAGACCATGACATCCTCCAGCTCCCCCGTCTCCGCCGTCGCGGCGAGGAGGATACATGCCACGGCGCGGCACCTCAACGCCGCCCTGGCCTCGACGGCCGAGTCGTACCCTAAAACGCACGAAAAGATCGCGAAGCCCGAGGACACCCCCTACTTCATCGACAACAAGTTCGTCACCTCGAACGCCACCGACTTCATCGACCTGCACGACCCGGCCACCAACAACCTCGTCACCCGCGTGCCGCAGATGACCACCGAGGAGCTTCAGGCCGCTGTCGACTCGGCCGAGAAGGCCTTCCCCAAGTGGCGCGCTATGAGTGTGCTGGCCCGCCAGCAGATCATGTTCAAGTTTGTCGCCCTCATCCGCGAGAACTGGGACCGCCTGGCTGCGAGCATCACCCTCGAACAGGGCAAGACGTTTGCCGACGCCAAAGGCGACGTCCTCCGCGGTCTGCAGGTCGCCGAGGCCGCCTGCGGTGCGCCCGAGCTGCTGAAGGGCGAGGTCTTGGAGGTTGCCAAGGACATGGAGACAAGAAGCTACCGCGAACCATTGGGCGTCGTGGCTGCCATCTGTCCCTTCAGTGAGTGATGCCCTAATCGGCCAAGCAAGACACAACAATACTAATGCTGTCTAGACTTCCCCGCCATGATTCCCCTCTGGTGCATCCCCATCGCGACCGTCACCGGCAACACTCTCGTCCTGAAGCCCTCTGAGCGGGACCCCGGCGCGGCCATGATCCTCGCCGAGCTCGCCCAGAAGGCAGGTTTCCCCGAGGGCGTTGTCAACATTGTGCACGGCGCCCACAAGACGGTCGACTTCATCCTCGAGGACCCCGTCATTAAGGCCGTGAGCTTCGTCGGCGGCAACAAGGCCGGCGAGTATATCTTCAACAAGGGCTCCGCCCACGGCAAGCGCGTGCAGGCCAACCTGGGCGCCAAGAACCACGCCGCCGTCCTCCCGGATTGCAACAAGAACCACTTCCTCAACAGCGTCGTCGGCGCCGCGTTCGGCGCTGCCGGGCAACGCTGCATGGCCCTCAGCACCCTCGTCCTCGTCGGCGAGACTAAGGAATGGCTCCCTGAGCTGGCCGAGCTGGCTAAGAAGCTCAAGGTCGACGGCGGTTTTGAGGAGGGCGCCGATCTCGGCCCTGTCATCTCCCCCTACAGCAAGCAGCGCATCGAGAGCCTGGTTCAGAGCGCCGAGGACGAGGGGGCCACCATCCTCCTTGACGGTCGCGGTTACAAGCCCGCCAAGTACCCCAACGGCAACTGGGTCGCCCCTACCATCATCACCAACGTGACGCCCAACATGAAGTGCTACACGGAGGAGATCTTCGGCCCGGTCTTGGTCTGCCTCAACGTCGAGACGCTGGACGAGGCCGTGGAGCTGATCAACAAGAACGAATACGGCAACGGCACGGCCATCTTCACCCGCTCCGGCGCCACAGCCGAAGCTTTCCGTCGCAACATCGAGGCCGGCCAGATCGGCATCAACGTGCCCATCCCCGTGCCTCTGCCCATGTTCTCCTTTACCGGCAACAAGAAGAGCATCGCCGGCGGCGGTGCGAACACCTTTTACGGCAGGCCCGGCATCAACTTCTACACACAGCAGAAGACGGTCACCGCGCTCTGGCAGAGCGCCGACGCCATCTCTCAAAAGGCCGACGTCGCCATGCCGACTCACTCATGAGCATGGCGGTGGATATGAAAAGGGGAGGCAACAGGTACGTATTCAGGTTTGCATATCGCAGGGGATGCCTGGCCTAGCCCGGAGTTCTTTAAAGGGCAAGCAAACGAATCCGCCGAATGGACCTTTTTTTCTTTTTTTTAAGCATGTATCTGAAATCGGTTGTTTTCTGGATGTTTTGAGAAGGCGTGCGCTGTGGACCGAAAATGACATGGCCGGATGAGTAAGGCACACAAAATTGCATACATAGCGCGACTGCCGAGGCTCTCAGAGACTCGGTGGGATAGCCAATAAACAAAGCATACTTCTATATGCTGTTGCCAACTAGTTGACATGGGAGACATGCAATTTTTTCTTTGGAAACAAAAGTTTTGAAAATGTGACAGAACTGCTGCAGGTAGAAATGCCCAGGGGATGACGTCTCGTTTGGGTTTGCGTTGAGTTGAAGCTGTCTGGGGGAGTCCTAGTAAATGAGAGGTTACAGACAGTTCCAAAGTTCACTGCTCGCCCCGGGCTTCCTGCCTCCATGCAACACCCCCGTCGACACCAGCGTCAACTCGATCCATCACTGCGCGATGAACCACGTTGGCGATCACAACCGCGTTCGTCGGGCATAACAATTAATTGATACACGAGGCACATACCCGATACGGTTGCTGTTTGTTCTTCGCCAAAGAGAGAGGATAGATACTTTGCTGGCGTCCGAGTTTAAATGGTAGCCATCTGGACCCCGTTCCGCCATCTCCGTCTAGCCACACTCAGACGAATAATCACTGAGTTAATCATAACCGGGTCAGGTTATGCTTCCAAGACAGACGCGATTTGTTGAATAATGTATCAATTGACGGATCTCCCCGACACACTCTTCCTTGAGGTCGTCTCCCACCTCACCCCGCGCGAGATCGTTCTCTGCCGTCCCGTCTCCCGCGCCTTCCATGCGGCCTTCACCAGGCCCGACCTCTCGCGAGCCCTCCTCCATGTCTTCTTTCCCCAGTCGCTGGAATGCCGGCTTCTGAGAGCGCGGGTCTTCCCGCAGGCGCACGAACGGCCGCCCCTGGCCAAAGAACATGGTCGGCCGCGGAGGGAAGGATCCCCAACAGGAGCGACCGGGGCCGGCGCAGAACCGGACTGGCCCTCCCTCTTCGCACGCGTGGCTAGGCGCTACTACAACATCTCCAGGGCCGCGTTCCACTCCCTCACGACGATCCCGATCGTGAAGCCATCAGCTCCCCTCCGCCGCTTCTCACCGTGGGCCCGCCAGCTCTGCGTCGACGTTTACTTTTCGCACCTCGCGCTCCCGGACCCCAACTGGACATACGCCGACGGGGTGCTGGTGTACCCTTCCCCCTCGACGTCTTCGGCCCCCCCCGTCTTGAAGGCCTTGGACCTGAACTCGGGCGGCGAGTCGACAGTCCCCTTCGACTGGGCCGAAAAAGTGATTCGCCGCGTGCGCCTCGCCGAGGGTCTCCTCATTGTGGAGTGGGCAGAGGCGCAGGGTTTCCATCCGCTGAACGAGGGCGAGGTCGCGCATCGCCACTTCGCCACGGCGTTCGACGTGCGCGCCACCTCCTCGCCTCTATGGCCTCCAGACCCATCAGGCAACAGGCCGCCGGTCAATCGGGAGGGAAGCGGCGCGGACGACGCAGCCCCTGACCAAGCTCCCGTGGTGACCTTCCGCTCGGAATGGAAGATCCACTACCTCGGCCTCCCCATCCAAATGCCAGACCGCATCTTCTCAACCCACAACGCGACGCACTACGCCCTCTTCGCTCACCAGCCCACCCGCTCCCCTTGGGGCGAGGACGCCCCCCTCGAGCGCCTCGTTGTGTGGTCGCTGAACGGACCTTCGCCTTACAGGCCTAGCCTCGACCCGTCGTGCGCGAACAGGCCCCTCTCCAGCCCGGGTCCCGAAATCGTCCTCCGTCTCACAAACGGCGAGCTGGACCACTGGGGCGTGAGGCAGCTCCACACGCCGCGGCTGATGCGGCTCGCCCTCGACACTGTCGCGCACGATGGGGACGGGACGGACACTGTGCGTGGCCACGTCTTCCTCCAGGAGGAAGACCACATCTGGACCCTGGGCCCGCACGCCTCCGAGAACCCACCGGCGCGGCACACGGTGCGCAGCGTCGGGATTCCCCTCTCCGGGGTCGGGCCGCGGTGGGTCCACGAGTGCGGCGCCGACGGCGACGCCGAGAGGTCCTTTTGCCCCGTCGCCCGGTCGCGGCCCCGGGCCATGGCAGGAACGACGTGGCCCGGGTGGGCCCCTTGCTGGCGCCACGAGGAGTTCCCCTACCTCACCGTCGCCGAGTCCATCGACGCCGCCGCGGGCATCAGGGTCTGCGGGCGGCGGTGCTTCGGGTTGAAGACCGTCAGCGCCAGCGTCGACGACGGCAGCCGCGGGAGAGACGCCCCGGGCGAAGAGGAGGCCGGCGCCGACGCTGACGCCGAGACGGCGGTGCGGGGCGAGACGCAGTTCGAGGACGACATGTGGAAGACGCTGATGGAGGGCGCTGCGCTGGCGGGCGATGAGAGGTGGGTCATTGGGGAGGACGCTGCGGGGGACATAAGCGTGGTTCGATTCTGACGGGTCTGGCGTGAGCGCATCGACCGATGGCCAGAGAGCATTGCGAGGCTTCACGCCAGGCGCCGAGCCCTAGCCGTTTATAGAGAGGGCAGAGACAGGCATCCCCTTGACGTCCCCATGGCATCTGCAGGTCGCGGCAGGCAGCTGCAGGCAGAAACATACCGGTTGATTCTATCAGCAAAGGCCAGGCTTTGGTTGGGGGAAGGGGGCAGGGAGGGAGAGAGTATGGAGGAGAAAACCAACAGCTTCCAACGTGGTGGGTGTATGGGGAAATGGGAGATGACGGCTCACACGAGCGCTCCCAGTGTGGTGTTATTTCCTCACGATCATGGCCCCAGGCACGCGGGCGGGCTTGTGGAGCTAGTGAATAAGGGCCCAGAAAAGGAGCTGTGATCCGCAATGAAGATCCCATCTATTGGCATATGTCTGCCCAATGTGGTAAGCCCATTCCCACTCAGCTGAGTGCTGAATAAATGACAAAATTGAAGCACCAAATCAACCCATGCTTTGCAGCAGATTGTGCTTATTATCCATCCCCTTTAGCTCCTGAAAATGCTGTGATGACAACCGCACCGCCGCCACACCCCCAACACCTGCTGGATAAGTTCAGAATGAGAAAGTGATAATCTCGTATCTGTGTTTCCTCGAATGCCTGCTATCATCAAGCTATGGATTATGCGTTGCGTGTTGCGTGATGTGAGATTTGTATGATACAGAAACGCCGAACAAGTCGCTCCTGAGAGCCGACTCAAGATCGAAGAGTTAACATGCCTAAACTGCCATGGGGGTCGGTGTAGGTGTAGGTGTAGGTGATGAGACGTTGGGCAACTGAAGGAAGCCGCTGTAGTAGTCGTCGAGCCACCGGGCAGCCTCCTCACCGGCGTCGTCCATGCTCGAGTCCCATCGACCGATGGAGCCTACGTAACCGTCTGGTCGTACGTTGACTATAGCAAGCTCACCGGGGCCAAGGCTACCAAGCCACTTGTTGGTGCAAAGCTGGCCACGTGTATCTTGTTCTGGAATGTCGTCCAGGTAGAATGTCCAACGGCTATCCTGCAGCAGAGCCGGAAGGTCCGAGATCTCCACATCGGACTTGGGCATCGTGGCTGGCGCTCATGTCAGTGACAGTATCACAGTGTCGACCGAAGAGAACTTACTGATCAAGGCAAATGTGAAGAGATGGCTGACGGCGGTGTATCTTTCGGGCCGGTAGTAAATGTCCTCTGGGCACGGCAGCCTGGGCTGCGCAGCATAAGATGCGCTTGCGGAAGCAGACAACTTGCTGATGAATGAGTTGGCCGAAGCAAGGGACTGGCAGAAGGTCTCCAGGAAGGGACTTGACGCCTGAATGTCCCACATCAGGAGGTAGATACGGAATTGCCCGAGCATCGGGATGTCGAGCTGAATGTCGACGGGGTTTGAGTCGATGTATCTGGTGACCTTGGCAGGAGGAAGCAGGCACCCAGGCCTGGCATCGCCCATGATAAGACCTTGAGGGCTGGCCCTGTTTAACGGACTCTCAGAGTACTCGGCGCCAATGCCAGAAATAAAACGAACGTTCGTCCTGAAGTTCTCGGACAGAGCTACTGCGTCACCGCCAGCAATCTGGTTCGCGTGCTCGTAATCAAAGTTGACCAGATCGATGGCGATCTTTCTTCGCTCCTCCTCGTAACTCTCGAGCAAGGCTTGCTTCGCGAGCCCTCGGATAGACAGGTTCAGCTTCCAGGCCAGGTTCCACGAGTCGTGCATGGAGGTGTTCATGCCTTGAGCCGACTTCGGGGAGTGTGTATGGCTGGCGTCACCCGCAAGGAAGGCCCTCGAATGGGGGTCGACGAATCGGCTGGCCACTCTCTGACCAATCTGGTAACGACCAAACCACTCGATGTACTTCCAATCAACCTCGAAAGGCGCCATAATCTTCTTGGCACGAGCCATCACAAACTCCTGGCCAAGGTCGCGCTTGTCTGCCTTAGGGTTTGCCTTGAGTTCAATGTAGAAGCGTGTCATGTTCCTTTCTCTGGGGATAATCAGGATGGATCCATGCTCCTGAGAGTAGACTAGTGTCTTGGACCAAATATCCGGGAAATCGGTGATGAGCTCGCCGTCGAGAACACCCCAGATTGCCGGTTGCGACAGGCCAATAGCCCGCGCATCTGGAATGCTCTTCCGCACCTTGGAGTGGGCACCATCGCCTGCGCCATGTCAGTCCCCCGTTGGCAAGAGACACAGTAGCTTGGACTCCTCAAGTTACTTACATCCAACCAGATACTGTGTGAGAATCGTGCGTCGGTCTTGGGTGACGTTTGTTCGGCAATTGACTTGGAGAGGCCCAGCTTTGTTTTCCGGAACGCTGTAGGACTCGAAGGCGGTATTCCTGCGCACCTCAACCCCGCGCTTCTTCAGGTCGTCAATGAAGATGCCTTCAACCATGCCCTGGTGTACGAGCAGAATGTACGGATCCAGTACGTCGATGACGGGAGGGTAGTGAACCTCGCGGCCCAGTCTGTGAAGCGGCTCGTCGGCGGTGCTCCGCCAGAAGGAAATGTCGTATACGCGAACGCCTCGGAGCAGCAAAGGGTCGGCCAGGCGCATCTGACGGAAGGTCTCGATAGTCTTGGGCTGCAGTCCGTCTGCTCTACAAGAGGTGTTAGCTTGCGTCTGCTATGGAGAGGGGTCTGAGTTTCTTCTACCTTCCAACAGGTGTCTGGTCGGCCCTGTCGTCAATGACCTCAACCTTGATGCCAAATCTACTAAGATTGGCAGCCAACATGAGACCGGCGGGACCGGCACCAACCACGCAGACCTGGGCCTCTGTAGGAGGCTCGGGCAGGCTACGTAGGTGGGTAAGGGTGTCTAGTGTGGCGTCGAAGGCGTTTAGACGCCCAGCAGCGTTGCCGGGCGGAGCAGTCTCGCCATTTTGGCCGACTTGACCGCTCTGGTCTTCCATTGAACCGTCCGAGTTCAGTACACCAGGTGCCATCGTCAACAGCGTTTGTCAATATCACAGTCTCACAGACAGGGCGGGTTCGGGTTTCGTAGGCAGAAAAGGATGTCGAAAAGCGCAGAAGTAACTGGCTAGCTAGCTATTACAGACGGTCTAGTGCGAAGGGTTTCGGTGACAACCGAGACGATGTGTTGGAATGGCCGCGCTCGCACGGCAGAGAGTTGAAGAGGCTCGGGCTTGGAGTCAAGTGTGCAACGCACGCGGTCGAGTTACACCACACTGGGCGCACAAAGGCACACGCTGAAGTAGGCGTGAAGCTCGAAGCGAGGTCGGGAAGTGAGGGGCGGCTCCAGCCGATTTAAGTGGTGTAGTTAGTGTGGTGTTTTTGTCGTCCGAGGCCTTGTGTACAACGAGGGGGGGAAACGTTGGGCCCGAATGTGGTAGTACTCAAATAATAATATGATGGGTGGAATAGGTAAGGGTCGCTGAAGATGCAGCCAGACCAGGGCGGATCAGGACCAGAACAGTGGGTGCAGCGCAGCGCAGCGACCGTGGCTGCAGTAGATACACACAGAGGGGATTGGACTGGCGATGAAGAGAGAAGAGTGAAAAGAAGAAAGAGGGGGGAACCGCAAATCAGTACTACAAGTCGAGGGGAGGGGGTGAAAAAAGAGAGGGCGTGGGAAAGAGAGGGGGAGGGGATCTAGAAACTGACGAGCTGCGATTACAGATTGAAAGCTCGATAGTGGTTCGACACAATTGAAGATGGCCTCGCGGGCACTTCAAACAACCCCAGAAAGTGGCATGATGGGCTTTGGGCGCACGACAGGATCGATTGAGAATCAGACCACCACGGATTATTCCCCCATACCTGCCACACTTTCGCTTGCTTCCTATTGGCCAACCCCCAACTCCCCCCCTCCCCCTCCGAAGGGGAACACACCAGGGTCCAAACGATTCAGCGCTAGGCCAAATGGGGTGTGCTCCAGAACGTGGCAGGTGCGTTCGATTGATGACTGTGTCTGTTGGGGTATCCCAGGTTATGTAAGAGAGAGCTTGTATTGCCTAGTACTTTTGTGGTTGGAGTACCTCTATATACTTCTTGTGCCAGTTGTGGCCAGTTGTGTGGCAGTGTCTGTACCGTAGGTATTGTGTTCACACCGGGAGTGGACGGACGTCCGTGAGGCCCTGGACGAGGCAGGCAGGCCACATTTAGCTTCGATTTCAAGACCCCCAGCCGGGTAGCTTTAAAGTTAATATCGAGTTTAACCGCTATTTATGAGAAAAGAAAAATCCTCTTTGGCTTTGAGTGCCTATTTATACTTCCATTTCAACAAGAAGCTACTCTCATCTCACGGTCTCATCTCCGCTGTGATACTACTACACCTACGCACACTGGGCAGTTTGAACCCCCCTCTTCCCCCCGATTGCCAATGTGAGAGTTGGGTTACAATCCAATCGAACGGCCAAGGGGGGTCGAGCCCTGCCAGCTCTAGATGCATATGTAAAGGACACGAACGCGAATATGCTACCGGTACCTACTCTCATGCACTTGCCAATCTGGCAGTGTGGCATCTGTCATCGCACCAACTATCCTGAACTAGGTATCCCATTACACCCTGAACACGTTATGGAAACTCTCCAACATTCGACTTCCCTGCTCCGGATTTAGCTCCGGCGGCAGATACCAACGAGGAACCCCCCGTGGCAGGCATGACCACATCCAGCGTTCGCTCCCAATGGTACCTAGGTAATGAATGCATCCATCTTTCAGATTGGTTGTAGCACAGCATTTGGCATGTCACTGTCAACGTCCCCGGGAGAGCCTTGTTCCATTTCCCTTTTTCGATATCTGACACCGGCTGTTCACAACTTCCAGAGTCGCTTCCTTTCCTTCCAGCAAGTTCCAGACGGAGGACAGAGTTTCCATCCCATATTACAGCATCTTCGCACGCCACCGCAAGATATCATGGGCTATTCTTCTGCACACGATGCCCTCCTACCTCTGCGTAAGATGTGCGGCGCAGACAGGCCGTCGTCGTATGAGAGTGGTATGGTATGGCGTGGCCCCGGCCTATCAGAGCTATTCAAACTGCCGTGCCTCAAGTCCTTCATCCTGAAGGCTTTATCTCGCCTAAGTATCGGCCAACTCCACGGCCTTAACGCAACACCACAGGGATGCTCTCCAGATTCCCAATTCAACCCCACCTCAACGCCAAGGGCAGCAGACCAGAGGGTACCGCCAATGTGGTCACCCCCAGGTTTGTTTTCCCAAAAGTGCTAGTCGCCCACAACGCCTTTTCTTCTTGGGACCCAGTTGGTGTGCCGAGAGACTCTTCAACGACATTGGCTGCATTTCCTAGTACGATTCTTCTTGATGGGGAAGGGGGGGGTGAGCCTGCGCCAGGGCTACTACTTACACATCGGAACCCTCCATCGACTATTCGGCAGCTAGCTACGAATTGGACATCATTCTCTTAATCGTCAGGGTCAACTGGACCAAGCCAGCCAAGCGTCTCGTCTATCTAATGCAGTTATCCCAACGTCGTGACCAGATTAATCGGCTTTTCCTTGTTCCTAAGCTGTGATTGTTGGGTGTCCTCGTGGGAACGGCGTGTATCGCCGTCTGGCTGTAACTTTTGATCAAGGGGATGGGCAGCAAGACGTTCCGAGGGATGGCCAAATCCAGGCTCATCGTCCCTCAATCCATACTTGCCATCCCTGCCTTCTTTGAAACACGACATTTTCGAAAGATGATCTCGATGCTCCAAACTGACTTGGCTCAGCGCCATAGTAATTAACAGCCGTTTTTAACATTGGCTTCGTACCTCTTTCGATTCGGAAGGGGCTAGCTAGACCTCTTTACCTGTAACATGGCGAGATAGGCCATCATAAATATCCCTCTCCCGAGCTTCTCTGCTGCCTTTTCCGCCATAGTTCGATTTGGAAGGCGTGGTCGGGATCTACTGGGGCAAAGGCTACGCCGCCGCTTTTCAACAAAAGTGACATCGACACCATGACACAAAAGATTGGTGGTTCGGGGAGCTTTATGAATTTGGTTCCCTAGACGAACGTATTGCTTTCCGACTCGTTCTTGGCGGCAGTGCTGCGAGGAGATGCTCATCTCTCAAGCCCAACATCATACGCGCGCGGGCACGTTTGCGTTTTCAGAAAGTCAACTCTGACTTCCTTCCCCACTCCTCCCCCGAGCACCAGGTCGAAGCTCGTGCTCCATCCGTTCATCGGAAGCTGCGTGTGTTCCCGGAATACGACATGTCCGCTCTTCTCCTTGCCCCTCACCGCCAGTCTGATACGTTCCATCTCGAGCTGCCGGTGGACGACCCCCTGCCGCCTCACAAGCCGCACGAGCTCCATATTCATAGGGTCGTCAGCTGGACGCAGAATGCCCTGATTCCGCTCGCGGCGGGGACGGCGGTCTCGAACTGGTACCAGACAAACGTCTCCCCCCCCTTCGTCGAGCGTCGCCGGGACTGTGACGGAGCCTTCGCCGTTGCGGTCTGTGAAGCTCAAATGGACAGCCAAATCGTTTGTGTCACGCCAAGTGCCGCCCGTTGTTCTGACGCGCACCAGGCCGCTGAACGTAATGCTCCCGTTCCCGCTCAGCACCAACCCCACGTAAGGCTTGATGTCGACGGCCTCGATCGGCTCCGTCAGTTGTACAGCCGAGGGCACCGTATCGATCATGCGCGTGAAGACATCAGCGCACGCTGTCTTGAACCCGCCCCTCGTACGCCCCAGATCCTGGATGGTCCTATTCCCATCCGACGCAAAAACACGCTTGTCCGAGCTGAGCGTGTCGTTCTTCCCAATCACCAGGGGGTTTCGTCGTGTTGCCCATGACATACTCCGTTGCGATGCGGTTGTCAAAGTCGTCAAACGTGCCGTCGAACTTGGCCACTGTGTCCGGCGTCGGGTCGAGGTCTGTGATGTGCGGGCTGTTCCCGCTGTGGACGCCGCCGAGCGTGTTTCCGCAAGCCAACAGCGTAATCATCTCGTTTTCGCCGAACCCCGGCCTTGGCGAACGTGCTCCGAGTCGTGTCGAGCTGCATGTCCGGCTCCGGCACGCCTGGTTTTGTTCTTGTCAGCTCCAGATCCGGCGCTGTAGACGTGGTCCAGGCGGGTTTGAACACGAACCTTCAACGAAGCCCCTGCTGCGGTACCCCGTCTGCAAGGAGAGAATATCTTCAATCTCGTCATATTTTGAGGCCCATACGTACGTGGTCTCTACGACTTGCGCCAGTGCGGCGATACCACCAATGGCGGCAGCAGCTCCTCCCTTCATCACGTCTCTGAGAGCACAAAGGCCTCAGGGGGTTGCAAAAACAGAAGCCAAACGAGCGACAGACAGTCGGCAGAGGGAAAAGGGAGGCGGAGAAGGTTGTAATCTATTCAGGCAGGAACCGCAGACCGCGCCCACTTGCATGGCTGTCGTTCGTTTAGCATTGCCGCATTGGACCCTTTTTCGTTCAGGATTGACTACATATTGACCACGTTGCGTGGAGACACAATACCTGTTCGAATCGAAATGGAGGAAACAGATGTGCTTTAAAATTGCCAAGGCGTCAAGACGGATCTGTTGCATTGGGCCAGGGGCCCAATGGAGCAGCTCTGCCAGGTTCGTGGGCTATGGCGGCGTCTTCCAGACAGCCTCTCTACAGTTAACAGAGCCGTCCCTGCACGAGGACTTCTGCAGCTGAAAGTACCTAGTGGACGAACCGGAGCTGCTGATTAGACAGACTCGGCCGAGTCGGTCCTTACCTCTGAAGATGACGCTCCAGCTGCCCAGCTTGGGGTGAGAAGAACGATGGACCTTGGACCCTGGACCAGTATCGAGGACGCCGAGGTTTGGGCTCCGCGTGGCATGGCCGACGATGGGCTGGTTATCGGACGCAGGAACAGATGAGGGAGGAGGGGGGGATGAGTGCCGCGCATGTCGAGGGAGCTAGGAACAAAGCTGGATTCGGGCTTTGGTCTGATGGGAAGGTGTATTTAGTTAGGTCAGATCAACCCAGCCTAGATCTCGTTCATCTGATGTCTTGCGCCGGCTGCAGTCTGCACGCGGTATTGCCGGATCAAGTTATGTGAGGGGTGGCCCGATGGAGCCAAGCATTGGTATGTCGGCCCTGCTTCCACGAAAGACTGTGGCTCCAGGAACCAAGACGTCCACGTTCAACAGAAAGAGAGCATTGGGACCAAGACGCTTGTGTGATTCACGGCCCCACCTTGGCAGCTCTATACTTCCTCATGCCAGTCACGTAACGAGAAGTCAGGCTTCTTATACCCATATAAACTTATAGTGAACGAGGCCAAAAATTTTCATCGTACATGGGATACCAAGGCGCACAGAATCAAGCCTCTTAAACCAACCATTTCCCATTCGGGGGTTCCCCCCCCCCCCCTGTGCACGGTTGAAAGCAGAACGAGCAACCGACCAGGATCTGTCCAGGAATGCGTCGCAAAAGAAGGAAGCGCAAAAAGAAAAAGTTTTGAGATTTGGTAAGCGACAGCAAAATGATAACTGTGAGATTCGAACTCACGCCTCTTGCGAGACCAGAATACTCGTCCTTTTAGAAGGACGAAGCTTGCGCTTGAGTCTGGCGCCTTAGACCGCTCGGCCAAGTTACCTTGCTGGGGAATGGTCTATGGGTTAAGCTCTAAGTAGGGCTATGGGAATCTGGTCAACCTCCCTCCCCACTTTCGTAACGGTACCTTGCACAACCTCCCTCCCTCCGTGACGCCGCCTCGGCATCGACCCAGCTACTCACGAAACGCCTTCCGCTGATCTCACGTCGTTTCAGTTGCGAAGCGTTTACTATCATCAAAAAACTTGTACCGCTGGTCATGCCACAGCATCGGGGGTCGAACGAGGATACAACGCAAGACGGCCTTCTGACTCGTGGTTCAGCGTTGGGATTGCCAGGTGCAACGGTACATTCTGGTACGGAGTGGCAACATGGGAATTGAAAGTCCATTCGTGTTGTGCGAGGTAGTCAGGGCAAAGAATTTTATTATCAGAGATCAATGCATGCCCAGCCTTCTATTGGTATCAAGCGAGTGAATAGCTGCGGCTGTTCTGTATATTCCAGCACAGGTAAGAGCATGTATGTATGTAAATACGGCACACCCTGGCCCTTTTCCTTCCCATGTCTAACCCCCTTCCTTGCCTTGATGGTCCAGGTCAAAAAGGCATCCAAATTAGCTACCAAACGTGATCCTCCATACCGGAACTCCAATGCTAAACTTCCCATCATGGAGATACAGGCAGGCATTCAAAGCACAAAAAGAAAAAGAAAAGTAGAAGGCACACCAACCTGCCCATTTGGAGTTCCCGATAATTTCACATGACAACACATTTTTTATCCTTTTCTGACTTGCCATCGGTTCCGTTTCCGCCAGCCGCAGAAACATCCGTCCACGCAGCGGAACTGGCAACCTCGTGATCAACCTTTTTGCTCTTCGTCTTCTTCTTTGCACCGTTCCAGCCCCGTCGTTTGGCATCTTTGATGTTCTTGGCTGCACTTCGCTCAGCACGACTGGGCCTTCTATTGACCGATGAGTGTGAGTGTCGGCCCGCAGATGGCGTTGATGGCGCCTGCAACCACGCCGGGACAAGGCTCCTGCTGCCAGATGCCTCCGCGTTGGTATGGTCACTGTAGATGGTCTCCAGGCGTTCTACGTGCGGCCCTGACTGAGTTGGGCGCGGGTGACGTGGAATGGGAGCCAACAATGGCATTTCGTTTCTTCGGTTCGACTGCTGGCGCGTAGGCGCGTCGTATGCCCCCGTCACGCCATTAGGCGTACTTATGATCAGCGGCTGGTCCTCAAGCGATAGGCTTTCTGGCACCTCCACCTGCAGCCCAGGCTGCATGGTGGGTTGTGGTACAGATGCTCGGCGAGAACCAGGCCTGCGACTGCCAACCGGGACACGCTGAACCGAGCTGAAGTTGCCAGACCAGGGCCGAGATGAGGACAGCTGTTCATTGTCTTGGAGACGAAGCGGTTGTTTCGACCCAGGAGGAACCGATAACACGGTCCCCATCATCTCATCAGCCCTTGCGTTAGTCGGAGGAGCAGAATATGGGAAGCTACTCAAAGCAACGCTCTCTGGATGTAGGTGAGGACCGTCCAGCGGCTGAGCAGACCTTGGCCACGTTTGCGCGTTGGACAGACGCCTCACCAATGGCGCATCGACAGCGGATGCAGGTTGAGGCTGCGATTGCGCCACAGCGTTCGGAGGCATACTCGACGGTATTTGCAGCCCCAAGGACGGAGGTGACTGGGCCTGCAACGCTGCCAAGGCAACGGGGGAATCTTCTAGTGGAACTGCTTGCGAATATTGCAGGGCGTCATTGTTAGATGCCTGAGCCGCCAACGACTCGCCGGCCATGCGTTGGCCTTCGGGTGAAATGGCATCAGCATCGCTGGGCCTTGTTGCAGCTACGCAGGGTGTCTCCGGTGGCGAGACATCGTAGATATCGTCATTGGCGTCAACGTCAGCAGGAGGACTGAACATTGGGCTAGCCGAGTCTGCGGTGCGCGGGTGGCTCAACAGCGTCGTGTCGCTAGCAATACGGAGATGATGAATCGAATTCGCCGGCGGGCTGGTAACAGGCTCGTGGTAACTCAATGGACGACCCGATGTCTGCACAAGGGCCGGCCGTTCTGGAAGGGGCCAAGCCGGTACCCCCACGGCTGGCGCGGCTGTTTGAATACGGGCCGGCTGGCTTTGAATCTGCACGCCCCCAGGCGTGATGACGGCGTTGCGCAGGAATGCGGGCAAGTCACCTGGGTCATCTTTCTGGTACGGGGGTGGTGGTGGAACCCAGTTATCTGCATCACTTTCGTGTGGGTGCTCGCGCCGACCATCCGCCCGCCGGTACTCTACCAGTCCGGCAGCTGGGGCTTGAGGATTGCGGCTTCGATTTATGGCGACAGCGGTGGCTGCACGACGCAGAGTGTTGGTAGACCGGGGCCCATCATGAGAGTAGGGGGCTTCCACGGCTTCCTCGGCCTCCTCCTCGTCAATCATTGAAGCAGATTCGCCTGCTTGTGGAGCTGCAGACGAGATGGACTCTTGAGCATTCGTCTGCGGCGGTGCCCCAATGCGTCTCGGAACGAGCGGATCGTCGTCATCGTCATCGCCCTCTTTGATTCTGGCTTCGGGTTCCGCTCTTGGCCGTGGTACGGAAGGCATAGAAGGCATCGGGGGCAAGGGATTTCCCCGAATGGCCGCACTCGTAGCGGCACGCATCAAGGCGCCGCGATCTCCTCGCCTTTGAGCCACTGTTCTGCGGCGTACGATGGCCACCTCGGCGTCTAGATCTCTCTGCTCCTCTTCGAGAATCTCAGGCTTCTTCGTCCCCACCTCGATCTCAATTTCTGTCCTTTGGCCATCGTCAAGGCTGTAATCGAAGTCAAGAAGGGTGAGTCTTCCGCCGTCGATGAAGTCAATGTCGTCCTCTTCGACAATAGATTTCCCAGGTGAGATGCCGCGAGCTGCGACGACCAGACGCTCCTGTATCAATGTCTCCCCAAAGCCAGCGACCCATTTCACTGTGCTGACACCATCAAGCTCTGCAATCTTGGCGCCCCAGACGAAGGTGTTTCTCAGCTTGTCGCATAAAACTTGCCACTGTGGTACCCGAGGATTTTCTTGTGCCCGAGATGATGACGAACGCGACGGAGGCCCGCTGCTTCTTCGTCCTTGTCCGGCCAAGGCCGGCAAGCCATCAGGCCCCGAGTTGTTGGCCTCGGGCACAGCATCGAGATCTTCCGGCACACCGTACAGCCAGATATCTTTCCCTTGGAATCCGGCACTAACGAGGTCTCCGTGAAAGGTGGCCGCAGGCAGAGTGCAGGGAGTAAGCTTGGTCTGCGAGCCTGGGTCGGGTTTTGGTCCCGTAAAGTAGGTTGTACCGTTCCGCAGATCGTCAATGCGTACAGCTCTGAAGGTCTCGAAGCTGCGGTCATAAGTAAAGGTCCAGCTCGCTTCCTCTTGGCCCGAGTCTTGCAGAAGCACGGCATGGCTGCAATCGCGGCTCGTGTTAGGAAATAGGATCGACGTAGTCCAGAGCGCGCTGATGCTATCATCGGCCATTTGGTTGCCAGGGTCGTAGTAAGGGGCCGTCAAAATGACGGTGGCCGGCGGCGACGAGTGAATGGTGGTTCCCAGAATCTGAGTACCATCAAATGAAAAGGACAAGGCGTCAACTCCATCGCATTTGACCGCTCTCCTGTCTGTGGGTAGGGCGCCCGGGTTGACCAAGGATACCTCGATGCCTCCTTCGTAAGCAGCAGCGAGAACGGAACCACAAGGAGAGAGCGCAATGGTGCGCGGTGGATTATCCAAGATCAAGGACTGGGTGCGACGAGGCGGTGACTGCTCGAGGTCGTAGAGGTCTACCTGCATCTCGGAAGACAGGACAGCCAGCATAGAGCCATCGTCCTTGATGCAGATGGAAACGGGCCGACGCAAAATCTTGAATTCCCTCTTGACTTGTATATCCTTTCCACGCACGTCGAGGACGTAGACGCGCGATGAGTTGTAAGCTAGAACATGGTGGCCGCGGGGAGACGGGCTGAACTGCATTCCTTCGCCGCCGGGACATGACGACGAGCTTATGGAGTTGGATATAAGCTTAATTACGGTTTCGCGCGGCCGCAGATATGCTTCGAAGAGGTTGCGCTTGACTTCTCTGGCGAACAGGCGTCTCAGGCGCGGCAGGTCTTCATCCTTGACGTCGGCTTCGCGGAGGGGAGGATGACTCGAGGAGTAGGACTGGCATCTGGAAAGGTGGAGGGCATAGAGTTGAGCCTGCTGGGATACGGATCGCCATTTCGAGTTGAGGAGGATAAGAGAAGCAAAGGAGTCGGGGTCAGTGAGCTGTAGAATCCTAGGGCCATATGTCAGTGGACGGACGATAGAGTCAAGCTTGACAGCAGTGAGGACTGACTGTTGGATGATCTCGTCGGGCAGTCGATCAAAAGCGGGATCTGGAGTAAGAATGGGAGGTTTGTCAATCGACGAGCGTGGTTCTCCTTCCTCTTGCTGACAGATGTCGGTGCCGTTTTGCATGATGGACCTGGACAGCCCGCTTGCTGTGGGTTCGGAACGTCGATGCTCTCGCTGCAAGGCTAAAGGAATGAGGGGCAGGAGGAGGATGTCATGATGAACCGTCCGAGGTTCTAGAAAGGGCCGTTGTTGAGACGGAAGAGGAAGGCAAGCGCAAAGCAAAGCAAAGCAAGCAAAGAAGAAAAGTGGCAGAAGACAGAGAAGGCAGGAGACACACCAGTGTGAGCTGAGTGACACCCTCTGTCTCTAAACTCTTTTGGTCTTGCTGTGCTGCTACTGTTGCGGCTGCGTGTGAGCGAGCACGTAGTACCTTAATTAGTGTACTTACTATGTACGTGCGTGCGAACGCACGCAACCAGTGGCGGAGCCACGCTAACTACAGATACCTACCTACCATCTGAAGTTAGCATCCTCCAAAACCGCCAAAGTTACAAGGTGCAATTCTTGTCTGCCTGTTCTTTCCCCTGCCCACCCCGCTCATTTTGCATTGGCGCCTCTAATCAGAAGATACCTGACCCCCGCTGGGCAAACACAAACGAACAAACAAATCAGGGATCCTTTCTTTGACAGGGCTATCGACGTGGGTGCTTACTACGTACGCAGTCCGAGACGGTATCAATGGCGAGTGGCAGCAGATAGGCAGATATGCATGCCTTTCTTGTTGGCGCTTACTTAGCCTTTGAATTGTGAACATTCCGTCCATCTCTCCCATGGTTGTCTGTCGCAAAGCACCACCATGCATACCACCCCAACATACATTTCTATTGCACCATGCCCAACAACTTCATTCTCTTAGTTGCGGCTGTTTTGCATTGTCAGTCACCCTGTCAAGGACTGATGCTTGCTACATAGGGGAGCCATTCGAAACTGTTTGCCTGTACTCCTCGTGCTCCCCTTCTCCCCTTCTCCCCACCCTTTTTCTTTTTTTCTTTCTTTCTTTGCCCCCCCTCTCTCTCCCTCTCTCTATGCTCCTCCTCTTCTGCCCCTTGTTATCTTGCGCAGGTGTCAGCTGTCTACTTCATACCCAATGAATGCATCACATCAAACTGGTGGCGGTTGCCAACGGTTGCGAAAAACAAACCAAAAATGCAGCAAAGTGGTGCAACCCGGAAACTGTTGGTTGATGTCTCAAGGATTGAAATTGGATGCATGCCCTGAGCGGCAACATGGGAATTTGCAAGGGTATGGCCTATCAACTGATCTAATGGCAACGCCCTCTGCCTGTCTTCTACCTTTTCCCCTTCTTCCACGATCATGGTTGGGAGCCATTCTAGGCTCGTTGATTCGCCCAGATCCATGCGCCCAACCGCCCAGCACGACTCTCTCTCCAACAACCAGCCAACAACTTCTACACAAGACCGCGATTCGCTATATAGGCTGCAGAATTACCCAATGCAGAGGCACACGAGACGTTGACTTGGGTGTTCCGGACTTTCTTGACTGCCAACCAGAACGATACGCCAAACATCCTCCGGGCGAACGCTGTTGCTATTTTTGGCTGTCATCCTCCATCACCGTATGCAAAGCGGATGCATCACCGGGCTATGCCTCCCTCTGCAGACGTTCGTCAACCAGACACAAGAGGACAAGTTGTGTAAGACGGCCCGAACCAGCCTCTGTTCGAGGAAGAAGAGTTTATGTAGTATGGGACGGACAGCATCACGAAACTAGCCAGATGCCTTGGATCCATCACATCTCACCTCTTTTTACTCGCCAGCTTACCTAAGCACGGACACAGTTCGGCACCGAGCCGAAATCTTACAATCTAATTACTACGTAATCTTTTTGTACCTCGTACTGAAGACCATGGAGTTAGTTGTGTCTCGTCGGGCCCCGGCTCTAGGCCCGCTGGAGACTTCCCCAGTATTCCGTGCTTCATCTCGGCCACGGTTCCTTGAACGATTCCCAGGCTTACCCTGACCAAATGCTACAAAAATCGGAACAGTGACGCCAAATATGCAAGGAGCGACTGGAACACTGTGACATAGAATAAGGATCAACGCACGTATCTTGGTCTTTGGCGCAAGAGAAACTTGCCCCCGGCAAGGATGAGAGCTTGTCAGCTACTACTCTGTATACGAGTTGCTTGAGTTTGGGGCTCATCTATCAGACGAAGCGCCAAGCCGGTAGATCCCTGCACAGAGGGACGAACCGTCGCGCCTGTTGCGCGTTCGTACCAGCTTGTCAAAGTTTCTCTGTCACCAATACTGTTTGAGCGTGGAGAACCCTTCTGCTTTTCACACATGGGTCGAGGATTGAGCTGGTTTTGCTCGACAACAAGCTGAGCGGACTTTGCAGTACACACAGCTAACTTGCTCCGGGTCGCTTACTGACCGTATAGTTAGCCTTTAGGTGCTTGCCCACAGCAAGATGGGTAGTTAGTGTGCATATATATATGGCCGAAATCAGCGAGCTTGGCACTCTCCATGTGGTGCTGCTGGATGTGGTTCTCGGTGGGTTCGCTGGATCTCCTCATTGGGTATTTCTAGGTTCCAGAACGCTGCTCTAGCCGATCTGGCGACGTCACCGCGACTCGCAACTCAACTACGTAGCAATGCGCTGACACAGGCCGTGCCCCTTCTCGAGTTTGCAGCGAAACCAGCACACATACGGGGACCTGGGGTCCCTGCAGATAAGTGGGAGGGATAACACTCTCGCCGATCCACGCCCACTTTCCCCCAGGAGACTTGGTAGGAGAAAACAGTAGTACGGGAAAGCAGAGAGGGTCGGGTGAAAGTTAAACAAAGACATGCTTGGCGCCGCCAAGGTTCAACCCCTCGAGTTCCTTCTCAGCCACATCACCGTCATTCATGACCGCACTCCCACCTTCATTACTCTGAACAGGTATAACTTCACCCTTCTGCGCATCCAGGGCGAGCCGGAGGCTTATCCCACGGTTTCCTCAGGACTCATCTTCGGCGCCCTGCCCGCGCCATCTCACTGCTGCAGCGACTCTGAGACTGGCACGGATCGCTCCTCGGAACACGGCATGCAGCCGCCGCTAGCTTAGGCACTTTCTCGATCTCTCAGTCTCATCTCTCTTCCCCCGCTCGGTTTTCTCTCTCCCCAAGCCAGGACTATTCCCACGGTGGCTCTCACGTGGGATCGCGCCGCGCAGCCCGCAGGACCATATGACCCCGAAACATGTTCACACCCTCCTCCAACCCGCCACCATGGAGAGGAGGAAGTTCGACTGGCGGAGATTCTCTGCGCCAGTTGCCATCGCAAGCATGATCCTCGCGGCCCTGTCTGTTGTACTCTACTTCAACATTCGCGAATTCCTCACAACCCGGGATGAAGTTCGATTCGATGTCTCTTTTTACCCCATCACCTTTTGTGCGTCGTATGTCGGAATCGCTAATGCTAGGTGACAGGCCAAACTGCCGAGGGTGACGGTCGATCTCGGCTACGCGAGATATTCTGGGAACGTGCTCCCCAGCGGCGTGAACCAGTTTCTGGGGATGCGATATGCGGCGCCTCCCATAGGAAACCTGAGATGGCGCGCCCCTCAAGATCCAGAGCCCAAGGAAGGCACAACGGATGCCATCGATGTGAGATGTCCTGCTGTCTCGCAGTGTTCGATTGCTGTCCCCGCTGACCAAATCCCCAGTTTGGGCCGATATGCCTCGGGACGGATGTGACTTATCCTACTTCGGGTCAAGACGAAGATTGTCTGTACGTCAATGTCTGGTCGCCCAATAACACGACGCCTGACTCGAAGCTCCCTGTATGGTTGTTTATCCAAGGTGGAGGTAAAGCTCTCTTCACTCGGCTGCGATGTCATCTCGCGGAATGAGCGTTGCATACCAATGTTCTCTCAGCTTCGCCGAGAATTTGGCCAGTCTCTGTCTGACGTGACCCTAGGTTACACTTCCAATGCCAACCCTAACTGGAACGGCTCTCAGGTCGTCAATGTCTCCGGCCAAAACATCGTCTTCGTCAATTTCAACTACAGGGTAGGCTTGTGGGGGTTCCTGGCGAGTGAGCGCGTTAGGGAGGATGGAGCGTTGAATGCGGGACTTTTGGACCAGCGACTGGTGATGAAATGGGTCCAAAATCACATCTCAAAGGTGATTTACAGCTCCCCCAACCACGCCAAACCAAACTTATGCTGACTCTCCAACTTAGTTCGGCGGTGATCCGGATCACGTCGTGATCCATGGACTATCAGCAGGCGCAGGCTCAGTCGCTCTCCACCTCGTAGCCTACGGCGGAAGGAACGACAAGCTATTCGTAGGCGCCATGTCGGAGTCCGTCTTTTTTCCTGCTCAGCCCCGCGTGCCCGATCTCGAGTACCAGTTCAACAAGACCGTGGAGAAGGTCGGTTGCAAGGACGACAAAGATCAGATGGGGTGTCTTCGGAGTAAGGACATCAGGGTCATTCAGAACGCCAACATCGCCTCACCATTCCCGGGGAGGTCGGCAAATCCGCTATTTTATTGGACCCCTTGCGTAGATGGCGATCTCCTGCTGGACTATCCGTATCGGCTTTACGAAAAGGGGTCTTTCCTCAAGGTGCCCGTGCTCTTCGGAACTGGTACCAACGGTAAGCCTGCTCTTTACGCTTTCGAGGTTCTCACGACTCATCACGTCCACAGAGGGATCCGTCTTTGCCGCCAATGTCGCAACTGACGAGGAGTTCATATCTTTCATAGCAGACAACTACCCAAAGCTCACGAAGAACGAGACCGACTTCATGTTGAACAAATACCCTCTCATGCCCGCTCTCCCGAACCACAACGCCTGGTTTCCCTCCGCCAGCCAAGCTTACGGCGAGGCGACTTTCATCTGTCCTGCCAACAATATCATGGACGCCTATGTGGGCGCGAACCGGTCTTCCACGAGCTGGTCTTACCGCTTCAACGTCCAGGACAACCAGAACGTGGCCTCTGGGCTCGGCGTTCCGCACGTCTTCGAGGCGCCCGCCATCTTCGGCATCGATGCGTGTCCGACGCCCGACAGTTTTCGCACATACAACAGGCCCATCGTCTCGTTGATGATGAATTATTGGATATCCTTCATTCGGGACTTAAATCCAAACACGCATAAACTCAACGGCGCGCCGGATTGGGGCACTTGGGGGAAGAACCAGTCGCGGTACGTGTTTGAGCTGGACAATAACCGCATGGAGGACGTCGACGACGGGCAGAAGTCACGATGTGCTTTCTGGAAGAGCATTGTACAAGTCACGGATCAATAGAGAGGCGGCCAGGCAAGTCAGAGAAGAGCTCCGGTCAGGGGTGGATAATGAGGCGTTGCATGTGACTTTTGTACATACGAGGCTGCATTGGTCCATGGGTTGATGCCAGCCTGGACGAAATGATACATAATGTGTTTTTGTCTTATCTTGCTTAACTCCTCGGCTGATTCGCGCATCATAGCGCAGGCTGCACATTCGATTAAGACGACTGGCATGGGGAGCGGGTCCGAAAGGCAAAACAACACACCGGTGGTCAGACGGGGCACCAGAAAAGGTGGGTAGGCGTCATCATTTGCTGCGGCACAGCACTTTGGAGTGTCTTTTATGTGGATACGGGCCGCAGAGCGAGTCCGCATTCTTCAACTTGCATGGAACACGGGGTCATGGTTGAGCCTTCTTACGCGGCTTGAAGGCCCCGGTTTGTCGACCTGGCGCGTGCAGGCAGCCAACCGCCTCAATATCCGCGGCGTGTCATCGCCACCGGGCTGTCAGTCGCTTCGGCGCTTCTTGGTCAGAGATGGAAGGAAGCACAACTTCAACATTTTAAGCCTTTCAGAAAAGCAACCCTGCGAAAACACCTCCCGCCCCCGCTCTCGACGCTCTCGTACGTGCCCTTGTAACCAGCGACCAGAACCATGGACCAGAACGGCCCTTCAACGCCTCGGGTCATCACAGAGCAGCCGGTCAGCTGCAATGGAATGATTCAGGATCCCGGGGTCCAGAGACGCCGCGGCCCTGCCGCGCACACCGACGGTACGTGTCGAGTCGCGCAAGTCAACCGGTTGTCGAACATGCAGCTAAGGGTTGTTATACTTTCCAAAGTAGAACAAGATGCTCCTTTCGCTGAAGAAATCACGCACACCCCCACCCCGGAGACGACCGTGTACACGACGCCCGGGCACCACAGAAGACGGCAGCGGAAGCCGGAGGCCGGTATGGTGTCGGATGGCATACTCGGGCTAGTGGGTTTCGCACGAGACACCGAGACCCTGCTGCGGAAGACTGACCGAAGCCGCTACTAGCTCTTTTTTCTTTCAGGGCTCTTTTACTGCTTCTAGTGTTTGCCTGGGGCATTCGGACGACCGTGCTCGATGATTGACCCGTTATCTGGTCTGTCTTGTCGCACCAGGGAACTACCCTTAGTGAGAGAATCCAAACAACGTCACAGTCCCAATCCTTGGTTATAAAACGATATATGTGGTGGCTGAGAGGCCTTCATGTACATGTAATCGTATATAATGACTACAAATGGAGTCTGATACCGTTGTAAGACAGTTCTCAATGACGCAGGTCGACCACAGTGTTATCATTGCTGCTGACGACGGGATATCGCCACGTGTAAGTGGTTCTCCGTTTGGGACTTTGTCTTTCCAAGTTTGCTTACAATTGCTTCATGCATATATGTTATCGTCGGGAGGAAACCCAGGAAAGAGGGCATTCCGCCGACAGCTTGCCTGGTGTGGCTCTCGCCGCTCACCCTTCTCCCCTGGCTACATGAAGCCATAAACCCACTGGAACAGAGTGAGACTAGCCATTCCCAAACTACGCTTAATCTTAATACTAGATATAGGCCTACGGAGCTGCATAATAGACGAAAGTTGGAATCCGAGCTAGATGGGTTGACTGAAGGTTAGACACATCTTGGCAGCTTTCCTCTCGGGACCTCTCCCCAGAGCTCTTGCACACCCTAAGAAAGCTTCGACTGGAGTTTTGAATTATCGCCCCTTCAGGGGCCATACTGATAACTTCATGTCCATGACAGCCATCAATACCAGCATTATCTGTGACGCGGAGTGAAATATCCTCACCGCACATGGATCTAAGTGACATGCGTTTACCAAGTCCTTCCAGGATCTCATAGTCTTGATCACTCCACCACAGACAGGACAATTCTCTGTCTCCATCTCTAAAGTGCTTTAGGATTCAGGCTGAGGCTACTGATTCTGTCCTAGCCCTACCTTGCCGCTCGACGTAACAAAGATGTGGCTACCGCCTTGTCAAGTTGGTTCAAGCAACGTGTTGAAGAATGGCAACGCTTGCAAGAGAATTGGCCACCTGGGTTCTGTCGTGGTCGAAGTGGGTTACTTGGCAGATGAACATTGAGGAAAAGCTATGCTGCGGGTACGAAACGCCTTCCAATCCAGGAAGTTCGGAAGCCAGAAAAACCAGGTCAACTGGCTTACATGTAGAACTGCTCCCTGGCCCTGATGTGCTGCTCCCATTCGTAGCAGTTCCCTTTGCTCCACAAATTGTCTTCAAAATGGCAATTATGCGCCGACAAGTGCATATGCATGTTTGTTTGTACGTTGGTTCTTCCGGTTTGACCCCCGGCCAACCCCCTAGCCAAGAAGAGGGGCACTTATCTGCAATCACCCGTTCCCATCACATAAGTAACAGCTGGCTGCCTTCGATCCTCCGTCCATGTTGTTCTTTCCTGTCTTCTTTTGAAGATCGCCACGTATCCTGCTGAGCGACCTGAGACTGCGATTACATCGAGATTGGATTCTGTAAGTCCCAATACAATGAAGTGAATGCGGCAATCGCTGAGTACTCATTGAAAGTCTGACACCACACGTAGCTAAGCCAAAATGTCACAAATCAATCGAGACAACCAGCCAGTTGTCCTTGACGTAGACGATGAGGTACATGAAACCAAACACTTCTGAATGTGTCTATCATGGCGGTTCTGACCCTGTTCGCAGTTGGACGACACTCGTTCGGAGATGGGAAGTGTAAGTCCAAGTCATGGTGTCTGATCGACATCCCAAGATATCCCAGTCCATTGACTTCTACCCCATCTAGAGCATTGTTTCTTCCCACACTAGTCTTCGCTCTTCCATCCTCGACCATCGATTCGAGAACGGCAGAACATACCATCGCTATAAAGATGGCAGTATGTTCACCCCGTGCCACACTTGAAGGATATCTCATAACTTTATATTAGAGTACAATCTGCCCAACGACCGGAGGGAAATGGAGAGACTAAGTAACACTTCCCAGGCTAACACTACATGCGTTTTATACTTGTATCTAATATTTATTTAGATAGTCAACACTATCTGTGTCTTTTTGTTCTCGATGGCCGGCTCGGTGTTGCCCCACCTTGCCATCCGGACTCAAAAGTCGGCCGAGTGCTTGATGTTGGCACTGGTTCAGGAGTCTGGGCAATTGATTATGGGGATGAACACCCTGAGTCTGAGGTAAAAAGCTTTTAGTTTAATTCGGTGCAGGGTTTCGAGCCTCTATAAGCCGTATTGATGAGCCCGACCGGATCTAACCTTGAGCAAAATACAGGTCCTCGCCATGGATCTCTCCCCAACTTTTCTGGATGCGTATGTATTGGTATCCCTATCCATAACATGATCGTTGGAAACTCACAAGCTTCTAGTGCGCCCCCAAACGTTACTTTTGAAGTAGACGATCTCGAAGAAGAGTGGACGTACTCACAGCCGTTTGATTACATTCATAGTCGATTCATGACGGCCTGTGTGAACGATTGGAAGGTGTATCTGCAAAAGTGTTACAAGTAAGCTTTCTTCCTTCCGTTAAGTCTCGTGTACCGTGTAAACTACCTTGGATGTCGCAACCCCATGAAGCTAGATCGACAGCTAATCGCTTGGCAATCAAGCAATCTCGTTCCAGGCGGCTGGGTCGAACTGCAGGAAGCTGACATAATGCCGTATTCCGATGACGGCACATTGATGCCTGATAGCCCGCTTATCAAGTGTAGCAAACTGCTCATCGAAGCTTCAGAGATACTGGGACGCCCCTATATTCCTATCCCGCCTCTGAAGGAGCTGTTGGCTGAGATCGGCTTCGTCGACATATCTTTGAGCGTCTACAAGTGGCCCACCAACGCTTGGGCGAAGGATCCAAAGTACAAGGAAATTGGCGAGCTTAACGGTGAAAACATGGCTGAAGGGATCGAGGGTTTTGCCATGGCGCCACTGACGCGCGCCCACAACTGGACCCGGGAAGAGGTTAATGTATTCCTCATTGACGTACGGAACAGCTTGAAGGATAGGAGTGTACATGCGTACTGGCCGATGTAAGTCGATAAACTGTTTCATATATTTTTCTATCACCATGGTGCTGACGTGTGGTACAGCTACTGTCTTATCGGACGTAAACCGGAGGAGCTCACTCCGGCCCCACCTCAAGTTGATGCTCCGTCCTTGTCCCCGGCACCGGCCTCGTGATATTGTCACGGCACTTCCAACTCACCAGAGACGGAATTACCCGATATTGTCTTTGGGAGTCAGTTTAGCTTTTATTCAGAAGGAGAATCAACTGGAACATATTGAAACGAAGCTATTTGCATCATATCAATCATTTGTGATCGTCAGGTGTTTCATCAGTTTCAGCGAAAGCAGCATAGCGAAAAATAATGATCCTTCTACAGCAATTAAAAATTGCGATCCAAATTAAATCGGGATTTCACGCAGATGGACATTTATAAGTTGTGTCGCGGGCTCGGAACGCCTTCCATGTCGGGAAGCCCAGGGTCTTTGTGAACAGATAGGGCGAGTGGGAACGGCATAACGTTCGACTAGCCGTCCCTTCCTCCCTCAGCCAATATTTCTCGGTTCCAGGTTAAAAACAAAAGAGGTAACTACGCGCCAACATGCATATGCAGAGGGGAACACGCCAGAGATTGTCTGCTGCTGTCATAAAAACATTGTCTAACCCCCAAAACTTCTTTTCCCCTTTTTCTTTCCTCCATACACCTCTATCTTGGGTTCTCGCTCTCATATCCTGGCATCTGACACCACATGGCTCAAGACAACCCCCCTGTTGAGTTCGATATTGGCGAGGTGAGAATAGCCGACGGCTGCGCATTCTTCATACGTGCTGATGTAACTGTCCTATCAGCAAGATGATTTTCGCTCGGAAGTTGGAAGTGTAAGTCCGATGTTCTTCGAAGATTCTTAGGAAGAGCGTCTAACATGTTACCCTGTGAAGAGCTTTGCTTCGTCGACCACCACTCTCCGCGATTCCGTGATGGACTACCGGATAGAGAACGGCAGAACCTACCATCGCTATAAGGACGGCAGTATGTTCACCTCATCCGTGGGTAATTTTGCTGACTGTAGTGCCAGAATATGCCTTCCCTAATGATGACAGGGAGCTAGACCGTCTAGGTTAGCATTTTCACTTCCATAAAATCATGGCCTTTTATTGACAGCGTCTCTAGATCTCCAACACCAGATGTGGCTTCGCATCCTTGATGGCAGGCTTGGTATTGCACCACCTTGTAAGAAAGGTGCGCAAGTTGGCCGTGTTCTTGACGTTGGTACTGGGACTGGTATTTGGGCTCTTGACTTTGGTGATGAGTACCCTGAGGCTGAGGTTCGTAATCTTCTTAGTTGCCTGGGCTCAAAAACTCCAATAAAGCTATGGGTTTATGAACTGAATAGCAAGAGGGGCCTAACTCTGGCGCAATTCATAGGTCTACGGCATCGATCTCTCCCCCACTCTCCCTGGCTAGTACGTAATGCACCGATTCAAACAGCAAGCGACCGAGGCAGCTACCATTTGGTTCGGCGGTACTGATAGTTTCTCTCATAGCGTTCCCTCGAATGTCAGGTTCGAAATTGACGACGTTGAAGAGGACTGGACGTGGTCTGGGCCTTTTGACTATATACATAGCCGAGTTATGACCGCCAGCATCAACGACTGGAGCAAATATCTACGCCAATGCTACGAGTAAGTCTATCGTTCTCTCGAGAAATAAATAAGGCAAAGAAAAAAAAAGGCAGCCCATATCATTACATCAGAAGATTAGTATAATTTGTATGAAGGCTGCTTACGGGCGACATCAAGCAACCTTGTGCCAGATGGCTGGATCGAACTACAGGAATTCGCTCTCTTTCCTACATCTGACGACGGAACCCTCACGGAAGACCACGCTCTATTAAAGTGGTGCCATCTTCTTCAGAGTGCTTCGGAGAAGCTGGGTCGCCCTTATATCTCGCCCCCGTCAATAAAAACCCTGCTCACTGAAGCAGGTTTCGTTGACGTGTCGCTGAGCCTCTTCAAGTCCCCAAGCAACTCCTGGCCTAAGGATCCCAAGTACAGAGAGCTTGGCATCATGGGTCATGAGAATATGCTGGCTGGTATTGAAGGGTTCACTATGGCATCTCTAACGCGCGCTTTCGATTGGACGCCCGCGGAGGTCAACGTCCTCTTGATCGATGTGCGGAACGACGTCAAAGACAAGAACATACACGCGTACTGGCCATGGTGTGTTTTCCTACACCCACTGCCTCTATTTCTGGAACTCTCTTGAATTGACGCATCCTCTAGGTACTTCATCATTGGGAGGAAGCCGGAGAAGGAGCCCAACCCGGCTCCTCAGGTCGCTCCTTCTCCTGAGGGCACCACATCCATTCCGGGTATATCTCCCTCTTCTGTGCCGGCCCCGGCAGCTTCTGCGTCCAGTCCCGTTGCGGGCCAGACTGCGACCGAAACTCTGGCTGAAGGACCAGCCAAAAGACCGCCTCCGACCTCGTCCTAGGCTATAGCACAGCTATGACTGAGTGCAATCCAGCCTGAAGCGGTTTCAGCACTTGGTTGAAGAGTTTAGCCGCAGAGAAAGAGTCGGGGCTAGGTTTCCTTACCTTGTTGTACATTCTGCGTTACTTCCATGATATATTAACAGTATGAACCCCGTAGTATGGTCTAAATAAACAATTCTCAGGCAAATCCAAGTAAAAGAGGCCCAGAAGGACAACAAAAAACCGGCTATATGGGTTTGGGAAGGCAGACGGTATGTAACTGCCCCCTCTTTCTTGGCCGAAGGAGAACCGACAAACCGAAGTTATGTGTTCTTAGCAGCCAACAGCGGAGATACCTAGTCGTAGTGCCCGCAGGTGGAATGAGAGAACCACGACCTAATGAAAACGATGGTTGACGCAGAAGGTTCAGCAGCCTTTGCCCGGCCTGGTCACATGTTCCTGCTGCGGTGTACATAGGTAGTATACTAGTGTTCTTAAGAGGGCATGCCACTCCGCACACATCGGGAATGGGTTGCTTCCGTCCAGGACGGCGATTGGCCTCGTCAATGGGCTCAGTCACGGGCGCGCGTTAGAGGAGCTCAGAGATGTTGTCGATCTAATCAATATGTATGTATATCAAAGGCACTATACGTTATGAGTGAGCGCACAGACGAGAACACTCCCGATTGGTTGTCTTTTTAAGGCAGGCCTCCAGGCCGCATTATCAGGTCTGGACGATGACTCGTATGACTAGGATAGACCCCTCCTCCAAGGTGAGATGAACACGGCGTTCACGGCGGCTTACTGACTTACCCCACCCCCATCTCTCTACATTCGCCACGAAACCCTCAATCGCTGCACATGACTATTTACCGTCCAAGGTGGGACGTGACATCATGGAATTGCTGGAAAAGATAATATGCAAACCAAACCAACTCCATATTGTTGCGGCCTTCAAGAGAGGCGATCCAGGCCCAGTCCGGTGAGATGTTGCTACCCAATGCCCATGCTCGAAATAAATAAATAAAATTACTCCTTGGGGAAGAGCTCCGCCGAGATATCCTTATCCGTCCTCTGGCGACCTGACCGGCTCGAACTGCTGCTGCCAATGACTGTCGGCACATGACCGTCGACATCCGGGTCATACTCTGCATTGTCCACATGCTTCGCATTCTTCAACTTGAGGTTCGGGGCATCGTTCGGATCCGTGTCCTCTTGATCCGCCGAGTCAGTGTCATCGTACGGGCCACCGCCCGCGTGCCCTGCGTTCCAATCAGGGTCTTCGTCTGACAGCCGCTCATGCTCGTGCTGCGGCTGCTTGATGAAGGAGTCGATAATGTAGTACTGCATGGCGTTCATGATGAGCGGAAAGAACATCATAACGAAGAAGATCTGCAGCTGCTCGTTGCCCTCGGTCCACCGCAAGGCCCAGTCGCCAACGCGGGAAATCCACGGCAGCATGAGAAATATAATGAGGACGCATAACTTCATGCCAAAGAGGCCGCAGAAGTAGATGAAGGACTGCTTCAACCACCACCAAGCGTTGGGAGGGTTGCCATAGTTGCCGGACCGGATCGACTCTTCGGGCTTGCCCAGAGGGGTACGTGATACGAGGGCGGTCAGGATTCGTAGGAGCACGATAAGGATGGGGATACCGATCGTAGTCTGCGCGGCAAGCGTTAGCCATCAGTCCAAACAAGGGGTGCAGAATAACGAAGAGTGCTTACGTCAATGGCGAGGTTGAGCAGATAAAACGAGCACGGGTTGGGAGTGTAATCCTCATCCCGTCGCAAGAGCCTCCGGGCGTTGGACGCCACGGAAGGGTCCAGCGCGACCGAGAAGCGTCCCGACGTCAACATGGACATGAAGATGTTGGCGATGTGAACCAGGACGGAGCCAAACACCTGCTTGGAAACGTCGAAGAACCAAATCTTGACGGGGCGCTGCGGCCGCTCTCGCCAACGCTTGAAAACAAGAGACAGCAAGGCGAGGCCACCGAGGGCGGCCTGGACGATGAGGGCAAAGGAGCCGAGCAGACTGCACTCGCCGTTTCCACCGTCATCTCCATGTGTTGTGGCGGCGGCACTCACGGTAGTCGCGATGGCGTCTGTGAGGGATTCTGTCATGGTCGCAACGGGAATCATGGTTGCTGCTGCTGCTGCTGATGATGCTGTTGCTACGACCGCTGCGATGAGTGTTGAAGGGTCATCTTGGCCGCCGGTCGCTATTGCGTAGGGTGGCGGGGGGGCCATTAGACTGGCCGGTTCGAGGGGGGTTCCGAACGGGACTAGGAGGGAGGAGGGTGCCCGAAAAAGGGCTGTCTTGTGCTGATGACGGCGTGACGTCTGGGTCGAAGAGGGGGGCCGAGAAGCAGCGACCGGTATGCAAATGACGTTTTGGGAGAGCCGGGCGATCACTTTTAGGGGGGACGAACAATGGGTTCTGGCTGACTAGTCGGAGGGTGGAGGGCGAGACAAAGGGCTTGCAGTCGTCGGTGGTCTGTGTGTGTGCGTGAAAAAAAGAAACCCAACGAGGGGATGAAGAAGGAGAAGAAGAAGAAGAAACAACAGCAACAGTACAAGACGCGTAGCAAGAGGACCCCTATGTCTTGTCTTGCCTTGGAGAAGGAGGAGGAAAAAGAGTTGTTTAAAGAGAACGAGAAATGCACAGATGTGGTATAGGTAGATTACAAAAGAGAACAAGGGGTATGGTACAGAACTCTAGGTGCGGACAACCGAGACCAGAGGTGATCTTCGACGGGGATTGATGGGCCACGGCTGCCTGTCACGAGGCGAAGTAAAAAGTAAAGTACGGAGTAAAAGTGACATTAACACAGCACAGACGCCAGACCGAGAGCAGGGTAAGGGGCGCCAGTGCTTTAGGCAGTCGGTCAGTGTCTTTGGGTGGGATAACCCTCCTAGACGCGAAACCACGGTCAGGGAGCGCGCTAACTGGGCGAGCTTGAGGTGTCTGTCCTTGGCACTTCAGGAGACTCGAGACTTGAGACCTGAGCTCAGAGTCCCTCTTTGTCGTTTCCTGCACGCCAACGCCAAAGCAAAATGACGAGGCGTCGAGTTTGGCAGATGCTTCCCTACTTCTCCCACGGCCGTGTGTTGTTTTGGCGTATCCGTAATCGATCCTGTCACGGTTGGCAATGCTGCGTGTTGCATAATAGTACCTAAACTAGAACTCACAAGCTTGCTTCTGATTGGACTTAGCGTCCCCGGGTCCTCATTAGTCGTCTTTTTTGCCCCTTGCCCCACGACGAGAATCTGTCGCCTTTGCTGTTGGCATATCGGAGACAGGTTCCGGGAGGAACACTGCCTGCTTCTCAGGCTTCGCGATTTTATTAGTTTGGGGTCTTAAGGGGCTTTAGGTGGAGTCTGCTCCGGATTGCCTAGTTACTTAAGAAGATGCCCGAGCAAGAGCAATATGGCTTGCTCATTGCTCAGGAGGATATACAGGTTATAAAAAAAAGAAAGAAAAAAAAAGGATCGCTTTCTTTTTTAGTGGTGGTGAAACCGGCCGATTTGTTTGGAACCCACAATCGGACGACGGACGACCGGACAGGCGACCGACCGGAGGAAACATTGCCGATCTTCTCTGGCGCGCCATTGAAGTGATATCCATATGTGGCTGCCGCGGCCAACGTCCGTCCAGGACTCCTAGTCATCTGTTCCTCCCGAGTTGGCCGCACCGGTACAAAAATGATGGGTCCGTCCAGCTGACCATTGGAGTCTCTCCTGCACTAACAGAGTAACCCTTAATTGCCGATATACGAGATTCGCAGATTGTAGTCCCATTACTCCACTCCTCCCGTTTTAGCTAATCTGTCTGCAGTTCCCGACCCCGCTTCCCCCGTGGCGTCGACCGGCGCCTTCACAACGTAACGATCGGTCCTCTTGGAAATACTCAAAATCTGCCCATCCCATGCCATAAGCCTTTGTGAAACGAAGAAGACATGACACGCGACGTAAAAGAACTACGAGCGAGCCAGGAAATACAGCAACAAAGTCGGACCAATACTCTTCAGCGTTCCTTGATTGCACCGTTGTCCCGCTCACTCTAGACTCGAGCTCAACACGACCCGTTTTAGGCTATCAATAGATACGCGAAATAAATGTCCTTAGTTGTTCCGGCGCAACCCAGCCAGCGACAGAGGAGGTGGCCGGTCGCGACCATTTCTTTGTCTTTCTCTCCCTCCCACGTGGCCTACAGCGCCGCTGACGGGCCTGAAATTCTCGCTGCTCTCAGGCTCGTTCCGAGAACCTGGTTGCTGCAGCTGCCACCTCAGCAGTCTCCCCGGCTGCATCTGCATGGAAACCGCCATGGAACATTGTCTCTGAGATCGACATCACCTTGGCTCCTGCGACTGGAATCTCTTGTGACACCAAGCTGCGGACAATACCCACCGCTCGGTTCGCTTCTTCAGCGTAATAGGACTGGTCGTCCGGAAAGAAGGCAAGACTGATCTCTAGTGGAATGTTTCAATTTTTGCGCTCCATGCTCGCTAGTAAGTGGGGTAATGAAAGGAACTTCAATACCGAATCTGAGCAAATCCAAACTTCGCTCGCAAGCATCGCTTCAAATCCGTTTGTGCAGTGCTATTACGCCGTTACCCTTCAAGGGACCTTCCGGGTGCGAACCCGTTCGCTCCTCTTCTTGCAGCTAAATACAGGACATGGGGACCTCATTTTAAGGTCTCCAACTCAGGAAATCACCAGTTTATCCAAGGCAACCCGTGCGATCTCTATAATTTTCAAGCAGTGTCGGTTCTCTTTACTATCATCTCTTCCCTCCGGAACCATCAAGCTTTGGGATGCGTGCAGCACTGGGTGGGAAAGCCCAGCTGCCACCATGGCATCAAGCTCGTTGTGTCGTCTGTCCGACCTCTCTTCCATCTGTTTGATGATGTCCCTGAGACCAAGGTGATAATACCGCTCAGTAGAACCCGCCCCATCGTTCCTCTCAAAATCATGCCCATAAATGTCAATCTTCAAAAGTGCCCTGGTTGAAAGCCTCCAGGTGTTGGGGTCCAATTCTCGATTGTCAACCATCTGAGATGCACCACACATGCTGTCTCGCCTGCACATCTCGTACCAAAGTCCGCCATACTCGGTGAAAGAGAACGAAATGTTTCGCACCTCTTGAATGGCTCGGGCGGTTTCGCTATCAACGAGCTCAAGGATTTTGGCGTACGCGTTAGCGGTCGACGGGAGAATGGCGCCCAGCATCATCATATTCTGGAACGCTTGCATCGGCGGCGGCTTCGTAATATCTGTAACGCTGCATGCCGGGCAGTGGATAACACTGTGGGCTATCCGAACTGCTGACCTGGCGATGCCCATGGCGGTCTTGACATCATTTGGTAGCCTTGATAAGGCGTCCAGAGAAAGAAAAAGCCGAGAAAGGCAGGAACATGAAGCGTTGCTGTACGCTTTGACAGCGGCTCCTGGCTCTCGATTGATGCCTTTGGCGTTGCTGATGCTGGTAGAGGAAGACTCGGGGTCGCTTGCGCTGAGCGTGTGGGATGTCTCTGATGATGTAGCAGGGGAAACGCCTGGCCTTGTACCGGGCACTTGCGCTGATAACAGACTAGTAAAGCTTTTGTTGATATCTTGAGGCAAGCCCTCGTTAGCAGAGTCACTTTCGCTAAAGTTGATGCCACCTAACAGGTCAACACCACCAATACCCAACTGGAAGTCTTCCGCGGGGTACAGTGGCTCGGCGTGGGCCATGCTAAGACTCGATAGCTCAGGCGGCAGCGTCGACGGCGGCAGGCCTTCCAAAGGAGAGAGAAGGTCGAGGTAGTCAAAGTTGGAGTAGTCTTGGGTGAAGAAGGCAGAGTAATCGGTGTCCAATGTCGGTTGTGTGAAGTGTGGCAACTGCAGTTGCTGATCTAGGCTCGGGGGCTTGTCGGAGGAGGGCTGTTCTTCAGACTCTTCGACATGTCTACGCTTCCGTGGCCGGCCCATTTGCTTCTGGGGCGAGTAGACGCATGTCAAGCCCTCCCTCTTACAGCGCGAGCAACCATCAGGCTCTTTGGTGCAGGCAAGTTTTCGCGAGCCTGTAAAAGCCCATTAGCAACTCAAGGCTGAATTATGCCGGACAGACATGGACTCACGACACTCATCACACGCACGATGCTTGACGACACCGTCGGCAGACTTGGGCTGAGGACTCCTTTGGGGCATGACTTGATATGATTGAGGAAGGGGGAAAGTAAAAAGGCTTTGTCGCGAATGCCTGACAATGTGCAATATACGAACTATTCTGATTACTCGGAACTTCGCACACTGCTAGAGAATGCGGCATCCGGGAGGGTTATATGGAAGTGATATGAGTTGTGCGCAGGAGATGTGATGCTGGCGTCTGCGACCCTCCACGCCAGTGAATACGACGAGGGCACAACGACGGAGTCTTCGCTGCTTAGGTGATTCAGCTCGTGGCTTGTTTTCCAGCTGAACGTCGGGGTGTCTCGCTTTTAGAGCCACGGTACCCACGAGGTGGAAGCATGTGTATGGTGACACCGAAAGGCTACTGTAAGATGTGGATGTCGGTGTCAACGAGTGAGGGGGCATTACTGAGGGGATGATGGAGAAAGGCACACGAGTTCAACCGAAGGAAAAGGTCAGGAAGAGGAGGAACCTGTGCTGTCTACAGCGTCGATGTCTACCTAAGGCTGGCAGCCACGCAGCACAGCTTTGCTTACCTTTTAGTACCTACATGACCCCTAAGACCAACTCGGTCATTCCTGATGTAGGTGGGTAGGGAATCTCCATCCATCAGGCAGGGGTACGTCGACAGGTGAAAAGTAGGTACACGAGGATGCAGTGCTTGGATGCCTTCTCCAGTGGTCACTCTTAAGTCCCGTTCGCCAAAGGATTTGAGGCGGCGTCAGCACCACCTCAACCTACATAAGACGAAGCCCAAGGCAGGGACCGAGGTATCTCCAGTTAGACAGTTGGGCTACTTCACGGTTGGAGCCCCACCGGCTCCCCCGTCACCATATCGAGAGTGACCTCCTAGGCAGTAAAGCCAATCTGGCAGAACACACAACACTTGCTGCTCATGCCAAGATATTCAAGGGACCCTTGACTCGGTCAGAAGAAGCCACGAAATTTGCTCGAACCAAGCTTCGCAATGGACTTCAGGTTCCCAAAGCCTGCCTCGCTTTTGTGTCAGACGCCATTTCTCTTGGACCCAGGTAAAGTCCGTACTCATGACGCCCATAATTGGCGGAGTGCATCATAAGCCCAAGCAATTTGAGTCATCGGCATGCGAAAACAGCTTCTCCCTACAAGCCGTGTCGGTGCAGCCCGAAGCCCTCCATCCCATGACTGGCATGGCTGGGCTGGCGATGGAACATTGGAACATTCACGGGGAAAGCCCCCCTTTGGGCCTGGAAAGAACTCGCAATGCGCCCCGAGACGAGTTCACGACCCGTCAATATGTGCAATGGAAACATTCCCATTCGTTGTGCTTGGTTCGGCGTGCTGTCCTGAGTCCATTCGTGCCAAGAGCGCATTCTCGTGCTTACCTATCTAGTCTCATGCTACGTTGTAGCGCCTTCAGCACCGGTGGTTGCTTCTGGCTTAGCAGCACGGCGGCTGAAGGGCGCCCTATAGAGCTATCTGTGCATTGCCAGGCACTGGTGAATGGCCGGAAAGGCGCCATGTCAACAACAGGCGTTCAGGTCTTCAGGTGGCAGTCATCGTGGCGCATTGCTGCATGTACCACTTCAACATCACGGATATCGACCAGTGACATCGGTGATGGCTTGTCTCCCTGCGTTGGGTCGGTTTGTGTTGCGTTATGTTGCACGTCAAGGTAAGGGCATGCAAAACATATTGCCGGGAAGATTTCATTTTTTTTTCTCCTTCCCTAATTTGGGGAAGGTCTTTCGGATCGTCCATCTCGGTCAACCCCGCTAGGCGGTGTGGAGCGCGCTAACATCCTCCGGCGGCAGAAAAAAAAAATTCCAGAAAGGCGCTCGCCCAAACCGCCTGCATCTGCATCGCGAACTGAAGCTCCAAAAATAGCCATTTCACCACCTATTTTGTCTTGCCTTTTTTTTTCCCACCACAACATGCCGGCACGACAAGCGCTAGGCAAGCGGAAGGTACCGCAGGAGGAGGCTGTTGTGCCCGTTGATGACGAATTCGGCAACGCAAACCTTGAGGGCGTCTTGTCTCAGAGCGAAGATGATTCCGACTACGAAGAAACCTCCGAGTCTGACGGCGACGACAATGCTCTGAACGGCGAATTGTCAGAGGACGAGGACGAGGATGAAGAGGAGGAAATCTTGAGCGACGACATCCCCTCTGACGCCGATGATCAGGAAATCGCCTCGAAACTCAAGTCAACGAACCTTGGCAAGGACTCTGCCGCCGCTGCCGTTGGCGACGAGGACGACCAACCCAACTACAGGGTTGTCAAGGACGCCAATGGCAACGACCGCTACGAGTACGATGAGATCGACGCCGACTACGACTCCGACGACACTGATGCTCAGGAGCCTGTCAACACCATTGGCAACATCCCTCTGTCGTTCTACGATTCCTACCCTCACATCGGATACGACATCAATGGCAAGAAGATCATGCGCCCCGCCACCGGTGAGGCATTGGACGCCTTGCTTGAGACCATTGAGATCCCTAAGGGCTGGACTGGCTTGACAGACCCCCAAACGGGCAAGCCGCTTAACCTCAGCCAGGATGAGCTCGAGCTTTTGCGCCGCGTCCAGATGAACGAGATTCCTGAAGAAGGCTACGATCCATACCCCGTAAGTGTCCATAACTCCATCCTTGGATCTCAACAACGCTAACAAGCCCCAGGAAATGGTCTACTGGTTCACTGCGCACGAGGAGAAGATGCCCCTCAGCGCGGCGCCCGAGCCGAAACGCCGTTTCGTCCCCTCCAAGCACGAAGCTAAGAGGATCGCGAAGCTCGTCAAGGCCATTAAGGAGGGACGCATTCTGCCCTACAAGCCGCCCGAAGAGAGGGAGAAGGAGGAGGCCGAGAAGGAGGAGAACTACTACGACATCTGGGCCAACGAGGAAGAGCGCCCGCCACACGTCATGAACATCCCGGCGCCCAAGCTCCCTCCCCCTGGCTACGACCTCAGCTACAACCCTCCCCCCGAGTACCTCCCGACAGAAGCTGAGAAGGAGGAGTGGGAAAAGGCCGATCCCGAGGACAGAGAGAAGGAGTACTTGCCGGCCAAGTTTGATTCACTGCGCAAGGTCCCCGCCTACGGCGAGTTCGTTAAGGAGCGCTTCGAGCGCTGCCTCGATCTCTACCTCGCTCCTCGCGTGCGCAAGAACAGGCTCAACATCGACCCCGCGTCGCTTCTTCCCAAGCTTCCCCGCCCCGAGGAGCTCAGGCCCTTCCCAACGGCCTGCCAGACTATCTTCCGAGGCCACGAGGGTCGTGTGCGGTCTTCTGCTATTAGCCCTGACGGTGAGTGGCTTGCAAGCGGTGGCGATGACGGTACTGTGCGTCTGTGGCATCTCCGCACAGGTCGTCAGGAGTGGATGGCCAAGCTCAGCCTCGACGAGGCGGTGAACGTCGTCCGTTGGCGTCCGAACAAGGAGACCTTCATCCTGGCAGCCGCTGCTGGCGAGGACCTCTTCTTCGCGGTCCCTCCTCGTGGTGCCGACGGCATCGACAAGGCCAGCCGCGACATTCTCGACGCTGGCTTCGGTTACGCGACGCAGAACCCTCAGCCTACGGCCCCCGTCACCAAGGAGCACCCCGGCAAGTGGGCAAGACCCGGCTCGAAGCTAGAGGCGGCCGGCGTCTTGCTCAAGGCCACAGTCAGATCAGTCATCAAAGTCATCAGCTGGCATAGGCGAGGTGACTTCCTCAGCACTGTCTCCCCTAACGGTCAGCGCAGCGCCGTCGCGATACACACGCTATCGAAGCACCTGACTCAGATTCCCTTCCGCAAGCTGCCCGGCCTTGCCCAAACGGCCCAATTCCACCCTTCGCGACCCCTCTTTTTCGTTGCGACCCAACGCATGATCCGCTGCTACGACCTCCAGAGACAGGAGCTTGTCAAGGTCATCCAGCCCGGTGCACGCTGGATCTCGTCCTTCGACGTCCACTCGGGTGGTGACAACATTGTCGTGGGATCCTACGACAGACGTCTGCTCTGGCACGACCTCGACCTCTCCAACCGCCCCTTCAAGACGATGCGCTTCCACTCGGAAGCAATTCGTGCCGTCAAGTACCACCGCAGCTTCCCCCTGTTCGCCGACGCCAGTGACGACGGCACTCTGCAGATCTTCCATGGAAAAGTCGTCAGCGACCTCATGGAGAACCCGACCATTGTACCCGTCAAGATGCTCAAAGGTCATAAGATCGTCAACAAGCTTGGTGTCCTGGACGTAGACTGGCACCCTACTGAGCCATGGTGCGTGAGTGCTGGCGCTGACGGCACATGTATCCTCTGGACCTGATTTACGAATGAATCTCTGGTGGGGGGGATACTTGTAAGGTTTGCATAAGAAAAGACAGCGAGGCGTTGGGAAGAACCAAAACGAACCAAAATACATTCTCGAGAAAAACTAGACAACCCTTTGCTTTTTTTTTTCCCCTTCCAACTTTGTTCATGTCGAATAGTTCGCCCTGGATTTACCCGCAGGAAGGCGTCAATAATGGATCTCGAATTTGTATTGATGCTCACATTCCGTTCAATCGTGACATGCTGTCTGTTGGTTACTGTGTGATCTTACAGCCTTCTCCCTGGAAACCCGAAGCTGAGGACGGGGTGGAGTCGCCAGCGAACGGCTTTCGAGATAATAAGAGGGCGTCTCCCGGGTGGCAGACAATGCCGAAGAGACCGAGAGAGCCGGAGATCCGCTGCTCCAGCACAAGATGTTGACTGCAAGTTTAATTAGGCATTGGCTCGTGCGTTTCAAGGTAGCATTTCCTACACAGACAGAACACATACCAAAAATTGGCCCAAGTTCCGCCTGCCCCCTTTGTCTCTGCTGCGTTCTTCAATCTGAAACCCGTCTTGCGTCAAGAAGGTATTACACGCGCGGGGCTACTATCTTAATTCCCAGCCGTTAATATTAAATGCCCGATCTCTCTCAGTCCTGTCTCCCATTCGCCTGGGAGAATCCGGATCCCCGAACCGACATCATGCATGGGCAGCCGAGAGAAATCGGATGTCGCATCGTAGTGCGATGGCGTGGGTGAGTTGTGGAACACCTGGTCCGGTTGTCGCCATCCGGGACACGGCATGACAGTCTGGAGGTCTGGATGCTTTTGCGATCAGGGTTGTATGCCGGCTGGTGCGTCGGATCGCCCTGTCACCGTGGAGAGGAGGTGGTGATGGCGTAGCAGCAAGAAGCTGTTGAGGTTCTCGGCTATTATCTCCCTCCCCTCCCCCCTTCAAGAATGGCGTAATGTGCCATCCTTTTGGAATTGATGATCCTGTCCCGGCTGGTCCTACTTGCCTTCTTGAAAGAACACTCCGCCGACTCAACTCCATCCGTCCCAATGTTTTTCACTCGACGTGAGGCCTGCATCCTCATTTCCTTAAACTAATCCATCGTTTTCGCAATCGAGATAATCCTCTGGCTTCAAGGGTCGTGTTCCCACTTTTTCACTTTATTTCCCGTTGCGTCCAGGGCCTTGTTCAATCCCACAGTCTTGTGCGTGCTTCAGGCGGCCTAGATAACTAATTACTGCCCCGTCGCGCGGGTGAATTTGCACCTGCCTCTCTGCCTCCGTATCTTTTGCGATATCTTCTTCTTGCCATCCGGCCACCTGCTTTTCGGCGTTGCATGCTCCAAGCTCGCCATGGTTCACCCTTTTCCCATTTCGTACGCGGCGGCGCTGCTGTACCTGTTCGCGGCCTCCGGGTCGGCCCAGACCTTCACCATCGCCAACGGCCAGATCTTCACCCCGGGTCTGGTCATCTTGGATGCGCCTCAACCGGGAACCCCGCTGGGCGGAGGTCAGTAATTGAACCCGAAAACTTCATGTGACGGGAGGCTCCGAAAGGCTCCCGAGGCAGGCAATAAACTATCTAACACGGACTGACATAGAGAATCTCCATGTCGCGCTGGACGTGTCAACGAACGGCAGGATGCCGCTGCCACCATACGCCAAAGACAGTCCGACCAAGATCTTCAACGTGACCATGTTCCTATCCAGCTACGTGACTGGGCGTAATTTCACCATCACTAACGGCACGGCGACTGCCAATAACGCCAGTCTCGGCGACATCATGTTCCAGGAGCCTGGCAGCACGGTAAAGCATGTCAACTGGCTCTGGCCCGACTGTCTGGTGGGCAATGGGCAGCCCAGCTCAGCCAACAGCGATCGCGGCGCTTATAACGTAAGGCACATAATTCGGGGGCGAATGACGCAAGAAAAGAAAAAAAAAAGGATTCAAGACGCAGTCCAGACTGACACCACGCCGTTAGATCTCCATCCGCCAAAACTTCCGCCTCAACGGCGAAGACCACTACACCATCTTCGATGTGCCCATCTCTGTGACCAACAGCATCGAGAAGAAGGACGGCCGGCCCTCGTGCGACGCGCTCAACAACGCGCTCCTAACGGAGGAGGAACTCAACGCAACGGCCGCCAACGCCGTCGGCGTGCTCTTCGCGCCCGGCGACTCGACCAAGATCGAGGTCAAATCTGACGATGGCAACGACATGGGCAGTAGCGACGCGCTAGGCGGGACCAAGCCGGAGGCAACACCGGGCGATGGACTCGGTGCCGGAAATAATTTGAGCTGGAGGGACGGCGCGCACTGGTTGTGTCTGATGAGCATCGGCGCTGCGTTGATGCTCTAAGAAGGGGAGTGTGTTTGTGGATGGAGACCTTGTGGCGTGGATTACGAAATACTGTTTTACCTTTTGATGATACCCATACGCAGGAGACCGGTATTAGTACATATTTCTTAATCGAGTCTGCCACGTGCACATAGATTCGTGGCTTTTCCTTAGCAGGCATTTCTGAGACCTGTCACAATACTACTGCGACTGATTACTACCCGAACATATTTCTCGTACCTTTCTAGAAGCCGCGCGGCTGGCTCTAAACGTTGATCGAAACCTAGTTAAAGTTATTCCACAGAGGGAAAGACAGACGGGGGAGCACGGGTTTGTCTGGCAACATTCGTTGCCTACCTACCTACCGATATCTAGCTACGTAGGTAGTAGGTAGGTAGGTACGCACCATCCATCCATCCATCCATCCATCCGATCAGTGGGAGCGGGCTTATTACTCAGGAGGAAACTTACTCCCGGTTTGGGTGCCTCCCATTCGGGACACCCCTGGCTCCCCATGGTCCCGTGGCCCACGCTGCAACGAACTGCTTCCTGAATAGGGTAATTTGCACGTCTCCCTCCTACCTATTAGCTACGGCCGACGCACACTTCGTACCACAGTTCACATTCTGCATGCGAATAGCCATCCCGTTGGCAGGCGCACACACCCACCCTTACGCGCTCCAGCTCGATCGTCTTTGACCTCCTCGCTCCGCCCGCTTCTGTCCTATCAAGGCCACCGGATCCCTCTGCAACCCTCCCCGACTTGTCTGACTTGATAATAGCAAAGGGTATAACCCATGATCCCCCGCACTTTGGCCGCACTAGCCAGACCTCGGCTCCGTGCTATACATATATATACACTATAGCTGTGGAAAGCTAGCAGCTCGTCAAGCGAGCCGGTTCGGCGCTGCGGACAGGCATGAGGACGGGACCACTGGCTTCTTTCGCCAAGGAGCGGGTCGCTGAACTTTGGTCCAGTCGGTTGCACTGCGTTGTACCTACGTACGACGACAAACCCTGGTCTTTCTGGCTTCTTTATGAATATCGCCCCCCTACCCCGGGTTCATCAATTGGTTAAGTATGGGGTCGCATGCCGCCAGAAACGCGGTGTTGTGATGTCGAGATCGTTGTTCCTTCCAAAGTCCAACATATTGGGAAGCACTTCCACCACCAATAGCTCGGCCTCACTACCTATATCAAAATTCTACAGCTCAGTAGAAGCTGGAAAAGACTTGAATCGAAGGCACCGATACCAGCGCTTTTTGCTAATAACCCGGCTGGCTTCTCAACTCCCTGGGCCGCGCAAACCATTGTAGCCATCTTTCAGGCCAAATTCACCATCGTCACCAATCAAAAAGAAAAAAGAAAAAAATCTACGTGCGTCACCAACTACCAAATCGCCCGAGATGCCGATGCACCAGGGCTTCCTCCCGCGTGAGGGTCTCACCGCTGACCCCATCTTCCGCCTCATCACCCGCACTGCCCTGAATCCGGCTGTGATGTTGCCGCTCCTGCTCCTTGCGCGTTACACCAAGAAGGGCGGCGACCTCGCCATTTTGCACCCCACAGCCTTTTCGCGCGTCAAGCTCCTTGCCTACTGCGCCCTCACGCGATGGGCAAGCAGCTGGCTCTCGCGTCGCGTGTTGAACGGCTGGTCCTCCGACCAGTACGACTGGCGCAGGGAGATTGTCCTTGTGACAGGCGGTGCTGGTGGAATTGGCGGGCACGTTGTGCAGTTTCTGGCCGAGCGTGGCATTACTGTCGTGGTGTTGGATATCCAAGACCTGACCTTCGCAGCCGGTAAGCCTCCCGTTACCCTTTCCCGACCTTCTTTGGGGGGTCGCTGTCGCAAGATGTGTGACTAAACCTCGCCGACAGGTTCTAATGTGCACTACTTCAAGTGCGATATCACTTCAACAGAGAAGCTCGCCGTCGTGGCCAACGATATTCGCGCCAAAGTCGGCCACCCAACGGTGCTTATCAACAACGCCGGCGTGGCGCGCGGCAAGACGGTGTTCGACTCGACGGAGCATGACATCCGCTTTACCTTCGACGTCAACACGCTCTCGCACTATTGGACGACCAAGGAGTTTCTCCCGAACATGGCAAAGAACAATCACGGCATGGTTGTAACAGTTGCGTCGTTTGCGAGCTACCTATGTGTTCCCAACATGGTAAGATGCATCAGTGAGAAAAATCGGTGGGCGTGGGCAACGGGCTAACTGAGCAAAGGTCGACTACGGCTCCTCCAAGGCTGCCGCCATGGCGTTCCACGAGGGCATCTCGGCGGAGCTGAAAACTCGATACAACGCGCCGCGGGTGCGCACCGTGCTCGTCAACCAGGGCTACACCAAGACGCCGCTCTTCATGGGGTACCAGCAGGGTGTCGAGTACATCCTCCCGGCGCTCGAGCCCGAGACTCTCGCGGAGGCGATCGTGAAGCAGGTCCTCAGTGGAGAGAGCGGCAACATCGTTCTCCCGGCGTTAGGCAACACGCTGGGGGCGCTGAGGGCGTTCCCGCACTGGTGCCAGAGCCTGCTGCGGGCTCGGTCAGAGAAGTTGATGATCAACTTCTCGGGGAGACAGGTCATCAAGGACGTGAAGGGATTCTACGACAAGGAGAACGGGTCTGAGGGCGAGCAGGAGAGGCCCGAGGAAAGCACTATACTCGTAGAGCAGGAGCCCATTCCGGAACAGGGTGGCCGGTCTTGAACAAGGGAGGATAGGTCCGAAAGAGCGTTGTCACTGTGTAAGACTGAATGGGTGTGGTTACGCTCGTATTATATCAGGATTGGTTGGGTTTGGTAACTCTAATTGGTGCAGTGTGCGCCTCCCTGGCTGCGGCTCTTTAGTCGTTGCAGGGGTCGGGCGACCCTGAAGACAAGCAAACATGAACACTGACGAACCGGCATCGATCTTGTCAGTCAATCTAGCCTGCATGGGGGGAGCTAAGGAGAATGAGTCCCCGGTCCTGCGGAGCTGTGCTAAGACCACAAGCATCATCACCCCAGCCGTTGCATGAACCTATCGTGTATCTTTCCAAAACACACACCCACTCTCCCAGTACGTTCCATATCTCTTTGAACCAGTCGAAACATAAAATGTATGCTTAGTTCAATGAACGGCGCTTTCCTCTGGATCCTTGTCCCTTCCTTTCCTTAATCATAGTCGTCGAGAAATGATGCAAGCTAACGACGACTCATTAGTATGCGGGTTCCAGCTTCTGTCTCGCAACCCGGCCTTCTATCCTCATTTCCCAGCCTTCCTCCAACTCCTCTGATTGTCAGGCGGCAACTGTGCAGCCAGGGCACTAAGTCGACCAGCAATTCAGACGGACCAATAAGCATGTTTGCTCCCACCCCTTGCCTTTCTTCTCACACCAACGACGAAAGTGTCAACCTCTCCCTGTCCAACTAGTGCAATGCACTCTTGGCAATGATGCCAAGACAAGCACTTCCAGCTCCGTCCAAAGGTTCTGGCTGCTCTACAGCCCCAGTGCTGAGCCCTTGTCTTAAAGCTGGTTCCAACGCAAAGGGGGGTTGCTAGAGGTCAAAGGTTGAACCAACGCAATACGTTCCATTTCTCCTTTAATCCGTCGAACTTCTAGGTGGAATTGATCCCGATGATCAGATCTCAACCGTGGTGGATGCCTTGGTATGGTGAATCTTACGTCTCATCGTACCAGCGCGGGAGCAATCGGTTAAGGCGGTTTCGGGGGCAGAATCAATTATTTTAATCATTTTCAGCACTGTCCATGTCGACTCAACTGACTGCGTCACATGGAATAAGGAACTAGATGTATGTACTTTACCCCAAAGACGTAAATGCGGCCGGAGGTGTGGTACGTCAGATCCTCTGCGCATTGACCACGCGCCCGATAACGATAAGGCCGCCATTTCTTACCTCCTGAACTGGACACGGGACAGACAATCCTCATCTCCAACCCGGCCCCAGACCCTCGTAATAGATTTCCTCTTGGAGTCAAGTTCGGCACTCGATGCGTTCGAAACCTTCTTGAATTCTTGTCGCTCTTTTTTTCCTTTCTGCAGTCTTGGCTCTCTGGAGCCCGCTTTTCCCCTCCTTTGTTCGATGCCTCTTTCTCCTTCCACCAACGATTATGGACGGTGACCCGAAGGTCGAGTCGCAGCTCGACTCGTTCAGCTTAACCTTTCCTCTCCCCTATCGCATAGGGTTCATCATTGTTCTTGGTAGGTTGCGACGGAACTGAGGTCCAGGAACCGCTGCTAACCGTACCATAGCCGTCTGGGGCTGGGGTATCAACCTGCACTACCTCCACAAAGCTAAGATCGATGTACCCTCCCTGATCCGATATCCCTCTCGGTCATCCCCGACTGAGCCGGCGCATCACCTCTCGACGTACCGTCTCGCGACCGTTCTCTCGACCGTATTCTTCCTCTCGATATCGACCTTCTGGATCTTTACCCGACGGACACCCTCGCTCGTCATCGAATATGACTGGCTGCCCATGACTTACCTTGTCGCTCTCGCGGCCTTGTTCTTCGTTCCCATCCGCAATTTCTCGCAAGGCGGACGCTCGCGGTTTCTTTCTACGCTCCGCCGCGTCAGTATTGGTGGACTGGCCGAGGCTAAGGATGGAAAGTTTGGAGATATCCTGCTTGCCGATGTGTTAACGAGCTACTCCAAGATACTGGGAGACCTGTACGTTGTGCTATGCATGTTCTTCACGCCGGCGGGCTCTTCCACTGCTCGGCCGGACCGCAACTGCGGTGGCACAGTCGTGGTGCCTCTCATCATGGCCGTGCCGTTCGCCATCCGATTCCGGCAATGCATCATCGAGTACCTGCGAGTCCGACGAGCGCCTTACAAGGAGTCGGCGGGCTGGGGCGGTCAGCACCTCGCCAACGCTACCAAGTACGCTACCGCCTTCCCAGTTATCATCCTCAGTGCACTGCAGCGAAGCGTTCCGGCCGACCAGCCGGCGCCCGGCCTGAACAGAGCGTGGCTGATGGCTGTACTGGTCAACTCCCTTTACTCTTGGTACTGGGACGTCGCCAAGGATTGGGACCTGACTCTGTTCTCGTCGGCACGTGAGCGCAATAACCCAGAACATCCATTCGGTCTGCGCCGGCGGCTTGTGTTTCAGCAGCCCATTATCTATTACGGGGTCATTGTGATGGACTTGATGCTGCGCTGCACATGGGCGGTCAAGCTGAGCGCGAACTTGGACAAGTTTACCGACTTTGAGAGCTCTATTTTCTTGCTGCAATCGCTCGAGGTGTTCAGGCGATGGGTCTGGATCTTCTTCCGAGTTGAGACGGAGTGGATTAGGAACAACACGATGGGACTGGCGGTTGATGACATCTTGCTGGGGGACTACCAGGGCAAGTACGATTCTGACGAAGACTAAGAGAAGAGTACGATTCCTCCAAAGAGGTGGAGAGAGAGCTTGTAATTTAGGTATGTGACTATGGATGTTTGGAGTTAATGGTCCAGTGGTCTAGAGGGCGGCGGATCTGTTAAGGTTCCAAGGAACCTTGGCTCATGCAAGAGTTTATATTTATTTTATATATGAAGTGTCTCTGGCCTCAGAATGGCTGATGCACTAATCGCATTAGCCGGCGCATTGGGTAGATTGTCATGTCTGTGAGCATAGTCCCACGAGGAATGACTGGTCTGCGACGTGACAAGGAAGGCTCGACTGCAACTTAGTGAGTGTACAGCGGAATTCCACCACCGGCCGGGGCGGCATCCCTGTCGGCGATCTGCCCGTGGTGCAGGACAGGGACAGGGGACAGAAGCCAAACTCGGGGTTCATCGTTTATTGTCCCCAACGACGTCTTTTCTTCTCCCCGAGACAACACCTCAAAGCCACTGTTCTCTTCTCCTTCAGGCGCTATTCGGCACTTGTACTCTCGCAGCAACCCCTTTCTTGGAAATTCATCTTCTGTACGTTCCGAAGGCCGGGGAAGCCCGCCCCTGGTATTGTTTTCTACACCGGAATATAGAGCAGAGGAACGTCTTGGAAAATAGGCATCTAATCCCGCATGGAACGACAGCATCTCCGTACCCGTTGGAGCTGTTGCCAAATGGCCTTTCGATGGGAAAGATTAAGGCAGCTGGAGCATCACCATTCGATCTGATGCGTTCTCAGATGACAAATGATCAAAGAGGGGAGACAAATGCAGCAAATGACCGGACAAGAAAAGACGGAGTATAACCACTGTCGTGCAACACACCACGACGGACGTCGCTGCAGCTCAGAAGCAAACACTGGATTCTTCGCAGAAATCCACGCGCCCCCCGTGCGACACGGCAAGATAAATCACTATTGCCAAGGCGGATTTGCTTGGTGACTGTATTGTCAGCTTTCCGGTGAGTCCACCCAAGGCCACCATCCGGCAAAGTCGGTCTCCGAATACCGTGTCTCACGATTCCCTTCAGCGAGACGAGACAGCGAGGCTTTCAATGTGCAGCACAGCCCATCTCCGGGCGTGTCCTTGCCAATCTGGTGTAGATCCCTCTTCCGTAGGGGCCTGTCATGAACGAAAAGCCAGTCTCGGCAATGATGGCCGGGCCTGCCTGCGCCTGCGGATGCATCCAGCCAATATATGTTTGCGGAGAACCCTCCGCTTTGGCAGTGCAATCATACCAGAGCAGTGAGGGGGGGGGGGGGGGGGGCTAACACGCCGCCTGTACGGGAAACACGTTAGGAGAGCTTGACTTTGGGGCTATGTTATCCCTTGATCTTATTGTCCTGATAGAGGTGATTTCAATCTCTGGGGCTCTGGAGGAAATCATAGCATACATCTGGAAACAACCGACGAGCAGCATGGCCTGAACTACGGAAAGATAAACCTTCATATGAGCGCACAACCGCCCCCCGCATACGCCCTCCACCCAGCTCTCAAGACTCATTTCACATGCCACCACCGGTGTGTCAAAGCATGGAAAATGAACGGCCTGAATTTCAGTGTCCGTTTGCAGCTTGTATTACGTACACTAACCATTGCATTCCAGCCATTATGTCAGACCATGTGTCGCTATTGAGCTAAAAAATGCATTGGCAACTCAACCCTCCCAACCATCCTTCCGGGACCTAACGGCCCATTATCTTTTTATTTTATTTTTTGTAACTGCTCAATGGACGCAAAGAAGGCTCTGTGTTTCTACCTGAATATCGGCAGCCGAAGCCAGTTGCATATACGCAGGGAGCAACATGACAAATCAAAACCGCCCCCAGGGCCTCGGACGTTCGACTGCCGCTCCAGAGGTGGTCTTATCCTCGGTGTGAGCGACCGGTACCGACAAAGACGGCCCCGGTTGATTATGGTTAAACAAAGACGCCTCCAGGGGCGCAACTAGCTGCAGCCTTCGGCGGGGTGAGCAGCAGTAGAGTAGGTACACTTTTCCCGCTGTTCGACACTTTTCACACCTGGTGCGTGCCGACAGGCTCTGCTTTGTCATGCTCGCTGGATGGGGAATATGGAAATCGCATGTTCAGACAACCTCGTTCGATTTTACAGAAGTGCTAGTGCAGTTCTCGACTGACCTTGGCAAAGAAAATGGCGAAGTCTAACTCGTGTCCAATCACTACCACTGGGAGGTGTTGCGATAGGTATCAAGCATCGGCTTTCTGCCGGTGATGCGAACTTACCTTTGATCTCGAATTATACGGCGGTTCCCATCCCGAAGACCTCTTCTGATTCGACACTTCGCGGGTGTCATACATGTCAATCCTCCGAGAATCAGCAGAGCTGGCACTCCTCCAATATTCACTATCAGTAAAGGTCCAGACAGCCACGTCCCTACCTCTCCATCGAATTGAATGCTTGCTCGCGTTGACTCATCGAATGGCTCATGTCCCTGTTGATCCGCGTGAGAATGACGGGATATATGGTCCATCAAGGTGAGACACCAGAGGCCAGCGAGAGCAACAGTCGCAACTCTGGTGCAGCAACCCAAGTTGTGGGGGAGGTAAGCTGCATGAAAACTTGGGCTTGCAGCTATCGCCTGCACGCCGTGAAGGAAACCTGTCCATCAATCCAGTAAGCCTTTGTATGAGTGTGGGTTACTAGGTGACCTCATTGGATACTATATTCGTGTCACAGTCAGAACCGACAAACAACATTACGCATGTCAGCATGTTGGACACGGGTGGCCGGGAGCCCGATGTTCTTGTTATGCCGCAATGAAGGTGGCAACAGTCTCTCTCTCCCTCTTTCAATTACCAACTCCATACAAAACGACTTCCAAATCTCGACTAACAGTTGACGACGGGAAGGTTACGTTTTTCCGAATAAAACCAGCGTCTGGGGCGAACCCGAGGGTGGATCTCTTGTCGAAGTATGATCGACACCACTTGGCGTCTACTTGTCCTGCCCCGCGACTCTTCTTTGTCGAAAGAGAGCCATTGACTCTGAGCGAGCCATTCCCAGTTCAGCCGCTAGCAACGACAAAGAGTATTCGACCTTGATTCTGGAAGACCAGTCAGTCCCCTGGCCGCATTTGACAAGGTTGTCTTGGTAGTTGGCTTTGTCAGTGGACCGGTAGTTACCAGTGGCATGGGTCAGTCATATTGCGCCAAACTCCCGTATTGCGTCTTAGACAACACCTGCTGCTGCTCTTCCCCCCTCCGCTCTCATCCGACAAACCCTCAAACCAACAAGCGTTATCGTAAATGTCGACAGATAGCATGGAGCCCCGAATCATACCCTGCCAGTTGCCGCCTGGTATGGAGATTGCCATCCCACCGGGGGGCGAGCTGCCTCCTCAGCAACCGATGGGCACGTATGGGAGGAAGCCGCTTCCGCCGCTGCCTGCTCTACGACCAGGCTTACACCGTCAGATTTCGGCCTACTCAGTCACCTCGGCCATGTCAGGTGCATCAAAGACAACGACAAGAGATTCGTCGAGGTCACGGAGCCGCGAGAGGGCAACGCCGTCGCCGTCGCCGTCACCCCTGGCAAACGATGAAATTGAGCAACTGCAGAACGACATCAACGCGATCCTTATCCAGCACACACCGGCACCCGCCTTACGCAGAGTATCGGAAAACCGAAGCTGCTCGCCCCACAGCCGCCGGCCAGAACCCGAGATTAGGAGATATGCCGCTCGGCGTCTGTCCACTCCGATAACGAGTCCCTGTACTCTTCACCGGTCAACCATCAAGATAAAGCAGATAACCGGGCTCGACCTTGAGTACAACGGCTTCAAGCGAGCCCCGGCCCGACCGCCACGTTCACCCATAAGCCCGGATATGGTGAGCCCCTCGACCCCTGACAACTCAGGCAGCGTCCACAGCGCGGAGAAGCTGGGTTCGGCATCAGAACCGGCGCGGACGCTGACCATGATTGAAGACGACGATTCGGACGCGGAGAGTGTCGAATGGGACTTCAGCCCCAGTGCGCGGAGGCGCATCCCGTCGTGGATACCGGCATCGCCGGTGCCGCCCCGGGTGGAACTTTTGGAGTTTGACGAAGCAAGCCCACGTCGCCGTGACTCGGAAATCGGGCCGCTGAGGTCGCCGGGCATGCACCATTTCGAAACGCTCCCTGCCCGACGAAACAACCACATGGAGGTCAGCTACGTGGGAGCCAAGGACCTGTACCATGCAACGGCGACATCGATCGCAAACTCAACACAGAAGAAGGTGTTAATGGCACAAGCCAGTATCGACACAACACAAGATTCGGGCCTGTCACCCAAGAACAGGATGAGCTTCGCGACAAGGGTGCTCCAGTCCGGCAGGAAACGGCCGCCCATGGGCATCAACACCGTGCCCAAGTCGCCGCTGTCCCGCGTCTTTGGACGGAGCGGCGAGAACCGGAGGGCGGCCTCGGACGACACGTCGCCTGTGGACGCGCCGGCGGCGGCGGCTCCTCCTTCGGAAGCGGGAAGCGCGACCTCGACCCTGGCGGTGACGGACTCGCCCTCGAGCAAGACGGGCAGCCGGCGATCGGTGCAGGTTATCGCGGCGCAGTTCAAGAAAACGGCCAACTCAATGGTGCTGTCCAAGGACGAGCGGCGGAGGGAGAATCTCAGGCAGAGCATCCGGATGATACCGGAAGGAAGCTCGCTTTAGCACGCGGAAGCGTCACGTATGGACGGTGTCAGCGTAGCGTTCAGAGGGGAAAGCGGTTGAATGGGGGGGGGAGGGTGATCCACATTGTTTGGCACTTCTTTATGAGATGCACCCCCCTTCGCCTGATGCTTGAGATGGATTGTATCTGTTATGGAAACCATACTTGAAGGTGGCGCCATCTTATCGTTGTGCACTTTAGCGTTGTTTGTGCTATATTGGGGCGTTTGAAAGGATTACAGGAAGCGTCGTCTGTTGGTTAATGTCGGAAGGAGGGAAAAAGCCTGCATGCTGCGAATCACTACGATCAAGAACAAGAAAAGAAGAAAGGTAATGACGTTTCTAGTGTAGAGAAGAAAAGGCCAGATGAACGACTTATTACAGAGTAGACACCCCGGCTACCTAGGAACATGAAAGAAATAGAGCAAAACAGAAAATGAAACCGTCGAAGCAAACTGGCGATTCTGAAAGCGCTCAAAACTAGTGTGACGTGAACAGCCCCCCCCCCTTCAAAAGCACCGATAAGGTAATTAATTGATAAGTAGGTAATAGCGGGTAGGGTCCTGGTGTCCCCGCCCCCATGTGCCGCCCGAAAAAGACCTATCAAAAGGCATTGTGGCGACTAACCCGCTCCCGCGTGGGCTCTGTGTCGGCCGGGCCGCCGCTGTCTAGTGTATGGAGCTTCAGTCATCTGTCAACTGGCGAGACGGTTGATGAGAAAAGGGACCTTGATTTGGGCTGCAACGAATAAGGCAGGTACTGGCGGACCAATGGCCATGTAAGAAGTTGGTATGTTCCAACCGATCCACCACCATCATTGGATCTCTTCGGAATCTTGTTCGCTGATTGTAGCCTGTGATGATCGGTCACTTGTGCGGGTTGGCATACATACACTACCTAATTAGGCCTTGGGCGGTTCGAGATATCTAGGCCGACCCCACCCCCGCAATTCGGCTCGGCCTTTTCCCTCACTTTCCCCCCAAGGCATGTTCGCAACCGCACCTACGGATACAGCATCGGGACTGTCTGATTCTCCAACCACACGCACACGCACACGCACACACACACCACACACACACACACACACACATACAACTGCAACCCCCGAACCCGCAGTCCGACTATCAATCTGTCCCTTCTCCCTGCCGCCACATCTCAGCCAACCACGTCCTACGTCCGTGACCTTCTAGGCAAGAACACGCGCGCACGCCCGCCCGACCTGCCTGCCACTGGTTGCTGGACGCCGAACCTCGCTTGCTCGTGTCGTGTACCTACCTATTATAGCTTGCAGAGCCTGGGCCCTGGACCCGGAACTCCAGCTAAACCCTACCCACCACCCTTCTTTTGCTCCCATCTCTTCTGTCTTCTTCCCTTCCCATATCCTTTTCCTGTTGGTTCATCTCCGAAAGTCGCGCGACAGGACATTACTTGCATACACGCCGCCATCCGCCTCTCCTGCCCCCTACCCCCACCCTTGGTAGGTAGAGAGAAATAGGACCGAGAATGAGCCAAGCGGCCGTGACGGACCCCTCGCCGGCCCCAACCTCTCCTCCGTCCTTCTCCGAAGACGCAGCAGCAGCAGCAACGACAGGAACCACGACCCCCGCGACGGCGTCTCCAGCCCTGCAGCAGCAACACCAAGATCGTCAGCTAGACGAGGCCGCGCCACTAACGGGCCAGGACGTCCACGAGATCACCACCCACCTCGCCGCAGCCGCCAAGCACCCGTCCGCCGCTACCTCTGCAGCGTCTTCCTCGCCCGCAGCCGGGGTAAGCGCCGCCACCACTCCTGCAACTCCTCCGCCCACCAGCAACAAGAGGAACGATATCGACGACAGCACCGCCAATCCGAACCCCCAAGGTATCCTGGTCCTTGACGACGACGAAGAGGTTACGAGCTACTGGGATGCTGAAGCAATGGCTCCGCTAAACCCCGTTTCTGCGGTTAGTGATCACCTCGCGCCCCCCTCCGAATCTTCGCAGCAGCAGTAGTTGGCTAGAGGCTAGATGCACCCTAGATGCATCCTCTGCGGAACGGTGCAACTCTATTACCTTTTTCTTCTGTTTTCTAGCCTACCACTAATTTTGTACCGTACTTCCCCGAATCTTGCTCTATGCTCACGCCTCCTTCCTCATGTTATGTATACCCTCTTACTGCTGCATATGAAGTGTCGTGTTACCCCATGAACTCGAGACTCGATGTCTGTTTCCTTTCCTTTCTCTTTCCTCCTCCTTTCCTCCTTCTTTTCGCCATTATCTGCTTGAATTTATCGTACATATAACTAGCGCCGCCATGTATCTTTGCGCGAATAGGATGCTGATGCGCTCACAGGCGGCCATCTCGCGGCTGCGTCGATATGTTCCACCCGCCTTCCCGCTCTGGGATCGTTTGCCCGTAAGCCGCCGTGCGGCGGTCTTGATACTTTTGTACGCGGATCGCAGGGGTGATTTGCGTGTCGTCATCACGATGCGCGCCGCGAGCCTGCGGAGCTTCTCCGGACACGCAGCATTCCCTGGTGGAAAGGCGGATACAATACAAGAGACGCCGTGTAAGTTTGCCAACCCGCCCCATGTCCGAGACCACCCACGCGCAGAAGAGAGAGGTCTCTGCGGCAGGGGGGGTAGACGCAAAGGCTAATTAATGCGTAAACTATGGGACAATAGACGAAATAGCGAGACGTGAAGCGTGGGAAGAAATAGGTCTGCCCATGGATGACGCCCGCATCCCCAAGCCCTTCAAGATCGAACCTCTCTGCTACCTTCCCTACAACCTCGCCCGGACGGAGCTCGTCGTCCGTCCCTGCGTGGCTTTCCTCCACGCCGACGAGGAGCCCGACGAGCACCCCAGCCCGCTTGTCGAGGAGCGCATGATTCCACGCTTGGATGCCAAGGAGGTCGCCGCCGTCTTCTCGGCGCCGTTCCAGAACTTCCTGCGGGCCAGGGACGCGGAGCCGCACGGCAACAGGGCGCTGCCGCCGGGCCACTGGTACGACGGCAGTTGGATTCAGTGGAAGGAGCACCCGTGGCGCGTGCACAACTTTTACGTGCCCGTTGACGACCAGCGCGTCACGACGCCGGGGAACTCAATGGAGGCGGATCACCCGCAGAGCAATCTCGCGGAGAAGCTTGAGGAGGACAAGGTGGACAGGTTCAAGGTGTGGGGGCTGACGGCGCACATGCTGGTGGACGCGGCGCGGATCGCATACGGCAAGGAGCCCGAATTCGAGTGCAACTCGCACTTTGGGGACGAGGAGATCATTCTGCAGGCTGAGAGGGAGGGGAGCCTTGTCGACAAGAAGAGGAAGCGGGACGAGGCGACGGCGGCCGGCACGGCGGAGAAGGTGGAACCTGCGAAGATGTAGTAGTTCCACCATTCAGGGGCGACAATCACCTTTGGACACGAGACATGTGAATTGGGCAAGCGAGATCAAGGAGAATCCGATGTGGTTCCCCATTGTAGAACAACAAAAAAATACTTTAGAGCCTGCAGTTAGAGAAGCTGCAGCGGCCATGATGAATGAATGAGTCTTGCTTTCATAGTGTATATAGTCCGAGTGCCGGCGGTCTCTCTCTGCTTCCCCGCCCCACCTTATCTACCTCCTCATCGTACCTCCGCTCGACTCGCCCCCGCCTGTCCTCGGAAAGGAGTCCCGAAGCCTGGTGTTATTGGAAAAAAGTAACGCCCGTGGAAAGATACGCCGGTGGTAGTGTTTGAAAAACGATAAAAAAGCAGTGGTTTCAAAGGCATGTCTACTGGTGAGTTGCTGGTGCCGGGGCTTCCCCAGTCCACAAAGCCCATCGGCGGAACGGCTCAATGGCAGGCGTTGTCTTTTGTCGACGAGGTAGAGCTTCCGAACACGGCATAGCCCACGAATGCGCCGACGGCGACGGCGACCATGACCCAGCCGTTGTATGTCATGAAGACGAGCCTGAATTTGTCAGCCATCAAAACTCTCTCCCCCCTCCTCCACCGCTCTCTTCTCCACGGGCTGTGGTCTGTCCGGTGAATCCTACACGCGCGACCACATAGTACTAATTTCCTTCCAAGACACATACACCAAGACAAAAAGACAAACCCGCCACCGGTGAGGGGCCGGAAGGATGGGATTTTGACAACTTACATGAGCATGAAGGCGTAGAAGTTTTGTGCGGCATAGAGGGCAGCCTTGAGGAGGTGGGCGCTCCTGCTGGCCTCGGCCCGTTCGCGTCCTGTCCAGAGGAAGGGGGTTGTCTCAGTAACGGTTCCAGCGACGCCTCGAGAGACACAGGACTCTTAGCTCATCGTGCGCCATCATATTTTGGGGGGGAGTTTCAGGGTTTGTATGCGCCCCCCGAGGTCCCCTCTACGGCGGTCGTTGAAAGAGGGGCGCTAGGTAGGGGAGCGCATTTTCAAAAGCATGATGGTAGGGCGCGAAGAGGGCCGGGCATGGAAGCAAGGGAGAAAGGGGGGAGGGGGGGTTGGGGGGTTGGTTTCTTGGATGTGACGTTTGCGTGTTTGCGGTCGTGCAACAAAGGAGAAGGCTTACTCGGGAGGGATTCGACGCGCTTGTTCACGGAGTTCTCGTAGCGGCGGGAAGCGGCGCGGAGGGCCTCGTAGCCGGCGGCGAGGGCGACGACGAGGAGGAGGGAAATGATGAGGCCGGACGTGGAGCGGACGTGCCACTGACGGAAGACGATGCAGAGGTTCTTGGTATCCCAGGTGAAGAGCATCTGGAGAAAGGAATCGGGGTTAGTCAGTGTTCGTGAGATTCGGGGAAGCGGGCCGCAAAGGAGGCGGGACGGGACGGGCAGCCTCCGGCAGAGGAAGCCCCCGAAGCTCTATGGGAGTTGGAGGGGGAGAGAGGGAGACACGCGTGTGTGTGCGGGTTGAGCTTACGTTCATGCTGCACCGGTCGCCCATGCCGCCGCCCATGCCGTGTCCGCCCATGTTGCCGTGATCCATAGCGGAGTGGTCCATCTTGGAATGGTCCATATGGGAGTGATCCATCGTGTCGGTGCTGGTTTTGCAAGTGGTAAGATTTTGTCGTCAGGTTCTTCGGTGGCAGGATTCGAGCGCGAGACGATCGAGAAGGCAGGCGGTGTTGTTTGTTGAAGAAAGGGGAAATATGCGACAAGGCCAGAGGGGAGTATTAGATGATGTGCGGGAACGTGGGTGGTTGAATAGGGAGCGGGTTTCGATAACGCAAGGCAGCGTCGCAGTTTCGCGGGGGTGGGCAAGGGGGTTCGGACCCGGTGGGAGGGGCGGGAGCTAGGGAGATGGACAATATGAAGATTCAGATAGAGAAAAAGAGGAAAGGCCTAGAAAGCTTCGGGCCCGCGGGTAGCTCTTTTGAAGGATGTCAATCCTTCTCGCGCGCGCAAACGTGTACAGGAAAACGCGACCGAAAACTAAACTAGGCCGAAGGGTGGCGGCCCGTGGCTTGAGGAAACTCGCTCAAACGTGCGCAAGTTGAGCCCATGAGACGGGATGTTCCCTCCTCGTCGCCTCATTTGCCTATGCTCCTTTCCACCGCTTGAGTCGGTGTGAGGGAAGTTAGCGGTCATTATGACGGGAAGCCCGCTGGCTGGTTGGTTCTTTCGACAAGTCGCACGGCGAACCACTGTAAGCCTGCAGACCGCTGCCGGATTGGACCTCGTGACATGTTCAGCAACCCGCGAGAAGAATTCCCCGATGTTAAGGCAGAGAGAGAGGAAACTGGATGAAGGGATGGCGTGAGAGTTGCGTTGTGGCGGCCAGGGCGTCGTTGGCTCGTCCGAAATTTAAGAGGGTGATCCCTCCCATCTCCCAGGCCCTTTCGGCTGCACTGCTGGCACTGCTGCTGCATCTTGCAGGACGCAGCAACTGGTGCTCCCCGGTCTGCGAGATCGACAGATGCGCGACTCTCAGCGCTGCGAGGCGGCCAAGAGGTCCACGAGACGGGTAGGGCGGGGCGGGGCGGTGGTGCGAGGGACCCCTCACTCAGACATGCCGGCCCACACGGGCATCAGTCACGTGGGACTCTCGTCACGTCTGTCCCTGCAACCGCCAGTGACGTGACATTTAGGCATTCCTGTTGGAAAGCTCTTAGCCGGCCGTGGCTCCATGGATGCGCGGTTTCTGGTAGGAGGCCCGCCTAGGTGCTCTGAAACTGTGATGAGTGTGGATCGCCCTCGGTTTGCTTGAGGCTGATCTGCTACGGCTCGAGTTGCCGGTGATTCACATGAGGTATGAAATCCAGACCCTCTATTGAGATCCGACAAGGAATTGCTCTGATGCATTCGGGACAACGAGCCTGCAGCCGCTGGGCTCTGGGTTGCGGGCGGGTCAGCGTTGAACAGTGAGTGACTCCGAGGTTGACGCCGACGGGCCGTCCGGACTAGGACGGCTTTAGCGGACCAGAAGTGGTATGTCACTGAAAGCCGAAAGTTTGTGCGCTCAAGCTCATTCGCCACGGAGGGGTTGATTAGTTATTTATACATCAAACACTCTGTTACTCTGACTTCATCTTTCGCAGCCTGCAGCACCCGAGTCAACATATTCGTGTGCCCTAGAACCCAGCCTTTACGAAGTCGCAACAGTTGAGGAGAATTAAAACCTTGCTATACGAAATTTGTTCTCGAATAGAGTGGCTCGCCGTCCCCCTTCACAATGCTCGGACCCCCTGTGAACCTGCCCAAATGGTGAGTAGCGACTCCAGAACATGATACGACTTTTCGAGGCTATTCGCGCAACCCACTTCGACCAAGCTTGACTCGACTAACGCATGCCACACCAGGCTGGAGGAGAACTCCCACCTCCTCAAGCCCCCAATCAACAACTATTGCGTCTATAATGACGACTTCACGGTCATGGTACGCTTTCCAGCTCCACATGTCACTCTTTCGTCGATTACACAGCGAGTTGCAGGTGGCTGACCCCGCTCCCAGATCGTCGGTGGCCCCAACGCCCGGACAGATTATCACATCAACCAGACACCCGAGTGGTTCTACCAGTACAAGGGCGCCATGATGCTCAAGGTCGTCGACGAGGGCGTCTTCAAGGATGTCATCATCCGCGAGGGCGACATGTTCCTCCTGCCCGGGAACACCCCGCACAACCCCGTGCGCTTTGCAAACACCGTCGGCGTCGTCCTCGAGCAGCGCCGCCCTGAGGGCTCGCTCGACCGCATGCGCTGGTACTGCGAGTCATGCCGCGATGTGGTCCACGAGGCCGCCTTCCACTGCACTGACCTTGGCACCCAGATCAAGGCCGCCGTCGAGGCCTTCAAGGCCGACGAGCAGGTGCGGACGTGCAAGAAGTGCGGCGTCGTAGCAGAGGCGGCGCCAAAGCCCGGGTCAATCAAGGACCCCAACCTCGAGTGATTCATCTGGTAGTGTTTGAGAGGCATGTGTTTACGATGCTTTATGTTGGGGGATATGTTGTAGGCGAGCAGACGGTCTATGCAATAAGAGTACATGATCGAAATCGTGACGTTTTCCTCACACAGCGGTCGAGACCCAACATGGCCTTTCTAGTAAATTGCTGCAAATAAATCGCTCATAACATTCTATACGTCCAACTCAAGCATGTCAAGTCCGCCTACGTCTCGGCGAACTGGTACGAACTGGGAGATTCTTCGACGCCAACCTCAATCTTGGCTTCGGGCAACTCCTTGCCGTTGACACGGAGGCCGGCGTGGATGATATCGCCGGGCACGGCCGGGCCGACGCCGGCGGGGGTTCCGGTGAGGACGATGTCACCGGCCTCGAGGGTCATGACCTTGGAGATGTCGCTCAGGATACGGGGAATCTGGAACAGCATCAGATTGGTGGAGGCATCCTGCTTGGTCTCGTTGTTGACCTTGAGGAAAAGCTCGATGTCGTGAGGGTCCGGGATGGCGGACTTCTTGATAATGTCACTCATGGGGAGAAAAGTGTCGAAGCCCTTGGCGATGGACCAGGGAAGACCCTTCTTCTTGGCCTCGTTCTGGGTGTTGCGCGCAGTCATGTCAATGGCAAGCGCGTATGCTGTGTGAGGTCAGCAAACCTGTGGTAAAGCGTTGATGACTCGGTTTGATGAGACGTACCCTCAATGGCATCAATGGCGCCTTGTTGGTCGTCGGGCTTGAGGTCCTTGACCTGCTTTCCCATAATGAGAGCGAGTTCAACCTCGTAGTGCATGTCGACGCCCTTAGGCCTCAGCACGGGGCCAGCCCCAGGGAGGAGGATGGAAGAGGTGGGCTTGAGGAAGAAGAAAGGCTGCTTAGGGCGGGCACTATTGAGCTCCTTGATGTGATCGCTGCGGATTGCGAGTTAGCTGTCTCTCTGCTGCTGGTATCGTCGAGGATGATGATTGGCCACTCACGCATAGTTCCGGCCGATGCACATGACCTTTCCGGCCCTCTTCAAGGAGGCGGCGGTAGCCATTGATCGTTGAAACACCATGGACATTTTGAATTATGTTAAGTTCTTTCGTCTTGGTCGGAGGCTGTGGTCAGTAACGGATTCTAATGTGAGTGTGGGAGGTTGATAACGAACTCGGGATGGAAGCCGACGATACCGGAGCAGCATCGGATATTCGGTTTGGGAGCGAGCGAACACTCGGCGACCACCGGGTGGGTCCGTTATGCTTAGTCATGGTCTACCTCCACTATGATGGAAGACAGTTAGGTACTGGTATCCGTACTGCTACCTAGGTAGGTACGGATAGACAGGTGTGTATTGGGGGGAGCTGCCGGCACGGCGGAGGCTCGCCAATGCGGGTTAGACGCTTTGTGGCGCGCGGATGCATCAATCGACGACCAGCTATTGGCAAACACACTAAGCTCCTGCATCAAGGCTGGGGGAAGAGCTTCAGATGGAACGGAGACTTCACGCAGGCTCCAATCCAATTTGATGCACGTGAAATTGTATTTGAAGCTTCTTGCGTCAACGGTTTCGACAAGCCCGGTCGAGGAAAGAGGAAGAAGGCCAGGGACCGATCACTTTGGAGTGATTCAATGTGTGAGGTGGTGGTCAGTCGCAAATGTCCACTGAGGTGCTGTACCAAACATTACAGCGATCTCTTTAGTGGACTGGGACAGGGAAGGGCCCAGGGTTGCGTGCAGTGTGGTCGATTCACTCAGTGTTCAGTGTGGGGGAAGGGAAAGTGTCACCCTCCCCCGCTTCCTTCCTCAATGGCAGCACGGCGCCCCTTCCGCCGAATCTGATCCCCAAGATCCCCACAGCCAGGACATCTTTTCCCTGCAATCCGGGCGCCGGCTTTCTTTGTTATGTCTCCGGCGGGGTAATTCTTTCTTCCTTTTTTAGGGCAACCTATATCCAAACCAAACCTTTACGGCCTGTCAAAAGTATCTGTTTATCAGCATCTTTACCCAGGTTGTGTGCGAGATTATTCTTTGAACAACACAAACACACAAACAACAAACGAACGGCAGCTCCTGATACTCACACTCTCCGCTCTGGCCCTCCCCCCAAACTGCGCGATTCTCAAACCTGACACCAAAAAACCTATTATTCGGCGCCTGTGCTGCTTTGTCTTGGTACCTGGCCTTGTCCCAAGACTCCTTTCCTCAGCCTGCCTGCCTTGGGCGGAACTAGAGTGAATGACGGCGCTGGTGGGTTCCTGGTCCCGCTCCTGTCCAGTCCCACTCCTCCTCTGGTCCACTGCTAATTGCCAATGTATCCACCCCAGGCCCCTCAACCAACACTGCATTGTTCAAGGTTTAATTATCCAACTCCTTCATCCTTCGCACGCGATCATCCCCTAAGGAGAATCTGCACACGCGCTGCAAACGACGCCATGGAGAGCCTCCAGCTGGCGCAGATGCTCGCCGATCTGAGCAGCCTCAATGCGGCGGTCCGTCCCCTTTCCTTTTTCCGACTTTCCGTTGTCGCAATCTCTCCTCCCGCGCGCATTCCCTTGCTCGCCCAGTAACCCCCCGCGCTTTGCGCTCTGGCAGTTGAAGGGGGACATGAGTGTCGAGGAGGGGAGGGCCGCAATAAACTTTTTGAGCAACTCAGAAACGCACTGTCTACTGGAAGCTGACGATTCTTCTTCTTCGACCTCAGGAACCCAACGCGGCAGCAGCCCTCGTCACAGCGAATAAGGCCATCGAGGCCGTCGAGAGGGCTGGCACCAACCCCGCCGGCGCCGAACTGGCCAAGCGGCCTACCGATGAACTTCGCCGCGCACACAGCTCGCAGAACCCGCGACTGGGCACAGGCTCCGCCTCTCCCGTCCGCATCGACAAGTTCGGCCGTCGCATCATGATGAGCCCGCCCGTCTTGTCACGCTCCAACTCGGCCCAGGGCTCTTCGATTCCGGGCACCCCCAAGAGAGAATCAGAGGTAGGAGGCGCTGTCCCGCCGCTGATGCATCAGTCATGTCATTCAAGCATAGGACAGAGCGCTTACATGATGGCTGCGGAACAGGGCGAAGACGACCTGGACCGGGCCTCGACGCTGATGGCGCTGTACGAGATCCGCGCAAAGCTGAAGCAACAGGACAACAGCAGCCTCATGAAGGCGCGCGAGAAGATTGCCGACCTCGCCGCACGGCAGCATCAGCAACAAACGGCTCCGGCCAAGAAAGAACATGAGAGGCTAACCTCCCGGTTCACGTTTCCCAAGTAAAGGAATCGGCAAGCAAGCACACGACTGCTTCTTTTTACATCAGCGGCGGTACGGCGTTCTGGGGATGACATGGTCTGCTTTGCTTTCGACGAGGCCTGGCATAATGGACAATAAAAGTTGCGACGAATTGGTGTTACGGGCTACGATTTGTTCTCAGTTGGACGCTGGGCGTACGTTTTGCGTTTTTCTTCCTGTTTTGTTTCTGGCCGGTTAATAGGCACATGGAGATACGGCAAAATCGGGGATTGGTGGGCATTTATTTCTCGCCCTTGATCTGGCTTCTGGGGGACTGAGCAGAGTCTCGGAACAATTGGGGTGGAAAAGCGCAAAAGTCACATCCAAGGAATTGGTCACTAATGATGGGTTGGGTTTCACAGCGCTTGCTGAGATCATGGTCTCGGTGCTGGTCTGATCAGTGCAGGATTGTGTATCCAGAGAGACTATCTATACCTTCTAATGTCCAGAAGACACCTCAGTTTCACAGGGTTACGATACAAATCAGAACGGGGTGCAGTGCAAGATAAATATGTGATGTTGTTTCGATTTGTTGTGCCGGCGGCTTCAATACTGTCGGTCATGAGAAGTGGTGAAGACCGAGAGCATTTGGAGTGTCAAGTCCGGCGGCGTGCTGGGGGTGGCGCAGAAGCCCCAAACGACAAGGCAGAGAGTTTGAGAATCAACCCAACTGCGCAGCGCCTGATGGGGAGAAACGAGCAGAGTTAACGCCAGAAGTTTAAAAGCAGTCTTGGCGGTAAGGTCGAGCAGTTGGAAGGGCCCGTTCGGATTGCTCTGTTGGTTAACGACTGGGCGGAGGAAAAGGAGGGGATACAAAATATATTAGCCAATTCACCCACTCGGGCCCGGCTGTGCCCCCATGGCATATCTATATTAGGCTGAGCTTTCGCACCAGCGGGCCAGTGAGACCGCCGTGTATCAATCAAGCCGGGCGAGTCTGCTCATCATTTGAGTTGCCGTTGGGATGGCCCTGCTACATGACGACTCCTCGAGAATGTTTGTATGGTTTTAGCGTCTGGGGCGGGGATAGACCAGCGCGTCCCCGGTGGGGAGGTGAGCGCCGCATCAGCGTCAGCGGTCAAAGCCTCAATCCCTGCTATACCTAGTGTATTCCCAACTCCCGAGTGGCCGGGACGCATGGGGGGTCGCGAGTCACTAGACTGGACGGTTGCGTTCGCGGTCTCAGGAGGAGCCGATAATATACGAAGCACCGGCTTTGATGTGATGAGGGCTGTAGCAGTGAACGGTGGAACACGGTTCAAACCGAAATCGTAGAATGCTATAGGCACCTACGATGGTTGGTGCCTGGCTCGGGGTAGGTACTTTGCCATCGGCTCAGCCGGACCTGCGCCGGAATGCCGCTGCAAGTCACCGATATCGTCCCGTCATAGACTGGCCGGAGGCGGCGAAACAGAAATTCACCGCGAAGGAGGTCATACCTCAGTGCATACGGTTCGTGACTAATAGGTAGGTACCACCGGCGCGCAGAGCAAACAGCAAATCGAAGAGACTATTTGAAGGATGTTTTTGATAAGCTCGCGAGTCTGCATCGCCCAGCTTGCTTGGCGTGTTAGTGAGCCCATTTTCGTAAAGACAAACAAACGGCGTCCAAACAAAATGGACCACTAACCGAATCTTTTATTTTTATCTTTATACTGCGAACGATTTGTGTTCAAGGTATCCGCAGTCAGGCTATTGGCGGCCGCGCCACGGTCAACGAGGAACCCTGGGAAAGATAGGTACGTTGATGAGCATGGGGACGGCAGCCGTAATGGAATCAGCCAAGCCTCGCCCGTTCCGGTGATGTCAGGCGCCTGGAGATGGGCCGAGTGCTTGGGAGATGACTGCTCGCCCCGCCATCAATCAGTCTGCGTTTGGCCCAGAAGTCGGGGTTCTGCAATTCGCTCGTGACCAAGACCGGGGGAGGGAGGCAGCCGTGGTTGGGCGAAGGCGTGGTGAACACAGCCACTCTCTGGACGACGAGACGGGTTGTCGGACTACCGTGGGAACCGGTGTGCCTATCCGTTTTTTGTGTGGGCTGAGATAAACTAGTTGCACTGGGCAAAATGGACCCTGATGTACTGGGATGTACCGGTGCCTTTGATGCTTTGGACGGGGCCGTATCTTGGGGGACCTTGGGCTGGCTGGCAAGAACTGATGTTGGCATGCTCGAAAGGGTTCCCAAACGGATATGTTCTACTTCAAAGCGCAGAGAATTGGCTATTGGCTGCAACATCGGAGCTAGTGAATCTGACCTTGTTGGGAATGACAAAGACTGGGGGGGGATGGGAATAGTGTGGGCGGGCGTCCGCCGCGCCCCCAAGCGAATCTTCCAGTCTCACCAAGCCTGGGCAAAAGAGGGAGGGCCGCGCAATAGCGAGGTGGCCAAGTGACTTTGCCCAGCCTCCCGAGAGATACCTTGTTAGCTTTGCGGCCTCCATTTGGCGACGATTTGCTTGGCTCACTTCATTGAATCCACGCGAAATATAACTTGATTCCTCTTTTTCCGCCCTCCCCTTCTCTCCACCCTTTCTCTCTTTCCCCGTCCGATTTTTACTCTCGCACTGCGTACGGTCCTGGAATCACCAACCTTGTACATAATCGAGTCCCAAAGGCTTCTTTCTTCCTACGACCGAAGTAAACAAATCTCTTATCAAATTAGATCCTGGCACCTGCAGTCGACAACTTTTCTTTGCATTGCATCCTAAATAAGCTGCGCTCTCGCATCATCACCTGACCGAGCCGGTACCTTATTTCTGTGCATATCGAGAGAGAGAGAGACTTGTTCGGGACGTCACCTACCCTACACAGGTTCTGAGAAAGCATCACGTCATCCACCATCACCTCAATCCTGACGCCAAAGAAAGTTAGCTATACAGAAAGCGGCGAACTGCCGGAGCTTTTCATTCAAAGCACACGCAAAACATAAGCGGCCGAAGCTTTCTCCCCACGGCTGCTTTTCTTCGCCTCTCTACTTATTCTTCACCTAACCCGCAATACACTCTGTCCATCGAAGTCCATCGCAATTTCGATTGGCGAAGCATCTGCGTCTAGGCAGTGCCCCTTGCAACGATCGATTTACCATCAAACACACGTACACACATATCGGCCACCGTCAAACATGGCGGCCTTTGAATTCCCCCAAGCTCTTGAAAAGAGGTAAGCATTCACTCAGACAATCGTGTGCATTGCTGGTAGGTTGGGCCTACCAACCAACCGGCATGCACCGATGCACCTTCGACAAGGCTCGTCTGTATGCTGACATCCAGCCGGCAGAGAATACCCTTGCCGTTCCGGCCAAGTCTACAGGAATGGCCTTTGTTATGAACGCGGCGCGTGGTACTGGTGGGGACGCTGGGTTCTCGCCGCCGTCGTCGCCGGCCTTGCACTTCTCATGTTGGTCTTGTCAGTGCCACCCCCGAATGCTTCCACGCCTCTCCTGATCGTCGATGAATCACCAATACTGACAGTCTCCGAATAGGTGCATGAACGCTCGTCGCCGCAGGAGACGCGGCGCTCAGCCCTTCTACGGCACCGGCTGGATGGGTGGTAACAACAAGCAAAACCAGCACACTTACGCCTACAACCAGCAGTACAACGGTCAGCACCAGGGCTACGCAGGCTACCCTCCGCAGGGTGCGGACGGATCCTACCCCGCCCCGCCGCCAGCATACGGACAGGCTCAACAGCACCCACAGTACACCGGCACGACCTTCAACCCCAACGACGGCTACTACGGCGGCCACAACGAGGGCATCCAGCTGCAGCAGCCACAAAACTCATATCAGCGCGACGTCTACTCGCCTCCCGCTGGCCCGCCACCTGGAAAGTAGAGACGACTCGGTCCCGTCTCTTGCGCACATGAGCGACGATGAAAAGACGCGTTGGCCAATGAGAGTTCGATTTCTTGGGGACAAAGTGGCTTGCGACACAAACATGATACCTTGATTACGAAAACTTGGGACGGCGTTGGCGGTTTCCTTTGAATGGAGTTTCGGTCGTACACACACCCACACACACGCATGACACAACAAACGATAAGATCCGCATAGGGGAATGATAGGATGGATACCAACCAACGTATATGATAATCTGGGTTTGGCTTTAGGCCCGGACCGGATGTGAGCTACCGGAGGCTCTGAACATGACTTATAAACACAATCTACTAGTATCGATACCCAGTTCCACAAGCGTTTCTGTAGAAACCCTAAAGTGTCCACGGATGTGCGATGCCGGCAGCAGGTCAGGCCATCACCACCTCATGCATCACGAAAAGACGTATCTGTGAAAGATGTAATCTAGGAGTAACGAGCAATGCCGAGCTGCATGATATGATCGTCACGAACTCAAACACAATTTGAAGATAAATCCAGCTACGTGAAATCCTCTCGAGGCCATCTCACTTTTGAGGCTCTCGGGTCCGCAGCTTACATACTTCGTACAGTAAGCAGTAGGTAGACTTTCCCCACCCGAGACCGGACGGCCCCCACTGGGCAGTTGCGCAAAGTCAATTCCTTTACGGGCATTCGTTTCTGGGACGTGAGTCTGTGCCTGGAGCTTCTTTCTTTCGACGGCGAGGTCTCAGGGGGAGGGGGGCTTCCCAAAGCCCGACTGGGAGAGGGTCGGACGGCGCCCCGAGACACCCTGCCACGGCGGTGCTATTCTCATGGTTTTGAGGTGGCGGCTGATCGGGGAAGCGATGAGCTTCTCAACCGTCAGTCAGTTCAGCTCTACGGTTGCGTTATCCGGGTCCTGAGCGGCTTTGCCCCTCATCTTGTCATCATTACTGAGCAGGGATTCAAGAATCGATAGTGGTCGAGTCAGGAGACGACGGTCAGTTCTTTGCATTCATTCGGCCGAGTGGTCTACGCAAGCACGCGGTGGTTCCAGCGCGACGTGGTAAGCAAGCGTGATACTTCATGTACATGATAGGTAAGGCAGTAGCTGGAACTAGCCGTGGTCTTTTCCCCTTTTTTCTATGCCAAGTCAGCGGGAATCCGTGCCTGAGGCCTGCGATAACACTATGTTTCACCTTGTCGACTCTGCATGCCACAGGCTGCATTGCAGTGGTGCTCGCCAAGAGGAATGTGGGAGTGTGACGACGAGGCATAGGGCGTTGAGAGCTAGCTAGTAATTGTCAACAATGGTCGAAGCCAATCATCTCCGAGGCCTGACGGGCAGACCGGGGGAGTGTGAGGGGAGGGCAGGGGATTTCCGCCGGACAGTCGTTTTGAAAGTCTTGCCATAACGGCGAATAGTGGGCCTTCTAGCACATTTCAACGGCTCAAACACAAAGCCCGTAGGCGACAAACAGAGGTTGCAAGGCAGCGCCGACAAGAGGCAGCAGTAGCATGCCTCAGTCCGCACCGTACCTACCTAGGTAGTAGCGGCAGTGACAAGAGGCCATGGCGGTCTCTCATGTAATCGCACAGGTAAATAGTAAGTAAATACGGCAGTCTGAAAAGGAGACGCAGTAGAAGGACCACACTAGCAGCATACAAGAAAAGCCTTCCTTATCTTAGCTAGGGTACCGTGAGAAAAACAGCCCGAGTAGCGGCGGCGGCACGAAACCTACTTGGGAACCGCTTCCATCAGCTGGGTTCGTCTGAGCAGGGGTCTGGTCATCTTGTCCGCCATGGCGCTCAATCGCAATTCAAATTTCCCTCTGAAAATCTCCCTTGAAAGGGCTGCGCTCAGGCCACGCTTGCTCTCTCCCTCTCTCGTTCGCGAGGGTGAGGGTGGGTGGGTGCCTTGCATTATGGTTGCATCAGCTGCATTATAGGGAGGTCTATCCGTAGTGTTTCCTCTAATTATTATTTGACCGCGTCGGCCCGTTTGGTGCTCTTTACTGCTCGCCCCCTCCCTACCCCCTCTGCCGTCCATATTGTCGACTCTGATCGTCCTTCGTGGGTTCCTGCGAGAAAGCGATCTCTGCAGTGTATATGTCCGTCACGCTAATCCCTTCCTCATTCTAACCTTCCTCTCGACACCTCACAATCTTTTCCCCGTCAACTTTTTGACCCTTCTGACCTTTATGGTCGTTGGAAACTCTTTCGTCCCATCTTCGGCTGTCTCTTTCCATCGCTCCCCTTTTGTTTGAGCCTCCTGCGTTGCATATCCCCTCCCGCCGACAAACCCGCCAGGCTGCGTCTTTTGCCGTTTCGCTCCTTTTCCTTCATCCGCCACACAAGCCTTATCTCATCTTATCCCCTTCGCCATTTCCGAGGCTGTTTGGCAACACTCCCTTTGTATCTCTCATTCATTCGACTCGACGCGACTTGCAACGCGAAAAGCAGCAAAGATCCCCAACTTGCAACTGCAAACCAATCATTTCTTCTTCTCTTACTCACAGCCACTTTGGGAATCTTCGACACGTTTAGCGAAACGGACGCCCCTCGCCTCTAGCACTCCATCCAACCTGGGATAACCGTGTCTCTCGACAGGCGGCATTGAGTACCTAATAGGAGCAACCCATATAGGTACTCAATTTATTGGCCACGGACCGCCAAACTTTCAGGGAGATCCCGTCGTGCTTGCTGACCTGCACCGCCCAGTTTCAGCGGTATCTTGAGACGAAGATTTCTGGGCTTAGCATCGACCGTCGCTGTTATTCGTCGGCCCTTCTCTACCACCCGCCCACTCACTCACACACACACACAAGGGGACGAACGCTTTGCCCTTCTGCAGTGACGACGAGCCCTTCTTTTCAATTCCTTTGCTACTCGGCACAGGCGCTGTCCAACTCGGTTTCTCTGCGTTGTCTGTGAGCCTCTCGACTTTCGTTTCCGAACACCCAACCTTCGTTTTTGCCCTTGGCTTTTTGTGATTTTTCCACCTTCCTTTCTCTTAGGCGAATTCGGCCGTTATACCTGCGTTACCCGATATCCAGCACCACGAACCATTTACCTTCCCCTTTGACTGCACTCGGATTACGCTTAAACCCGATCGAACAACAGCACCGAAGACAAACACCGGGTCCAGGATATGATGGAGATATAGCCTAGTAACTATCCGGAATTAGAAACCTCCCAGCCAATCGACCTCGATACACTCTATTCTGTGGGTATCCTATCGAGAATCACGTTCGTTGTCGGAGGGAAAGAAAAGAAAAGAAAAGAAAAGAAAATAGGAAAACAGTGACATTAAAGATGCCGTCGATTGATGTCGCCATGGCGAGGAGTGTTCGGGGAGGCGTATGGGGTTCGGTGGTTTCGAGCTTGGCCGCAAACATTGAAAGCCGCGGGATCACTGACACAGTTAACAACGCCGGAGCCCAGATCAACGATGTCAGGACAGCCTTTTCCAGCTGGGACAACTGCATGGCCGCCACGTACTGCAAGTAGGTTTTTAATTGTAGCCTCGTCTGGCTACGTGGACGCTGACTTTCCCAGGTGGCCCGTCATCGGGGTCATGATTGTTGGCGGCTTGATCATCTTCTCAATTGTGTGGTGCATCATCCGATGCGCTTGCTGCGGATTGTCGTGCTGTTGCCAGTGCTGTTACTGCCTGAAGTGCTGCGGCAACTGCTGCGGTTGCTGCGACACCCCCAAGGGAACACCTCACAAGCATCTCGACGAGCCATATGGACCGACGAATCAAGGCTATAAGTCCCAGGCGCCAATGGCTCCTTTTTACAACGGCGCTTCTACGCATGCGGCACATTCGACAGCACCTACGGCTAGTGGAGCTTCAGCGCCGCCACAGTATGCCGACTTCGAGGTCAGCAAATCTGGCTCCAACGCCGCAGACGCAGACTCGCTACCGGCAATGCCCAGTTGGGAGGGTGCAGGCTCTAAGAAGGTCGCAATCGAGGAAGAGGTGGAGCTTGAGCAAATGAAGCCTGCGACGTCACCGAACCCCAACGGACAGAACATGCCCCTTATGGCACCCAACGCTATGTCGCACCCAAACAGCCCCATGCCGGGCGATAGGAGTCCGTATGGCCAGAATGCCCAAACAGGGGCTAGCGGCTACTTCCCCAACACCAACCAGTCTGCAGGCCCTTATGCGATGGGCGGCCAGGAACCCAACGGCTACAACGGCGCGTACGGACAGTCAACTTCGTCTTTCGGAGTAGACCAGGGTTACGGCGCTGGGGCTGGGGGTATGGCAGCAGCAGGAGGCATGGCAATGGCTCAGGGTGGCCGGCCTCCGTATAGAGACTTCAACAGCGGCGGGTACGGGCAGCAGAGGGGCCAGACCTATCCTCCTCCTCAGCAAGAGTTCGACCAAGGCTACGGCGACCACGAGCAGGGAGGATACGGAATGGGCCGACCTCCGCGTAACGGCCCCAGCCCGGCTCCTCTTCCCCGGAGCCTCACGGCACCACCACGCAACGGGCCTAGTCCCGCGCCGCCTAGCTTCCGCCGCTCTCCCGGCCCCCCCAGCGATTACCGCGGCTCTCCCGCCCCTCCCAACGACTACCGCAGGTCACCAGCTCCTCCTGCCGAATACCGACGCTCGCCTGCGCCGCAGAACGACTACGGCTATGACCAGAAAGACCAGCATGTTGGCGACAACTATGGCCGCCCGCAATACGGAGGTGGTGCGCGTCAATACTCTTCCGAGTCAGTCCGCCCCCTCGCTCTTCAGCGCAGCTACACCGCCGAACCGGTGTCTCCGAATCTCCAGAACAATGCTGGCTTCGACTTCAGCGGCAACAGCCGCCCGCAACAGTATAACTATAATCGCGGCCCAGGTGGTGGCCCCCCACAGCACGTTGAAGAAGAGGAAGAACAGCAACCCCCGCAAAGCAGCGGCGGCACCTACCCAGGATACAAGGCGTACCAGCCGACCAAGGACGGCTGGAGCGGCGTCTGAGCGAAACGAAAGAGCTATTACAACAAGACACCATAGGCAATTCGCACGCATGCAGAGGAGCATCGACAGCCTTTCCGTCTATACTAGGATTTTATTTAAAGCTTAATCCGGCCATTTTCATCCACGCAGCTTTGCTTAAGTTTCCGATATGAGTGTGCCTCGGATGGATGATTCCTGTCTTTCAAGTCATACACTTAATGGACGTTTGTTTGGGACCAGAAAAAAAGTATCGTTTAGGGACCACTTCCTAGGAGTTTCGGGCATGCAGAAAGGGCCGCTTTCTTTTTTCCCCTCGCATTATAACGAGCAATTCAGGGCTGCACAATGACCTAGGTCGGTTTTTCTTTCTGGGGCGCCTGCACACAATTTCCTTTACGTTGTTGGAGTGGCATCATTGTGGGTTTGTTCCTTTTCTCTTCTTTCTCTTGCTTATCAAATGGTGTGGACAATCATGCGGGTTATTTTCTACTGGCGCTGGACAAGCCGCAGGCTGGCGTCGTACCATCTCCCATCTTCATCCTGTTCGGCATGATTCAGAGTTGGGGGCTCCGGCTTAAGTCAGCTGGGAGCGCCCTAGGGAGGTTGAAGACGGACTGACTCGAGGGGTTTGGGAGGATGAACACCGTATTGTCGGCATGGGCTTCCTATAGCTGCGCCGGGCCGGGGCCTCGAAAGTGGCCCCACCGGAGGCATAGCAGATGAATATCAGAGGCCATATTTGACCAACGTGCGTATTTGCGGCACATGACCGTGGTGATATGCTAAGGAAGAGCCCGGCCTATAATTCGGGCAAGCCGCGTGTCGACATCGACAGCACCAAGCGATGACTTGCAACAGACCGGGGCAGCTGCGGTCCAGTAGAATCTAAGCTGTGAGAAACCATGTACTCCAGTCTGCACGCTCGAGCGAGGCCCAGCAGAGCGACAACAATGCCTACCGCCCGTCCTCGACGGCCCTTTGTGCTCTGGCGGGGTGAGCCGTTACCGTGGTTTCTCGGAGCCGACACTTGAGGTGAAACACCTGTCTCCTCCCACATGAAGGGCAGGGGTCCTTAGGGTCCGTTTTGTGATCGGCCCTTTCCCCTTTGACATGCTCGACGCATCCGTTCTTGTATAGTAAAGCCGGACAAGAGGAGCGCTTCCGTCAATGACGGACTAACGCATCGCAACGGCTTGGCCTCGTGGAAGGGGGTTAAGAGAGGAGAGAAGATAAGGAGATAAGGAGTCAGAACGAAGCATGAGACGCGGCGGCCAAGGGTGCGTTATCCTGAATCCGCGACCGGGGGGGGGGGGGGGCACCGGGGGCGAACTGACCAGCCCGGGGGGAGGGGAGCGATGCGGAGGACCAATGAAGACCGCGGCCCGATATATCATCTGCGTGATTTGCAAAAAGATGCCAATATATTAAAGTCCTTTCCCCGTTCCAGACGACCGTCTCGCATGGCTTGCTCCGTTCAGGAATAACTCGAGAACAGGGGGGCGGGGGATCGTGGGTTTTCGCTATTGGAAAACCGGCACGCGTCCGCCGGCCTTGGCCGCCGTGCTGAGGAAACAGAAAGCCACTCATTCCATGGGTTCGCGCCCCTAGTGCCGGCTTGCAAGTAGTGTACCCAGTCGAGGTCCTTCTCGACACCCACACCCACGAAAAGGTCCGCGAGCCATCTAGAGGGGCTCGATGTCGGGCTGGATGGCCTGGGTGTGGAGCGCCATGTTCCGTTTCCTGCTCGCTACGTCGTAGTCCTGGGTGATGTAGATGCGCCGCGCGGGATCCAGACGTTGCTCGAAGCGCCTCTCCCGGTCTGCCTCGCTCATGGCCCCCTCGACGAACCTCCATGTGTCCGTGATGACGACGTACTCGACCGTGTCCCCCTCCCCGTGGTGCTCCCACGCCCTGCCCCCCAGCCGGCTCGTGCCCGTCCACCTCCACTCCTCCAGCGCCGTCCCCTCGGCGCTCAGGTACCCGCCCTCGTCCTCTTCCATCACCTCCTCCTCCACCCCGTCCTCATCCCGTCCCACGGTCCGCTTCCCGCCGACGGCAAGCTTCCACCGCTTGTTTCGCTCCACAATGCGCATCATCTCGTCCCGCTTCCCCACCAGCGTCTCGTACTCGACCCGCAGCTCCCGAAGGCCGGCCGGCCCCCGGAACCCGCGCAGCCAGTCCTCCCGCATGCGCAACGGACTGTCATGCTCCCAGTGCCACCAGTCGGAGTACCGCACCGTCACTGTCAGGGACTCGGGGCGGAACCGCGGCTGCGAGAAGAGGAACGCGAGGTTGTCGCCCCCCTCAAGCCAGTACATCTGCGTGAAGAAGCGGACCCGCCGCAGGTCCCGCGACTGCTCCGCCGTGAGGCCGAGGAAGAAGCGCTCGCAGCTGTCACTGCCCGTCCGTCCTTCGGGGCCGCGGTCTGTTTGTTCGCATCGGCCGACACAGGTTAGCCTTTTCCCCTTTCCCCCTTAACCCTTGAACTTTGAGTCGTGTACCCGGACATGGAGGAGAGGGATGGAGGACAGTCACAGTAGGGTGGGATTTTCCAGGGACTTTTGATACGCACCGAACCAGAACGCGAACTCCTGTTCCCTCAGGAACACCTTTTGGCCCTCGGCGTACGCCAGTTTGCACGTTCGAAGGAGGCTGCTGCTGCTGCGCCTCGGCCCCCGGAACCCCGGCCGGTACCAGTACGAATCCTCCGGGTACGCGTTGGCGTCGTCTTCGTCATACTGGATGAGCGCCAGCGCAAAGATCTCGTTGCGGACCTCGCCGGGGAGAACGCTGAACAGGGGGCTCCCCGGCTGCTGGTCGAACCCCGTGACGTTGATGCTCGACGAGGTGGCGGAAGAGGAAGCCATGGCGACTAGGTGGCTGGCTAGCGGTCTCGTCGAAGTATGGCGTGGGTTGCAATGGTTTGGGTTTGTCGAGGTGTCCGGGTACCAACGCTGTCCAGACGACGATGCACTTATACATACCAGCGGTGGCTTGCTCGCGGCGTCCCACAAAGCGGGGTCGGACGCCTCCTTACCTGTTGCTGCCTATCGACTTTGGGCCGCACCACCCAATGACATCCACGGCATTGGAGCTCAAACTGTGTTTCGGGTTGATGAATATCTATCCGTCTTGACTTTAGGGTCTTCAAAAAGGTTGGTGGACCCATCAGGACGAAAGGTAATCTCGTGGTATTATCATGGAATTCATCAAAAGAGGCCGTAAGAATGCTGTGGCGTACAAGTATAAAAAGGTTGCCTCCACGTCCAATCATTGCCCCAATATCCCCGGGACCAAAAAATAGCAAGCAGGGTTCTGTTTCTTCCAACCTAATGAGCTGCCAACACCTCGTCCTGTCTCGTCCCGTCGTTTACCGCGCCACTGGCGTCACTCTCCTGAACCGCCCTGTTTCCAGTTGCTGAACGGGCAACGATATGGGTGTCGTCGTCGACGTGCCCCACGCTCTGCCTTCTCCTAGTGTTTGACACAGAGTCGGATGGATCGACAGCATAGTCATCATCTTCAGGACGCCAGTCGCGCAAGTCGTCCTCCGCGTCGTTGAGAATCTGCCGTGCCTGTTGAGCATGATGATAGGCCGGACGCATGTCGCCTGGAACAACTGGTGAGTCATCAAGAAGTTGCAGGAGCCGTCTGCCGTGCTTGGCGAGGATGATCTGCTTCTCGGCTCGCTCGATGGTTGCGGCAAACTCGGCCTCGTAGGCTTCTTTGAGCTTCTGGCGAGTCTACATGGCACTGCTGTTAGCACATCGATGGCTGAGAGTACTGTGAGATGTAGAAAACGCACAATGTTTGTTAGCTGGGCCTCAGCAACCAAGTTCTCCGCCTCGGCGCGAACGAGCTCCTGCTCGAGCACAACAAGTCTAGCACTCTGGGGCTCCTTCATCTTCAGTTTTGCAATCTCGTCGGCAATCTTATCCTTGCCGTCGCGGCTTGGCTGCACGCTCTTCTCTGTGTTGCGGATGTACTTGAGAACACCGCGCGCATCGTCAAGGGAGTGGGCATATTGGTCCTCCTGCTCGCCGAGTTCGCTAAGGATCACGCCGACCTTGTCCGAGACGTCAGAAACGGCGGCATCGTTGGTCTGCTCGCCCCACTCGGACAGCTGGGTGGCGATAGAGATGCGCTCGCGACCGGCCGTCTCATGGGCGGTGATGAGGTTATTCTCGCTCTTGATGATGCGGTAGAGCTTGCGTGAAAGCTCGGGCTGGATGTTGCCTCGCAAAGAGTTGAAGGAGAACCCGGTGCGCTTCGTGGATGTGTTTTGGGAGCCGTTGCGGCGGTGATTGGATCTTATGGACAATGAACGGTTCCTGTGACGGTATTAGTCGGTGGTTCGGGCAGGATTGTTCAGGTGTCTGCCGGACGTAGACGGAGTCGTGATGGAAGACACCAAAGGTGAAGTGTAGTCTGTGATGTTCGGGTCGACGTTTGCGCTACCATCGCACTTCTCGCTGCTGCGAGAAAAGAAGCGAAGCATATTGGCGATGATGACGTTGGCATATGATGTATGAAGATAACCTCACTTACATGGTTACGGTTGACTGGTGTCAGTTTTGGATTTTTGTATCCTTTTGGTTGCGACTTCTGCCAGATACCTGGGAAGTGTTTGAAGCAAGAGCTGTGGTGCGCCGTGAATGCGAATATGGGGGGAAGGAAAAGACCTAAGCCCTTTAAGATGTGATGCGCGCGTCTAGGAAGCAAATTGCCGGATGGGAAGGGTCGCGTAGGTGTATGTGATTCGCAACTGCAGAACTCTGGAAGCCAAGATTGCAATGCACCTTGCCTGATTTACAGAAAATGACAGGGCAAGGTAAGCAATATAGTTCGTCTGGCAGCAGGAGATTGAAGCGACGTGAGGTGCGTCAGCTGCCATGCAACAAGGGTAGACGACCGACTTTATGAAGGTAGTTTGGTCTAGGGAGACGCGGGTACGGCAGCGGCACAGTCGGGATGAAGTAAGACAGTCATGTCATAATTGAGCTGCTGGTAGATGGCCGTCACATCACAAGAGGGAAACTAGACATAAGCTGGAAAGGTAGCTCTGGCTCTAGTCTTCTTTGGGCTCCGGGGGGAAGCAAGGTGGCCACGATAGCATGTCTTCTGTGCGAGCCATCTGCTACTTGTACGAGAGCCAGCAAGGCGCATCTGGTCGGCCAGTCTGTCAACAGCTCAGAGGTTGGCGGCGGTACATGCTCAGAAGACCAGGCTGGCTAGTGTAGCTCTTTTCCCAAGAGCCCTTTCTCGAGGTGTGTGGCAGCGATGATGTTTAGGATGTTGACGGAGGTTGGAGGGTTCGCGCCATGACGTCACGGAAGACACGAGCAGCCCTGGGCATCGTCACCTCTGGAAAAGGGTCCCCCTTGCTTGCTGCCCCTCCTCCACATTGTATGGAATTACAGCGCAGCGCACGTCTGTCGGCACATGCTCAAGAACCCCGGCGTCGAGATCTTCAGGCTGCCGAACCCAAACTATCGGCCCAAGCGCAGATTTGGTGGGCGCTCGCACCTTGTGCGTTGCGTGCGTCTGAGTGCATGCATCATCTGCTGGAGGGAAGGGAAAGTCTAGGTGCAGAGCATGGAAAAAAAAAATTTATGAAAAAAAATTTTGAGGAAAAGGAAAGGGAGCAATAGAAAGGCTGTTAAAGACAAAAATGCTGGATTTGAGCCCATCGTGAGACGTAAACTTGGTATTTCGTTGCAACATGCCGACCCCAAGAACACCGTAATCATACAACGCCGGATCCGAGAGCATTAGCAATACTGCTCTCTGATGCAGCGTCGTCCAAGACCAACATACAACTCCCAAATCCTCGAAAAGGTCCGACGCCGTCGTTATCTCTATGTGTGTGCCGCTTCGAGGTTCGGGTGATTAAGCTTCTTCTCTTCATCTCATCCCGCTGTCTTTTTTTTCTATCAACCATCGCCTTTCCGCCCCCCTCTTTCTGAAACGCCATGCTACTTGCTCGTCCGATCGCATATAGTTTAGGAGATATTTCCATTTCTTGCTTCCCGTCCGCAGTGCTAAGGCTGACCTCTTCTATCTGCATGTGCGGCTGCCCCGTTCGTAGATCACAGGTTCGATATAGCTAACACGTGGGCCGCTGGAGACGTAGGACCGCCTCACGCTCGTGTAGCTCGCGCGCGGGGAGTGGCCATGGTGATGGTGGTGTCCGTGGTGGTGATGCCCGTGGTGGTGATGCCCATGGTGGTGGTGGTGGTATCTGGCGGGGATCACCTCCTCATGATAGTAGTATTTGCGGTCGCTAGTTCCAAAGCACATCTTGATCGTTATATGGGGTGTTCGATCGTTTGTCGAGCGGATCGTAAGCTAAGCGTTATGTGAAAGTTGACTGGTGTTCTGACCAATTTGGTAGGTGATCTGGTTGGTAGGTAGGTATCAGTGATGCCGGACTAACCCAAATGTAAAGCCGGCCGGAACACAGACGATGGATGCAGGTAGAAGGCCCCGCGAAGGTTCTATTGCACAAGTGTCAAGACTATGAATGCATCGGGCTAGAATCGGGACGGTATGGGGCGATAGGCTGCCTTTTATGATTTCCCAACTCACTACTGTCACCAGAACCTAGGCAGCTTGGACCTTGTCTTTCAAGTACCTGTATGTTGCTCTGTACCTACCTATGTAAGAGAAGTAGTGTCAGCGGGACTCGAGCTATCCAAGGGTCATGCAGTCAGTCATCCATCCCACCTCCCCCTTTAGAAGGCATGGAACAAAGCAAGCAAGGCGCGAGGCGGCCCTCACCGAAACCCTGCGGGCACGCGCGTGAATGACGGATGGTTGGTCGTCAGAGTCATGGGCGTGGCTCAGCTTCCGGCTTCTGGCCCACGGTCTCAAATTCTCCCGCTTGTCCGCTCGCAATCCCTCCCAGGCTTGCCAGGTTCGTGGGCAGAGCTGCCCTGGTTCCGACCCTTGCTTCAATCGCAGAGCGGGACGGGACACTCGCATTTGGCCCACCATCCTTGTCCCGGGAGAGACCACGACCAGCGTGTCCAGACCGCTGTGTCTGCGATCGATTCCTACACCGGGGTCTCTCCACCTCGAGTTCTGAGACCCCCGCGCAAGATACCGGGTTCAGGAGGACTCGCTCCAACGAAGGGAGAGGGTTCATAAAAGTTGGCTTTTGTTTGTTTGAGAAGCAGTGCAAGAAAAAAGGCCCAAAGCCTTAGAGTTGAGAGAATTTACGCCTAGGAGTCACAAGTCGTGTAGGGCCTCAAAGGAAAAAGTTTGCTGAAGACTAGCTGTCTGTTTGTTTTTGCCTTCTTTTTCTGCCTACCAGTTTCGCTTTTCGATGCGGAAAACCCACTAGACCGGTGCGTCAACAACCGTTACTGTTGCAGTCGTTGCGAACGTTCCCCTTTCAGAAAAAGGGCAGAAAACCTTGCATGTATCCCATTGATGGAATTGGACAAGGCTGTAGCTCATTTGTTCTGCCTAATGACATCCCACCAAGTGATATAGCCCTTAGAAACGGGAACTAAGGCCAGATCTTCCTATCGGTCCACCCACACCGAAGCCCTCGCCGCACTCACACTTTTGGTAAGCCCACGACGTCAGCCTGCATTCTCCCGGCACCATGCTGAGCTGATGGCAGGGAATTTCCCAGTATCACACGTCTTCGCAAATGCTAAAAACAATGACATTGGGCCCCCCCGTCAGTGCCCTTGGCATCATCAACGGAACATACCAAGTCACCACTGATCGACCTGCGAACAGATATCAGTCTTTCAGCCCAATCGTGATATTCTCTAAAGCCATCCGTTCCGCACTCTACTTTTAGATGCCCGTCTGATGTTACATGTACAATGCTAGGAAAGCCATCATCCCAATGTCTAAATGTCACTCCCCACGCCGATCTAGTTCTTGCCTGAAATCTTGGGGTTCAGTCCTCCAACGAGCCACGCAGCGACAAACAGGACGGCCGTGCTGCTGAAGATGACAAGAGGCTTCCGCAGGGCGGAGACAACCGAGTACTCGTACGACACTATCACCTCCCGGTCGCGGAACTCGTCGACAAGGTTGATCGCCTCAATGTTGACGGATGTGCGGCCAACGGTGTCCAGGTACGTCTTGTGTACGCCAATGGCTGTGTTCGTGATCGAGGACTGGGGAAGGCTGGTGTAGAACTTGATGTTCCTGCGCATGTTTGTTAGCTGTGAGTGATGGCTTTAAGGTATCGACCTCACTTACGTTGCTCCCTCCGGCAGAAGGATCTGCAGATTGACTTGTCCGTACTCAACACCCTCGGGCTGCTTAGGACCCTCCAAGAAAGGTACGTTGACAACGTACTTGCCGGCATCAACGGTGCGGACAAAGTTCTTTGCATCCGAGTTCCACCCAATAGTAAAGGGGTATTTCCAGCCACCGAAGATAGGGTAGCGCGGCTTAATTTCCAAAAGAGCCTCGCGTTTGTTGCTGCGGAACCTTGACGTAGAAACGTTGCCAATGGCATCGACAAAGTAAGGATCGACACTTCCAACCTTCAACGGGAACTTCATCTCCTTGAGGGCGTACGTGTTGGGGTTGTAGTACTGCGCCTGCGCCCACTTGACTCGGTTGAAGAGCTTGGAAAGGTTCGCACCGCGGTGGTAAAGTTCGTATCTCTCTTCGAAAGCCACGTTTCCACCCCAGTGACTGACCTCGATGTCGCGGTCGAGTCTGGCGACATGGGTAACGGGCTTGGTGAACTCGAACCGCACCTGAGCAGCGGCGACTGCACCAGCGGGTTTCTCATCAAAGGGGCCGTAGACGAGCTTGGCGCCTTGCTTCTGAGGGAACTCCTTGATGTCGCCGCTTCCGGGGAGCTTGGTGAAGTCGGGGATGTTGGACGAGGGGGTCTTGACTTCGGTCTTCTGCTTTGAGGTGACGTAGGCCGATGGCGCGTACACGGAGAAATCGTAGGTGAGGTACTGCTGCTCGTCTTGCGCAATCGAGGCAGGAAGGGGGCTATAGGCCCGGAGGAAGTAGTAAGAAATGGTCAGCGTCTGCTGGCCACCTGCCTTCAAGGGCGTTGGGAGCTGAATCTTGAAGTACTGAGTCTCGCTGTTCACCTGTTAGTCTTGTCGTTGTGTGTACCGGGAGTATTTATCGCTTTCCACCCACCTCAAGGGATCAATTTCGACTGCGTCGACAGCGAAAGGACCAACTTCGGGATTCTTCCTGTCCTTGGCCTCGAAACCTCCAATGCGTGACATCTGGGTGGTGGTGAAGGGTAGATAGTATTCATCTTGGGGCTGCTTATCAATGTTTTCAATTAAAACATTGATGGTCTCCTTAGCGTAGTTTTTCTCCAAAGAGATTATATGGACGAGGTTGGCGTTCTTGAAGACCTGGGGCGGCTTGAAGTTGGTGGGCAGGTTGACTTTGGACACCTTGTCTGCCGCGGCGGCGCTCGAGTCCGAGCTTGTGACGACCGGGGAGAGCAGGGTCAGAAGCCCGGCGGCAATGGCGAAAGCTCTCATGATGTGGGAGAGTCGAGGAAGATGCTCATGGAAAGAGCGCTCCCGGTAGTGAGAATCTAGAATGAAGAAAAACGGTTGTTGAGGCGCAATTGGGGCATTCACTCCATTGCCGAGTTGACGATCTGGCTCCTGAGACAGCTACCCTACCCCCAGCCAAAAAGCTTATGGAATACGTTGCTTGACGCAATGCACGGACCATTTGCAGCTGGGAGCTGTCGGCCCGGGGTAGGGTTAATCCGGTCAAGCTCACAAGAGGAAGAACGGCGTGCATTCCATAGACTTGGAATTTGCTACCCTGGTAGCTCCAGCCACACATGCGCCTCTTCCACGTTATTGCTATTGGCGTTTTGCGGGGCTTGGCAGGCGGGACTCTGCTCACCAATGGTGGCAGGCCTCACCAGTCGGGGATTAGTGGGGTAGGCCAGCTTCCTTTTTTTTCCAAGCTGCGATTTCCCTCAACAAGACGTCACACACCTCGATACACATGCCCTACCTAGTGTACCTTATGTAGGTAGACTTGGCGGTACGTCCGGAGTCCCTACCTTGGACCAACCCATCAACTTTTGAGCACATAAATAGTGGGAATAGTTGTTCATTTCACTATGTATGTGCTGCTGGTTTTCATGTGTTTACCCCCACCTGTCTTTCGATCAATTTCAGGTCAACACTAAGGTAACAGGTCCACTTCAAACCGTAGGTAGACCATCCCGGCTCAGTAAGGCCGCTGCCAATCTCATGGTATCCTGCCGCTTGACGACTTTAGTTCGCCGCTCAGTAGACGACTGGGAAAAAGATACCAAGAAAAACCAGTGCTGGCTTGCTGGCTGGCCCTGGCACCAGGGCATGGACGGACTGGCCCAGCGGTTTCGGGAAATGGAGCTGGGGAGACTGGGGTTGGAGTCAATGGCGCCACAAAGTTACCAAGGGACTAATTAAGTAGTTACAGTGCATGGGCGTGCAGGTGGTGCTGAGTGAGGGAGCGAAGAGCTCCAGTATGGCGCAGGACCTGACAATCTGACAGGGTTGAGTCCACCTGTGAAGTTTGCACCTCTCTCAACTCCTTCCCCCTCGGTCAGATGATCTACATCTCTTCACCTTTTCTCTCAACATCACTTCTTCGCTCGACACAAGCCCAGTGACTGCCCACTTCCGACACTGGTCACACCTACATCAATCCTATCTACGACTTTTGTGTACCCATTGAGCCATCGTCAACCTCATCGCTGCATCTCTTTTCTCGTCACCTAGAAGCCTAATCGCTACCCCTCACCAAGCTTCAACCCCGCCATCCACCAAAAGTTCCCATCAAAATGGTTGGTCTCGGTCCTAAGGCTCCGCCCAGCAGGAAGGGTATGTACACAATCGCGATCGAAATTCCCTTCACTTTTTCTCCAGATTACCGGAAGCATCCGGTATGGTGGGGTTTGCGACTACTGTTCGACATCGAGACATTCTTCGAGATACTTCGATGTTCGAGACGATGATAGCTATAACTCCCCACGCTCATGCTGCTGGCACCCCCCATCACACCCTTCTACTCATCCTCAACACCTCTTCGTCCTATCCCTTATCCGCTCACTCCATCACCACCCGAGCCCAAGTCTGACAGGCAGATGGCGTATCCAATCGTTCTGGACAACAGAGTGCGCCACAAGGCTGGTCCGTTGGCCAGCTTCCCCGGAGCTCCCCCAAACCAAGGGGTTCGCTCAGGCGCTTTCTTGGGCAAGTGCAAACCATCCTGCGTTGAGCTGCAAGACATTGTCTCACTTATCAGACAATCCCCCACCATACCCCCAGCTTTCTTCTTCTCCCACCACAACTTTCGCTATAAACAAGCTGGCAAGCACCGTTCCGGTCGGCTTGTCAGCTCTCCAGCTCTTTGTATTGACCGCTACATTGCCAACTCCTTGTCTGCCATTGTTTGCCTTTTGTCTTGAAGAAAGCTGCGCATCTGTTCTCCGTACACTATTGTTCTGTGATACCCTCATACGCAAGTGTAGTACTTCGGGAGGGGCAGGTTTATTATCCTAGAAAGCCTTATCTCAGAGTGCCGTCACCATGACCATCGCAGACAAGGACATTGCTCCCCACACCAGGGAGAAATCCTACCACCACACCAACATTTTTGTTCCTTCACGCCAAAGCAAGCATTACTGCTCCAGTTGTTTTTCAGGTCTTGTCTCATTTAGCTAACAATGGGTGAACCTCTAGGTTCAATGGCCGATGTGCCCAAGGATCTGTTGGCCGAGGTTAAGAAGCTGGAGGAGCAGTTCACTGTCCCCACCGAAAAGCTTAAGCAAATCAGCAAGCACTTCATCTCGGAGCTGGAGAAGGGTGAGCCTTTGCAGCCGCACACTGTTGGGAGGGCTTAACGGAAGTTAACAAATCACAGGTCTTAGCGTTGAAGGCGGTAGCATTGTACGTTGGGAACATTCTCATGACTTCCCGCCGACCAAGTACCGTTCTAATCGCATTGATAGCCCATGAACCCTACTTGGGTCATGTCCTTCCCTGATGGCCACGAAACTGGTACCTACCTAGCCCTTGACATGGGTGGCACCAACCTCCGTGTCTGTGAGATTACCTTGACGGACGTCAAATCCGAGTTCGACATTATCCAGTCCAAGTACCGCATGCCCGAGGAGCTCAAGACCGGACAGGCAGACGAGTTGTGGGAGTACATTGCCGACTGCTTGGCTCAGTTTATTGAGACTCACCACCCCGACCACCCTCAGTCTCAGAAGATCCCTCTCGGTTTCACATTTTCTTACCCCGCTACCCAGAACTACATCGATGAGGGCATCCTTCAGCGCTGGACCAAGGGGTTTGACATTGCCGGAGTTGAGGGCAAGAACGTTGTACCGTTCCTCGAGGCTGCTTTGGCTGCCAGAGTAAGCTTCCGGGTGCTGCAGGATGCAGGAGAGACGAGCTAGGCGCTGACGACTCTATAGAATGTTCCTATCAAGCTGACTGCTTTGATCAACGATACCACTGGAACCCTGATCGCCTCTGCCTACACCGACACCAAGATGAAGATCGGTTGCATTTTCGGCACTGGCTGCAATGCCGCTTATATGGAGGACTGTGGCTCCATCCCCAAGCTTGCTCACATGAACTTGCCTCCCGACACCCCGATGGCCATCAACTGCGAGTGGGGTGCCTTTGACAATGAACACAAGGTCTTGCCTCGCACTCCCTACGACATCATCATTGATAAGGACTCTCCCCGCCCGGGTCAGCAGGCGTTCGAGAAGATGATTGCCGGTCTCTACTTGGGAGAGATCTTCCGTTTGGTCCTCGTTGATCTGCACGACAACAAGGCCGTACATATCTTTGAGAACCAGGACATTGCCAAGCTCCGAAAGGCTTACACCCTGGACTCGTCCTTTTTGTCCGCGGTTGAGGAGTATGTTTGCTCTCATGAACCGGGTTGAAATCTTTTTAATCTAACTTTGCATAGCGACCCCTTCGAGAATTTGCAGGAGACGAGCGACCTGTTCCTCTCTAAGCTGAACATCAAGGCTACCCGACCCGAGTTGGAGCTGGTTCGCCGCCTCGCTGAGCTTATCGGCACCCGCGCTGCCCGCCTCTCTGCCTGTGGTGTTGCTGCCATTTGCATGAAGAAGGGCTACAAGAGCTGCCACGTCGGTGCCGACGGCTCGGTGTTTAACAAGTACCCCCACTTTAAAGCCCGCGGAGCCCAGGCTTTGCGCGAAATCCTCGACTGGCCTGCCAAGACTAACAGCAAGGAGGAAGACCCTATTGAAATTCTTGCAGCAGAGGACGGTAGCGGTGTTGGTGCTGCACTGATTGCCGCACTGACCCTCAAGCGCGTTCAGCAGGGCAACTTGGCTGGCATTCTTAATCCTGATAACTTCAAATAGCTTTTGCAGATAATTTATGAGTATCGAGAACGGTGCACGCAGGGAAAATCTGGTGGATGACAAGTCTTAGACCGGGCGTGTTGATTCGAAGTTTACATTGGGATAGGTTCCACGGTCTATGTCCATCAGTCCTATCTAGATAGCTCATATGACCAGTATCCCTAATGAGGCGCTAGCCCATGAACGTGCAGGTCGGCAAACGGTACTCTGTGTGATGTTAGCATGTGAAAAATTGTCCTCGAAGAGACACTCACTGTCCAAAGTCCAGTAGCGACGCTTCACTCCCTCCCATTCGCCCGTGCCAGCCTTCTCAAGGCCCTTCATGTCCACGTCCAACTCATTCCACTCAATGTCCAGGCCGGCATCAGTCATGTGCATCTCTACTACCTTGGCGTACACATCATAGCATATCCTTCGGTCTGCTCCTAACCCGTTGAAGAAGCTGAAACGGCCCTCAAAGTCCATCAAGCCAGGAATGAACTCGGTGAAGAACATTTTGAGCTGACTGTAGTCTTCGCCAAAGGTGTCAAAGTAAATAGCATCGTAGACCTCGCCGGCCTCAAGCAACTTAGGCACAACATCCTGCCACCTACCGCGGTGGACCTTGAAGGCACCTTCCTCGGGTCCGCTCGCCTCCCACGCGGCGCCGAACTTGGACTCGGGCTTGTCGATGTGCTCGAGCACCTCGGGATGGGCCTCAATGACGTGGTGCCGCGAGGGCCGCGTCTCATGGAACATGGTGTCGATAATGCCCATACCGAAACCAACGTTGAGGATGCGCTTACCAGCGGGCAGGCCCGGGAGTACGGCGTCAACGCTCTTGCGCATAATGTCCGTCTCCCAGGCCATCATGACGCCGTTGCCGCCATCGTCGACGAGCTTGCCGTCCGAGTAGGTCAGGTTCGAGCGGAGGTATTCTTCCGAGCTGAGGCTTGGGTCCTCGACGACTGGGGGCACAAACTTCTTTTCCTCCTTGGCCTCGGCGACAGCGTCGGTCTCAGGCGTGGCCTCTGGCACCTGAACGAGCTCGGGGGCTTCCTCAGAATCCTGCTGGTTCCCCATCGCCTCAAGATCGGCCTCGAATGCCCTTATGGCATCGGCGTCGACGACTTCGACCGCTTCGTCCTCATCCATCTCGGAGCCCGACGACAGCTGCTCGTAGCCGTCCAGCAGACCGAACAGGAGTTCCGCACGCACGCCAGCTTCGACGCAGAGCTTGTACAACTCGCTTTGGCCTAAGCGCTGGGCGACGCAGCCGGGGGTCTCGTTGTTGGAGTCGACATCATTCCAGATGGCGCCAGAGAGGAAGAGCTCATGGACTGTCTCCTTCGCCTCCTCGACCTTTAAATCATCTTCATCTTGGGTGGCGGGGCCGCAAGCGCGGATGGCGGCGTGGAGGGGCGTTTCGCCGGTCGTAGGGTCCTGGCAGTTGGCCTTTCCAGGCTCGTCAAGGATCTTCTTGAGGGCAGGCTTGTCGTGGCTCCAGGCGTGCAAAAGAATCTCGCGAGTCTCGTCCGGGCAGTCTGTGGTGATGCGGGCTTGCATCGAGTCGTCGACCGCCATGGCAGCAACAGAGGGGCGTCTCGGTGAAACGATGGCTCGATATCAAAGGTTCTCGGGAGGCCGGGTTCCGATCGGAAGGAGAGAGATCGGATCTGACACGGCTTAGATCCGGATCGGTGCGTGCTCGCCGGGGTTCTAGCTCCGTGATGTGACAAGGAATTCAAGATCTCGGCCGGATGCAGTACTTTTGCTTGCCGCCTCCGGCCGGGCATGCGTCCCCCACTGACCCCGCCGTCACAGACTGAAAAAAAAAAAAAAAAAAAAAACCTACGAGGTCCACCTCCTGCCTGCCTTCTGCATGTGCTGGACCGCTGTGACGTCTGTTGCACGTGCGCTTTTACCGCTTACAATTGGCCAATGGCCCCTGCGGTTATCTCTGGGACGGGCGGGACTGGCCCTGACGTCCTGGAGGCTAGGCCCCGTCTAAGCTACATTTCACTGGGTCGGACCACTAGAGGCTTGCAAGCGATGGACGAAGGGCAAACATGAGATGGCAGAGGATTTTCCTGTTGGTCTGCGGTGATAAGTATCCCGGCGCAGAATACTCGACAATAAAGTCGGAAAGAAGAATACAAATTTCATCACAATGATGGTAGAGAGGCAGAGTGGGTATGCAAGTACTCGTGTAGGCTCCTTGTGGTTCTCCGTAGACCAGGTTGGAAGCATCGCTGCAGGGCAAAGGTGTGTCCCCGTCCGAGGCCCCCCTCCCCCCCCTGCCGAAGCTTGTCTCGTAACTGTCGCCTTGCATTGTTGTTTTGCCCGTGCCAACCTCTGCATCGCCCGACCGTGCAGGCAAAAGCTCAGAAACCTGCATACTTATCTCAATCAACTGAACATCGACTACACGACTCCAATTGCATAAGGTGAGCCCCTCCTCTTCCTGTCAAGAAAATTTCTTAAGATGGCTCCACCGTCTACGGAACCGCTCGTCCCTAAAACCTCCTCTTCATCGGTCGCCTCGAGACCAGCCTCTCTGTTTCTGCAGTGGCGCAACTCACGCCAGGCAATTACTGATGCTAATTGTCTACGATACAAAGACACAGGAACAAAGCTGGCGAACGAGTCTAGCACGCAGCGAATTCTGGCGCGCCAGCCCTGGTACCGTCGTCATGAAGTTCGGCGAGCAGCTCCGTTCGAGCATCATCCGCGAGTACCAATGGTACTACATCGACTACGATGCCCTCAAGGCCGACCTCAAGACAGCCACCGGCCCGGTGGTGTCTAGCGACGACAAGGGCAAGGGCAAGGGCAAGGGAACGAAGCGGGAATGGTCGGAAGAGGACGAGGGCCGCTTCGTCCAGAAGCTTGAGGCCGAGCTCGACAAAGTGCACACAAAGCAGCAGGTCAAGGCCATGGAGATCTCGCGGCGCATTGCCGTGAGCGAGCGCGAGGTCAAGGGCGTCGTCGACCGCCTCAACGAGCGCGGCCCCCGCGAAGATGGGCCCAGCGAGGAAGAGTTCATGCTGCTGGAGGAAGACTTGAGCGACATCATTGCCGACGTGCACGATCTTGCCAAATTCGTCCAGCTCAACTACACTGGATTTTTCAAGATCATTAAGAAGCATGATGTGAGGCAACTTTTTTTGAGACCTGTGGAACGCTTGGCTAACGAAAAGCAGAAACTCACGGGCTGGCATCTCAAGCCTGTCTTTGACAGCCGACTCAAGGCGAAACCATTCTACAAGGAGAACTATGATGCTTCAGTCGTGAAGCTTTCCAAGTTGTACGACTTGGTCAGGACGAGGGGTAACCCCGTCAAGGGTGACAGCGCTGCTGGTGGTTCTCAGGGTAGCTTCGTCCGCAACACGACAAAGTACTGGGTTCACCCGGACAACGTGACCGAGTTGAAGCTTATCATCTTGAAGCACTTGCCTGTACTAGTCTTCAACGCAAGCAAAGAGTTTGAGCAGCAAGACTCTGCCATCACATCCATTTATTACGACAACCCAGAGACCTGGGATCTGTACGAGGGCCGCCTCAAGAAGACTGAAGGTGCGGAAGCCATCCGTCTGAGATGGTACGGCGGGATGCAGAGCGAGAACATCTTTGTTGAGCGCAAAACCCATCGAGAAGATTGGACTGGAGAGAAGTCGGTCAAGGCACGCTTCTCTGTCAAGGAAAAGAATGTCAACTCGTATATGCGCGGTGAGCTGCTGCCCGCCGCCCTATTCGAGAAGGCGCGCAAGGAGGGCAAGAAGCCCGAAAAGCAGATTGCCGAGGATGAGAGACTCGCGAAGGAGGTGCAGTACTCGGTGCTCAAGAAGGGATACAAGCCTGTGTGTCGATCTTTTTACAACCGCACCGCCTTCCAGCTCCCTGCCGATGCCCGAGTTCGTATCTCGCTGGACACGGAGTTGACCATGATCCGCGAGGACAACCTGGACGGTCGCAAGAGGTCCGGCGACAACTGGAGGCGTATGGACATTGGCATTGACTACCCATTCTCGCAACTGCCCCCGGAAGACATTGTTCGCTTCCCGTACGCCGTTCTTGAGGTCAAGCTCCAGACCCAACTCGGCCAAGAACCCCCTGAGTGGGTTCGCCAGCTCATCTCCAGCCATCTCGTTGAGGCTGTACCCAAGTTCTCCAAGTTCATTCACGGGGTCGCCTGCCTTTTCCCTGACCGCATCAACCTGCTTCCATTCTGGATGCCGCAGATGGATGTGGATATCCGGAAGCCGGTTACACACGACTTTGGCATTCACAGACCGAACCATTCCACGACGACTACAACATCGGAAGATGAAGATGACGAGTTGGACTCAGACGACGAGGAAGGCCCCTTGGCTTCCGGCAGCAACGGAGCCAGAAACGGGCAGTCCAACGGCCAGGGTACCGCTAGGAACGGAGAGAACGGCCTTGACGTCGAAGACCAGACCGTTGATACTATTGCCCCAGTCGATAACGATGCTTTCTTGTACGACTCAGACGAGGAATACGATGCCGACGAGGCTCTCGAGGAAGCTAGGAGAGTCGGTGGCTGGACGTACTACTCGGCGCTTGCCTCTAAAAAAGCACGCGCCGTTGGTGAACGTGCCGTGGATGTACTCAAGTGGGCTGTACCGCATCCTCGTGGTTCAGAGATCCCCCGCCGCGAAATGCAGACGCAGCTCTTCGGCTCGGGGCAAATCCAGACGAAGAGATTCAAGGCCCCCAAGGGAAAGAAGATCTATGTTCCAGTGCGTATCGAACCCAAAGTTTACTTTGCAGCTGAAAGAACGTTCCTTGGTTGGGTGAGTTGATTCCCCTTATGCTCTTTGTGGGTATCATTGAACACATGCCGCTAACATGACGAAAACAGCTTGAATACTCCATCTATGTCGGTACAGTTGCCGTCACGTTGCTCAACTTTGGATCCAAGCCCACTACCATGTCTTTTGTCGTTGCTGGCGTCTTCACCTTGCTTGCCATCATGTCGCTCTGCTACTCCGTCATCATCTACCTGTACAGGAGCAAGGCCATTCGCACGCGGAGGGCCGCTAAGTTTTACGACAAGTGGGGTCCCAGCGCCCTCTGCGTCTCCCTGTTTGTCGCCGTCATTCTTAACTTTGCATTCGAGGGTCGGGAGCGCAAGTATTGGTGAGGAAAAACGACTTTGTAGGTCCTGATTAATGGCATGTTGGAAAAGAGGCGAAAATCATATTTCCTTTATCTTGTAACATTTTATGTATGGTATATAACGGTGTCAACTACCATGATAAAAAAAAATCAAAAGGTGCTTAATAACATCTTCCACATGGCCTTCCCCATTTGTTATATTATCGCATGGAGTTTGAGGGAGGCAGCTAAATGTATGATGATCTGAAGTGCTGCTGCTATACACTCATTCTGCTAAGCGACATGTTTGACTTGTTCTACATACCTGCCCATTCTTCACGGGTCCCTTATCAGTATGGCTTATTTTGTGATAGGTGCTGGGGATGAAATTAGAGTGGTGTTTTGCCATATGGAATAAACTATGATAAGAAGACCAAACCCACTTCATAGAGGTCTGGCCTCATGTCATCTACAATTAACATATCACCTTTGTGCACGTAGATCCACAGGCTTCAACGAATGACAACCAAAGAGCAGTTACGTAAGTTATGTTATCAATGATGTTCCTTCCGCTGCCTTTCACTACCGAGATTGGTCGTCTTTCTTTACCAACTTGCCACTAACACATCCCATCTGCCAGTGTCTGCTACCATATGCTTCCGTGAGTGCAGGCAGGCAAGGGCTCTGATATTGGTAAGACGGAAATGGATTTTCTCCTCGTCAATGCCAAACAAGATACAACCAGCACATATGAATTGGTGAACTGAAAATAATAGTGTACAATGGCAAGTGAGAAGAACAGAACCTTTATCGTACCATGTTTCATTCTAGTGCCTACTTTATGAAAGTAAGCCACACATCAGTGTAGTAGCCGCAAGACGCCCTCACTAGATGTTTATGTAGTGTTCTGCAAACATCATAGACCTTCACCACAGATGAAGCACGTTGCAGAAAGGCAGCAGCCCACAGTCTCTCCTCACGTCGCTGGCGCATTCACCGCCAAACCTGACCCTGCCAATCGGATGCAGTAGTGCTTGCCTCCCTGGGTAAATCTTACCATTCAGATAGTTGCAGTGACCTTTGTTCGTAAGAAGAAAGGAATGGGATCAGGATCCCGGAAGCCCTCGAAGATCCACAGCCACATCTGAACAAGCTTTAGAGGCTGGGAACGGGCGTAGGAGCTGACAAGAAGCTTGTCCAAAAAGGGCATCTGAGCGGCTGAGAGCTGAATTCCGAGTGGCTGCAGACGGCCAGAAATGAAAGAATGAGGGGTCTCTCGAGCACTAATTAGACGACATGGGGAGACGCAGGGTCATCATTTAAGGCCCCGACCCCTCGCAGACCTTGGGTCCAGAAAGTAGCGGCCTTAAATAAGTTCTTGACTGCAGCTTCCGCACCTCACTTACATCGATTACATCATTTTGTGCTGCGAACGTCGGCTATGCCAGTTCTTAAGCCTACCGCTGAATGGGGCCATTGCGTGCCCCCAGAGTCGGACTATGGCATCACAACCTATGCGCCGGGCTGGGAGTCGGCAATCAAGGTCCGCGAGGGTGATCCAGCCACCATGGCCCGCGTGGTACACATATATCCTAGATTCGGTCCCTTCGGGCCCGTTGCGAAGGTCAGTCTTACCACTCGTCCGCTCTGATCCTAACGCATATACTTCCCTTCTCCGCGACGGCCCGAACATTCGCTGACGATGTGTTTAAGACTCTCATGGCTATCTGCGCCAAGATTCAGACCCCTGAAGGCTATGGTGCACTTTATTTCACTTCGCCCGCCTCCTTCGGCGCGGCGCGTGCCCACGCTCTCCACCCCCACCGCAAGCAGCACATCCTGACCGACAAAGACCTGGGCTACCGGTGCGTCGACATTGGCGACGTGAGGTTGTACCTCATTACATATCCCATGCCCAAGACGCCCGGCATCATCGGTGTCTGGCAGAACCCCGGCATCGGCGTCTCCATCCGTCTGGCGGAGAAACTGCTGCAGGACATTGACTCTCTCAAAGAAGTCAGCGTGGAGGAGGGTTTGCCGCCTCCCCCGACTGACTATCTCCCCGAAGGCGAGGCGCATGGAAAGCTGCGCGAACGTATCGCTGGTCTGCTACATAGAGCCGCCATCGACCCCGACAAAGTCAAGGTCGGGAGCAGAGATGTCTTCTTATACCCTACGGGAATGGCGGCCATCTTCGCCGCGCACAGGGCCATGCTCGAATATCGGCCCGGCGCCGTTGCGATTCTGGGCGTTGCTTTCCACAGCACCTTGCACTACATCCAAGAGTCCTCGCCGCATGGGTACAAACACTTCGGGCCGGTTGACGCAAAGGGTCTGGACGATTTCGAGAGCTGGCTCGACGACGAGGCTGCTGCGGGGAGGGATGTAAGCTACATCATCACCGAGTTCCCCAGCAACCCCTTGCTCGCAAGCATTGATATCAGACGTCTCAAGAAACTTGTAAGTGATCATCTCTGAGAGAATTTCAAAAGCTCCTCAGATTCGACCAATAACCGACAGACTCTAGGCCGAGAAGCACAAGCTCATACTCGTTCTTGACGATACCATCGGCTCTTTTGCCAGCATCGACATCCTGGAGGAATCTGATATACTCGCATCTTCCCTCACGAAGTCCTTTTCGGGATACGCAAATGTCATGGGAGGCAGCATTGTCCTAAACCCGCTCTCGCCACACTACTCCGCCCTCGCATCCCTTTGGCCCAAACAACACCACAACGAACTGTACCTCGGTGATGCCGAGGTCCTGCTGGCCAACTCGGAGGACTACCTGCAACGTACTGCGATCCTCAATCGCAACGCCGCCGCTATGGCCAACCACCTCCACGCCCGCGCCATGAGCCCCTCGTCCCCCATCACTAGGGTTCTCTACCCGTCCCTCCTCCCGGACTACGGGGTCTACGAGGCTCGCCTTCGCAAGCCAACCCCCGACCTCCCGGAGCCCGGCGCGGGGTGCCTCCTGAGCATCAACTTTGAGTCCGTCGCCACGGCGCGTGCGTTCTACGACCGGTTGGCGTTCTATCCTGGTCCCCATCTCGGAGCCCATCGCACGCTCAGTTTCGCATACAACCTGCTCGCGTTTGGAAAGGACCCCGACGAGGCGGCGTACCATCGGTCGTACGGCGTCCTGGAGGAGGCGGTGCGCATCTCGGCAGGCCTAGAGGACGTGCGGGATCTGCTGGACACGTTGGATGACGCGCTGGCCGTTGCTCAGGAGACGAAGGACAAGTTGGCGGAGGGTCCGCGGACGGTGGAGGCTGCTGCTGGGCTGGGCGTGGCCGCTTAACGATAGATGGCGCGACTTTGACAGCGGAGAATCGAGGGGTTGCGAAATAACCGCAGACCGTGCAGTAAACTAAAGTGTGTCGACAATGCAGAGCCATATCACCTCGGACGTCCCATCAAAGCCTGGACGCTTCACAACCGCAAGATCTACTCTGCCGTACGGCACGTCTGAGCCCAACTGTGACTGGCACCCTCCCCCAACAACTGTCCTATCTTGATGTGAGCGAGGGCAAGGGCCCTGAGTAAAAGCCCAGTACCCCGTTACGAGCATCTCTGTCTTGAAGTCTTATAAAAGCCATGCATTGACTTGGCATTCACCCATGGCATGCTGAGGCTATGCCTACCCAGAGATCATACTGGACCCCGACACAAGGCGCTCAAGGACATGATTGAGAATCCATTCAATCACAGCCCCTGGCAAAGGTGCAGTAGGGCATTAAAAGAAGAAATAGACTGTAGAATACCAACGCTCACATCCCCTTTTCTTACCCTAAAGGTTTTGAACACCACATTCCACGTAAGCTCATTCGGATCGCCGCTCTATCCTGTATCCATACGCATCATCCCTTACACAACGGCCGTGACTCTTCTCACGCTTCTCCTCGCACCTTCACCACTGATCATGATCAGGCCCTCCATTTCCAAGGTCCGCATCGTCTCATTAAAGTCGTTCTGTTCCACAGGCATACTCGCACCCTCGCCCAATCTTCTAGCGACCTCGCTCCACCTGACAGTCTGACCGTTGCTAGTCATCTCATCGAGTAAGTGAAGCACGGCCCCCTTGATCTCCTCCTTCTTGCGGCGGTCGGCAGCGCTGGTTCCTTCTGTCAGCAGACTCATATCGATGCGGCCCTGGGAGTCGGTGGCGGCAGTCTTGAGAGCGGAGCGAATGAGACGGGCAGCCTCCTGGACGTCCTCGCGAACAACGGTCGTGGACAAGCGCATCTTGGCATGGGCCTCGGACAGACGTATCATAGACTCAAGCTGACGAGTGGTAGCTGTGATGCGCTTCTCAGCGGCACGAACATCCTGACCGAGCTTGCGCATCTCAAGGTACTGGTCAACCAGTTCCTGGGCGGCATCCTGCGCGATGGTCGGGTGGATGTTGGCGCGAGCAAAGGATATGTAGTTGGTGAGGAACTCGACGGGCTACGAAATGGTCAGCGAGTGTTGAACAGGTTTGCATCACAGCCTACTTACGAGAATGTCTTCCTTGGTGTGAGCTGACTCTGGCTTGTCTTCCAGATACAAAGAGAGAAGATGGCGAGCGAGACGAGCATCGCTCTTCTCATCAGCGCGGTCAAGGATAAGGTAGACCAGATCGAAACGAGAGAGCAGAGTGGGGGGCAGATCAATGTTCTGAGGTACGGGGAGATCCGGGTTGTAACGACTGCCGATAGGGTTGGCAGAAGCCAGAATACTCGTCCGGGCATTCAAAGTAGTGATGATGCCCGCCTTGGCAACCGACACCGTCTGCTGCTCCATCACTTCGTGGAGAACAGAGCGGGTAGCTTCAGACATTTTGTCGAATTCGTCAATGCAGCAAACACCACCGTCAGACAAAACCAAGGCACCGGACTCGAGCACCAACTGGCGGGTTTCGGGGTCTCGCGTGACGTACGCAGTCAAACCGACGGCGGAAGAACCCTTACCGCTGGTGTATACACCACGGGGTGCAATCTTGTGCACGTAAGAGAGGATCTGAGACTTTGACGTCGAAGGATCACCGCAGAGCAGGACGTTAATATCCCCTCTGTATCTGGGGCTGCCACCCTTGGAGAACGTCTTGTTCGTACCGCCGAAAAGTTGCAAAAGAATGCCCTTCTTCACGTCATCCATCTCGTAAATCGAGGGAGCGAGAGAGCGTGCGAGAAGGTCGTAAATGTCTGGCCTGGCCGCAGTTTCTCTGATCTTCTCTTCTTCTTCAGGGCTGATCTTTTTGGTCTCCTCAATATTGTTGTCGCCACCCTCGTCTTCTTCACCCTCAATGCCGAGGGTGGAAGGGTCAACGCCCATTCTCTTCTTGTCCACTTTTTGAACGTGTAAGACGTCTACATATGTCTTGTATACGCTTTTGATAGTTCTCTGACGCGGGTTCACACGCACAGGGCTGACGCGGAAGATACCCGTAAGCTGGACTCTGTCACCAGCCTTGCAGAAGTCCACCAGCTCGTTGTACACGCAGACCGAGACTGAGTGGGGTGTTTGACCAGCAGGGACAGCGTCCGGAGTCTCTTGGAGCTTGATCACCTGCTTATCTTCGAACGCGCAACGGTTATGGATGATCTGCATCGAGTTCTTGGAGGCACAACGAGGTCGCGGGCACTCGGTGGGCTCGCGGATTTTACCTCTGTCAAGACTGACGTTGACGGAGTGGTTGCAAACGTTGCACCGGAAGAAAGCGTCCTTCATATCAGGAATAACTGGCGTAGTACGAATGACAAGACCTTTGATAGTGATGAGCCTGTCCATGTCGGAAGGATTCAGATCACGGAGGTTGGTTGTCTTGTCCAACCCAAAAGGCCGAACCATGTAAATCATCTGAGCGACCTCATCCTCCTTTGATGGGAGATCGGTGGCAGGTCGCGGGGTCGGGGCATCAGAGCCTGGGTGATCGGAGCTAGGGAAAGCAACGTCCGAGCTAGGAGCTGTATTGCTTCGTCTGGCAGCATCGCCAGCGCTGCTCTGGGATGCACGTTGTCTTTGGCCTTCGTTCCTGGCCAGCTCAACCATCAAATCATGGACAGACTGGTCCATAATGGGAATAATTTCTTGTGGGTATGCCTGGATGTGGTACCACAGTTTTCGCGTGGGCGGGTAGGTGTTCAGGTCGGCGATGTCGAGGTAAAGCCTGGTTGTGCCCAAAAGAAGCATGTTCTCGAGAGCCTCCATGTATGGTTTAGACTCGGCATCGGGGGCAGCCTGGACGTCTGCCTCGGACCAACCCTCTCTGTACAGCTGGTATTTTCTGGTGAAATGCCTCAAGAAATCCTTGAAAGAGGCGAAAGTGTCGTCGATCGATACTGTGGTACCCCAGATGGTGCTCTCACCTGCTCCGCCGAGGCGATCGGCTTCCGAAGTGTTGGGGTCGGGGTTGCTGAACGAAGGGGCATCGGAACCCGGCGCATCGGTAGTCACTCTGCCGGATGGATCCAAAACAAGTCGGCGGCGGGGGGTTCTGACGCCTTCTGAGTTGATATCACCTCTACGGGAACGCGATGAGCGATCAGTGACGAAGAGACCACTACTCTCACTGCGGAAGTCCGATTGCAGTGGCCGCACCGATCGGCCTGGGCTAGAACTGGCCTCGTATCGAATGGGTGACGATTCTGAGAGTGTCTGTTACTAACGATACCCTGTAGTATGCATTCATCAATGCTTACCTCTCGCCAACCCACTCGCACGTGGGGTTCTGTCACCATCGCCAGTGGATTGGGTGTCAATGTCTTGACGCAGCGGTGAGCTGGGAGCAGGGCCAACAGCGGTGCTCTGGCTGTTGCTCATGTTTCGCAAGGGCGACGAAACATCACCATTGGCAGGCGCATCGCGGCGACCACTGGGCGTCTGCGCTGGTGAAGATTCATAGAAGAGGGGGCTCGATGCAAGCTGAGAGCGGCGGGTAGTGCGAGGGGTCTCTACTGGGCGTTGCGTCGCTTCGTCTGCGGGCGCGGGGCTGCTGCGTGCAGCTGCATCTGGGTTGTTTCTTGTGGACCGGCGGGGCGTACCAGCCGTCGAACTCCTCGTGGACCTCTTCGAGGGTGAAGACATATTTCTGTTGGCGTTCGTTGTTTGGTCTTTCTTATGGTTGTGATCGAACAGGAAGGGGGGCAATGGCTAGCGGGATGCGACAAGAAGAATATGTTGCGTTGCTGGGGGGAGGAGATATGTGGAGAGCCCCTTCAGGAGCGACTAAAAGGTGGGCTGCAATGCAATTTTGGAAAGCCACTTAACGCGCTTGGCGTGGTCACCAACGCGTCAGGGAAAGGAGTTTCGCGTTTTCCACTTTACGCGTGGTAGGAAAGGAAGGGCATATGGCCTGTGCGAATGGGGTAAAGGGTCGGACGTCTAAGGTGCCAAGGGGTGGACCCCCCTGCGTATCCGGCCATCGGCGAAACCACCGACCGACTTGCACCGATTCTGGGTTGCTGAGGTGGTCAATTGGCATCCCGCTAGAGAGAGCTCTCTACCAGGTTACCGTGGACTAAAGTGGACAACATATCAGCCAACCCACCAACAAGCGCAATCCGGCGCAACACCTCGCGAGCAACTGTCAAGATGGCTCCTGGAATGTCCCTTTTCTCCGTTAACGCGATCCTGATCCTCAGCATCGAGGACGGATCGCGGTTGTTCTCCAAGTACTACAGCGCACCCCACCACGCCGGCTCCGCGACACAGAACGGTATATGCTCTTGCTCTCAGGCTCCCTGTTGGTGCCCAGCTCCGGGGCTCATGACTGACGGGCTTCATGAATAATAGGCAACCCAGACCCCTCGGGCAATCCGTATCCTGATGTGAAGTCGCAAAAGGCCTTCGAGAAGGGGCTCTTGGAGAAGACGGCGAAGCAGACTGGCGATATCATCTTGTACGACAACCGGATTGTGCTCTACAAGATGGAGTCGGACGTCATGATGTACGTTGTCGGGGGCGTTGACGAGAACGAGGTGCTTCTCTACAATGTTATTCTGGCCCTCAGGGACTCCCTGCATCTGCTCTTCAAGTAAGCCAAGTTGTCCCCATCATCCCCGTTATTTCCGTAAGAAACTCGATGTGTCCTAACAGCCCTTTAGGCAATCCGTCGACAAGCGAACAATCGTCGAGAACTACGACCTTGTGTCCCTCGCTATTGACGAGATCGTCGACGACGGCATCATCCTGGAGACCGACCCCACCATCATTGTCCAAAGAGTCAGCAAGGCACCGGCGCAAGACGTCGACCTCCGTCGCATCGACCTCAGCGAACAAGGTGTCAACAACCTGGCCCAGCTGGGTAAGTCGAAATTGGCCGACTGGCTGCGGCAGGGCCTGTGAGCGGCGAGGGATGGTGTCGGAGGGACAAACTGAGGCGAGAGACGCAGAGAGAAAGGAAGGGCGGTTGCACAATGGGAGTTTCATGGTGGCTTCTAAAGGGGAACGCATCATTTTAAAAAAGCACATCCTTGTTGAGAGGGATTGTCATGACACGACGAATGCTCAAATTTATGCCTGGTTCTATTTTTTGTCCCAAAAATAATGCCCATTCGTTTAAGCCCGGATCTCCGAGGCTGCCTTGCGGAGCCTGTTCATGACGGCCTCTGCTATATCATTCCTGTCGTCGATACCATCAACGAAGATAACGCTGGCGCCTCTCCTATCCAGATCTCTTAGTGCCGAGAAGAGCCCCTGGGCGATGCCCCTCGTGTCGTCGCCTAGATCTATGTCGAGGACCGTCGCCATGGGCTTTCCCTCCGCGTCTTGCAGCTCGCCCTCCTGGACCTCATATGCCGGCTCGTCCCTGGCATTCGCCTCTGCAGCCCCATCAACGTGGACCTTGGAGACATGGAGCGCGCCATGGTGCAGCCCTCCCGCAACCTTCCACCTGCTCGTCCGGATGATTCCAATCTTCAGCAGCGCCGGTGCTGAACCGTTTGTGGCAGTGGCGTCGCCGCCCTGCTGGATGAGTGCCTTCTGCAAATCCTCGGCCATGACGCCCTCAACACCCGCCTCGCATCTCCATTCGTACAGCACAACTTTGGCCTTGGGGCTGTAATGCTTATATTTCATCCCAGGCGCCCGTGGCGCCGACTTCCCCGTCTCACTCGCATCCTTGTACGCCTTTACGACGCCCTCCCACCCGGCACAGCTCCGCAGCTCCTCCATGCTCACGCCGCCGGGTCTCAGCACGACGGGCGGATCGCAGAGGCCGTCGACGACAGTGCTCTCTACGCCAACCTGGCACGCCCCGCCATCCAGGATCAGCTCAATTCGCCCCTCCAAATCGTGGTAAACGTGTTGCGCTGTCGTTGGAGACGGTTTGGTCGAGGCGTTAGCGGAGGGTGCGGCTAGCGGGGCGGCCGCGAGCTTGATCAGTGTCAACGCCAGCGGCGAGGACGGCATTCGCACACCGAAGCTCGCCAGTCCCGCCGTGACCTCGGGCGCAAGCTTACTCGGCTCCGGATTCCGCAGCAGGATCGTCAAGGGGCCGGGCCAGAACTTTTCGATTAGAGGCTTGTAAATCTCCGGGATCGGGTCCGTCCCTGCCGCCGCGTCCCCATTCGTCGTCTGCCTTTCGGGTCGCAGCAGGCCCCTCAGCATGTCCAGGTCGCAGACGTGGGATATCAACGGGTTGTCCGATGGCCGGCCCTTGGCGGAAAAGATGCCCTTGACGGCGCCGCTCCGCGTCGCGTCGGCGCCGAGCCCGTATACCGTCTCAGTGGGGAACGCCACGGGTGTGTCCTTGGTGCGCATGTATTCCGCAGCGTCGCGCAAAGCCGTGATCGATGCACCAGAGGCGGAGCTGGAGATTTCCCAGTGACTTAACCTCTCGGGGCCATCCACGTCCCTGAAACTGCCCAGCCCTTGGGCTTCGACTTTGACAATTCTGGTCTCCATGCCGGTATTGTGATGATCTGTCGAAAATAGTCGTAGACAGTTGCGGCTGAAGGTCGCGATCTGACGACTTACACGATAAGCGAGAGCCAATGTGAAGGATTGCAGAATCCGTGCCCGGTGGGAGTCAATTATTGGGACAATTAAAGTTGATGGAAAGAGGGTCCGGGGTAACGATCTCCGATGTGAAATTGAGAATATAAAAGAATCTAGATCCTCGTCATAGTGAAAAAATGGGTATCATAAAAGGTCTTCATGCAGAGCGAGTAGGTGGACGTTGAGTCATATGGAAAAATTTCTCTGGATGACAAGGTGAGTGAGATCTCGGTGAGTGGTCGTGCCCTTTGGCGGCAATAATCCCGAGTTGAAGGAGCTGGTCAGGTCTTGCCAGCTCCAGAGTGCACCTACCCAGCTAGGTACCTCCCTACCTAGGTACAGTACCGGTACCTAGATCGGTAGTGACAGAAGCCCGCTAAGTCGCCTCCTGCTGATCAGGTTTGAGTGGAGACTGATGTGGTTCTGTGGGGGAGGGTTATGCTTTTTCTCCAGGGCATTCGCCACGTGCTAATCGGCGCCGGCACCGATAGGGAGCTGTCGTCATGGCTGGTCCGCAGCCCGTCGAGCCAACCCTTTCAAAGGGTAGTTCAATATGTAGATTTTTCAAGCCTCACAGCGGTATTGCTATTATTAGTTCCTTTGATGTTTCACTCGACGCGAGACCCGTACTGCTGCTCCAACTGATGGAAATGAAAGGGGTGCCGTCCGTCTGTTGCGCAATAAGGCTTGAGATATGCGCGAGCCTCCTTCAAGCTTACTACCGAAAGCATTACGCCCCTGAGCTCACCCCAAACATGCGACTAGTCACTATGTCTGGGAAATCGAGTCTTAGGTCACCATAAACACAACCCCCTAAAACTAGACTCAGACGACGAAAGGGCTTGCAGCAGTCTGCTATGCTGTATTTACAGTATCTACCCATCTCAGCAAATGTCACCATCCTTGTTTGCCTGCACGCTTCGATAATCAGGTCATCTCTCATCAAGTTTTCTTTACTCCAATACTTTGGACAAAGCTCGCCTGTTCTCATCTTGGCTTCACCCCCTGCGCTCTCTAGATGTCAAGTGCCTTGCCCGCCGTCGTTCTTCCTCGGTCAGCACCCAGATCATACCATCTTCCTGGTCATCGGGCTGGACCGAAACCTCCTCCCACTCCTCCTCTTCCATGTTGGCCACCATCAAGATTTGCGACACCCTGGAAAATAACTCCCTGACGCCGTAGTTGCCCTTGGACACCGTGCTAATGATGCTGGAGAAGTCGCGCTCCATGCGGATGACACCGTAGGGGTTGGTCCGGGCGTCCCATACCCTACGCTCGAGGACACGCGAGAGATAACGCGCGGTCAGGTCGTGTAGGGTTGTGAAGGTGTGGGTCGTCAAAAGCCGCGAGATGGGTTTCATGAGCTGGTCCCAACCATGCTCGAAACGCCGTGACACCTGATCGAGCATCTCTTCCTCATCCTCGTCGTTCTGCTGAGCGATTTCGGCCAGCTCCTCTTCAGAGAGGGAGTAATCTATATCGCGGAAGGTTTCGACGAGTACCGGTCTGAGGCGTGGCTGAACGACCTGCTTGAAGAGCACTTGAAGTCCCTCGTTAAGGAGCTCAGTGGATTTAGCTGTAAAAGAACTATGCAGTGTGTTGAGGGCCGAGGTCACAAAAGCAGCGTCCTTGTCGAAGGGGAATGTATCCCTAAGTGACGGTTCATGATCCTCACCATCAGCTTTTGGTGGGTCGTTCGTACTTCCCACGTTGCTTGTAATGATTCGTCCCAGATACTCGTTAGCCGTGTCGAGACTATTGATCAGAACAATGAATTGGATGATTTTGTCTTCTGGCGGGAACCCTCCTTGCACGATAGGTTTGGGGTATGACTCGTCGCGCATCTTTCGCTGGATCATACCAATGAAATCAGAGCTGAGAACCCGACCAATGGTGGGGATAACAGACGCAATAACGTCCCTCTGTGACGTGGATATGGACTTCTGGATGACGGCATTGACGACGTACATGACATCGTCAACCGCAGAGATGATGAACGGCTGGTTTGTGTCGATGTGCTTATTCATGTTCAGAGACAACCCGCTTGGAGTCTCGTCCAGCTGAAACGCCTTCTCAACTGATCGTCGAAAGAAGAATGTCATCAAGGTATTATAAGGGGATGTGAGCTTGTCTGAAACCTTCCGCTTAAGGTTGGACTTTACGACGACTTCTGGCATAGATAGCAGGCCATTTTCGGGCGACGATGCATCCTATGTAGCGTGAGTAGATATATCCCGAGATGAGGCGGTCTGTTACTAACCCGAGTCTTTCCTGCCAGGAACCGGGAGTAAAGAGACCATCGGCCGAGCATGATCGCGATCTCACTAAGAAGGCCATCCACCTCCTTCATGTTGACGCCCTCGTCCTCGCTATCGCGTTGGTTTGCTCCGGCGCCCATGGCTGGCGAATTAACCCTTGGCGTCCCACTTCTCTGCTGCGGCAAGAAGCTCTGTACCAAAAATGAGAAGGGATAGCTCTTCACGTCCTTCAGCCGCCTATCAACATCGCGCTCCTCGCTCCAAGAGTCAAGAATAATGCCTCCCTGTACGTCTGCCTCCTGTTGTAGTCGCTCAATAACACGGACCATCTTGCCAGAGCCGTAGTGCAGCTCGACTAGACCTCCGTGGCCCTCCACGATCCGCGCAATGTGATCAAACAGTCTGGTAAGGGCATTGGCGTAGAAGAAGCCCTCCTTTCTCGCCTGGACCCCAGGACTCTCCTTCAAGACGGATCTAGCTGTACCAGCCACACCCTGGCAGACGTACCGTCCATAGACATCCAGTCCGACATCTCCTCTGCCAATGAGCGGAAACAGCTTGAAGAACCGCGTAATCTTGGCGCCATCCCCTTCCTTTGTCGCCTTTTCAAACTCCCTCAAGAATAGGCCGCAGAGACTCTCCTTGGCGGTTTCCAGCGTCGTCCATGGTGGGTCAGGAACCTCGACGGACGGAACGATTGATGAAGCAAACTTGCCCTTGGTGATGTCTTCTGGCACCTCTGCCGCTCGTGCCAGGTACGCCGCGGCAGCTTCCCAGTCCTGCGGGGCACCCATGCTGCCAACGACGCCCTGCACGCATGCCTTAAGCTCGGCAACCTGCTTAACGACCTCAAGTGTATCCTCAACGCGGCTCTTCTCAAGATCCAGCTCCTTCACCTTATTGCTCAGCCGTCCTGCTGTCTCTGCCGCCGTAGAAAGCATGTCGTTGCCAATGGACCGCGCGGCAATAACCTGACTGCCAAGCCCTGCGCGCAGCAAATCCAGGCGGCCCAGCTCGCGAGCGAGGTCAGCCTGAGAGCCAAGGAGTGCATCGAGGCGGTTCGTTATCGTTGACTCGCGGGCGTGGAGAGCTTCGAGCGCAGCGCGAACTTCGGCAACGCTCGAAGCTGCGTAAATGCTGCTGCTGGGTCGGGCCGCAGCGCCATGTGCGCCGTTGGTGGCATTGTCGCTGTCCGCGCGATGGGGGGAGACGCCATTCGTGAGGGTTGACATTGGCGCGAGCTGGCTAAAAGGTTCATAGCTACCTTGGCCTGCCAGCAGAGGTAGGGGGAGTGTTGTTCGCGCCGGGGGGTTGGTGAGGTGAAGGTGTTAGCTGGCCCGAAGCGCAAGGTAGGTGCCTCGGTGTACCTTTCTCACCGATAAGCGAGGCCGAGGTGTGGATGCAAGGGAGAAACAAACTTTTGGACTGGCATTAACCTGCAAACTGGCCTATTCGATAGACAGCATCGGACGAAAAAAGAAAAAAGAGAAAAAAATAGCTCAAGGTCCGCAACTGATTTTTTTTTCTCTGCTAAAAAGGTCGTTAATTATTTACCGTCCTCAAAGTTTACATATATGCTAAGGCCGTTGACCGGTACAATCCACATGTACCTCATATGAATAATGCTTCCTGATCTACACTGCCTGGCTATAGCCACCACTTATACGCCGTCTTGAGTAGTTCCAGTACTTTCTAAACTCATCCGCCCAGAACACCGTGCTGCAAAGAATCAACAGACCGACAAGATCTAAGAATCCCAAGGCTTCCGTTTGGAAAACTTCTTGTAGCCACGGGAAGTAGACCACGAGCAATTGACCCGCGATACTGAGTGAGACAGCCCAGTTAAAGAGCGTATTTGAGAAAAGTCCCACCTCGCCTCGTAATACCGACTTTGATTCGGACCGGCAGGCCAAGGCATTGAACATGTCGAATAACACAAAGCAGGTGAAGGTCATGGTCGTATCGCGGCGGTTAACCTCGCCATCCGCAAGCATCTCTCGTCTATAGACGAGCATAGTGCCCATCATAATTATGGATGCCGATGTCAAGACTCTATAAAGGAGCTTCCTTGTGAGCACCGCATCGTTTCGCTTACGAGGAGGGCGTCTCATGACATCGGCATCAACAGCCTCGACGCCGAGCGACTGCGCAGGTGGTCCATCCATGATGATGTCTATGGAATGTTAGTTGATGCTGAGCTACCACATTAGACAGAAAACCTACTGATCCAAAGAATCTGCATCGCATTTAGGGGCGATTTGAAGCCGAGAATTGTGCAAAACAACACAAGAGACAGACCAGCCGCGCTTGTGCTGAGCTGAAACGTCAGGAAGTTCTGAATGTTGTTGAATATTCCCTTGCCCTCTTCAATTGCTCGAAGTATGGTTGAGAAGTCATCGTCTGTGAGAATCATATCTGCTGCCTCCTTTGCGACGTCGGTTCCGTGCAAGCCCATGGAAATGCCGATGTCTGCTCTCTTGAGCGCTGGGGCGTCATTCACGCCGTCTCCAGTCATGGCGACTATATCACCTCTGGCCTGAAATGCTCGAATAATCTTCAGTTTATGATCCGGGTTCGTGCGAGCAAAGATGGTGGTATGTTGAATGGCATTTGCAAGCTCCTGCTCAGACATGGCGTCAACGTCCTCTCCCCTCAGCACAGGGCGCACTGATGCTTGACTAGAAGCATGCTCGATCGGCTTCGCGATCGGCATACCAAGCTGCCGGCCAATGGCCACAGCAGTTGTCTCGGCGTCACCCGTGATCATGACGACTCTGACCCCTCCGCGCAGTAATCTCCTAATCGCCTTGCCAACGCCAGGCCTTGGGGGATCGCTCATGCCGACCAAGCCAGCGAATGTAAGTCCTCTGTAAGTCTCGTCCACAGACTGAGGGTTGGAACTTTCACTTGGAGTGTTGGTGCGACTAGTCGGTGCCAGTGTGTTTCTACCCCTTGATCGCGAAACAGCGCCACTGGCAAACGCAAGTACGCGGAGACCCTTTGAGGCCATGGCCTCTGCAGCTTGCAGCGCTTCCTGACGGCGCGCAGAGTCAAGAACGATCTCTCGGCCGTCGCGAGTAAGATAAGTGTCACATGCTTCGAGAATTCGATCAATGGAACCTTTCATGTAGGCAAACTCCTTATCGTTAGTTCCAATAGTGACGCCCATCCATTTACGCTCGGAGCTGAAGGGTGTTTCGCTGAGACGTGGGCCAATGGATTCGCGAACGTCGTGCTCTTTAAACCTGTCAAGCAAATCAAGCATTGCGACATCGGTAGGTTGTCCGCACCAGCGTGTGTAGGTTGAAGCAAAGTCTGTTCCTTGCGTAGACGAGAGTACAGCCCTGGCAGCTGCGCCGTTTTCTGTGTATTGCTGTGTGAGACGGCCGTTGTTCGCAATGTTACCGATGCGCAGAATGCGCAAAGTGGCTGGATTCGGCTTGTTTTCAGTTGCCTCGTCGTCGGATTCAACATCAATAGCGTCATTGGCACCGAAATACCACATCTTGGCGGTTGTCATATGATTCATGGTAAGGGTTCCTGGAATATGTTATTAAACCTTGTCCTTGACCGAGTCGCAATTCTGCGAGCGTACCTGTCTTATCGGTGCATACAACATTCACCGAACCCAGAGTCTCGACCTTGGGCATCTTGCGTACAATAGCATTATGGCGGGCCATTCTATGAACACCGAGAGCCAAGGTAACAGTCACAATGATTGGTAAGCCTTCCGGGATGGCTGCAACAGCAAGAGAGATGGATATAGTGAAAATCTCAAGGAACTTCTTCCCCTGGAGCCAGCCGACCAAGGAAATAAGGCCGATAACGCCAAAGGAGAACTTGCTGAGCTGGGAGCCAAGGTCGTCCATGGAAAGTTGAAGTGGTGATCGCGGGCTCTCTGTCCCAGACACACTAGTCGCGATTGCTCCGAAGTTGGTGTTCCCCCCAGTCGCAAAGACAATACCCTGGCCGTGGCCGGATCTGACTAACGTGCCCATCCACGCAATGTTGTTTCCGCCATCATCCCGGCTGTCGGATAGAGCCGACGACGGACTCGGCGGCTGGAGCGAGTCCGCCCCGAAAGTGGGAGGCAAGAAACTTCGTGCTTTTGCTTCGGCCGTGATCCGGACTGGTTCGTTCTCTCCGGTAAGATTCGACTCGTCAATGGTGAGATCTGCTGCCTTGGTGACCCGGATATCTGCTGGAATACGATCGCCCGTGGTGAAATATACAAGATCTCCTGGTACAAGCTGCGAGGCCATGACCTTGGATGATGTTGCCTCCAGCATTTCCTCGCCTGGAGTAGTAGATCCCACCGACTCGGTGCCGTCCATGGGACCCTGTGGCGGCCATGTGGGAGTACGAGCGCTGCCTGGCGTCTTGCTCGCTGACCGGACGAGGTGCGCGTGATTCGGGACCAGATGGCTGAGCGCCTCTATTGACTTTTCCGACCGGTATTCTTGCACAAAGCCAACCGAGACGACGATGGTTACCGCTACCGTAATGCTGACCGCGTCGTCCATGTTACCCAGAAATATGGACGCCGCGGCTGAGACGAGCAGAAGCACAATGAGTGGTTCTTGGAATTGTTTAATGAATCGAAGCCAAAGTGGTTCGGGGAGTTCGTGAGGGATTTCGTTCGGGCCATAATCGCTAAGTCGGGTCAAGGCTTCGGTAGGAGACAGACCGTGAGTCAGTGAGGTTTGAAGACGGCTGGCAGCTTCTGCTGGGCTCATGGTGGAGAACTCGTCGGCAGTGCTCTATGCGAACCTCAGATTAGCTTGATGCGCGGCGATACTAGGCTACCAAGTGGGTGATTACTCTTGACTGGGCCGAAGTGGTTCGAAAGTGACCCGCCCTCGATCGCAATGATTCCGTCTCTATAGGGTCCATGGCTATACCGTTGATGCTTGGCCCTTTGGCCGCCAAAGGCAGCAAAGAGTCGCCATCATCAGAGTCCTTTCTCTTGTGCCAGGGCCACTGCATCTCTGCATATGGCGAGGCAGTAGTACCTCGATCACGACCTTCGAATAGCTGCAGAACTCCCAGTGCCGATCATTTGTCAATGTGCAAGGCGAAAAGGAGACATGCGCCAGGGCGTCGTGTTATGTCGTCGAATCTCGGAAAAAGGTCGTGTGCGAAGGACGAAAGATCATTTGCCGCCAGGGTATCAATGTCAGATAGCTTGATCCGAAGGCATAGTTTCGTAGAAGCTGTTGGATGAGTGAAGACAAACGGATGTCGTGGTAAGAGTTGAGAAAACGTGTGCCTTTGGCCGGGATAGCAAACGAACGCATGCCCGGATCTGGTTCCAGGCACAGGTGTACAAATACCAGCGCGCCTCCGAGGCGGGTCCGTGGCAGGGGGGCCTGGAACAGTGACTCGGGAACAGTCTCGCCGCTCCGCAAAGTACCTGACCAGTGGGATGCGGCAATAAGTTACGGTAGGTAAGCAAGGTAAGCGATTCAATGCCATGTTCGTACATCAGAACAAGTCACAAGAGCATACGCGACGACGGCAACGTGTCTTGTGTATGCAGAAACCGACTAAAGTGTTGCAAACCCTTGCAGCTGCTAGTAGGAAGCTGGATGGAGCTGCAAAGGTTGGGCCACACTGACAAATGCTTGGCGTCTGCAACAACTGGAAAAGACTTTGGCCTCGCCGAGAGCATATTGAATCTAATCTGAACTCATGTTGAATAAGGCAAGGTGCTCTTGAGCCAGGTAAAAAAGCAGGGGTTTCAAGGTTGTGCACAATACCTGCCTAGTGTACAGAGTAGCGGTAATAAAGCTGGAGAAAAGAGGCGTCTCTAATGAATAATATTTCACAGGTGGCGCTACCGAACTTTGGTTTCATCCTATCTCCCTTGTTGCAAATGGGTCTGCAACAATGTAAATTCTCCTGAACTGTAGCGTTCCTCAGGTCAGTCAGCAGTGCTGTAACTGAGTTGGGGGAGGGGAGGGGACGAACATGCATGCAAGAGGAAGCACTGATGGTGCGGTTGACTGGTAAAGATAAAGATACACGGATGAATATCTACCCACCAAGTATTTTGGCCGAGCAACAACTTAAGGTGCATGGCCTGCATGGTGCCTGCTTCAGCTAGCAGTTCATCATGTACCTAGAAAAGCTTAGGTAAGGCGTCCGAGCTTGGGGGTCCTTGCCTTGTACCTTGCACAACGCCGTGGCGAGCGAATATACTTGTTGCCGCTGGTTCCGGCATGGTCGCCGGGTCAGCAAGTCAATGATCCAAGAGTGGAAAGAGTGGAGTAACGGTCTCACGTGATGTGGCTGGTACCACCAGATTCTCCGTGGACCAAATCCTTGCCCAATCCCAGCCCCGTCATTTTGCGTCTGGCACGGCGTCGAGAGAGAGAAGACCACCACACCCTGACTCCCCCCTCCTATTCATCTCCTCCCTCTCCCTCATCGCTGCTCATCGCGCTCTTGCTGCCACCGCTATCGCTGCAAGTCACTCTTCGACCTCTCGCGATCGATACCATTTGCTCTATGTCGCCGCGCCTTACAGTCTGCGCGTGTTAGACTTCGACCCGACCGCTACATCCCCAACGCGACCCGATTCCCCAAATAACGCGTTCTCGTGTTTACCAGAGCTTCCGCGAACCGCCCCTCCAACCCCGGCGCGCGTCGCTGCCTATATACCTTGGGAGCATTAGCTTTTGCTTCTTGCTCTGAGTATCTATACTATCGATCCTCAAATCACTCTGCTTCGCCGCCGCCATGTTCTATTCGGAGACGCTCCTCCAAAAGAGCGGGCCGCTGGCCCGCGTTTGGCTGTCGGCCAATATTGAGCGCAAGCTTTCCAAGACACACATTTTGCAGTCCAACCTGCCGGACAGTGTAGAGGCCATCATTACACCTGGCCAGGCTCCGATGGCTCTTCGCCTGAGTGGTCAGCTGCTGCTTGGTGTCGTCAGAATTTACAACCGCAAAGCTCGGTACCTTTTGGAGGACTGTAATGAAGCCTCCATGAAGATCAAAATGGTGAGTCTATCTTGTCGTGTGTTTTTGACACGCTTTACTTATGGTTATAGGCTTTCCGCTCAAGCGACAACCACGACATGGCAGTTGCCAACCTATACGCCAACAATCGCGAAGCGCTGCTGCTGCCTGACAAGATTACTCCACTCGACAACCTTGATCTTCCCCCGCCTCCCGATGCCGCCTGGCTCTTGTCGCAAATGGACGATGTCACAGCCACGCCAGTCGGTCGCAAGGGCCGCGTTAGTCATCGCGATATCAACTTGCAGGAAGATTTCAACAACAGCCAGTTCTTGACACAAGGAGACTCTCTTGACGATGAGCTTGAGTTGGCGCCCATGGAGGATCTTGATCTTGAGCTCGACTTCGGCATGGATGTTGATGATCGTCCCACCCGCATGGACACAACTATCGAAATGGGAAGAGACGCGCCCCTCGCACGTTCTGTGGAGGATGATATGTTCAGCGAACTCGACATCATGCCGCGAGGCAAGGATCAACCCGAACGCGAACCCTCGTTAGGCCTGGCTCTCGATTTTGGTGACGACAACGTTCGTATTGCCGATGAAGAGGGAGACATTCAAATGGGCGACGACAACGAATTCCAATTCCCTGCTGGTGACCAGTCTGTCGCTCCGGGATTTCCCGGTGCTCTGGACATGCCGCGCGGTCGTATCTCTGAGTCGCCACTTTCGGAGATTGATCCCGAGTTCGCACGGGAGGTGGAGGAGGAATACTCCCGAATTCAACACACAGACCTCTACGAACCAGATGAAGACCAAGACCGCACTGTTGTCCGTCATCCCCAGCGTTCAAAGAAGAGAAAGATTCTTCTGCCAGACGAACAGACGATGCTTTCCAGCAATCACATCAAGGACCAACAGGCCAACCATGCCAACATCCTCAGAGCCCAGTCGTTCTTGCCTAGAGATCCGTTCGTGCTCGCTCTCATGGAGATGCAAAAGAGTGGTGGTTTTGTCTCCAACATCATGCTTGAAGGTCGTGGTGCCGGCTGGGCACCCGAGTTGAGAGGCTTGCTCTCGCTGGAAGCCGTCAGCCGATCCAGCGAGCTGAAGAGAAAGCGCGATAGCGGCATTGCAGACGTGGAGAGTGAACACGGCGCCACATCCAAGTCACCTCGCCTGATTGTGGAGGAAGAAGATGCTTTTGCTGTCGAGGCTGCCGGATTTGGCAACCAAAGCGTTGTAGTTGAAGGCACCGTTCTCGAAATCCCGGGCGATGAGGACGGCATTACTTTTGGAGGAGACGACGACAACACCCGACCTATCTCTCGCGAGGGAAGCCCCATGCCCGCCTTTGACGAAACAACAGCTCCCGTTGTGCATCCTCAAGACAGTGGTCCTGTGTCACTGGGTACCAAGCATGCTGTGCACATACTGAGAGATATCTTCGGCCCTGACGCTGAGAACGACGCTGAGAAGCGCAAGAATACCGCTGTGGTCTTTCAAGACCTGCTGCCGGAGGGGAGAACGACGAAAGCCGATGCCACCAAGATGTTCTTCGAATGTCTCGTATTGGCGACGAAGGACGCGATCAAAGTCGAGCAAGGCGAGACACTTGGTGCCCCTATCAGAGTGCGTGCAAAGCGTGGTCTCTGGGGCGCATGGGCCGAGCGTGAGGCAGGCGGCGAGATTGCAGAGGAAGAGGAAGCCAACCAACCCGAGCCGGCAGCCGTCAGCGCCCCGGCTGTTACCGTGGAGGCATAGATGCCCATCGCTTGTTTTGACGAAAACCATCCGATTGATGCATAGCTATTGGAGGCTTGGCATGTAAAGTAACTGTTCTTTCTCTGTTGGACTTAAGTTGGGGGTCGGTCCTGGATATGGCACTCGGCCAAGTGGCGTTTGGAGTAAACTTGGAAGCTGGAGAGATACCAGATGCTGTTGCGGCCTGGGAGGGTGGAAAAAGCATGATTTGGAACCCAAAGCCGCATCTTCGCTGTTGGAGTGGCTTAATTTTGTTTTGCTGGCTTGTTTGTAGTTCCCTCTTGAGGTGCTAGTAGTATAGCTGCTTTTTGATCGAGGCCACTGCGGGTCTGTAAGGATACCTCAGTACCTAAATAGTTGGCTGCCTTTCAGTATCGAATGAAGCTATACCTTTTGCTCACACACCGGGCTATCTCACGAGTGATTTGAACTAATATGGAGAAGTGCTGTGCAATGTTAGTGCTAACACGGATACATGCGGTCTCTGGTGAAATCAATGGTGGTCCATAGCTTTTCTTGCTTAAAGCTGCAGGTACACTACGTAATTAGTGGGACGTTCGCCCACGAACGACAGTAGACTCAGCTAGCCATGCATGGATAGTATGTTGGACAGTCGTGGTGGGTACGTCGGTAGCGGTATAGCGAGGCCCGAAATCCCCGAAAATACAAAAATGAAAGCAGAGCGTCGACATGGATGCCCATGACAGGCAACTTAACAAGCACCGGCATCATGTTGATAACCTTTATCCCGGCTGTCTACTTTACTATTCTCCATCATCGCCAAGTGTTCTATTCTTCCCGCTGTCTAAGTCCCCCCCCCCCCCCCCCCCCCTGTATTTACCTGTAACGATTACCAATGCTCACTCAATAGCGGACCGCCCGGTTTAATACTGCCAGTAATGGTCTCTGCTTTTTGCTTTTAGAGTGTCGATGCACAGAAAAGAAATGGACTTTTCTGACGTACCTACCTAGGTAGCCAATTAAGTGAGGCGATAGGGCTGTCAATCTCATTGGGTTACATGGACATGCAGTTGACAAACATGTTCATTGTATGGATCCCTCCCTACCTAATTCAGACCTTCGCTCATCCTGTTCCGGCTTGGCTTCCACCCCAGTCGCTCCGCTCCGCATGAGTCTGCGTTATTTCCTTGTGTATATTGGAGGTGAATGTCCTGATGACCATCCTAGCCCCCCCAGTGAATAAAATGTCAACGTGTGGTATGGCAACGCGTAAAGTCCCTGGCTACAGTGCTGGTGACTTTTTTGCAAAGTTAATGTTCCTTACTGACTATCGACAGATGTCGAATGAGTCTATAGCCCGAAAGGCAGTGTGTTTCAACTGAGGGCAAAGTAAAAGTAGATGGTGAAAGCAAGATGAGAGTGGGTGGTAAGCAAAAAGCCGTATGACAGCCTCGCCGTGCCGCACATTTGCAGAGCGCAGTGAGACCGTCTGACGTTAGCAGTGAATCGGTTATAATCAGAAGACTGTCCTGACAGTTTTCCCTCTTCATCCCTCCGGCTCATCGATCGGGTCATTCGAGAGCCCTCCCAAGTCGTATAGGCTCAGTTCAGAAAGAAAAAAGAGCCCAAAAAGATGAAGGTGCTGGTTATCGGAGCAGGCATAGGAGGCCTGGTTTGCGCCATTGCTTGTCGAAAAGAAGGGTTCGAAGTTGTGGTGTTGGAACGGGCTGATCAAATCGTGCCTGTAAGTCCACCCTTCGCCGGGCCTATCTCACTAGAGAGGGCTCGTGGCAGCTGACACTCGTGAAGATAGGCGCAGGAATCCAAGTGCCGCCTAACGGAGCAAGAGTTGCGCGACAGCTGGGTTACTTGGACAGACTGCTGGAGTGTGCAACTGTCATCGACGCTTTCGAGCTGCGTAGGTATGCCAACGGCATGCATCTGCACGCGCTTCCGGAAAGGGGCTCGCACGACGGATATGGCAATCCTTGGATGGTGATTCATCGAACCGATCTCCATGCTGTTTTATGGAGGACTTGCAAGGAACTCGGAGTTGATTTAAGCCTAGGCATGTCAGTTGAACGTATTGACTTTGAGAACAACATCGTCCACCTGGAGGATGGTGACGATGTTCGAGGCGACATCATCATTGGAGCCGACGGTAAGCATAGTACCGCTGGGTTGCTCAAGCCCCCCTAGTCTACGACCCTCGACTCACACGACTAGGCATCCACTCAGTCTGCCGCGACCAGCTTCTTGGGTCACCCTCACCTGCTGTGGAGACTGGGGACTTGGCGTATCGAGCAATCCTTTTGTGCGAGCATCTCAAAGCCCTGAACGACTCCCGTGTGAATGAGCTATGCGCCAGGAAGCAGGTTACGATATGGATCGGCCCCGACAGACATGCCGTGCTCTATCCCGTCAAGTTCGGACAAGTGTTTAACCTCGTCTTGATCAGACCCGACAACATGCCAGCCAGTGAAAACCGCGTCCGGGGGAGCATTTGGGAGATGAGAGAAAGCTATACCGGGTGGGACGAAACGTAAGTCCAGCCGCAGAACCGACAGTCCAGCATACACCGTAACGGGGAAGTCTGGCACTGGTGTAAAATGCACACGCTGACAGTTCACAGACTAACTAAGCTCCTATCCTTGATACCGCAAGTTCAAAAGTGGAAGCTTTCAACTCATCCAGAGCTGGAGACATGGACGAAGGTATGTTTCTTAGGGTGCTTAACGTCTAATACAAAATGTTGACCAGACAGGGCTCTTTTGCCCTCTTGGGCGACTCGTGCCATCCAAGCCTACCGTACCAGGCACAAGGCGCAGCAATGGCTGCAGAGGATGGCGCTGTGCTCGGTAAACTTTTGGGCCTCCTGAAGGCTTCGGCTGGAGACGGCATGAAGCAAAAGGTTCCGGAGATCCTGAGGCTGTATGAGTCGCTTCGGAAGACACGGACGACTGTGAACGTAGAGGGTGCCGTGTCGAATCGGAAATGGTATCATGTCGAAGACGGGCCTGAACAAGAGGCACGGGACGCTGAGCTCCGCGGGATGCCGTTGCGAGAGGGGCTGTCACCGACGGGATGGCGCTGGATTGATAAGGATTATCAGATGGACCTTCTCGGGCGAGATTCCGTTGCTGAGGCGGTTGAGGCTTTCAAGCAATGGGAGCTTAACTAGGCGTGAAGCTTGGCGGATCACTGGGCCTGGAAGACAGCGACCGCGTTCTTGTTTATACCGCATTAAGTTATTGCCATCTCTTTGATTGAAGCTGCGTCTTTGGCCAACTTGAGACTATCCTACGAGGACGGTTGTAGGTTGTATCGACAACATGAAACCATACGTGACCGAAGTGCATGTAAACAACAAGTCGAGGCTGACTTAAGCGATTAAGGTGTTGATTTGAGATGTGCAAAATCGATTTGATTGAAAAGAACCATGGTACCCATCTAGTCATCACCCCTTCGACATAGTTCGATACCCCTATGATACTAAAAGCCTCTTCCTTTCCATGCTCTGTCTGTCTGAGCACACTACACAGCCAGCGTTCCCGGTTAAACGGCGGATCTGTACCCTGAGATCTCGAGGAGCTTCATGGTGAAGATGGTAAACGGGAATCGTTCATCGTGAGTTCGGCTTCGAACGATGGCATCGGCAATGGTGGTTGTCAGGGGGCAGTATTGTTTACTGATCTGAGAAGTCCGTTATATGAAAACTCTTGGAATCGTGGAAAAGCAGAATAGCTTCTTGACTGAGAAAGTATAAGTTTCTTCACCTGTCCTCATTGATTCTAACTGTTCAGCTTGTAAAGGACCTTCACCATGGCCGTCATATGGGTGAAGTTTGCGCAGTTTGCAGGCCTGTTTGCTGCAGCTGCAGCCCGCATATTGACAAGGATAGACAGAAAGAGGGGAGGGCGGGTTGTTAAACAATATCAATCAGATTTAAAGACTTAATCTATTGATGGTGAAGAATATGCTGTCTCGCCGTATCCTTCCTCTCCATCTGTTGTTGTTTGGCCTGCTGGAGCACCATTCGCTCGCCCTCTCTCAACTACTGCCTTTCAGTCTCTCGAAGTTGCTTTGGGAGTTGGGAAAGCTGATGCTGCTGTAAGTTGGCTACAAAGGTAGCTATTGCCTTTGCCTGCATCGCTGGGGGTTGATTTGAGAAGGTTATGAATTGTCGTTCGGTCAAAGACGCAGGGTTAATTCCATTAGTTATAAGCATGTTCTGTGCTTGTGTAACTAAATCTCGTTTTGATGGCTCTAGGGGTGATCTCAACTGCTTTGGTCTCCTTTGTCAAAACTATTGCTCTCATAGCTTTAGGTTGGGGATCGACTTGCATTGTTTTCGCTAGGTTCCTGTTGTCTTCGTTGCTGCTGAGATGGTGGAATATTCGGCATGCTTCCCAAGGACGACGGCCTTTTTGAGACAATGGCGCCGTGGTACTTGGATACGTGACTATTGAGGTTGGCGATCCTTCGAAAGACAGACGGATAATCGCAGCCTGGCCAAGTACAACGAAGTATCTTTCCATGTGTCTTCTGATGAGATGTTCTGGCCTGTTCTGAAACGAAGCCTATTGAACGGCAAGTACTCAATCGGCAGAAATACGCCCACGAGCCCATCTCCTGCCTGAAATGTTGCAGCAGAGCTGCTTCAGCATAGTCAACACCGTCTCCTTGGAGGAGAGTATTCACCGCAGAACCATATGAAACTAAGGCTTCGTAAAAAGCCGATTTTGGCCCATCGGAAGGGTTGTTCGACTCTGTTTCTTGATTCAGTCTTTCTTCCTCGATTGCTGTCGGAATTACGGTAGCAGCTCACCTGAACTCCTCATTTCCTGGTCCCATTCGGCCCTTGCTTGCCTTTCCGCCTTGATAATTGCCCATATTTCAGGATACTCAGCCAAAACGGACATTTGATCCCTCGAAGATGATGTGGTTTCCGCTAGGTTGCCGCATGGTCTAGACGTAGTCTGGATCGCTTGGGCCAGTTCGGTTCCAAGTTCAATCATTCCTTGGCCATTCACTGTCGGAAGCTGCCCTCCGTATTGCCGGTATTGACTGAAGCCGTTCAAGATGTGATGGGTCCAGTTCGCTTGCGCGTATGGATAGAACGCGAAGACGCCCCTGAGAATTCTCGTAGTGGGCAAGGATTCCGAATCCAAATGACTCGGCCAGAAGGCAGCGAGGCCTACACGCAGGCATGCAAGGCATGCCACTGCTTGCTCGACTGCCGCATATTTCTCGGTCAAGAAATTACCGCTGGCCTCTCCCTTCAGAAACCTGTGTCACAAGCCTACGTCAATTCTGCACAGTGGTCGGCCAGTTACATGCCACTTACTCTGCAACCGAAAAGTGGATGAAAGTCAATGTAGAGTCGGGTTTCTCCTCCACCAAGAGTTTAAGAGGCTCAATCACCCGTTTTGGAGGAACGCCGCTGACCTCTTGCTTTTCAGACGAGGAAGCTAGGGCAGATTGCAGCTCGCAAAGCCTGAGAGGGCGATACGAGAACGCAATCCAAGCTAATGAGGTGGCTATCCTGCGTATAGACTGAGGTTGAAGATCATGCGTGATTTTGTGGAGGATTCTCTTGTAGCTAGAGGAGTAGTCAGGCCGGGTATGCGCCGCAATACCGTAGTAAGACATCCGCGGTGACTTACAGGTCTGATAGCTGGGAAGGAATTCCTTCAATTGCTCCGAAAATTTCATCCTTGTCGTAGTACATTTCGCTGTCAAGGTAGTCTAAAACAAGCCTAGCCCATAGAAACATGCCTGTGCTCTAATGTAAGTTTAATGGTGTTAGACAAGCTGGAAAATGAGGACACCCACCGTTCGACCTCTCTGAAATCAGATGGATCAGGCGAGATATATCATCCGGGTTGAAATCCCAGTCTGCAAGCTTTTCGGTGTTCTCTCCAAGTCTTTGGGCAGCGTATACATTGATCGCGGCCTTCACGTGACGATCTTCCGCATACAGTGACAATGTTGGATACTTCTTGAGCGACAATGTGAGATATTCTGAGTCTCAACAAGAAACGAAAGCCTTGATGACTACGGTACGGGAGACGGTCGGTTCTTCTGCCTTTGGGTTGAATTGAAACGATCTGCTTGATGAGAGAGAGGAACTTTCCTTGCCTGGCTTGGTCGCACTCATCCAGCCCGTCCAGGAAAATCCTGACGGTAAAAGGGCTGCCGACTTTTGGCGTAATGGCCTGGAGAAGCGTTATGAGAAGCGCTTCAAGAGTCTTGGACGTTGCAACTTTCTTCCCTATGACACAATCGTGGTAAACAAATCCGATAAGATCGCTATCGAGATCGTTGTGCCGAAGGAGTTGAGAGATGAAAGACGTTAAAACTCGTTCATATTGAAGAGATTCTTGGTGCGCGTAGCTGCAAAAGTGACGAACCACGATGCGATCTTGGCCGTTGGAAAGAAAGTTCGTCACCTGGGTAACTATGACGCTCTTTTCGGAGCCGGCCTTTCCTTGAAGCCATATGATGGGACGTTCTGGTCTGTCTTGAAGCCAGTTCAGAAGCGGGCTTGACTTCAGAATCCAAGAACTGCCGTTGTGATACTTGCGTGGTTCTTCAGTGATGGCGTCGATAATGTTTTCTTGCTCGAAAATGACGCTGTCGGCCTTAAGCCAGGACATGACAGACTGAAATTGTCCGACAGTGCTGTTCTTCTCATCTTCTGCCAGTTTCCTTAGTTTTGTCGTATGCCATAGCCGGAAATCTTGTCTGATCGATTCGACAGAAGTAATGCTGTGAGAACTTGCTTCTCGGTCTACTAATAAATCCGCTTGGTGGTCCAAGTCTTTGATGATGTGATCGAACCTCCGTCGGAATCGATCCCAAGAGGTAGAGAAAAGTCGCTTCCAACCTAGAATTGTGTAAGTGCGAAATGTAAATGAAAGTAGGTTTATGGCCTTACTTCTTCTACGAAGAAATCGATACGCCTCTTTGTGGAAATTAACCAGGTGAGAAAGAAAATTTGCCAGTGATTGCTGAAATAGAGCGTTATCCGCAAACGCAACTCTAAATCGATCGAACCGAGAAAGAGACTCTGCGACACGAGAGTATGCCTTCAGTATTTCCTCTAAAGCTTCTACGTAGTCTGCTGATATCTGAATTTAGAAAGTATTAGCAATGCGGTTCGTAACGCAGCAAAAGCTCAGGAATAAGAGTTGCATGAGTCTGAGGCTTCATACCTCGTGTGCTTTAATACTAGTTAATCATGGGTTCTATGTGCGCTACGGTAAAGTGTGGTATTATAATTCTGTAATCTAAACAAAACAACTAGGCAAGCTGATTTGAGGTGTGCAAAATCGCTCCCCTTGTTAATAGAAAAGGCCTGAACATTCCAAAAACGAAAGCAAAGCAGCAACAAGACGTTGTGCCAGGCTGTATCATACAATGTTGTCTATCTCAAAAAGGCAATTAGATTAAAGGTTCTAAAAGGCGTAGGGAACCTTACATCATTTCATAGGTCTATTCAATCAAATTGTACGTCTAGTTGATTAAAAAAGCTGAGACTATGATGCAAGATGGCCGGGGCGCTTACACTTTTCTACGATATCGCACGCTCCGCTCGACATGAGAGCAGAGAACATCACATCGCTTGACCAAGACACAATCGAGTGACGAGGGAAGAGGGCCAACCCAAAAAGACTTTGATAACATATCCATGGGTGGTTTATCACATTTAATGGGCTCGCACAAAGATTAGTTGCAAAACGGTTGTCTTTCTCAATCTACCTAATAAAACTCTTAAACAGTAACACCCTTGACTAACCGCCGTCATCCAAAAAGCTTTAACACCCCGTGTTTGCAAACCGTTTGACCAAAAAAAAAAAAAAAAAAAAAAAGGTATTCAGGCACGCTGGCGCGCATCGTTTACTTGATGTCGACCTTGTGGATCTCGGTCCACTCCTTTTCCAGCTTGGGGACAGTGACAATGAGGATGCCGTCCTCCATCTTGGCCGTGATGGAGGGCGCGTCAATCTCCTCCCTGGCGGAGCCGGCGGGCGGAAGCGGCACGGAGCGGCTGAACATGCCGATCCTGCGCTCGCTCGACGTCATGGTCGCGAGGAAGTCCTCGTCACCGGGGCGGTACACCACGCCGGCGACGCGGAGCTCGCCCTTCTCGGCGTTCCAGTCGACGCCGATGTCGTCCTTCTTCGCGCCGGGAAGCGCGAAGTGCAGGACGTACGCTTTGTCCGTGGCGAAGATGTCGGCGGGCGGCGTGAAGGAGGACTCGTCGTCGGCAAAGTCGGGGCCGCCGCGGCGGGAGCGGGGGCCGGGGACGGTGGTGTTGACGCCGAAGCGGGAGGCCCATTCGCGGATCTGCTGGGCGAGAGGGTAGCCGGCGAACTGGTTCAGCCACTGCTGCAAGTCTCCGGGTTGGTGGTATGGTGGAGGCGGGGGCGGTGGTGGATGGGGGTGGCCACCGAAGAATGGGGGATGAGGACCGGGAGGAGGCGGCGGCGGCGGCGGCGGCGGCGAGGGTCGGCGAGGACCGTGAGGCGGGTGGGGACCGTGAGGAGGGTGGCCCCGCTTGGGGTGACCGGGGTCGCGGCCGTGACGTCCGCGACCATGCCGGCCTGGGCCGTGAGGATGGCCGCCCTCGGGGCCCTCGTCGGGGCTATCGCGCATGGTGTCGGGGGAGCCTTCTTTTTCCCTGTCGGAGAATTCGCCGCTCTCCTCGGCGGCGTCACGCGCGTTGTCCTCGGCATCGTGCATGGCCTCGTCGACCTCGTTCATGCCGTGGCGTCCGTGAGGGCCGTGACGGCCCCTGCCTCCGCTTCGACCGCCGCCGCGACGCTGGCTGAAGCCTCGTCGGGGCTCGCCCCATCCGCCGTAGGCGCCCCATCCGCCGGGGCCGCTGCCGAGACCGAACTCGGAGCCGTGGTATGGGAAACCCGAGGGAATATTGGCCCACGGGGTGGAGTAGTCGACGCCAGCGCCGGCGCGCATATTGGGGTCGAGAGAGTGGATAAAGTTCCAGAAGCCCTGGGGCCCGCCTGGACGATTGAAGGGGTTATTGTTGCCGTTTGGCCCTGCCCAAGACATGATTGCTACTGCTTGGCTGTGTGGATGTAGGCAAGTTGTATAAAGAGAAAGAGATAGAATAGGAATTGTCAAGATGTATCGGAAAGCTGATGAAGCTGAAGGGGAAAGAGGACTCTTGGGATTCCATTGAAGAGAAGGTCATTTTATATACCTATCGTAATACAGCCACCGCACCCATATCACTGCAAGGCAGGAGCATGCGTATGCCCCCATCTGATACCAGCATGATCAAAGGCAAAAACACTTGCGTAGTCATCCCGAGCCAGTCAGGGCTCCGTACAATACACCTTGAGCTACTGGGTCGAACAGATCAGAAAGGTTTCGAATGAATGGGACATGGGAGGAGGCACACTGTCGCCACGCGTCCCGGGTAGGGGGCTCAGACTAACTCATTGGATGAAGCCGGAGTGCGGCTGCCTTTCCTTACCAAGCTAGGTCCGGCGTCCCTGGAGCCCGCTGTGGCACCCGAAACGAAGTCGGCCGTACGCCTCATGCCTCTGTGTCTATCTTAGGGCGCCTTAGGGGAGTTGCCGCGTCTTCTCGGCCGCCCGTGGAGCCATTGTTTGACGTTGTCCCTGTCAGGTGTGTTACGCAGCTTGTGATGGTGACTAAGGGAGCGAGCTGAGGTGTACACTAGGCTTGGGTGGGTTAAAGTTAAGGGACGGGTGCTCACTGACAGGGGAACCGTTGTGGGGGAAAGTGGCGTAGACCGCTCGGTGTGGGAGGGCGACACGTCGAAGAGAAGAAAGAGTGCAGAAGTGCGTATCACACTTGCCTCGGGGGTGAAGTGTGGTGGTGTTCCCGCCACCGGGAGTGGAAGAGGCCGCGCACACCAGACCGAGTTCTCATGCACAGTCGCTAGTCGTACTGGTCTAGCTGCTGCGCGTAGCTGTCGTCAGTCTTTGCTGGTTATTGTATGAGTCAAACGCGCCTGATGATGGTGTGTCTATTTGGATTGGGTTACGGGTCGTTTACAAGATGTCCGAGTTTACTTTGAAAGGGACCACGGAGTTCACAATTGTGTTCTTAAAAAAAATACAAGTTGCGTGCTTTAGTCGGGGGTTACACTCTCGCCCTGTTTTCGCACCGAACAAGCGTGACTAACACCTTTTACTAGACAAAAACCATGTCAAGATATCAGGTTAGGCTCCAAACTGTACGTTTGTCCTATTTTGGTGAGCGAGCTTCTTCAAAATTAGATCTCGGAGTGTTTTTTGGTTAGTAACAGGTCAGCAGTAATGATACTGTCTCTATCTATACCCAGTGTTGAGTTTTAGAACGAGGTTGGTTGCCTAGTACCTAGACTCCGAGTCTGAACCCGCGGGGTATGCCCACTGACCGAAGGCGAAAAGGGGCGACGATGACAACTCCGCGGTTGACCAATGGTAGGAAGGGTTCTCGGAGGCAAACCAACCAGGCGGCACCGACAGAGAGTGGTCAAGGCGGCCGGCCCCCCCTCGGGGAGGTCGCATAGGGACGCGGAACCGGTGGGACCCGCGGTTGGTATCTTCCTACAGGCTACTAGGCTACTACTAAGGTACTAATACAAGGCGGTCCGGTCCCTCTTGAGGTCGCACAGGCTACGGATACTAGGTAATTACTACCTAGGCACCTAGCTTAGATAATCGTCCGTCAAAGTTTGGACCACGGAAAACGATTCCCCACTGTTTTCAGTCGTGGCCCACGCGTCCGTCCCCACACTCGGTCCTCAGCCTCTATGTGACTCCCTCCTCCTCGCCATCTCCAATCTCCCTGGCTGCAGCCTTCACTTCTCACCTTGCACGGCCAACCAACCGGTTCTTTTGTCACTTTAACTCGCTTCTCCCACTCCTTATGTTGTCTGTCCACATACATTTCGTTTCGCACTTCCGTCAAGTGATGGTCCACGAGAGTTGCGGAATACGCGGGTACCTACCTTAACCCCATCCCCCCTTTATTTCTCGGCGCACCTCGACTCACCGGATTCTGGATGCCGTCTTTGCCCATCTCGACAACCCGTTCTCATCTCGCTCAATGCTCTTTGCATTACGAGCCTGAGGGGCTCCGCTACCACGCTCTACTATAGGCTCTCCAAGACTCTAGGGCCAAGCAATTTGCTTTCATGGGCAGGCGCTTGCAACTTCAAGGTGAAGATGCCCATTTGCTGCCGCCCAACCTTTAAGCGCCCACGACATACAGCCAATCATGGAGCTTCGCTAGGCAAGATGCCACCATGCATGGCTCCATACTATGCAACATTTGGAGGATGCTTCCAGGCTCTGTGGCTCCTGATGCCGCCCGCACGAGAGTATACGTGAGCCACTTGGGCTCTCTCGGCTCCTAACGGTCGTGGGCAGCTGTTCCTCATTCATCCATCCATACTAGGTAGGGCCCATATTCTCCATTGCCCCTGCAAATGCCATCCATGCCAGCCTGGATAGTCCCTCTCGTGTAATGTAAAGTGGTGTCTGGTGTCTGTGCCGTACCGAGCGAGTTTCCCCCTCCCTCGCTGCCGCTGACGAAACCCCCGGTTACCCCCTCCATCCCGTCCCATCCCATCCCATCCCATTGCACTCTGCCCAATACTTCCCGCTGCCAGACCCAAACCCTTCCTGGCGCTTCCGTCGTCCTATCTATCTATCTGTCACGTTCTTAATGTTTTTCATGAGCGCGTTTCCATCTACCTGACAAGTTCCAACGTCTGCTCTCTTGTTGAAACTCGCACTTTTTCGTCGTATATCCCGTCTGTGCCGCATCTGCTCCGTCCATCTCGGGCCTAACAAGCCGGCCGGCCATATCTGCGACCTCTTCCGTAAGACTCGGACCCCACTAACCCCCCCCCCCCCCATCAGCTGCGATCCTCTCGAGCATCCAACGGCAAAGCACCAACCTTCGCGACACCTTCGATAGCTCACTATAAATAACTTTCCCCCCTGGCCTGCAGATTTGAGCCCTCGCAGTGCATCGTTCGTATCCTGCACCAAGCCTGCGCGTACCTGCGCAAGCCGAACGCAAGCCATCGACTCCTACCTACCTAGACACGACTCGTCATGGAGCGCAGTCGCGGCGTCCCTGATGCCGAGCTGTTTCTTCACAAGCCTGCCCAGGAAGACTGTGATAGCCCCACGGTCGAGCCTTTGAGGATATTCAAACCTCAGAGCCCCAATCCTTCAAACGACCGCTTCAAGTACCCCGCTCCCCCGTCCGCCTCGGGCTCGTCCTCCTTCATAACGAAACCGACCTTTCCTCTACCGCCAGGCGCCTCGAGCTCCGCCGCACCGCTGCCTTACCCCGACGAAGAAGACCTCCGCCCCGGAAAACCGACTAAGCCTACCATCACTGCCCCAAAACGCTTCGGTTCCGACTACAATGATACCACCCCGCGCTTGAATGCCAGTCCTGTCGAGACGAAGAGCCCTACCCTCGCCGAACGGCGTGGCACAGGTCCGAGGCCCTTGGGCGCTACGTCTCCCCAGAGTCCAGTTGGTGATGACGGCGGTCTCTTCGCGAAGCCCATGACCGCACCGCAGCCTCAGCGTCCGGCCGCTTCTACCACAAATTACCCCTCTTATACCAAGAAGCCTTATTATCCCCCGCCAGCCGGCGCATCCAGCTCCACGCCGCCTGCCCAGAGCCAGTACCAGAGCCGACCACCTGCATCCTCTGATCATCTCGATATGCCTGGGCAGAGCAGTGTCAACAGATTCGCCTCTACCGCTTCAACCTCGACAACCCGTGCCAGTCGGGGATCTCCACCCCCGCCAGAGACCCCGATTGTGGAGCCCGGGGTTATCCCTGGCGGGGGCATCGAGGCGCGATATGCCGCGTCCGGTATTTCGGGCACTGCCACCTTGACCAGCCTGCAGGCGCAACAGGCACAGAGTGCTGCGGCCTCGCAAAGGTTGGCCCAGTATGGTGGGGCACCGCCCCCGGCGCGGCCATGGACACCCACCGAGAACCCAGAGAACCAACCTCACGGACCGCCGACGGTGTATCAGGGTGTGAACCCAGTGGCCAGCCCTACGCAGCCCACGTTCAGTCCTCCGCCTCAGCAGGCGGCGAACCAGGGGGACCAGCCCGCTCTCCAGGTCAGCGTACTCGAACAGGACTACCAGCGTCTGGGCTTAAATGACCCCCCTCCCGCCTACTCGAGCGTCACCCCTGCAAGCAACTCGTCTTACCCTGCCGAGAAGCAGAGGCCTGCCCAGCAAAGAGCAGACTCGACGCCCTCCGTTGCTACATCCGTTGCTCAGTCGCCCCCGAAGAAGCCCGCGACAGCCGGTCCTGCCGCGGCGGGTCTGGCGTCGCCTTCTCTTCAAGGTCACCCGGCCTTCGCTAACGACCCGAGACCCGAGCAGAATGGTGGGCAGTCTTCGACAGCGCAGAGTGCCCCCGTTGTGCAAACAGTCCAAGCCCCTGCGAGCTTTCAAGGCGCCGGCCCGTCCTCGCCGCCTCCGCTGCCAGAAGGCTGGATTGCGCATCTTGACCAGAACTCCGGACAGTATTACTACATCCACTTGGCGTCCCAGGCTACGCAGTGGGAGTTCCCCAAGGGCCCCAACCCGATTCAGCATGAAGCGGCACCCCTGTCGCCTACTACTTCGACATATGGCAATCCCCTCGCCTCGCCCCTGTTCGGGAAGCAGCCCCTTGGGTCTCCCATGTTCCCCCCTCAGACACCAGGCTATGCTGAGAGCATCATGAGCGTCGCGGCGTCTCAGACGCCGACCACGGCTGGGTTCTCCGGGCCGCCTCCGAGTGCCGGTGTAGACATGTACAGAATTCAGCCCACAAACGGTGTCTACTTCGGCCCCTACTTGCGATACTGCAACATGGACTTTGAGAAGGGCTTGTGGCTGGGAAGCATCATGATCGTGACAGACGCACCGCAGCCGCCTACTATTCATATCCACCTGAGCAACGACCTTTCGCCCAACCCGCGGCAGCTGATACCATACAACATCTTTACACACCAGCGCTGGACGTTCTACAAGTACGATATTGAACTACCCATGAGTGAGAACGGAACTGAGAGATGGACGTACGCCGTCACGTCCCACCTGGGATGTACGCGGTACGAGTTTGTTGTTGCCGGTCGTCACGAGGTCGGCTGGAGGTTCATCGCCCATTCCAACAACGACTTCGCTGCGTCAACGTCTCAGGCCGAGCGCTCCAAGCTCGGCGGCGTGGGCTTCATGTGGAAGGATGTGCTCCAGAAGAACGTCGACTGCGGCGGCTTCCACGTCCAGCTTGGTCTGGGAGACCAGATTTACGGTGACAGGCTGTGGAAGGAAGTTCCCTTGCTGAAACAGTGGCTGGCGATGAGCGGCAGAGACAACAGGAAGAATGCGCAATGGACGGCGCGCCACGAGGAGGACGTCTCCCACGCCTACTTCCATTACTACACCAGTCACTTTGACCAGCCTTACTTGCGAGAAGCTTTTGCCCAGATCCCGCATGTTCTGCAGATTGACGATCACGACATGTAAGTCGGAAAGCGGGCCCAAAAAGTGCCAGACATTTCTTCTTCCATTGGCTGACCACACACACACAACCTCTTTAGTTTCGATGGCTACGGCTCGTACCCCGAGTACATGCAAGGCTCGCAGATGTTCAAGAATGTTGGCCGCATCGCAGTCGAGATGTACCTGCTCTTCCAACACCACACGACCGTGGAGATCCTCCGGAACGTCAGCAACGATATCGACCTCTTCACCATCACAAGCCAGGGCTGGCACTTTGTCAAGTACCTCGGTCCCGCGGTGGTCGTCGTCGGTCCCGACTGCCGATCCGAGAGGAACCAGAGCCGCGTCATGGCCGGTCCGACCTACCAGGGCATATTCCCCAAGGTCGCGACGCTACCGCCTAGCGTGCAGCACTGCATCTGGATGGTATCCGTGCCGCTCGTCTACCCCCGCCTCGAGGCGGTCGAGAGCTTGGCCGGCGCCGTGGCGACCGGGAAGAAGGTCGTCAATTCGTCGTACAACCTGCTCGGCAAAGTCACGAGCTCGGTGGCCGGCGTCGTCGGCGGTAAGGACGTCGTGGCGCAGGGCTTCACTCAGGTGAAGAAGGCCGTCGGCAAGTCCGGTCTCATGGGCAACGTCCTGAACCAGTTTGGCGAGATCGACATTGCCGAGATCCTCAAGGACATGTGGACGCACGATTCCAAAGACCTGGAGAGGACGTACCTCATCCGGACCCTCCAGGGCATCTCCCAGCAGAAGGGCATCCGCATGACTTTCTTGTCCGGAGGTAAGTTGGCCCCGCACCTTGGTTTTGTACCGAATCCCACCCCCCCCCCCCTCCTTCCGTACGGTACTAACGCGGTCTCTTTTCTCTCTCCGCAGACGTCAACTGTGCGGGAGCGGGCCTGGTCCACGACCCGACGCACCCGAGCGACCATAAGACAATGTACCAGGTCATCACGTCACCCATCGTCGCGCAGCCGGCCAGCAACTACATCCTCAAGCTCCTCCACAACAACAAGAGCCTCTACGTGCCGCAGAACGGCCACAAGTCCACCCATGAGGTCTCAGATACCAAGGAGGACATGATGGAAATCTTCCACACCGACGCCAGCGGCTCCGCGCGCGAGCTTAAGAAGCTCATGGGCCGCAGGAACTACGTCGCCGTCGTCGTGTACGACCCCGACGCCATCACCGGCCAGCAGCCGCAGCAGCAGCAGCAGCAGCAACCGCAGCAGGGCCTGCAGAAGCTGAGCCTGGCAGTCGACTTCGTGGTGCAGGGCGACGGCGCCTTTGCCGCGCCGACAAAGTACGGGCCTGTGATTGTGCCCCATCTAGAGTTTGGTCGGTAGAAGGAAGAAGGGGGAACGTCGGGTTGAGGACTTTCTTTTTTGAAGTTTGCAACGACTTGTTTTATTTACATTCATGTCCCCCCTTCCCTTTTTTTTTTCTTTTTCCTTGGATATTTTTATATTCTTCTCCCAGGATTTCAGGGAAACCGGAAGAGAGAAGGAGCAGGACACACCCAGCGGCAAGCTGACCAGCTGATGATACTATCCATAGTTGAAATATTTACGTGTCATCAAAACAGCCGCGCGTGTATGCTCCTAGATCTTATGTTCTGCTCGTTGACCATCATCACATTTGAATGAACCATGCAGCGTCCTTAGTCATTTTGATTCGTTCTCCAGTCGCTCTACCGAAAACCCAATCCGCGAGAGGTTGTTCTACCGCTCACCGACACGCAGAGAGGCCTGTTGTTCCCCCCGTGTTATATTCAGCCCAATTCTAGAAGCTAGCCCATACTCTTCTTTCTTCCAACCCCTCATTTTGTCGGACCGTTCCCAGGCCCAATTCACGCAAACCCGTAGATCGCTTGCTCCACGCCCTCCTCAGAGCTTGCATTCTGTTGGCGCGGTTCACAGGTCAAAGGTCTCCTTAATGATGCGCATGGTGTCCTCGGGACCATTAACAGAGTGGCCAATGGTGCGCTCATCGACATAGATTTCGTAGTCGTTACCGCCCTCGAACGTCTTGTCGCCAAAAAAGTGTATCTTTTCGTACTTGATGCCGCCCTCCTTCTTGGCTTCGTTCTCAAGGTGCCTCAAACAGTACGTCTTATCCCAGCCAGCGGGGAAGACGTCAAAGGAGATCTGGCCGCCGATGGAGAAGGTCAGGCCGAGGTGGCCAAAGCGCTCGCGCAGCTTGTTAACGAAGTCGCGGCGGATGTTGTGGACCTTGTCGTACTCCTCAAAGGCCAAGCGCTCGGCGGTGGAGGCGTTGCGGCCAATGGGTGAGATGTTGATCATGCCGTTGCGGAACTCGATGAAGGTGCCGCGCTTGATGGGAATGTCGAGGTCGGCGATGTGATGCAGGGCGAAGCGGACGAGCTCCTTGTACTGGTCCTCGCCGATAAACTTAATAAAGCTGTTGGAGTCGAGGGGCTGGCCGAGCTTGAAGGCAGTCAGGCCGTTCTCAGAGAAGCAGAAGTCAAAGAGGGCGGTCACGGGCGTAGAGGCGTTACCAAGCTGCTCCTGCTGCTTGGAGTAGTCGGAGCCGCCAACGAAGCCGATGGCACACTTTTGGCGGAGGCGGGCAAGGAGCTCGAGCATCTCAGGGGAGGCGGCCTAGGACGAGGATGGGACAAGAGTTAGCTTGGGTTGGAAGAGCTTTCAGGGTTGAGGGGAGAGTGAGGTGTAAGTGAGCTTGGAAAGATGCGTTTGCGGTGGGAGAACGGTATCGAAACTTACAAGACGGGCGGGAGTGAGAGTGCCATCGACATCAAAGAGACAAATGGTATTGCGAAGAGGACGATCCTCAAGAGCAGGGTAACTGGGAAGGGAGGTGGCCATTGCGACAAATCGATCTATGAATGTGCAGACAAAAGAGGCAGGGCCAAAAGCGCAACAGCTTGGGTATCGTAAGTTTGAAGTCGAGTCGAGGTCCCTTGGGAATGCGCACACACCAGGAAGGGGATTTCCTTTTGGAAAGGAGGCGGTCAGGAAGAAGGTCGTAGCTCTTTTCGGGATGTGGCAGGTACGGCGCGGGGTTGCTTCTGGGATGGCGGGGCAAAGGGGGGGGGGGGGGCGGCCTATTTTGCTGCTCAAGGGTCTCTCCTATGGGGCTGATTGGGTTTGAAGCTGCAGGTGCAAAGAACTAATAGACAACAACAGCCATGGATGGCGATGCTGCCTTTGCTTTATATCCTTGATCAAAAAAAAATATATTAACCTTTTAGGACTGGCCTTGACACATATGATTCGGCAATGTTGCTGATACCGTGCTGACTGAACCTGCCAGGTCCTCAATTGACAGATCTCCCAGATTGACTAACACTCATGATGATCTGCCATCCTCTTCCAGTATCGCCGTTGGCCTTATGATGTTGAGGACAGCTTGCTCTTCACGTCTAATTTTGGGCTGTCCATATTGAGACCATTGGCGTCGAACCGAGATGAGGGTGATCGTTTTCGAAACGGCCCGGTTGGCAGTCCACGCAAGTTGTGGCAGTGCTCAATGACGAATATTACTTGTTTACATTACGGGTCCAGGAACGTGGTCACTATGTCCTATGCGCAGGCACCTTGAATGAAGACATCGTGGCCTCTGCAAAGTTCCTGGCCTGTCTTGAAAGTCGCTAGAGACGCAAGGGACCATTGATTGCGGCGGGATAGAGAGCACTAACGCAACGCTAGGTCGTGGTTGATAATTACTAGCCCATCCAGGCTGGACGAATTCCCCTTTGCCGCAGTCGAGCAGGGATGTGTGCTCCGGGTCGTCGGGGCGGCACAGCGCAGGTCGTGCACCGTTCCGATTCGGTGATTGGGCCCGGTCATCAACCTCGGACTTGTCACGGGCTCTTGTTCGAGCAAACATATCATGGAGGGCGCAGGACGTGTTGCATGGAAAGGACAGATATCACGGTTTGTTGTGATCTAGATAGGGCACAGAAACAAGGAGAGTCCCATATCCAGCTGCGCCTCTGTTAATGAAACATGTATGCCACGAGTGACTCACTCTTCCCAGTCGTTCAAGCGATCCGAGGACGCTGTCTTACCCTAAGAACATCACCTAGTCAGTCAACCTGTCAGAGCCACTTGCATCAACTTGTCAAACCTACTCCAGTGTCAACAGACGATTCGAGAGAATCCCCCTTGTCACGGGTAGATACAACCCTCTCGGTGTCAGGTCCTGTCAAACTCAGTGTTAGTCTTGAAAGACACAATGGCTCTAGTCGTGTTTCTTCTTCTTGCCTTGGTTGACCGCTGTATCACTCGTGGCCTCCCGCCTCTTACTTTGGCCACCGGTGCAAACGCCTTCGTCCTTGTCCAAATCGCCCTTCTTGGACATGGTGTCATCTTGGGCGTCTCGCTCAGTTTGCGACCCAAGCCCTGCCGCCTCGTAGGGCGCTTCTTGAGCCGAGAACCTCTCACTCGCTGAATCCGTTTTCGCATCTGCAGTTGTAGAGTGCAGCGGATCGCCCAGAGTCTTCTGGCTCCTTGCCCCGCCCCCGCCATCAGCATCACTTTCATCCGTTCTCAAACTGCGCTGGCCTCCGCCACTTTTAGACATGCCATCCCCAACTTCACCAGAGCTGCGGGCCTTCTCAACTTCTTCGCCACCACTGAAGCCCGCGGCAACTTCCTTCCCAATGCCAACGAGATTCCCCTTCTCTCCGCCGCTGTTGTAGGCAGAAAATGCCTTCTGGGCAAGAGCGCCAATTTTATTGTACTCTGGGCCCTTGCCTACGGCTTGGTCGACTTGGTAGTCGGCAAAGACCTTTTTGGCCTCCAGACCAACCCCCGCCCACTGCTGATTGCTACCTGCGGCCTGTGGCGAATCCTGTTGGCGCTGTTGGCCTTGACCGGCTTGTTCCTTACCGGTGAGCTGTTCAGCCAGATCGGTGACTTTGTCGAAGCCTTCCATTTTGTCCTTGGGGTTTGTTGATGATAAATAATAATCACTAATTTTCAAAGGCTGATCCTCAAACGATGGATTTGTATGATGACCTGTCAGGAGGGTGTGAGGGTCGACAGTTTGCTATCTTAGAAAGGAACGAAGAGGCTGTGGCCGATGCTGATGTCTTATATTTCTCACTCGCCGTTGTGATATGGAGACGATTCCACGATCTCATCAGACGAAGTACAGCTCACTTGGAGGCACAAGGTTACCGAAACACAGATGATCCAAATGGCATGGCCTAGCATACGCATTCGAGCTGAGAGAGTAAACACGTCAGATGAAGTCCTGGGTTACATATTTCGAGGAACTTTTGAAGTTCGTCTTAATGAGAAGCCACAGCTCGGCTGCGAATACCTCTTGTTGAGAAGCACAGCGTATCACAATTCCGTGTGGAACAGACACACCAGATGGTCCTCGACGCGCAAAGCGTGACCATGCCTTACTTCGGAACGTCAGTGTCTGCTCGCTAAATGAAACTATACCTGTCCCTCGTCGGGCATGATAGTCCTTGGAAAGACCAATAGTGGAAGAAAACAACCGATATATCGCCATCAAGATGAGGCTGTGGTAGAATATTTGTAGATTGGGCATTTATGTCATTTCCTGATACCCCTCCTTTGTACTCCCAAGGTAAAGACTGTGTATGAAGAAAGACGTGGAATCGTTTGCTTCTCGTCGGACAATGTGCTGGGGTATACGTATATGTGTAATGTACTAGCACAAACACTGATACAATCCTCCTGTACATACAACTAATAGGGAGGTAATAATAATGTTAAAAGGTAAAAGAATACGATACGTCAGTCCAAACCCCCGTCAACTCCAGAACAACGTTAACAATGGTGCTAACCACCCATAGCACGATCAATCCGTATCCTATCTTGCGTGACATCATCCACTTGTTCATCGGAACGATGATCAAGAGGGCTAGTAATGTAAGAAGCAGAGTGATGGCAGAAATCATCAATGTGCCTCCGATCTGGACCTCATAAGGGTGGTATTTGAGTGGCCTGTCGGGGTGCTTCTTATGACGATGATTGGCGGCCTGAACCATCATGTAAACGCCGCCGATGCCAATGCCAAGAAGGATATTGAGCATGGGTCCGCCGAAGCAAGCGGATCTGATGAGATATTAGCATGGCCATGGGCAAATCGAGCTACGGGAGAACTTACAGAGCCATGACCGGAAATCCAAGCCGGGCAACAGTGATGTCGGCAATCAAGTCACCCAAACTGTTTCCCGCTGCAAAGATAGTCAGCCCGAGAAGTGCTTCTGAGATGCCAAAGATCACTCCAAAGGCTTTCAGGACGCCAACCACTTCGCCAGCAATAGTGGAGATCCAGGCGACAGAGATTATAAACCCCATGAAGCACAGCAGAAAGTGATATTTTGGCCTTTTGTCGGGGCTCGTCGTCAACAGCAGAAATCCGAGAAGTACCGTAGACGCCATGAGTGTATAGAGAACGAGCCTAACGAGGATCTTGTACGGTTGATCAAAGTCCTCTTTCATGTTCGCCCACAATATAATGACGGCAAATATAGGACCGGTGAAAAGTTGAATCGCGACAAGCCATCTGTTCCACTGTCCGGATTCATCGACAGCGGCAAGGCTGTCTTCTGAAGGCAATGCTACTTGTTTGGTGTGTTGCGGATGGCTCGCACATATTTCTGCCGCCACACGAGCACCATTCGGGGAGTCGATTGCGATGAGCGCTGGAGAGCCCTTCGGAGAGTGATCCTTTGACGACTGATGAATGGAATGCACAGAATGCACACGAGAGTGTGCCAAAGTGCTCCGTCTGAAGCGCTGCCACTCCGTCTCTTGCTCGATGCCCCCGTAGATAGCTGGAGTCACAGCATCGCAATGAGCATGTTCCCGCATCAATGGATCCGCAGCAGTTTCATCTAAGGAATCTTCAGCGCTCTCATTTTCTACCACCGGTAGCGTCAACACCAGCAGCAAGATGCTTGGGACAGAGATTGCACTGACAAATCTGTCCCAATGACTCTTTTGCTTCCAGCCCAGCAAAGTCGGGAATAGCGTCGCCCAGAAGATGTGCGGTGGGGGCAAGATTGCGTATGGCCACCACCTCACTGGCTTGGGAGTGGCCATTTCATAAGGCGCAACGGGAACTTCTAGGCGACCTAGGCTGCGCGACATGAAATAATCGGTCTGCTCATTCTGGGCAGCCGGCGTCAGGGCAAGAGGCGACTCTGTATAGCCGGGGAAAGGCGACACAGGCGAGGACCTGTCGCTGAAGCTTCCGCGCCTACTTGGTATTTGGAGTGTAAGTAGGCCACCTGGGGACGGCCGAGGCTCGATAGCATCGCTGCCGCCTGAATCTTGACGCTGGGGAGGCGCCATATCAACTGGAGGAGGTGCCAAATTGCCACCGATTTTGAAAGCCGGCGATCGACTTCGATTCCTAGCGTCTTGGGCCTTGACTTGTTGGATTGGGTTTGCTTGGGCCGCTGAAGGGGGGAAACGCCAAGGGGAGGGATCTCGACTTGTGACGAAACCCGAAACGTCGCCAGATGACAAGGCTCGATTCCTATTTTGCCCCCACTCTTCAACCGCGCCGATTGTGTACCTTCCCGAGTCGGAGGGCGGCCCCAGTATCGTATTTGTTTCGCTGGCACCCCCGAGATGGTTGACCGAATATGCCCGGCCATGTATCGGTCGCATTCTGTGATTGCTTTCCTTTTGTAACTGAGCGAGAGTTGACCGGAACTCCAAGGCACCGACCAAACTAGGGCGGATAGGCGTGAGAGTGTTGCGTCGTCTGCCTCTAGGTCGCAACACTCGCATGTTGCTTGCCATCTCCGCCACTACGTGCCGCCCATGGTCGCTATCTTCCGTCTCATCTTCTTCTTGAGCTGCATGACCATCAACTTCAATTCGTGGTCCCGCTTCCAGCATATTGATATCCCTAGTGTTAGAGGCGTCTGCAGACGTTACGCGGCGGTCCTCGTCGTCGGGATCATCCCGGTACGGCTCCGGGGCCAGTTCATCGCCGAGATGCCCCACCGCTCCGTATACATGGCCTCGTGCTGCGGCTTCCCGGGCCCGCTGCTGACTCCGCCTCGTTGAATACCAATGCCAAGTGACAACGGTAACCACGTAAAACATGTAGTAGCAAATCATCGTTATGCATTCCCATAGATGCAGGTGGCCGTCGGCCAGGAATAACATGGTAAAGCATACGGCGACGATGAAGAAGGATAGATCCCGGACATAGGTCTTCCTCCCCACTTTAAACTCGCGGACCAGCGCCATGGATCCAGCTACCACGGCGGTGATGAAGCTCGCTGCGCCGATCAGCTCTCCCACCGCCATGCTGGCGCTGTTGGAGCCCATGGCCGCAAAGGTGCTGAAGACGTCGGGAGAGCCATTACCAAAGGCCAGGAACGTGACGCCAGCTAGACTCTCGCTAAGGCCCAGTATGGCAGAAATGGTGTTGAGGTTGACGCTGAAGAAGTCGCTGGCGGCGATGCCGATGGTGGTGAAGAGCAAGCCGAGCCAGCAGACGAGGACAACGAAGGCCAGGGACTGGGCTTTGGCAAGACTGCAGTAGTACAGCGTCAGGTAAGAGAAGAGGCCAGCCTCATCATCGGCGCAGTGTGCCTTGACAAAGGCACACTGGTCGTCGGCGCGGTGTACGTCGCGGCATGCTGTGAACTCGGATCGTTTGGTGAGGGGCGAGGTGTCTTGTAGGCGAAGTTGCCTCTCGGTCGTCTTGGTCAAAAGGGACCACGATGCCAAGAGGGATATCAGGACGACGGTTGCATAGAATGGCCGCAAACGGAGACCGCTCCCTCGAAGCTTGGAGGCCGCTGGCATGCTGACGTCAAACCTGGTATGCAGTTGGCTCATCCGAAGCCATGGCAGACCGCACTTGTGTTGACGTCTGTGTGATACCGCTCGCTCCACTGCGCAAAGAGGAATGTGTGTCTCTAAAAGAAGTCGCAATACATACAAGAAGGAGAGGCTGCAGCGGGTTTGAGCTGAAGTGCGAAAAAGCACAGCGCTTTTCACACTCAAGTACGGTTCATGAGGTCTGAGGGAGGCAGCCCGCGAAAACCTGCCTGAACCCCAGGGGCTGGGGCGCGTCGCAAAAGTTCTTGGCCACGTCCGCAGGTAGTGCCTTGGTTGAGACAAGCCCGCGCCTGCAGCCTGACAAAGAACGGGACAGCGGACTGTCAGCAACGTGGCTGTGTATCATTGAAACGGCAACTCGAAGAGAGAGGGGCCGATTACAACGGCAACTGCAAGAGAGTACCTAGACCACAGCACCCGACAGACCTACCAAATGGCGTCACGTGATGGTACCTCATAGTCATAATGATGGAGTTTGGACGAAACGGGAATCAGTCAGGATTTCAGCTTCCCCGCCCCACGCCGGCCCAAAAGGGCGGTATTGGCTCCTGAGATTTAAGGCCAAAGCCCTTTATTGTTGTTTCGCGTCCCGTCGCTTGGGGCGTGCTTGGTGGGGAAAGTAAACACAAGGACCAGCGCTCAGAGCACACAGCACGGCAACAATCAATAGGTCTGACGACCAACCTCAGTGTCAACAACACAAAAAAGATGCCTCGAGTGGCCCAAGTATCGCGCGCCAGCAGCGTCAGAGCGACCTCCGGGTCGATGAATGCATCGCCATTCAAGAACTCACCGGTCAAGTATGCTTGGCGACCTTGCCACCCCTCGCCGACATTTTGCCTAGCAACGGAGCTAACCATCATCTAGAATTCCCCTCAACGATGATGCTGAAGAAAAGGCGCGGCGAGCGCATTCGCGCCATGCATTTCACGAGCGTCAGCGCAACGAACTGAAGGCAGCCGCCGCAACCCCTTTGCGCAGGAACAACGGCAGCTTGGAAGACCTTGAGAATGACACACCAGGCTCGAACCCCAAGACACCACACGCCCGAGGGAGCCGTGGTAGGCAGGTTGTTGACGACGATGACGAGGGCTTCGTCGTTAGCGGAAGCGCGGTCACGCCTATGAAGCGCGTCCCAATTCTCGCCAACTTCGAAGAATGGATGAAGATGGCAACGGACAACAAGATCAACGCAAACAACTCCTGGAATTTCGCACTCATCGACTACTTCCACGACATGTCGTTGCTCAAGGAGGGTGACGGAGTCAACTTTCAGAAAGCCAGTTGCACATTAGATGGCTGTGTAAAAATCTACACTAGCAGAGTCGACAGCGTCGCAACCGAGACCGGCAAGCTTTTGAGCGGTCTTGCGGACAGCAACAACAAGAAGAAAGGCAAGGAAGGCGACGATGCTGAGGGCGAGGAGAGTGAAGAGGAGATTGATGAGGACGGTAACGTTAGGAAGAAGCCGAAGCGAAAGGTATGTGCGAGAGTTCACTGTCCATAATGAAATGCTAACCCTAGCAGACCCAGCGATCCTCTGAAGCGACCCTCGCGCCTTCATTCTCTTCGCTCCAGCTCAAGAAGTTCGAACTCGAGTTCGCCGTAGACCCTCTTTTCAAGAAGACTTCGGCCGACTTTGACGAAGGCGGTGCCAAGGGCCTGCTTCTCAACCATCTCATGATCGATGCGCAGGGTCGTATCGTCTTCGACAGCAGCGATGATGTCGGCGACGCGCATACCTCAAAAACAAGAAAGAAAAACGACGAGACTGAGGCTGAGGATGAGGACACTGAGATGCAAGATGTTTCGGCGATACAAGAAGAACAAGAGCAGGAGGAAGACACTGAAGACGTGGAAATCGACCTGGGAGCGCTGGGTGCCAAGTTCTTCCCCGACTTGGGCCGCCTTGACGAGCTAGACGTTTGTCCGTCCTTGAAGAACTTTGACCTTGGCAACCCTTCAGGGTCCATGGATATTCCTTTTCTCAAGGCGCCAGAGGACTGGAGAGGAGACCAGGACAAGGACAAGTCCCCTGACCTGCTCGGAGACAACTCTGGCATGTTCATTGACGGCGACAACGCGGCTGGCTTCGACGACGACGACGACCTTGGCCTCGGCGGCTTCGAAATTGGTGCGGACGTCGCATTCGGTGAGGGCGGCGAGGCTTGGGCCAGGGAAGCTGCCCTTGAGCCGCAGATGCGGGTCTACGATGCTGGCCTTGGCGAGGATGCTGCTGGAGGTGATGGCGTAGAAATGCTCGATCAACGGGACGGTGATTTTGTCGTGTCAATGTCCCACGCACAAAGCGCCGACAAGATGCATGAAGACATCCTCGGTTACTTCGACCAGGCCTTGCAGAAAAACTGGTCCAGCGCTGAACACTGGAGAATCCGAAAGATAAAGGATGTTAACAAGCCCGCAGGCCCCGCCCGCGTGCGGAAGGAGAAGGAGCCCTTCGAAATCGACTTTTATGCGCCACTCGACCAGAGCTTGGCTGATGTATTGTTCACTCAGGCCTCCAGCAACTCGGCCATCTCTATGCCCAAGAAGGACTGGAAATCGAAGTCACGCAACCTGCTGCCAGACGACAAGCACTTCAATTCCAAGTCACTCCTTAACCTTTTCCTCAAGCCCAAGGCTCGTCTAAGCAGACGAAGAGTATTGGGCAACAGGGGCGGTATATTTGGCACTGCTGGGCCAGAAAGGGATGTACCGGAAGGCGAGATGGATGAGGCATTCTGGGCACAGCAAAAGGCACCGATGAAGAGCGAGGAAGAGACGCCGTTGCCGGAAGGAGACTATGACGCCAACTTTTTCCAGGACGACGCTCTTCCTTTCGCTGGAGGCCTGGATGATGAGGACGATGAGTTTGCGGATGCCCGTGAGCATTTCTCGCCCATGGCTGAGGGTGAAGCTGGTGCCACGGAAGCGGCTGGCTTGACAGCCCTGCTCGGCGGCGATGCTGCAACCAATGCTCTGACCGGTGCTTTTGGGACGACGCTGGTCACGCAAACTCGTCGTCTCCGGCCAGACTACGTGCAATACGCACGTGTGGCCAAGAGGGTGGACGTCAGGCGGTTGAAGGAGGAGATTTGGAAGGGCATGGGCCTGGAAGGACTGGATGCTGTAAGCAAACCCCTTTGCTGTGTTCGCGTCGCTTATGTACTGACTCTAATACCAGGACTCTGCGCCTAACAATCCCGCGGCCGCTACACCCGCCGCGCCCCAAGAAACGTCCAAGGACACATCACTGAGATTCACCGACGTCATGAATGGTTTGCACTCGGTCTACCCGAAGCAGATGATGGAGGACATCTCGACGAGTTTCTGCTTTATCAGTCTGCTACATCTCGCCAATGAGAAGGGCTTGGTAATTGAGAAGACCCCTGAGCTTACGGAACTAAACATCCGCAAGGACTGGACTGCTGAAATCACAGGGGCGGAGTAAGATGGGCCAGAAACTTGAAAAAAAAAAATCCGGATCCAATTCGCAACTAAGTTGTATAGCCGAGGCCAAGCGTTCTATTTTGTTTAACGACGACACGTTGGTTTTTGTTTCTTTACGGTTGGGTACGTTCAATCATGAACTGGGCGGCAAAGAATCCTTATTGACGCCTGTCTGACATTCCGAGCGGCTGGGAGGGGTTTAATGTGATGTCTTATGAACGAGTAGAGAAACAACCCGGACCAGCATAAGAGGAGTTTGGAGTTGACGGCCCAGCCATCTATTATTCCATTACATATTCGCCAATCTCCCAATCTAATAGTGTTCCCGTCGACTCAATCGCCTCGACGAAGGGCGACCTCCGCACGGGAATCAGTACTTGTTCCCATTTGAGCTTTGGCAACGCCAGTTACCTGACATCTCAGGTCTGGGATCGAATCATGTTTCCCCACGGGTCCCTCCCACAGAGGAGCTAGCTTCGTCCCTTTGGACACAGCAACAAACCCAATCAATTGCCATGGTTGCCTCAACACAACACTACTACATCTGGAGACTGCAGTGATCTCAGTGCATTAAGTAGTAAAAGAAACCCTGGCAAATCTAGAGGGTTTCTGAAACCGCCCCTACCCATTATCGTGTCTTCAAGCATGCTGCAATTCTATTTCTGTATCGAATCCGTTCAATCATGAAAGAGTACAGGAGGTTAAGCCTCCCGTGCTCGTTGTATGACGGTTTAGGTGGTGAGGTCGATCAGGCGGGTTCATTCCCCCGTTCATGCATCATACGTAGGCATGATTATCTGACATCCTTGGGAGGGTGATACCCCCTTTCAATCTTTCGGATTTCATCTATTCTTATCTCTTTCTATCAGGATATCCCGAAACCCGTCTCGTATCCGAACGGGTTCGTGGATCGTCCACATCCCAAGGCCACGCAGGGACCAACCAGCGGTCGTTGTTTTGACGTTCTCGCCGTCCCCCCCGATTGGATGAAAAGCCCAGGCCCCGCCTCACGGAGGAACCCATCCTGCCAAGGCGAGCCGGGAGTTGGTGTTTGGGGGGAGGCGGAGGGGGGGGCTTAATTCATGGCTCGAAATGTTGACTACATGATGACGTTGAAGGCACGGCAAAAGTCTTGAAATGAGCGTTGCGCGTGTACGCAAGACCCAACATTGTTCCAGCGAATGGAGAGTGGGAATGGACTTGCTGGAGCATCAGATTAGGAAGGACCCTTCAAATCGCGTGTTGGCATTGGCGGACCGTACAGCTGAGGTTGGTGGGTGTCTTTCTCGATTTCCATATTTTCGCCGCTGCCCCCCCTTCCCCCCCCCCCCCCCAGTCAGTGTTTGATATTGGAGAGATTAGAGAGGGGAGGCACGTAAACAAGCGACGCTCGTTGTAGACGTCATATCGTACCAACCATCTTCCTCATACGCCGGTCGCGATTCATTGTCTTGTTTTAGGAAATTCTCTTGCGATTCACTTTATTCGAGGCTATCCCTCATGCCGCTACTTGTAATTTTCGAGGGGGAATCTCTAGCTGTTAGAGAGCTGTTTTGTATCATGCATCACCAGTTCCATTCCTATATCCCACAGTAGCCGTATCGTCTGGTCGTGCCACGCAGCTCATAACCCTCTGTGTCGGGGCGAGAAGAAAAGATGCCGTGTCCGCACAACCCAAACGCCGGTCAAGGTTTTCCGAAAACGCCGCCATTAAAAGAAGATTCCGAAATGATGCCCAGCAAGATGCCAAACCATGAGGGTATTCAAATACTCAAACATACCAACTTGAGCCTTGCGGCTTATTTTGACCATCGCGCTCATCCCATCGACAATACACAGCCATCAGTAAACAACCAAAAGTGAAGCAAGACGTCGAGAATGACACCAAAGTGCCGCCAGCTTCGAAAGCCTTTATAATAGCCATAACAATAGGTCTTGCGTCAATAACGCGCAACCGTTATTGAACACGCCGGTTGACTATTTCGCCAGCTCGTACCAAAGCGCTCATTCCATCGAGCTTTGGATCGCTTCTCTCTTGGACCCCAAGTGAGGTCTGAGATGACGCGTGGGATGGCGCATGCGAAGATGCGTGTGACGACGCAATGGATCCTTCTGTCCCCGATGAAGAACTCGACTGGAAGCGCAACAAGGCAGGTGGCGGCGAGTGGTAACCTTGAAACCTCATTAGCTTCGGCGGAAAGCTATGCGAAGGATGACTGTGTGTACCATTAATAGCCCCAAGGGAGCCCTGCGGTTGACCAGTAAATACTGGTTTCTGGTCCGGACCGGTTGTGAAGGCAGATGACTGAAGCTCGTACGGTGAAGCCAGCGGGGTCTTGTTCGATAACAAGGCATGGATCGGAAGTGAAGAGTCACTGGGCGTTCGAGGGTACGAGCCGGATGACGTGGAGCTTCCTGCCGACGAATATTCGTGCTTTAGTGGCGGTGGGACCGAAGAGCCTGGGTGCGGAGGTGGTGCGAAGCCACCGAACCCATTGGCCTCGGGAGATCTCGATACACCATTCATCCCCCGCCCATTGCTGAACATATCCGACAGCGACGGCAAATGAGTTGTTGACCCGGCCACCTCTGTGCTGAGTGGGTTATCCGTCCATGTCGGGCGACGACTACGATTCTGGGACGCACGGGGGCTTGTCGAGTGTAAGCTGTCTCGGTCGAATTGAGTACTGGTGGGCGAATGAACGGCGTCGTCCGCGACATGATGGTGCGAGATTGGCGTCGGGACAGCCGTCGAATATTGAGACTCAGATACCGATACCACAGAACCAACTCGTTGCTTCCGGTTCGGAGGCGGCTCACTCCCTTGGTGGCTCTCACTGCCACTCCCGGTGCTGCTCAAGCTACCAGGTGTCGCACTTGCACTACCATTTTGCAGCCGGGCGCCAGTATCCAGCTTCTGACGTTTAGATGACTCTTTTGCTGGATTCAAAGTCAGGCTCAAGGCCACAGCTGAGAGGCGAGTAAGGACATACCTTGAGTGGCAGACGCCTGCCTCGCCTTGAAGTCTTGCAGGTAAAGGTTATATTTCTTATACTCTGGAGTCTTCTTGTATTCAGCCAGGTCGTGGTTGTACTTTTCCTTTGCTTTGAGAGCTGAGGTCTCATAAGGCTCTTTCTCACCCGGCGTCAGGTTCTGCCAATGCTCTCCAACAAGTTTAGCTATTTCAGTGAAAGTCAAATTTCGGCCCTTGAGATCATCACGCATCTCTGTGTACTAATCAGCCAAAGCTCGAGACAATGAGCGGTTACTGTCGTTGGAAAACTTACTGTTAGAGAACAATACGTAAGCCGACGGCGGCCGTTCTGGTGCGTTCTCATCGGGCTACCACATCGTCAGCGATATTCGCGCACAGGGATACAACCAGAACGGGCTCGGCACAAACCTTAGGATGACGGCGATACTTGCGTTTGGTAACAACAGGGCCATCCTTCACTTCGGGTCGAAGCTGTTCTGACCGTTGAGTCTCAGGCTTGGGCTCCTCGGCAGTTCCTCTAGTAGGCGATATGAGCGACGCGTCAGGGGCAAGGCCTCGCGAATTGGCAATGCGCCTTTGCAATTTCTGAGCCGGTTCGTCAGTTTCCGTCGATTCAATGCACACTATTGGACTTACACGTCGGTGCCCTAGTTTGACTCCTAGCGCGTCCCTGATACAGTCCTCTGTTAGCCTCAGGGACAGAGTAGACAAGTGGGATGGTGCACTGACAAGTCGGACTCTGTAATGTCCAAAATCGTCTCCCATGTGTCGAAACCTTGCTCAATGAAGATGCCGAGGTATTGCGAAATGCCCAGCTCTGCGAAGATGCCCTCCAGTTCATGCGCCATGGTAAGTAAGGGTGGGGTTGGTGCCTCAAGATTGTCGATTTGTTTGGCCGGCGTCGACGAATCGAGGATCGACGTGGATGCAGTGTTCTGGCGTCGTCGACGTTTAACGACGCGGCGTACGACCGTTACGTCCTTCGTTCGGTTTCGGCTCCGGACGACTCGTTCCCATCTACTCGCCCTTTCGAAACACTGCGCGTCGGTTCGGGTTGCTCTTCGAATTCGAATCAATTCCGGAAAGTCTGCGTGCAGACTACTGTCGTCAAAGTCCTCCTCCCAAGATCAAGTCAAAAAAAGTTGGGCAGCGACCGGCAAATGCGATGTACTTTTTCAAAACAACGAGCGATTCTGAATTTCGTGGATGTTCAGTACAGTGGAAAATGATGCGGTGATGTCGTCGTGGTGGCGAAACGAAGGCTCTGTGAAGGATATGCTAAGTCTGGGTCTGCTGAGAAGGTTAATGCTGATGCTCGTCAAAGTCGAAGGTGTGCAGCAAGCGTAGCGTGGATATACCAAGTTGGGTGGCTGCACATATAGAGGACGGATCTCGATGACATTGTGAAGGAGACCGAGCTCCGGGGTGTGGGACAACGGGATCGACCAGGCAGAGAGGGGCCAGGTGGGATGCGCTATGAGAGGATACGTACAGTACAGCTTTTGGGGTGCGTTTTCTGAACCAGCTCAGCGATTTTACAGCCGCATGAACGACAGGAAGAAGTAGCGAGACGAGTGAAGGGCTCCAGGACGCGTTAAGGAGAAAGGGAAGACGGCTCTCAGTGCTGCCCGTTCAAGAGGGAGAAAAGGGTGAAATTAAGGAAGAAAGCGAGAAGCCGGCAGCGAAAGTCTTTTTTCATCCCCCCCGTTTCCTCTCGCGGATTGGACTGGAACGGTGAAGAAAAGACTAGGGTTGGCGACCGTCTGTGAAGACGGAGGGTGGCTTTCAGAGCAGAAAGGGATACAGAACGGAGGGTTAGGTAAACGGTTGATTGTTGGCGCACGAAGTAGCCCCGCGGTGATCGATGCGGATTAAGAAGTGAGGTCAGAGGTGTCAAAAGGGAATCTCAAAGATGTAGGGTGTGTGTGTGTTGATGTACTGGGTATTGGGTAGGTAGCCTCAGACGTCGCCGCAGACTTGTGATCCGGGGTGGCACGCCTGTGGCCCAAGCAGAGAAGCTAAAGTAACAGACTGACAGATATCTCAAGGTACCCAAGACAAGCTCCCTTGCGTCTGATCGCAAAAATCGACTTTTAGGAAGTCGGAGAGGATTCCAGCATCAGAAAGCATCTCTACTGGAAGCCCATCGCAAATAAAAGCGGGATCAGCCAGCGAAGGAAATATGGGGACATTGGGAAGAGATGGAAAGGCATGGGTTCTCAGCGAGTCAGGAACAAGAAACGGCCGCTTAAGATGGGCCCTCGGGGCACTTGCAAGGACTGTACCGGTACATGAAGCGCGTGCCTGGTCCATGTCCCTTTCCATTTTCATCTTGCCCCAAGTGGCAGGGCATTCACTCGCATTTACGCCTCAGGCAGAAAGAAACAGCGAGATGGAAGCGGGCTAGCCTGGAGAGAGACAGAGAGGGGCGAGGAAAGAGAGGGAGGGTGCTGTTATGAAGAAGGAAAGGGGGGTTTGTCCATCAACAGTCCTACCCGCCCCCTCCTTGTCCGCCCTTACCTGCCTAGATACTTACCTGCACTACCTACGATACACGTACCTCAGTACTGGCATACGAGTGGGATGCGTACTCTACCTACCACCCACACATTAACATGCACCGTAGAGGCCTTCTGCCGCGCCGTTCACTTGTACACTAGCAGCATCTGCAGACGCCGCTGTTGGAAACCCGCGCTGACTGACCATTGGGCGTGCAACCCCTACATCTACAATAGGTAGGTAGCGTAGCTATATTAGTACCTACACTACTGCTGTGCTCTTGCTTCTGTGGCAATGTTTGGTCCTCCCATACCAGCAAGGGTTTTTCAAGCTGTCTCTGGCAGCATCTTCCCCCCTGATAACGGCCGGCTTCCATTTTGGCCTCTCGACTTGTGTTGCTTGTAGAACACCATTCTTCAACATCGTTGACCAAGAACGGCACTGTCGCAGCGCTTGGCGATGAGGAAGGAAGACATCGTGGCATTCCTTCTGTGAATAAGCCGACGGGACTGATCCCACCAATAAAAACAACGCAGGGGAACGACGTTAGGCTATCGAACGGGGCCGAGCATGCAAGTACACTAGAGATGGAACTACGCAATACGAGCAGGCTGAAGCGAAGAGAATCTAGATGTCCATCCATTTCAACTGCAGTCGACAGTACTTCCTAGACAAGCGCTCTTCGATATGTCAGCGGTTGAATAACTAGGCAAGCTAGTTCGACCACCGCACATGGCTAGGGCCACACCTCTCTGCGGGGAGACGGAGCATTAAGCCAAGTTTGGAAAGGCACTTGAAATCGAACAATTGCGCCGTGATCGAAAGCCGCTACCCCCTTGCTGCAGCACGCTCACGCGGATGGAGCTGGCCGCTATGGGCCACAATAGTCGAGGAACGCACCGCGTTCGTAGCTGGCTGGGTCACGGTGCGCGGATGAGAGACAATAGCCAGCGACGAAGACGATGCAATATGGCACATCCGTCCCTTGTTCGGCTGGCAGAGGGTTTCCCGTGGACTTGGTAAATGGCCCTGTTAACGGGAAGAACCACGTAGATGACACGCTAATGTTTCGACCGCAAGACTCCAAGATGCTGCTTGCGACATTGAACATGAAGAAGTAAACAAATCCCCTGAGCAAATTCGTCGATGAGTCAACAAGTCGCAAATGCTCTACTATGCAACACGACTTGGGATTGATAGATGAATCAGCTTTCCCAGCATGATTGATTATTCATGGTATACATCATGCCGTGTAACTCTGGCTATGAAATGGGCAGCCACTTGGCCATCGACTGATGTGGAAAATAGCTCGGTATCCGATTCGAACGGGATGATTACTATGGGGCAAAGGACAAAGACCATAGCCAACTTAGAGATTGCGCATTTGGCCAAAAGATGGTATTTGGCCGCCAAGTGAGGCTGAGAGCACATGCACCTTTTCCGGGTTATCCCATCTCCACAATCCATCAGAGCGTTCTGGAACTTGGGCCATCTTGCCCAAGGTAATCGAAAAACAAGGTGACGTTTGGACACCGAAAGACACTCTCGTCAAGGGCACGCAACAAAGGACATGCATCCCGAGGTCATCTCATGAAGTTGGCATCGCAAATCAGGATGGATCATGGAGCAACCCAGCGTTGTCAACCAGAGAATGGTAAGGTATGACGGAGCGTTACAGTGGCAGCACCACATATTCTCATTCGTGGCTTGTCTTGGTAATGGTTTTCATGCACCCATCGTCATGATTGTGGGCCTTCACCCATCCATAAGGTTCAGTGAACGTTCTGGACTTGTCAAGCCATACGACGAGGGAACGCCTGCTGAACGCAACCGCCAGTCAGAGGCTGTTGCTGGACGCCCAGGCGCGACTGGAGGGTGGCGTTGACGTGTCCATGGAGGGCAGAGAGGGTTGGTTTCGCAGCGGACCGCGCTACGAGCCGGCAAGTAGCGCTACAGAGCGTCAACACATACAGCAAGCAGCTAGTCACCTCCCAATTCAACTTTGACATTTCGGGCTTCCCACCGTCGCTAGGGTCCTTGAGTGCTTCGATTCCTCATACGATGATGCCCACGCTGGCTGACATTAGGGAGTATGAAGGTCACGTCACCGCAAATCCTTTGTGGGCCATAGTTTCATCAAGAATTGGGAAGTAGCGGGCAGCAAATGATCCGAGGGAAGCGATCGGCTTCTCCTGGCGCCGAGGGAACGGAGACGGTGGTTGTGAGAGAATGGAGGAGGAAACAAAACACCACCACGAACGGGGGTAGCCAGTGGAAGCTTGCGCATGCTCCAGAAGCGCTTCGTCATGACGGAGATGAGGAGTACGATCGCGGACGGCACAGACGATCGCAGCGGGACACGGTCAACAGGGCTGATGCTGCCTTTCGAGATTCGGGAGCCTAAGTGAGAGGTTGGTGCCGAATAGGTATCCTACAGTAACCACCAAGAAGTCTGGAAACCTTGTATCTAAGATGCACCACATAAATCATTGCCTCCTAAGTTTCCAAACTTATTGGTAGTGACTGTAGGTACCTACCATGTGCGAGGGCCTCATGGTCGCCAAAGCTGGTGTTGGTGCAGGCGCAGATCGCTGGACAGGGCAGCCGAGCTAAGCAGCCAGCGCGAACGCAAAACCGTATGTTACGGAAGAAGGGGGGAACGCAACGATTGCGACACAGTCAATTCCAACATCTCGATCGCGAACGCCCATTCCTAGTCATCGAGATTGAGCAAATGCCACCAATTAATCACGGGAAGATTGGCCGCCAGTGCGTCGTCATGAGGGGGTGCGGCATCCCATCTTGCTTTGTTTGGAATCCGATATTATCGTTCCTGATGAGCCTCAGCAAAAGTCCGATCCGCCTGCAGGAGGGTTTTGTTGGTCATCTGGAAATGCGCTGCGGCATCGAAGAAGTCAAAGGAGATCCCAACTGAAGCTAGCGTTTACAGTAGGCGGGAAGGGGGAGGGGGGGGGGGGGGGGGGGGGGGAGATTGACAGTTTTCCAGCGCTCCACCTAGCCAAGTGGGGGGGGGCTCGAGCCAAAAGCGGATGTGATAGGTCAGAGGCTGTACCCAGGTACTCTGCAGAAAACGCTCGGTGGTGGTTGGTGATGCAGATCAAGACCGGTATTAGCAACATACCTACGGCTACTGGATTTTCGATTCACCATGCCTCTCATACCTTTTTCATAGGAAATGCTGATGGATTCCGGCTGAGTGACTGACACCTCGGGTGTGGTGTTAGATAGCGACCCAGTGTGTGGGGGACGGAACAGGGGACATAGATACGGCCAAACTGGCACCACGCGCATCTGTAAAAGACCATCATCATCTTACACTACCTACGGTACGATACACAGGACGGTAATGTCCAATATCGGTACCCTGCCTGGCTTTTTCCCTTGCTTGACTCACAATACCAGCCGGTAACATAATGTCACACCCTACCTCAATCACGCTGCTCAAAAAAGGCTCAGGTAATCTTGTTTCGTTGCCAATTGCAAGGTGCTCGTCACCAGCCAGTTACATCGGCGACAGAGATACATAGATATATTCTGCAGCAGAGGCCAGTACGGTACGTAGTCGTAAAGTATGGAGCTCATCCTGGGATGTAGCGACGAAAGCAACATTTCAACCTGGGCTAACGATGCTTTCTCCCATAAGCCTGGCACATGGTGGGAAACATCCTTCGATCATCAATCTATCTATCTGTCTGCTGTACGACGATCGACCAAAGGGAAGAGTCAGGTGTTAGCATTGAGCCGAAATGGCCGCGATACTTTTTCGAAACCTTGCAATCTGTCTTGTACCAGTGAGTTAATCGAGTGCATCCGAGGTTGCATGCACGGGGTTGTTGTTGCTACCCAGCGTATCCACCAGTGTAACGTCATAAACGGCGGCAACTGTTGAGATTGCCAATAGAGAAACCCCAAGCAAGGTTGGGCTGTTTGGGTCAGAGAGCAAAAAAACTTATTTCAATGCCCAGAGGCGGATTCGAACCGCCGTCAACACGGATCGCTGTATAGAAGAACCACAACGTATCATCCTAACCAACTAGACGATCTGGGCCACTGATTCAGTGTGAGATTTGCGTGGGGAATATCGTACTTATGAATATAGTTCTACTGCATTAGAAAGAGTGCCCGGCAAATAGCTGCAGGATATCATGAAGTCGAGTGTGCTGTGTGGATACCTGGGTCTCGTGCGGGTGCCATTATTATTGGTATTCCATTATTACTCTACTGCACCTCCTGCAACTGCGTTCAATTCCCGGACTCCACTATACCAGTCGCCGATGGTATATTATATAAGCAGATATATACATGCATCTATGTTCCAGTGTTAGCAAAAAGTAGGGGCCTGAGCAATACCACAACACTGTACAATTCTGTCGCTGGCAAAACTAGCCATCGACAAACCCTACCCAAGGACCGTACAAATCTCATGTCAATTATCCTTGGATACTAGCATTCATTCACGCGCACCAGATCCTCAGACGACACCGAGTTATTGCCTTTCCCTCGGGAGTCTCGTTCATTTATTAGCAATCAGCTTGAGTCACCCCACAGAAAGGGAAGAAAAGGTCAAATTATCGCAATTCCAGCCCTAGCCTACCTGCCTGCCTGCACACCAGCCGTGCTCTGTGGCCCAGTCAACGACCATCATCGCAGCAAAGAGTATCCGCATTTATCTTATTACGACAAGACTTGTGGAGAAAAGGCAAAAGGCAAAGAAAGGGTAGGAAATAAAAAAGAGGGTGGCATCTCCCTCAAGACCCCCAGATCAGGCCATTTCTCCCGTTTTCCCAGTTATCTTTTTTACCCTCGACCCTTTCGATTCGCTCGCCCCGTCGCCGTCGCCGAAGATGGTCCCAGCGCCTCAGGAGCCTGAGTCCGCCCCCCCGACAACGACCAGGCCGGACGGCGAGTCGTCGGTGGATAACATTGCCCAGGTATGTTATTGTCCATATGTGCACGCGGTTTGGGACTTTGGCATAGCAAGGGGGGGCCAGCAGAAAGCGGATTACGACGAGGGCATGGCTTCCACCTCACCCGCGGCCCGTTGGATTCTACTGCTTATACGGATACTTGCCAAACCATCCCCTCTCTGTTCTGTCCAGCTTCCCATTCCGCTGTCACTGCCTCGATCCCATGGTCCCTGTCCCCCCCCCTTCAGCTACCTGGTTTGCACACTCGCTGCTCTGTTCCTCACTCTCTGGCACCCACATCTGTCCTTCACAGTCCTCTTCCCCCTGTCTCTTAGAAGTAGGGTGATCTAGACCCTCCTCTACGCCCATGGGCGTAGAGGAAGGGGGTCCGGCTTTGACGATGGCGGCGTTGAGAGAGACCTGAGCGGGCGGGGCACTGTAGCAGTTGTGGCAAAAGAGACGCTGAAGGGCAATGGCAGATGGTAGAAGTGGGGTGTGGCGCGATACGGGATAGGATAGGCTCCCTCGTGCACTGTTCCAGGGCTGACCACGTTTGGGGTGCGTTCTAGGCCTATAGAGACCTCCTAAGGTACGCCCAATCGACGAGCATTTTTCCCATCGTCCTTTTTTATTTCTTCCTCTCCCCTTTCCCCCTGCCGTCACGTCCTTAGTACACGCGCCCCCGGCGTGAGGAACCGAAGCGCCCCCCTCGACCCCTGCCACAATGTTGAGGGTGGCATGTCTGCACCCTGACAAGAATCGGAACTGCCTCCGAAACTGCAACTCAAAGGAATGCGCGCAATGCGCCGCGAGCGAGCGCCTTGCCCGAAATTTCCTCTAGAACCGTTGCGCAGCACCACCAATGCACATCAGGCCGTCCCTGGCCAAGGCAGCGCGCCAACTACCCTATCTTTGTTTCCTTTCTCGTTGATGGCGCCCTCAGCCCTGGAAACTTGGTCTTTTTTTTTCTTTTTTTTTTTTTTTTTTTGCGCTGATTTGCGTCTTGTTACCGCATGCGGTGGACCCAGGTCTGGAACATTCACCCATTCTGCCCTCCCCCGACGGCTGATGATCCAACAATCAACCTCACACCATCGTCCGGCCGGGCGCTTTCTTGCCACCCCGCCTGCGATACTATGTCTAGGACAGCGCAAAGAAGCGAGACCATGTCGCCAGATCTGGGGATGGGCAGATGGCCGATTGTGGTACGACCATGTCCAGTTCGCTGTCACAACTCGCTTATGTCACGATGGCATTCGGTTCCCGCTCCTACAGGAAGTACTGTCTCGATGAAGTAACTTGAGGCCGCCCCTCCGGTCTAGACCATTCGCGCAGAGTTTATGAGGCGGAATGTACTCCTCAGCGTCTCACGTCCCTGGGGCTATTACTCCCGTGTCGGTCTCGACCCTGGCCTCCACGACGGCCAAGGCCCTTTCTTCAAACGATAACCAATAGCCTGTTGCGCCAGCCATTCGGAATCACTGCCCTTTTCCCCATCTCTCGCTTGAGGTTTAGCCAAGTGGCCAGACCGAAAAGATAAATTCCCATGTTTCGTTGCCCATCGAGATTTGCCCTTGTGACCGCTTTTCTCCACGCGAATCTCATCAGACTAACCGAGAACCGCTATCAGAGGCGAACAGGCCGCCACCGCGCTCGAGACCAACCTGACAAGTCTCGAGAGTAGACTGGACGCTCTACTTGCCGCTTTCGAAGCCAAAGAGAAGTCCGACCAGGGTGGCACCAAGGCACCACAGAACAAGAACTCGAAGGAGGACGGGACCATCCACCATGCGGCCTCCGACAGAGACAACGAGGATAGCTCTGGATCCAACGAGAGGGCGAGGAAGTCTTGAGGATGGGATTGGGCATTTGAGACGCGCCAGTGTGCCTCGGATTGTGACGGACTGGGGCACATAAGGATGGGATGCAGCATTACTTTGGGCCTACCCATTTCCCTTTTCAGCGTAACCTAGGGTTTTGCCGTCCTGAGATGGAGCAAACATTGAGGAAGTTTTGCGGCCGACCGAGGTGGCGATAGTTCTCGATTGCTGCGAGGCGACAATCAGTGGGGGATACCACGAGGCCAAGGCTGACCCCCCCCCCCCTCCTTTAGTGGTTCTTTTCTGTTTGGGCCGGCCTATCAAATGCATTCTCACAGACAACATCCTATCGCCCCTGGCCACCCTCCCTAACGATCCTAACAATCTCCATCAAATTGAAAGCAATTGGTGTTTCTCTCGCTTCACGATGCCCTGAAGTGGACGCTTGGGAGACTTTCCCGTCCTTTTCATTGCTCTCTCCCCAGGAGAGTCATGGTTGATTTGTTGGGCGAAACGGACGCCGGGATCTTGCCATCCATCCTCGCCACTCGCCTGTTGTACTTTAGCCCTGCCGATCCGGCAGAGCACCACACCATGATCCTACGTGCTGGTTTTCTTTTTTTCTCTTCTTCTTTGGAACCCGTGTGCCTACCCGCTGAATGTCTCCTTTTCCGCCGTGATAAAAGAGTGGTTGATAGTGCTTCGCTTACACCATCGGCGGGTGCTCACTAAAGACTACGGTCCCGTTTACCTAGTAGTGGTGACCCGGAGAGCATGTACTCCCCCATCTCGCCACCCGGCACACCAAATTGGTAACGCGGGAGAAAGGGGTATTGCTGCGCTTTGGTTCACCGATCCGTGTATCACAGCATCACATCGCCCTGCCGTGGATCTCTCGGGTGTCGAGGGAAAGCTGTCAGGACCCCCCCCCCCCCCGACCGGATCAAACACTCCTGGTTGGTGGTGGGAGGTCCTCGGTGGGTTAGAGGGGGTTCCTTTAGTCTGATCCCCTGCAAAGAGGTCAGGCGTACACTGCGAAATCGTACGTGTGTGTGGTGTTTATAGTCGTGGGCGGCCCCATCCGCGAGCCGCATGTTGAAAGGAGCTCTGCATACGATGCGAGACCGGTGGCCAATCGAATTGATGGAGTCGGCATGACCTATTTTGACTCGTCCTCGCAGACGCAGAGGAGGGCGGGCAGGCAGGCCGTTGGCGCCGGAGGGAAGCTCTTCTTGCGGCACTGCCGTCCTTCTTTGCCTGCCGGTCTTGTCTTGGCTCGTGGCATATTGGTCTCTAGCTGAAGCCCCTTGTCCGTCCCCTCCTCACCGATATCTACTCTTATTGCCGTCTACGCTCGCGGAGGGCCTCACGCAAGCTCAGTCGCGCAGTTGGTCTCTGGAGAGGGAGGAGATGGTGATTAGTCTCGGGTAGATGAGAGGGGTGGGTGTCACTGTCGATATTGCATGCTCGATAAGGCATCCACCCCCAAGCCCCCTTGCTCGTCCGCTAAGGTGCAATCTGATATCTCAAGATCTCGGTCCAGTGCGGATCTCGGATGAAAGAACTATATTCCCCTGATCCAATAGGCTATCGTGCCCAAGAATATGGGGGTATTGGATTGACACGGATGACATTGTTAGTCTGAATTTTGGGTAGAGGGTGGCGAGGATGTAGCCCAGAAGTCAATTCTCGTGACTAGCCTCCCAAACAGGTCGTCACGGACAAAAGCTCGCATCCTCATGCTACCGTCACGGTAGACATGTCCAGACGGGAATGTTTCCACTTTGTGTCTCTCGCCCACTCCGCAGGGCTTGTTTCTTCCATTGGAGTGGGGTTACGGCTGAGCCAAGGGTCATAAGCCCTGTTGAGTTGCCAGATACCTTCCATGATGGTTTTACGTTTACTGTACTGTATCGGAACCCTGCAGCGGGAAACGAATGCTGCGGTCTCGGAGCGCGCTCCGTCGCCACAGAGGGTACGGCTGAAGGCTGTTGGCCATGCTGGTGGTGCCATTGGAAGTGATGTCAAAGCCAGTGATCTAAGGAATTCGAGTTGCCCAAGAATGCAGACACTTCGATGGGGAATGAGCACTGATATACCCCTCTGTAATTGTTCTACAGTCTGAGTGTGTTAAAACGACGAGCCGACAAGCCGTAGACCCAGCCCACCCAGATATCGTGTCTTCCCGTCTCATCAAGTCTCGCAACCAAGCTGTGAAGCTCGTGAACAACACGCCGTCGCCAGTGAGACTATACGGACCACATATACGCTACAAACAACTTCAGCTCTTGGTCCGTGTGTCGTTGACAGAGCCGTGGGAAGAGGGAGAGAAACTCGGTGACCGGAATCCCATCTTCTTCGACAGGAGTGGCTGGGCCCGTCGGTGGGAAAACGGAAAGCAGAAACCCAAAGTCTACCCACCCACCCCTTGACTGGAGCGAGGTACCACAATATTATTGTAGCTGAGACCTGGAAGAGCGCGTGCCCATCAAGATGTTTCTTTCGTCATTCCCGGGGCCGAGGCCATGATCACTGCATCGAGGAAGTGTGCCATCCAGAATGTGGGTACTTAGCCAAGCCAAAACGGTCTGGCTTTTTTTGATATCAATGATGTAGAGTCTGTCCCATCCCTAACGCCCTTGTTGCTGGTAACCCGTTTCTGAAGGGAGTGAAACACAAAACCAAATCTTTCTGTTCTCTCCTTCTCTTCCCGCTATCCACTTCCAATGCCTGGTTCCAAGAAAGGCAGAAACCCATTTCCCAATTCTCCCCATCTCGCAGGTAAACCCTCAAATCGGAGGCATGCGAGCCTGAAGCCACCTAGTTAGGTAGACCTGCCACAGAAGCCAAAGCCCGCAACTGTCGTCGTTTGCAACCGCTAGTCCACAATGCTGGCTGCACAGTTTTCCTCCTTGTCGCAACTATGACAGAAAAAATAAAAATAAAACTACAATGGAATGTGAACGAGAAGGTGAAGAATGAGGGTAGCGTGACCAGCTGCCCTAGGCCAATTGATCAAGGACAGCATGAAAAAAGACAAAAACTCCCAACGACCTCTCCTCACCTTCCCCGTGGAGACCGAATGCACATTCATGGGCGCACCCATCCTGATATCAAGTGACCAGCCAACAAAGACTAGTCAATTTCTTTGTGTGCTGAAACACTATGCACACCCGCCTTTATAACAAAACTTGAGAATGAGACGGGCCCATTCTCAACACGCCCTCTGCCGCTAGAAGGAGACGTGCTGTGTCGTGTGTGTGCAGATGATGTCTGGTGTGCGTGTGTAAGGGATGTCGGTTCGGTATGGGGAAGCAGTGATGCCCATATGTTGTCTCATCAATGCTCTCGTGTAACTTTCTTGGGTATTTCATCGACAAAATAACGATGTTCATGTCGTAGTGTTTACTCGGGTCGCCACTTGCGTTTTTTCTGAGCCTGTCCCTGCACATTCCAGTTAGGAACTATGTGATCTCAGTAGCAGCTGCGCGCACGAACAAGAAACCAAGTTAGCTTGTTAGGCTGCGCGAGTCGGAAAGGCCATTACGTGCCCTAGAAATGGGATCTTCCTGATCCGCCGAGGCCAAAGCAGGGCTGGCCGGGCTGGGTCCCATGATTGGTTCTTTTGAGGTGAAGGACCTTGTATCCATGGGCGGACGAAGATGAGACTGAGGGTGCTCGTTGGTGCTGGCCTTGACCCTTGACTGCTGAGCCATGTCCCTCTCTCGGTTCTTTTCCAGCAACTGACCACCAAGGGTCGCGCACTTGAGGATGGTCTGGATGAGGTGGTTCTGCTGCAGAGGTTTGGACAGGTACTCGTCCATTTGTGCCTGGATGCATTTCTCACGATCACCCATCATGGCGTGGGCTGTCAGTGCAATGATGGGAGTACGGTGCGAGCCCAGGCTTCGCTCGTACTCACGAATCTTGCCTGTCGCCTCAAAACCGCCCTACAGGGTGGGATTAGCTTGCAATCAAGATTGACAACTAATAAAAATTCCGGGACTTACCATGATTGGCATCTGGACATCCATGAGAATGACATCGAACTTCTTCCTCTTGATGGCCTCAACAGCCTCAAGACCATTGCCGACGACGGTGACCACGTGGTGGTACTTCTCGAGAATCTTGACGGCAAGCCTCTGGTTGACTCGGTTGTCCTCAGCAAGAAGGATCTCGAATGACTTGGTGTTATCGGCCAGGGAGGGCGTGGCGCGGTTCTCGAGGGCAGGAATCATGCCGTTGCCGAGATCGACAGCGGTACAAGGCGTTGTCATGTACGATGTGATGCCCAAGTCCAAGCAAGACTTTAGGTTCACATGGACAACGGGTGCCAAGAGAACAATCGGCAGGTACTTGAAGTCGTCGACAGACCTGAGCCTCCTGGCCGTGTCAATGGAGTCGACAATTATGACGTCGTACGGCATTGCCTGGGCGTCCCGTACGTCGGTGAGCAACGGGTTCTTTTCCGAATCAACAACTACAGGCTTCAGACCAATGGTGGAAAGCATCGTCTTGATCTGGTTTCCGTATCCGGACTGCGCCTTGTCGACGAAAAGAACCTCGTGGCCCTTGTACGGCTTGATTTGCTTCTCAATAACCTCGACGCCAAGATCTGACAGGCGAACGCGACATGTGAAGTGAAATTCACTGCCTTGACCATGCTGGCTCTTGACCCATAAGTCACCCCCCATAAGCTTCACAAGGCGCTTCGAGATGGACAAGCCGAGACCTGTACCGCCGAACTTCCGGGTCATGGAGCCATCGGCCTGCTGGAATGTATCGAAAATCAGATCAAGCTTATCTGCTGCAATACCAATACCGGTGTCAGTGACGATGAACTCGATGGCGTACTGGTCAGGATTGCAGGCCCAAACCACAGGGTCGGCCTTCTTGATCGTCAAGCTAACTTCTCCGTGTTCAGTGAACTTGATGGCATTGCCGACCAGGTTGAGGATGATCTGCCTAAGACGGAATGAGTCTCCAATGACGTGGTCTGGCACCGAGCTATCGACGCGATATGTCAGGTCGAGGAATTTTTCGTTCGCTTTGACGGCCAGGGTTTTGAGTGCGTTGAATACAGTTCCACGCAACGTATACGGGATTTCCTCAATGACCATCCTGCGAGCCTCAATCTTGGACAAATCCAAAATGTCGTCGATGATTGTCAACAGACTGTTCGCTAGACTGTTGACAATGTTCAGCATCTCTCGCTGGTACTGTGTTAAGTCCGTATCGAGTGTCAGCTGGGTCATGCCGATAATGCCGTTCATGGGTGTGCGGATCTCGTGAGACATGTTTGCCAAAAACTCCGATTTTGTCTTGTTGGCCAGTTCTGCTGCTTCACGAGCTTGCGTATTCCTCTGGATACTATCCCGTAAATTGGATACCATCTGATTGATTTTTCGTTTGAGTTCGTCCATTTCACCAGAGGCTTCTACTTCGACAAGTTTCGTGAAGTCTCCGTCCGTCGCTAGGTTGGTGATGTCCGAGAATGCCCGTACTTGAGTGGTCTGTTTAGTCTGTTAGTTCGTAGACCCGGTCAAGGGAAGACTGTCAAACCTACCAAGTTACTAGCCATGGTGTTGACGTCCGTCGTGATCTCGCGCCAACGGCCCTTTAGACCGGCTGGGTCTGCTTGCGCGCCCATCTTGCCGTCGACGCCGACATCCCTGGCCACCCTTTGTACCTCGTTGCAGAAATTGGACAGCCTGTCAACCATGTTATTTATGGTTTCCTTGAGGACCCGTATTTCTCCTTGTGCCTCCACTTCAATCTTTTGGCTCATGTCACCGTTGGCAATGGCCTGGGTGACGGTTGAAATGCTTCGAACCTGTAAAGTAAGGTTCGATGCCATGGTATTGACGTTCTCGGTGAGGTCTTTCCATTTGCCCTCCACATTGTCGACTTGGGCTTGTCCGCCGAGGGTTCCGTCGGTGCCGACTTCCCTGGCAACTTTGCTGACCTCGAAGGCAAAGGTTCCAAGGCGGTCAACCATGGTGTTGATGGTGTTCTTGAGATCGAGGATTTCACCCCTCACAGGCACTCTTATCTTCTCGGTGAGGTCACCATTCGCGACAGCGGTAGTGACCTTGGCAATTGCGCGCACTTGTGTTGTCAAGTTCATCGCCATGCCGTTTACGTTCTCGGTGAGATCCCTCCAGGTTCCCTCGACGTCATGAACAGTAGCCTGGCCACCGAGCCTGCCTTCTGTGCCTACCTCTCTGGCAATCTTTGTGACTTCCCGTGCGAACTGTTGAAGCTGGTTCACCATGGAGTTGATGGTTGACTTGAGATCGAAGATTTCTCCCCGGCAATCGGCTTGAACCTTTTGTGTAAGGTCGCCCTTGGCCACAGCAGTCGTTACCTTGATGATGTCTCGTACTTGTGTCGTTAAATTATTTGCCATGGCGTTGACGTTGACCGTCAGTTCATTCCACATGCCCTTGACCCCTTCGACATCAGCTTGACCACCAAGTATACCCTCAGTTCCGACATCGCGAGCGACTCGCGTGACTTCGGAGGCAAAAGTTCGCAGTTGGTCCACCATTGTGTTGATCGTTTGTTGCAGTTGCAGGATTTCTCCTCTAGCGGGGCGTTCAATTTTCTTGGTCAAGTCGCCGTGGGCGACAGCAGTTGTTACAGATGCGATTTCTCGCACTAAGTTGAGGTCAGTATAGCGTCTTGATATACATCAGTAAAATGGGGAGAGGAACTGACCTTGATCCGTAAGATTTTGAGCCATAACGTTTACTGTTTGGATTCATTAGCACCATGCCATTGAAAGACGGGCTTCATTGCGGGGGTACCGTTGTCCGTAAGTTCTTTCCAAGTGCCGTCGACACCTTCGATGCGGGCCTGACCGCCGAGCAAACCCTCGGTTCCGACCTCGCGGGCGACGCGGGAAACTTCGCTTGAGAAAACCTGTAGCTGATCCATCATGGTGTTGATTGTCCGTTTGAAAGTTGTGATTTCGGGGTCCATTTCCACAGTATTCATGCGAACCTTTTTGGAAAGGTCTCCGCGGGCAACAGCTGTGACAATTTCACCAATCTCCCGCAGGGCTTTTTGGAAAGCCTCATTTGCCTTTTGGTGTTTCCATAGTTCCCGTTCCAGAGTAGCGACTCGTTCCTGTTCGATCTTGAAGAATGCCTGTTCCTGGAGTTCCTTCTGCTCAAGAAGCTGGGCGCTAACGCTGCTGATTTCCTGTCTGGCGCTAGAGATACCTTTCTCTTGGTCAAGCACCTTCTCTTGCAAGCTTTCCAAGGCTTCGTCAGTCAGCGGGCTGTCTGCGAGGCTTGGATCGGCTGTGGCGGTACCTTCGCGTTGGAACTTGGGCCTGGGAATTGGGCGGCTGTTTGACGATGTCGGTGATGTGTCGTCGGAGTCGTCGCCGCCGAAGATGGAGTCATGAACTTCATTGGGTGTCTCCGGAAAGGCTACAGAAGCCTGGGCTCTGCTCTCGAGCTTTTCGATTCTTTGCGCGAGCTTGGCCAGCTCGTTCTCAAGACTGCGCTTTGCGGGGGTGTCACGACCGGGGAGTTCGATTCGCGCATCGACCTTGAAGGGAAGAGACATGGGCATTGTGCCATCGGCGGCAAGGGATTGCACAATGGCCGCCGCGGCGGCCAGTGCTGAATCATCGACCATCTTGGAATTGCTGAGGGCGCGATATCGAATCGACAAGCAGAGCAGGACACGCTGCTTGTGATGTTTGTCGAGTGGTGGGGTTTGGGGACGGTCGCGAGAGGGTGGCCGAGGCTGGAGGGGTTTGAATGGAATAGGTCGAGCGGGTATATCAAGAAGAGTCGTGGCCAACCGGCAGCATATTAGCTCTGTGAGTGCCTGGAACCGAGGTGAATATCGATAAACCGTATCCTGTAGGTGGTAGGAACAGTCTTCCTACTCGCCTGAACCACGTTGATTCAAGGCGTCAACGACGATAACGCGCCTGTTTTTTTCTGTCTTTCTTTCTTTTTTTCTTTTCCCTATGGAGCGAAAGTGATATGGGTAGGGGTGGGAGTTTCGGAGTGGTAGGGAGGGAGGAAGGAGGGAGGGAGAAGTGGTGTTGGGCAATCTCAAAAGCGACGAGGGTAAAAAAGACAACGAACGAGGCGAGCAAATAGGGAGTAAACACGCCCCCAAAGTGGTCAGGCGGATAAAGTAGGACGAGTGAGCTGCCAGAGGCTAGAAGTCGCGAAAGAGTAGAAAGCAGAGCAAAAGAAGAACCATAGGCGCAGGACTAGGAAGAGAGATAAGGCGGAACTGTGAAGTACCTCGACAGGGGGCAAACGGATACCACAGCGGGCTAAGGAGGGCGGATGTAGGGATTGGGGTGGGATGGGATTGGCGAGGAGGGGGGGCCTTGGAGAAGAAGAGGTGGAGAGGAAGATTGGTCGATGAGGCGAACGGTGAAGCTCGAGAGACGGGACGAGTGCCCTGAGGTGCGGCGCTAGATTTCTTGGTCCCCCTTCTCTCCTATTCTCGTCGGTTATTTCTTCTCTCTGTACATGTACGGACGGTACTGTCGCTGCCAATGTCTAAAGCTGGTCCGCCAAGTTCGGGGGACCAGGTCTCTGTAGTGTACATACACAGTACTCAAGATCAGCATCCAGCCACCCCTGCTGGGAAATGTACTTGTACGCGGGTGTGAGATGAGAGGCGAGGCGATGTGATGCGGTGCGTCGAGGTCCTCAGAGTAAATCAAAATAGGAGGGAGTACTTGAGCCATACCAGGTATGTATGGCATACAACCTACTCTAAGAGTACATACATAGGACTGGGGAGGGGAGCTCGAGAAGAGGAGATGCGGAATGGAGCAGAATGGCAGCGCTAGTATAATTCAGCCCAGCCATGCTTGTATCTTTCTCAGCGAGACTTGCGGCAACGGTACTTTCTGAGTCGAGCAACGAATGAGACGATGGCATATGCGGGGCGTTTCGGTCAGGGGTGAACGGAGGAGCCTCTATCGCACTGCAATTCGCTCTTAAAACCGCGGCCGACATGGAATAAGAATGGTGATCGATCGAGTTTTTTTCCCAACGCAGCACAAGCGTCAACGCCCGGAAGGGGTCGTTGGTGGGTAACTAGGGAGTTCGCTGGTTAGCATTGGCTCCAGGTGCTGCTTGCGCCCCTCCTTCCAAGCCCTGGGTGTCTTTGTTTGTACATAAGTATATGCGAGTTTGGAGGTTGATAAAAGTCGTGCAATGTATCGTACACCATACTTTAGGAGATACCTACCTAGGTGGGGTAGGTATTGTAGTCTACATCAACACCGTGCAAACGGTACGTACACGCGCATCCGTCCCATACGTCCTGCTCTCTCTTATATCGTAGCCTCTTCTCCTTCAAGTCCAGCCGAGCTTTTTGTTTTCTATATGATCCTCTATCTCACTCTCGTTCTGCCTCTCTCGGAAGGCCAGGTCATGTGTGTGGCCCATTGTGTCTGACGGGAAGAAAGCGCCTGCGTGCCGCTTGTTTGTGCTGCTCTGTGACATGGTGTACTCCCCCGCCCACCATTCCTCTCCCCCCCCCCCTCTCCGACTCCCCTCCCCCTGCCGTCCAAAATGAGATGGGGGCCAAGCCTGTGAGTGGTTAGCAATGGGCGGCAACGGTCGGAACGAGTCTACACCCCGTCTGGCGATTCTGCCGTGCTAGCGCATTCGGGGTGTGTTGACCGTTGCCTCCACTGGTCGAACCGACCTGCCTGATATCGTTCGTCCCCAAGCCTGTTTCGGTCGTCTCGCCTCTTTTACCAGTGACGCACCCACAATGACACAGTCATTTACAACCAAAGGCTGAAGGCTGAAAAACTATACACTCTAGAAGTGTGCAGCAGCATCTGTGTTATAACGTGAGGTAGGTAGATAGCGGGCCAGATGTTGTGCCGTCCAATACCTAGGTAGTGTATAGCGTACAAAACAAGAACGGATAAGTGAGCAGGGGGCGATAGGGAGGCGCTACTTGTCCAACCCCAGTCTGTCAGCGCTTGCGCTCTGGCGTGTCCAACGTACCTAAGGCTAAGAAAGGTACCTAAAGTAGGTAGGGAGGGAGGACCTTGTGGCGGCTAGGGCACTTGCAGCAAGGCTTTTGAAACTGTCCATCGTTGGATAGGTAGGTACCTACCTAGGTCGGAACCGTTTTCTCTCGCATCTGCTGTGGATACAACCAACGCATTTTTCTCCCTGTGGAGATGCCCGACTTTTTCCCATCAGAGTCGTGCGGCCGACCGAAATAGGGGTCCTTGAGACCAAGGCATACTGTCCGTTCATCTTTCATCCCACTGCCTCCGCCCACGACTCTCGTTGAAACTAGACTACAGTCTACATGGTATGGCATGCTGCCGCCCTCCCAAGGCCTGCTTACGGCACATCGGACAACGGCGATTGGTAGCGACGACGTCTCCGTACCCAAAGGCAAGGTAGGTAGTATTCTCAGCTGGATGACGGCGGGAGGCTCCTGGCCGCCCCCATCTGACATCCACCAGTGGTCCTTGCTACCTCCAGCAGCCGTGCAGCTTTGGGTTGCATCCCCCGTGTCTCCATAATTTGCAACCACGAGCTCTTCGCCGCCACTGTGCCCGCTGTTTGCTGTAGTGTGCCCCAGTGCCAGCAATATCAAGGGCAAATAACGGTGCCCCGAGCTAAGGTGCCTGTCTCCGCGGCCCGCTTTGGATCCAGTGTCGAGTCTAGAGCCACAGTGGGCAGGCTAGGCTGCTAGAGTCATCCAGAGTCCCGCGCCGGGCTGTCACATGGCGTATCAGGGACCGACCGTGCTTCCCAACCTTAGTGTTCCCTAATGTATGGATTGCAGGCGGTGGGAACCGGTTCCAGATTCGGCACCGGACGTCGGAATCGAGATTGGGCACATAACGATAGTGTATGGATAGACAGAAGGCATAAGTATGGTGTTCAAGGGTCGCGATGGCCGATTGATTGCCAGACGGCCTGCCGCAGGCCGCATCCTCGGTTCAGACAGCCGGGAATGTGCATGCAGCGAGTGTACTGTGTGGCAAAGATTGGTAGGGTACCTAGTCGACTCGAGTGGGCATTGAGACGAAGTCAGCTCAGCCGCACAGTGCGCTCGGCCGGCCATGCCGACGATCGAGCACTAGGGATACCGTATCCATCCTGTGCCATGAGCCAAAAGGGGAGGGAGGACAAGAGTACTGTACGTAGGGAGTTAGGGAGGTAGTGTAAAGAAGGTAGTGTACCTAGAGTGAACTGTGGGATCCGACTGTGAAGCAAGAGGTTGAAGGGTCCAGTTCCGAGTCCCGTCGTCCCATCCCATGCCATTCCTTCTCATCCTCGTCCTTCTCCACACGCCCTTGCCATCCTCCTCTCCTCCTTCCCCCTTTGCTGCTTCCTGCTTCCTCCAGTTATACCCAGAATTCAAGGAAATGAAACCCCTTGGATTGTAATTATATCAAAGATGGGGGAAGAAAAAAAGAACAAGCAAATAGTAAGCGAAGGAAAGAGAGAAACAATGAATCAGCCGAGAACACGAACCGCGGCTTCCATCTGTCCCCCTCCCCTCATGTCTCGGGAGACCCCCAAGGCGAAATGGCTGTTGTCCCGCCCGTTGCTTTGCTACAGCATGGACCCTGCTACTTATAGGTACTTGTATGATGTGCTGCAACCGCTTACTGGTTCAGCACTATTCGAAAGGATTGCGCAAACGTCCATCTTCACTTTTCCACGACTTAGGTCTTCCGAGGCCGACGAACGACAGCTTCCGACGCTAGCCAGCGTACCACGATCGTCAGCGTCACACTTCAAGGCATCCGCTTGTCAAACCAACTGTGTGGAATATCGTCCCAAGATCATCGCCCAGTGCCTTCTTCATCCGTTTCAGGTCCTCACATCACCCATCCTTTCATTACAACCGTATCGCTGGGTTGGCCTCCAGCAAATCAATCTCCCAAGTCACAGGCCTCCAAGTCCAACCCTTGCTGCTCTTCCTCCCTGTCTCCCCCCGCGTGTCGACTGCTTTCCCCAGAGAAAGGCTTGTAGCACAGCTGGCCATTCGATCAACCGCCGTCTTCGGAATGCAAGAGTTATTACCGAGGCCCTGTCACTACTGGTACTGTATTCCGTAAAGGTCTGCACATTGTTTCTTTCCATGTGACTAATCTAAATAGCAATGTCAGGGACGTACCGTACCGCCTTGCGAGGGCCTCAAGCCGCCGACGTCATTGTGGCCCAGTGAGGTCGCTAATCTAATTCGACCCCAAGCCACCCTGTCGTGTCTCGAAGCAAGCAATTGAGTCGAGTTCCGCTGGGTACTCGCCCAGGATCTATCTGCCTTTTCTCGGCCAAGGCCTCTCGCAAGTTGTTCCGAATTAACGAGGGCGATGCTAGTACCAGAGTCCTGTGGTCGTCTGCCTGAGAATGCCCTTGGCGGCTTCGCCCACCGAATCACTCCTCTAGCCGCCTCAGCTCAAATGCTCGACTCTCATCAGCTCATTCTGGAACTTCATCGACCACCCTATTGCCTCCTTCGTCCCAGCTGCCCTGTTACTTGATAGCTGCCTTGGGCCTATGCCAAACCGCTGAGCCCCCACCCTCAAACAATGCATACCACGCTTGTGAAATTCAAAGGGCTGTTTGGCAGCGATGGGAGAGGCTTTCGCAGCATGAAGCAGCGCCTCATGCATCCTACTATATGTCTAGTTCCCTACGTACGAGTGAGTGCTGCAGAGGATCCGGACTTTCGCTTAAATTTAATCGTTGAGTCTTCAGACCATGAATCACAACCGCCTTGGACGGCGTAACTACCCGTCGTTTTCCTGCAACACCAGGCTGACCGCTAGGGCTTCGCAACCACTTGGGGAAGTAAGGGTGAGGTTCGGCCTTAAGCTTAGTCAGTGCCCACACTTGCACCAATGAGGAAAACATAGGAGAGCAAACGTACGAGAACGGTACACTGATCGCGCCCATTCATCCTATTTTGGCGCGATTTCACTGCCACGCCAGCCAGGCTGCACTCTTAATTAACAAGGCCAGGCTGTGCTTGCAAAGAAAGTATGACCTCGTTGCGGTTTTCGTCAGCCTTGGGCGTCCCTGGAATCGTCGGTTGCCACCCCCGAGTAGGGAACATCACAGTAACAGCGATTGCTAGGTGTGTCCTGGTAAATTGACCTCAGGGCTTCACCTGGACCACATGGCAGGCTGGCAAGCTCCAATAAGCATGCCCAAGTATTGTCTCCGCCTCGCGTAACTGGAGGTCCGCGTTGCAGTTACACGATGCCGAGCCATTGGGATGTTCAGCGTATCACGTCCTGAATTGCCACGGAGGACCCTGCAGCAATGATTGACTCGTATTGACGCTCCGGTTAATATGCTCCTAAATCATAAACCGTGAGCTCGTGAGTCGCGAGTCCTAAGGGTGCTGTTACTTCCGCACTAACCGTCCGCCAAACCGCGAGTCCAAGCTTCAGCGCTGTTCTCGCCTTTTGCGAGCCTTTGAGCCACAAGTCCTAAGTCCCCAACACCTGATCTAAAGGAGCGAATTGATTTCGCAGACGATGCTTGGCAATTATAAAAGAACAGCCACTGCGGGAGCCACTTCAACCGGACCCTACCACGCTTTGACTTGGACAGAGTTTTAGTTTTTTTTCTGGATCACGGAGGCGGTTCGTCCCCCCACCCCGCTCGTCTCGTCCAGTGTCCAGTCACTCGGGTGAAAAAAAGAATGGCCAGTCACTCCCACACCTGGTGCGGTTGAGACCGACCAATATTTTTTTCACCCGAGTGCCAGTGAAAGGACGAAGGCTTGTGCAGACTGAGTATCCTGGACTGAGTTAGGGGGCTCGCACAGCTGCCACTGCAACCTGCATCCACTAGGCGTGCTTAACGCCGGTCACCGCTTCAGGCCTGCGTTTTATGTCGACGACAAGTCGACCAGGCTTCCCATCGAGTCGGTGATTAATGCAAGGGTTGGCCTCTGATTGGCCTGCTCATCACTTCGTCGTTGCCGTTGTCTCCAGAGGGTCACGTTTTGTTAAACCAACCATCGAGTAGGATTGGTTACCTATTGGGGCAATGTCACGCTGTCCAGCCTCAGCTGCCGCAATGGTGGGCCTTTGCGAACGACACGGCGCGACTTGAGGTCCATCCACATTGAAGTTGGAGTTGCCGCACCTTCCTCAGTAGGACTACGGTTGTCATGATCTGCCGTCTGCTTGGCTCGGGCGAATTATAAAACATTCGGCCGCGGCTTGTCGGATCTGGCCCTGAGCTATTGTGGCTTTATCTGCTGCTGTTGCCAACGGCCGGCTAGTGCATGGATCCGTCTCTCCGAACCATCAGTATCATGCCCGAGGCACCCGAAGGTGTGCCGACTTGTGCAGAAATACCTACCTAGCACACGTGAATACTAAGGTTTCAGGATAGAGAGTGTAATGCAACATTGGGGGGGGGGGGGGGGGGGGGGGGGTACGTTGCTTGCGGCCTGATTTGGCAAACATGGGGGGCTGTCTCTCTCCCTTACGGCTATCAAATGACGCTGGCAGGCCAGAGGAGCCCGACATCGCCGTCCGAGTCAAGCTCCTGCCGATCGGAGACTGCCGCTAGCCTCACCCGCCAATGGAGGGGATGGCCAGAGAAAGGGTCCATGGCTGCGGGGTTGCTTGTAATTTCCGTCTGGTATAACGGATGCTCGTCCGTTTCGTTGGTGTTCATTCCTGAGACACCAAAAGCTTTAACCTTCCCTGCCTTCACATTACCATCTAGAGGCCCAAGAATGAGGGGTCATCCCAGAAGGGTAAACTCAATCCACTCCATTGGCACAAGCATATCACGATCTTGTCCCATACGTCATCCAACGACGAGCTGAGGGTCGTCATGGCACAGAAAGTTTCTGTATGGGACCCGGTAAAAATATATTTCTGACATATCAGGGCCTGTTGCTATACTTTGGCTTTCAGACCTGATCAGGCGGTCCCGATTACACTAGTCTCGATGGCCCTTGGAGAGCCGTCCGCAATGACCTGGGTGGCTCGCGCCGACCATCCCGCGCCGTCTGCTGCTTTTTGATTTCGCCAGGGCCCCTGCCCAACTAATATGGACGATGATCGCAATATCCTTTGATCGGCTGGGCTTGGAGTTTACAGCACATTCTGCGGCACTTTGAATTGGTGACACTTGTTGTGATTTTCACATGCGAGCAGGCGACTATCGTTCAGGTGGGCGATCAAAGGAGAGTTGCCAGGGTGCCTGATGATGTCCTCAATCCACAGACTAGTGTACTGTATCTTGGAAGCCGCAGGCTGTTGGCTGTTATATCAAAATTTTATTTCTCTTCGTTTCTTCCCAGAAACCACGTTTTGCTTTCGCTCCCCGCATCCGGGCTAGGTCAGGGGGGCCAACGTGCGGTCTGGACCTCGGCCGGCTTCGCGGCGTTTGGCTTTAGGTCATCGAGGCGCCTTATCCCAAGGCCGTCCTCGACCGTTTATCGAACCCGTCAACGGCCGTACTGTGGAGTCATTCATTGCATATGCTCCGGGCCGACCCCAAGATTTCCCCGTGCAGGCGGAAGGGCACAGGCGGGATGGGTTTGTGACAGTAGTCATCCCTGCCTGTCACTCCTACGATCGTAGTCTCGGTATGCGCGATCGTCTTATGCCGGGATAGGATGAGCGAGTACGAGCATCAACCTCATGGGTGTGCAGGTCGTATCACCTCGGCATCCGTGATGTTTCGTTGACTTTGCGTTGTGCTAGGCGTACCATCTGCCTTGTAGGGCGGAGTGAGGTTCTTGTCCGATGCAACTTGGACCAACTACCGGCTGCACGTTGGCGCACTGATGAAAGCTGACGAGGTACGGTTACCAACCGCCGTTACGATCTAACCACGTCGAGATTCTTACGCTGCTTCCTGCGTTTGCCTTCTCCGACATCCACAAGAGAGATGACCTCGGGAGAGTCATGTCGAGGGGGTTCGCGAAGCCGGGGCTGCAATGATGCCGCGGAATCCGTACCGTGGCACAACGCGGTATATGTCGACGAGTCTTCATTCCCCGAAGTGACACCGGCGAAGGGGGATTGGATCATTTCGGAAGAGCCAACCGCCGCCCCCATGCATAAAATGCCGTTGGCTGGCAAGCCGTAATCGAGCAAACGATACGGCGCGGATGTAGATCGACTTAGCCAACGTCGGGGAGACGAGGGTTGGGGTGGCCCGACCCCCCCTCATCCCCCTTTTGCCGTGTCTCGGACTAAGTTTGGATGTGCAGACCGCACGCAGGTCTCTTGACTGTCCCTCTGACGCGGATTTTCTTTCTCATGACTGAGGTGGTCCTTGGCTACGTTGTCTACCCACAATCCGCCCATGAGCTGCAGGCATCGCACCCATGACGTGACGGCCGGAGCAACAAAGGCAGCAAAGCAATCTCAAGCTTGCCAGGCTCTTTCTAGCTTGTGACGCCCATACTTGTAGATGCAACATGACGGCTAGGGGGCAAAGGCATGTTCCTGTTCGACTACCTATGTTCGTTTGGCAGATTCGGCGAAGAAGCGGGGGAGTCACCGTTCCAAGAGAGCCCGGTAGGCCATATTCTGGAGGACCTTCGGCGTCGGCAGGTCGGGCTGAACGCGTCCTCTTCTGTGAGGCCGCGCCGTATTGGGACCCCCCTCTCTGTCTGCGCAACAAACCAGGGGATCGCTGGACAAGACAAGGTGGCCTACGTGATGATTGTTTTGTCCCCGACCACCCACTACAGCGTCATGGGTAAGTACAAGCGCCCCCCTCCCCCTTCCCCAGAAAGCATATCAAGAAAACCAAACCACACACCCTCGCAGCCCCTCACACACACACACACACACACACACACACACACACACTTACTCCTTCTCTCACGCTCTCTCTTCCCCCATTGTCAACGACAATGAGCGCCGTCGCCGAAGTAAACGACATAAAATAAAGTATTAAACATAACGGAAGGGGTGGGGGGGTATCTACATGTAGCTCGTGATGCCGTCCAAACAAAAAACAAAAAAACCCGCTACCAGATACGCTCATTTGTACTCTGTGCTTTGTGTCAAAGGCCGTTGTGGTATTTCGCGTATGTCATGCTCCTTTCCAGCCTTTTCATCGTTGCTCTCTCCTGAACTGGTATCGAGATTATTCCCCCTCCCCAACTGACCCCGACACGAGATAAGAACAGAAAAAGTATCAGAACCATGGAGCAGGGAAAATAGGAAATTCAAGAAAATTCGAGAGCCAGCGCCTTGCCATGTCCGCCCTGCATTACTGTGCCGCTACTCCCCATGCGCCGTCGATCACATCTCATCGTCTGGGCAGGTTGTTAGCCCGATATGCAGACGCACCCCCCGTGTTCCATCCCTGGTTGACACTGTTCTTGACAATTAGCGCCGCAGCCGCCGCGGCGGCCTGGCGCTCCTTTTGGCGATGCCTCTCCCGGAGGTAATTGGCCGCTTCGGGCCTCATGCGGAGGATGCGGAGGATCATGTCGTCGCTGGGGTCCGCCTGGGCCTCTTTGCGCTTCTCCTCCTTGGCCTTCCTCATTGTGCCCAGGTTGCGGCTCATCATGATGCTCTTGCCGCGTCGGATGGTGCCCATGCTGGCAAAAGCACCTGGTCCGCCGCTAAAGGTCGGCCCAAATGTTGCAGGCGCCGAGAGACGGTTTTCGTGCTTCTCCTGGAGCAACATCTGGGTGGCGCGCTGGGCGTTTGCAGCGGCCATGCGCTCCGACTCCCGAATCAGGTTGTCGGTCTGCTCAAAGTAGAAGAAATTTAGGGCTGCCAGTTCATGCCACTTGGGGGACTTCAGAACGTCTTGTGGCACACCCAACTGCTCTCCGGACTCGTCCTTGGCGTTGAAGAACTCAAACAGTGAGTTGAGCCACTGGTAGACAATGTCGAGCTCCTTTTGGGATAAGGGCCTTTGCGAAGATGGCTTTTCAGACAAGGGCGGCACCAACAGGTGCTCAATTGCCTGAAGGACCTCCTTCCACAAACGTGTCATGACCGCCAGCATCGTAGCGTCCGTCAGAGTTTGCTTCATGATGGCGAAATTCTGGTCAAAATAGTGGAATAGTGGCTGCAGCGCGCCTTCAATGTCGCTCGCCGTCGTGACGGTTGGCATCGTTGAAGCTCTTTTCTTCCATAGGCCGGCCACTTGGGAACCGATGCCCCCGCCTCTGACCAAGCTTCGCAAAGTCTCGTGAGAGATCGTGGCGCTGATCTGAGCCCGGAGCTGGGATAGCCGTCAGTAACAAGTTCATATTCTAATGTCAATGAACGCACCTTATCGGTGATTTTGCGAACCATATCTCTTTCCGTCCTCTTCAAGTGTCGGAACGCCTTTCCGAAATAAAACTGGATGTCATCTCGCTCGCCTTCCATACTCACACGCAGCAAAATCCTGCCCTGCGTGTCCAAGTCAAGCCAGTATTCGCGAGGTAAGTAGTCGCTGAAATGGATAGGATCGACCTTGAGCGAAGTGCGGCCTACAAAATCATGGTCGCCAAAGGTGTCGTAGTCCCAGATGGTGGCGATGATATTGAGGGGGCTCGAGACTGTGATGTCGACGGACTCGTCCCAGCGGGGGTTCAAGCTCTTGTGTACAATGCGTGTCTTATAAAGACGCTTCTGGTATTCGTCCCCAAGAACCACGTACGGATCGCTGAAGCCACCCGGGTCGCAGGCTTTGAGGTCTTCCGCCTCTACCACTTTGATGGTGAAGACGTACTTGTTGGGTCGTTTGGCTTGCTGCTTTCCGAGACCTTCCGCTTTTCGCAACACTTCGGCACACGCGTCAACGTTCATAGCCTTTTCTAACTTATCCAGTTCTTGCATGGCATGCTCGATGTTGTTGAGTTTAACAAAAGACTGACACGGGTTAGCAAATCGACATGGATCCAGTAGGATGTACAAACCTCAGGGAAGAACTGGAAGGGCTCAGGGGCATCCTTCGGATTCCAGGCGTCTCGGGCATATTGGGCGTACTGCATAAACTTCTCTTGAGTGGTTTTGTTCGCGGCGATTTCTTGCGCCGTGGGCCGGTCCATCTCTTTCGCAAAGCGTTTCTCGAGCTCATCGCAGTACTGTCCAATGCCAGCCGCGTAGGATCGTGCCAGTGCCGTCATGAACCTAGCGTGATGAACATCGCTGTCCCACTCGAGCTGATACACCTGTTCCATAGTTTGATGAAACATCAAGAATATATCAATGACGGAAGTGCTGTGTCGCTCGGCATCCGTAGGTATTTTGTTTGGGTCGTCGGTACGAACTTGGAACGAATCTTGACTAATAGCACCATCGACCACTTCCACCATGACGTTCTCTGCGTTACGAACCCATCGCCAAACAAAGTCCACAAGCAGTTCTTCGATCTGGAATTCGAAGGGCTTGTCCGGCAATGCGGCATGGTGCGTACGTCGCATTTCGACCAACTCCTTGTAGAGGTCAAAGCCGTCCTGCATATTGATTTCCATCTCCTTCTCCTTGGCGACCGCAATCGTCCGCTCAATGATGTGCTGGGCATCCCGCTCGTAGCTAGGAAACATGACCTCTACCAAGATCTGCCAGATTTTGACGCCCATGACTTCAGGAAGATTTTTGTATCGCTTCTGGATTTTATTGGAAAGCTTGGTGACCGCCCGTCCAAGTTCAACAACGTGGGTAAATTCCCATTCCGAGGCATGGTTAGGTAGTTTCTCGTGGACAAAGGCGTTATAGGCGTCAGTCGCGGCACGTCGCAAACCTTCGGTGAGATGTACAGCGAACTCCTGGGCCTGCTCAGGCCTTGCAGAAAATGCAGGGTCGGATTGAACATGATCCTCCAGCAGAGTCATGACAGACCCGATGTTTGGTGGTTTGGGACCGTAGCAGTTAAGCATCAGGTTGTAAAGATCTCGTAGGAGAGCATCGTAGAGACTGTTTAGCGTCTGCTGGTATACAGCAAAATCGTGCATTGTCCAACGGCTTTGATCGATCTCGAGCAGACCGACGTTGTATTGGTGCACGTGTGGCGCTTTCTTCCTCTCCGGTTCCGAGGACTTTGCGTTGTCCATGACCACCAGGAGATCATCGGCCAGAATCTCTCCGTCAAGGAACTTCTTGACGGCCACCTCAATGAAGGCAATGAGTCTCGAAAACTGCGGTAGTCGCCAGTAGACGCTTAGCTCCATGAGGAGGTCCTTTGACTGCTGCGAGAGCGGAGTGTATTCCGCCGCTGGATCAGCGTGCAGCTGATCGTAAGTCATGCAGTCTTTCAGAATGGCCTTATAGAAAGCCCTGGCGTCGTTGGGGATAAAAGTGTAAACAGCTTCGTCGAAGGGCTGATTCGAGTCATCGAGAGACAAAGAACCAAAGTTGATGGAACTATCAAAGTTCATAATGGACCCATCAGGGCTGGAAATTGATTTGCTGATTTCAGAGTACGACTGTTCTTCTCCAAAGAAGGTGGACTGAGGCCGTCCAGGGAGCGACTTATCCGCTCCTGCTGTCGACGTCTTGGCCAGCTCGGGCTTGACCGTCAATATCTCTAAAATGATTTGGGAAAGATGCGGTGCTTCGGCTCTCTTCCATTCTTGATAGGCGTCTTCGAGATCAAAGTCCTGACTTCTCAGAGCGCCAGGCGCATCCGAGGCTAGCCTTTGCTGGTAGTTCTTCATGTCCTTGATGGCATTCTCTTCGGTCCAAACTTGGCGGTTGGCCTCGAGATCAGCCTGCACTTCGGAATTGGATCGACCAAATATGCGCGCTACAGTGAGGACCAGCGGCATATCCTTGACATCGTAGCTCAAGGGGGCAAGGACCTCAATGTAACTACCTCCGTCTCCGGCAGAGTCGAGAGACAGGTTCTGGTCTCTAGTAAGTAGTTTGTTCTCCAACGTGTGCAACCGGCTCATCAGCTCAGGCCTGTCTCTGTCGTGCCCCTGGTCACGAAGAGTCTGTGCCACTAGCCTGATGAACATAGCCATGTGCCTGTCGGCAGTTTCTTTCCACGAATCATCCGTTGCCGATGTCAACTGGGCGTACTTCTGGTTGGCCTTGGTGGCAGACGAGTAGAACATGAGGACGTAAGGCTCAAGCTTGCGATCCTTCTCGACCGACTTTTGGAAATTCTTATCGGTGAATGCAGTATATGCCTCGGCGAAGCTTCGCTTGAGAGCTGAGTCGTTGAAGCCTTGCATGGGTTCCTTGCCTGTTAGAACGTTCTTAATTCTCTTTTCCAAGGGTTTTTGGAAGCCGTGAGGCAACTTGATGCTGTTGGAGCCTGACGAAACGAATTGGCCGACCAGTTCAGTAACACTGGTGTGTGATCTCTGAGCGGGTTTCGGTGCGGCGACATATTGTTTTCGTTTCTGTCTTGGTTGGAGGAGGTAATTGAGGTAGGCGATACGCAAGGCAAAGGTGTAGGCGTCGTCGTGGCTGACGACGGTAATGTTACCCCTAGATGCTCCTCGCGGTCTCATACTGATTCGATTGCTGTTCGGGCGGCGGCCCGGCATCCACGAGCTTCTAGACGCGGACGACATGTTCGCTGATCGTAACGGGTCCGGATGTACGTGGGGTCGAAGATCGGACGTAGGCGACAACGGGGCTTGGATTTATCGGAGAGCTGTCATTCTTATACCAGCGCAGAAGGGCTAGCTGTGTAGTTCGAGGAGTATCGACTGTTACCTTTTGGAAAGCGATAGGCTTGTCGTCTTGTGAAACAGGGTTTTCGGCGCGGAGGGGAAGACGGCTGGCTAGTCGGCCGGTGGTCAAAGAAGGCGAGGGTTATCGTGAAAGCGGCCGCGGGTGTGGAAGGTGGTGGAGGTGTTGTTCGGTCAAGCAGCCGCTTGGGGACCCTCAGAAGGTTTGGGGGGTTGATGTTTAGCCCAGCAGGTGACACACGTCATTGGCAGAAAAGGAGACACGGTGACTGCCGGGACCCCTTGTACTGTTCAGGAAAAGGTGGCACGGTGGCAGGTAACTGCGGCCCTGCGCGGCGCTAAGTGGCCCCAGTCAAAGATTATCTCTGTAGGGAGTCGAGGGAGTATATCGGGTATCGATGATGCCTGACGGGGCCCCGTGGACGGGGCCGGACCACTGGTCACTGCACTTCTGGCCTGATATACGTCTGCCACTTGGGTACTTTGAGCGAACAGATGTGAAAAATTGCAGTGTATCCGTGGCTCGCTGCGGTGCGACAGAGCTAGAGAAGCAGGGTACATCAGAACATACCAACCAGAGCAGAGCATCAGTATGGTCGGTCCGTCAACGAAATACTAGCCAAGATGGAGGCGGCTGCTTAATGCTTCTCACTTGCCCTGTTCCCTCGAACAGTATACAGGTACTCGTAGCTCTTATATGTAGTCATGCCTTGAACTCCATGTTCTTGGCCGTCCTGATAGCCACTTGCTCGAAACATAGTAAAGTGCCAGTAAGGTGGACGGGGCGACGACATTGCAAGCCACATGTTTCCGCGCAATGCTTCTCGGCCGTTTGTTTCGACTTGTTGGCCTTTTCTTTCAATTCTTCCATCCTCCAGTGCCTCTCTTTCAGAAGCTCAGGAGCATCTCGGTGGCCATTAATGCCGGAGAGGCCTAGGCTAGAGATGGAGCGACCTGAACGCGCGTGCCCGATCCTTCATGCGCAGCTTCTCATTTCCCAGCCCTCAGCCATTATTCCGCTGGTCTGGCCAGCCTCAAGCTAGGATGAGCAGCTCAACGATATATCTTGGCGAATGAGCAATGGGAAAATCGACTCTCAAGCCACTGCACACTCATTACATAGACTACAAGCGCCAGTGTTTGCCGTGCCCTAACGTCCGTCCCAATTTTCATCCAAGGAGTGTTCCTTGTCCGCCGCTGGGGAACTGGGGATTGCATGCTCTATTGTTTATCTCACACAGCTAAGTCCTAATGCGTGAGCGGTAACATGTCTAAAAGGCGGGATTGCCCAAGGCAACAACAAATAGGAGCAGAAAAAGGTTCGTGTTGCAGGGGCAGTTGATGTCCACTAGTAGCCATGAGTTCACGGCCGCGGATCGCAGTACCTGCAGGTACCTGGTTGGAATGGCGAGCCCTTGAGAGCGTTTCCTGTTGCAAGCGATGAACAAGAACAACAAAATTGACTGGAAGTTGAGGAATGACTGATTCGCTGGGGTTTGAAGGAGCGCATCAGTTGTCAAGGCGCTGCAGGGGCAGGTGGCAGCCGTTGATGGAGGGGTGTTTTGAAACGGGTTGCTCTTCTTCTTCTTCTTCGCTCTCTCTTTTATTTAAATTTTTTTTTAAAGCTCTTTTTTATTGGTCTTTTTTTTTTCTAAAGAAAAGTCTTTCCGCGAAGAGCCGCAATATCGCATAGAGTTGGACAGATCTCAAAAGCAGAGCCTTCTTACTCTCCCGAAGAGCAGAAATAAAAAAATAGAAAAAATTGGAAACAGAAAGAGGGCGAAGAGAAAGAGAAGGGTCTTACAACAATGATTCACACAAAGGTTAAAATAAAACTAAAGCCAAAATGATTGGACTGGGTCCACAGACGCAAAGTCTCTTCACGATGCTCTAGATCCTGAAAGAGGATCAGCGATTGACTTTCAAACGGTCTGGCTTGACTAGTGTATGGAGCTTCTCTCCAAAACCCGCCCACCCTCAACCGCTACCTACCCCTTTTCTTGATGTAACACAGGGGTATATATTATTGGAAGCCTGTAGCTTGTGCCGTTACAAGTTGACAGGTTGATTCCCAATTCTCTGGCTTCTGGAACTCCAGTCCAGATCGGACTAGGTTCGGAAGCGAGAAATCTTTGGTACGTGAAATCCCGGGTTCGAGAATCAGGGAAGGTCGCATTTCCAGGGCGCAAGGTTCGGACGGACACCCTCACGGTGTTGGAATATGATCTTGCCGTGCTAGCTTCGCTTCCCCAAGTTGAAAGGGGCAACACCACCAAAGGGTGGAGAGGGTGCGGAGGTAGAAGTGGCCAAACACATCACGCAGCTCGCGCGCCTGTCGTCGTGAGAGATGAGGAGATGAGATAGGCGCCTTGCTGTGCAAAATGGGCTTAGCAGTTGGTGGTGCGATGGTTCCATGAGCTTTCAATGAACGGTTGGTGATTGCCTGACCCCACTGAAAGGCCTCTGACGATGGTAATCAGAGAGGCCGCCATGCTAAGGGGTCGTGGATGCCGTTCAATTCCCCCAATCGTACATAGTAGGTAGCCACATGAAACTTGAAGTGAGAAAACGGGGGCGTCTGATGATGGTGTGGGTTGAGGCGAACTAGCAAGGTGCTTCCAGGGCTCAGCAAAACTCGATCCGCGTACCTAGGTGCTGTGGCCGAGATAACGTCGAACGCGTGCCATTTCTCCATGGAATAATACAGAACTATCGCACAAGAACGGTACTGTGAGAAGGTTGGGTGGACTGAAGCCGGCGGACATGGGTCGGGATAAATATGAATCGGCGTCAATCTCGTCTTTGAACTTTGAGTGGGCTTGATTCGACGTCACAACGGCGGAGGGACATTACGTGCTACCTAACTAGCTAGTACCTAATTACTAGGAGCCTAGGAGGTGGGTGGTAGGTAGGGGCAGTTAGGTCCCTACATGATAGCCAGCCACATCAGTACGCAGTCCACTACACTACCTACCTACCTAGGTATGTAGGTACCGGTAGTGTACATAGCACCGCCGAAGCTTCCCGTTCCAGCGCATGATGCCTTACTGATTCAGACGAGGTCGCATTGTACCTGATCTTACGGATACTTTTCACTTACTCCAGAGTAAGAAAAAACAAGCCCAGCCCAATGGAGCCTGGAAGGCAACCTACCTAAGGTAATCCATAGGTTTCTTGTACTCTTGGTATATGTGACTATTTGCTCGGAGTGATTAGCCGCGGCGAATGAAGTGACGCTGGACCTGGTCGCGGGACCAGATGACTACTGATAGGTACGACGACCACAACAGGAGGGGGGAAAGTAGCAACAGCAAAAGCAACAGGCCTCTGAGGCAAACGTGCCGCAACCTAGCACGGCTTCCACCTCCATCGATATCGCAACATTCAACCTTTTGACTCTTTTACTCATTCTTCTTTCACCATTCTACAACCACCGCATTTTGCTGGTATTTTAGATCTCATTCCATTTCTTTCCCACCCCGTGAGCACTCGTCGCCATCCCCTCGCCCTCCTCAACCCCACCACTACACCCTTCGCTCAGGCCGCCGGCGCCTTCAGCAGTGTCTCAAAGCTGGCTACGCAGTCTACAGTCTTGTACCGCCGACCCCGTGGGTGTGGCTTGGCCCTGTCTTGTGTCGCCAAATGTCCACGATCCTGGCCAACTTGCGACCCCGCGCTGCGAAGCCCGACTACTATCTCAGAGGCGCCCCCTCTGCCTCACTCGCAACTCATTCCACCTCCATGAGCCGTTAACTTCCCGATCAATATCTCATCATGGGCATCGTTAGCAGCAAGCCCGAGGACGGGGCTGCCCTCTTTCTTAGAGACCAGAATCGACGTGCGATCTCCCACCCGCCCCCCTCGTTGCTTGCCTGTTCCTGCATGCAGCCTTGCGCATTCCCCTCCAGCTAATCCTTTGACACGCAGTATCCATATCCTCCCTCGTCATTTCGAACCCGCGAAAGCGTTCGTCCATAAGCATCGTTCCCAACTCTTTTCCTGCCACCAAAGTATCGGCTTCGCGCCCATTGGGCGACAACTCTCCCATAGAATTTGTTCAGGTTCGTCGGCGCAAACAGCGACACCCTTCTGACCCCTCCTCCCCTCTTCGCCTCGAGCAATGTATGCTGATTCTTGCCTTTGCAGGACACTGAAGTCGTTACGAGCCCTGGTGGCATCCCAAATTTCCTACTAAAGCTCACGTACGATGACGAGCTTGTCTTTAACTTTACTTTCGTCATCCGCCAAGGACAGCAGTTCGTCACGAACGGCACTGCCGACACCGTCGCTACGGTCGATACCCAAATCAGCGGGCTGACATATGTCTACGCCTCAACGCCGCGCGAGGTAGAGAATTTGGTAACGAGAGAGTTCCATGCGGACCCAAATCTACACAAGAACTCCAACGTCGAGTTGGTGGGCGACTTTGGCACCGGTGGCAACCCTGCAGTGTCCTTTGAATGGACCTGGAAGTGGAAACCGCCAAAGAATATGGAAGACAGGGGCGGCGGATGGAGAAACACTTGCAGTGTATGTTGCTGGCCACAGAGCCATTCTTGTCTGTAACATGTGCTCACCCCCTTTGCAGTTCGTCGAGTACGATCCCCGCAACCACTGCCTACACACTTTGGCTAGCTTCTCCTACTGGGTATCTAGTAAGTTTTCACTTTTGCAACTGCTTCGTTCACTGTCACTGACAACTTTGCAGACCCAGCTTTGCCGCCCAGTCACCCTAACTCGCCATCTCCTCCTTTCCTCTTGACCGCACCTCCCAAGATCCGAGTTGCCTCATCGCAGTCTGTCGATTCTCGAATCAGTCATGCGGAACTAGACGAGCCCTCGTCGCCATTGCCAGGCAACTTCTCTTCTACCACTATACTCCCTGGGCCACAGTCTGCACAGGAACCGATCAAGGTGGATGTCGCATGTCCCAAACCGACCGATGATGTGCTCGTCCCAGACGATGGACCGGTCTTCAGAGCAACGATAAAAGCATTGGAACAAAAGACAGGCAATATGCGGACGCAGATGAAACGCGTGCTCAAGATGGCTAAGCAGGCGCATGAGGCGCAGGTAGAAGCTAACAAAAACTTCTCCGAATTCATCGACACCCTTCGCGAAGCTTCGTCCACAAATGCCAATGCCGTGCAGCCGGCTATTGAACACTACTTTGACAAAATCGCCCGCGAGATCCTTTCGTACGAGCGAACAAACACGGTCAATCTCAAGCGCATTGTGATCGACCCGCTGGAAAAGTTCTATACGGTAGACATAAAACAAGCCGAGTCGAAGAAACGAGATTTCGAGGAAGAAAGCAAGGACTACTATGCTTATGTCTCAAGATATCTTGGACAGCGCCACGACTCGGTCAAGGCTAAGAAACTTGCGGAAAGCGACTCCAAGTACCAAACGAAGCGCCGCAACTTTGAGCTCAAGCGATTTGACTACTCAAGTTTCATGCAGGATCTCCATGGTGGCAGGAAAGAGCAGGAAGTACTTTCACACCTTACGAGGTATGCCGACGCTCAGACCAAAGGTTTTCTCGAGGCGGCTAAAAAGATTGATACTCTACTGCCACAATTGGAGGCGCTCTCGAGTGAAGTACAAGAGGCCGACAAGGAGTATCAATACCAGCGGCGGGAACGGGAAGAGAAGAGAAGACTTCTCGAGAAGAGCAACCAACCGTACAACGAGCCGGACCTTGCGCCACCTGGTACCAGTGCCGGCCAAACCACGGCCTCAAACGGCAATGCACAAGTCTCTGACAGCGATCTTGGCCGCGCTGACAGCACAGGATCTCAGTTGAAGCTTGGGCTGTCTTCGGGCTCAAATCCTTCGGTGGCCATGGCATCTCCTGAGCTGTCCAGGTCACCCGGCAGCCTTGGCAATTCCTCGGTTGGAAGCCCTGCCCAAGCTTCGAAATTCAAGGGCATCCGTGACTTGGAGGAGAAAGACTACGGCCAACTGTCCAGCGCCAGCAGCAGCGCCCAGCGCAAAGAAGGCCTCTTATGGTCTCTGAGCAAGGCTGGTAGCAACCATGTCGACCCGCGCAACCTGAACAAGCAAGGTTGGCACAAGTAAGTGCATCCAGCTCGCCCATGCAGTAGCAATTATTCTGATCCGCAACAGGTTCTGGATTGTCCTCGACCAAGGCAAGCTCTCGGAGTATAGTAACTGGAAGCAGAAGCTGGATCTGCACAATGACCCCATCGATTTGAGGATGGCGTCCGTCAGAGAGGCGCGCAATGCAGAACGCCGATTCTGTTTTGAAGTCATTACGCCCCAGTTCAAACGCGTATATCAAGCTACATCTGAAGAAGACATGAACAGTTGGATCACGGCCATCAACAACGCATTGCAGAGTGCGGTTGAGGGCCGCATTATGAGGGATAAGTCTGCTCCGAGTGATTCAGGTCCTATTAAGAGAGACATTGGCTCCATCCTCACCGGCAAGAGCCCTTCTGTTGGGCACAACAGTCATCATTACACGAACTCGAACAGTGCACCAGTCCGCCGGATCACGGTTGGCGCTCGGCCCAGCACGCACAGGTCCACTAGTTCAACATACGACGAGAATCCCGACAAGTTACTGCAACTGCTTCGCGACAACGACCAAGGCAACTGCTGGTGCGCCGACTGCGGGTCAGGCACAAAGGTCGAGTGGGTTTCAATCAACCTAGCTATCATTCTCTGCATCGAATGCAGTGGCATTCATCGCTCTCTTGGCACACATATCAGCAAAGTGCGGTCTCTGACCCTGGATATCAACTCCTTTACCTCTGATATTGTCGAACTCCTGCTTCTTGTTGGTAACAGGGTGTCGAACATGATTTGGGAAGCGAGGCTTGAACCTGGGCTGAAGCCGACGCCCCAGGCAACCAGAGAGCAGCGGCTGAAGTTTATTACTGCTAAATACGTCGACAAGGCCTACGTAGAGCCGATCTCGGCGACTCTCTCGCGCTATGCCAATCCCGAAGATACCTTACTGGCGGGTATCAAGAAGAACGAAATTCAGCAGGTAATCTATGCACTGGCGTTACGGGCCAACCCCAACGCCACGGACAGATCTCGCGGAACGCACGCCGTGTTCTTGGCCCTTGCAGCTGCCGACCCCGCCTCGCCCTCTCCCACTCCAGGACAGCCCCCGGAGACGGACAGAACGGTAACGTTCCCGGTAGCAGAGATGCTCCTTCAAAACGGGGCAGAAATACCGTCCTCGATGCCGGCTTTCCCATTAAGCCGCAGCGCACAGATGTACATTGAAGAGAAGCGAGGACGGAATACGGGCGGGTTCTCGAGTGATGCAGTGGGATCACTCCCCGGCAACCCCAGCCCGAACGAAAAACTCCAGCGGGAGAGGGATGCTCGGCTACAAAAGAGAGTGAGCGCAGGAGGACGTCTGGCTAAGAGCCCGATTCCGGAAAGGTAGCGACCTGCCTGTTTCGAGCGGCTGGGGCAGCTGAACATGTGCCTTGCTTTTGCGATGCACGCAAGACGCGGGTCTTCTCTCGAAGTCCACTTATCGACGGATGGCTACGATTTTGAAAGTGACGGTGGATGAGATCCGTCTTGGCACTGGTTGGAAGGCAGAAAGAAATGCTTGGCGCACTTGACTGTCGTTACCAAAAGGTACGTTGCGTTCCTAGGGCCTAGTATTTTTCTGGGCAAAGCCCAGTTCCATTGCAGAGCACGAGGAGGATGACGATGACATGCCCTCACATGTAACATGTGTACTCTTTGATGACATGATTCTGGCGTGAACATGCACATTGGAATAGTCCTCGATTGGAAAATGCGAGGTTATGAGAGGCGGGGATGGCCGTGTGCGTGTGTTTGTCTGTGTGTATGGATAGTAATAGTAATGAAGAAATGAAGACAGAACAACGATGAACACTATGGGCGGATACTAGCATATTGTTCCATGCCATTTCCGTGATGCCTATCCAAATAGGTGGTAGAAACCAAAGACGTGGATGAAAAGCATAGAATCAAAATCGTCTCGGTGAGTCGGTGAGGGAAATCATGAGCGGTTTGGCGGCAGGTGAGCCGCCCACGTGCGTTTGGTGGGGATGAATCACGTTTCTGCTTTTGGCGTCATGGTCACATAGCACAGCGATGCAGCAACTCAGCTGGGAATGGCGAGTGGAAGTGGCACGAACTGAATACAAGGTCACATGCAACAGGGGGTCGTTCGCCTCTACGCTCTCTATCGAACTCCCTGTTGCACTGTACGCTAATAATCGAGAGCGACACATGACGTGATGTCTTGGCTTGCGAGCCGATGCGACAACGAGGACGTTCGCATAAGCTGATTCACTGAACAGGACCTGTCAAGATTGGGGGAAGGGGGGCGGAAAGAGAGGGCGAGGGCTTGCGGTCTGATGCTGATGGGCTCCATGGGAAGGCTGACCAAAGCGATGGGGCCTCGATCATAAATGTATGTATGGGGATAGATGGACGAAGCGCCATATGATTCATGTCCGTGGGGTGAGTGACTGTGGGCGATGGTGCGGTGTCGTTGAAAGATGGCACACGGGACCCGGTTATCCGCCGCTTGAGGAGGAACCGCCTCACGCGCCTCCTCTTATGTCCGTCTGCTCAGCCATCATGATCGGAATGCGCATTCGCATGGCGGAAGAGACGGGAGTCATTCTGAGCCCCCTTGTCGAGTTGAACTGATCAACTCCCCATCCCCCACTCTTCACATGGCTCTTTTCTCTTTTCCACCAACATCGTTGTCAACCAAACGCCCTCTCTATTGCCTGACGGAACTTTCAGTCCGAACGAACCCTTTGAAAAAGCGGACACTGCTGGATCTATCTTGAATACCGGACACTGGACTGGACTGGACTACCTTGGACCTTGGATCCCTACCCTTGCAGGAAGTGAGTTCGGCCTGCCTTGATCGGAGGTTCCATCCCCTCTTGCATCCACTGAACCCAAGGACGGAAACGATATTGAGTTGTGAAAGGAAACAACTGATGGGAGAGCGCATCTCAAGACTTGTGCGAACCAACGGCAGTCATCATCCAGGCTCGGTAACCCACTTCTCTTGCAAGGTTTCCCCGATCCGAGAAGAGGAAGACCCTGCCATCCTCCGGCTGTTTCCCAGCTGGTCCCTAGCAAAGGTCAAGCTTGCATGTACACAGGCGCGCAGCTACCTAGGTGTGTGCAGGCACAGGCCGAGAGCAGCCTAGAGCAGCTGGTTCTTCCACTTCCTGGCCTGACCTATGCTCCCCCCTCTCCACTTGCGGAACCGACATTCGTAGTAGCTTCCCCATTTCTAGGCTGCACACCCACGCTCACTCCTTGGGACTTGCCTATTCTGAACAAGCTGCTTTATTAATTCGGAGCCTCGCCGTCCATCACCTTGATTCCCTTACCTTAGGCAACACTTCACAAACACTCCATCACCACCAATCCATTACAACATTCACAAACATACTTGCCCACCCTATCCCTCTCAAGGCTGCGTGCACAAAACCGACTTGCTGCATTCGCTCGCCATACGGATATCGCCGCACCTGTTAGGATCCATTCATCATCGCCGCTGCCTACATTAGTCGCCCACCGTTGCTACAGCTGCTGCCTTGCCAATTACGTGAATCGAGACAAAACAGTAACCTTCTCATCCGAGGCCATGGCTCCTCAATCCGAAAAGAGCCAACTGAAACGAACTAGAGTAAGTCGCTTGTTAATCTGCCCGGTCTTCTGGTGTGCAATCCTAAACCGTCTTTACCTACCAAAGGGTTCTCTACCAGAATCGGACCTGGATGCGAAGAAGCAGAGGACATCGCCAGGACCCAACGACAAAACCCCGGTTTCCAACAAGCACCAGCTTCCGTCCCCGGTCACGAGGGACAGTGACTCGGACGAAGTCTACAAGGAGCCCACCGCCACGCCCCCGGAGGGACGGCCCAGTCAGGTTAACCACCGCGAAAAGGACGACACGTCGCAGGCCCTGAATAACATCTCATCACCGCCGCAGGATACTCAGGCCTTCTCGCAATATCCCCAGGAGACGAAAGATGCCCTTTCGGACGAGGTTGAAGATGAGGTGAAGGAGGGTGTATGGGGATATTTGTTCCCACTCGATACGAAATATGGCAAGGTCGTCGTCATGAAGAAGAGGGCTGCTTGCCCTTTGCCAGATACCGTCGACATAGCGAAAGAGTTGGCGGGTAAGGACCAGAAGGGGAAGTCGACTCTACAAAAGGAGGAGGAGGCATACGAGCGCACAAAGATTAAAGGGGTTGCTTCGGGCGGCTATTTGATCGGACGTCACCCGGAGTGCGGTAAGCTCAGTCTGCACCTGGATGCAGTCATCGATGCTGACGGTATGCAGACATCGTCGTGGATGACCCCATTGTTTCGAATCGCCATTGCCTGATCTTTTCCGAGAACAAGGGCGGCGATCATGTGGCCATCGTGGAAGACCTATCCAGCAACGGAACCTTTGTCAATGAAGCCAATGTGGGTCGGAACAAACGGAGAGAGCTTGAGGAACAGGACGAAATCGCCGTCATTGACAAAGCCCGCTTCATCTTTAGGTACCCGAAGACTCGGCAATCTAGTGCTTTTCTGAGTCAATACACGCTACTGGAGAAGCTGGGTAAAGGCCATTTTGCCGAGGTCTTCTTGTGTGTTGAGAAATCTACCGGCCAAAGGTATGCTGTCAAGATCTTCACCAAGACTGCCGGCATGGACGACAGGTCAAAACAGGAGGGTCTGCAGCAGGAGATTGCCGTCCTCATGGGCGTTAGTCACCCCAACGTTCTCTGTTTGAAGGACACATTCAACGAGCGGAATGCTGTGTACTTGGTCCTCGAGCTGGCGCCCGAAGGCGAGTTGTTCAATTACATTGTTATGAAGCAGAAGCTGAGCGAAGACGAATCTCGCAAGCTGTTTAAGCAACTTTTCCAAGGCATCAAGTACTTAGTATGTTGGCCAGGCACATCATTCCAAGCCGCAAGCTAACAAGGACCAACCAGCATGATCGCAATATTGTGCACCGCGACATCAAGCCCGAGAATATCCTGATGGTGGACAGAGACCTCCACGTCAAGCTGGCTGATTTCGGCTTAGCGAAGATCATCGGCGAGGAGTCTTTTACCACCACGCTATGTGGTACACCCAGTTATGTGGCGCCGGAAATTCTTGCCGAGGGTAGACATCGGAAGTACACCAAAGCGGTGGACATCTGGTCTCTCGGTGTGGTACTGTATATCTGCTTGTGCGGCTTCCCGCCATTCTCGGATGAGCTCTACTCAAAGGAATTCCCCTTCACGTTGTCGCAGCAAATCAAAAGCGGACGTTTCGACTACCCCTCGCCGTATTGGGATTCTGTTGGAGACCCTGCTCGTAAGTATTGTCCAGACGGATGAACTGGTGATCCGGACGCTGACAAGCCGGACCAGTTGATTTAATCGACTCCATGCTGGTTGTCGACCCCGAACGCCGGTACACTGTCGACCAATGCCTCAATCATCCCTGGATGACTCAGAACCAGCCGGGTGTCAATGATAGCACCGATGGCTTGGTCGGTGGTATTCAAGGCTTGGATGTCCATCGGCGAGGCGTCACCAGAGAACGGACGTTGCTGAGTTCCTTGAACTCGGTACAAGTCGCCACAAGGCCGCCTGCCGGGGACAGCAAGAAGCCTGTCCATATATACGCCAAGAACACGAAGAAAATGGCCCCGAAAGAGGCCGATCCTCACGGACAACGGAATGTCAGTGAATTTATTGAGATGGGCGGCAAGGGTGACCAGCCACTCTTCGGCACAGATGGCGAAAGCATATATTCCAAGGACGACATCAGCGGCGGCAAGACGAAGAGTGGATAGATGTAGAAGGCTGCAGTTTGTGGGTTCATTTGTGAGTCTTTGTCGCGTTCGGGTGTAAACCGTCTTGAAATACAGAAGGCGGATGACGACACCAACAAGAAGCATGGGGAACGGTATTCGGTAACGGTTTGCATTCATTGGCTTCCTGATGCCCGGGTTGGGTACTCTACAGACATGCGGTTATGGCTTGGAAAAAGTTAGGAGTATTACTTACGTCGTCCCTTGGTCGAAGGAGATTTCATAGACCGTAATAATAAGTTTCTTATCGCTATCCAAGCAACCACACTATGCTGGTAAACTAAGGAGGAGGATCCGATGTAAGATGAGCTGTCTTCTTGTTCAGGGCTGCATTCAATCTCTGGGCTGCACGGCCCGGCCCGTTGATGGCCCAGATGGGGCAAAGAAGCGGTAAAAACCGCCGGTATGCCGGCTCCGAGATAGAAACGAGGCGGCATGTCAGACGCACTGTGGGGTTGACGGAAGAGCTTCACGGAGCGGGGCCGGGACAACGACACGTCTTCAAGTGCCTACTGCGTTTTTTGCTGCGTCATTTTTGGCAACATGGAGTAGTTTTGCGTACTCACAGCGCGTTCGAATTGGGCGAGGCCTCATTCTGTTTCTTTGACATGGAAAAGGCGATTAACTTGGCCTGGTAAACACACCAGACACTTGATTCAGGTCCCCAATACCCCGCCTAGAAACAGGCCCGGCGCAAACGTGGATCCTTTCACCGCCTTCGCCTAGAGCCCCGCAAACGTACTAGCGGCACCTTCTCGCACAGAAATCTGATGGAAAAAATGGTCATGACCAAACACCCCTCCATCCAACGACCTGACCGGAACGGCCTTTGCCAAATCGACACGACAGACTGACCCCCTGTCTCCGTTTTCTCAAACCACACGCCCCTCTCTCTCTCTCTCTTTCTCAGGTCCAGTCTCTTCACATTTTGGGCCGTCTGTCTTTTTTTTTTCCCGGGTTTGACCTCCTCTTTTTGGCTTTCTTTCCCCCGACAACCGCATACAACCACCACGACTTGTTTCCCTCCCCCGAAACCCACACCCACCCCTACCTCCCTTCATCGACCCAAACCCCCCAAATCCAGCAGACCGGAATCATGGCGGCGGGAGCGAAGCAACAGGCGCAGCCGCAGCTGCTGTTCGTGGATGGATCCTTCCAGGAACTGGCCCGTGAGATGGCCGACTACCTCCACATCGCCGACGAAGTGAAGCCTTTGGTCGAAAACGAGGCCAAGAAGGAGGAGGTGCTGGGTAAGCTGGTGCGCTCGTCAGCGGCGCTGTCGTCGGTGCCCGAGAAGGAGTTCACGGCCGCCTCGAACCTCATGGTCCACCTCGTCCTTCAGTCCGAAGACCCCAAAAAGCACCTGCCGACCCTGTGCCAGGCCTTCAGCAAGCCCATCGCCTCAAGCCCCGTCAATGGCGTCGGCCTGAGCCTGAACGCCCTCAGCACCATCTTCAACCTCATCACCCCCGAGAACCCGATCAGATTCAACGTCTTCATGGCCATCCTGCGCTTCCTCAAGTCGCACGCCATGTTCGAGGCCATCCAGCCCTACCTGAAGCACCTTCCCAGCTGGTTTGAAGAGTGGGGCACCAGCGAGGAGTACCAGAGGCAGATGTATGAGGAGATTGCTGAGGTCGCCAAGGAGGCCGGCAAGGAAGAGTGAGTTTGAAATATCCGGACGTCACAGCGCGCAGATATCAGCGCTATCAGATACAGAAATGCTGACATTGCGGGCTTATCGCTCCACACTAGGGAGAGCTACGAGTACATTCTCAAGGCCCTGCGCACCTTTGATGCCGACGATAAGGAGGAGATCGGCTCCGAGGACGCCCAGAGACTATCCCTTCGCGCCGTCCGCGACGCCCTGCTGTCCAACACACACTACCTCTTCACCGACATCCGCAGCATACCCTCGGTGCAGAACCTCTCCGAAACCCACCCCGTCTACTCCCAGCTCCTCGACATCTTCGCCGAGCAGGACCTTGAGGACTACAACGACTTCAATGACGAGCACGAGGGTTTCGTCGAGAAGGAGAAGCTCGATCATGAGAAGCTCCATCGCAAGATGCGCCTCCTGACCTTCGCCTCCCTCGCAGCCCAGACGACCTCGCGCCGCATCGAGTATTCCGCCATTGCAAAGGCCCTGCAGGTCCCCTCCGAGGAGGTCGAGATGTGGGCTATCGACGTTATCCGCGCCGGTCTTGTCGAGGGCAAGCTCTCCCAACAGGATCAGGTCTTCCTTGTCCACAAGGTCACCTACCGCGTCTTCGGCACGCGGCAATGGCAGGAGCTCGCTACCCGTCTCGATTCGTGGAAGGGCACCTTCTCCAACCTGTACGACGTCATCCGCAAGGAGCAGGCCAACGCCAAGGCTCAGAAGGAGCGCGATGCGCAGGAGGCCGAGCGCAAGGCCCAGAACCCCGGGAACGAGGGCGGCGCCAGCGGCGGCCGGCAGCAGAGAAACCAGGGACGTCGCGACAACAACCAGCACCGCGAGCCCAGAGAACCTAGAGAGCCCCGGGAGCCCAAGGAGCGGACGGAAAATGACGACTAAACGAAAGTTGAGGGGGCGATGAAAGTCAAAAGTGTCTGTCGTTGAGGAGTTTTGGAGGGTCATTCTTACCTGGCCTGGGCTTCCCGTACCCTTCTCGATACCTCTCCGGCTGAAGAATACTTACGACACGGGGAGGGACTCTATCAAAAAGGGGGGTGGGGCGCGAAGACGGGGAACCGTCCGGCGATGTTATCAGGGCAAAGGAATAGGGGAAAGTCCCATCCGTATCCGTGTTATGTAATTACGGCGAGGAGAAAGAAGGGAAAAAAGTTTTTTATGGCCAAGTTGATTACGGATTAGAGCTGAGCCTTTGCAAAGAAAAATGCTGCCGGGACATGTGTTATGACTTGCGGTTGAAAGAACCGGAAGGAGAAACGCCGTTTTCTTTTTTTTTTTTCTTTTTTTTGAGAGAAGGCCGGCCACGGTCTGCTGTGCTCGGGGCGGCGGTCTTTGATAGGGGAGGGGAAAGAGTCCCCCCTCTTGAAATGAAATCTGGCGTAACGAGAGATTACGATACAGTCACCTCTCCTCTGAACGAGCGTTTGGGTGGGTGTCGCGTGATGGGTGATGAGCCACGAGCTCTAGCCCGCCTGCTTGAAGTGACAAACAAGGGTGTGTTTCCCGGATGATGGATGATACGGGGAGAGAAGGAAAGCCGGCGATAACGCGTGGTGGCCAACATGAGTATGCTTTAATGTTTTGTGAGTTGATTTTCTGTTTTTATTTCCAAGAACGCGAGTAGATCGTTCTCTCTTTCTCTATAGATATACAATAGCCAACGACAAAGGAGAATGGAAGGAGTCTCAAAAAATTGTCCAAGTTTTACACGCACGCAAAGGATGGATTCTCTGTCGAGAGTAGACGCGGCAAACCACAGAGTCTCACAACCCTTATATCCTCCTCTTTCGCATCCGGGCTATATTTTTCTTTTCTTGTTTTCTGACCTGATCCAGTAGATGTCGTTTATACTTTGCCCGCATATTGGAACCCCGCTCTCCTCAGATGGCCAAGCTATTTCCAACACGCCAGAACCATGACTTTCCAATGTTCTCAGGGGAGCGGGTAGGACGGTCGGAATCATTCGCATATCTATCGGCCGGTCGCTGTGGGCACCATTCCTTCTGTAGGCTGTACTCGGCAATCGCCAAGCAATAGTTTGAACGTTCATTTACAGACCCAGACGCTTGCTAAGTTCCGTGCGCGTCTTGGCGTAGACTTCGTCCGGCGAGGGCGTAGCATCAAGCTTGACAACACGGCCCTGCTTCTCGAAGTAGTCCACCACGGGCATGCTCGTCTCGACAAACGTGCGGAAACGCTTACGGATGCTTTCGGCGTTGTCATCGGCGCGGCCGCTCGTCTTGCCGCGTTCGAGCAGGCGGTTTTCCATGACGCTCTCGGGGCAGTCGTAGAAGAGGACGAATTTGGCGGGGCAGACAGACTCCTCGAACTTGATGGCCTGGTCCATCTTACGCGGGAAGCCGTCGATGAGGAAGCGCTTGTTGCCCTGCTTCTTGATGGTCTCGGTCATGGCGTTCTCAAGAAGTTGGATGGTCACCTCCATGGGCACGATGAGGCCGTCCTTGATGTAATCCTTGATAAGCTGGCCGAACTGCGAACCAGGGCGCTCCTGCTCGGCGCGGAGGAGGTCGCCGGCGGAGAGGTGGGTGAAGCCGTAGTCGGAGACGAGCCTGGCGCATTGGGTGCCCTTGCCAGCGCCGGGGCCGCCGAGGACAAAGAGGACGGTGACATCGGAGGCGGAGAAGGTCGGCGTGGACTTCTGAGGGGAGGGGAGGGCGGCATTGGAGGAGGGGGGGGGAAGAGCGGCCATTTCTGTGGCAGCGCGTGTTAGTCAAGGTTCTCGAAGACATTGAGGCTCCTCTCAGCTTTACGCAGGATGGATAGCTTCTGGGTGACTAGCATGTTTGTTTGCAGTGTAGAGGGAGAGACGGCATAGGGATTATAGCTCACCTGCTCTCTGGTCGACAAGCAACTTGTAAGCTAAGCTACCACCGCCGACGACGACAAGGAATGGCCAGAATTTGATGCCAGAAGACTTCTTGGGAGGCTCAGAAGAATAAAAGCGACGCGCCGGGAATCGCTGCTGAAGACGGAAGGAAGATGGTGAGGAGGACAAGACATTAGAACGAATAGAGGAAGAAGAGGAGGAAGCAGAAGCTCTGGAGAGCAGACGGGGTGCGACGGAATGCATGGCGGCGGTGGGTATAGCAGCAAGCGGCTGGACAACGTCAATGCAAAGTGACGAAGGTACTGCTACACCAGGTACTGAGAAGGGAAGAGTGAAAAAAGAGTGACGGGGTGGTTCTGGTGTGTGAGTGGTGGTTTGAGACTCGTCCTGCTTGTTCGGCGTAGCTGGGGAAGCTATGGAAGGCTAGGCGTGGCAGCGAGGACAATTTCGGGTGGATAACTCCTGAGAGTGGGGCCCTGGGCTTTGGGGGATACCTATTGGGGTTTGGCATCATCCACGGCACCCAAAGGGCCCCTGATGTATGTCCATATTTTTCAAGATTCCAGATTGCGGTCGATCGCGTCGCATTATCACGTGGGCGTGGGATTTCAGTCGAGATAATTAAGCTTTCATCCCGATCCTTGGTTGACAGCACGAGTGTCGTGTCTGTCCGTCGATTCTTCTGGCATGCATCTGTTGGCGTCTATGATTCAATGTTTCGTCTAAAAATCGTTGCCAAATACAACGGCGAATTCCCTGCTCATCTCATGAACCTTTAAGGCAGAGGATCATCCTGCTTGACTTCTATGGTCATTATACATGGGGGGCACTGTTCTCAACTGTGCTGCAGGGGCCTAAACATAGAGGAACAGTCAGCTGCGGTATCCTAGTCACACGTTGGCTTGCTCGTCATCCGTCATTAGCTCGTACAACATCGACTTTGGACGATAGGCTTGCGAGTGTTAGTGGCGAACAATCCCATGCTACGTAGAGCTCTGAGCAGACCAGTCTACCCACCACAACCACGTGCAAGCTGAACGGGATGCATTGTGTGTCTTTTTGAGTTCTCCATGAAAGTCGGGAATCAGGTAAAATTTGTAACATGCCAATACATGGCATCGTAAGTCCAGTTGCTGTTTACTGTAATGGTGTCTCTTGTTCTTACACTAAGGGGGGATATCTATCAGAATTACATCATTAATATAATGCGGCCTATACCCAGTTTGTGAGAGCAGTTGATGGCAGCCAGATGATAGGCCTTATACTCCACATATAATGCTTTGTTGTTTTTTTCCCACGTTTACTCGTTCTGATAGAATTTCCAAACGCTGTTGGAGAATATATTGGACTTAAGCTGGCACATTTCTTGGTTTACAGGTACCCTATACCGACGGCTTTCCTGGTTTGAAGCGATTTAGGCAACTCTCCTCAGTGGAAAGGCTCCCCCCTTGGCCAGTGATACATGAACGGGTAGCTCGAGCTCAGTCTGCTGAGGTTTCAAGGAGAAAAAAGAGAAAAACTCATCAGCCATAGTCGACTTGCTACAGACCCCGAAAGCATTTGAACTATTGAGCAGGTTGTTTGACCTATAGAAAAACCAAAGCTACCTTCTTGAACCCTCGTTGGGATGGTATGTGTGAAAAGGCTAGTATCCGCAGTTGATGATGTACGAGCAAGTATCCCAAGTTTCAGTGCCGCTAGCCTTCCAGATTGACTTCTCCCAGTTGCCTGATACGGAGGCCGTAAAGAGGTTATATAGACGCTTCCTAAGCAGACGCCAATGCCCAGTACCACCGCAACACTGGATGGTCTTCCAAGCCGCTTCGGAGAAAGGCCATAGGAATATGACCCTCTTATTATCGATAAAGAGCCCAAATTCTGCTTCATCGCGATATTGAGTGTTTCCTCTTTTACCATATGTCACCAAGTGGGTGTGTCGACAAGGTTGGTCTGCTTCTCGAACAGACTAGCATACACTGATCATATTGGGTGTGTTCTAGCCTGGGAAGTGTCACAAGAGGAGTATACCAGGGTGCTCAAACCACCTATGGGCCGGCATCACAACTATGAATGCTATGAGGATATTACTCATACATGCTTCACCAGTCCCAGAGCATGTCCGGACCTTAACACTACAAACGGAAATATAGAGCACCAGGCAAGCACCGTTTCAGAGCACATAGGCTGGGCACAGCCAAGCAGAAAAATCAGCATGCGTCGCCTTCACCAGATTGTGTAATACGAGGAAAGAAAACATATAGTCAAAAGACTCACCAGTCCATGTCTCCACTCCCGTCGGCGCCGCTCACTCCAACATCATCACGATAACTCTGAGCCCTCATGATTCCCCTTTCCGCGAACGGCAACCACATGCGACCATACCCACTGGAGAGCTCGGGATCCCGTCCGCTCTCCCATCGATAAACCAGTGAGGGCCGGAGTAGTAGTCGGGTCGGTGACGACCGGCGAATGCCTGGTGTTGCATGTCTTTTGGTGTTCCATTTTTTAGTTGGTTGTGCTTTTGTGATCCACTTCATCGAGGAGTTCAACGGCCACAACTTTGGAACAAATACCTCGAGCGACAGGTCGGGAAAAGAGACAAGACATTTGCATCTTGAGACCAATGCCCAGCGGTGCTGGATCAGCCCCGATAGAATCAACAAGAGTCAAATAATCAGGACAGGCCGACTAACAACTTTATATAAATAGATAAGACCGTCCGATTTTGCAGTCCCAAGCTAGCCCCGGATTTTCTCTTATGTTACAGAGTACAAACCAATATGCCCAATGAGTGTGCAACGCCTGTTGCAAGAATAAAAGGCAAGAAGATCAAAGCGCAGCAATCTGCGCCCCTGCTTCAGCCGCTCGTCGTCTAATGCTACTAGGTAACCCATGCAACTATTTTCCCAATGTCTTCCTGGCCTCCAATTTCAGGCGTTCCAAACGATGTGAGTAGTGTTTGCCCTAGTAATTCAGCTCACCACCGCCGCCACCGGCAACATGGTCAAGATCCTCGTAACTCTTGAGACTGCGTCCCTGAGTAGCCTCTCGGGGACCGACAGCAGCTCCACCTGCAGCAGCGCCGTCTCCCCATTTCCCAGCACCACCGCGACCTCTTCCGCCCATACCACCGTCCCAACGAGGGTTCGGACGTCGGTCGTAGGGCCCAGTGCGATAGGCACCACGGCCACCACCCATGCCTCCGCGGCGGATGGGGCCAGGGCCGCCACGATCATCACCGCCGGCGTTCCACCCAGGTTGAACACCCGGGTGGCCACCGCCAACGAACGGCGGAAAACCGCCTGGTGGCATAGGGAAGCCCGGGATAGGCATCATGCCGTTCATGGTGAAGTTCTGCAAATTGAAGCCACGGGGGGTTCCGGTCGCCGACTGGCCATTCGCAGGAGGGAAGTGACCGTTGGAGTTGGCATCCGTTCGCGACGGTGCGATGTGGGATGGGTCCATGACGTAGGCATTGATGAGGTGGAACTGCGGGATGGGTTAGCCATGCTCTGCACAAGTATCAACAAGGCAACTGACCTCTTGTTCAATGCCCTCGAGCCAATCGCTATGGCGCTTCTCAACGTGCTTGCGCCAGAAGTGCTCCTCCTTGAACAGCTTGGTACACTCGGGCACCTTGCACCTCCACTTGTGCTCGTCTTCTTGCTTGACAAACTTGAGAAGCTCCTCACTAACAGCGTCCTCAACTGGCCGGCCTCCGAGTTTACGCAGATCCGCCGTCTCAGGCTCAAGAATCTGCATAATCTTGTCCTCAAAGGTCTTGACCCAGTTGTAGGCCCGCAGAAGCTGCTGCTCTGCCTTGCCATTAGTGCCACGGAATTTTTTGTCATTCTCGGTTGCTTCGCCCTCTTCCTCGATCTCGCTGCGCTTCTTTCCGGGAAACGGCTCCCCGTTGGCGCTAGCGCGCGCAACGGCCTTGGCAGAGGTGCTGAGAGTGCTTCTCGGGCGACGCAAGTGGCCACCCGGGCACTTGCGAGTAAGCTCGTGAACCGAGTCGCTCTCGAAGACGCAGAAAAAGCAGAAATTAAAAACGCGTCTGAGATACTCAATCATCAGGTCCAGCTGCTTCTTCTTCACGAGCAGCTCTTCGTCGTCGATGTCCTCCTCATCCACAGCACCCTCGTCCTCGTCGTCGTCAATGGCGCCATCTTCTCCGTCGTCCATGCTGTCATCGACGTCGAGATCACGTTCCTTCTTGGGCCTCTTCTTCGTTGCGCTGGCAACAGGCTGGAGACGACCAGCATTCTTAAGATCATCGACTCTTTCCTCGATCTTCAGTACAGCATTGAAGTCAGAGCCAAAGTCTTCCTCAAATTTGTTGACAAGGCGCTGAACAAGGTTCAAGTCCTTCTCAACACGCTCAGGTGCAGAGAAGAGATCCCACAAAGCCTTCTTTCGAGGGTGACTAGGAGGGTTGTGCACACCGACGTGACAGACAAAGTCGCCTCTGACTTCGTCCTTCACGGTCTTGCCATTGACAGCGTCGAGAGCCTTTTCAGCAGTAGAGACAACAGCTGGCGATTTCAAAGGTAAATCGACGTCTTCATCCTTGGGGTCCACGCGATCAACAACAGCAGGGGCGACCTCTGATGAAGGATGAAGCATGACCCAACCAATACGGTGGTACCGCTTGCTGGGATTGGGATCCGAAAGAGAAAGCCACTTGAAGCCACCCTCTTCCTCACCGAGATGTTCCTTGCAAAATGTCTCCAAGTTTTGCCTGCTGACGTGAGGGGCAATGGTCTTGATAAGGAGGGTTGGCTGGTACAGATTCTCATCTCTGATGTCAGCGCCGTTGGCCGGCACAAGGTCGCCAACGCCGAGGATCTCGTTGGCGGCGGTTGCTTCACCTTCCTCCTTTTCTACAAGACCGCCGAAGCCGTTCGTCTCGCTCTTGGGGATACCTTCGAGTGAAAACTCGTCAAAGGTTCCGGACTCGAGATCTTGCTCCCATTGGCCATAGGCGCCTCTTCGGAACTCATTAAGTTGGGCTCTGAAAGCATCGCGGATCTCAGGCACATAACGCTCGCGAAACCACTGCTCCTTCTTGTGCTCACTGACAAACGTGCGAGCCATCTTTCCTTGGAGTTCTTCTTTGTAGGCATCATACGCGAGCTGAATCTTGGCTTTCTCCTTTTCGCGCTCTTCCTGCACTTCACGAGGGCCGCGAACACGCTCGGGCTCGCGGCGGCGACCGGTACGTTGACGCTCCTTTTCCTCCTTGATCTTCTCATTCATTCTCCACCATTCGCCAAAATATGAAAATCCGACTTGGTAAGGGAGCTTGACCGGATCCGCAAGTGGATTGACAGTCAACGCCGTAGGGGCGCTACTGTCTTGCCCGGGAACGTAGCGATCGATGTTGGCCGGCGGCGACGTGATTCTTCGTTCTCGGCGATCATCGCGATCCCGACCACCGGCGTACTCATCGCGACCGCGCCCTCTCGGTTCATAACGGTCGATGGGGGCCGGGGATCGAGAGCGACGTCTGTCACGGTGTTGGCGCTCGTGTGCTGCAACAATTCGTAAGTAAGCAGCAATCAAATGTATGCAACGACCGGCCTCCCAAGAAAGCCAATTGAAGCGAGCGAGTGGGCAAAAAAAAAACGCACCAGGTGATCTACCACGGTAGAAGCTATCAGCCCGCTCCTCCTTGATTCGTGGGTCGTCGCGACTGCTCCACGTCCTGTCGCCCGGCGAGCGCGCGGAGGAGTCTCGGTGAGAAGAGTACGAATCCATGCTGCGTCCGTCGCGACAAAGCGAGTATGGTATGCGTCTGTCGTCTTTGCTCGGTTGAAATGGCCGTACAACCTGATTAAGTATCGCGTCCGCGTCGGGTAGCTGCGTGCCTGCTGCTCATGTGACTTCGTCTGCTTGCTCGATCGAAAAGAGGTAAGGAGGAAGCCTGTTGTTTGGCAACATGATTGCGGTTAGAAATCATTCTGCAGGTAGGATACTAGGCGGCTTCTGAAGGAAACGAGAGAAGAGAGAAAGAATCGAGAATTTGGGAGGGTGGCAATAGTAAAAGCGTTGCAATTGCCAGAGAGCAAAGATGATTGAAAGTCGGCTCGTCACCGCAATGATGACAGCGCAAACGAGAGAATAAATGATATGGCGCCAAATAAGGACGGGTGAGAATGATTGACAAACGGGGGGGAGGAGTTGAACAGGGAGCCAGGCGGGAGAGTAAGAATGGGTTGTTGGGGGGAGGGAAGACAGGCAATAATGGGGGATTTCTGAATCGAATCGAGGTGATCTAGGGAACAATAGGGCTGCGGCAAGTAAAGATGATGCAGGAAGAAAGGGAAAACGAACTATTTCGGTTGCGAGAGCGAATGTCTCGACGATGAGACGCGGTATGTTGTCGTGATCCAAAGCTGAGGAGGACTTTGGGATGCACGAAGCAAAGATGGCAGACGGCAGAGTTACCCAAAGGGCGACGAGACAGAGACGCCGCCGGGACGTATGGAACAAAGAGGCGGCTGGAAAGGGTCCACTGAAGACTAAAACAGGCTTAGTGTCGCTCCGGAGGATCCTCGGTGGCAGTGTCGGCACTCTTAAGTGCATATATGTTTCGCATAAAGCGATTAAGTTGTGAGAGCCTTTGTCGCTGCTAGTTAGAGATGTTTTGGGTCAATTGGCTTTTGAAAGTATTCTTCTTCTTTTACCTCTTTGTGAGCTATATTGCGATGCGGTATCGAAAGAAGGTACAACGGAGGGAAGCCCACTTCGTGTAGCTGCAGACAGATAGATAGATAGCAAAGTCCGCCCACTGTACCTTCCCTAGCAAGTCCAGCAAATCCCAGGTCTCAATCGAGAGTACACAGTTGGTTGCAGTCGGCGGATGAACTCAGCTGAGTACACTAATATGCTGGAGCTGCAGCAAACGATCGAGCCCCGGCGATCCCCAGAGCTTCACCCCTGTAGCGACTGGAACACGTCCACCTGAGGAAATGGGGACCCATCCGCCAGCTCAAATACCAACAACCGTGACATTTCTACATAATAACACTTCTCTCCTTCAACCCACTCACGCTCAGGGCATTGAAAAGAACCCAAGAATCGTAAGTTTGGTCAGGTCTTTTAGTTTGCACATGCTGCTGTCCTAAACAAGGTTCTAAAAACACCGTTGCAATGAAGGTTGTTTCGTGAGGGCAACACGATGCATTGCGTCATAGTCCTGTGAAAGGGTAGCTCTCTCGCACTTCGGACTAGGACCCGCCCCGAAGCTCATCTCATCGCATGATCCAGATGGACTGACTTTTTATCTTTAAAAACAACCACCTTTATGAAGTTGGCAAACCCCTTCTGACATCCAATTCATAGCCCGTATACACGTATACAGCATCATACCTAAGACTGACACTGACCGACTTCGGCAACATGACAACCTTTATCCCGGCCTTGACCTTGCCCCACCAGATCTTCGAGAATGCCGCGGCCTCGATCCTGCTACCCATAGCTTTAGGAACCGCGGTGGGCTATTCTACACGACGTATGTTGCTTAGTTGCTTATAAAAAACCTCGGAAACCCTCTCGGACATAGTCGCATTGACTGACACCACAAACAGCCAAAGCCACGCAAAAGACCTATGGCGCGATCAAGAACCCGCCCTACCGCCCTCCCCCATGGGTTTTTGGTCCGGCATGGACCCTCCTTTATGGGTAAAGCCAGCCAGCACATCTATCGCTCTTCCCCTCGACGAGCACGCGATAACTAACCTGTCAAACTACAGTCTGATGGGCTACGCCGCCCACCGTGCCATCCACACCGGCCTCTCCCCGTTTTCCTCCATCGAGCACATCAACATGACTAAGCAGGGCGCGACCCTCTACACCATCCAGCTGGGCCTCAATCTCATCTGGATGCCCCTTTTCTTCGGCTTCAAGCGCCCGATTGAGGCCACCGTCGACATCGTCGCCCTCCTCGGTGTCAATACCTATCTGACCTACCTCTGGGGCGCCGTCGATGCCGTCGCCGGGGCTTGCCTCGTCCCCTACCTTGGCTGGCTCTCTTTCGCGACCTACCTTTGCGCGGGTGCTGGGTACCTGAACAACTGGGATATCAAGGGTGCTGAAGAGCGTGCTGCCGCCGCTGCTGACAAGAAACAGTAGTGTCGTAGCTGTTTTGACATTATTGGCCGGGAGGGGACATAAAATGAAGAGGGAGTTGCGTTCTAAGTGGGAATGGCGTTTACGGCTGGTGGAAGCATGTTTCTCAGTTTATCATCACCCAATGACGGTTGACCATCTTCCCCCCCTATATTTAAATTCCCGGGCGAGGACTATTGTATCCAGTCGCAGGAGCTGGAGGGTTAGTTTAACTTGGTGAAGATTGTGGTGAGTTGATGTCCGTCAACGAGTGAATTGACGAGTTGACCGAAGAACCCGAGCAGAACAACACGCCGTTGCGCAAAGCATGCCCTGTCTTCAGGTTTGGGAATATTCATCAGTTGCTTCTATGACCACGTGACGATCACTCCATCGCTCTCTGTTGGAGAGTGCATTTTAATGCACACTTCGCTTACCGGCTAATCACCGTTCCCCTATTAGCCAACAAGCTGGATCATCGGCAATACGAATACCAGGACGACAAGGCGTCGTGAGGTCGACTTCAATTTATGTCTCGCAGTTTGGGCTGCGACAGTTCTGTGCACCGGAGTGGCCCAAGGCCATGTCAAGAATATCAAAAATAGCCCATGCTTGCTTCTCCTCCCAATTGTTCATGATCACTACGCGTCTGTCCGGCCTACGTTACCCGAGTACGTAGATGCAGGTATAAACGAACCAAAGCTGTCCTGTTGCGCCTCTAAATGCCTTGCCATCCAAAAATCGAAAAGCCCAACCTTTCTACCACTGCAACGGCCACGACCACTGACCATCCCGAGTCTAGGATATCAAAAAAAAAAAAAAAAAAAAAAAAACCAGAGTAAGAAAGGAATTCTACTGCAAGGGGAAGTGCCGCTTGAGGCCGTCAAAAACAATGAAAATAAAGGCCGAGCTGGGCGCCGAGCGCAGACAGGTGATGCCGCACCCCCGATACAGCCCCTTGAGGCCGTGCTGACGCCACAGCACCGCACCCTCCTGCCAGAACGTCCTCCCGCGCGCCGCGTCGCCGACGGCCGCCGTCTGCATGCGCGACTTAATCGTGTCGGCGGGGAAGAAGAGAAAGTTGTACGACACGCCGCCCGAGGCGCCGGCCAGCGCCTGCTGCCACAGCGGCAACGGGTTCGAGGCCAAAACGTCCCTCTCGGCCTGCGTCTTGGCCGCCCGCCCATTCATGATGTGGAATATCTTGGTCACCGTCTCCTTGCTGCCGAACCACGCCGCGCAGCCGCCCGATTCGCGGATGAGGGTACCCATCTGCCCGTGCCAGAAGCCCAGGATACCATAATGGCGGTAGATGTCACGGATGACGGGCAGTGGGCGCAACTGTGGTGCAGCCACGCCATCAGCCCGTGAGGGGGCTTGGATCTTGCACTTGACGAGCTCGACGGGCGTGAGGACGTAAGACGTAAAGAAGCCGGAGAAGGCACCGGTGAACCAGAGCGCGGAGAGGGACAGTTCCTGACCCTGAGGCGTCCAGCCAGAGGAGTATACAGCGGCGCGACCGATACGCTCGAAGAAGAACAGACTGCTGTTCTCGAGGGCGGCACCAACAAGCGGCGCGCTAATACCGCGGTAGAGCCCATGGACGCCCTCGGCCTTGATGGACTGGCGGAAGCAGTCAAGAGGGCCTTTGTAGCGGAGGGGCTGGTTGTCGGGTTGGGACTGGAGGCGAACCTTAACTGTGTCGAAGGGGTACTCGATGTATTTTCCGACAACGCCGGCGACCTGGTGGGCGAGGCAAAGTCTCGTTAGCGAAGGGACTCTAGCTTCCTTTGAGAGACTGCGCGCAACGTACAGATCCATAGACAATATCCTCTATTGCCTCCAGAGCCGCAGTACGGCTTTTCTTCAAGGAGATCGGTGCATCGTGGTGGGGGATCTCCATTGCTGCCGTTGCTGAGTCCATCGTGGTGACGAGTCAGGCCGCAAGATAGGTGAGAGGTAGCTGCCTGAACTATTTGAGGTCGTCGTTTATAGGGCACCAGGTCGTTCCCCAGGTTATGCCTCAAAAGGTCGGTCAAGAAGAGGAGAAAGGGGAGGAGGAAGGTAATTCGCTCGCTTGTCGTCTCTGGCTTGTGGAACACCGTCCGTATCACGGGAGGATATAGCGCAGCTTTCGAAGCGTGCTCGGGCAGACTCGAACCAGACCAAGGGCGACGAGCAATGCGAATTGCCAGAAAGGAGCAAGTGCAGGACGTCGGTTGAACAGTAAGTCTATTCAGCACTGTCCTTCACTGCTCCCCCTCGTTGATAAGTTGAATCAGGGAGGTGGGATGATCATACGGGAACAGGTTGGGGATCAGGACGGGGGACAGGTGCACCGCGGGGCAAAGCGAAAGAGGGAAGCGCAGCGTCACAGGGTGTCACCCAGCAAGCGCAGCTGGTAGCCCAGACTTTTTTTTTTTTCCTGTTCCCCAAAAAAGACCCACCGATACCGGGAACTTCAACAGGCTAGCGACTCTTCTTGTCACTTTCTGTCGATCCTAAAAGCAGGCAGTTTTCACACCGTAGCGTCAAGGGGGGGGGGGGGGGGGGGGGGGGGGAGAAGAAAAAAGCAGGGAGGGAGCCCTTGAGGAGTATGCGGCAAACTCGAAGTGTGAAGAAAGGGACGAGGGATGTGTTGTTGTCGAGCGGTCCGACTCCAGCTCAAGACTTACAACTGGCGCTTGTTTGGAGATTTATATCTTGACGTCCTGCCCATGTGAAAGAACCGGTGAAGGTGTGGGCGCAGAACGGAACACCAGTGCGGTAATTACTCTACTATGTGCTCTGTAGCACTCAGTACCTACCAAGGTGGTGGGGATTGGGCGCAGGAAGACCATTGGGTTGCGAAAACTCTTATACCGTCGTGCGCAAACATGGGATTTTTCTCTGCCCTCTCCTTTTTCTTCTTTCCGCCCTACGGCAGTACCAGAGGCCGCTTAGCCGGCCCAGAACATCCCCGAGCTCTGACATCAGACCAAGTTGGGATCGGGCGGCCGTAGCCATTCTGTAGTGGGGCTACCTAGGTACCTACTCAGAGTAGGTACCTAGGTAGGCAGGCTTGGTCGGAGGCTACCCGAACACTCAGCGCGGTGCTTGAATTCCTACCCCGCCGCGGTCTCAGGCACAGCCGCCCCGCCATCAGTAATGTGCAAAGTAGGTGTATGTCAGCAGAAACTAACTTGGTAATGAAATGTAATCCCCCCTGAAGAAACAACTCAATTAACAAATGAGCTGTTAAGCTGCCAGGGAAGTGTATTGCGAAATAGATAGCCTGAGCTTCAATAGCTTAAAAAAATAAAAAATAGAAAGAGGGGTGGGGGTTGAAGAAAGGAACACAACAAAGAGTAGAGACGCCAAGGCCCGATATGCCGACGATAATCGCTCGGATATATTTTTATCAGATCAGATTATCAAGATAATCTCTCGAGTAAGCAGAACCCGCACAGTATCCCACTTTTTCGTCTCTATCTGATGGTCACCAGTGAGCCCCTTCATCTCTCATCCACCCGCCATGCTACCGTCATCCATAGCGCTACACTACATTAGGCACCCCACTGCCCCCCCTTGCCTGTCGCTTCTTCTGCCACCCCGGCCCTCTTGTTGTGCCCTCCGCCGCCGCCGCCGCCACCACCTCCTCGCTGCGGCTTCTGTTGCGCGGCCTCGTGCCGCCGAAGCTCCTCGGGTACCCGAGAGATAGCGCTCTTGGAAAGCATCTGCTTGAGGTCGTAGAACAGGTCCGAGTCGCTCTGTTCCAAGAACGTGATTGCCACACCGCTCTTGCCCGCACGACCCGTACGACCGATGCGATGCGTGTAGCTTTCGATGTTGGTCGCCATATTGAAGTTGATGACGAGACTGACGTCCGGCACGTCGATACCTCTTCCTGCCAAGTCCGTCGCCACGAGAACCTGCGTCTGCCCGTTGCGCACCGAGGCCAAGGCCGCCTCTCTCTGCTCCTGCGTCTTGCTTCCGTGAAGTGTGACGGCCGAGTAACCCATTCTCTGAACGTCGCGTGCGACGGCATCGCAATTGCGCTTGATGTTGACGAACACGATGATGGGCGGGGCAAAGTCTCCCGCGCCAAGAATCTCCTGCAGTCGTTTCTTCTTCTTGTCCTCGCCCGAAACGAACTCGACCCTTTGCTCGACCGTCTCAACGGCCTCGCCGGCGTTGCCAATTGTGACGATGGCGGGACGCCGGAGGTACTTCCTCGCAATCTTTTCGACCGTTGGCGGCATCGTGGCCGTGTACATCATTGTCTGTCTGTATCTGTCCGTGGCGCCAAGGTATTTCTGCATCAATTGGGCGTTTTCCGCATCGTCCGTGTCTGGCTTCTCGTTCGATACGGGCAGGGCATCAAGAATCTTATTCACTGACTCCTCGAAACCGAGATCGATCATTCGGTCGGCTTCATCCATGATGACATAGCAGCACTGTGACAGGACGAGAAGCCGTCTCTCAATGCAGTCCACCAGACGACCCGGGGTAGCGACGATGATCTCGGCACCACGAGACAACGCATGCACCTGCTCTTCCAGAGAGTGACCGCCAACGATACTGACAACGTTGAAGCCTAGGGGGTCGGCGAACTTGTGGGCTTCCGTTTCGATTTGCTGTACCAGTTCACGCGTTGGTGCCAAAATGAGGGCGTACGCTCCGTCGTTTTTGTTGATCTCCGTCAGGGGCGGCAGATCTTGGATGTAAGTCAGCAGCGGCAGTAGAAATGCTGCCGTTTTACCGGAACCTGTAACGGCCACACCGATAAGGTCTCTGGCCTGCAGCGCAATCGGAATAGCTGCTCTTTGAATGGGCGAAGGGTCTTTGTAGCCAACTCTGTCCACAATGTTCAACAACTGCCGCGGTAAGCCAGACTCTTCCCAGCTGCGCATCGGATTGGGAATTTGGCCGCCCTTGGTGGCGATGCCGAAGTCCTCCTTGAATATTCTCCAGTCGCGTTCCCGCATCTCTGAGAGAGTCTTCTTCGTCCAGTGCTTGCCAAGGCCCGACCTGTCAGCGCGCTCCTTCGCCTTCTCTCGTGCCTTGTAGAAGTCTTCCATGAACTCCTTTGCGCGCTGCTTTCCGAACTCGCGGTCTCTTTCTTCAATCATCCGTGCCCGTCGACGAGCAATCTCCTCCGCCTCCTCATTGTACTCGCCAGACAAGCTGCCGAAAGTGTATGATTTTAGGGTCGTACTATTTGATTCGTAGATAGGGTCATCGAGCGTGGTGTCCTCCTCGGCGTCCCATTCGAACTTGAACTCCGTCGCCCTCTTCCGCTTCTTCTTCACTGAGAAGTTGGATTGTTTGTTGACCTCGGGGCCCAGGTACCGGTTGCGCAACAGGTCGGCCTCGATGGCCTCAGCAGACTTCTTCTCTTTGCCGTCCTTTGTCGACGCCTTTCGCTGTTCTTGCTTATCACGGCCACGACCGCCAGGACCTCGGCCACCCTCCGTGCTGTGCATGGCCTTCGGGCCCGTTGGTATCCTGCCGCCGGCTCCATTCTGTGCCCCGTTGACAGCGCTGCCGTTTGCCTCAGCGGCCCATTTCCTCTCAAGTTCGGCCTTCTTCTTCGCGTCCTCTTCTGCTTTGCGCTTGCGCTCTTCCTCCTCTTGTTTCGCCTTCTCTGCTGCCTGGCGTTCCCTCTCCTTCTTTGGTATAAACCGTAGCTTCGATGCCGCGGCGTCGGCAGCCTTCTTCTTCTTGATTATCTCTTCAAGGTCGAGTGGTGTCTTTCTCGCCTGGTTGGTACTCATCTTGGCTGTCTCGTGATACGACACCAACAAAAACGGGTGGGTTTGGTCGAGAAAGATCTTGGGTGGGCGATGGCCAGCGTTAAGTACAGCTATGGGTACGTACCAGCGCCGAATGGACGTCAAACCTTGAAGCTGCGCGAAGTCCTTTTCTCCCACAAATTAGCAATCCGATGGAAATATGAGAATTTTGTTCTCCCTATTAGGAGTATATACAGCTTCGGGTCTAAGTTTCGTAGTTTTCAGAAGATTGAAAGGTCTAGACTGGTTTTGTAATGTATCGTAGAGTACCTGGCAGAGAAGGCTGCAATTTGCGCCACACTTGAGGACGCCACATGACTGCGATCCAATCAGACGCGATGATACTCGGCAAGCTTCCAATTCTGAGCTAAACCCCATGTCAGCCATGCACGCACGTACAGGGGTGGGTCTAGTCTAGCGTCCCAAATTTGTCCAGCAATTAATCGAGCATCTCGAACGGCGAAGGAGAGAGCTTGCCCTTCAGTCGATCGATCCTTCGAATCCCTTCACCTCCTCGACGAAACGGCAATGCTCCAGCGCTTGCACTGGAGGATATAAGAAAACGCCGACTTATCACGCGCACTCCTAGAAAATGGCCGCCGCAGAACAATACATCCAGCTGGCCAAGGCTCTGCCTCAGCAGCTCCAGCGTTTCTTCGCCCGCTGGCCACCCGCCTCCATCCTGCCCGCCGGCGCGACGGTCCCGAAGACGGGCTTTCAGGAGATTACGTCGAACCCTTTCTCGCCGCAGAAGCACCCCGCCACGGGCAAGTGGCACGACCCCGTCTACTCGCTGCGCCGCCAAGCAGAGATTGTCAAGCTTGCGCGCCAGCACGGCGTCGAGGAGTTGCTGCCCCCGACCGTTAAGGGCACCGAGTACAGGATCGCCCGCCGCGTTGAGCACGGTCTCCGGGTGAAGGGTACTGGTGTGGGACAGAAGGTCAAGGGAAAGATTCACGAGAGAATGGTGCAGCCCAGGTATGTGTGTCTCGTATCTGGCCGACTACTCGCCGGGGCTCGGGTCTCGTGTCGAGAGACGGATACTGACTGTGCGGTACAGAATGGAGAAGAGGAGAGAGGCTATGCTGGCGATGCCCAAGTTGATCAAGGAGTGGAAGAAGGTAAGTCACTTTCCATAAATATAGGCCGACCCTTGACGACCGCTCACTGACATTACGCATCAGGTTGGAAAGCAAAACTGGACAAGGTTCCCCAAATAAGCGATTTATTTGGCTCTTTCTTCACTTACGATACGTCGAATACAATAGACAGTGTACATATACCATGTATTATCATGTACAAGAAACGAATTCAACAACTTGCAACACCATGCGGTCCCTCTTCCCTTCGGTGGTCGAATGGCATGCCGCATCTCCAAGAACGGTACAATTCATGCATACCTCTGGACGAGTGTCCTCAGTACTATGATATCTGTAAAAGTAGTTCTACGGGCCGCTGCCTCAATTTCCCTGTATTCTCGAACTCCTCACGTGATCTCTTCAGAACCAAATTTCTCGGCCTCCAATTCGCCACAAATTTTCACTTACAAACACACGACAGTGTTCAACTCAACTCGACAGGGCGTCCGCTACGCCACTCTTTTTGCTCACCATGAGCCCTTCGCCCGTGGACCCCAGTGAAGGTCACACATATTACATGATTCTGGGCATCACTCGCAAAATCCTACAGGAACAGGCGGCGGAGCCGCAGCAGATCATCAAGCGGGCTTATCATCGTGCCCTCCTCCAAAACCACCCTGACAAATACAAGAAAGTACAGACCCTCAACACCGCATCCGTAGCATCCCACAACTCCCAAACCGGCAGCACCGCCTTCACAATCGACCAAATCTCCAAGGCCTACAAGGTCCTCTCGGACCCAAGGTTAAGAGCAGAGTACGATAGGTCCCTTGACCTCGCGCCCAACAACCAAGGCCTCAAGCGCGGCGAGCAAGCCTTCCAAACCGGCATAGAGAACGTCGACCTCGACGACCTCGAATTCGACGAGAGTGGCGGCCCGGACGCCGAGTGCTGGTACCGCAGTTGTCGGTGTGGAAACCCGCGGGGGTTCCTGTTCAAGGAGGTAGACCTGGAGGAGGCTGGCGAGAACGGGGAGCTTCTTGTGGGCTGTCAGGACTGCAGCCTCTGGATGAAGGTCCACTTTGCCATAGTCTCGGACGATTGACGTCGAAGGTTATGAAAACAAAAAGACGGAGAATTTACTTATTCATCTATTTTGATATTTTCAGCTCGAGTGAAGGTTTTCTCCAATTGTTGAGAACGCACAAGCATCAAGAATGAATCAAGATTTCCTGTTGATTCGACAATCCCCAACATTAAGCGAGGGATCGCCATTTTGCATTGGCATAATGCCCATGTTTTCATATCCTGCTGTATCTGCCATTTCTATCTTTGTTTTGTACTTCCTTGATTGCATTCTCTTGTTTCTGACTTTTGACCTCGCCTCCTCATATTTCCCTACGGCATATTGCTCGCTCCATCTATTTCAGTGTTAGTTTTTTCCTAAAAACTGCACAAGAGGAAGACCTGTGTCTTATAATGTCTGCCACTCCTGACCGATTTCCATGCCATTTCAATGGAAGAGGAATTATATTGTCAGGCTTCAACGTCACATGAAAACTGCTCGATACTGTTTGCCGGATGTGCTTCTTTGAAAGCAATTTTAGTCTTTTTTTGTTGTTGTCCAGACGGTCTTGCATTAGAGTCTAAAAAAGCAAACGTGGGTGCAATCGACCTCCAAAATGCTCTTTCTTTAGCCCTCAGCCAGTCCCGTGCTAGGAAAGATCAACCCCTTCACAACTCTTGTGTGTATTGCCTAAACGATGCCGATTCGCAAAAACGAAATCTCCAGTCCACACTCCGTAGACACCAGTCCACCCAAACCCGGCGAGGAACAGCAGAATGCTACGAGACCATCAAACCCCTTACTCAGCCTTGGGCTCCTCAGAGGTGCTGGCGGCCGGCGCCTCGGCGGTGGTACTCTCCTCCTTGGCAGCAGGGGCTTCAGCAGTGCCTGACGCTGCGGGCTCGGCCTCGGAAGAGGTCCAGAGGGTCTAGATATATGATTAGCAATAAAACGTTGATATTGGCTAGAAGCAAGTCTTACCAGGTTGTCACGGAGAAGCTGCATGATGAGGGTAGAGTCCTTGTAAGACTCCTCGCTAAGGGTGTCAAGCTCTGTGTAGGCCAATTGTCAGTCAAGTGTACAGACCTCAAGTAGTAATGATAGTACGAACCGGCAATAGCATCATCGAAGGCCTGCTTGGCAAGATGGCAGGCCTGGTCGGGGGCGTTGAGGATCTCGTAGTAGAAGACGGAGAAGTTGAGGGCAAGACCGAGACGGATGGGGTGGGTAGGGGGGAGCTCGGTCTGAGCAACCTCGGTCGCAGCCTTGTAAGCCTCAAGGGACTTGTCGGCGGAGTCCTTGCGGCGGTCACCAACGGCGAACTCGGCGAGGTAGCGGTGGTAGTCACCCTTCCTTTTCAGGGGGTCAGTGATGATGCGACTTTCCAACTGCCACAGTGATACTTACATCTTGTGGTAGAAGACCTTGGACTCGCCAGACTTGGCGGAGGGGATGAGGTGGGCGTCAAGGACATCAAGGATGTCGTCGCAGATCTTGGCAAGCTCGGCCTCGATCTTCTGACGGTATTCCTTAATGAGGCCAACCTGGGAAGAGTTTCCCTTGGACTCCTCCTTCTGCTCGATGGAGGTGACAATTCTCCACGAAGCACGGCGGGCACCGATGACGTTCTTGTAGGCAACAGAGAGGAGGTTGCGCTCCTCAACGGTCAAGTCACGGTCCTCAGAAGCGACGATCTTCATGTTCTCGACCATCTCTGCAAGTCCAGTCATCAGTTTGTGTACATCGGTCTCGAGCGGCGATTACCACATACCCTCGTAGCGCTCAGCCTGCTCGGCGAGCTTGGCCAAGTACACAGCATCTTCGTGACCCATTGTGGCGGTTGGTTATCTGGAACGCGATGGTTGATTAGCACGTGTAGCAAAGAGGGGAAGCCATAATTGCGCTCTGGGCGACTGGTGGATGTGTATTTTAAGAAAACGGCAAGAAAAGTCGCGTATTGATGTCGCGAGAGAAGTCAGGCGAGTTCAGAGGTAAGAGGACTAGTCGCGGCGTATGCGCATCGCTGACTTCATCACTCGGTTGAGGCTCCCCGCTCCTGGTGGGGTTTTGCGCCTGACCAGTCAAGATATGGCGCGCAGGATCGGTGAGGCGATCAATCGAGTACAGGCCGAGGCATGGACGGCATCTTCGTCAAGCGATCGGTGTAGACGGGCCATAATCGGCTGTTGGGGATCGGTGGAAGGAGATTGCGGCGAGGGATCCGATGACGACAGAGGGGGCACGGGGGGGTGATGGGGGGAGGGGGACCACGTACCTTTTGGTGCGATGTTTTGAGGTCGGCGGGGATATTCTGGTGGAACGATGGATGAGTGACAATGGATTAGATCCCGTGTCAAGAATCGAGTTGGTTCGGAGAAGGGGAAGAGAGCGTGAAGAATGGTAAATCGAGGCGGTTGTTGGACAATTTGCAAAAGGTAGTGCGAGGGTTTGGAAGTTGAGAAGTTATGAGACGAAAAGGTGGATGGAAATTGAGGAAGGGGCTCTGGACTGCACAATACGTGAGTGAGGTGGCCCGGGCCAAAGACAAGGCAAGACGACCAGGGGGGGAGGGTGGCACCGCACCAACTGGACCGGACGGTACCCGACTTGACTGGCCGGGCAGGGACAGTGATGAGCCACTGCCTGGTCAGTCACCCAGCGAGAGACGTCTCAACCAATCTCCTTGCCGCATCCACACTGTAGCAGATGCCCCTTCTGTTTTGTTCCCAACTCGGTGTTAGCCCTGGAATGGCCGACTCACGTGAATTGATCCCGGGGTAGCGTTAGGTATCGCGGCTGTGCTGTGCGGCTGACAGACGGTGGGAGATACCCCTCAAGGGCCCCTAAAGCCTCTCCAAACCTCCTCTAAACGTGCCCTTACTGCCAGCGACTGGCATTCGCTGTCTACCCTGAATCTGCGACGGGCAGTGGGGGTTACACTGCGGTACCTTTGGCAGGCTTCCCGCCCTTTCCTGGGTTTCTGTCCTTCCTCGAGCCATCAACAGAAGTCGCAGGTCGTCGGCCTTGAATCTTGAATCTAGGTACACCTTACTGCATGCATTCCACCACCTGGCCCCAATCCAACGCACTTCTGACCTCACCTCGTCCAGCCTTGACCTTGTTGCTACCACTGCGCCGCGATCACGTCACTGTGTGCGTTGTATCTTTGCTTCACTTTCTCTGGCCCAAATTTAGCTGTCAGGCTCATGTCTCGGCAGCTTTGCAGAACACTTGCTTCTGTTGTACCCTACGTACACAGGCTCTTGGCATCTTATGAACAAACTCCCGATGCAAAAGCCTGTTGACAGACACCCCTCATCCCACTTCGTCTCTTCTTTTCATGTAGTCGTGCAGCGCAGCCAACCGTGCTCTGATGGCCCTTTGAGTTCAGGCTACAACTTACAAGCACTTGTCAGGCTGTTCGGTCTCTCGTTGTTCTGCTTCCCGCGGGGGACCGCCTTGTACTAGTACCTCAGTTATTCTGTTTCCTAGCGTTGGAACCATGGTCACGTAGATACACGGTTCCTGCTACCTTTCCATGGTGAACCATATTCATACTCTGAATACCCGATCTTGTCCTTCCTCTTTTTCCCTTCAGTAGAGGCCAGACACTATTCTCGGGCCTAGGTAAGCCAAGGCAGAACTCACACGCATAGCCCACGGTACTGGCTATGGTGTCCTGTCCGGCTTCAGCACTCCACTTCGAAGGGTTACGTCAATTTCCTGGATAGACAAAGCCTAAGACTGTCGCACCACAATCACCGGGCACCCCCTCCCCGTCGGCCGACCATCTTGAAGCGACAGATCTCCCGAATCTCTCCCAGCCCGGTGGCCTGGGGAACATCCCAGTCATGGCTGAGATTCAGCCTTGTCGGAAACGACAAGTCGACCTGGGTCGTAACTATCCTGTAGGCAGACAGTACTTGGGTTTCCACTGTGCACGGTGCTCCTCGACAACAAGTTTGTAGAGCGTCACGCGGATGACTCCTCGACAGACGGTGCCAAGTGAGTGACAACATGGCGCAACAATGTTCGGCGTCCACAGGGGCACTGTAAGTCATCGCGGGATCTTGCGGATGCCCCACGTCTGCATTCCCTATCGCTGTCAGTGTTAAAAGACACAGTAGTGAGCAAATCGTTATTTTGGCCACTAGCGGATGACTTTTTGAATGCAGGTGGTCTGAGGAACGAAGGACAGAGTTACTTAGTCCAGATTTCCCTCTGCCGAGCTGAGCAATGCCGGTAGCGCATGTTAGCAGGCTACCTCGCTTCTACCGCTTATGACGTATCACATCCCCGTACTTCCGTACTCGCCTGTTAAAGAAGGTGGCCGAAGCAGAACAAAAGCTACCGCCAGAGCTCTCCCATCAGCTCATTCCAAGGAATCAGATCATCCCACTCCCCCCTGTCCAATAAGCGTTTAATCAGCGTTCTCTTCCCGAGCTACGCCAGGCTCTCTCCACAATCAACCTATCACAAAACCCGTCGACTAGCACCCATCATCATCGGTCAGCATAACCTCTTTCTACAACCACACAACACCTCTCGATTCACATCATCTCAACACCCTACAATACAATCCCTCAAAATGATGCGCATCGCTGCCACCAAGGCTGCCGCCCGCCCGCTGTCTTTTGTCTCCAGAGCTGCCTTCAGCACCACCACCCGCGCCATGGCCGAGGGCGACACTGGAGCTCCCTCCAAGTACGGAGGCGGGTAAGTTTTGACTCTCACTTCTAGCTCCTCGCTGCCCTGTAACGTCCGGCAATCTCCCCTGCTCCAGCATCACCTCGAACATTGCAGAAATTAACAATTAGACACCCAGAGACGCTTTCCAGAAGCGCGAGAAGGCAAACGAGGATTACGCCATCCGCCAGCGTGAGAAGGAGAAGCTTCTCGAGCTCAAGAAGAAGCTCTCCGAGCAGCAGGCCCACCTTCAGCAGCTGTCCGACCACATGTTCGTCACCCACCCCACCCCCTTTGGACATGACGTCGTCCTCTGTTTCGAGCTTGGCTGGCTAACCGAACCGACAGCGACGAAATCACCAAGAACCAGGGCGGCGAGCACAACTAAGCCCAAAAAGAACAAAATGCATTCGCAATAATACCAATGGCGAGCGAGGAAATCGTGTACGCTGAAACGGGTGGAAGGGGAAAGCAGTCGCTGGCGCATACAGAAGCCATTGCAAGGGAAAAAAAAACCAAAGTTGTTATGTCTATCGACACTTATTCACTCACAATCTAACCTAGTGTACATGTACGTATGTATGATGATGAAACGCACTTTCCGGCGCTTTAACCATCCCACTCAATGCGAAGCGACCGACCTTTTTGGAGCCTTGCATTATTGACTATTAACTCTGGGTTGTCCGAGTCTTCCATGTCAATTCCCCCAGTCTTGACTCTCTTCTCTCGTGTGCTACCGAAACAAAAATGCCCGTACCCAACCAATGCCACTGCCCAAACCCCGTTCATCGTCGACCCATGTAAGATCGGTAAAAGCTCTCGGCCGCGTCCGTCTCCGGTGCTCCGTATTGGCTGCCAAGGTTGTTGTTCGCCTTTTGGGCAGCAGACACTTTAGCCTGCAGGGATGCGGCATTGGTGTCGATCCATTGAAGTTGTGACAGGTGACCATTGAGGACACGGACGATCTGGCTCAACTGGAAGTGCGTTAGAAACACAATGAAACACTAACTGGAAGACGGCAGTGACTTACGGGATCCTCAGGCTTGTTGCCCTTGCTAAGAGTGCCGGAGATGTCGTTGATTTCCTTGACCATCTTGGACAGGTCTCTGCTCTTCTCGTCGAGATTCTGCGTCAACTTCTCGGCGAGCTTGTACGTGCGCTCGCGCTCCTGGTCAGGCCCAGCCAGATTCTCGCCCTGTCCCATCTGGCGGGAGAACATCTCCTTCACGTCGGACTCGTAGCGGTTGAGCCAATCCTCAAGCTCGTCCTGCTGACTCTCTACAGCCTGGAGTTGACGCTCAATCTCGTGGCTGGCCTTTTCGGCCTCAAAGGTGTTGAGGTAGAGCTTTTGTATCTTCTCGCCGTTGTCCACCAGACCTAAATCCCAGTCGGCAACTTGGTTGGCGTAGTGCTTAAAGTCCTTCTGATACTTTGACAAGTCTGAAGCCCACCGCGTGATGATGTCGTCCATCGACTTGTTCTTCAGGCGAGGAAGCTGAGAAGTAGGGCCGGTCGTGGATGCAGCTAGGGTATTTGAGTTGCCGGTCGTGGTGGATGTGGCAGCCGGGGCAGAGCCGTTCTGGGTTGATGTTCCAGCAGCAGGTGTTGAGGGTTTGGCGCCAAAGAGACCGCCAGCAGATGCGGCAGTACCAGAAGCTGGCGTTGATGTGGTTGCAGCAGTAGTCGCCGGTGCAGTCGTTGAAGGGGTAGATGCTGGTTGAGAGGTGCTCGCTGCCGGGGCGCCTCCGAAGAGTCCACCGCTGGCAGGCTTGCTGGCAGGAGTTGCAGATGTCTGGCCGCCGAACAGCGAAGAAGGAGCCGCCGTAGTAGCGGAGGTTGCAGAGGTAGTAGCAGCAGGCTTGCCAAAGAGCCCACCTGCACTAGAGCCAGATTGTGTCGTAGCTGCAGCCGGTGTGGAGGATGTGTTGCCACCGAAGAGGCCACCGGCAGACGACGCAGGCGGTGTCGAAGTGGTAGGCGTAGCAGGCTTGGCGCCACCGAACAGCGCAGAGGCGCCAGCTGCGGGAGCTGTGGCAGTCCCCGAAGCGGGCTGGGTTGAAGCGGTAGTAGTAGCAGGCTGGCCACCAAAGAGGCCACCAGCGCTGGGAGCCGCGGTTGTAGCCGGCTTCTGGCCTCCGAAAAGACCATCACTAGCCGCAGGTTGCTGCTGCGTCTGGCCGCCGAAGAGCGAACCTCCAGTCGCCGGTTGAGCCGTGGAAGCAGGCTTAGACTGTCCGGCACCACCGAAGAGACCGCTTGCGCTACTACTCTCCGCCGGCTTGGTTGCCGCAGCACCAAAAGGCGACGGGGCTGCAGAACCGGATGCTGTAGCACCGCCAAAAAGACCGCCTGCAGCAGGCTTACTCGCGTCAGCCGGGGGGGCTCCAGCAGGTGTTGTGGATCCCCCGAGCGAGAACATAGGCTTTGCGGGTGTTGCCTGAGTTGCTGGAGCAGGCGTGCTTGATGCAGGCTTGTTCATGCCGCCGAATAGACCCCCACCAGAAGCGGAAGCAGGGGCTGTCGAAGAGCCTGACGAAGCATTCTGACCGAAGAGACCTCCGGAGGGGGTAGAGCTTCCAGCGTTTCCGCCACCGAAAAGGTTGGTTGTCGGCTTCGCCGCTGCGTTTCCTCCTCCAAACAATCCTCCAGAAGATGCAACAGGGGTGCCGCTTGAGGCGGTGGCGCCACCAAAGAGACCTCCTGAGACGGGGGCAGATGTACTAGGCGTAGATGAGCCAGCATTTTGGCCAAAAAGGCTACCAGAAGCAGCCGGAGTCGACGATGTGCCAGTTGCAGGCTTCGCTCCGAAGAGGCCACCTCCGGTCGACGGAGGTGTGCCCGTAGAAGCGGCCGGGCCACCGCCGCCAAAGAGTCCGCCTGCTGGTTTCGAACCAGCGTTCTGTCCAAATAATCCCCCGCCCGAAGCTGACGTTCCACTGCTCGACCCGGCAGCGGGTGTGTTGTTGCCTCCCAGGTTGCCGAAAGAGAAGCTGGGAGTGCTGCTGGAGGCAGCGCCGCCGCCGAAAAGACCTCCAGATGCCGGCGCAGAAGTCGCAGGGGTCGAGCCGCTGTTCGACGTCGGCGTAGCGTTCGTGTTTCCGAAGCTAAAGGACATTGTGTCGAAGTTTCCTGAATCGTTGGGGATGTGTCGAGCCGGTACTTGAAGGCGTCCTGGAAGCTACCTATAGCAACAGGAAGCTTGTATCCGAGAAGTCGTGGGCTGTGTAGTTCAGCTCCGTCGCATTGAGGTGCGAATCGACCTCTAAAACCCTTCTCGTTATCAATAGCAGTTGAGTGTTCACTGCCGATATGTGCGAGCTTGTTGAGTCGAAAGCGTTCTTTGCTGGTTATCGGCGGAGGCTGAAGCTGTTGTTGATGGCTGGCAGCTTTTTTTTGTGATGCTCCATCCAGCCTTTCAGGCTTGTCTCCACGCGACTGGCGCGCTGTATAGCCTGTACCTGCCCAGGACCAGGGACATGTTGCCTATCCAGTGTTAGCGCGGAATTAGCCGGGGCCCGCCCCACGTGATGCTTGGCAGGCGAGTCTAGAACTGCAAAGGTTCCTGATCATGTATACGAGCCTGCTGATTATGCCCTTTGCCCAAGAGTCTGGAAGTACCTTTTTCGGGTTTTCCTGTGTGCCGCCAGCTGTGCCTCGAACTGACTTAATAAATGAGTTGCAGCGGCCCAAGTGTTGAGTCTGGGGATATCGTTTCTGCTCTTTGGCCCACACCATTACGTATCCGCTAATCGACAGGTTCACCCTCCACCACCCACTCCTATTCCCTCCCACCATCGATAATCCGGGAACTCTCAGGCTGCTTCACCTGCTCGTAAACCAAGAAACGTTCTGCAGTTTCCAATTATACTTGTGTCATCATCATGCCTGATGATGAGACCCTTACGCCTCCCAGACGGTCTGGAACTAGCGACCCTGGCGCCCACGATCTAGGTAAAGACGGACCCCCGTTGTCTTCCCTAGATGATGCATTTAGCCATTTGTCTAACAATTTGCAGCTACCGCTTCCGACTCTGACGATCATTTTTCCGATGCGCAATCTGCTCCTCTCAGCCCTGGAACGTCGCCGATCCCCAAGACTCGTGTAGAGAAAGTCGACGATGAACCGTCATACGGCGAGGTCCCTGGAACGGAGGCTTACCGCCTGAGGGAGGGGGACGCTGAGCCAGATGAGATTGCTATCCAAGAGAAGAAGAGCGATGCGTCGTCGTCTGAGGACGCTGCGCCAAAGTCGCCTATCATCCCCAAGACTGTTGTCGAGGAGGCTCCTGGCTCTTCAGGACCACATTCCGAGGAGTTCCTGGAGAAGCGTAAGGCAGACGCCCCAGCCGACTTGGTTGTTAAGCCGGAAGGCGAGACCGAGGAGGGCGGCAGTTCCGGTACGATGTAGAGATCCCTGAAATTCAAAGAGCATTCGTCGTTGACCTGGCGTCATTCGTAGATCCGTCTCCTGTATCACCTGCGCTCTCAACACCGGGTTCGCCTCTCATGAAGCGGAAATCCTCCAGGACTGCTTTGTCGCCGACCCCATCCAGTGCAAGCCTCCCACCACCACCCGATGCGGAAGGTGACGAGGGCAACGATGATTTTGGAGACGATTTTGACGATTTTGAGGAGGGTGCCGAGGCCGATGGTGACTTTGACGACTTTGACGACGGCTTCCAAGAACCAGAATTCGAAGCACCTGCACCAGCGCCGAGCTTCCCACAAGCACCTTTATTACCATTCGTGAGCTTCTCGTTTCGCAACGCAACATGTGGAGAAACTGACAGGCTTGCCGTCCAGGATATACCCGATTTCGACGGCTTAGACAGTGAGGACGTCTTGCAAGCTGTTGACCCATACCTTAACACCCTCTTCCCGCCAGAAGACTTGGATGTGTCCTCCCCCCCACCAATAACCAAAGAAAATCCCATCTTCCTCACACCACGTAGCGCGTCTCTGTGGTCACAACTTGTAGCGCCCCCGCCGCTGGCACCGCCAGATTGGATCCGCTCCCGTATCCGTCGCCTGTTTCTGGTCTCCCTAGGCGTGCCGGTCGATCTGGACGAGATTCTCCCGGCCTCCAAGCAGAAGAAGCTTGTGCTGCCTTCACTTCAAGTCACGACGGCTGGGTCACCGCGGACATCCACGGATTCCCGCTCCGTGTCACGGATTCGACAGTCCGACGCCAACGCCTCCTCGACGTCTGTCGATTCGAAGGGGAAACTGTCGGCATCCAAGAAAAAGGGCCCGCCGCCAGTACCGGACCTAGATCTTGTATCGGCCAAGCAGTTATGTACCACCACAGAAGAGGCACTCAATGGCATGACGGACGAGGAGCTCAAGGCCCACGTCGAGAAGCTCAAGGCAATGGAGGGCACGGCCAGGGAGGTGCTAGAGTATTGGACCAAGAAGACAGACGAAAAGATAGGCGACAGGGAAGCATTCGAAGGCGTTATAGAAAACCTGGTCAAGCACGCGCGCAAGGTCAGGAAATAATTTAATAGAAAGAAGGGCTCATTCATCGTCCAGGGCCTATCTACCAGCATACACCTGCCTAGCTTTCCTTGTACCTTTTCACCTTGTGAACCCCGTGACATACTCCCGCCCCAAATGGACCTCGAAATCTCGCGGGATTCCCAGTCTTCCTCCGGTCGTTGAATTCTACGCGGGGGTGGTCGTGTCATTTGCATTCATTATCCGTCTGGTACTCGAAACCTGCCAACTCCCCCGGTTCCCCATTTGGCTCTACCAGACTGATTCTTTTAGACTCCTGTGATGCTGTAGATTGGGCCTTTTTTAGACTTGTTTTTGCTTTGATTGAGGTATGTCGGTTTAGGAAGAGCTGGGCTCGAGGGTAACACCACTACAACGAGTTAGCTATTGGGAACGGTTACACAGTCAAGGAAAACTTACGCAGCGATAGTGGCCCAACCAATCAGACGCCAATGCTTCTCGATACGCCGGGACAGAGCAACTTTCTCGCCAATGTTCGTGCAAGCGGGAGAAGTGAGGACGAGCTTGGCGGCGTCGTTCTTGATGGCGGCAACCTTGGCACCAGTGGACGTAGAACCAATGTTGACCATGATGACCTCGTTCTTGGTGAGCTTGGCGACCTTGGCCTGCTTGCCGTCGGCAGTTCTGACACCCAGGAGTCGACGCAGAAGGTAGAAGTTGACCTCGATCTCGCTGTAGATCTCGGGCAGACGGCCCTTGAGACCCAGGACGAAACCGACGAGACGGTCGGCTCTGCAAAGGGTAGGGTCGATGCGAGTACCAACACCAATGAGACCACCGGGGACGGCGTATTTGAGGTCGTTGAACTCGGAGTTGAGGGAGACGATTCTGCTGAAGATGGGCGTGCACTTGAGGGCACCCTTATCGTCTCTTGTGACGATACCGGGACGGATCTCGATCTCGTCGCCGAGCTTCAGGACACCGTGCAGAATGGAACCACCAGCAACACCACCCTTGAGATCGTCGATCTCAGCACCAGGCTTGTTGACGTCGAAGGACCGAATGACAATCATGTGGGGGTCCTGGGTGAAGTCACGAGGAGGGACAGGGATGGTGTTGACGATGGCCTCGTTGACGGCATCGATGTTGAACTTCAGCTGGGCAGAGATGGGAATGACGGGAGACTTTCCGGCAACGGTGCCTCTGATGAACTTCAGGATGGACTGGTAGTGTTGCTGAGCAGCCTCCTCGCGCATGAGATCGACCTTGTTCTGCAGAATAATGATCTTGTCGAGCTTCATGATCTCAATGGCAGCCAAGTGCTCAGAGGTCTGGGGCTGGGGGCAGGTTTCGTTGCCGGCAATAAGAAGCAGAGCGGCGTCCATGACAGCGGCACCTGACAACATGGTACTCATGAGAATGTCGTGACCGGGGCAGTCGACGAAGCTAAGTTTGTAGGTATTAGCCAACTTGCATCCATGGTTCCAGGGTAAGCTCTCGAAACTACTCACGAGACGTGGCGCAATAATCTGTAGGTACCACTGCAGCCGTCGCGCTCGCAGGGGGGGTCAACCTCCTTCTCACTCTTGTAACTCCTGAAGCATCCCGGCCGAGGGCACTCGGGGCTGTCGCACTTGTAGATTTTGGCGTTGGCGTAACCAAGCTTGATGGTAATGTTACGGATCAGCTCGTTCTTGAAGCGAACGGTCTGAACACCGGAAATGGCCTTGACGACAGTAGACTTTCCGTGGGCGACATGGCCAATAGTACCGATGTTGATTGTTGCTTGGCGAGCGATAATCTCGGGGGTGAGGGGGGTGAGAGTCTTGACGTCGAGGTCTTTGGGGTCGGTTTGCGGGGGCAGAGTAGGACGCTTGACTGTGCTGTCGGCAGTAACGGGGTTCGACGACTTCTTCAGGGCCGGTTTGAGGGCCTTCTCCTCGTTGAGCTCGGTCTGCTCCTCCATGGACTCGCCAGAGTCAGACTCCGAGTCAATGTCGTCGTACTTAGAATCGCCGTTGGCAGACATTGTCGCGAACAGTTGATGGCGGGGTAATTCGTCTACGGGAAAGGGATCGGACCGGTCTGAGGCGACAAATTTTGGATATTTGTATCGCCTGGTGATTCAAAAGGGTCTGATGGTGGTCGGCGGTACCGGGGAGGAGGATGGGCCTCAGTTCGTGGGTTTCGTGACGTCGAGGTTGATTTTGAAATCTATTTTGCCTCACTGGAGCATCGATTTCTACTCTGTGGTGAGTCGACGCTAACGACTCTACCACGCTAGCCTCTTCGGGACTGATAAGCTGATAAGTGCCCCGCCGGGCCTTTGTCGGGTAAACCAGAGTTCCAGCAGTGAATACCCAAGAGGTATCATGAATGGAGCTTTTCCACGCACTTCGATGGCTTTGGGCTAGAAACCCATGATGTAGGATAGTTGTCTCCGTAGCCCGTGCTAACAACATCATCCCAAATTGCATCAATGATGCCACTGAAGTGGACTCTCAACACTTCTTCAAACCATCTTGAGCTATCCGGCATGGTATGCCCCGTCGCACGCACGGAATCATTAACTGAAAGGGGTTTGGGTTAGATTGTAAATATTAACACCTTGGAGATATCTTGCACTCTTAATCTTGTCTAGGTTCAAATATTAGTGAAAGGGAATCTGTTAATTCCCTTTGGAATCAAATCGTTCACCAGCGAGAGAGGCCCCCCCGTCTTGTACGACTGTCAAACGGATATACCGAACATTGGTCTCTGGTTGCGATAGCCAAACGAAAAATTGGGATTGAGTTTTGAAGTTGCTAAACCATGTCTCCATCACGGAGACAGACATCATAGGAAAAAGGTGACCCAACTCGGATAGATCGCATCTTGAAAGCAAGGATGGCTACGCGAAGCTAGGATCAGCATTCAAGCACCAATCACCCGAACAATAGGGATCTGCACGACTCCGAGAGATTCTCTCCCCACGCATTATATGCTCTGCACTTGCCGTGGCATCATAGTGTAGCTATCCCATTGCCCAGGAATGACGCTTCGCCATAGAATCACGCGAAGGGATCATTAGGTAAAATGGTGGACTGCCCGTCTCACCTTGCGCAGGTGTTGACTTGGGTAAAAATAGGTCTGTGCAGCCCACCCCCTCTAACAGATCAGCTCTCTGATTGGTTTGCTATTGTTGAAAACAGGCTGACAAGTGCGGGCTAAACTAAACTTACTTACCTAGGTAGGGAAGGAGGGCTAAACAAAAAGAACTAGCAACAGTTTTGGCCTCTTCAACCAGCTTGACATGACTAGAACCTGGACGAGATAACGGTGTGACACGGGCCAGACCTTGCCCCAAAGTAGGTACCTAGGTACAGTACAAGCCAAGCGCCTTACAAGCTCAAGCTTACACAGTTCATCCATGCGCTCCAAGGTCGATCGCTGGTGACTGGCGCCTGACAGCTTGGTAATTATCGTCTTTTGAGATGCAAGCCGATGCCGATATTTGAACAGACCTGATCTCTAACTCCGCATTGACAGCGCATTTCAAAGCCTCATTTGTGCTGAAGTTTCAAGTCGTGCACAACAAGGCTTGGATCCTCCTCGCCCTCTTCGTGTCACCGTTATCACCTCGGTCAGGCTGACGGATAAAAGGATTGCAGAATGCAGTCCCCGGCCACAACTCAACCATGGCCAACGTGAGATTTTGGGGCCGGTAACAGCGGAGAGGCAAGTGCCGTTGCCACATCTGTCACACTTCATCCACTCCACGCAGCACAAATGGACATGCCCATGGTATCCTGGGGAGCAAACAACCAGGAGCGACCATAGACCCACAATGAACTAATAAGTCAACTACGTACTATATAGTACTGACATTCGGTATGAACTGAAGATGTCCGTATAAATCAGGTCAGGCTAGGCCAGGGGGAAATAAGAATAGAAAGACTCGGGCGACTCGAGGAAGTTGAGTCGAGGCTGGAGTCAATAGGCACTCACGCACACACGCACTTGCATACGCAAAAAAAGGATGCCCCCCATGCCACCTGCGATTCCCCCATTCATCCAAATTCTGCTTACCGCCCGGTCTGCATGTGGCCGGCCGTCCATCACGCTCTTTTGGTCTCTGATTGGTTGCAGCGATATGCGCCAAAGTGCAGGCCTGTGGCATTCGAATGCGCCTGCACCACTCGAGCCTATCACGTCTGCAGCTGCACGACAGGGGAAGCGGGCGGCAACAAGGGTTCGACATGTCGGTTTGGACGTGTTGGCGCCGGCCGGTGGTTTAATCAGGAGCAAGGGTTCTGCAAACCTCTCCTCTTTCCATCTTCCGTCCAACCACCATCATTGCCCTCCCGTTGCTACTCGACCTGCCCTCCTCTCAATTTGATGAACCATGTCCAATCATCGACCTTACGTACATTGTCAAGCCATGCGGATGCAACGACAAGTGCCGCCAAGCTCCAGTAAGCTTTGCCGGGGAGAGGAGAGGTCGGTCCAGGGACGCTGGTCCAAAGAGCATCCCATCCCTCAACTGGCCGTCTGACCGTTCAATACCATGCTAGCCTGCAAGATGTGCAAGTGTGCATGCTTCCTGCCCTGCCTTTTTGGGGGTTGCTTTCAAGATTCTATATTCGTCGCCTGTTCAGAAATGCGCGCAAGTCTTGGCCCTACTACAAGTTTGTTGCTGGCAGCGTGTCTGTCTTTGCCTCCTCTTCCGGCTTCCACCTCCGCTCTCCAGAACGTGAAGCTGCTTCCTGTCTCAGCAACGGACGATCCCCTGGCGATTTCAGTAGCCGCCGTACAATCAAGAAAAGCAGTGTGAAGGGGACTCCCCTCGGGTCACTACACGCCAGCCAGCAAGAGGCGACATTGGAAGACGTATCTTGTAGCATCGAGCCAACCAAAGTCCGGCGCCACCCCGTCCACTCTCGTGAGCGTCTATTTTCATCGCGACCGAATCGCCGGCCTGGAACTCGGCCTCGCACCTATCACAGCCCTGCTCACCTCGCGCCATCCTACCCTCCCACGCTACATGTAGGAATCCCAGTTCCGCTTCGTCCCACTTACACCTTGCTGATCTGCCCCATGTAGCGGAAAGGGCCTTTGCCTTGTGTCCTAGACAGTAGCGGCGCCAACTCAAAACTACCAGCTTCCCCGAGTGGTGACCGATTTCTTGGACCTCTTTTCTCCCTCCCGACAGCTGGTCTCTCCCAATCTGATTCCTATTGTGCTTCATTCCTCCTTTGATCCCCAAACTGTGTTGCATGTTCTGACTCGGCCTTTCTGTCAGCGACCCTGGGTGTAAGGGCGCCTTTCCTATATACTAGGCATACATCTCTCATTGTTCCCTTCCGTGAGCTCACTATTCGGGCACACAATCACATATCACAACCATGTCTCCGCAAGGTATGCCGTCGTCCAAGGCCAGGTTTCGTTAGCACCGTGGACTAACACCATCGTTAGAAGAAAGGAGGCGGCCAGCCGCCCTCAATCTCGCTCCCGCTCGATCAGCATCCACAGATTCGTCATCCTCCGAGTCATCATTGAAGCCCCCCCGCACTCCTCGCTTCGCAGAAGCAACATCAGTTCACTCTCCTGTCGAGGGTGCTCGATCGCCCTTCGCGGACCCCGTCAGATCCGAAGTGCCTCAGTCTCAACCCGGGGATATCGGATTCGGTTACATCAACAACAGTAGCGGCAGCAACCGCGAGTCCGTTGCCGTCCCTATGACTCCGAGATCGCCACTCAAGAGCGCCATGAGAGTGCCCGGGACCCCGGCGAGGAAGATTGAGAACCTGCTCAGCCCAACTTTCCGAGAGGAGGACATCTTGGAGAAGCGCGAGGAGGCAACTGACAAGGAACAAGCACGCGATCTAGTACGTGGCATCGACCCCCCAAAGCAGTCCGTCGCTAATACGCCTACAGAGAATCAAGACCCGCGTCCGCATGGCCAAGTTCGCCCTTCGTGGTGTCAACTTCAGCTGCAGTTTGATCATCATCAGCATGATTGCGGCTTCCTTCCACATTTTCAACGCGACCAAGCACCTCCCTGCTCAAAGCGGTCTCCCATCATGGGCTGAGGGCACTGCTATCTGGCCCCAGGTTCTGGTCATTACTAGTGAGTATATCCATGACTTTGATAACCTGCCCACACTCTAACCGCACATAGTGGCTTCCATCTCTCTTGCCGTCTGTCTCTGTGTCTTCCTCGCTTACTGCCGCGGCGGTCATGCCCGTGCCGAGAAAGTCGCCACCTACTACACTCTCTTCGCTATTGGCTGGTTCATTCTTTCCATGGTTCTGTGGGCTATCGCTGCCGGTATCTTCCAGTCGAGTCGAAGCAATGGAGGCGGCAAGGACATGTGGGGTTGGTCGTGCAAAGAGAACAAGCGCGCCGACCTCTTCAGCGAGAAGGTCGACTACGCCCTCATCTGCCGACTCCAGAACTGGGCCCTCATCTGCATGGTTATCGAGATCGTCATCGATGTCATCTGCGTCCTGCTCTATAGCATCGTTTTCTACCGATACTACACCAAGCGCCGCCTCCACAAATCCATGGATATGCGCGACCGTGCCCGTTCTGATCTATACCTCGCCCAGCTCCGGACCCAGTCCGCTCCGAACACCCCCGGCCTTAAGTCACCCGGCCTGTACTCCCAGTACGCCCTGTCTCCCCGCCACCCCGACAAGACCTTTGACAACCTGTCCCGCATCGAGGAGGCCTCCCCCTTCACCCCGGGAACCCGTTTCGTCGAGCCCGAGTCCAGCTTCAACAAGCCCAAGCCCACCTTCCAGCTCCAAGCCCCTCCGACCAAGGCCCGCTCGGCGACCAAGCCCGGTCAGGGCTCCTTCACGCCCACTTCGCCAGATGGTCCTGCCCCGACATTCCCTTTTCAGCAACAGCCCCAGACACGGCAGCAGGAACAGTCGACGCAAGGGCAGACCCAGCAGCATGCGCCGATGGCTGCTGACGAGCCTGTCTACGACGCCGTGCCGATTCCCGGAGCCTACGCTGATGCGCCAGTGAAGAGCCCTCCACCACACCAGTTCTCCTTTGGCCAAGCGAGGTAGAAAGCGGGAGACGACTGCGATGATGACTATGAAAGTGGCGAGCGGCCGAAATATTGAAACGGATGCGATGTGCGGTCTCGAAAAGAAACGCGCCATATTTACCCTTTTTTCTTTGTATTCAGCTGAGCTGGCTTTTTTGCACCCTTTTTTGACCTCTTGACCGAATCGACGAAATCGATATATATACCATTCTGGCGTTGGGAAAGGAACTCAAGACATCAAAGACCTCGGCCTCAATCTTGTATGTAGGTCAACGGGATGTGGCTTGGACATGTTGGTAGTTCAGAGCAGTAATTTACCAATCTTGTATAATTTGGAACTAGATTGCTCTATTTACATGATCCGATTTGCATCGGCTCACCCGAGCCATAAGTGGTTCGAGTCCGTGATCAACCCCGGAGCATGGAGCGATAAATCAGCCCGGCCCACCCCGTTCTGCGGGTTTCCGTGCCCTTGGATTCTTTCCGCACAAACAACCAAGCCCTCGTTACCCTCCAGCATATTCTGGCTCATTGCAAGACCTTTCAACCAACCTCAATAGCCTGCCCGGCTAGCTCAATCGGTAGAGCGTGAGACTCTTAATCTCAAGGTTGTGGGTTCGACCCGTAAGCGCACTCCCGGCTCATGATGCATTATGAACGCCTCCACTAACAGTAACCAGCCACGTCGGGCTCAATTCCCGTCCACGATTGACACATCATTCCTTTTTTTTTATGCAAATTGATTTTATTTTATTCAAGGAAGTAGTGTATGTAGTCAGCATTTAACTGTGCAGCCGTATCTCCCCATCCTTGCATATCTCTTTCGATGATATGGTTTTATTCCGTGACCCAGTAATAAATTTGCTGTCCCATGGCTGGAGCGTCTGCTTTTAGATCTGTTTATGCTCTGCTATATATGGAATAGTCGCGTGAATCCTATCGCAATGCTGGTCGATCTTCACAACACGGAAACTATGCTGTAACTCACCAGCCTCATATGTGCTGAGTTGCTGCAAAAAATTCCATATGCTTGAAGTCTGACTCTGGCCGCCAGTCAGCCTACGCCTGTCGTGGAGACTCAACGCAAGAACTTTCCGAATGTATACGACTCAGACTCAGGTATTCGATCCTAGAAGCCATCATCATCTGCCAGCGCTTTGCTATAGGGAGTGATAGCAATAGCTCCATTGACATTTCTATTGGTAGGCATCTCCGGGATGCTTCACGTGGTTGGACATTTGCAGATCCCAAAAGTTGTTTAACGCCGTATATATGGTTTAGGCTCATCACGCATCATTACATGCGACCGGCATAACAGCAACGCTGATACAAGCTCCCCGGGAAGTCCTGGCAATGTACATGAGGAAATTGAGAGCCGAGGCGGCACGCAGGATTGCTACCGCAAACCAGCATGTTGACGTCTTAGTGGAGCATCAAACTTTTCCATCTTTTCCCTTCGTCAACCTCGTCCAGCAAAGACTTGATTATAGCGGTTGTGTTGATGTGGAGGATTGGATGAAATTGACAATGTCGATTGGCCCTGACAATCGCAAGCCTGTAAGTGAGGGAGGGCATCACTGACCTAGACTGCCCAATGTCATAGCATGACCTGTCAGCGTATACGGTAATCAACGCAAGCAAACGTCACAGACGGCAACGGGCCAATTGTAACCAGTATTGAGGTGTCATCAAGGTATCTTGTTATGATCAATTGCTCTCTCAGCTTCTAATAGTTTTGACGCCTCAATTCCAGGTCCACGTCTACACCGCAATTAAGCCAAGGTAGCCGTAATATACATGATCATCAAGCCTGGATTTCCCCTTTTACTTTTGTTTTTTGATTCGTGACTCATGTCGTCCCCTTTATCTCGTGAGGGCGATGTCGTCTATTCTCAGGATCATCTTCACCGTCTCAGCGGCCAACTCGATGGCGCTGGTGCTCACCAACAGAGGCTGGAGGACGTTCTCCTTGGAGATGTTGGTGTTGACGCCGCCTGACTTGATACTGACACCCGCGTTCTTTTCACCAAGCTCGTGTCTGTGACGAAGCTCAGTCACAACCTTGATGCTGTTGAGACCGGCGTTCTCGGCCAGGGTGGTGGGGATGACCTCCATGGCATCCGCGAAAGCCTTCCAGCAGATGGCCTCAGTGCCCGTGAGCTCACGAGCTTGCTTGGAGAGCTGGGACGCTATCTCAATCTCGGCAGCACCGCCACCAGCAATCAGAGCCTTCTTCTTCACCAAGCAGCGGACGACGCAGTGGGCGTCGTGAAGACTGCGCTCGGCCTCATCGAGAATGAGGGAGTTGGCACCACGGACGACCACAGACACAGTCTTGCCGGTTGCCTTGGCACCGGTAACCTTCACCATGCGAGCTCCGTTGGACTGGACCTCCTCAACGAGGTCGGCTGAGCCGAGCTTGTCCTCCGTGAAGGAATCGATGTCTGCAATCGGCTTGCAGCCAGTCGACTTGCAGATGAACTCGATCTCGTCACGCTCGATATCTTTAACAGCGAGAATGCCAAGCTTGGCAAGGAAGTGCAGAGACAGGTCATTGACAGCATCGCGAAGGATGGACTTCTGGATGAAAAGAACGTTGCACTTGGCTTTCTTGATCTTTTTGACCATGTTAAGGAGGTAAAGACGCTCCTCCTTCACAATTTTGTCCATCTGCCTGTAGTCGTTGACCTGAATGGTGTTTTCCATCTTTATTGGTCAGCAGCTGTGAAAAGGGGCATTAAAAAGGAAAACATACATCGGGCTTGGGAGGGCTGAGCTGGAACTGGATCAAACCGATCTTCGCCTTTTCGATTCTTGCAGGGCCACCCGCGCCCTTAAGGACAGGCTGTGTCAGGATCAAACCATCCGACAGCTCACTGTCCTCAATGGTTCCGCCAACCTTCTTGACGATTCTGATGTTCTTCAGGTCAACGTTGTCTGCCGTCTTCAGGTCGATGGTCTTGACAACGGAGTTGACAGCCATGGGGCCGAGGATGTTGGAGTATTGCGACACGATCTTTGAGGAGAGAGATGTGTTGGCCGCCTGAAGCAGGGATGCTGTGTCGGTGAGAGAGATGGGTTGTGACATGCCGTGGAGAACCTCGACGGCTGCTGCAGCAGCTCTCTGGAAAGCCTCTGAGATAACAGAAGGGTGGATTCCTTTTGACAAGAGTCTGTCTGCAGCACCCAACAAGCTACCGCAGATAACGACCACGGATGTTGTGCCGTCTCCTGCCTCCACATCCTGTGCCGCCGAAAGATTGACCAGCATCTTTGCTGTGGGGTGCATGACAGACATGCTCTTGAGCATTGTGTTACCGTCATTTGTGATGATAGTCTCGCCCTTTCCGCTACGAATCATCTTGTCCATGCCGCGGGGGCCCAAGGAGGTTCGGATGGCATCGGCGACGGCTATGGGGAGGTTAGCCTTGGTCCGTGAAGCTCGACAGCGGATCGTATTGCTCACCTCTGGCAGCAACAATGTTGGAAGAACGAACGGCGACGGGCTTCTCCTTGTCCTATGCGGGTGTAAGCAACAGCTCCTGAAGCTTCGTCATGGGTGGTGCAGTGCAAGTTAAGGTCGTACCTTAAAGGTAGCATTTCCAGAGCCTCCCGTGGCCGGGGGTGGTGCAGCTGTGGCCATGTTGACAGTTCTGACTAGTGTTGTGCTTGTTTTGAGGTGGTCGAGGGACGGAAGAGCAAGCTGAACCGTGGATGCAAAGGTATCGGTATCTTCGTAGTCCTGTCCCGCTGTCGCCTTCTTTTGCGATCGCCCACTTTCTCTCAGGTAGCAACCCCCCCAAGCGGTGGGATATTTTTTAGCGGGCGCTAGGTTGTTCCTGCCCCGGTACCCTGTTTGTATTCCCCCCCCCCCAACTGGCCTAGCTCCACCGAAGCCTCGCATGTGTGGCCCGTGCTTTGGAGCTCAAGGCAACCTGGATTACGGAACCGTCTTCCATCACCACCTCGAACCCACCTCCAGCGGCATACCTTCTGTACTCGTTAACAACCAACGCGACCACTTACTCTAGAACCCACGATTCTACGTCGACACCGCCTTTAATCCAAACCTCCCTCCACAAAGGATTTACTCGAAACAGAGATCCGGCAGTAGGACGTTGAGTCCTCATCCTACATCATGGTATGGTCCCTGCAAGCGTGGCCACCGACGGTGGATGCTAATCCCCAGCACTAGCCTTCCGCTACCGGCCAGAACTGGGAGAAATACCAAAAGACCTACGCCGACGACGAGGTCGAAGAGAAGAAGATCACACCATTGACCGACGAGTTTGTTTTCCCATCCGCCTCAAATTGTGCGGAACCATTCACACTGACAATCTTCACTCAGAGATATCCAGGTGCTGAAGACCTACGGCGCCGCTCCGTACGGTGCCGCTATCAAGAAGCTTGAACAACAAATCAAGGAGAAGCAAACAAGTGTAGATGAGAAGATTGGTGTCAAGGTAGCTGCGCTGTGCCGGATGGATGGAACTCGACCTGACTTGAATAGGAATCCGACACGGGACTTGCCCCTCCTCACCTTTGGGATGTAGCAGCAGACCGGCAACGCATGTCAGAAGAACAGCCCCTTCAGGTTGCGCGGTGTACGAAGATCATCCCCGACGAGAAGGACGACTCCAAGAGCAAATATGTCATCAACGTCAAGCAAATCGCCAAATTCGTCGTCCAGCTCGGCGAGAGAGTGAGCCCCACAGATATCGAGGAGGGCATGCGAGTTGGTGTCGATAGGAACAAGTACCAGATCCTCCTGCCCTTGCCACCCAAGATCGATGCCAGCGTTACGATGATGACGGTCGAGGAGAAGCCTGATGTTACATACGGAGATGTTGGTGGATCAAAGGAGCAGGTCGAGAAGCTGCGAGAGGTCGTCGAGATGCCCTTGCTCTCGCCGGAGCGGTTCGTTAACCTCGGTATCGATCCCCCAAAGGGTGCCCTCCTCTACGGACCCCCTGGTACCGGTAAGACGCTCTGCGCCCGAGCTGTCGCCAACAGAACGGATGCCACCTTTATCAGAGTCATCGGCAGTGAACTGGTCCAGAAGTATGTCGGTGAGGGTGCGAGAATGGTGCGTGAGCTTTTCGAAATGGCGCGGACGAAGAAGGCCTGCATCATCTTCTTCGATGAAATCGACGCCATCGGTGGCGCACGTTTCGACGACGGTGCCGGCGGAGACAACGAAGTCCAGAGAACTATGCTGGAGCTCATCACCCAGCTTGATGGTTTCGACGCCCGCGGCAACATCAAGGTCATGTTCGCCACCAACAGACCCTCTACTCTCGACCCTGCCCTGATGAGACCAGGTCGTATTGATCGTAAGATCGAGTTTTCACTGCCCGACCTCGAGGGTCGTGCCAACATTCTGCGCATCCACGCCAAGAGCATGTCGGTCGAGCGCGACATCCGGTGGGAGCTCATCTCGCGTCTATGCCCTAACGCCACAGGTGCCGAGCTTCGCAGTGTCTGTACGGAGGCTGGCATGTTCGCCATCCGCGCCCGAAGAAAGGTGGCGACGGAGAAGGACTTCCTCAGCGCTGTCGACAAGGTCATCAAGGCCAACCTTAAATTCAACTCGACGGCCAGCTACATGCAGTACAACTAAGGGAGGAAACCCAAAGAATGACGGCGAGGGCAGGACAATGGAGTTCGACATGTCTTTTAGGCTGTAAGAGTAGGCAGGCTTCGGACCGGGGAAGGGTTAGAAGGGCATGATACCTTGCTTCGGAGAAAGAGAGAAATAGATCATGCTTTCATTTGCCAACGAGAGTCGCACAAGCCTGAGTGAGCCAATACCACGGCGATGAGTCGAATCGACTCGGTTTAGATGATGGACCCCACGCTATTGGTTTGATTTGACTGGTTTGATATTGTTGACCATAGTATTACATTTATCTGGATCAGAATCTCATAGTCTGCCGAGCCTAACTAGTGCGTGAGGGGTCGTTTTCTGACCCCCCTTTGGTCCCATATACTGCCTGGTGGTGTCCCCCCTCCTCCCATATGAGGCTGAATCCCTTGTGCTGCCTCGGCGTTGCCCGAGAGTTCCCGTTACCAAATGATATGCATGCCTTCATCAGCAGCGTTGTGCGCTCCGTCAGCCTTCAGGAAAGCGGATCGCGACTCTTTGAAAAGGAAGAAAAGAAAAGACATGAACAGAAGAGGAAGGCGGGAAAAGAACCCTAGTCGAACGCTGTGCTATAAAACAAATAATTTCCCTTTTTCTTCTCCATGCTACGTCCCTTTAGACAGATTCCATGCGTGACAGACAGCCCAGGCAGACGACGTCGCCCTCGGCACCCTTTTCGATGCAGCAGCGGCTGCAAACCATCTGTCTATGTCCGCCACCTGTCCAGCCGTCCTCGCTCGTCGACTGTCCATTCTGCTTCGACTCTCCACCCTCCCTCGACTGTCGTTGCCGGTCGTCATCGACGTCGTCCATCTGGCATGAGCGTGAGAGGTCAGTGTTCCCTCGCTCCGGCTGTTGCTCCGCGTGAGCCAAGTCGCTGCCGCCACTGGTACTGGGGCGCCCGTCCTTCCGCCAGCCATGGCACTCTCTGATGCATACAAAGCACGAACGCTGGCCGCAGCCCTGACAGTCGGCGAAGGAGTCGAGGTCTGACTTCTTGGTGGGCCGGCGGTGGCAGATGTGGCAAGGGCTCAGGGACGAGGGGGTCTTTGGCCTATTGCCCGCTGCACCCGTCTGGCCTTGGCGTGTTGGGGAGTTGTGTTGGGACGCCGGCGGTGATTTGCTATTCCGCCGCTGTCTTTGACTGCTGGGATGTGTCGACAGGTCCTCCCCGTCCGTCCTATCCAGATCCGCACCCTCCTCGTCGAACATGCGCTGTCGCTTAGGCACGGGAAGGGGAGCTATCTTCCGGGACACTGGGTCGAGGTTCTGGTGAGAGTCTTCTGTGGTGGTGTTGGTGCTGTCCGGGAAGCCGTATTGGAAGATCATTCGGTCATTGCTACTGCCGGGGAAGCGAGAAAAGAAGTTTTGCTGTTGCTGTTGCTGCTGCTGCTGGATCTGCTGCTGAACGGGCCTGCTTCCAAACATGCCGTCAGCGTTCCAGTTGTTCGTCGCGACGGCCGCAGCCGAGTGGTATTGAGCGAGTTTCTCGTACAGAGGACCTTGTAACTGCCAGTCGTTGCTGGAGTCGTTGACATCCCGTCTGCGTTTCCTGCCAGGCGCCATCAGCCGGGGATGCTCCTCGGCAACGGATGGCATCTGGATCGGTTGGGTGCCGGTAAGAGCGAGTGGAGGCCAGAAAGGGGGTCGTTAGAGTCGTGGCGAAAAAAAGCGAGAGGAGTTTGGTAGCAGGAGGGAGGCGAAAAGGTAGTGGTTTGGGATTCGTGATCGATTGGGATTCGTTGATAAGAATCCTCACGGTCCCTCTTCAATAAGAGAACCTTGATAATGACAAGAGTAACCGTTGAGGATTTTTCCTCAAAAGGAGAGAGCAGGAGCCTGTCAAACAACGAGTAGGGTATGAATGACTATGAGTGAAAAGTCTCTTGTTCGCTCACTCTCCTTGACTCCGCAGCTCTGCTTGGGGTAGTGGTAATGGTGGTGGTGGTGGTGGTGGTGGTGGTGTTGCTGCTTGCTAGCTGCAGGCAGACAGTAGGTAAGCCAGTCCCATCCACAGGTGGGTAGGCCTCGCCGTGTGCTTATTGATGTGGCTAGGCACGGCGCGGAGCTTTTGTGCCAGGAGCGCCGAGGGAAGCGGTGGGCACCGACCGATAGGCTCTTTCTCCTTCTTGTCAGCACGGCCTTAGCGGACTCAGCGCTGAATCTAACTGACCGGGGAGCGCGTCGGCCGCTGGGAAAACCCGCAGCTTTCTTTCCTCCTTTCCTGCCCAGATTCGGGTTACTGCGAGGTACCTTTGCGGCGACCCACAAGAATATGGCCTTCTCACCAATTAAACCCCCTGAAGCATGACCATCGGCCACCTCATTGTACAACGGCCAGAACCACAAGTTGGTTCACGACAAATGACAAGTCAAGCCGGTTAATATTGCAGACACACTGATACCGTTTCTATCATGATGAGATGTGAAAAATGAGCCCGGCCGAATGCGGAGGGTCTAGATGTAACACGCGTACTCAAAACAAGAGCCTCCTATGTCGCCTTGTAATCTCAACTGGATTTCATTTCAGTCATGGATGCGCTTAGACACCTTGTTACAGGAGACGCTCTTGCTTGCCATGTTTGGCTACATTAAGATCATGCTCTTTTTGACTGACCTCCGGCCAAGCGATGCATAGGTAACCATTCCCAAATCAGTCATGCCTCCCTCGCCTTGCCAAGACCTAGCAGGGCCCGCCAGTTCTCTCCGGAGGTTGCTTAGTAGTGTGCGTTTGCTTTTCTTCTCACAAAACAAATAAACGCAGGTATGAACTTAGAAGACTTGTCATTATCAAGGAGTCAGGTATTGAAAAAGGACCATCTGATTTACACTCTATCGCTCCCCAGTTTGCTCCCAACGATGTATCTCGTCTCTGCCGCCTCCACCAACAAAGGAGCTGTTTTAGAGAGCCTAGTATAACATACACAGAGACAACCGAATTGTTGCCATGATCATTTAGTGGCGAACCTTGGTGTCCTTGGGAGGGTCGTAAGCGATCTTTCTCGACTTGAGCCAAGCCCACTTGTACTTCTTGACCCAGACGCTGAGAGCCCAGAGGGAGGCCGACACGACAAGAACCTTCATACCCATGCGCTTGCGGTCGTCCATCTCGGGCTCGGCGGCCCAGTTGAGGAACTCGACAACGTCCTTGGCCATCTGAGAGGTAGAGGCGGGGGTACCGTCCTCGTACTCGACGAGGTCGTCGTAGAGGACACGGGCCATGGCGATACCGGTACCGGGGAAATAGGGGTTGAAGTTCATGCCCGGGGCGACGACGGCGCCAGCGGGAGGCTCCTCGGGGTAACCGGTCAACAAGCTGAAGATGTAGTTGCATCCGCCGTGGCGGGCCTTGACGATCAAGCTCAAATCGGGAGGGAGGGCACCGTTGTTGGCGAAGCGGGCAGCCTCCTCGTTCTTGTAGGGGTCGGGCATGTAGTCGGAAAGCTTGCCGGGACGCATCTCGATATCGCCCTGCTCGTTGGGCTCGCCGGGGTACTCGTTCTCCTCGGCCAAGGCCTTGGCCTCATCGACGGTCATGATAGTACCGACGAGAGCTCGGTAGGGGACACGGCTGAGCGAGTGGCAAGACGCGCAGACCTCGCGATAGACCTGGAAACCACGGCGGAGACTACAAAATAGATGTAAGCGTCTTGTCGGCCAAAAAATAACAACAAAGAAAGCAAAGGTGTTTCCTTACGCCTGGTGGTCGAAAGTCTTGAGCCACTGTTCGTGGACCCAAGGGTAGTTGGTGGGGTGCAGACTGGAAATGACAATTTAGCTGAATGTTCTTCTGTTATTGGCCGCTCGGCATCGTTCGCGATTATGCCTCAATCCAAGGGATTCCGGCATTCGAATAACCATGCCGCATCAGCCGTATTCGGATAATCATCACTCACCCCTCTTCAGCAGGCGTCGCGGCGTTCGCGGAGGGTCCGTAGAGGTGGTAGTACCAGGCCATGGAGCCCAGGGCAAGGGACGTCGACGTGATGGCGGCGAGGTTCAGTCGGGACGGGGAAGCTTCGGCACCAGCACCGCTGGAAGTAGAGGCGGCACGCTGCACCAACCATCGTTAGTATTTTGCTCCGGTCTCACTGATGTCCGCCGATAACCATTGAGGCGAGTCCGGCGTGTCTGATGGCTGTAGGTAGGATTGCCTTGGAAGATTGGAGTCGGGATCAGCTCATCTGCGTACCTTGGAAATCGTGACAGCGCCATTTGTGAATGTGCGCGCCGAGCGCAGGCAGGACCTTGCCAACATGATGGGCGAACCGTATCCGCAGCTACAGAGACAGCCGCGAACAAAATGATGGGGCAATTGGTGGTTGGTCCTCTCGTGGCGGAGGTCGTTTCTAAGGCACAGTGGTCGAGGCAGGAGAAAATCGCTTGAGGCAGTTTTCGAGTGCCTTAGGTATGGCACGCCTCTCATTGGCTAATGGGGTCGGTCAATGACATCTTCCGTTCCGGCTGCTTTTCGCTTCCTTCTCCTTACCCGTAGTTGCCCGGTCGCAGCCAGTGCAGCAGGAGTAGTTCCGATCGCCCGTCTCGCCCAACAGCTGTCGCTTTCGTCATGCTCAGACTGAGAAATGTGCTCTGCTTGATTGGCCCGACTCCGGGATGTAACTACAACGATCTGCATCACGACACGGCATTGAACGCACGTATTGTCCTCTTCATATGTTAATTCAGTTAATTCAACCCCGCAAGTAATCCCAAGGATAGGCCATCATCAGAGGGAAAACACTGTCGAAACTGCTTCTCCCTTCCTCATAATGCATTGCATCATCAAAGGGAAACCAAAGCAATTCGGAAGTTGGGTATCAATCGATTTTATTCTGACAAACTGCAAAACTTTTTGCCATCAATGTGGATCACTGAGGCCTTATATAACCGCCTGCAATCGGTGGCAGCAGGCCTTGGTATATGCACACACGATTTCTCTCCTATTCCTCGGGCGGTTGGACACATTGCATCCATAGTTTGAAACCCAGCCCGCGAAAACGAATGGTGAAAACCTCCTTAAGCATGGCCATTTCTGCCCAGGACCTCGCGACGCTGCTTGACTGCGTCGGCCAATTGGTCGAGAACGGTGACAGTGTCGTCCCAGTTGATGCATGCATCCGTGATGCTGACACCGTACTTCAGGCCCTCCTTGCCCTCCTTGGGCACCTTTTGGTTGCCTGCTAATGGTCAGCTTATGCCACTGAATGAAGCGGTCCGGATAGTACTCACCCTCGTTGATGTTGCTCTCAATCATCACACCCATGATGCCAGCCTCGCCGCCGGCAATCTGCCCAGCGAGATCAGCAGCCACCTTCGGCTGGTTCTTGTGGTTTTTCAGGGAGTTGCCGTGGCTGCAGTCGACCATGAGTCTCTGGGGGAGCCCGGCCTTCTCCAAGGCAGCCTTGGCCTCTGCAATGCTCTTGGCATCGTAGTTGGTACCCCGGGTGCCGCCTCTCAGAATGGTGAAGCAGTCCTCGTTGCCCACAGTACCGACAATGGCGACGACGCCCGGCTTGGTCACGGAGAGGAAGTGGTGGGGGTGTCTGACAGCGCCGATGGCGTCAATAGAGACACCGAGAGAGCCATCAGTGCCGTTCTTGAAACCAACAGGGAAACTGAGACCGCTGGCCAGCTCTCGGTGCAGCTGGCTTTCGGTGGTTCTTGCGCCGACTGCGCCAACAGACAGCAAGTCGGCGAGGAACTGGGGCGAGATAGTATCGAGCATCTCGCTAGCAATGGGCATGCCCTTGTCTGTCAGGTCGACGAAGAGCTGTCTTGACATGCGCAGACCCTTGTTGATCTTAAAGCTGTTGTCGATATCCGGATCGTTGATCAGGCCCTTCCATCCCACTGTTGTGCGCGGCTTCTCCAGGTAGGAGCGCATAACAATGAGTAGCTCATCCTTGTGCTTCTCCTTGGCCTGCAACAGCAAATCACAGTACTCGAGGGCGGCCTTAGGGTCGTGGATAGAGCAGGGGCCAATAATGACCAAGAGTCTCTGCTTCTCGTCGGTGCCTTTAACAATAGCAACGGCCTCCTCGCGCCCCTCGAGGACGGTTTGCTTCGATTTGGCAGTCTGGGCGATTTCGTGTTGGAGGAGATCGGGAGAAGTCAGAGGGTTGTAACCGCGAACTAGGCAACCAATTAGCCTACGAACAATGCGCGAAATTGTCTAATGCAATTCCTTACTTCTCCAGTCTTCGCTTTCGGCCTTGTTGCCGACGTTCTTGTTCTCGATAAAGAAGCTCTAGGGTGGCGAGTGAGTCAGATTTGTGCAAGCACCAGCTGGAAGAAGGCGAGCGATGACTTACAGACATGGTGGCTGTGAGGAAGAACGCAATTCGAGTGACGATTCAAAATGAGGCTTGAGCTGGCAGTTGAAAATGAAAAACCGTTCTTCTGGATTACACTTTTTTTTCTTTTCCCTTTACACCTACTCCGTTCGTGGTAGTTAAGATTGCGTCGGAGAAGAGCATGACGGTATGAGCAATCGAAGACTCATTCCCAGTGCGGGCCACCCCCGACACACTGCAGAACCCCGCCGAAGACGGCCCAAAAAAAAAATTAAACCAGTGCAACCCGCCACCAGTGAGGGGCATCCTTGCTGCACCCTTTTCATTGACTTTCGTCTAGCTGTGACGTTCCTTCCCCCTCTGTGGACCTGTTGAGCCGCCTGGAGTCTCACCGCCTGTGAAATCCCCTTTAAGCCCCGAAGACCGGGCATTTGCAGGTGCGGCTGGCGGCCGGAGCAAGCTGCAGTCAATGCTGAATCGATCAACACTAGTTCACCTCTCACATCCAACCTATCGGGGATGGTGAATTAAAGCACATGGCGACAGCTTTCCTTCTGGAGGCGCCTTACCGAGTCTTATAGGGAAATAATTAAATAAAAATCTAGCCACATCCAATCTATTGTATCAGTTTTGCATCTCAACACCACCGATATCGCTGAGACCTCGTTACCGATAATCGTCTCGTATCCGCATTCGACATCACAAACCTTAATGTAGGTACACTACAGCGTCTTCTTCAGGGGCTTGTAAGCTTCCTTCTCCATCTGCTCGTAGCCATTGAACCGTCCATATACCCATTTCAGAAAGCTCGTGCTGGTCGTCATCAATATCGCAGAGAAGGTAAACAAACCAACTCGCTGCACGGTGTTTAAGACATCAAAGATAGGATAGGGGTACCTACGGCCTGTCAGCGGACTAAAAGCGCATCTTGTCAAGCGCGACATTACTTACCATCCGTTTCTGCTGAAGCAGAACTCAACCCAGCCCCAGTAAAGGAAGGCAAAAAGCATGCTGATCGACATGGCGGAGTATGCACGAATCGTCCATGGCGGACTGAACAGGACGAGGTCGAGAGTTAGGACGACAGCTGGGACCAGATGAAACCCGACGTCTGGCAGCCAATGGAGCTCGAAGCCCTCCGGTATCAGCAGCCTCTTGTCGATGGACCGAATTCCCCAGTACAGGATGCTGATGAGGACCTCGAGTGGTGCCGCCGTAGTTGACAGAGCGTTCTTCACGGCAAACAACGAAGGACTTAGCGTGATGTCGGCTAACAATGCGGTGACGAAGGTCACAAATGACAAAACCAACCCAATGTTGGTGAGGTGCTGGTAGTTCCCACCGAAGCCCATAGAAATATGATGAGTGAGGCCATTGAGGAAGTTGAACGACGCAAGGAACGAAAGAATGCCGGCAGCGTGCAACGCCAAAGAGACTGATCGCGACGGCGACTCCAACCGCTGCAACCTATGTTTGGCCATCTTAATACGCTCCCAGTTGACGATGAGCTTGGGTAGTCCGAAGTTGCGGTGGTTCAAATGTAAGTTGTTGTGAGGAGGGATGGGATGGCAGTCTTCGCGATGAGACGGTGGCTCAAAAGGAAATGAATTGTTGAGGGATGGCGCAGGGAGACAATGTCTGAGCAAGACTGTCCTTTTAGCTGCGTGGAGACGAACTTTCCTGGCGAATGGAGCTGAATCTTAGTCCTTTGCCATTTATTCCGAGTAATCTCTCAGCAGCCAATCAAGGCAGGTTGGATGCATCGTCAGCTTGCAATTGTCCGTTGCACCAAAAGGCTTCGTCATGAGGTCACTGATCGATGGGGTCCCCGCCAGCGCGGCACCGCGGTTCCACGTCCCTGGCTGTGATCTCACAAAGCTCCACGCCCATGGCCCTGTCAAACCAAACCTGGAAGACCCCATCAACTTGCATAAACTGCCAGGCGCTAAGATAAGACGATAAGCTCATGGAGTGGGTCTCGCGACAAGGCTGCCTAGTGGCCATCCAATGCCTATTCTGATTGGCTTCAATAAAAGTGTGCTTGCGAGCTCCCAGCTCAGGAAATTTCAGCCTTACAGCGCGGAGCTGCCAACGTTTGCTGGTTCAAAGCAGCTTGTTTACGACATTCTGTCCGCCGCGCTCGCTCACACCGACATCATGGCTGACGAGGACACCAAGGGGAATAAGAGGTCCCACGAGGACTTTGCTACCCAAGATGATGGTGCGTACCTGAACTGGAAGGCGGCTCTTTCGAGCCGCCTGCTCGTTGCTTCGCTTCCTTCTCTGTCATTTACCACGTTGAATCACCCATGAAGCTACGGAAGAGCGGCAATGAGAAGGCACCACAAGAAACACGTGGTTTCGGATGCGAGAGCGACTAAGATGAGGAGAACAGCAAAGGTTGGAAATGCTAACGACCCGAATAGACAGCTCTTCTGACGACGATATGGGCCCCCAGCTTCCTTCAGAAGCACCAAAGAAGAAGCGTCGAGTGCTTCCCTACGAAAAATTATACGTTTCTGCCCTTCCAAAATCGACCCGGTACTCAAAATCGTTGATGCACAAGGAACAGCTGGCCTTCGTGACCGTCACGCCACTCACAGACTTCATCATCACGTCCTCCATCGATGGCGTCGTTAAGTTCTGGAAAAAGGTGGCTCAGGGAATTGAATTTGTAAAGGAATTCAAGGCGCATATTGACGAAATCAAATCGGTCTCCGTCAGTCTAGACGGGAGGAGCTTCGCAACCGCTGGTACAGACAAGACTGTCAAGATCTTTGACGTCATTACCTTTGATCTCCTGTCCATGCTCAAGCTGGACTTCGTGCCTCGTTGTGTATGCTGGGTTCACAACAGAGGGGCATCCCTTCCTTTGCTCGCGGTTTCCGAGGACACCAATTCTAGCATACACGTTTTCGACGGGCGAGGCGAGAGACAAGATCCTATACACACCATCAAATCGTTGCATAGAAGCCCAGTGTCCATCATGGTCTTCAACGGCGTGTATGATTGCGTGCTGTCCGCGGACGACAAGGGTATGCTGGAGTACTGGCGACCGAGTGGTGACTATGAGAAACCGGATAACGTCTTCGAGTTCAAGGCTTCCACAAGCTTGTTTGAGTTCAAAAAGGCCAAGTCGGTTCCAACATCAATCACCATCTCGCCCACCGGGAAGCAATTTGCAACCTTCTCCCAGCCAGACAGGAAGATCCGAATCTTCGACTTTGCATCAGGCAAACTGTACCGAACGTACGACGAGTCGCTTCAAGTCATAGAGGATATGCAACAAGTGGGATCGGCCCTTCAAAAGTTGGAGACCGTTGAGTTTGGTCGCCGGTTTGCCGTCGAGCGGGAGATTGACTCGGAAGCATATAAGAACAAGGCAAACGTAATCTTTGATGAGTCTGGCAATTTTATCATATATGGCTCAATAGTCGGCATCAAAGTGCTCAACACCTACACCAACCAGATCGTCAAGGTATACGGCAAAGATGAGAACTTTAGAGCGGTCAACCTGGCGATATATCAGGGTCAACCACAAAAGAAAGGCATCACCACGGTCGAGATGGGTGCCTCTGCCAACCCTTTACTCCAGGAGTCTGAGTCCAGGGACCCCATTCTCATTGCGACGGGAGTGAACAAGCAGCGGTTTTACATGTTCACTAACGATGAAGACATCTCCAAATCGGTCAGGGACGTCCAAAACGAGAAGCCGACCATGCTAGGTCAGAAGAAGGCTGCTGAAGCCAAGAAGGCCGAGACTGGTACCGGGGCAGTCATCCACACGACCTATGGCGACATTCACATCCGCCTGTTCCCCGATGCTGCTCCCAAGGCCGTCGAGAATTTCGTCACTCACTCGAAGAGGGGTTATTACAACAACACAATCTTCCACCGCGTGATTCGTAAGTTCATGATCCAGGGCGGAGATCCCCTCGGAGATGGCACCGGTGGCGAAAGTATATGGGGCAAGGAATTCGCGGACGAATTTAGTAGTCTGAAGCACGACAAGCCGTACACTGTCAGCATGGCTAATGCAGGTCCGAACACCAATGGCAGTCAGTTCTTTATCACTACGGAAAAGACGGTGAGTGCAAACATCCCCTACAGGAGTAACGAAAAAAGTCTAGGCAGCCAGAACGGAAGGAGATCGTTCTGTGTCTCGGCAACCTTCCAACCCCCACTCTTCTGCCTTTATGTCGCACTCCCTATTGTCCCATCTAGTCTTTTCCTCGCCTTACCCCCAATGCCTTCCCCTCTACGATCTACAAACCCGTAGGCGCATGAAAGAGGCTAGAGAGTGGTCAGGCTGGTGATTTGTGTTTCAGTTACTGCATCCCCTCGAATCAGAACGCAGCTGACAGTTGTTAATGCAGCCGTGGCTGGACGGAAAGCACACTATTTTCGGGCGTGCTACTCAGGGGCTGGACATCATTCACAAAATCGAGAACGTACGGACATACAAGGAGAAGCCAGAGGAAGATATCAAAATCCTCAACATCGACATAGTTTAGTCGGCAAAGCAGCGGGCTCGCCAGCAGGGCGACTAACGAAATGAAATGAAATGAGATCAAATGGTTTCGGTAAGCCCTTACGCAAGGGTTGCAGTGAGAAAAAGCAATGCGGCCATGCACCATCCCCGCAAGCCTGACGAGATGGCACATGAACAAATGGCTTTCACGATGCGGCCGCAGAGCCACTTGAGTCCATCCAACTGAGTGAGGCTGTCTTTTGCTCACGTGGACGCAAGAGACCGCCTTTAGGCTGCTGGCCATCCGCAATCGGCCTGCATCACCGCAACCCAATTCGGGCCTGATTCCACCGACCAATGGCTCTCGTACTTAAGAGATCGGTCGGGACACAACTCGGTCTTGACGCGGTTTACAAAACTGGCACAACGTTGTTTCTCTTCCCGATTGCCGTTTGTATCTCCTTCACGGGTAAAGTAAATAGTGAAAACAGCCTCTCAACTCCTCTGTCCGAATGGAGATTGCGTAGAAGCAGACGCCCGCCCTCGTTTTGTACATCCGCTGCATGTTCGCGTAACATGAACTAGCCAATCATCCGTCCACCTTCGACCCCGCGCACCTCGGTTCGGCTCGTCCCCCTTCTCATCACGGGGACTGACGTCTTTGGTCTCAGGATGCCACGCCCAAAGAAGCCAGGAGCACCAGAGCCAAAGCGCCGAAGTCGAAATGGATGCTGGTGAGCGCCATTGCACGCAGAGTGCTTTCGTGTTTTCGAGGAGCAGTGACTGACCAGCCAGCAGGCCATGTAAAGCACGAAAGGTGAAGTGTGGCGAAGAGCACCCGACTTGTATTAAGTAAGTCAAAGTTTTGTATGCTCTCTAGGACTGCAAGTTTCGAAACTTGAATGGGTTGTTTGGCCGTATTTCTCACACTTATTCCCTGCGATTTGATAGTCTCATTACATATACATCATATGGTCTGATACCCAGGCGGTAACACTCTGTTAAATAACACTATCCTGCATGATATCTTTTGTTTTCATATCCACTCTACTTCCCTTCCATCCGAACGCTTTCTTAGTGGATCACTCGGTCAGATGCCGCACAAATACTGACTAACAATCATCAGTTGTCAAAAGACGGGGGAGACATGCGACTACAGTGTACGCCTGAATTGGGAGGGTCGCCGGACGAAAAGATCACTCTCCTTCGGAATAGCAACAGAGACTGTCCAGACGCCGAAAGCTCCCGAACAGTTTCAACCATCGTCGTTCAGTCATACGTTTTCCATAAGTAACGCTGTTCCACAAATCCGCCCCAAGCCCACTATAAGACGTTCTCAGACCGCTCCACAGAGTGTCGAACCCGGAAAAAGAAAGCTAGAACCTCTTGGGGTCCTGGAAGACTACCCTAACAAGATAGATCATGACACTTTTCACTCGATATCTCGGAGACGGGCGCATATACTGGCGCCGTCTCCCACGTCTCCTAAGCATGCCGTTGACAGCTTCACCTCGATGCCGAGTTCCCACAAGACAGTTCCGGAAGACACCAATGAGCTATTGATAGCACACAAAAGGACCAAGTCTCTGGCTGAATCAAGTGACTCTGGGGGACCGAGCCAGCACAGCTATATTTCTTCGCCAGCATCTTTGACGGGGTCGAGTCCTCCGGTATCTCGCCTTCGTTCCCGCACAGGCTCCACATCTGTTGGATCACCGTTGACGCCGGTATCGCTAGGGCTTAGATCTGAAGATGACACGAGATCACCTGTACTGAGCCTGCCATCACCTGTGTCTCCAGGGAGCAGTCGCCTGTCGGTGAACTACCTGCTGTCAAGCTCACCAAGGATACCTTACGGTCACAGTGTCAGCGTATCATTGTCTTCGGGTACGCCTCTTGGTTTAGAAACGACCGAAGGCGGAGACGAAGCGGTGTTCTATGGGTATGATCATGGCATCAGAGATACTGATATTAACCACAACGATGACTTCCGAGCCATCTCTCAGATGACTGCATACGTTTCACATGATTCTACCTTCCCCAGTGGCGTGCAGAACGAGGCGTCATGGCGTTTCGAACTGGCGCATGCCACTTCTGTAGGAGACGGATACTATAGCCAACCAGTCCCGATATGGGTACCACGCAATCTTCAACCTCTGCCACCCAAGTGAGTCTCCTTACTGCCTTACATCATTAGAGACTGACAGCCGAAAGGCTCCGAGATAATTCCATGAATCTTCTGGTAAGTCAAGGTCTCCCAGTCATCTCGATGAAACGGCTGACCTGTTTGCAGTACTTCGTAAGTAAAGCGATGACAATGCAGCCATCAGGAAATAACTTTGAGAGACAGCATCATTTTTTGAACCACACAGCCAAAGGTAGGCAGAATTCTATGGCCTCAATATAGAACGAGTTGACTGACTCAAAGGTAGTTCTCGTCCCCTACGACGATCCCAAGTCCAACCCTTTCCGCACCGTTCTACCACAAATGGCAGTCAAGAATGACCATCTACTCAGTTTGCTTCTGGCATATTCAGGCAAGTCAGTCTACCTTGATCCCGCTCATCTTGGCTAACAGTCTGCCTTAGCTGCTCATCGAGCAAGGCTTCTGGGTCAAAAAGAGCCGCAGATGAGAATCGCTTTTTGGGTTCAAGACATCTTTCCGGCCCTGAGACAGGCCCTTAGCGACAAGGAGCAAATCATTTCAAACACCAGTCTGGCGACCGCCATCATGCTCGCGTCGCTTGAGATCATCTCTCCCACGGCGTTCGGCTACGACATACCTTGGCAGCGGCACCTTAGCCTAGCCCGGGACCTTATGTGGAGGCGGTTGGCCGACCTACGCAGGACGGCGCATGGAGTGGAAGATGACCGTGTGTGCGCCTTCCTATGGAGCTGGTTCGCATACCTGGACGTCCTGGGATGTCTGAGCGGCGGGACGCCCGACGAGGATTCGTCAAGGTTCTGGTTGCTCGAGTACACGATGCACGGCGCCAGCGACGATCGGTATGAGATTGACTGCATCATGGGGTTCACCACCAGCTGCGTCCAGATCTTAGCGCGAATCGCCGATCTGGCCCGCCGCTGCGACGAGCAACGCTTCACCTCAAGCATTCCTTCGCCGTCTGCCTGGACGCCCAGCACTGCTTTCGTTCAACGGGCGAAACAACTCGAGCAGGAGCTACTCTACAGCATGAATGAGCCATCCATTCCGTGCAAGCACATCCAGAACGTCGAGGCAAAGGACAGGCTGGTGATGATTCTCATGAACGAAGCCTTCCACTGGGCCGGGCTCATTCACCTGCACAGGCGCATCCTCAGCAAGCCGTCTGGGCATGCAGACGTTCAGGAGGCAGTTCGAAGCATCATTGCGTGCTTGGAATCCATCCAACCCGGAGGATCTGCCGAGACAGGGTTCTTATTCCCGATGTTCACAGCCGGGTGCAACGCCCTGGACGAAGGCCAGAGGAGCAAGATATTAGAGAGATTCGAGAGCGTAGAGAATAATGGAATGACACAGGTACGCGCACTTCTCTGCATACTGTTGCCGTCTTCAAGCTGATGTTTGGGTTTAGGTGCATAAGGCGAAGAAGATGATGGAGAATGTGTGGGCATCGGGGCAGGCATGGGAGCCCCTGCTGTGTACGGAGTTCATCGGCTGAACAGAGATTTCTTGCCATGGAATACAGAAGGTTTCCTGTAAGCTGTTTTGCGGTCCCTTGGGCTTGTTCTAGGTGAGTTGGCGTTTCGGTGGCATTGCTGGGGAGGTGTCTTCTGGACGGGCACCATCGGGACACATGATGATACAGGGGCACATCTATGACGACGCTCATGAGCTATGATTGATGCCGGTTGACGCATACACAAACTGCTCATTGGGCGCTTGTGGAGGACCATCAGGTACTTGTCTGATGTAGCATTCGTTTGCATAGTCACCTTGTTCCGAAGCTGGTCGGTAGCAATTACATTCTCTACAAGAGTGGTTTGATGGCGCCAGGCAAATGTGATGGCCAGTAGTTGTTCCACTTGGGAGAAATTCCATTATTTTTCGACCCGTTTGAATCAGAGAGCTTCTGTGTCATCATTAAAATCCCGGAGGCAGTGTGCGATAATGAGATACACGTACCGTATAAGCTCTACTGGGCTGTCGGGAATTGCTTGTGAACTCGGAAACCCGAATATGTATCTTCATTTCAGCCAGCATCATTTGAATTCACTCCATTCAAGGGGCCACAATTAGTCATCCGTTTTGTCTCTACTTGTGAGATACGCATCTATCAAGTTGGCACCAATACGATGGGTAGCATTGTGCTACCGTTTCACTCATTAGATGCTGGAGCATCTTGGTAGACTCTTTGATGAGAAAACAACCTCATTTCAAGAATAGTAAATGCCGAAGGAATCCGATTCTGAGCTGGCTGGTTTGGCTAATGAGGGGGTAGGTATGTTGTTAATACTCCAGTCTCGACTTGGGAAGGCCTCCCGTTCTCTTTGACGAATAAGACTGACTGCATGCTTGCATGCGAGATAACATAGAGGAATTGCATACATTTTGTTGCATTAATTATAAAGCCCACTGGACCCGGAGCTATGTCATCAATAGATACAAAGAAAAGAAAAAAGATAATAATAGTTTATCAGATACTCATAAATTGCCCCTGAAGCGTGATCTGCAACTCTTCATCGTGATCTACTAGGCCAAGGAGGTGGGTTTGCCTGCCAGCCAGCCCATTTAGATCTCGAGGATGCCAACGCCTGCGACAGTGTTCTCGTCAGAAACCTTGGCGTCCTTGCCATTGGCGGTGCTGAGAACGACATAGACCTGTCCCTCGGGGCCCGCGGGAATAGAGGCGACGTACTATAGAATGTCAGCATCTTGCAACAAATTATATCGACAAGTTTGCGCTGGGGAATACTCACGTCGGCACCACTGACAGAGACCTTGCTGTAGTAGGTGTCCAGGCCAGAGAAGAAAACGGCGTAGACGTCACCCTGGGTAACGGTCTTGGCCTCGACGGCAGCCTTGTAGGCGCCCTCGAAGACGACGCCCCTCGAGCCGCTGATTGCCTCGACGGTCAGCGTGGGGAAGGCCTTAAACGGTAGCGCGGGGGTGCCGGGGGCGAATCCGGTGATGAACTGCGCGGCCAGGGAGTAGACCTGGTTGAAGTCGAGCGGGGTGTCGAAGGGGGTGGGAAAGGGCTTCTGGCGGAGGGCAGCGCGGATGTAGGACGAGTGGCGTGCCTCGACGGTCAGAATGGAACCCGCAGCGGTGAGGTAGGCCTTATTGGCGATGACGGCGGCAGCACCCAGGTATGCGGACACGCCGACACCCTCGAGGACGCTGGCAAGGCCAATGAATGACTCGGCATCGGTGACGGGGAAGCTGAAGGACGGCTCGGGTATGGCAGAGGCTCCGAGGGCCGTCTTGAGGAAGTCGACATGCGTCTATGGTTGCGTGTTAGTAGGGTTGGGTTCCCCGAAAAAAAATATGTGCAGAGAGACAGTCTGTCTGGAAGTCTCTAGAGAATCAACACCAATGTGCGGCAGAGTGGCAGCAAACCGACCTTCTCGTCCTCATAGATGGTCTGCAGGTTGTTATAGAAGCTCTCGCCCACTTCGCCCGCGTACGCGCAGAAGTCGGACTCGGAGAACAGCTGGAGCCCCAGGCCGTAGAAGGCCCTCTCGAGGTACTCCAGAGTGAGAGCGTAGTTTAGGATCGTGGAGTCGCCTCCGGGGAGTGGGTCGTAGTTGGCTTTCTTCTCTAGGGGAGCGCCAAGCACAGAGATGGCGGAGGCCGCCGCCAGTACGAGCGACGAGGTGCGCATTTCGACTGCTGGGTATTATAATATGAAAAGTGAAATAAACTATGTAAAATTGAAAATTACCCGCTGAAAGAATTGGATTGTTTGGGAACGAGAGACTGATGGTGAGTGGATGCTACTTTTCCCTCTTGCAACCTGCCTTACTACGCTGTTATATAGCTGGCATCTTGAGCATCGTCAACATGCATGACGCCTTCCAAGAGACTTTGCGATGAAATTATTCAAAGACACCTTGATTCTGCTGGCCTGCTGCTCACCTTTGTCTCTGCCACCCTCGCTTCTCCGGGTGAGGTCCGTTCCATCGAGCTATCGAGGGGGCAACCGGGGAGAACGCATACTAGCAAAATATTTGTATAGGAGAGTGGTGTACATTCCCGAGAAACAATGATGATCGTGTCATCTGTCATACCGCGGCAAGATGGCGAATGAACCAGTAAAAACCGGATCGTGGCTGTAAAAGCTGACAGCAATGCTCAGCACCTAAGCTAGCTGGCTTACCTCCTACAACAGGTATCTTAGTTCTGGTCAAATTTATGATTGCAAACGATGCTGGCGCGTGGAGGGAGATCATTGCAAAGGGAGAACCCAGTCGAAAAATTCGGGCAGGAGAATTTCCCCGTCCGCTGAAGGATGGGTAGCAGGATGCAGTAGAAATGTTTTTGATTTGAGGTTCGTACAGCGATCTGGTGTGTCTCGGCTCGAGGCATACCACAGGATCCGACCGTTAGCCCGGAGGCTCTTTTCCTCCCCAGTTACAGGCATGTAGGATAGGCATGCTTGGCTCAGTAGCCTCCAGGAGAGGGAATGTCACCATTCCCACCAAGTTCATGTCAAAGATCCACGCTCAATGTAGTTAAAATTCTACAAGCTTTTGGGGCTGATCCTAATCACTGAAACCTGAAGGGATAGCCAAGCAGGGGGGGGTATCGATCAACAAATCACATCCCCTCCAACCCAAAATGGACTAGATTTTGGTTAAGATTTTTGGCCTGGATTTCTATTCAGATTTCAGTGAGAGATTCAGACTAGAAAATGTGGCTGCGGTCGAAGCCATACGGGAAAGAAGCTTGTTTCTTGCACGGGTTTAGGCAGCACGAGAGTCCCGGACAATGGCTTGCGGAGCCGCTAGGCCCCCAATACGGTGATAATTCAGTCATCACAGATTGGCCTTGACATCTCCGCCGTACCGAACCTGCCGCAGAATGGATGGCGTCAGATCAGAGATCTTCTTGAAGCCAGATAACCCCATGGTCAAATCAAGGTCGGCGAGCAACCCGGCAATCACAGCCTTTGCGCCCTCCTTGCCCGCGATACCCAGCCCGTAGATGGCGGGGCGTCCAACAAAGACTGCCTTTGCCCCCAGGGATAGCGCCTTGACGATGTCAGCCCCCGTCCGGATCCCGGAGTCGAACATGACCGTGAGCTTGTCTCCGACGGCTTCGGCGATCTCCGGGAGCATCTCCAGCGAAGCCACGCCGCCGTCGAGTTGCCGGCCGCCGTGGTTGCTGACGATGATGCCCGAAATGCCGTTCTCAACGGCAAGCTTGGCATCTTCGGTGCTCAGAACGCCCTTGAGGACGATGGGGCCGTCCCAATGCCTCTTCAGCAGGGCCAGATCCTTCCACCCATGATGCACGCCGGAGAAGGCCTCGCTATGCCAGTACCGAGAGGCGCCGATGACGTTGTCCTCGACAGCGTCGCCGTCGTTCTGCTCCGCGAATTTCCTTCGGAAGACGGGGTCGCTGAAGGCGACTGAGTTGCCCGTGCCGGTGATCTGAGGATGGTATGCATTGTCGAGGTCGGTGGGCCGCCAGGCCAGGGTGACGGTGTCGAGGGTCACGACGAGGACCTTGTATCCGTTAGCCTTGGCGCGGCGGAGGATCGAGGCCGTTATCTCGTCGTCCATCGGCCAGTACAGCTGGAACCAGCGGTGGTGGTCGCCACAAACCTCGGCGACCTCTTCGATTGTCGAGGTTGCCGCCGTACTGAGCGTGTACGGGACCTTGAGCTCCGCGCAGGCCGCCGCCAGGCCCGTTTCCTTGTCCGCGTGGAAGATGCCCTGGACCCCAATGGGGGCCATCAGGACGGGCGTCTCTGAGGTAGAGTGTCTTAGAACATGTGTCTCTAGCCAATTTGTGAGCATTCAAGCTCACCATAAGTCACGCCAAACAGCTCAGTCCTCAGATCCCGAGGATTGTTGGGTCTCAGGAAACGAGGTACAATCTTCCACTGACGGAAGACCAGACGGTTGGCGTCCATCGTAGACAGCTCCCCGGCTCCCCCGGAGACGTAACCAAAGGGATTGGGGTCCATGGACTTCTTGGCCTGGGCCTCCAAGGCATTTGGATCCGTCGTCACGATGGGCAACTGGCCCGATATGATGCCATTTTGGTAGATGCTGACGCTGTATGACGAGTAAGGGACGCGTTCGTCGCCGTCGCCGGAATCAGCCATAACGAGGAGGTAACGTATGTGCAAAGATTCTGACGACACAATTTAGGCCTAGTAAGATGCAAAAAGAAAAGGGGGGGGAAACAACTTGCACTGGGCGTCAATTTAGGCCAGAGTGCTTGTCAACTAGAGCGTTACTTGTGAAATTGGTGAGATGAGAGGATCAGGAACGAAGGGATTGTGGAGGGAGCTTATGTATTCAAGTACCCCTCACTCGGAGAAGTTCCTGCTTAGTCTTTCGGCTAAATGCCTCGGCAGCGAGCTTTTGGTCGGGGCAACATCCAGTAACTACCTAGGTATTGTCGGCGCGAGAAGTTCCTGCTTAGTCTTTCGGCTAAATGCCTCGGTAGCGAGCTTTTGGTCGGGGCAACATCCAGTAACTACCTAGGTATTGTCGGCGCGAGAAGTTCCTGCTTAGTCTTTCGGCTAAATGCCTCGGCAGCGAGCTTTTGGTCGGGGCAACATCCAGTAACTACCTAGGCATTGTCGGCGCAAATGCTCCGTGTCCTGCTCGGAAGGATGGCCTCAAAGGGTTCAATGCTTCCAGTTTCTTATACTGGTGCCTTTTCAAATACCTCTATATAGAAGCAAGTGGCATGATCATGTTGTTCGGGCGGAAACTTGTCAATGACCCCTTACAGCTCATCATATCGTTGTTGGAGCTGCGAGCTCGAGGACTACATCCCTGCAGGCCCCACCCGGACCACCAAGGAACCCCGCTATATACCGAATTCAATCAACCACCCCGCGATTTCTCCCACCCGCAGACACCATCTCGCGATCCGGGAGGGGAGAAAAACAAGAGCCCACTCGTAAACCTCCGAGCCCAACGCAACAACACCTCGTTGCCTGCCTCCGCTCGCGCCGCATCATGTTATAGTACCTCTTCCCGCCACCCACGATCGGAATACGCATACCGTACTCACACCATGGACATCGACGATATCCTCCGCGAGGTCGACCCGGTCTCGCACTCCGTCCCCTCCGAGACACGCGACCTGCAGGCCTTGACGCGTGCCTGGGTGGCTGAACGCTCCGCGCCAGAGCTTCTAGAGTGTGTGCACTTCCTCTGGGCACGGGTGAAGTGAAAGCAATTGACTAGCTGACACGTGACGCGTCAGATGGCCCGCCGACGGCCTTTTTGAGCGCGTCAACGACCGCATCAAGCGCCAGATCGAAAAGATTGAGGACATGACGGGCGACATGGACCCCAAGACCAACTTCGCCCTCATTGTAATTCAGACCGAGCTCGAGCGCTTCAAGTTTCTCGTCAGGAGCTACCTCCGCGCCCGTATAGCAAAGGTGCCGCCTCTCTTCATGCCCCGGCATGCTCGTTCGGTTTCTAGGTCGACGCATTAGCTAACACACCCCCCGCTGCCGCCGCGACAGATCGACAGACACGCCCTCCACTACCTCTCCTCCGCTACCCTCCGCGCCCGCCTCTCCGAGACAGAGCTCGCCTACGCGACCCGCCACCAAGCCCTCCTGCACAACCACTACCTCTCCTCTTTCCTGTCCTCCTTCCCGGTGCAGCTACAGAACCTCAATGACACGGCCGGTAACATCAGCATGATCGACGGCCCGGACCTCGACACTGCCGTCTTCATCCGCCTGCTGCGCGACGTCGACGTCGAAGGCAAGGGCACCGATTCGGACGGCTCCCTGCCAGGGCGGGCAGGGGATATCCTGATCCTGCGGTGGTCCAGCGCCAAACCCGTCGTCGACGCGGGCAACGCCGAGCTGGTCTGACGGGAGGAGGGGAAAGCTGCCGTCTGTCGCCACACGCAAACAAAGAGCCTGCCCATAGGCCCCGGCAGGGAGGTCGCGCGCGGGTGAAGCCAGCACGACGCTCCGCGCCCGATCCCGGATATCGGAAGAGCTACCCATGTACCCGAGGTCAGATAGCGCAGCCCATCCGCCAAAGGGGGAAGCGCACTTCAGTCCTTTCGGTGTCTTCCAATCCAGTTTTCCAGTTGACTGGGCCGGACTTCACCTGGCCCCAAAGTCCAGGGGTAGCGAGCTGGGGGCCATTTGACTTGATATGGGGTAAGTGTAAGAAGAAAGGGGCCGGGGGGGAGATGACGAATGAGCTCAGGCCCCCGAAACGACCTTGCTGGCCGCAATGTCTGGGTACAACAAGGCAATCCACGGTCTTTCGAAGTTGAACCTACTTTGCGGACATACCGCAGGTCCCAAGGTGGGCATACGACCAACCATGACTGGTCTTCGTGAACTCCAGGCCGGGAATCGTCACGTTGCTCTGGCTGGCCTCTCTCCGAGATCAGCCGATGCGCAAATCAGACATGACCGGTACGAAGATTTACGATTCGCTGAGAGGGCATCCAGCGGGGACAAGGTAGATAAAAAAAGAAGCTACGTACCATAAAAGGTGACGAAGGGATAAGGCTATAAATCACGTAGCAAGTCCATGTAGTGGTAATACAAGAGAATATGATGCATCATTAAAAAACAGTGCGTGTCTGTCTACACTCTATTCCAATAGCCGGCTCCTCTTTCAAATGATCCCGGCTGTGAATGCGCTTTTTATGATCAACCAAAATGTTGCCCGCCATGCATCGCTAGCGATATGAACGAAATCTTTGCCCAAAAACAATCATCATCAATCGATGATAGAGTAAATAAAAAAACGCCAATTCATGCAAGTTGCCCGGTTTTCCATCCGATCCAGTGTGTCGTCCCACCAAACCCGCCATTCAGTCCGTTCGTCTCCATTTCGTCATGTCGTCGTATTTCGATTGCCTCGTAGGCCGCTTGTCCTGAGCACCGAGTCCACCTAGAATGCATAAGCGTTACCCAACCCCAAGACGCCGGCACCGCCAATGCCCCTCGTCTCGCTGTTTCGCCGACTGTGGCCGGGCACGATGACCATGCCCTTATCGTTGTCGAGCCTCATCAACATCTGCGATGGTCTCCGCTCGAGCCTGCTCTGCTTCTGCAATGCGGCGATGCCGAGCAACGCCCCGCGGAGTCCAATGTCGAGACGCCGGGGCTCGTGAAGTCCGAACAACCCCGCCGTCGGTGACGAGAACTGCCGCTTATGTGAAAAAGGCGAGCCAAGTGACGACGCGCTCGAGCTCGGGCGCGAGAACAGCGGGCGCGGGATGGAGAGCTTGCGCATGTGACCAAAGTAGCTGTCACTCGCCTCATCGGGGAGGAAGAAGGACGCCCTCTGCGGCCAGTGCGAGAGAGTCATTGATGTGTCGTCGTGGACCTCAGTCGTGTCGGCGTCGTGGCCAAGAAGTTCGGAGAACGGCACGGGAGGATCGGAGGGTTCTGAGTAGTCTGAATCCTCTGCCTCGATCAATGGCGGAGGGCTGGACTGTTTCAGGGCCTCTTCCTCATCGTCCTCATCGCTAAGAGAGGGCACCGATATTGGCGTGTTCGGGGCTTCCGACGAGATCGAAAGGGTCTCTGTCAGGGTTAGGGAGGACGGAACCGGGGGTGTCGGCTTGAAGGGATAAAGGTTCGATTCGAATGGTTCCATAGAGAGCGAGGACGGCTCAACGGCTTCGGGAATGCACGGATCGGATGGTTCGGGACCAAAAGATTCTGGGGTGGGAGAAGATTTAGCAGCTTGAGGAGTAGAAACCTCTGTTGCTTCGGGAAGAGTAGAAGTCCCATCAACTTGAGGAATAGACCACTCAGTTGCTTCAGGGAGACAAGGAGGCTTGGTGGCTTCGGGGATGTGTGGGGTGGAGGTGGCAGGTTCAATTGTGTCAGTGAAAGACGTACAGGAACCGATTTTGACAGCGGAACCAAGAGTGAACGCAGCACCCTCGATAGTGGTATCATACCCGCCCGCTTCTAGAGCATGAGACGGCGACGGGCCCTTGTCCATGTTGCCCGAAGAGGGAGAGGCAGAGTCAAGGAAGTTGAGCGAGGGTGTCGCAGCATCAAGAACGAAAGCATCCTCATAGTACGCGGGGGAGTTGAGGCCTGTCTCCATGGCGGTCGCGAAGCTCGAGGGGCTCGGCATCGAAGCCAAGACGGAGGGGGAGCCCACGTCATGGAATTCAGCATCAGAGTCCTCCTCGTCTTCTTCGACGATGGTTTCAATGGCGTATTCCAAGAAACCCTCGAAGGATCGCGGAGGAGTGGAAGGCCTCGGGCAGGTCTCGACTGGAGTCGTGACAACCGCCGGCTCTTTTTGCGTAGACTCAGAGTTTCCGTATATATCAGCTGCAGCCACTGGTTCCGAGTCCGACTCGGCCGCTTGTTCTTCAGCATCAACCGGGACGCAGCAGTACTCCAGCCAACCTTCGAGCGCGGGCTCTTTGGCGGCTACTTCTACCTTTGCATCAGGTGGTGCCGTCGAGCGCGCGGGGACGAGTTTAGGGCCAGCTTCAAACTCCGACGCCACCTCCTGGTCCGGCACGATGGCATCATCAGATCCGGACGAAGGCAGAGATTCAGAGTCGTTCAGCGACCGCTTCTCGGACACAGAGTCAGTAGACACCAGAGACTGACGCGAAACGGAACGACTGCCTTTGCCCACAAGGCTAAACTGCCGCGGTCCGTTGAATCGCTGCATCGTTGGTGTCAGTGGCCCTGCTAAGGAATCGTCGATACGGTCGCTGTCTGAGGTCTCGGAGCTCGCGATGTTCGGATTGGCGTCAAAGTGCTGAGGGGTTCCGGAAAGCGTTCGCATAAAGGTGGGTGTGACCAGTAGGCTCTCGTGGGGCGATCCAATGTCTTCGTCGACAAGGCTCGGGGTGGACGACGACGAGTGATATGTAGTCTCGCCGTCCTCGGTCATGGAGAAGGACAGAGTGCTTCGGCCAGAAGAGTAGGCTTGGTCTTTGAAGGCAACTGCTTTGGCTGGAGTTTCAGGACGTTGCGACGGCCCCACGGTGACATTGACGTGTTCGAGAGTCGACTCAACCCCACCACCACCCTGAAGCGTTTCACCTTGCAGACCCGAAGGTTCGGACGACTCAGGGAAGCTGCCGCTAAAAGACGCCGGCGCAACCCCATTGGGCGTCGCGATGGGGAGCGGGCTGGAAGAAGAACAAGCTTCCATCTCGGCAGGGTCGTTCGCTGCGGGGACCGGTCGCTCGACGGTGCGGATGTTCTGCGGCTCGCAATCGAACAGGGAGCACGTGTCTTTAATGACCATGACAACGTCGGACTGGATTCGGTCCTTGAGTCTCGAGACGAAACGATCCTTTAGAGTCTCGGGGTCCTCGTCCTGGCGCTGCCCCGTCGCGTAGTATGGCGAACGGGCCACGAGCGTTTTGTCCAAAACGAGGTGACCACGTTTATGGACCATGAGTGTTATACTCATATCGTTGCCGCCAAGGATGTCGGCAACGCCCGTCTGCACTCTGTCCAGAATGGCTTTGACGGTCCGCCGGGGATAGCAGGCAGTCGAGTCGAGACACACGGCGAATGGCTTCTCAGTCTTCCAACCACGGCCAGAAAGCTCATAGACTGTGAGTCTGAGATCGTCCATCTCGTTCATTTCCATATCGGTGTCATCCCGAACCGCTTCAAAGGCGTGTTGGAGTTGGTTCAGAAACTCCTCGCAGTCGAGGCCGTCCGGGTCCTGGAAGAGGAGGAGGTTGCTGTCGAGCTCGCGGCGCAGGTGCCTGTGGTCCAGCCCGAGTTGGTTTCGGATTTGGAACCCAACGTGGACGGCGTTCTGCTCGGAATGGCGACACTCATCCAGGAAGTCAGAGGCATTGCAAGAACGATGCTTCCTGTCAAAGGCCATCTTCCTAGCATCCAATGCACGCTGCATTGCCGTCGACAAGACCCAGGCCATGTCCTCGCCGTGAGACAGCGTCAGCGGAGAGCTCTGGTTGCTCTTGAGCGTGATGGTACGCTGCCATTCCCGTTGTCTGCGTGACTTGCATCGACTGCGGAAGGACAGGGTGATGTCGTAGCCGGGGATGAATTCCCAGTCTTGCGTGGCCTCGACGAACCGCGACTGGGGGATGTGCAGGAGCGAGACCGGGTTGCTGAGAGGCTTCAGTAATTCCAGGTCGCTCGAGGACCGCTCGCGGATCCTGCCGTGCATCCATCTAAAAGACTTGTCATGAAGCTTCATGAAAGACCCAATGATGCGGTCAGTAGAGCGGGCAATCTCCATGGCGGACGGCTTGTCGATGGGATGTTTTTGGTACGACCGGAAGGATTTCGTGGCCCATGGTTCCGGGCCTCCTCGGTAAATCTGGTAGATGAGCTCGAAGCGCAGCGGCTTCCCCTCGCCGATCTGGGGAATGGACCGCTCGAGGGCGGCCGAGTCTCTGCGGGTGAGCAGCTCATTTGAGCAGTGCGCCAGGCGGCGCACGAGGGCTTGGCATATTTGGTCTGTCGGCACGAAGCCGTAGGAGGACTGGTAGTGTCTTTCGTAGGTGAGGTCCAGAGAGGGCTGGAACTTGATGCAGACTTTCACAGCCAAGCCGGCTTGCGGGGGCGTCGGGGCGGTTTTCGGCTCGAGAAGGCCATTTGCGGTTCGAGGCCGCCCCGGGCTGGAGAGAAGAAATCTCCTCTGGAAGCCCGGGGCGCCGGAATGCGACGTTGAGGGACGGACGAGATCAGGCTCGGCCATGTCCGTCTAAAGGTGGCGAGATGGTGAGAGCAGCGCCCAAGGCCTCTCGATTAAGTTTGTAAAAGGTTGAATCCCAGTTCCCACCAGACTTCAAACCAAACCCGTCAGATAATAGTCCGGGGGAGGGGGATGGGGATAACGGGGGGGTTTTAAAAAAAGGTGTTTTGGACAGGGACGAGACAAAGTAGCACTGGCTGCCCTAATGCAAGACGTCTCCATCAAGCCGTCCGTCCGTAAAAGAGGGCCAAGTCAAGAGTGGCCCAAAGAGGTAAAAGAGGTACTTCTACTTTGGTTACCTCGACCAAAAGGAAGAGGGGAGGGAGGGGGGGTGTCCAAGAATATCGACGAAAACGGGTAGGGTGGGAGGAAGCAAGCAAGCGTATGTGCTGCAGAAGCGAAGAAGAGCACACGCACACGCTCCCAACCGCCGCGGCGGGTCGCGTGAGGACTATGTATGAGAGAATGTTTATGGCTGCGGTTGTGGTGTGGTACTGACGCGCCGAAGTAAGAGGTTGGGCGACCCATGGCACGATCCTGCCGGGTACATAGCACGTACAGCTTCTTACAGGGGAAGCCTGGCCGACTGGAGGAGCCTCTGCACGGGAAACTTTTCTCTGCAGGCCAACCTCATATTACTTGTTTGGGGTTATCAGCAGGCTACTATAGTAGTGCTTGGACGCCCTCCGGGTTGTCAGGAAGGGTCGTTGGGCCCGTGTCGCGCGCGACTTTTGGCTCTCTGGGTAAGACGGAGAGCAGGATAAGGCCAATATGTGTAGGTATCTATCCATCTGATGACGGATGAACTATCAAGTACCTAAGGTACTTAGGATTGACTGGCAATGAGACAAAGATAGGGAGCGGGAGGGAAACAACAAGAATGTTGCTGGTCTGGTGGATTGTGACCGTATAACCACATATCCATGTACCCGCACTGCTGGTAATAGCAACCTGGTAGGTACCTAGATAGCGACAATTCACTCAAACGGCATGATTGCTATGGTGATTCCGATCGGGCGGCTGCATCGTAGCGTCGTAGTAGCGAATGACGGCAAGACAACACAACAAGACAACAACCCTTGAACCCACTGAGACCGCGCCCGCTCGTTCCGTCCCTTACATCACTCACAAGGTGCCAGCTGCCCGAAGAAGGGACGGGAGAAAGAAAATGAAGAAAGGGAGGGGAAGGAACAGAGCCTGAAAACGTGTTCGATACCAAAGTGTGCTGGTTGGCAGCCGCGATGACTCCTCGCGGAGTTGCTCCTCCTCGCTGCATGCTGTGCCATGAATCCGCGGCGTCCAGTCCTGTTTCTGAGGCAGTGAGGCTGGTATGTGCATGCGCTTCTGCCTCATCCAACGCATCGAAACGGGGTTCAAGCGAAGGCGGGTGGGGGCAATTGAGCGCTTTCTCTACCTAAACCCCCAGAAAGGAGACGCGAGATTATTTGTCAAGAGGCGGTCGTCGGCGTCTGCGATTCAGCAGGTCGACCGACGGGCGAGAGCGAAAATCAGACAATCGGGGCAAACCGCCAGTCGCCCGAGGTCCAACGTGCGCATACCTTACCTACCTCCCTACCGCAGTTGTATCACCATACTGGGCTGTGGCTGCGTATGCAGAAGGAACAGAAGGAAGGAAGGCCGACTGACTGGACGGGGTGAATGCATCACCAGGCTGGGCTGAACCTGGGTGTCGGGAACTCTCGCTAAGCGCTTGAGGAGGGGCCCGGAACCGTCATCAGATCCTGGCATGATCTCCATCCAAACCAGAAGCCCTGTCCAGATGCCGGGGCCAAGGGTGAGGTGTAGGAAAGAGGAGCAACCAGAGCGCGGCACAGATTAGAGAGGGGCGGGCTTGCGGGAGTCAAGCGTCTGCCAGTCTGGCGCTTGTCGTTTTTAGACCACGCAGTATATCATTAAACAAACCCCTCGGTCACAAATTCCGAAAGGTCAACGACATATGATCCAAAGGTGGCCTGGCTTATGACGAAAGGGCGAGAGTCGGACCCGGGCCCGCGTCGTTGACCGCTGTTGGTCCGCCCCCCTCCGAGACCAGCTCGACATGCTGCGAAACGGGACAAGATCTCTCTCTTTTTTTTTTTCGTCCCTCCTCCTCCCCCTTCGCTAACCAGCAACGACAACGCTTGGAATATCCACAACCTATAATAACTCTTACCTAGGTAAATAATAATCTCGGTACGGCCAATGGCGGCGATTGCATGAACCGCTTACACTCCGCTTTCCTCTCTGTCGCCAATCGATGTTGCGTATTACGCCCGGTGGAATGCTCCCCCACACACCAATGGTTCCCGAAAAAGGGAGCCCCTAGTTGACTAGAACCTTGAAGGGACGACCGTGGTCCATGTCACCTAGACGAAGGGGGGGAAAAAACGGCTTCCGAGCCCACTGTTACCATGTCCGATGTCGTGGTCTTGCATCTTGCCCACTTTGATGGAACAAATCCACCCCGAGGTGGGTACCATGGGTAGGTACTATGGTACCTGTCTCCTGCGACCACTCAAAGTTAACCGACGAAGCGAAGAGAAGGAAAAGAAGAAGAAAAAGTGAGTGAAAACACAAGTTCTTTGCGAGCAGGCCCGTGACCTGTTCCATGTAAGCGCGAATTTTGGCGTCATGGGCGGCCAGCCACGCGCCTTTTTTCCCGCCTCCTTTCCGTCCGCCTCTACCGGTTGACTTTCAAACCCCCGTACCGCCCCGAGCCCGAAAGTTTTTTTTCTCTGTCGTGGACATTACACGGAACGCCCGCTGCCAGTGACGGTGTGGCTGCTCGCTTGTTCTCCCTCCCGTGCCAATGTCTGTCTGTCCTGCGCTCCGTCGCGTCATCTCTCCATCATGAATATAGAGTGTAGACCAGATCCATCGCGCAAAGGCCTTTCTGCCTTTCCGCATTTCTCCAGACCTTCCGTGGAAACTCTCGGGCACTTTTTCCCGTCCGTCAAATGTTCGGCTTGCAATACCCTTGAAAGCCTGGTGGAGAGTTCTCCGAGAAACGACTAGGCACAGGCGATATCGAATTATCAGATATCAAACACCCGACCGGTGCACCGCGCCGTTAGTCTCGATCTGCTCGTCCCCACGGCATCGGAGTCGAAGAGGGGGGGGGGGCGAGCTCTACTAGCGGTTTCCCATCCTCGAGGTTTCGTTCTGGGGTGCCGCATAAAATTGTCCTCGTGGTCGACGATAGACGCCAACCAACCGGTTGCAGAGTAGCGCTACCACGGCCCGCAAACGGCTCCAACGCTGGTCGAACCTTCGCCGCCTTCAGGCAAGCCCCCGTCGTCATCGATGAGTCGGTGACAGCCGCAAGCCGATCTATCCCTGGCTTCCCGACAACTTGGACCTTGTCGGTGCACCCTCCCCCAAGTGCTTACCGATCGACGATGAGGCCTCAATTTGGTCGGCTGGGTTCGGAATCGAGGTGTCCAGGGGAATGATGCCCACGATCGTGGGCTGGTACACGGTACGTGTTTGAATCGAAAGTGACATTCGGGGACATCGCTGTTTACTACTTTTGCATTGGAAACATCGGATGGGTTGAGCAACGTCAGTGTCCTACACAACAGATGGCTTTTCTGAAGACCTTAGCAGCACTCTGTTTGTTTGCGGTTCCAGCCGTCTTCCCAAGAGTGTCCAAGCTCTTGGGCCATCGCCAGCTTGCAGATACTTTCTTTCACCTTGCCCACATCGCGCTAGGCTAGATGGATCATTGGAAGATAGTATGATAAGGTCATGGAAGTCGATTTGCAAGTGCTTCTTGATTTCTTCTCTTGCGATCCCGCCAGAATTATACCAACAATGGCAGCAAGGCCGTGCATGAACAGGACGGCAAACAAAAGAGAAGTAGCAGCTGCCCCTACAAATGAATGCAGTGACATATGGTAGCGAGCTGTCATGACCATATTCCGGCTCCCAGGGGCAGCACATTCGCTCCATTTTCCAATATCTAGCGTCAGCTTGACATGTTATTACTGATGATAGGTCATGCGCACGAATGATTGACCAAGACCAGGCGTCTGATGGACAAATACAGGTTCCAACATTTGGACAATATTCACGGGGCGTCCTCTTGGTTTGACTGTCCTAGAGAAATTATGATCGTAATTGACCGTGTCCAGTACGAGACCCAGAAGGGGTATGGCCTTGACATCCAAAGTTTCGTATAGGTGATGATATGAGCAGCGGCCGCAATCTTCCCCAAGTTTCAAATGGTAGCTGTCTCAAATCATGCCCTGGTATATTCTGTCATGTTTCTTTGAACATTCCAGATAAGCTTCACGGCAGTGGTTGTGAACCCTTTCTCCGCACTGCTACATGTCCAAGTATCAAAAACATCTAGTCTACGGCTTGTGAACCTGACCGGCACTCCCCAGTTCACTTTCAAAGGCACCTTAAGCTTGCGTTCACCAGCTTTGCATATCAAAAGATCGTGGCCAGGGAATATCTTTGATATCCAATCACTATTTGGATCATAGCTACCACAATAAGCTAGGTGTTACAGGTCACATCACCATCACCATTATCATAGATATATTAAACTTTTACTAAAGCTAGGTGGCTTGCTTATTTCTCAGTAGAGACCTGTCATAATGCCAGCTTATGGTCTGAGCCTGAGCATTGCCGCGCGATACCACCTTCCTGGCAGCCTCAATGCTGGATCCCACAGCCTCTACGGAGTCCTTTAGAGGCGCCGTGCGGCACAATACCTTAAAAGAAGCCAAGCCACTTTCGACTATATGACTTGGCACCTTAAGTGATTCTGCTTTGCGATAAGATCTATAAGAACTAGAAAGACGATTCTATAACTAGAGTGTATGTATCTTCACTAAGGTGGTGCTAGACATACATAGATGTATCTTGATTATATCATCAAGAATCAACAGGGGTATGCAACACCACAGGAAAAGTAACTTACCCCTGCCACTATGCACGACGAGTCTCGGGCTATTTAAACCTTGGTGTCCTGTATTGGCATGTGCTGTGAGGAGTCCTTCCTGGATACATTGATCCAACCTACCTAACGACATCTCAATGCGAGCCGTACGGCTTTCACAAAGACTTGCCTCACTCCCCATGTTCATGCTCAAGTCTTGACTATAGAGCAACACAGCAGACGTCTAATTTAAAATTTAGCCAGGGTGGTCATCAAAGGTCCATGGGTACCTTGATCAGCAAACAGTGAATACGTGTGAAATAAGCAAAGACAAACAAACACGTAAATTGATTTCATCCGTGGGGAAAATTTATTCTTTCCGACCGGTCTCATCCTTCCACAACAGGGTACCTAGCCGGGACCCACCTGTCTCTCGGTCACTCTCACCTCGTGGCACATAAAGGAGCTCAGAAAACCAAGACATTCCACTTCTTAAGGTGAGTCCAGTCTTACAATTCCGTTCCCTCCAAAGCATAATTCCAATATACAGTGGCTGACCCTCGGTTGCAGACAGGCAGAAATGGCTCGCAAGCGAGGATACTGCGGCCACAAGCTCGAGGGAGCACAGGCAGACGTGAAGGCAGAGGAGAGCAAACGCGGCCCCGAGCTCAAGAAGGACGACGTCGTCGTCAAGGTGGAGGAATCGGAGATCGGCACCAAGCTTACGATGAACGGGGACCGCCACGATATCGACGACATCCTCGACTACGTGGAAGTGAAGTTAGAGGACCTTGAGCTTGAGGGTGACGAGATGGATGAGCTTACCACCTCAAAGACCGAGAAGAATGAGGGCGGCGCTCCTCTCAAGCCGAAAAAGAAGAAGAACAAGAACAAGAACAAGAACAAGAAGAAGCGCAGCCAAGAGGCGAAGAGCGAGAGCGAGGCCGCCGTCCAGGTGAAGTCGGAGAGCACCGCGCTGCCCAACCCCGAGATGAACATCGCACCGAAGGCCACGGACGGCGGCTGCGGCGCCTATCCCAAGCCCAAGGAGGAGAAGCCGGCCAAGATTGAAGCGGACTTCTTCGCGAAATGGGATGAATACTTTGGTAAGAGAGAGCTCGCCGACTGGCAGCGTCTCTGTCGCGACCTCGGTCTCCCCGGCGACCTGCCCAGCAAGACCCAATGCCGCAAGGTTAGCCAGAACCCCCCCCCCCCTTCCCCCTTTTCCGCCAGGAAAACCCCATCGCAAAACTCCTGAGCTGACCTCATCCCCCCCCTGCGGCATGAAGGCCCTGGAGAAGGTCCACGTGAACATTGATCAGTTCCTCGAAGCCATGGCGAAGGGCGAAGGCGTCCTCTTCTTCAAGAACGTACGCAAGCTCGCGCTGTATACCCGGAAGACGGGCCTGTGGCTGCCCAGGAGCGATCTGCCCAAGGGAGACCCCCTCCGTACGCTTCTTCGTGAGATCAGCAGGTATCTTTGACGGAGAGAGAGAGAGAGAGAGAGAAAGGGAGAGGGGAGACCTGACGACACGGAACCGGGACAACACGACTTTTTGCGCAGGTATGATGGAACGATCATGCTGGATTGGCAGGGTAATGGAATTAAGATGGCCTCACGCCGCGTAAACCACGCAATACACCAAGATTCCCCATATTCTCTTTTTTAGTGACTCTCTAACTCCGTATCTCCCACATCCTGATCTTGCCCGTGTCATTACCAACCGCGAGGAGCTCGCTGCTCTGCCCGAACGCCACGCTTGTGATCCTGCCCAGCGGCGTCTGCGCCGTGGGCCAGTTCCTGTAGACGGTGCAGCTGGGCAGGTGAACAAGGCGCAGCGCGTCCTTGGTCTCCCTGCTGCCAAAGGCCAGCAGCTGCCCATCGGGCGAGAAGGCCAGCACCGTGATGGGCGTGACTAGCTGCTCGAAGCGGCGCGTCGGCTCCGGCCGCTCCTCCACGCCGACCTCGCCCGTCTTGGACGTCTTGACGAGGGTCTCGCGGTCGTAGATGTTGGCGATACCGCTGCTGGACCCGACGGCGACCCATCGGTCGCCGCCCAGGAGTTCCGGGCCCTGGTGGCCGCCCAGCGCGATGACGATGCCGCCCACGCAGCCCTCGTCGCGCCACACGGCGAGGAACTTGCGCTCAGCCATGCTGTATTCGCCGACGGAGCCGTCCCGGCCCAGGATCGAGAGCCCGTCGCCGTTGCCCCACCACGCAAAGTCGGCGATGCCATGCCGGCTGTCGAGCCGCGCGGCGGCGACCCACTGCCTCGACTCGGTGCTGAGGATGTTGACGATGCCGCCGCCCTTCCTCGTTGACGCCACGAGGCCCATGTAGCGTCCGCAGGGGCTGAGCTTGAAGCGCTCCATGCTCTTGTGCTCGAGCTTGTGGCCCTGGATCTGGCTCGTCTTCTGCACGTGGCCAGACTCGAGGTCCCAGCTGTGGAAGAACTTGCGCCGCCCGGCAAAGAAGATCTGGTCGCCCGCCGGGTACAAGAACTCGGCGCGGCGGACGTCGACGCCCTTGGCCTGCACCGAGGTGAGCATCGGGTTCGGCGTCGGGTGTGCCGTCGGGTTGAGGTGGTGCAGGTAAAGCACTGAGGAGACGCTGGAGGAGAGGAGGACGGGGTATTTCGGGTGGAAGGACAGGTTGTTGACGGCGGCCTTGTGGGTGTCGGGGATCTCGCGCGTGCGCTGGATGTCGATGACTTCGGGCCTGAGGCGGGCCTTGCCCGTGGCATCCCTGCCGGCGAGACGGTGGACGTCGCGCAGAAACTTCTCCAGGGGGGCGGCGGACAGCTCCGTGTCGCTGTCGTCTTGGTCGGAGCTGACAGAGGAGTCGGAAGCGGCGGCGGACGAGCGTCTCCTCCGCTTCGCGGGCCGGCCTTCGGGCTCTTGCGCCCACTTCGGCAGGGGGTTCAACCGGAGGAACTGGGTTCGCAGCCTTCTGCTGTACTCGGCACCGCTAATTACGTCTTCGGCCTCAGTGAGGCGTAGCTTCCGTAACCTCGTTGCGGTCGCCAGAGAGACCGTCAACCGCTCGTCATCGCTGTCCTCCCACGCGGGAGCACCCTCCGCAGCAGCCGGTTCCTGCTTGGCGGCCTTGCCAGTCTGTGAGCTCTTGGCCGTGGGCACGCCAGTGTCGAGGAAGAAGAGGTCGTGGTCGGCAACGTCTTCTAGTATGGGATCGTCGGGCTTGGTGAGCTGGAGGTTCTGCTCCCTCTCCAGTCGCTCAATGTCGCCGAGCACATCGTTGTGGAAGAGTTGTTCACGAAAGTCCGCCTTCCCTCCCAAGACCAGCTTCTCGAGTTCCTCCTCGTCGGAATCCTTCTCGTCGAACACGGGCTTCGGTTTGCGCTGGCGCGGGGTCTCCTCCTCGAGTTCTGATTCTTCCGAGGATGTCATGTCCTCGTCGTCATCGGAAAACCGCTCGAATGGTTGTTCTTTTGCCATTGTCGTGGATTGGTGTCCTTTTTGGTCTGACGAGGATTTTCGGTCGTGAGCACGCACCGGCGGATCAGGGCGGGAGTAGGAGACGGCGTTCAGAACGTCCAGAAATTTTTTACTGGGGCCTTCAGCCTTGCAGGCGCTATCGGATCGTCATTGGCATATTTTTTTCAGCCACAGCAGGGGCCTGGCCAATGGCTTCTATGCTCATCCGAGGCTGTCTGCGGGGCATTGTGACCCCTCCGTGGCTGCACAGTGGCAACCATTCCTCTGGATCTCTCCTTATTACAACTAGCCCTGTTTATTTCGACCGGCGCAGCCTTCTACCCTCGCCGCATTCTCAGCTAATAATCAGCCAGACGATGTTACTTCTCGAGATGGACCTTTGAGGTCTTTATTTTACTTTATTTTTTTATTAGAGGGCTCGTGCCTCTGCTGACATCCGGTTTTATAAGCCCTATGCGAGGTAACAGAAGAAGCCACTGGGCTGGACGGACCGGCGTTGAATACTACTACTCCTACTACTTTCTTAAGGAAAGAACAAAAGAGTGTCGTCGTAGTATTGTTTAACGCCGACCTGTCATAGTCTATTGGCAAAAGGTGCTTACTTGTAAGCCTAGGTGTATTATCATAAGGCATAAATAGAGACATTCTTAGTAAGAATAAGAGGTTTAAGAGGTTAAGGTCGGTATACCTAGAATCCTTTCCTCATGTCGCATCAACTGGGCGATATTAACAAAGAATCTTACTGGAGATTGATTTGTTTACTGCGGACTATGTGCTTTTAAGTGCAGTTTTTTATTTTAAATCTGCCCTGTAATACTTCCGGTCTTGCCCTTATTGTGGACTGGTGTGACTACCCAGCTTGTGATGAGTCTCGGTAAACCACCAGCCGTTTCCGATTTGAGCTAGACCAGGCCATGCATTAAATCACAAACTCTTGCCATGTTGGCACAGTAAAAATCTAGGAGACCGCCAAGAGCTTGCTGGAGAAAGCGATGAGATGAAAGTACATCTCTCAGACATAAGTGTAACTCCTGTGGTGGGAGGACGCGGGGACTCGTGATGAACTATACTGTCAGCATGCCAGTTGTTGGGATCTACGAATGAGATGTTAGTCAGTAGTCACCCATAGCCAAGTCAGCAAGCAGCTGCTAAACCACCGTGAAAACACTCTCACTAGGATGGATCTATAATCCCTAATAGCCTAGCTCTTGCTATGACACCAAATAGTATACTTAGTAGAAGTAACATAATGTAACATAATACCTTCCAATAAGTCTCCTACTCTCTACATAAGAAGATTTAGACCTGATACCTCTTCTATCACTAGTTTATCCTCTCAAGAGCCTATGATTTTAGTAGTAATAGTAGAATTTGCTAAGGCACTCACTCACCCTCCTACTCCTTTAATTATTCCTTCCACTCTATCAATAACTAGCACACCTAACCTTTTTTTATCTACTATAGGTATGTACAGCAGGCAGAAGGTTACAGAGGTGGCTTGGCTCAACTGAGGCAATAACCCCCATCAAAGAGAGAAACCTCCCGAGCATGTTCAAACGATCTCCCACAACAAGGGAGAGAAGAGACAAGCCTCGTGTAAGACTTTCTGTAACGTTCTGAGGTACACGTTTTTGGACTTGCTAGCTAATTTAACTTGTCGTTATCCCTGCTTTTTTACTACCCAAACACTCGTGCCTGTTGCTACCTGTAGTACAAAGACCGGCGACTACTATGCTGTCACGACTTGAAGCACACAGCAGGACATATAAGAATATAGATCAAAAAGGCGGGTCTCTGGCATTGTATTGTGTTTTAGGAGCTTCTATGGTTGAGGACTTTCACTTCAACCCATCGTTGGTAGTTGCTCTGCGTTATCGGATATCTAATACCGCTTTAAGAAACTGAGAGATGGCACAGGCTAAAAGGTGCCCGCCCGTATTGGGTTGTTACGTATTGAGATTCATGTATTGGGTTAAGTGCACCAGACTGCTTTTGGGGTCTAGAGCATATCCTTCATCATCGATAAATCAAAAAGGCTTGATTCTATGAAATTGTAGATGTGAAAAGAGAGGTCCTATATATATATAGGCAAGTGATGCGAGTAATTAGTGTAATGCCACATGAGAAAGCACATGATGAAGCTGATACCCAGTGTTGGATATATGGGTGATGCCATCGTGACATATGCTTGACCCTTAGCAGAAATCGTGCTTATCATGTCCACCGTCAATACAACCACCGTTACAAAATTCGATCCAATTAATTACTCCGTTGTCGCCGCATACAAATCGCGACTGGTTGATGCGGAGATCTAGCTTGCGTTTGGAAGTAGTCCACTGGTTGGCTTTCTGAAGGGTTTTCTTTATATCGGCTTGATAGTCCCCTGCCATAATAAGGAATTTCAGCAACCCGCCAGCGACCCGGATAGATGGGACTTGGAAGGCTTGTCAACGTACCGACTTTCAAAAGGTTGTAGCCACAGTAGCGGAGGCCTTTGGTGCAGTTTCTTGCCTCGGCAACCCCCGAAAGAGCAACGGCAATGACGGAAAGAAGGATGGAAACCTTGACCATTTTTGCGACTTGAAGGCTGAGAACGTCCGGAAAACTGTTATGGTGACTCTTTAGTGTAGAAGGAAGTGGCCTTGCAAAGAAAAGTGAAATCCTTGGGATGCAAGAGTTTCCTTGAGATTCGGGCTTCTAGGCGACACCACACCTTTTTATAACCTCTTTTCGGAGACTTTTACTACACGTTTCACAATCGCTAGTAAATATATCAACGTTATTCCCTGGCTGTCTCATCTCGAACTTGCCTACTGTTGGCGAAGCGTGTATAGCCTTGGCATGGATTTCGATAGGCTAATAGGTGAAGCATATCCTATGCATGGAGACAGATTTAGCTGAGCCATGATGTTCTTCATCTTGGGTTAGACTTATGGCTGAGTTCGCCATACGAAGAGGATTAGCTAAGGCTTTACGTAAAGCCTTTAGCAAACGAAGCGGAAGAGCAGCAACTGCCAGCGCCCATACAACGTAGCGTGTAGAACACCCTAGATTCCATAGAAGAACCATAACCTATTCTACGAAAGCAGTAAGGGACCACCAGTTGTACAGCCTGTAATTGTGGATCTGTAGTTGTATGTATGCATATAGTACCTAGTAAGCTCATGACTAGAGATAGGCTTACGTGAGAAGCCATACGTCGGTGACGCCGCACAAGTGCTACAGCTGAAAGGAACGTTACACCTGCTTCCATAGGTAGTAGTGGTGCTGGATACGAAAGCCAAGAATGGATTATAGGCTTTGAAGACACAGAACCGTTTACCTGATCTGGGTTGTATATACGTTTGGAGCTGTAGGTACTGACTTTGGATTTGACCTTCATGTTGTGTCACTCGAGAACAATGAAATACAGCGCACGCAACTTTCTTTGTCCTGATACAAATGAAAATTGCTACAGTACCATGACTTTTGAGCCGTGAGGAAACATTCAAGATGTACCGTGCCAGTTATCGTTACAGTGTTCCTTCTTCGTGCTTCAAGACCTCATTGTTGAGGAAACCCGAAAATTAGCCAGCCGGGACAGTCCTCGCTGCTATACCAGCCGGCAATATGTGATCATTATCCCTACAACATCGCTGCGGACTGCTCAACCCCTCACGGCGGCCTTCAACAGCCCGTCAAGCCTTCCCAAGTCGGGGCTCACGCTCTGGTGGCTCTTCAGGGTCAACACAGCCGCCTTCTGCGCAACGTCGATCAGGTCCTCAACCTTGCCTCCCTTGGACAGGCCCGCGATCATGACGCCCAAGAACGTATCACCAACGCCGTTGACGGAGACGATGTCTTCCAACGCGACCGTTTCCGCCGGCGGGAACAGACGCATGTACACGCCACCGATCGTAGGATGGTCGACGTGGGCCCTGGTGAGCAGCCACCTCTCCTCGTTTCTATCTTTCAGACGGGGGTCGTCCTTGCCCAAGATCGTGGTCAGGAGGACACCCTTGGAACCCAGCTTCGTGACGATGGTAGGAATGTAGGGCAGGAGGTGGATCGTCTGTACGGGAATTCCCGCATCAGTCATCTCCCTGGACGTCAGGTACACAAAGCGTTCCCTGGCGCCGTGCATCCCGAACGCGTCGATGACCTCGAACCACTCAGGGGTCTCGAAGAAGCCATTCTCCTTGGCGGCGTTGTACATGGCCGTCAGCTCGTAGTGGTTCGGCGACGCCAGGTCGATGCCTGGTGTCGGGAATACGCCGAGGTATGGGTGCTCCCGCGGGAACAGGCCGACAGACTTGGCTGTCGAGACGGGCTCGAAGGCAACCTTGCAGGCCTGCTCGCGGCCGGCCTGGATCCACGCCCGGATGTCCTTGGTGCTCCAGTTGCCGTCGACTACGAGCCAGCGCGGCTTGGCGCCCGCGACGGCCGACTTCCAGTAGTCGGGGAACGAGTGGTTGGCGAAGATACCCATGTCGGCCATGGCCATGACGAGGTTCTTCTCGGCATCATTGACGGCGACGTACTGCGCGGTACGGTTCGAGACGTGGTAGTCCGACGTGAGCTGGCGGATGTAGGTCGTCTCGAGACCCGACGCCTCGAGGGAGGAGAGCACGGTCGCTCCGGCACTTTGAATTCACTCAGAAAAAAGAAAAAAAAAAGAAAAAAAGGCAACGTGGACGAGGACATGGGCGTTGACTTACACGTCGTCTCCGATCAAGCTGCAAAGGCGCACGCTTATGTCCTTGCTCACCCTGTGCGCGGCGAGGGCAACGTTGTGGCCGACGCCGCCGATGGACTGGTTGATACAGGCAGGGTTCGACGTATGCATATGAGGGGAGACCTCTTTCTTGCCTCCAAGGGGGTGGTAATCACAGCTCAGGTCAATGGCCACAGACCCTGCCACAAGAACATCCGCCTTGCTAGGCTTGGGCGCTTCCGCCTTGGCCGCGGGTTTCGCGGCAGCAGGGATATCATAACCAGAAACAAACGTGTTTGGCGAGCTATCTACGCAGTCAGAGCCTACCTTCTGGCTGATCTATGCACAAAAAGAAAACGAAAGCTCACTTACACGGATCCCGCCCCAGCGTCCCCGTTCAGCAGCTTCGAAAGCTCCACCGCGATCTTGGTGGCCCTCGCCACATTGGCCCTCACCAGGGCCACGTTGGCCAGTGTGCTCCGCTCTTGCGTCAACTCCCTGATCCTGCTGAGGACGTACGGCGTGTTGGTGGACCCGGTGAACCCCTTCTCGATGGCTTCCGTGACCGCCGTCTCGATGACGGCGTCCATCTCCGCGCGGGGGATTGCGTGCTCTTCGGGGATGGGGCTGGCAAAGAGCATGCCGGACTCGATGCCCAGCCTCTCCTGCGCCAGGACCATGGCGGCGGCCTCGTGCTCGGTGTGGACGACGAGGGGGCTCTTGGTACCGCTCTCGCGCGCCCAGAAGGCGGGGAAGTCGACCTTGCCCGTGCGGCCGTCGGCAAAGGTCGCGACGAACGCGCCGTGCGTCTCGAGGAACTCGAGCGTGCGCGGGATGTCGAGAAAGCCCTTGCAGCCGGCGCTCACGACCGCCACGCGGGTGCGGCCGAGCTCCGTGAGGTCCGCCGAGACGTCCATGGAGTTCTCGCCACCGCGGTGGACGCCGCCGAGGCCGCCAGTGCCGAAGATTCGGACGCCGGCGAGCCTTGCGAGGAGCATGGTTCCGGCGACGGTTGTGCCGCCGTGAACCTTCTTGCCCGTGATGCCCTGGTATGTCTGTTAGCCTGGTTGAGCCTCCGCTGGTGGTTGGGGGTTCAGGGGAGAGACGCGGGGAGCCGATTTGGATGAGCTAGCCGCGAGCATAGACTACCACGACGCCAACTTACCAGTCCAACCAAGTGAGCAACATCTCTTCTCGACACCTTGCTGGCAGTGCCGGAGTCAACCATCTGCGCAACCTCTGCCTCTGTCAAGCCAACGACGGGCTCGCCGTTGAGGATACCGCAGACGGCGGGCACGCCGCCTCCCCGACGGACGACCTCCTCCAGGCCGAGGTCGTTGCCCAGCGCGCCGTGGGTGTAGATTGTCGACTCCAGAGCAACGACGGGCTTGTTCGTCGCGACGGCGTCAGCGACCTCCTCCGAAACGCGCAGAAGATCCTTCAGTCCGGCAGGGGTTCGATAGGCGCCGGCGCTCATGTAACGCCGGTCCGTCTGAGGTCGGCCAAGCACCATGCCCACGGGCGCGGCTCGTTTCGGGCCCCGGCACAGCTGGGTCTGGGAGAGTGCGTGTCTTGCCAGACGGCAAGACGAGCGTGGGATGATCATGCTCAGTTGAGTAATGGCAACACGGCCGTTGCCTAGGCTTTCGGCGTGAGTGTTTTAGAGGTGTATGGCCCAAGAAGAAGACGGATTCGGCCTGTGCTAACCGGGTTGCAGCAGCTCAATTGACAGCTCGTTGAAAGAGCTCAGCGAATCAGATGCGATTCAAATGAGTCTGTTGCGAGCTCTTTCAATGGGTGGTCGTTCTTGAGGTTTAATACACAGATAGGAGATTGCCGAGGTGCACGCCCTGTCATGTACAAGTGCTGAGGTGAACGCGCTGTCATGCAATTATAGTGGCCAGCGGAATGGCACGGTGCCGATACTGCTGTACCAGGCTTAGCTCCGGTTTCGTGTCGCAACAGCACACACATTGGGAGAGTATATGTTGTAGTAGTATCCGATTTCGCATTGTATCTGTCCATAGGATAATTTATTTGGCTAATTTTGTTTTTTGTTTTCAGAGAAAAAACTTGACCGAGGAATGCGCTCTGCACTCTTGATAAGCTTCAGAAGTCATGAGATCGCCAACTTCCTCTCATAGTTGATTCTGCACATCTTAAATTGTTTAATTGTGAATAATGTAAGAATGTCGAGCCCAGACGCAGGGTTTCTATCTGCCTTATCATTATACACAGCGTCTACTTCTCTTGGCCTTCTTCTCAGCTAATCTAAGCCTGCGGCAGCTTCGAAGAGTAACGAACACCCTAAAGACAATGAATTTGTCAACGGCCCTCTTCCTACACTCTTCTTGTATTCTTTACAAATAATCAAACTTGAGACGTGTGCAGATAGAGCTGGTTATTTACAGAAATCCGAATCCAAATCATGTAGTGTCAGCCAGCTGTAGTTTATTAGGACTGTCGTGGGTTTTGTGTGTTATTTATCCAAGAGGGCTGTTACCACAAGAGTAATAAGCACAGTGTCCAACTTAGTGGGTATATGTGCACCGCTCAGCTGCTCGGATTCGGTTTTACAACACCACGGAAATGACTCTAGCAACTCGACCACACCACCATCAAAGAGTGCCAAACACCGCCCTTTTATCGTGGAAACTCAATATGATGGGCAAAAAGATCTCCTCGACGGGGAATTGAACCCCGGTCCCCTGCGAATCAACCCAGGCTCAGTGACCCAGAGTGTGTTGACAAGCAGATATCCTCACCACTAGACTATCGGGGAAGTGTGGACGTTTGCATCCAGTGATAGTTGGTTGAGAGGGGCGGGCCGACTTAGAGTATATGACAGGTGTGGAGATTTAATGAAAAAAAAGAAAAAAACACAGGACCTGACACAACAGCTCCACTTCTTCTTGGTAACTCTTTCAAAGAAATAAATAGCATAGATACGAAGTAGAAGATACAGCGAATGGAGGGCTATCAACGTGTTGGGTCGATACTTAAAAGGGGTTTGCCTCTGAGATGGACAGCTCACCGCGTCACGGTACCTGATGCAAGGGCAACGAGATAAAGTCTTCAGTATCGACTTACTGGTTCGACTACAAGTAACGTTGGTTATATGGTGTCGCCCATCAAATGATTTGCATAGCACGGCAGTTCGTCCCTTCCCTACACTCTTACTTTCTTATTCACATGGATACAAAACATGTAAGGATCCCATAAGTATATCATAAAAAATCCACGCAGAAATTGCACACACCCGCTGGCGAAACTGTCTCGGGCCAGGGCTGGAGCGTAGACAGCAATCCTAACTACCATGAAATGCTCCATCACATGGCAGGCAAGGACCAAGTTTCGAGTTTGCGAGATACATCGACACTCTATTTAAGATTTGCTCTTATTTAGACCGCATAGGTCGCCGGTAGCCTGCTACTAACACCCCTTCTGCATTCTGCCACCCAATCACCACGCTACACATGCACCGACGCGGTCTGACGAATCCTTCTCGTCAACGCCGGCTCGCTCACAAGATCCTCTGACTCACCATGACTTCTTTTTCTTCTTCTTCATTCCGCACAATGATCTAAAAGGCGCCAACGCCCCTTCTATGTCATGCCCCAGACACCGTCCTTGAACTTCTCGAACAGCGCCAAGTCAACGCCGGCGGCCATGGCCTCGTACCCGGCCGGGTTGAGGTGCAGGTGATCGCCCGTGTCGTACTCGACCCGCAGCTTCTCCGGCGCCGCGGGGTCCCTCACGACCTCGTCAAAGTCGATGAGCCCGTCGAACCGCCCGCTGGTGCGGATCCACTCGTTCACCCGCTGCCTCGTCTTCTCCCGCTCCGGGTCCCCGTAGGTCTGGCCCTCCCCCGTCATCGGCGTGATGGTCGCCCCGAAGACAGCGATGCCGAAGCGGTGCAGTCGCGTGATGATCTGATCGTACGCTGCCACGAGCCTGTCGCCGACGGCCTCCTGGGCGGCCGCCGTGGTTGCCGTTGTGCCGATGTCGTTGACCCCGATGAAGACGATGGCGTACCGGACTCCGGACTGCGCGATGACGTCCCTGTCGACGCGGCCCAGGCCGTTCGGGCCCAGGCCATCGGCCAGCACACGGTTTCCGCCCGCGGCCTCGTTGACGATGGCGATGGCCTGCGTCGACGGCTCGGCCTGCAGTCGCGCCAGCAGCCGGTCGGGCCAGCGGTTGTTGGCGTTCGTCGTTGAGCCGCGGCCGTCGGAGATGGAGTCGCCCACGATGGCCACGGCCGACGCGCCCTTGGGCACCCAGGCCTCGATGGAGCCGATCAGGTACCAGTGGTCCGTCCGGGTGGCGTTGGCGCCGAGGTCCTGGTCGGCGACGTGGTCCCCGTTGACGAGGAACGAGGTCGTCCGGCTGCCCGGGTGCGCGGTTACGCTGTTAGTCGCCTGTCCGTCGGCGAGATAGATGGTCACGGAGACGATGGACTGCGCCGCGACCGAGAGCTCAATAGGGTCCGAGAAGACGATGGCGCCGTTGGGGACGATGAAGCCGCCGCTGCCGGAGAAGGTGACGACCTGAAGGGAGTCGGCGTCAACGCCGCTCGTGGCGGCCGTGTTGTTGGCCGCGCGGGCGATGGTGACGGCAGTGACGGGCAGGTCGGAGCCGCCGAAGGCGTTGCTGATCTGCAGACGGAGGGTGGAGGCCGCGAGGGAGACCTTGATGGTCTGGCGAAGCGTCGCGTCGCGGAAGACACGACCCGTCTCGTTCTGTGCGAGGTCAGCCGCTGTGCAAAAGAAGAGAAGGGAACAAAGAGACTTTGATGTACACCAGACGGGGAGACTCACAAAGGGCGCCGGAGGCAGGTTGGCTGGCTCGCAGAGCTGGGGCATGGTTCCCCAGATGGTGACCCATTCCCTCTCGTCGCGCGTAGGGCATCGCGGGCGGGCCTGTGCTGCCAGCGGTGAGAGGAGCAAGGCTGTGAGGGCCGTCTTGAAGGAGATGATCATTGCGACAAGCTACGGAGAAGGCGAATGCTGGCTGCAGAGAACGACGCTGGTTGTCCGTAAGATAATGGGCTCGCGGGCCTTATTAACGACATGCAGGTACGGACTGGTTGCTTTGCATCGCGCCAATTTCTCCATCAATACGATACGTTATAGCATGGCGTTATGGCAACGCAACGGTTCGTCTGTGGGCAGAGACGATGTCATCCGGCAACACGGAACCGGGTGGTGCGGTGATACGCTGGTTAATGGATTGGGACCGACCGGAGTTCAGGCTAAATTCAAGGCATCATGGAGAAATTCGTAGACCGCAGCTTGGTGCGTGCCGGGGAGGAAGAGTTCATCCCATGCGATGCAACGCCGTCTCCACGTCCGTCCCGCTCTTGGGGACGCACTCCCCCGCATGGAGCGAATTATTGGAGTGTTTGCGGGGAGAAGATCTGAGTCGACCCCGGCCGATGGGGAGAGAGAGGGGTAAGGGTAGGTAGATTGATCTCGGTCACGGGGCAAAATGTAACGACGGCGACGAAAGCGAAGATCAATGATTGGCATTCCAATGGCACACCAATGCGCTACCAAAGTGTACAAGAGAGGGGGATTGGAGTATAAGTTATTTTGTTCAGGGAAATGAGTGTTTGATCCTTTGTACAGCACCAATCTGATCCAGAAACCAGCCGAGGCGACCAACCACGAGCAACATGAACCATTTCAATACGGCGAGGTTTCTCAACGCTCTATGACAGTATGATCCTTTATGTGATCGAACGGCCTGGCGGACGATTTGACAAATGACTTGGTGAGCCAAAGACAATCCATGATCGACCCATTCCTGCCTTCCCGGCGCCCTTGTCATTATGGAAAGCCAGGTGACGGTTCCAGTTCAAAAGGGAAGGAGGAGTCGACTATAGTGGCAACCACCACCAGAGACTAGACGAGACGCGACGAGACGACAGAAAGAACGAGGCCGGGGCAGCGTCTTCACTTCAATGGATCGGATTCATCATCCACCGTCAAGGGGCCGGCGGGGACATCGGCCCAGTGGCCAGCAAAGGCAATGAAAGATTCGGAAGGGTGGTTGACGAGGCCGTATTCGTTCTCAAGGCTGTCGGTTGCCTGGCTTACGCGCGAGCGGGAGACGTGGACCTTCAAGCTCTCCCTAGAAGAAGTATCCTTGATGTCGACGCCACCGGGGCATGGCTGACCCCATATCCATTGGTATGTGGGTATGGTGCCGAGAGGACACCCACGATCGTGGCGATGGATGTTGTCCTGGGTCAGAGCAAAGTCCAGGGCTGCTGGAGTTCCAGCGGTCCCTCTCATGATGGCGCTCTCGATGACAGTGTCGTCAGAGCCGGTGGCCTCTGAGGGCGGCCTCGAAGCAGTGGCCTCGCTGAGGGATATGACTTCGAAGCCGCCGTCGTGGCCCGAGTCTGCGGGAGCGACACGGGCCTCGGCGAGAGAGGATGCGGATTCGTTAGAGATCTTGTACTGGGGACTACGTTGCTGCGAAAAGTTGCCGGGCTGGTACTCTACAGAGCCAACGGGGAAGTCGTGATGCGTTTCGATGCCTCTGGGGTTGGACATGATTGCGGGTTGAAGTGCTGGGTAACCGAACGGGTATTAGAGCGTGTATCAAATGGCAGAGGCCGGCTGTCGAGTGTGATGCTGGCTGCTGGAAGCGATGTCAGCCCTTGCTCAGGGTGTCGGACGACTCCCAGAGGAACAAGTGTTTCTTACCAAAATTTGAACAAGAAGAGAATAGTAAAAGGCCTCGGCAAGGCCTGTTTGGTGTTGGATGGAGGGAAGTAATATCAGGAAGCTAGCTGGACGATGGTGGAGACCAGCAAGACGGGGTGTACTCGCTCCTCTCGTTTCAGAGAGAATTCACGAGGCTATTCGTTCCAGAATAACAGGATACAAGTGGTTTGAAAGGGAAGAGGTCAAGAAGACAAAAGGGTATATGCTTTATGTTGAATGGTGGATTCTGATGCTGTGTCGAATAAGAAGGGGAAGAGGTAGGTATGTGAGGTTTCGGGGGCCGGAGGGATTTATACACACAGCTTACGCACTGCGTCAAGTACGGGATGTTTGGTGGTGTCGGTAGTGCTGGTTTGGTGTGGTCGCATCGGCACCAAAAGGCTGGACTGGAGGGCAAAGCTGGACAGGAACAGCACGAGAGAGTAAGGCTCTTCTCATCCCAAAGTGTTCCCCCTCGTTTTTGGCTCGTTCATCCACCGCTTCCCTCCCCCTCCTTCTTTCCCCTCTCTTTCTGGTCCCTTTTTCATGACCACTTCACTCAATGCAGGCACATACATCATGGCTGTCACCTCTTAGCAGCTACACTCACTACCTACATGGCTGAGCCGACTCCGAGCTTCATGCATGCTGGTGGTGGTGGTGGTGGTGGTGGTGGTGGTGGTGGGCAATGCTGAAGTAGAGAGAGAGGGTAGGTGGGTGTGGGGGTGGTGTAGTGCAGTGAGTACTAGGTATGTATGCAACCCACCAGGTTTAATAGTAAATGTGGGGTCCAAGCATAGTGCTTTCCCGCACTGTTGTAGACCTTGTACAGTGAGTGTGGGGGCTCATGCCATTATCTCTCTTTCCTCGGTCCCAAACCGCTATTCCGTATCGATTCCGCTGCCTTCCCAATGGCTTGAGACAGGAATCCAAACTTGGCCTCAGGTCTTGGTTCCCCTTTCACCCTTCATCACCCTAGTACCTACTTTACGACTGACTGCTTTTTGCTCGCCTCAATCCCCCCCCCTCGTACACATTCAAAGAGTGGAGAACGACACGTTTGGCGCCTGTTCTTCCCTTTGTACCCTGGCAGGCAGAGGCATTTCCGATGCATCGTCATGTTTGCCTGTTGTTCCCCGGACGAGCCAATGCTTCCATGTTGTTGACCTTCGGTGAGATATGACTCGAAAGGAACCCGAAGAGCTGCATGGACGGCTAGTCTGAACTTAACTAGATAGTCTTCGGTCGTCCTAGTCGACGCCGAAATCTGTATCAAAAATTCGGGGAACCGAACAGGACGCCGCCCAACCGACCATTGGGCACACCCGTCAGCACTGCTTGACAACGGTTGATGGCATCATCTTAATGTCGTGCAGCTCGTCCTCTGTCATCCGATCTCGCTACTAAGTGCCAGTCGCTACTGCTGACATATATGTCTTTTGATGTCGCAAGCACAGACTAGCTCGTCATGCGCCCTCCTAACTTAAGATGGTGTTCGCATTGCACAGCCAACCAAGGATCTGAATAGATGCTTAGGTCTCCGATCCGGCTCCCCAACGCGCAAGGGCTTGACAACGATCGCCAAAACGAGCGTCACCCTGCCGAGCTTGCTCACCGAAGATTCAAGTTGACGTGTCTCGTCCGGGGGCGAGCCCGGACGCTGTCAGCTTGTCGAGGCCGATGATGACACCGCACCATCCAGCTCCAAGAAGACCTTGTTGCACCCACGGACCTTTTCGGCTCCAGGAAGGCACTTTCATACACGAGCTTCGTTCTCGAGAGCTTTAGATATAAGCCACAGTGCAACATGACCCGCCCAATCATGCTATCACGTTGAGCGCAGCTGAATTGTCACTCACCAAATTCAATCTCCATATCGCACTTAACCTTAATCCCTTGTTACCTTCACACCGAGACGCGACTTCCTTCATCCAATCACTTGCTCTTGACAACATCAGATTACCAAACGATTCCAACTGTCTGCAGCTTAGTCCATTGCCCATGGCATCATTGGTCCATGACCGAACGCCAACAATCCCAGTCATCGTCTGTTTCTCACCGAATACGCTAGGTACTGCTGTCAGTCGATCTGAAACGCGCCGCCTACCAGTCAAGTGAATCATCGCTTCTATGTTTGCATATCCCGCCAGATCAATTCCCTGTGACTCCCTACTTGAATCGCATATCTGAGCCCCCTGCCACTTGCCGTACCGTTCACGTCAGTTTCCCTGCAGAGCTCAACGTCGGGGGTGCGCTCCGATCTTCGAGAGACATAGATGTGCTGCGTCCACAAGAAAGCTCAGCGTCAGCCCAGCAATGCCAGCACAGGCCCTGCGTCCCAAGACAGCGAACAGCCGGACAAACAGACCTCCGCCCGACGTCACGGCGCAGAACAACCCTAGCCTACCTAAGCACTGGGTGTTCATTGCTTAGGCCTCATGGTTTGGGGGCCAGCACTAATCAGCGCAGGGATGTTGCTCCTGTGCCAATCCCCCACAGCTCCGGGTCGAAACGACGCATACGCGCTGCCGGCAACACCGACGACATCAAATTAGTGGAGCGCGCAAGCTGACGAACTACAGCGGATGGAACAGAGGAACAGAAACATGGACAACACCACCGACGGTGAAGGGACGGGGAGCCTAAGGGCGGGCTGCTACAGGAAAAGATCTTCGACGCATACCAGGTCACCTAGCAGCACAGACACAGATGCGTCCTGCGCCGAACGGCAGCTCCAGTCCTTGAACCACAATTCTCGGGCGTCAAGTCCTAGGCGCCGGCTATTTCTCCATTTTGGCCAGTTCAGGACGACTGTAGGACGCGATCCTACCCGTTGCAACGGTGCAAAGCGCCTCACTTCTGGTTCCCCAGTCATACATACCGGGCGACTCCAGAGAGCAAGGGGAGAGAGAAAGCGGATTTCGTTCCCGACCCTTGGCCTCGGAATGCTACTGAACAACCTTTGCTACGCCCTCGCCGGAACCGTTCCCCGGCGTCCACAACATGCAACCAATCGAGGAACAACGTGCGGCGCGAGAACCAAGACCCGACCATCCACCGATACCCCTTGTGACCGCTGCGCGAAATACTTCCTTTGCATCTTGATGCTCCCTTTCCATGTCGCTCCATTCGCCCTGAGGCCGCGATGCTGCTTCGCCAAGCAAGCTCAAAATTGCACCCTTGTCTAGGACTTCCTGTAGGAGCGAGCGAGCACCCCCTCGCCGTAGCTCCGCCTATCCTATCCTGGCAATAATCTGCCTGGCAAGTGACCTCGTGCCCCCCCCCCCCCCCCCCCCCCCCCCGAAGGCTTCGAGAAGGTCTCTAGCGTGCGGATCTCCTGCACTGGCCCCTCTTATCTGCTCGCCCAAGACATGCACACCACCGCATCCTCCTCTCTTTCATCTGCCCTCCCGTCTCCACTCGACTTGCCCACGGTTTTGTGCCTGTGCCTGTCTCTCGCAGGGGTGACTCTCTCTCTCTCTCTCTCTGTCTCTCTCTCTCTCTCTCTCTCTCTGTGTGTGTGTGTGTGTGTGTGTGTGTGTGTGTGTGTGTGTGTACGCGCGCTAAGGTCCAGCACGCCTTCCGGTACTACGCGGAACCGCCTTCCAGCATCCCCGGGACTATCGGCAAGGCTTCGAAGGGGAACAACTATGACTTTGAGGGATAAACAAGCAGGGCGCGCGCGTGGTAAGGCATAATGCTCTCGACTGCTCGCTCTCCTTTGACGTTCACGCATTCCACCCGCCCGTATTCATCGTCGGTCTCCACATTTGGTTATGGCATCAGGGGGGAAAAGGCCTTCGTGCAGCATTTGGTCTATAGGTCATCCGACTCGTCGCTGGGACGCGTCTCCTCCGTCATACAGGCTAGCGGACACACGCATCTCTCTACATCCTAGCCAGGCTGAACCCTCCTGCATTCTGCTTCGACCCGCCTCCCTGCCTGTACCCTGCAGACTGACCGACAACCTGAAAGTGGCAGTCTTCGAGAACATCTTGGCCGGCATCTACAACCGGTGCGTTTTCCCCACGCTTCCCCGTTACAGCGTAATCATCTTCAGACCCCAAAACGCCACGCCGTTCATTGACCACCGTGTCTGCCTCGTCCTGACCAACCACAAGGCTCACATGAATCTGTACATGAGCCCCCCCCCCCCCCCAAAGCTACAGTGCCCCGTGTGTGGGCGACGTAGTCGCATCGAGCGTCAACGTGGGATTCGCATGCATCGGGCTGATACCCAAGACCTCAGGGCCTGGTCCCCGGGTGGCATGGGATTGATCAGCTGCAGCGTGCAGCCTGCTTCCGGTCGGCATCATCAGTATGCGGCCCCCAAGCTGCTTGCTCTTCGCTCTTTATTGCTGTTGTCCAACGGTGCTGCCGCCGCTGTTGAACCTTTTCTCCGAAGCCCACCCGCCTTCAGCCTGCGTACGGTCTGGTATGACCTGTCCAGCTCGTTCTCGACGGCACAGCGAATCCGAAGCGCGGCAACGGCAGGCCAAACGCTCCGCTCGCCCCTCGAAATCCAGTAATCTAGCGTCTCCCTCGTCGGCGTCTCGAGCAAGCGTACAAAGTCGCTGGCTGTCACCTCGGGGACCAGCGTCATAGACGCCCCCGGCACTTGTTCGTCAACAAGAAAGCGACGTATACCTGCTGGGAGGAGACGTAACGTGTCCAGCTGGCGTAAGCGGTGCCTGATCTCCAACCCCACCATGCGAGCCAAAAAGGCCGTGATTGACGTCGTGCTGTTACGCGTCTCCATGAGTGACGGGCCGTGCATATCGCTTTGTAAAAAGGGAATAAGATAGGGGCGTGCCTGGCTGACAATGAAGTGGTTCACATTGAAAAGCTCGGCGATCCTGAGGAGTGGCGACTCGCGTTCTGAATACGAAACGTGCGTCCAATGGTGGAAGTCGATCGTATTCGCCGGCGCCCAAGGTACAATGTTTCCGTGCGCATCTTTACAGAGTACTGTCGTCTCGCGGTGACCGTAGAGACTGGCTGTGGAGGCATTCGAAGCCACTGCGGCTGTCCATATAAGCTTCCACTGATGTCAGTCCTTTTTCCTTCTCTACTCCGAGCAAGAAGTACGATACTTACCACGTTCGGTGCCGTCAGATAGTTGAGCAGTGTCGGAACGCCCCCTTGGTCGGCCGTAGCAACAGTGATGTTTAGAACCCTCTTGCTTCTGTTGTATGCCTCCTCGAATGTCAAGTCGCCAACATTAGCTCTCACACAGTCCTCCAACACCTTGACGTCGAGAAAGTAGCCTTCACGGGTAAATCTCTTCAGTCTTCTCAGGAGCGTATTCCACCTCGTTGCGTAGGATTGGTCCTTTTGTAGACCCTTTTCGGCTTTGAACTTGCCGGAAAACGCAGACAGATCAATGCCATCCCCTTTGAGCACGTTGGGAAGCTCTTCCTCGGTGTGGATGGCTACCAAAGCGGCTATGAGGGCCCCAGTCGCGGTTCCAGTAATAATCCGTGGGAGCAAACCCCGGAGAAACAACGCTTTCACGACACCGAGATGGCAAACTCCGAATATAGCACCGCCCTGAAGAACAAGCGTGCTTCTTCCAAATGCTTGTCGAGTGTCATGGATGAAATCTAACTTCATCTGGTTTGTCAACCCAACGGGGGCTCCATGAGAATCGGGACCTGGTGTCGTTGGTAGATGTGTGATATCCTCCACCGCTTCGGCGATCTGTGTGATGTATTCTTCGATCAAGTATTTGGTACCGGCGAAGGACCGGTTGTAAAGGGTCGGAGCAGTGATGTTGCCCAGGTTCCGGATCAGGCCGGAGCGGAGCAGGTTGACCAGTTGGTTAAGATTGCCATCCTCTCTGGCAGTGATTAAGGAGTTGAGGCGCTCGTTGATCAGGCGATAGTCGTAGAACTTGGACGTTGGGTTATTCCTCCTGTCGTGGCACGGAGAAATTAGCATGTGGTTCTACGACATGGTCACGAACAGCAGTTGCTCACCACAAATCCAGACCAAGCAAGTTATCTAGATGCAGTGCCGCCTCTTCCCAGTCCTCGAAGGCTTCGGCATGGCGAAGGAGTTCGAGCCATAGTTCGACGGGAGTCTTGCGTGTATACCAGTCGCGGAGTTTCTGCAGATGCGTTTCGAGGTTAGCCACAGCCCGTACAGGTAGAGTACAAGCAGATTCATGGCCAGCCGGCAGACCAATGTCCATCGGCGAGCAATGCACAAATTCGCATGGATATACGTACATGCTGCCAAAAGTGCGTCACGTCTACGGCCACTTGCCAGAGCGCAACAACTACTCTCATGGTTGCGCGACGGCGATAATGTTGGTGAAGACCATGGAGGAGCCCAAGCTGGTGGGAAATAACGATACTGACGAGGATAATGACGGGCGATGTGTGGTGGTCATGGCATTATGGCACAATGGGCCGGTGGAGCGAGGCGAGCGTAGGTATTGTCTCTGACTAGGAAGGTGTTTGCATTCCAGCTTTGAGGGTGGGCTGAGGGACAGAGAGTTAGGTAAATGGACGGGCAGATACAGATAAGAGACGATCTGTCAACAGGGCAGTTGAGATCGGCCAAGAACAAGAAGAATCGCGCGAGAGCAAACGAGCGGACGGACGGATGATGGACACTTCGAGGAAATCGGGAAAGGGATGCGAAGGAGAAAGAGAGAGAGTGATTCGTGTGCGTGCGCGCGCGCGTCTTCAATAGTGCGGTACGACTCGAAGTCCGTGTGTTCTTCTATGTTGGATTCGAAGTAGCGGCGGGAAGCTGTTGACTCGGCCACTATACCGGGCAGCTGTTGGTGATTTGGCCTAGCCCAAAGCAAACGGGAGAGAGGGAAAAGTACAGTGGAATCACAAACCGCAGCGGTACTCGAGATTGCCACCCGCCGGATGATCTGGAGATTCTGGGACAAGCTGCAGGGCGGGACCACTTCCCCTCCCCCGAATGGCTCCCGCTGCCGCTGCTGCGTTTACCAGGTGCATTGCCATGGTTCAGATTGACCACGAGACCCCACCCCACGCACCCGTGCTGCCCTCCCCGACCTGGCAAGTTGGGGGGCAGCTCCCTCTCAGGTCCTTGGTTGTGCCGTCTCATCCTTGGTGCTAGCTTCGACATGTGAAAGTGCCATTTTGGGCCCCGTACACTTCCACGGCATGCAACATGAGGCGCCCTTGGTATTGCGCCGAGTAATTGCTCTTCAACATATTAAGCATTGGGATGTATATTGACTCGGCTGTTGAAAAGATTAAACCACCTCATTTCATGACAGGCCGATCAGCTCGCTCAAGACGGACATCACTAATTATCGAAGAGTCGCTCCCGACAAAGTCAACCTGACCTCCAACGGCCTGAAAGCCATGATAAAGAGCGCATGGCAGCTGCAGCACGTGTCCTGCCGTTTGCTAGCACCAGTCCTAATACGGCCAAGTTCCATAGGATACAATGTCACGATGCGGTTGCTGGTCTGCTGAGCTTAACGAGTCCAACCCCCCCTTCGCAACCGAGAGAGAAGTCATTATGAAACCCGCACTGTTTGCACTACTCGCATTTCGTCTGTTTTTGTGTCACAACATCTGGCGCGCTCGCGCGGCTTGCGCAAAGAAAAAGAAAAGGTAGTCCTGGTATATTACAATGGTTGATGGCGGCCAGCTCCGTATGAATGGACTACCCTAAGTAGAATGCCAGCTGTATCCTCACTCCGAGTCATCGTCATCGACAACATGGCGACGTCTTCCGCGGCCGCTAGGCTCCATCATGTCATCATCGTCGCCATCAGCGTCCTCATCATCCGACCTCCTCTGTCGCTTCTTGGACCGTGGTGCCTCGTCATCGTCAAGAAGCTCCTCTTCGTCGTCCTGGTCTCCCTCGCTGACCTCCTCGTCACTCGCGACAATAAAATCGTCCTCCAAATCGTAATCGTCCTGCCTGCGCGCACCAGAAGGCAGGTCGTCGTCAGAGTCATACTCGGGACGCCTTCTCTTTTGCTTCGGTGCGCCAGGCATGCCTCTCTTCCGTGATCCGCCAGCACGCCGTCCGCCTTCGAGGTCGCCAATAGATAGACCTCCGCTGCGGCCGAATCCACGGCTGGCGTCCATTCGGGCAGTCTGCGTCTCGCGGCGTCTTTGCATCTTCATGCGCTCCTTTTCTGCTTGTTCTGCCTGTCTTTTGCGCAGCTCGGGATCCTGGATCGTGTTGATGATCATGTCCTTCTCCTGCGGCTTTTGCGATATCGTCGCCATGCGCTCCGCAAGAGCAATCAGAGCGTCGTCGGCAACTTCCTTTCCGGGTCGGACAATATACTGATCGGTGACATGCCCCACGAACATGAGAAAGTTGCTCGAGTACTCGGCGGCAGCGGCGTAGTAGTGTCCGTCTTGGAGTTCCGAGTATGGCTGGTCGGGTCCAGGGGCTAACGCCTTGGTCGTCACTTCAAAGTGCTCATCGCCGACGGTCATGGTCACAGAGCCGTCACTCCATCTGTGAAACATAGCGTTGCTTTGCAGCTTGTTTCCCTGCCTTCGGACGCGGATGTCGGCCCTGGGCACCTCGGCTTTAGCGTCCTCGATGTCTTGCTCGGTAGGCTCGAATGTGTCCGGGTCGAAAAGCGTAGGAACGATTCTCATAAACTTAGGGACGCGAAGAGATCGCAACTGGTCATCGTCAGCGCACATCGCGGGCGACTTGGATCGCCGTGTCGACTCACTCTCTGATCCTTCGCCTTGGGGATGCGGTGGCGTTGCATCTCCACGGCCTCGATGACTTTGGTCTCATAGTCTGTTGACGCCGGCGCCTCGTCATATCTACCGTAACCCTCGCCCGCATCCTGATCGGATGCCGCGTCGTCGCGTTCGCTGCCAGCGCGACTGCGGTCCTCCAGGACCTCGTCCGCTGGCTCGTCGCCAAAGAGATCATCATCCTCTTCAGGAAGCTCGACCAATTCTTCCGAATCAGACATGATGGCGATTAAGATGCTTGAAGGCGGATGGGGTCTTGGGTATCGGACTGCCGGTGAAGACGTACCAGTCAGACGTGGTTGGCAGCTTAGCTTCTTTGTTCTGAGGAAGGTCAAGAGCGAGGCTTGAACTATCCCTGCCTCAAAATTCTGACCCACTTGAATCAAATGAGGCTGATGTGCACCGCCACATCTTTCAGTATCACGTATCAGCCCAAAACGATACCGTAACGGTACCGAGAGGGAAACTGGCAAGGGGCCCAAGCTACGAACGACACTTTGGCTTAACTAGAACTGGTGGAGAAAAAAAGATGATTCGGCCATTCATTCTTTGTGGCCGTATGGTTCCAGATATCTTGAGTTCAATGGCAATGCAAAACACACCGCCAACATCCCAACCTCCTGTATGCCACACGAGGCTGAAGGAAGTCAGACCCTTATTTCCCTCCAGAGCGAGTCCAATAGGGATGGAGCGATGGACGATTGGTACCCAAGGCTGTGGAGGTGACGGCCCGTGCTCTCGCTTAATGTGACACTTCAAGTCTAGCGCCTCTCATGCCGCTACTCCTCGAAGATGCAGGAGCGAACGTAGTCCAAAGAAGCTCACCTTCAATCGCCCCCTTTTCAGCTTAACCCTCTCTCCTTGATTGATATCCGGCCATTTTTCGATTATCAAACCAACAGACGGACTCAGCAGAACTGAAACCCTATAGTCCAGCCTCTTTGAGTTCTGCCAGGAGGCGCACCGGTCGCCTCAACCTTATAACCCCCGCCGATTCCCCCTCACCGCGGGTGCCTCCTCTTACCATGTCGAACCTCTTCTCAGGAATGTGAGTTGCTTTCATTATTTTTCTTGCCGCATTTCATTGTGCCGATTGTTTCTTTTTGTTCTTGCTCTTCCTTGTCGCTATTGTTCTTTAAGATGGAGAAACCCAAATGTTCATTTCATCCTGGCTGCATAGCAGACAGCTGTGAAGTCTGTCCTTCGGCTAGTGCCGCAGCCATCCCGTTCCTTCTTTGGTTCATGCACTGCGTCCCCGTCACCGCTGAGACATGGGGGGTTGCATTGTCACTCTTGAAGGCATTGCCAAAGCATGGATTGCGGAAACAGGGTCGAATGTTAGACGATTCGGTGGCACTTCTCAGTCGAGTCGGTGGCCATAACTTCCTTTCGTTGTAGCCAGGTCAGACAGACCTCCATCGGTCGGCCATCCCAGCTGCCCACAGCCTTGGCTACATATTGGAACCTCATCAAGTACGGGAAAAGTGCAACCTTGAGGGGCACTTGTTACGACCCTGCTCGTTGCAATCATTGCAATTCTTCAGTATTGCAGTCGCCAATTGTGCCAGTGCTTCGTTGTACCCAGTCAGGGAGGGGAAAGGGTAAGGTGGCAACAAAATGAGACTGTCACCAATGACGATCACCACCAAACGAGCACACAAGACCAAAGCCCTTCATCGCAATCTACGGCCTCCTCGTCTCAAGCATCGGAACCAATATCGAGTTGCTCCCGATTAGACCCGCCCGTATTTGGCAAACTCAGTGGTTTGCTAGCCACACAAGCAAATCACGCATACAGTTGCCACAACCAATGGCTGGTGAGGTCTCTGCTGGACATCAGAATGTCAAAGAGAACGAAAGCCCTCAATCGCCAAAGCTGTGATGGAGCCCCGGAACTGAACAATAACAGCAGTCAGTTTGTCGACTGTTCCAAAGACAGCGGCAATCAAGAGGGGGATTACTTTATCTGACAATCTCCAGCCCCATTGACCTTACCTTGGAGGGTTTCCATGCAAAATCAGTTTTTTCTTTCTTTTTTTCTTTCCATCATGCTCGACGTCCAGCTTCTCGATAATACCAGGTCGTCTTTTTCTGGCAAAACGCAACAATACTGTGCTGCCTCATAGTCACCTGTTTTGCAGACGCGCAGGAATCCTTGAATTCTTTAATCGCATACAATCTCGCCAGTTATTTTACCCCCTCACACACCTTGTGGCCTAGTTGGGTCTCAAACATCCCTTGATTGCCAACACAACCCCTCGGGCCTGCAGGCTATGCCTAGCTTGAGTCAAGTTTTCTCAACATGGACGGGAAAACCCTTGACTCCTGATGGCTCCCGGTGGCCGGCTTAGTGGTCGCTACAACCATCATGTTAGACTCTTTTTCTCTGCCTCGGATTTTCGTTATGGCATTAGGATTCACCCAGCTAATCAGTCATCGGTGAATAGCAACGCCCGCTTCCGGGGACAAGCCGCCAAACCACCTGGCTCGAACAAGTCCCCTACATCTTCCACCGCTGGTCAGCAGCCTACGTCACCGACCGTTTCCCACGGAAGCCAGTCGTCCACCAACCACGCTCCCAAAGTCCCGCCCCTGCCCAACTCTCCTTCCCTCGCTCACTCAATTGGCATGGATGACCAGGGCAGCTTGACCGACGGAGACAGTATCCTCAACTCCTACCACCTGCCTCGACCCATGCCTATCTGGCTCAACTCCAACTATGGCAAGCACATCGTCAAGGGCAACTTTATGACCCTGAGCGCGAGACCCAAGACGGTCGAGCAGGGCGAGTGGATCGCTCATCAGGGTACGTGATGGTTCTGTGGCTGATTGCCCGAATGCCCTTCCTGCTAACCATACGCAGTCGTTGAGCATTACAGAAACCTCTGGAACTTTGTTCGTGTTCTCCACGAGAAGGAGGAGGATGGCTCGACCATCTGCAATGCGACCACCTGCCCACGAATGTCCGCTGGAGCGTAAGTTACCCAAGTCTCCTCCCTGGCTTGTTGCGATCTAAAAGCGCCCAGGAACCACTCTTTCACGTGGCTCAACAGCCGCCGGGAACCGGTCGAGCTTCCTGCCTTCGAATACATGACTCTTATGCAGAGATGGATCTCGGGCAAGATTGACGACACCAACATCTTCCCTACTGACCCCTCGGGCGTCTCCTATGCGCACAACCCGGCCATCACCACGACTCCTCTCTCGCAGCTCACGAACCCTGGCGAGCCCGACTGGATCGGCAAGCGATCCGGCTTCCCCCAGAACTTCGTCGACGTCTGCCAGACCATCTTCCGTCAGATGTTCCGCGTCTACTCTCATCTCTACTGGGCCCACTTTGTTGAGCCCTTCTACCACCTGAACCTAGAGAAATCACTCAACAGTTGCTTCAGCCACTTCATCCTGACCGCCACGGCCCTTGACATGCTCAAGCCCCACGAGCTGGAGCCCATGCAGCCTTTGATCGACCTTTGGGCCGCCAACGGCACCTTCCCTCCCGAGTCGAAGGCCTACGAGTACGCCAACCTCAGGGCTGGCGAGCGCCTGATGCAGCTGGCTGGTGTTTCCTAAATTTATGCGCAAAAATGACAGCACGGCTGGCAGAATTGAGGCGGAATATGGCGTTCTTATACGGATTCTGGAGTTCTCTTGCCTCTTGGAGACCCGAGACTAAACTCTTGATTACGGAGAAACGCCAGCCGTTCTACTCATTCATGTCCTTGCCGTTAATGCCTGTAAATTCAATGAAATGGAAGGGAGCATGGGCTTCGGGATCAAGACAACAAGAAGAAAAAGGGAAAAAAACAATTAAACACACCACGCACGCATTGCATTTGCAGCAGCCGAGAGAGAAAGGAGCTGCGTGTTGGAGTTTCGGATTTGCTATTACGGCTAGAAAGACGAAGTCAAGAGTCAGACACACGCAAACGGGATGGACATCGTCCTGCATGAATGCAGTTGGGGGGAGAGCGGAAGCGGGGAGTGAACGCGCGGGTGGTAGACGAAAAGAAGTATCGCAGTTGACAGAAGACGGTGTTTGGCTCGATTTCAAGTGATGTGTGATGTTCTAGGCCGCCACCTCGCTGATCTTGTATTCGACCACGACCGGTTTCCCCTCCTCGACGACGAACCGTCCGGACCCGACGTAGACCTTGTTCTGGATTTCCCTGAGTGCCTCGTGTCCTGTCTCGAACTTGGCATGCGTGACTACGTATGTGTCAGTATCTGGCCATGCAATGATCTTTTGCCTCCGTTCAGGGCCGGAGAAGGGGCACTCACAGGCATCGCCAAAGTCGGTAGTCTTGGCCCCGGGCAACCCCTTCAGAACCGTCCCGGCCGGCCCGGAGACGTCAATGGTCCCCGTGTAGTCGAAGCGGATCGCTGCGCCCGTTGCCTTGTCCTTGAGGACGCTCGACACCTCGAGCCGGACGTAGTGCCCGTCCGGGTCGCCGCGGAGGTAGTCCGCGCCGTGGACGAAGACGGCGTCAACCTTGATCGGGTAGTCAGGCTCCGACCGGAGAAGGCCCGTGTTCGGGAGGAAGGCCGCGTGGAATTGGGAGCTGCCGACGGCGACGACGCCGATTTGAGTGGGGGCGTCGAGATGAATCTGTAGGGGATGAGGGTCAGTTCGTGAAGTAAAGGGCCACTCTGGGCAGAGTCGTTGGGGTTTCTGTATGTCTGAGAAGAGAATCTGAAGGCTCGGCAACGGGAGCAATAGGGCATGCTTTGAATTGAGTTTTGGGTGGTAAAGAGGGGGGAGGGGGGTGCCACGCACTTGGACCGTGAAGGCCGGGATAAGCTTTGGGAAATTGGACATTTTGGCGCGGCTGTTTCTTGGTCGATATTTTCCAATTCAACTCAAGTCAGATAGCAGAGCTTTAGACCAACAGGCTGAGTACTTGTGCCGAAGTTTTCACTCTTCCAGAAACGCAAGGGGCTGTCGCGAACGTCAACCACCCTCAAGGTTGCATGATCCAGCCACTATATCATCTGGGAAAGCTACGATGCCCCGCCCCCTCCTACCTTTCCCCTCTCCTGTTTATCGCCGATGACATGATCTGCAGAAATGAGGGGTTTGATGTGCTTCGCCTAACTACATCCCCCCCCCGCCCGCTTAGGAGTTGGAGCTGCAGCCGTATGAAAAAGAGACGCAGGCGGGAAAGCATCGGGGAAATCCAAAAAAAAGCATGGCTATCCGGAAAAAAAGGAAGCTGCGGGCGGCAGATGCGCCATATATGCATGTCTCGTGCGTAGATCAGCGCATGCCGCAGGTTTCTGCGGGCTTTTCGGCTTGGGCTGCCAGTTTGGCGATGACCCTCTCGTTACTTTTTCGGGGACGATCCAGCTCGGTACTCGCGGTATCAGCACGAAGTGCTGAACTTTGATCGCTCAATCCCAGGGTCCCCGACGTGCCATCCTAGTCGAGTGATATGAACGATTTCGAGGACAGTTGTGAACTTGGTGAGCCCTGGTTGGTGGGCGAAGTTTAAGAGGTCCCGAGAACCTCTATATAGCAGAGTTGACTTCCGATATGTCGTCTCGGAGGTTGTGTAGGCCTTATTGTATGTTTTCGGCGTCGTACATAGAGCGGCCAAGGCGTTCTGATCAGGAGAAACATCCGACTCTAATTAAGGCCGAGCAAAGAATCCAAGACTTGTTCGAGGTCTGAATTCGACGGAACAGGGGTACATTGATAACCCCCCAAGCCTAACTACCACAAATGGCGTCTTCCTCAAATTCGATTTTTACCTTACATATTTCACCTTCCTCTGACAGCCTGAGAGCTTGGTCTGGAATCAAATGCCTTTCTTACATGCCATCCACGGCCGGGAGAAGCGAGCCAAGAGTAACCTGTTCGTTCGTACGTCAACTCCACTGAGCGATCAATAAAAAAGGACGACGACAGTTCTGAAACAACCACTCGAGTTTTCGAAAGGTGCAAGAGAGCTTTTACGAAGTCTCTCATGGCCTTCGAGGACGCCGTCACGACGAGCAACAATGGATGTATATAGATTTTATGACGAAAACGCTGGACTAGAAACCATGGCACGATATATTAAGGGGGGGGGGGGGGGTGTGATCTGTGGATAGGGAGGCACACCAAGGAAGAGCTTGTAACACTATCATCATTGTTTCTTGGCTCATACAGTAGAGCTTTGTCTTGGAAAGGGTAGGTTCACCAAAGGATAACCATGATACGGATACAACGGCGACTGTCAGTTGGCCAGTTTCACCCTTGAACAGATTCCATTGTTTAGACGTTTCATGATTGTATACTATCTAGTTTGAAAGATATGAAAAATTCCAGACTTCAAACTTGCCTGTGCTCCGAACTATAAGTACCAACATTTGGCTCGAGTCCATGGAGAGAGAGACATGACTATGGAGAGCCAGAAGCGACATCTGAACCACTCTTGTGGGGCCTTGTTTATTTAACCCATCAAGCCAGCTGGTAATCTCATATTCAGAGGCAGCAATAAATTTTCATGCAGCCTGTGTGGAATAAAGTGAGTAAATACCCACATTGGTGTTGCCTGCGAGCTTCGCTCTTCACTACGACCCAGGACCAAGATATCAGGAACCCAAGAGAGCAGGTAACACAGAACTTCATTAGATCCCGTTATCATGTTATTTTGCCATGAAGGCAGGTGTGTGCGAAGAAAAACGAGACGGTTCCCTCATCGAGCTGGACTACAGCTCGTGAGTAGAGCCCCTGGGTCGAACAGCCATTAAGGGTATATGTTTTTGAGACCAGAGTTCACAGAATTGTATTTACTTGAGAATCCATCACTGACGCTTCACTAAAACGTCGTAAACTCATGGCTTAAGTGACAGGTTATTTCACTCGATACAGCACTAACCGCCAGCAGCTGTAGCTTCCGCAGAGACAATATACACACGCGCGACTTCGCAGGATCCAGAGGTATGCCTTTGGCGTACACACGGCAGCAGAAACTTGAATTTCCAGGCTTGCCATCAAATTCCGCGTGCTTCTTGGAGCGATCGCGACTAAACATTCAATGGCAGGAATGCCGGCCCGCCTCCGCTCGACGCCTCCGCTCGACACCTCCGCGCCGGGATCTTCCCGCCTGTGCCGTCGTCAAAGCGGCGTCAGGCGTCCGGACAGGAAAGATGGGATAGATTCCCGAGCGAAAAGTCTCGCCACACAGACACATATGAACACAGACACGTCCAGCACAGCCTACCCATGACAGCGAGTCTTAGTCCATGATGCCACGGCTTTTTTGGGGGTAAGGGAAAAGAACGGTGTTCGATACTCTGTGGCCCGTAATTGGTTATTGAAGGATGGCACTATGAGTCACAACAGTTCACATACAATGAACCGGCTTTGAATAGAAGACGGAAAAACGAGGAAGGCCGGGGCGAGATTTCCATTCCGGATATGTCTCTTGAACGCTGGGAAAGCCCAACGCCCAGAGAAGAACGCCTACATCTTCAGCGGGTGCCCGAGGAACAAGAATTTCAGTTCTCCCATCTTCGGACCGGACAGTGGCCGTTGACTACAACTCCCGCTCCCGGCCCAGAGTGTAGGCCTGTCAAAAAACAAAAACAAAAAACAGAAGGATAAGAAGCCGGGGCAGGACTCAAGGCCACACATGGGAACCTCCGAAGAACACAGCCAAACTGCGCTTAGACGTGATAGACAACCCCGCCTCTCTCGTCGACAAGCACCCCTCGGGGAATCTGACACAATGACACCGAGCTTACCGTGATTCATCCGAACCAGGCCAGGTATCCGATAGTCGTTGACGAAGAGCAAAAGGTCGTGGTCACGAAACAACAGTGAACGCACAGATAACGCGCAGAACCGGTCCTACACATGTGCCAGACTCTTCTTCCAACCCGTGGACCAAAAATTATCCCTAGAGAAACATGTACACATACATGCTCAAAGTTCGTCGATGTTAAGGACGAGAGGGGTTTGGCCAGTCCGAGATAGACAAGTCATCTCTGACCGCGAGGCCCTCGTCAACACCCTTCGGCCTCTCTCCCTAAACGGAATTAAACCCATATTGTCACCGACTTTCTCTCATACCCTGTGATACTCCAGTCCGTACCTTTGGACGTATTGTAGTCTCAAGATACAACCAACCGTCTGGCCCCTCCTCATTCCCCTCCCGAAACTCACGGCTACCGCGACAAAATCGAAAAAAGGAGGGATCAGCATTCGGCAGCCGGCTATCCCGCCAAGAATCGGATTCTCCCGTATAATCTTTCCGCAAACTGTAATTATAGAAAACAGTCGGCCGCCTCACCTCGGGACCAAGGGGTAAGGTGCGCCCGTGACGTCGTACAGTCTCAGTCGTATGACTAGTGGATATCTCCCTCTCTTCCGGGCGTGTGAGCATCGTTGGCATCTCTCGTAATTGCAGCTCGTTGAGTGTCAATGAATCAAGGGTGTTTCATTTCGGGAGCTACTACCCGCGTGTTTGCGTATGCGGCCCAGCAACAAGCTCTGTTTCAGAATACACCTCCAGCATTTAGACGAGTGGCTCCCTTGCCGCTTCCCCCGGGACAAGACGAAAAGCAACCAATCTGTTTATAGGCTCAGCAACCCAAGAAAATCTATCAAGCAGCAAGGGGTCCAAATCAGGTAATGCATGTCGGGGGAGGAGTCGAAATGAGCTTCACCGCCAACCTGGGAGTGCGTGGGATATGAGTCGTCTGCCAGGCACAACTGGACGGAAAAGTGGGACACGGAGAAGCAACCATGCCCAACCCTTCGGGCAGGGAAAGATGAGTCAACTCTTGAATATCGAGAGAGAAACCAACGGACTAACTGGGGCTGAAAGTTGATGGCAAGTGGCTGGTCGAGTTTGTTTGCCGAACAGAATATCGAGGTTCAAGACAAGAACCCTAAAACCAGATCCCAGATCCCTGTTACTATTAACATCTACCGCCCACAACCAGCGGGCTGGGTAGCGGGTTGGGATCAGAAAGATCACGGATCCCGGGTTTACTTTCGTGAAGCAAGTGTTAATGCTCTTTAGAAATGAGTTCGTTGATGGACGCTGCGATGGCTCGATGTACGTCGCAACGGCTCTGCAACGCGCACACGGCGTCGTCCTGCAGCTGCAGTCTACTAGAGGCCTGCAGATGGGGGCCGAGGTGCTAGCAAACGTCGGATTGTCCCAGCACAGGATCTCGCTGATCGGCCAAGTTCGTGCTTGGGGCCCACGATAATGCATGGGTAGGCGGGCATTCTGAGATGCACTACAAGGTTTCTGCTTGCGTGTGGAGGTTGGCAAGAAGTGACGAGTGGCTGAGTGACAAGATCCTTCTGGCGGAGACCGCGGTCCCTACCCTTTACGACATCGCGACAATTGATAGGATGCAGCGACTGGCCTCCGGCGCGGCGACGCGGAGAGCAGAGATTTCATTCCTCCTGAAGAGTCATTGCTCTGGAGACGAAGTGGTTTTTGCTTCCGATGACTTCCATCGAAGCGGAATGATAGCCGTTCGTGGGTTGGCTACCTGCACGGCTTCTGTTCACCGCCACGGAGGCGTCGGTTTTGTGGACGGGGAGAGGTTCCGGGCAACTCTTGGAACCCACCAGTCTCAGTCATCCGTTTGCAACAAAGCGGGAATCATGGGCGTGCGCATGAATGGAATCAGAAACAGAATGATCCAGGCTCTAAAAAAACTTTTCTGTCAGGATATTGCTCCTGATGAACCTCCATTAACGCGACGAGGACACCATGCAAATATCAATTCAATCCTTTGTTTTCTTCGTTAGGGAGAGGCAGTCCATGGAGACCCAGACGGACCCAGGGCTCTGGATGACGTCGGAAGAGTGAAACGGAAGCTGTGGATCGCGGCATCGCGCATCATGGCAAGTGGCGGGGGTTCGGATCCATCGCTTGATAGTCAATCTCCGACTTCCAAGCTGGAAGAGTAAGGGAGAGAGACTGGAAGTAGTTCCGGAGTGGATCCCGGGGACGCGAAGGTTAAGCTACCGGTGGGTAGGCTCACCGACAAAAATTGAATACTATGACTGTGAGTCAAGGGAAGACAGAAATTTGGGCGATGGTGATCGGTCCTTCCACCCTCTTCGATCATCGAGAGGCCGCGTAGCGTTTCCAAGCATCGATCGTAATACCTGCTAGCCCGCAATATCGGCCGCCTTAATGAACCAGGAGCCCTTCACTCGTGAGGTCAAATGAGACAGGGGGTCCTCACCGGGATGCTAAGTCGGAGAGAGCAGTCTTGGATCTCAACCGACAATTCAGGGAGCAGGGATGTTCCGAAGTTCAGATGCCCCGCTGGGGTCAGCCCTGTCAGGAATTCGTCCCAGTGGTGACTGAGCGAGATATTTCTTTTCATCATCAGCCATGGACCTTGTTGAGAATTGGATGCTTTTCCGGCAAAAGAGGCCAAAGAGTGGTGATTGTTGAACGACCGGACTGCCCGAGCTGTCTGCAACGACTTGGGCTATGGGCGTCTCGAAAGGCCAAGCGAATTGATTAACTCAAATCCATGCAATGCAAGACAGTTCGAAGCCTGGTGCAACTGCCAATGACGACAAGAAGCATGAAAGAGGCGTTCTGTCGAATTGTTGTTCCTTTGTTATTCAGAGAGCCCCTCCGCAGGGGGAGCCGGATGCCGGATGGCAAACAACGAGCTCCCAGGACTCTCTTCCGCTGTCAGCATCAACTGATATCGAGCGGGTCGTCAGGTTGGGCAACAACATACGGTTGGGTACGATATTGAGGTCAGCCGCGCTCCTTGCAAGAATGTGGCCTTGTCAGGCGGAGCAGGGCAAGGCGGTGGAAGACGAAAGGCCGGTGGTGAAGGACCAGAAACGCCATGGCGAGACCTCTAGTTCATGCAAGGCGCATGAGAAATACGATGAGGCAACAAGATCATTGTTGAAGAGGGATGGGAGACATCCGTGTGGATAAGCCAGCCGGCACAACAAGCGCCGGCTAGAGGCCTTGGGCGCATTGGAGTGAGACCTAGAAAGAGGCGTAGTTATTCCTGTCGTAAGGTAGGCACTCTGTGTAAACGGCGCCGATCCAACAGCAGGATTGGCGGTCTGAAGCTGCGGCTGCGCAATCAAGTTACTCAGATTAGGGGTCGTCGGCCGAAGTTGGCCAGGTCTAGGCCACAGGTTGGGCTCCATCGTCAGGAACGCGTGAGAAGAAACAAGACGGGACGACGTATTGGACGTTGCATGAAGCCCAGTCCCAGCTTCGGCTCCCACAGGACCTATTGGCAGGAGCTAAGCATAGGTAGCTAGCTACCTGGTAGGTAGTGATTGATACGGCTACGGGCAGTTTGGCCTGGCTTGGAAGACGAGGTGCTGGGAAAGGTGAAGAGGTGAGGTGGGTGGTGGATTCCACAGAAAAGGACCCAGGTATCCGTGCACTAGGTAGGTAGGTCAGGATTTACAGTACCTACCTGGGTAATCGACAGTGCAAGTGCATGTTGGAGGTTTCCGCGGTCATTTCCAATCTGTTCCTGTCCTGTAGCAAAGCTCGCTCGCCTCACTTGGACGATTGGCTCGCGACGGGGACTGCGTAGGTCCATTAGCGAGCGGGTCGCTTGTAGACATGTACCCACTTGTCAAACGGTGCCGTCAAGCAAGCTCTCCCCTTCCTAGCGTGCCTTCCCACCTTTCCATATTTTTCTTCCTTCCTTCCGTCTTTTGCGATGGTCGAGTTCTTCCAGAAGTTGAGGGGGCGGATCCACTTACCGAATTGGTACGAGAAACGCGGGCAGCAAGGGAAGGTGCCAGTGTTAGCGGGAGAAGTCTGAGATTTCGGTATCCCGACTTTGCATCTTCACCACCGTACGTACCTATGTGGTCCGGGGCATATTGGTGGAGTCGCGCATGATTCACGTCGTCGATGCATCTCTCTGACGCCGCGAGATCCTGCAGTACGGCGTGGGTCTCGCTGGCCTAGTCCCACGTCGTCTGGCGCGCTCCGATACGCGAAAAACGCGTGTGATGAATCAGTCATGGTCGACTGACCAAACACACGAACGATGGCCTCCCAGATGGCCTCGTCGCCTCGGTTCGAGTGACGGGGAGGTGAGCTGAGATGATGACCAAGGTAAGTACCTCTGATACGGTACCGGAGGCGTCGAGATACTTGCTCGTACCGCGCGCACTTGCTCTGGGCGATGAGGTCCGAAACAAGCACCACGGCACACCGACAAAGCAGAATGAGGGTCTTCAAGCCGGTGACGGGCCGCTCTGTATGCGGCCATGAAGCACAGTGGAGCTGGGGCTCACGCGTCTCTTCAGGCTGAGTGGCTGGCCACTGTTGACATTCGTGCTTGGGCATCACCGGCGGCCTTGGATTGGGGGAGGGTGGTTCCGGATGTTGGTTTCCCAGCCACCGGTTTTTTTTTTTTTTTTTTTCGCCCTTTACTCTTGCGTTCTTTCCTTCCTTGTTTATCGCCCCCCTTCATCGTGTCTCCCGATGTTGGAATTGACTTTGGGCCCGTCGGCCAAGGCGTCCGAGGTATAGGTAGGCGATGAGTGGCTTTCGGTGTACCAGGGATGTGGCTGAGAGCATTGGTCTGAGGGTACGAGCATGATCCCCGACTTACAGGAGACGAGGTTGGCCGATTGCGCATTGTGTCTCGCGGGATCGGGAGAACAAACGGGGCGTCCGAGTCTGATGAGGAGAATTTTTCCATGTCATTTCCCAGCCAGGCCCTTTGGAGGGATCGATCGGATCGGGGCATTGTCGTCGTGCTCCTCCTCCTCCCGGACCTCTTCAACCGTGTGTGTGGTTGAGTGAGTGGTTGACCAGATGATTGGAAATATCGGACGATGCGACTCTGAATGGAGACTCGTCATGCTGCTGTCTGTACCCTGGAGCCCAAAGGAGGTGCTCGAGCCACTGGTTGTACCTATCGTCAACGGCGAAACAGGATGCACGCTATCGCACTGACAGATGTGGCTGCCCGTCATGCTCCGCCTTTGTCATGGCTTGCTTGCCTCATTGTCTGGTTTGGCTACAATGATACGGAAGGAGAGCCGAGCATGACAGTCGATAGCATCATGTCCTCCCAACCTACCTAAGCCACCAAGCAAACTAATACGTACTTGGGGGCTCGCTCCATGTCGCCCGCGCTGGCTGAAGTAAGCAGCAGCCAGCCGGCCATCACGGCTGCCCATCTTTCCTATCCTAAACTTAGGTATTCGTACCGCCGTTGGCCTGTAGCCATTGTCTAGACCCGTGTGATCACCCCCCACTGAGCGCTGAGCAATAGGAGCGCCCAGACGAGAAACAGTGGCTTGTTAGTGGATGCAGGAGGGCTGCACTGCGCTTTCTGAAGGGGTCACGTCTTGGGAAGGGGGGCACTCTTGGGCTTTGGGTATCAACAACGGGCAGTGAGCCTATCGCGGAAGAGGGAGCGGCCGTCGATGCCCAACCTGTTGGAGAGAGCTGCCGGCCTAGTCTCATCGTCGCGTCGTCTCGCCGTCTCGTCCAGTGGATGCAAGAGGCAAGGAGGGTGGGTAGGACATCGGGGTAGTAATGTTGTTTCCTCTCCAGGACCCTTGAAGCCCGTCACTCACCAGTCATAGCCAACCTCAACTCATAGTTCTGTATCTTTCCTTCCGTTTTCGGTCATGACTATGGCTTCGCCCATCAAGGTACGGAGGTACGTCATCTTCGGCCGGTCCAGTCGCGGCTGTTGGGAGCGCATTGCACCCTGGTTTACGGAGCACTAGGCGCTACCTACCTACCTGACTTACTTACCTAAGTACCTACCTATCTACCTAGGTACTATCTGTTATGCGCCCGTACCGGTGCTCCAATCAGCCGTTTCCTAATCGGGCCCTATGATCTGAGGAGTTAACGGCGATCGTTCCGTCTCTCATAACGGGCGCTTCATGGCTCACCGTATCATATCCCGTCTGCCAAACTCTCTCTCACGCCATCATCCCTGTTCCAGCCCTCAGATCAACGATGTGCCGAACGGTCCTTGGCCTGAGCTGCGAGCCCAACCCCCACCGTCTGACCGTGACCGTGACCGTGACCGCCAATTCCAGTTACGTTCACCAAGCCTCCCCCTTCCTCTTCTGTCTAGTAGGGGGGTAACTTTTTTTTTACCTAAAGGTTTTTTGGTTTTTCCCGCCCGAAAATCATTTTGTTCCTTATGATTTTTTCCAATGAAATGAAATGCCCGTTCTCCATTGGGCGGTTCCGGCTTGCGGCCGAACCGTCTCGTCTCGACTGACCCTCCAGCCGCTCGCCTGTGTCTTCCGGCAAGATCCCCGTCCATCTGAACCCGGCGCATCGAGGTCAGGACCCAAACTTCCAGAATGCGAAAGCCCTTGTCGTTCTCCTTCACCACTGACCTCATTCGCGGGCCGAGGCCTGTCGTACCCAGTGACCCTCGGTTGACATACGCATACCTTGCCATACTTTCCTGGAATAGAGGAGCTACAGGTTCTACCGACTGAACGCACAGAGAATCCAGCCAGAGCGCACCGAATGGGCTTCTCTCTCGGAGACTCTGAGAGCCTTCGGTACAGGATAGTCGGCCTACTGGTAAGTATGCTATGTGTCTACCTACCTTCCAACTCGTTCCTTACCTCACTGTACCTTCCTGGCCTTGTTGTTGCTATTCTTGAGGTCCCCAAGCACACCGTAGTCCAAGCCCCGGAACGCTTCCTGCTGTACAAGTCTCTTCGGCCTCGATGTACCTCGCCTACTCTAGCAAGCCGAACGGTAGGTACCTTGGTTTGCCATGCCTGCCTCCTCCCTTGGGGTACCAAAAACACAGACACGCGCGTACACACACAAGCACACACCACGGGACGACGACAAGTGCAAGCCTATCGAGTTGATATAGTCCGTGACGAGAGTTCAAGGCGGTCTAATGCCAAACAGAACCCCTGCCCAATACTCAATGCTCCTACCCTCTACCCGCGCCCCTTGTTTTTGCCCATGTCTTGTTCCAAGGAATCATTCTACGGCGCCGCCTGCCTGTCCCTCGTCCTGCCATGTTAACCCGGCCCTTGCCCATGGTTGGGTCAATCCATCATGACAGGACACACTAACAAGATACCCGAGGGCATTCGCCTGTCACCGTCTAGGAGGGAGCAGGTACCACGACGGAGACAAGCAGCGTGTAGCAGTCATGCATTGTCAAGGGCCCGAAAAATCCAGGGAAGCAGGGAAAAGACGAGATATCTCGCCTTGGCATCATGATCTCTCTATACCACTCCCACTCACTCTCACTCTGTGTGACCGACCAGTCCCGTACTCTACGTAGTAGTCCGAAGAACGTACTTTCTCTCGAGCATCATGTCTGTTGCTCTCTCGTTGCTGACTGGGCTCGCTCATCACACACCCACTCCATCCATCTGTCGGCCACCCTCCACAAATGAGTGACCACACACCCACCACCAATGCGGTGGGCTGCCCTCGAGAGAGAAGGAGAGTGAGGCAGGCATGAGCAGACATACTCTCTCTCTCTCTCTCTCTCTCTCTTTCTCCACCTACCACTTCGACTCTTCCCCTCCGTACCGTACCGTACCGGACTCCTAGTCGTCCGTAACAAGCTCTCCCCTCTCTGTGTCTCTCGCTCAAACTCTCGAATCTCCATCCCAGCTCAGTCGCGCGTTCGTCCCTCTCGTCGTTCCCCACTGGCCTTTTAACCCTGGACTAGGATTAAGACCCGGCCCAGCCTGACCTTCCACACTACCCACGACCTTACCTTACTGCTACCCACTTCTCCTCTTCCCTCCTCTTCCCCCGTCCCATGTCTACCGTATTCTTTTCTCGAAGCCAAGGAAGTACCTCGCCCCTTCCCCCGGCCACCGTTTACGACGAAGTACCTACCTCACTTATCCCGAGACTGGCGCAGAGGTGCTGCCTTTGCTGCTGAAAATACAAAACCATCCGTCCCTCTTCACTCACCACATACATACAAACGTATATACATACATACATCCGGCACCCCATCTTGGACGATCTCACCATCATTGCAACACACAGTTGTTTATTATTGTCCCATCATCCATCCTCCTTCCAGATACCTTTCTCTCTCTCTACACTCACACACCCACCCACCCACATACACACACACACACACACACACACACACACACACAACCCGTTCTCATCGACTCCCGTACATACATACTCGAGGCTTTCCCCGCCCTGTGTCTGACTGACTTGCTCGACTTGCCACAAAGATCTGGAGTGCATTGCAGCTCCGTACTACTCGAAGAAGAAGAAGCGATCCCCCAAGCCTGTAAGTGTGTTCCAACTCCCCCTTCAGGTCGTTCGTCGTCCTGCCCTCGTTCTGCACGCACTGCCCTTTAAAACTTCCGATCACCCTCCACCCGTGCGCATCCCATCCCATCTCATCCATCCCATCCCCACCAGCCTCTCTTATCACTCATCCCGCTCGACCGCCTCCGCCCTCTGCTTTTTCCCTGCCTACTTGCCCTCACTCCAGCCCGCGCATCTGCCCTCTTGTGGTGTCTTCACAAAAAGCTCGCTTGTTGCCTTTCTGCGCAAATTACCGCTGCGGGTTTTCTCTCTCACTGCATGCACCCACCGCCTCCATCACTTCATCCACCCAACCAGTCTAGGCGCATTTGCCCTGATCCGCGAGTCACTCAAGTGCACACAGCAGGATCGGATCCCCACATCTCACTCATCCCAAAAATAAACCCTGGACGATCTTCACCGCCGCCCTCGACTAACACGACTGAAAAGATTAGAAAAATAGGCACCATTGCCATCAGAGCACAATACCGCAGTCATCACCCGACTGCTCACCACACATACCAGAAATGGTCTCAACATACCAGATGCCGGCCTACTACAGATCGACCCCCTTGACTGTAGACACAACACAAGCGCAAAAGTACTACGAAGAGGAGGACCACAGCATCTTGGACGAAAATATCTTGGATCACAGCGCACTTGATTCGGGTCTCGAAATGTCGCCTCCCATGGCCGGTAGCCGGAGAGAATCATTCGCTGTCGGCGGCTCTCTCTTCTCGCCCAAAACGGAAGACTGGCAGTCGGTCGACATGCAATCCGTGCCGTCTAACAACCCATTCATGGAGCAGCACAACAACAACCCCTTCATGCGCCTCGACCATGCCCAGCCCTCTCCTTTCGGCCACCAAGGCAACGCCTGGTCTTTGAGCAACACGCCCGGCGCCTGCACTCCCCTACAGCAGTTCGACGGCGTGCCCGCCGAGTACGACAACAGCACGCCTATGTTTCAAAGACCCATCCAAGGCCAGACGCCTTTCACGAACCCTACCGGCCAGATCAACATGTTTGCCCCCATCGGCTCAGGGAACCAGTCCATCCCGACCTCTCCGCAGAAAGGTTGGCTCGGCCAGGCCGAATCCATGGCCAAGAAGATGCGCCCTGGAAGCCCTGCCATCCGCTCGCACAACGACATGAGGAGAGGTGATGGTATCCGGAAGAAGAACGCTCGCTTCGAAATCCCGGCCGAGCGCAACCTGAGCAACATCGACCAACTCATCGCCCAGTCCACCGATGAGCAGGAGATCAAGGAGTTGAAGCAACAAAAGCGACTGTTGAGGAACCGACAGGCAGCGTGAGTGCACACCCCCTACCCCCTCTCTCGCTTAAGATGCCCGTGACTGACAGATGATACAGTCTTGACTCTCGGCAGAGAAAGAAGCAGCATACCGAACGTCTGGAGGATGAGAAGAAGCAGTTCTCCGCTGTCCTCACCGACATGGAGGAGGAGATGGCCGAGATGAGGAAGCAGATGGAGCAGCTTCTGAGGGAGAAGCAGTTCAACCAGGAATATATCGAATCGCTTACTATGGAGAAGGAGGAGATGATCCGCGCTCACACGATCGAGACGGGCGAACTTCGTAAGAAGGTCAGCGTTCTCACCGACCACGTTCAGCGTCTTGAGAACGCAGCCATGGCCGCCCCCGCCAACAACGCCTTCGTCTCCAGCTACGACGACATGGACGGCATGACCATGCCCGGCACCTGGGACAACGTTAACTTCCTCGGCGAGTACCCCATGGAGCAGGAAGTCAAGCAGGAGCTTCAGGTTGTCCCGACCAAGAAGGCCGACGCAACCTTCCCTGCCGAATCCGAAAAGTCGTCGTCCCAGGGCGGCATCCTTTTCATGCTCTTCCTCGTGGGCGCCTTTGTCTTGTCGAGCCGCTCCACCCCCTCCATCCCGCGAGTGTCCGAAGACGTCCGTGCCGAAGCCGCTACGCTACTCGAGAACGTCTTCAAGGACGCCGGCATCAACGAGGCATCCAATACCATGAACGCCGTCGCTCCTCAGCCTTCTGGCGGATCGTGGGTGGACAACTCTGCCGTGTCCATGGGTGACTCGATGGGCGGCGTCGTGCCCTCGATGCTCGGCCAACTCGGTGACTCGCTCACCCAGCCCACCGACGAGCAGGCCAACGAGCAGCTCTTTGGCCTCTCGGCTGCCCAATACAACGGCGTCAACTCTCAGGACTTCCTCAACAACGCCCCCGAGCGCTCCACGAGCCAAGGGCGCAAGAACCTCGCTGACGCCCTCGCGGCGATGCGGAGCACGAAACAGTCTGCGGCTGAGGTTTATACCAGATCTCTCCTTTGGGACCAAATCCCCAGCGAAGTCGTCAGGAACTTTGCCAAAATGGTGTCGGAAGGCAACAGCGCCAAAGCTGGCGCCAATGAATAACGAAGACAACAAGACGAAAAGCGATCATCACATTCAACGACTCTAAACTCCTTAGCGCGCGCGCACCCACACATACACGTATACACATACACCAAAAAAAAAAAAAACACTCCCCCATTCATCTTTTTGGAATTGTCTCTTCTTCTTAACCGAAGCTCGTCTTACACTTCTACCGCTCCCGCGGAACAAAACATCTACCCAGACAATGTTGCTCACGCACCAAACAAAACCTCTTTTTACCGCCCACGGTCGAAGCTCTTCGGACATATTTATTCTTTACCCCCTTTTTGGTTTTTATTTTGTGTTTTCGTTTTGATTTGGGAATATCCCGCATTTCCTCTCGGTATTTAGCAAGCGAGCGAGCATTCTTGAAATTATGGTTTGATATCACTGTGTTTTTTCACATATCTAGTTTGGTATCTACTGCTATTTCAAGGCGAGGCCGGGGGTCGTGAGCGGGCGATTGGCCGGGATAAAGGAGCACGGGACGGCCAGCCTTTTCCGACGTTTGTACAATGGGAAATGGAAGGGGGCGGTTGACTTTGGTAACGGGATGGAAGGAGGGCCAGTGGTTTATCGGAGGAGAGCAGGTCTCACAAATTATGAGGGACGTCATCTCACAAGGAGGGAGAGGAGGCATGGTGTTTGGACGGGACTGCGAATTAGTTTCTTTTTTTCCTTTGTTTTCAGTCTTATTTCTTTTGTGGAAAGGAGGCCGGCAACAGCAGCAGCAGCAGCAGCAGCAGCAATGGGCCGCGCACAGTTACAGATTGTTTTTTATTTGTTTTGTTTTTTGTGGACGAGAAACGAGAGAGCGTCTCGCGACGAAACGTGGAAACGGAAATGAGTCGAAACGAATCTCATGAATCAATGACAATCAAACGAAGCGAAATATCATCACTGCTCTTCGAAAGCGCCTTTTTTGTTTCTTTATCTCAACATCCATCAATAATGTCCAGTATTTCTTGCTTAGCTCCCGCAATACCTCAGCACGCATACATACATGCTCACGAACCAAACGGACAGCTAGCACCGAGAAGAAAGGCTTTGTTTCGTTACTCGGGTTGGACGAGCAGACAGGGCCAGCCTGTCGTTGCTTCGATACGTTTCTTTACTAGGTAGCTCTCTCATAGGGTGCGCGCCTTTTCCTATTCGTGTAGCTAGTACTACTACAACTATTACTATCCACTACTCTGTCTTCGCAAATGCCTAAAAGACATGGTTATGGACGGACTACATCAGCAAACCCACCGCTTGTTCCCCCCTCCCCGCATGACTTGTTCAGGCCGTTATGTGACATTGCGACTGTCACGATGGGGAAGGCAGATGACACCGGGTGTCCCCCTCAAAGTGGGAAGGCTAAAAAAGAAACCCAGCGTCGTATTGCCCATCTTTTTCTCTCTCTGGGGCCCCGTTGCTGTGCGTCGCCGATCGTTGAGCCTGCGGGAGGGGGGGGGGGGTAGAGCAGGGGTGCGTGCTTCTTCCCAAAAGACCGAAGACGCCAGGCGGCTAGACCTGAAAGTCACAGGGGGGCGAGAGAGCGCGAGAGCGCGAGAGAGATGGACTGGAGCGGGCGGGATGGAGGCGACGGCCGCGGTAACATGTTCATTGGGAGGAAAGAAAACACCAACATGGTACAGACGACGGCGATGTACGGATATGGGGCGAATGAGAGAAACCGTCTATCAAAGAACTATTGGCGTGTGCGTTGCGGTCTATCTCCCCCACCCTACGTGATAAGACGATGGGGTGCCTATTGGACGTCCCAGAGTATTTTTTGCCATGTTTGTTCTCCCGGTTTCCGAGAGGGAGGGGGGTTTGTAAGTGGAGGGGCCATATGTGTGTGTGATGTGGTGGTGACTGGGCTTTTCCCCAATGTCTAAAAGGGCAACCTGATTTTTGACCAGTGAGGTGCGAGAGAAGTACGTGAGTGACCTGCGTCACCTTCCGGGAATAGGTAGCAGTAAGAATTTCGCGGGAAAGGTGGGGAGGATTCTCCTAGAGAGGGTCACTCGGGCAGGCAAAGGTCACCTCGGTTTTGGGAGGAGGGGGGGGGGGGGGGGGGGGGGGGAGGCGATGCTCACGTCGTCGTCCGCCCCCACCCGCCGTGTTTACGTTTTCCGAGGTTCTGGATTGGTTGATAATCCGGGGTTGCGGGTGTTGTGATGCCCATTGTTGACTGTTCTTCTTATTGGCAGTATGCGGATTCGGCGCGGCGCGCGACGAGGTAGGCTGAGCCCGTCAGGTTGGCGGCATGCGGGTAAGAGAGCCGGGGGCCTTGCGATCCGGGGGGTGGGAACTTTGGGAATAACAGACCATCTTTACACTAGTGGAGGGAAGGGGACTGGGGAGGGGAAGACAAGACAATAGAGCTGACGAGAGAATGGGATTGTTCGGAGCTTTGGAGCTTCATAGCTCGGGAAGGGGGTAGGAAGGAGCTTGTGCGTAGCGTCGTCGTCTTCTGTCTTTTGGCGGGTGAAATGGAGAAAAAGAAGGGGAGAGACGAGGAGGGTCAAGCCACACTAGGCTCGTACGCGCACGCTAAGAATGAGACGGTCGGGCGGTGCGGAGGATGGCTGTGGGGGGGTTGGAAAGTTGTGCCTGTCTGTCTATGTGTATTTTAGTCTCGTTTTCCCGGAATGCTGGAAGAGGCGCTGATGACGGATGAGCTCCTTCGGATCGCGAAATCATGGCCCGAGACGGGGCGATAGGGAAACGAGTGGACGATGGGGTTTTTCGAGATACTATGCACTCCCTCTCGGGCATTTACGAACTTGGATGAGATGCCAAGATAATATCGCACTGAGATGGGATTTGGGAGGGTAAGACGACAGGCAGACGCACACACACACACACACACACACACACACACCATCATCATCATCCCCTTATGGCAGAGGGGCATACAGGCAAGAGACAGAGGGGTGTGGCTCATTGCGTTGCGTTCATTGGGAGGGGGTTTGCATGTCGCGACGCAGAGACGATAACCCGTCTTTGGGTGGTCTGCGTGTCTCAGACACCTCGAGAGGCCGCATGCTTGAGCTCGCGCTCACGGGAGCGAGGGCGTGCTGCGCGGCGATGGCATGTCGGAAGCATGACATGCTGCTTTCTTTCTTCCTCTCTCTCTCTCTCTCTCTCTCTCTTGTCCGGATCTACTTGCTCCCGCTGTACGTCTGTCATGGTTTGCATGTCGCCGCCCCCGTGTGTGTGCCGGGTGTAAGTCGTTTTGTCGGGTTGCTCTCCCATGCATGAATGTGTATCTGTGTGATAGATGACATGCGGCAAGTCATCTTAGCCTCGCTCTGGCTATCCCCTCCCTTCACCAAAAAGCAGCATCCATAGGAATCAACTGCGAACTCGGGGGGATACTAAACGACTAAGGCAAGGTAGAACTCTACGATGAACGCCCGGTGACGAAAAGTTGACTCCTCGGCGCGCCGCGATCGTACGTCGTGAGCATCCCGCCCCTTGAGAGCGTTTAGTTACCGAGGGACACGCAACTTAAGCCGTCAGTGAAGAGACGGTCTGGTGGCCAAAAGGACGGCCCCCTCATGCCGCTCGTTCACCCTGCACGCACTACCCGCTTCCGCTCACCTCGTAGGCCGGATCGTGCCAAGGCAAGGGTCACGATCAGGTGAGAGCAGTCATGATGCAAAGCTTTGAGTCGGCGTTTATCATGCAAAGTTCGGATGTCGTTCATCTTTCTCTCTCTCTCTCTCTCTTTGTCTCTCCCCGTCACTTTCCGGAGAATCACCTGCGCGATCGAGACCGACGGAGTCCGGTTCCGGGCCTAAGGTGAGGCCAAGGTGAGCCTAAGTGCAAGAGCGCAAGATTTTGCTGACGTTGCACCCGCTCATTGGGCCCCATGCTCTAGCTCTCGTGAAGGGACACTCAGTTCTGCCTAGAATATACGCTACATAATCCAAGTCTGCTAAAAAAAAAAAAAAGAAAAAAAAAAGACCCTTGTCCCGTCACGATTGCAACTCTCCCCGTCCCTCGTCCGCTCAACAGACGAACGACTGCGAAATGGGTGACAATCTGACACCGAAACGGTCGAGAGACGAGATATCCATCGACGGCGCCAGGGATCAGAATATGCAAAGCATTACGTTCCGCCAGTCCGCCACGCGATTCATCACGCCTGGAGAGCTCGCCACCCCCGGTCTCCTACGGTCTGGTTCTCTCCCCCTCGCCCTCGCCCTCGCCGCATTCTTGTGAACTAAAGCACCTGCTACTGCATCTATTGGAGAAATCTCATCCGGGAGATACTCTTCCCGACGCATCGGCCGCATTACGTATATCCGTCATCACGACTCAGGCCTTCCTTACTCCACATCCTCGGCTCTTGGGGCATCAACTAGGTTCGAATGCATACCGCTTCGGGCTGGCACGCGACGGAGGACTTGACTCCGTGTAGGAAACGGTTAGAAGAAAGGGGGGGGGGCATTGACTTAGGAAACGGTACGAGTTGTTCTCTCCTCCCCCGACTCCCTAGGAAGACGTCACTGGCCCTGGTCTTCCGCACAAAGGCAGCACACGCGAGACTCCCGCGTTATCGCCAGGAATGCAGGACGACGGCAGTGTCTCACCGGGGGTTGCTGTCCCACCGAGCACACCGTCCCTCGGTGTCTCCCTCCTTCAAACCTTCTGCAGCCCTCATGGAGGGACCGCGGCGACCCCTCCGTGCAGATGAGCCATACGCCCCATCTGTGCCCCTGAGTCCACGGGAACTTGCAGGTAGGTTCGGAGGAGAGAGGAATAGAGCAGAGACTCTTACTCGCGTCGCAAAGGGCCACACAACCCGAGGACGCAGGTCTAGAGAGTCCCCGCGTGCGCGTCGTCGATATGACTCAGTCGTGGAACGGCTTCTAAAAGCCCCTCTCTTCCTCCTTCTCTCCCATATTCCTCTCGGGGGGGGGGGGGCGATGTGACAATGTGACGATGGGACGGCGAGTTCGTGAGATTGTAAGACGTCGGGAGGGAGCCCTGTCTCGGACCGGCCGAGAACAGACGCCGGACGTCTCAGGGGGAGGTCCACTCCCGGGTGCCGATGATTGCCTATTCCGTCTCCGCCCCCGGCCGGACTACTCAACTCAAAATAAAATAAAAGGCAAGGTAGATCTCAACTCGTATTATTGACTGTGGAACATCCGGCATGGCGACGAGCAACCCGTTTAAACAACAAATAGCAAGGGAAACAGAGGGCAGTAGCGCTTCCCTCCCGGTCCTATTGATAACTCCTCGGCGTACCTAAGCAGTGAACCTCCCACAACCACTCTACTCAAGACGAGCTGTATGTGCGCGCGCGCGTGTGTTGTGTGTACGTGTGTGCGTGGCTCAGCCTGCAAAGGAAAAGTCAGCTCAGCGCGGCATGGGTCCAAGACAGGGCCCTGAACCGGTCCGCTACAGCTGCCTGCTCTCCTCTGTCTTGTCTTCACTCCTTCCAGCTCCCCACAACACGCGAGACCTGCAGGCCCGTCGGCTTACCCACGGTGCACAGCATGAACCAAAGAACCCCGCGCTGCACATGGGTCTATTGGCCATCCATTCGCTGTCGTCCGTCTGCGTCACCCGAATTGCGATCTCCGTCCTCGCCATACAATTATTCAAGAGTCGCTCGAAAGGGGGCGACGGGAAAGGAGGGGCCAAAGAACAAACAGGCTCCTTTTCTCACGCTGCTGTACTCTATACTCTGTACCGCATCCAACTACCGCAATGCTTTTCAGCGCGATTCAGGGATGGCGGCCAGGGAGGGCGCATCCGCCGTGCTGTGTGACGATCTTGCGCGTCGGTGTCACCGCGCGGCAGGAAGAAAGGGAGTCGCCGACGGGACTGCACGAGGCCGCCGTCCGCACACACCCGTTTCGAGTATGCGACGCCGTGTCACCGATGGTTCGGCCGTCCTACGCACACGTAGGTAGATAGCCTCCCCCCCCTCTCTGGCGACTTCCACCCGTTGTGTCTGCTACTTCTTGTCTTTGCCCGCATCCGGGTCGTACTTCTCCTTCCAGATCCTGTTGAGAGGGCTGTCGTCAGTCTTCGTGTTACGGAGCGTGGTAGTTAGATCACACTGGCGCCAGATCACAGGGCAATGGTGCCAGGAACGGAATACAAAGAGGGGAATGGGCAAGGGATCGCGATGTGCACCACTCGGAAAGCGGCATCGAGACCCGGGGTATCTGCGCTGAAGGGCTGCGGTGCAGCGCAGTACAGCTTGCAGCAGCAGGTAATTGCGTGCAGCTCTGAAGTTTACTGTCATCCAAGAGGATGAAAGCAGGGCGAGCTGCCGCGCCAAGGGACGGGAGACCTCGTGAGCCTATCGATGTTGCAGCATGAGAGTCATCCGCGACAGGTGCTACAGCCCTCCTCCCCCACAGTGATGCATACACCAAACCCGGCTTCTGGGGAAACCCCAACGAAGCCCGTGGGATAGAGCAACGGGCTCGACTTACCAGGAGTTGCCTAGTGTTTTGTTGCCGTTTTTTTCGGCCAACCGGTAGTAACGGGCTGCTGCGAACTGGGACATGTTGTCAGCCTCATGTGATGGAATTGAGCATGCGCCTTGCGCGGGTGCCGATTGGCGACCGCTTTTCATGGCCGCTGTGTTGATGCCCAACCCCAACCAAGCAGCTTTGCTGACGACCCGAAATAGTTATCAACCAGGCATCCACGCTCATCCCATGACATATGCGCTTGTTGACGCAAGCTTCACATAATCTGGGGCTGCGGAGGCTGATGCTGTTCTCGCTCAGGGGCCAAGCTCCAGCTCTTGGTTTGCCGACTCGGACATACGTATCATTACGAAGGAACGGGCGCCATTTGACGAAACGTACCTTATCCTTTTTGCAGCCGAAGCCCTCGAGGTAGCACCAGGCGATTTCATTCATGGCGTCTGAGAAGAGCGAGGCTGATTAGCGTACCAAATATGTTTGCATTGGGCCTCGACGCCCAGGAACGAATCATCGGGGCATACTCACCAGTGTCTCCAAGGTTCGCCGCCGTTTCATAGTACTGCCGTGGGATGTCAGTTCTAGCCGCTCAGGTATACATACATACGACTTCGGGGACGTTCTTTCGCCCTTCAATGTTCTAAACATGATGCAATCTCACCTGCTTGGCCGCGATTGGGTCTTTCGGGGTGCCCCAGCCGTGCCTGAAGGAGTTCGCCAGCTCGAAGATGGCCAGAACGAGCTCGCCCTTGGCAGCGCCGCCCTTCTTTAGGCCGGCCTTCAACGCCATTTGCTCGACGCTTGCTGCATTCGATGCCGCCGCTGAAAGGTACTTGATGGCCCCTTCTGGATCAGGCTCGCAGCCCCAGCCGTGCCTGCCAACAGCCCCTGATTAGTACCCGCGTCATTGAAAACCAAAGCACCTGACCATCGTGGCACCTGTAAATCGTCGCCAAAGTCTCCGACGCAATGTGATCGCCCGGCGAGCCGTAACGCTCGCGCATGTGAACCATCCCATAGGTGCGGAGAGGCAAGATCAACGTTGCCGCGTCGAGCCCGGGCCAGTCCAGACCAAAGCAACTCACCTTAGAGCGAGACCGTATAGAAACTGGCTGAGGGTGTTGTTCGCCCCTTTCGGATCAGCCAGACGGGCAAACATGGCCGTCGACTTCTCGAAATCCCCCGCTTCGTGCAGCCGGATGGCCTCTTGGATGTTCTCGTCTATGGCCGGGGACGAAACCGCCGCGCTCAGAGACCGCCCCCTTGTCATATTCCCAGGCGCCTTATCGGCTGCCGGGGTCTCAGGCCTGCTCTTGTTCGCCGACGCCAGGATCGTCGCGCGCTTCTCCCATTCCAGCTCGTCTTGTTCGCCCTCGGCCGTGGTTATGATGTCGGGTAGGTTCTGCGGGACGTTGTCAGACGAGGCGGGTGAGCGGCTGAGGTGCAGCCGTTCCGACAACCGTCTCCCATCTTTCCTGGTGGACGCCGTACTCGCTTGCGATGAGGCGGAGGCGCTACGCGATCGGCTGCCGAAGAAAACATCGAGACTGCGCCGGGACTTCTGGCCGCCGACGCTTTCCTTGGGGTTCAGGAGCTGATCCTTACTTTCACCCTTCGGTTCGCTCGGGGGGTGGATGACTTCCTGTGAATGGGTATCGGATCGGATGAATTTGAATTCGGGGGCGGCCAGTCTGTCTACGGCATCCTGGCTGCTAGTGTCGCCCTGCTCGAGGTGGTCCTTTTTCTTGAGGATGTCGCGTAAACCCATGATGACGTCTGACGGTTAGTGCGGTCCCGATGGACTGGTATTAGAACTGCAGCAAAGGTAGGAGGCAAAAACACAAGCAAGAAGGAGAAAAATGGATGTATCTGGTCGGAAAAGAGGCAACATCAAGTCATGAGGAAAGGAGGCTCGGTTAAGTTGGTGACGGGCCCCATCACATGTGGTGCAATCCGCAGCTTGGAAAGAACAGCTGTATGGTACAGTGCCGGTCACCAAGGGGCGGAGCAGACGGCGGTGCACTTCAAGGACGCGAACCCCTCCAACAAGGTCACCCTCGGGGATCCGTTTAGCGTCTCGTAAGCGTCTGGCCCGAGAACAAAGGGCTCTCAGTCACCACCAAAAGCTACGTCTGTGGCGCTGACCCCCGATTCAATGGGAGGGGGGGGCGCCGTTCAAGTAGATTCGAGTAATGACAAGAGATGTCCTTGAGATGCTCATGTCAGCGCAAGCAAAACAATGACATCGGATGGCCAGGTAAACTCAGGAGGTTTACAGGGGGGGCGAAAAAAAAAAAAGACCTTGGGATGAAGGATGGCGGGGTAAATTTAAATTGATCTAATTGAGACGGCACCAACCCAGGCAGATGAGGGCCGGCCCGCACGCCGAAATGATGCTCGGGCAAGGTCAAAATTTTTTGGAGGCTTTTGTTAATTTTACCAATTTCATTCTCACCAATTACAACCTATAATCAAACGCTGATCGAAATACATCACTTCTCACTATTGTTCGCCGTGATGAAATCTTGTTCCAATGTTTCTCTTTTTGTCTCTATCCTTCTATAACTGTTCTGCTTCAGCAAGCATGGTATCAATGCTCTCTAGTCGTTTCTTCTTTTCCGTGGGTATCGTTCGTTCTTCTCCCCGGTCGTTCCAGACGCCCGCCAAAAAAAAAGGAGACTCGGGATCTCCCTAGCCTGGACTCCCACTTGGAGTGGATAGCAAACATGTCAGTAAAAAGAGATAAACCGAAACGGTCTTCTCCATAGGTGGCACGAGATCACGATCAGAAAGAGATGAAGTCCTTCTGGACCTTGAAGTCAGTATCATCACCAACGCCGTCGGTGATAAACTCCTCAACCTCGTCCGAGTCCACATCGTCGCTGTCGACGGACTCGGCATCGCTCGACAGATCCCCCACCTCGTCCTCGGACGTGCGCTTCCGAAGGACGCTTGCCCTCTCGCGGTGAAGAAGCTTACAGCCCTTGTTCTTACACTTGCCCGTGTTGCTGAAGTCGGGGCACTCGAAGACATGCCGCTCTTCGCACTCGTCTCCCTTGTCGCAGTAGCCGTACATACCAAACGAACGGCAGACCAAGGCACCTGGGGACACACTAGAGTGAGCATAGGGGCAGTTGGGATTCGCACAGTTGCCCTTGATGAAGTGAACGCATGTCGGGGTGCGTTGGGGCGTCAAGTCATGGGAAAGATCACAAGACTCCCCATTGGCGCAGTTCCCTTTGTGCAGAAGTTCTCGGCAGACGGCAACTCTCGAAGCATCATGGACATATCGGCAGGCCGGGCCCTTGGCGCATGAACCTAGATTGAAAATCGACGTGGTTAGTGGTGTCCAGTACTCATACCCACATGAGTAAGAAATCGTCCAGTCTGTTTGAGCGGATAACGGGTGGGTAGCCGGATGAGATTGTGAATGAAATACCAGTCAGCGAAAACATGCTGCAAGGCACGTCGACCTTTTTGACGCCGTTTTGGCTGAGGAAGTAACTAAAGTTAGCGCTTGTCGACCACGAAAAGGACGATCTTACCGTTGGGCTTTGACGACACCGGCTCGGTACAGATTACCGGTCTTGCTTCGGTGAAACTTGACGCCTCCGACAAAGGCGACCTTCGGCGTCGCGCTGACGGGATGGAGATCTCCTATGAGACTGTGAGTGTACCCTGCCTGGGAGAAGAGACGTGGCGACGCACCCGACACCTTGATGAGCTTGCTCCCGCTGTTGGCGACGCGGAAACGAATGCCTTGAATCTCAACCTCGTGATTGCCTGTAGCTGTGGCGTTAGTGGGGGTGGGCGGCCCTCTTGCCTGGCCTCCGTAGCGATGGAAGTGGTTGGCAAGCTGCGACTGCTCGCGCGCATCCTGCTGGCGGTTTTTCTGCTGCCGCGATGCCTCGATAGCTTTGACGTGCGCTTCGTTCTTCTTCTCGTAGACGGCCGAGTTGATCAACGATCTCTGGCCGCGGGTGTTTTTGGAAACCCAAGAGCCGGATGAGCCCGCTGAACCCGATGTCTCGGGCGTGGGCGGGTCGGACGGCGGCGTTTGCGTTCCACCGTTGTTGTTCAGTACCAAGGATCGGTGGCGAAACCCCGAGGGCCCTCGGGCTGAGGGGTAAGGCTCGACGCGATGCTTGTGGGGGAAGCCGCCGTGTCGGTAAGTGTTGTCTACGTCGTGTAAGCGTCGGGACGCGCCCTGAGGAGTAGTGGACATACGCCGGTTGTAGGAGGCCTGGTTGCTTGGGACCGATTGTACGCCAGCTTGCTGAGCCTTGTGAAGGTTGATCTTGCCTATTTGCCACCAGGTTAGAATCAGCGTGGTTTTTTCTGTTTATTGGTCATGAGATGGTACCAGCAAGCTGGCCGATCTTGGCCAGCAATTCTTGTTCCTCCTGAGAGGGCATTTTCTTCTTCTGATAAAGTCGCCTAGTATCGCAAGGCCAAGAGTGGTGGGTTTGCCGAAAGAATTACTGCTATTGCGATCGAAGGTCTTGTGTGTTGTTGGAGGGTAAAAGATGAGATCACAGTACCTACAGTGAGAGGGAAACGCTTTGACTTTACTCCCCCATCGGGGGGGGAGGGCAAGTGGAGACAGGCACATAAAGACCCACTTCCAAAAGATCCACCAACCAATCCCAACCAAGAATGGTTTCTACAAGGCTGAGAGAGAGAAAGTATGGGAAGGAGCTTGCTTTCTTTTGACTTTTGTGAAGATCCGACCATCTCCGGAATATCGAGCGTTGATATCTGGTTCAGAAGAACATTTAGTCTTGAGCGCTGCACGTAGGGGAATCTCCACGTCACAAAAAGACCTATCCCGAAGCCATTGTGGACCGATAGGACCTTACTGGGCAGCTCAAGACGCGATTCGGCCCTTGACGACCAACACAATCAACCCCGACCGCTCCATTAGCCAAAGCGCCATTCGAGGAAACCAGCAGGGCACCATGGCGTCATGGAATCTCTTGGATGACAAGGAGGAGCAGGAGCTGCATAAGACGCGACTGGTCAACATCGAAGAGAAGCCGTTCAAGCGAATCACCAAGAGACTGGTGTCCATCACCACCATCGCAAACTCCCAACTAGAACAACAACAACCCACCCCGCCGCCCGAGGACGCCAACGGCGAGGGGGAAACCAACGGCGAGACGAAACAGGAGGCCGCCGCCAAGACCCTCCGCGAGATCGACCAGATCAAGGACGACCTCACGCTCGACTTCGCCGCCTTTGACAGCAGCATCGCCCGCCTGCAGTTCCTCCTCGACGCCAACGTCCGCGAGCGCGAGCGCTACAAGGCCGACCAGCAGCGTATCCTCGAGGAGTGCCAGACCGTCCGGGCCAACAACGCGCGGCTGCGCGAGCAGCTCGAGGGCGCCAAGGCCACGCTCGCCCAGCGCAAGGAGTACGACAAGCTCGCCAACGCGCTCATGGCCAAGGGCCTGCGCCCGCGCGTGGAGCAGGAGTCGAACCTGAAGAAGCTCGAGGAGGAGATCCGCGACCTGGAGAAGGAGAGCGAGACGTACGCCGTCACCTGGCGCGAACGCCGCGACCAGTTCAGCAAGATCATGGACGAGGGTATGCTGCTGCGCAGGCAGATCCGCGACGAGAAGGAGGAGGTCGAGAGGCGCGAGGGCATGAACGAGGACGGCGAGGAGGACGGCGAGGCGTCGAGGGGCGGGCAAACGCCCCGGCACGTCTCCAGCGGCAACGTCACGCCGCACCCGGACAGCGGTGCGGCGCCGAGATCGGCATCGGCGCTGGACGGCCAGTCGGAGGAGCAGGCGGACGGTCTCAAGCCGCGGCCGGATGGCACCGGCAGCTTCTCGCGGTCTGGCAGCGCGGTCCCGAGCCAGAGCGGCACGCCCCACCCCCAACATGATGATGATGACGACGAGATTGAAGAGGGGGAGGACGTTGAGATGGATGATCAACAGGATACTCAAATCACTTCCGGAGGCGACACGCCCCGTATCACGGTGGATGCGCCCGATAGTATGGAGGTTGACAACTAGACATGGGAACCGTAACGGACGGCCCCGGAGAGGCTCATAGATAGTTCAACTGAGATACCCATTAAAAAGCAGCTCGTCGGAACTTGCTTCATCACGCTTGCCCGTCACCCGGCACAGCGCGATCGCTAGACCTGTCTTATTTTTTTGTTGATACGCGGCAGGGGAAAAGAAGAAGAAACAGAGAAAGCATAAGGGGAACCAAAACCGCATCAGGCCGAGCCGGTGGTGTCGGTCACATAGGTCTTCTCCTCCTTGCCCTTGGCGAGCGCCAGCTTCGCCGTCTCGACCTCCTCGGGCGCCGCGCCGCCGCTCTCGGCGAGGGCGATCTGCTCCTCCAGCTTGGCGGTCGCGTCCTCGACGCGGGTGCGCAGGGAGGGGAAGACCTTTTGCGTTTCCTCCACGGCGCGTTTCTGGGGTGCGGGCTCGTTAGCATCTTTTTTTTTTTTTCCTTTTCTTTTATTTAATATCACTTTTTGTCCGTCCGAGGCAAACAAATCACGGCAGACGACGCTAGACAGAGCGGTTTAGGCGTGAAGGGTAAAAGTGAAAAAGAAAACAAACGAAGAAAAAAAAAAAAAAGGAGGGAGGGGAAGGGCCACACGTACCAACTGCTTGAGCATGTACTCACGGTTCCCGTCCTCGTCGGGCTTACCCTCGTTGATCTCAGCCTCGAGCGTGGCGACCTTGGCCTTCTGCTGGATGAGCTCCTTCTCATAGGAAATCTCCTCCTTGAGAAGCCGGGTGACCGAGAGGGTCGCGACAGTGAGTTGGGAAGGGGCCGGCATGATGTTGTTGATGTGCGTGTCTTTTTCTTCTTCTTCTTTTTTGGCTTTTCCTTAAAGTCTTGGTGGGGTCTTGGATCTTTGTGATGATGATGGTCGAGATGGTGGTGCTCTGTGCGAAACCGTCTGACGGTTGGGTAGTTTCGTCGGTGGGGTGTGGGTACCGCTTGGGAACGAGTTCTTCCGTTGGAGATTGCGTGTATGCCGCACCGGGTTGTATCCTGCTTTTATTTAATACACGGGATCCCCGGCCGTTCTCTTTGCTGCTTGGGCCGGCTACGTCAAAGTTGCAGAACAGGCTGGGTTAACTGGGTGCCTTGGAAGCCACATCATTATGGTGGGGGTGTTTTCCCACCGGCGGGGTTGCACACCGATACGTTCCCCCTTCCCCGGCAACCTTAGCTCAGCTCGGAGCCGCGTCCCGCTCTGTGCAGCTTCAGAGGAACACCTACAAGTAGTTATGACCGAAGTTCGGCAAAGCCTTGATTTGGGGCTGTTTCAAAACTCACTCCCGACAGGCACCCATTCCAACATCTCTGCTCTGCCAGGAACCGCAGGATGGAACCAGCAACCTCGAGAGTCACCATCGGAGTGGTGTCCTCGCCGCGCCACGGCCAAGACCGCAGAGGCAACATTTTAGGAAGGCCTGAGACCAGGGCTGCAACTCCATAGGTAGGCCCCCGCTGAAGAAACGGCCGTCATTGGCTCCTGGAGCATAATCGGACTTGGGCTTAAGATGGCTCCTCTGGATTTTCTGGCTCTCAATGGGAGGAGGCACTTATCGAATATGATTTGGTGGTGTCAGTGTTATCAAAACCTCTGTTTAAGTGAATGCCGAGGGAGGCTTATAAAGTTTCCGTGTACACAATTGAGATGACAGCAAAGTCAAGCACAATAAACAGTGAACGAATGTGATTATTATTTGTGTACTACTATACTATCTAGAAGAAACGCCGAGTGCGGCCTCGTTGCAGAAGGTTGGCCCTCATCCTCACCGCTACACTATCGCAAATTTGTGTAGTCTTTTTTTTTCCTGAAAGTGCCCAATCATATTTTCCATAGCGACTGTGAGGTACAACCTTCCCCCCCAACAACAAGTGTAAGGGGGTCCCCAAGTCAACCAAGAGGGTTGAAGAAAAAGAAGAAGAGGATATCGCTTGTGAAATCAGAAAAAGAGGTATACGAACACCAAGAACCCCGAGTCAAGAGAAGTGAAGTCATGTCTTTGACAAAAAGAAAGCTTAGACACCAGGAGTCTTGAAGCCTGGGACGTTGGGCCACTCGCCCAGGCGGGCGGGGTCACCGCCAATGCGGACGTAGACGCCGACAGCAGGGATGCCGCCGTCGAGAACGAAGAACTGGTACCACCCCGGAGGAGCAATACCGGGGCCGGGCGGCGCGGTGACAGTGCATTGGGTAGGGCCACAGCTCACGGCGGGGAAGATTGTACGGGCGCCCATCGAGTTGCCGTGCGTCGAGGACACGGAACCAAGGAGAGACACCTGGATGTCGCCGTTGACGGGAGCATGGCCGAGGCTGAAGGTGTATGTAGTACCGTAGGTCCAATCAGTCACGGGAAGAGTGAATGTAGGGCGCTGCTTCTTGCTGGTCAGGTAGGGAGGGTTGAAGACCTCGACACGGTACTCCTGAGGGTTGACACCATCTTCGGGGTCGGATCCACTGACAAGAACACGGCCGTCGAGAAGGGTGATGGACTCGGAGTGGTAAAGACGGGCAATGGTGGTGTTGGCCATGACCGTGATGCGCTGGCCAATTGGCTTCCTGGGATCGTACAGGAGAGCGTTGAGGTTGGGTCTTGTGGCAAGACCGAAACCGGCAACACCTTGCTGAGCGCCGTTGTTGATCAGGTATGTACCGTCAGGAAGAGGAGCGATGCAGGAGATGACACGGGCCGAAGGCATACGCTCGAGCACCCACTGGGGGTTGGCACCCTCCGGCTCGATAGAAACACAGTTATCCAAGGCATATCCAGGGCCCTCGGTAGAGCCACCGCAGATGAGAACGCCGAGCGGGTCGGTGTAAGGGGCGTGCTGAGGCAGAAGAACGCCAGTGCCCTCGAGGGGGTAGGTACGACCAGCCATGGGGTTGCCCACGGAACCGGGAATCGCAGGAAGAACCGTCTTGGTGTCGAATGTGACCTTGTCCAAGATTCTGGCCTCGTTCCAGTAAGCAACAAAGATGTTCTCACTAGGGAGCACGGCAACGAAGGGATACAGGTTGTTGGGGTCGGTGCGCGCGAGCCAGTCCATTCTGAGAGGCGGGGAGCCGGTAAAAGGCAGGACCTCAATGGTAGGCACAGCTGCACCGTTGGAGCCCTCCTCGCCTCCAATAACGAAGATGGAGCCGTTAGCCATGATCATGGCGGAGGGGTACCAGCGGCCATCCTGCATGCGGAGATGCTCGACATCCTCCTGCCAGTCGTTGGTGCCAGCGACGCCAGGCTTGCCATCGGGCCAGTAAAGACGGACACCGTAGGTAGAGTCACCAGACCAACCACCAAGGTTAAGTTGGCGGCCTGCCTTATCGGGAAGAGTGATGCCGGCAGAGCAGAAGACGTCGGTCTTGACGTGCATAGGTCTCCACGACTTACTAATGTCCGGGACGAGTGACAGGTCGAGCTCGTAAGCGCCAGTGGAGTTGGGCGGTCCAGTACCAAACTTCTCGAGGAAAGTCACCTTGCCAGTGATGGTCTCCATGGTCATCAGGGGAATGCAGACACCACCGATAAGAAACTCGTAGGACCCTCCCGTGGTGCCCTCCGTACCAAAGTCCCACGAGTAGAGAGGCTTGCTGCCGGTCCAATAGTACGTGGAGAGACGAGCGCCGCCACCGCAAATGGCGCTTGCATTGCCGGGACAGACAATGTTGCACTGTGTTTCAGGGACGAAGTTGACCGGGGGGTTGGCGGATACGATGTTGGCCGGATCACCGCAGTAGCACTCCTGGCCGTACTCGAGACCAGCCGCCGCGTAACCAAATTGGGAGCACTTGTTCAGGCACACGGTCGCCGTGTTGACGCCTGGGAGGATGAGCTGCCACTTGAGAGGGCGCTGCGTGCCCTCATAGGAAAGGCAACCTTGGTAGGTCCAGCTGTTATTCAAACCACCTGTTTGGACAACAGGGGGCTGGTAGACCGTGGGAGTGCCCTTGGAAATGATGGTCATGCGGTTGGGACCACCGCACATCTGACTAGAGTCGCCTCCACAGGGAGTATTGCAGGTGGTGGGATCCGAAGCAACAGCACCGCCGGCGTAGATGGCATTGCCGCAGAAACACTGCGTGTGATACTCGGCACCGGCAACTGTGTAGCCTGCGGCGGAGCATTTTTGGGCGCAGGAGGCAAGCGTCATGTTGGGGTCGTCTTGAAGCTGGTTGGGGAGGATGCGGCCGTTCAAGTTGTCGACCCAGCAGCCTTGGTTTGACCAGCCAGTAGGCAAGCCGGTACCGACGGGGACTCCCGATGTGGTTGACGTAGCGGAAGGTCCAGAGGACGAAGAAGGCTGGGTGGTATCGCCAATGGTGTAGACAGACAGGCGGTTGCCAGCTCCACAGTACTGGAACTGGTTGCCCATACACGTCATGGAGCACTCGCTGGCGGGAGCAGAGACAGAGCCGGCATTGAACGAGTTGCCGCAATAGCACTCGCGAGAGTACTCGACGCCGAAGAAGGTGTTGCCGGCGCAGAAATTGGCGCAACTCTCCAATGTCATGGTGTCGGAGGCATAGGTCTTGACGCTAAGCGCACGGATGTTAGTTGCTTCGGTCTGACATCCGTACCACTTCCAGTTGCCGACGGTTGGTGGCTGGCTGAGGACAGTAGCGGTAGGGGCCGCGGACGAGGTCACTACGGGGTTGGCGGAAGCGACGGCGCTGGGTGTGGCCGCGGGGGCGGAGGTGGCCGCAGGGGTGGAGGTGGAGGTGGCCGGAGGTTGGAACTTGTGTTGGAAGTCGTAAACATTCAGACGGTTGGGACCACCACAGTACTCGGAGGAGTTGCCGTTGCAAACCATGTTGCAGCCATCGACGGCCGGAGCACCACCATTGGCGAAGTTGTTGCCGCAGTCTACCAAATGTTAGAGACGCTCACCGAGACTTGCTGTACTGCAGTTTCAACTTACAGCACTCTCCGGAGTATTCGACACCGGCCAGGATGAAGTTGGCAGCGGCACACGCGGCGGTGCAGCTGGCGACGGTCATCTGGCTGGCAGGAATGGTGCCTACACCGTAGGTGAGGGCGCGGCCCGTAGTTCCCTCCCTGCAACGATGTAAGCTTTCAAGCCCCGGGGAGCAGAGCCGCTGGGAGTTCAGGAGCTTACGCATAGCACCCAATGGAGCTCCAGTCACCGACGCCGGGGTTCACCGAGGGAGCGACGATCAGGGAAGTCTTGTATAAGGACAGGCGGCTGGGCCCACCGCAGGGCTGCGTAGCATTTCCACTACACGGGGTCGTGCAGTCAGCCTCGTTGGCGAGGACACCGCCCTTGGCCAAAGCATTTCCGCAATAACATTCGTTATAATACTCGGTGCCGGCGTAGGCAAAGCCCTTGTTGAAGCAATAGGCAGTGCAAGCATCGTTACTCATCTGGCCATTGGCCGTATCGGCCTCATCGATTGTACGGCCCACATCGCTATTACTTGGTCAGCGTTCGGCTTTATCTGACAATGTAAGCTTCTTTGACGGGGTTTCGTACACATAGCAGCCCTGGTAAGCATATCCGTGAGCGAGAGTTTCGGGAGCGGGGGCACGTTTGTAGATGCTAGGGGGAGTAGCAGCGGCGTTGACAAGAGCAATGGTAGAGAGAAAAGCGAGAGAAAATTGTGTGGTCCTCATCGTGACAAAACGTGTGCCGAGAGGCAGAAACCAACACAAAACAGAAGGTTTAAAGAATGTGATGAAGTGAGTGTGCAGTGTAGAGAAACAAGTCGTGATGGGTCTGGGACCGGCAAAGAAATATATATAAATTTTGATCCGAAGCGCAGACCATTTCTCAAAGTGACGGCGGACAAACCAATACTGAGGAGCCCTAGGGGGAACGGGTACGCGATAGACCCGACTAGGCTCCGGTCAGCTCATCCCACTTGGGAGAGAGGTGATCTTCCCGGACCAGGGGGCATGTGGAAAGGCACAACGGAAGAACGGCCAGGAACAGAACTAGAGGGGTGCCACGTTCGCATTAAGCTCTAGCTCGAAAAGGAGCAGGCAAGGCTAGCCGTGAGAGCTAGGTGTGCTGTGCGGACTGCACATGCAGCATGTACTATGTGGCATGGGAACCTGGCTGCGTGGAAGCCGACCTCTCTCTTGCTGTCGTGGCTGCTGAGACGAAGTGGGAGAGGGAAAGGCGGCGAGACGTTGGCCGATGGAAAACCCGGCGTGTTTGAGCCGTCCTGCGAAAGAGGCGAGAAAACAATCGAAAAAGACTAGGTGCTAGCCGTGAATAGTGCCTATTTCCTTTGTGTCCGAGCCATGTCCAAGGCCCCGTCACCCTCCCCGGCCCATTTTAGTCGTGCTGTTGTTCGCCATCGCCGCAGGCATAATCTTGGCGGGCCCTGTCTTCGTCTCGTCCCATGTCGTCTGAGCGCCTCGAGGCGGAGAGGGACAGACCGTACCAAGAGAGTGCAAGGGTCCCGAATGATCCAACTAAGAGGACCATAGGCTTCGAGCCAAGAGACTGCGGTTGTACGGATAGACGAGGTGAGAGAGATAGGGACAGAGAAAGAGAGGGAAAAAAAAATTAACGCCCAGCTCCGGATGCAGATGGTCTACTACGTAGACGGCAAGCTGTGTGGAGATTAGTATAGGATGTAGGGAAGTTGGAAGGTGCGTGCGCATCCACGTTTGCCGCTTCGATTCGTCAGCAGCCCAAAGTGGACGAGAGTGAGATACCTACCTAGATGCTCCTTCTTGTGTTGTCTCCAAGATGGGCGTTTCTTCTGGGATCGGGGGGGAGTGCATGAGTGGGGTCTGGCCGTGCAAGGACCACCTCGAAAAGTACCTAGGTAGGTTTGTACAGTACGTACCTATTTCTCCATAGGGATTAGCCCGCTTATCTTGCCAGGAGAACGGGCATCAGGGGTCCTTGGCTGCCTACCGGACTGTTATGTGAGCCTTGTCCGGAGGTGACTTACAGGTATTAGTAGGTACCCACCTACCTAGGGTAGGGACAGGACATACCTAGGTGCTCCGTACCTAGGCCGTGCAACAGGCGGCAAGTGGGAGCGGGGGCGGGGGGGCAGAGGGTTATCTGGGAACTAGGGGTTCATTATCGGAAGAGCAAAGTATTGTCAACTATTCAGAAGGCTGAAAAGGTACCTACATTGTTCGGGCAAGTGCCAACACGAGGCTTCCCACCTTGATCCACATTACCTACCTACCTAGGTGGGCACCTGAGTACCTAGCTAGGTACAACTGCTGTTTGTAAGTCTGACACAGCTGAAGGCACGAATTGAACCGCTACTCAAGCATTGTTAAAACAAGCACACGACGCCCAAACGGCTTGTGAAAAAATAAAAAGAATACTAAAGGCTATATTCCGTCTGTTAAACCTAAGATAGAAAACACTATCGAGATCAATACTCTGGGCATCTCTTTGTGCCATCTTAAACTTTACTGGCTGAGGCAGCGGGTTGAGGCTGATCCAGTCCCGTGCTCGTCCCGTTCTTTCCTTCCGCTCTCATCTGACCACCCACTTGTAACGGTGTTGAGGGCTTTAAGAACTCTCTGGGGTAACTGATGTGGCTAAAGCCACCGAGAGATCCAGCCGATGGCTTGCTGCAAGCCATGCAGGTGACGAACAGCTTTGCATCGCCCCTTTTGTAACCGCTCGAGTTCCCTTGCATGGCTCCTCTCCTCCTAGAGAAGACGGTGTCAATATTGCTGACATGCCTTGAACGTTTTCAATATTCCAACCTCGCTGCATTGCTCGTGACATCAAGTGGACGGCGACGTCCGGCGTGTTGCCAGTATCCAGCTGCATCGCTTAAACAATGCCATGCATGCGCCCCGTATTGCTTGATGATTGCTCTTCGATCAGGGTGAGCTGAGATATGCCTAGAGCTATCTTCGGCTGCCGTTAGACACCCATCAGCCCTGAGGGAGCTGCTCATGCTCAGGCTCAAGTAGGCCGCGCCCAATGTTGGCGCCCGTCCATGAAAAGGGATAAGGAACAAACCGTCGCCGCCATCGTCCCAACTCCTTGGAATTTCAGCTCTTCGCCAAGACATGTCAACAGAGCCAGGAGGTTGGTCCAGCACGCGACAAGCGGCCAACTGACTATTGGCTGATCGTACATCGGATGAGACGCGAAGAACAACGGGATGGCTCGAATAGACGAGATCCATTAGTTAGGCCTGTTTGAAGCCATTTGGGCAATGGCTAGTGCTCTGTACTAGTTTCTGCCACCAGATGATACGATCTGTAGATGGGACGAGTCAGAGCCGGTTGACCATGCTTCTTACCTACGGCAAACGGCTCGCGGTGGAGTTGGATTTCCAGGGTTTGATGTGACCCCACCTTTACAGCCTTCAAGGGGACGTACCGCAGCTACCCCCGGCTAGCCCAGATTAGGTTTAGTGGGGAACGTGGCTTCCTAGCCACAGGGGTCGAGGACAAGGAAAAGGGGGGAAGCCATGATACGAGCCTTTTTGGTTCAACCAGCGGAATCTGCACCATCTTCCGACCAGCCAAGTCACACAGTCGCAATACACTATCTATCGGCCTTTGAGTAAGACGAAGTAGTTCGGTGGAAGGGCGCGCACGGAAGCCATTAGTGTGTTGTCCCGGATCGTTGGAAGAGGCGCGCCGTTGGCAGAGTTACTCTTGTCAAGTACAATCAGTCGAAGCCACGTTCCCAGCATCGCGGTACCAATTATCACCAGTACCGACAGACAACAGGCCTCGACCATCTTGGCACATTCCAGCCTCTTCGCCGTTACTTAGTCAGCCCTTTCGGTAGACGAAATACCAGGCAGCGTCGCACCGCAGCATCCCAGTCAGCCTCAGAGATTGTCATTGGATCGCCGTCACCGCAGTATTATGAGAGACGCATGCTCGGCCCATTGTAATCGGGCAGAGGCACCGGGCCCCTTCCGGAAGCTCGGAAACGGACGGGTCCCTTTTTATTCTCTTATTCCTCGGCAAACTGCTCCTTATCTCACCTCTGGCTGGACATACAGGCCTCAATTCTGTCTGTCTCCTCCATGACTGCATGGTGCGTTACTCCGCTGGAATGATGCAGCCGACAGCAACGCCTGATCCGTATCCGGCCATCGTTCGGTCGGGACAGCCCTCTTCTTTCCGCTCCCCCCTATATGTGACGACGGCGTCAACCACAGTGCGTTGCTATAGCTGGAATTATGGGTGAGCCAATGACTGGTGCATGCTGACCACCCTCCGACAGTCCATCACATGGATGACCCTCGCCGAGATAACCTTATCGCTCACGCACTCGGTAACAATGGCTTGATAGTCCTGCTGTGACCCCTGATCAAGAACAGCAAGGGTTCGGAAGCTGCTGCCAGCTTGCGGTCATGAGCCCTCCAACAGGTGCGCCAGAGCCAGCCAGCCCCATTTTGCATCCATCCTTTGCTACAGTCTGTTGCGCTGGCAGCGTCCAAAACCCAACTTTTCGTCCGTGCACGCGCTGCCCACAAATCAACCCATGTGAATTAGTATGAGAAACCCACCAATTTAAACATACAACAGATTATCGCCAATTCAACGATGCTGCCGCAGCGAAAGTGAGGTTATTCAGACCTATATAAAGCCACTGATAGTCAATTTCTAACAGGCCAACCTTCTCGCGGCGCGGCTACCAGACCGCGCCAGGCGACTAAGTCGCTGAAGCTGCATGAGCAGTCTCAGACGCCGACCATATCTGTAACGGTGGCCTGAAGACCGCGAAGTCCACGATAACCTCCTCATCGCTAGTGCCGTCGCCATGGCTGCCGCTATTGCCGTCCTTCAAAGATCGGATCGAACGAATACGTGGCCACCAAAAGGTCGTATATAAAGCCGCTCGCCTAGCGATAACTCGTCGCCAGCGCCATTCTCCATAGCTGCCGCTGTTGTTGGGCTACAGCAGCAGTCTCAGACACCAACCATATCAGTAGCGGCTGGCCAGAAGACCGCGAAGTCCACAAAAACCCCCTCATTACCAGCGCCGTCGCCATAGCTGCCGCTATTGCCGTCCTTTAAAGATCAGATCAAACAAATATAATAGCGCCAAGGCTAAATAAGGATAAGTAGAGGAAGATTACATGGATACTAGAGTCCTTTAAGAAAATAGATAAAGATATTATGGCGTAGATAGGCTATAGTACCTAGACTATTTAGCAATAGCATTATTAGTATAAGATAACTAGCCATATAGTAGTATACCCCCCTAGTTAGTAAAGTCAAACAAAGTTAGAGGGCTAGTAACTATATAAGTTATTAGAGCTTTTTATATACTATAATAATCTTAGCCTTAAAGAGATATAAGATTTCCTTATTAAGCAATTTGCTATTAATATCTATAAGTTAAATATTAGTTAGTAGCTTTAGGTAGCTAGGTAGATATTAAAGTTAATCTATATTATTATAGCCTAGAGGGATAAGGTGTTATAGTATGATTAGATATATACTATTTGCTATTATAACCTAAAGTAATTAATCTTTATTAATAAGTCAGGTATTAATAAGCATATAGGCGTGTGGAGGATAGGCTAGGCACCAAAAGGCCTAGTAGCCTATTAAAAAGATAAGCTTAAACGCAGGTAGTAATACTAAATACTTCTAGCCCTTATAGTAGATAGGATCTTTAACGTGTTAATATACCTAGGTATAATAAATAGCAATAGATTCTTAGTATGGATTTAAGAGAGGGTATTACCTAAGTATAGTGCCTTTCCTATAGTAAAGTTAGTAATTATTATAGATAACACTAGCTTCTATTACTAGTAAGATATTAAAGAGGTATATAAATTAGCTAGCGTATAATTATTATATCTACTACTATACTTACCTAACTTTAACCCTATTAAGGAGGTATTTAGTAACCTTAAGAAGCTTCTTTATAAGTAGTACCTAGTATAGAATAATAATAAGGGTAACTTATAGGACTTTAAAGAGCTACTTTGCGACTATATAGTAGAGGTTAGTAGTAGGACAAAATAGATAGAGGGCTACTTTCGCTATTTGTTTATTAATTTTAATAGTATATAGTATATATTTAATAATAGAGATATAACTATAGATAGAGGTGATATTAAAGTTGCTTCTATAATAGAGAAAGGGCTGCTATTAGAGTAGTAATAATAAAAAAAACTATATGTAAATAGTTAAAAGAAATCCTCCTCTAATAACTACTTATTTGCTCTTATTACCTTACTCTTTGCTAGCTTTAGTAAGCTGCCCTTTACTACTATAGTACGATTCTATTAATAATCTATTATTAACTATATTAATAGGATTATTAGCCCTAGCGCCACACAGCCTATTAATATTAAACTTGTTATTATTACTGTTATTATTAAATTTAAGGTATTAGTTGCGTATTAATTAAGGGATATATTAACTTAGGCGTAGGATTAGGGAAGAAATAGGCCCTAGCTATAGAGGTAATAATATAAAGAGACCCTCTACCTAAAGGTTAGTAAGTTTCTAGCAGATAGATAAATCTAACTAACTAACTCTTCTAACTTTAAGGTTACCTAAATTAGTAAATAGGACTACTTTATTAACTTTGCTACCTATAGTTACCTTAACGCATAGCAATTTACTTTATTAATTAGAAATAATAGAGTTATATCTACTATGCTTATAATACTACTAAGTATAGAGATATATCTTAATTAACTTCTTTACTATACTAATAAGGGATTTAGGTATACCTTTCTCCTTATACCAACCCTATAGTATTTACTAGATTACCGCCAGACTTAACAATAAAGCCTAGAGCTGCTAGAGTGCTACGTTAGTACTACCCTTACGTATCTAACATAGCCCCTCTACGTTAAGAAGCTAGCTAGTAAAGTCCTTTAATTTAAGTAACCACGCCATAGGTAATTACTCTTCGCGTGGCGGTAGTAATAATAATAGTATTAGTACTAGGTTAATCCTTACTATATAATAGGTCTATAGTAGCTATAGTAGTAATAGGTTAATTACTAGTAAGTAATAATAATACTACCTTAGAGGAGGTAACTAAGTTAATAGTAGCGGTTAATATAGTAGATGCTAGTTATATAGGCTAACTTTACTACTAAAGGATAAATTAACTACTATATTACTAGTAGAGTTATTACTAGTTAGTAAGGTAGATATAGTAGTAAGATTTTTACTACTTTTAATAACTACTATAGCTATAGAGGGTAAGTTACTACTAACCTTACTCTTCTTTAACTTACTGCCTTTTAACTACTACTAGGTTATAGTAACTATAAGGCCTAGTAGCAGATCTCTTATAGTTACTTTTAACTCTTAATACTATATTACCTCTTACTAAACCTCTATATCTCTAGCTAGTAACTTATAGTAGACTTTATTAATAACTAAACACTAGTTAGTATTAGGTACCCCTTAAGTATTGTTATAGTAGGTTAATTAATTAGCATACTAATAATACTTTGTTAGGTCTACCTATATATTCCTCTTTGTATCCCTCTCTTAGTTAATCTCCTCCCTTATTAAATTTATTACTATTTTCTTTAGCTTAACCTATAGCAGCTAGCCGCCACGGCAGGCTTGTTAATTATCATAAGGTATTACGTGCAGTAAGTTACCTACCTCTAGCAATACTTAGGTTTACTATTAAATAGATTATAGTATACTAAATACTAATATAACTAAACTAGTAATATATATAAGTTCTATACTAAAAAAGATCTTAGGTATCTAATAGCCTAATTTACTTAACTAGAGGCTAATATTAACTTAAGGTAAGATTAGCTATTTCCTATCCTTTTTGCTAAATTTATTACTATAATAGGTAACTATAGTTAACGTCCTAGTAGTTAACTACCTTTTACTAAACTTTACTATTATCTATAACTTTATAAGCTAAAATTACTTAGTAAGCTACTATTAAAGGCGATCTTTAGTGTTTTTTACTAACTCTATATTTTACCTTATTTATATTATTACACTAGCTGTTGTTTAACTTATTAATATCTAGACTATTTAATATAGGTTAATTAGTAGTACTAAAGTAACCCCTTTAAATTAGAAGCTAAGAGTAAAGTAAATATTTACTTTACTCTATGGTAGTAATGGGATAGCTATTGCTATAGTAGCCTGTTGCTACTATGATAGTAATAGGGTTTGTAAAGGGGTATTAAATAGGTTAGAGGTAAAGAGTACCTATTATATAGGTTCTTTATTAAGTTAGGTAAGCTTATTGCTATTATTATTACTATTTATATTACTAACTTCTTCTTTATTAATAGCTGACTATAAGGGTACTACCTTCTTCTTTATAACTACTATTGTTGCTGCCGCCTTTTATGGCGTCTTAAGTATTATTATTAACTTCTTTTTCTGTAGCTGCGTTGCTACTAGGTGCTTAATAACTACCTAACTACCTACTAGCCTGCCAGATATGGCGCTTTGTAATAGTAATACTTTAGTACGTAATGATGCTTTATGGGTAGCTTTGTAGGCTTGAGTGCTATTAGCGGGTGGTGCTGGCGATGCCACCTCTTTGCTACTAGGGGTAGTAATTCCCCTCTTTTTTGGTGGCATACTGGCGATAACGACGGCGACGACAAGCTCATTAATTGAAGCTATTCAGACTATTACGGCTACGCGTTATCTATGGTATCTACGGTATATGTGGCCACTTGGCAGGGTAACCCCCCTGCGTGACCCTAACCAGGGTGGTTGAGATGCTGTTGCCAACGCACGGACGAAAAGTTGGGTTTTGGACGCTGCCAGCGCAACAGACTGTAATCAGGCAATGGTGGTGCAGTGAGGCCACGAGGCGGATCACGATGACCACCAAGGTCATTTCACAAGGCGCCAGTCCCAGCTGTCCGTCACACATCGTCCACCGGCGACTTATGCCCGCGCTATCTAGACCACCAGTTAACTATATTCGAACCCGCTAGCCATCAATAGCGCACCGAATTAGCAACTTGTAGTAAATGGCCAATGTCAGCCTCAATCAGCCACATGCCATCTTCTGTTTATCTCCTCTCCAACGATGCTAACGCGCCTCCTGCCCCTCTTCTGGACATTTCGGCCGTTCTGTTGCACTCTAATGAATTGACCAAGCCGACCAATGCCGCGCCGCTCTTCTGTCAGATATGCATGCGTCGAGTCCCCTCGCAGCAGCAGCAGCAGCAGCAGTCATGCATGAATGGCAAGTCGGGATCTCGTATTGGGAAATCACTCCCATCAGATGCAGGCATCTGATTGGTTTTACATATGATGGCGGTTTGACCTACTGGCCCGACTTATACGCGTACCGGAAAAAAAAAAGCCCTCTGTACGAGGTGATGGATTCTGAGTGTCGTTTTCGGGACTCTTTTGCTAGCCAGACAACAGGCAATATCCTAGTACCGGATCGCATCACCACGCACCAGGAAGACAACATGGAATTCGTCCGCGCAGCAGCTCGACTGTTCGTCGCGTCCCCGTTGCTGAGGAAAGAACCTGCCGGCGATATATTGGTGCCAGCGCCACCGTTGGCGACTTGAACTAAGCACTCGCGAAGTCACTTGCACCATCTAATCTTTAGGAATAATTACCTCTGCCTGATGGCCTGCAGCTTTGATCCCCCTTTTGGACGGTTCCGCTCGCTGACGCTGATGAGCTGCATTTAATCAATTATCTGCCTCTACTTCCTGTCGCGAGAGCCGCCCCCTCCCCCCTTGTCTCAGTCTCTATCCGGATTGAAACTAGTGCTTGAGATGAGACCGCCATAATCGACAACAGCGGCCTTCTTGCACATATTTGGCTCGCTCAGGACCCCCCCCCCCCCCCCGCTATGCCACGCTATCCTCCCATTTACGACCCAACGGCGTGATATTTCCTGCCTGCCACGGCTCCTTCGAAGTTCAAGGGGTTTGTAGACCCCGGTACTGCCCTTCTCAGCTGTCTACGAAGACCCCGGACCCCTGACTGGCGGTCTTATCTAGTATCGTTGACACCGCAAGCCCAAACATTCGTCCCTCCTTTTCTTCACCTCCCCGCACAGTTCTGCCCTTTCTCTGCTTGGTGTAGATGCCTCGTTTTCTCCAGAAGGCGGAAGGGTTCGCTGTCCGTTGTTGTCGGGAATCACCGTGCGGCAGGCAGTAGCAATGTGAATGCTAAAGGCAACCGGGCTGTTTGACAGCCTACCTAGATCTTTTTCCAGTTCATCAACGGATTCTCGTCTGAACTACTCTCCATGCAGTCTTCGCACGGACTAGGCAATCTGCACCCCAGAAGTAAAGCGGCGTTTGGACGATTCTGGATTTCATCTAAAAGGCGATTCATATGCGCGCGCGGTCTTCCGCTGCTTGAGCGCTCCTGAAACTGAGATCTCGCCCACGCCGCCTTGCACAGGCCGGCTATGATCTGACCGCAGACCTATACCGCCGTCTCCAGCGCTGCCATGCTCATTTCCACAATCCCATGCTGCCAGGCCTCTTTAGCATTGTTCATTAGCCGGGCCATAACGAACATTCACGCCCTCCCCCCCATTTCTTCTGTGCGCCCTGGGCAGCATGCTGCCCTCTCTGTGAGCGCGTCTGCGGTGGCGACGTTTGCCAAGCAGGCGAACAGGAATACCAAGCTTTGTGGCATCGGTGGAGGAAGCCCATGATGGCTTCAGGCGTGCAAAATATCCCCCATGTGCAGCGGCAGGACGATACTGGGGAGAGGTATCTAGTATGCGCCACGGTAAACAGATAGGGGAGGCTTGGCATTCTCGTACTTAAAAGACCGCGTGATGCCCTCTTGGTCGCTCGGGAAAAGTGAATCACATTACAGCCAGCGTGTTCCGGCCCCGTCGAGCGAGAAGAATCGCCCCATCTAAACGTCAACACCGCACAATATGTCCGATCCACGTACGGCTATTGGATATTCCGTCTAGGAGTAGGGAGGGAGGGAGACAGTTACAAGATATCGGCGGTGCAGTCGGAGAAGTTGGGCTCCCGGGGGACCGCTCGGTTTTCTTCGAACCCTTCGACCTGATCGACAAGACGGACGGGTGGCAAAGGGACTAGCACTTGGATGGACGGTGCACTCACGGCCACTAATGAACGGATTAACTTTGCCGGCTTCGAGGGCCGACAGCCCGTAACGCTCGGACAAGTCAGTGAGGTCGAACACAACCGCTTCCCCCCGGCCGGAGGCAGTCCCGATCGACAAAGTCGAGGTTACGCGACCGCCACCTGCGACAGTGACAGGAGGTCCAACAGTACGCAGCTCCCGCCGGCTCCCGAGTTTATTTCACGATCGACGTCGCTATGAACGTGTGGCCGCCCAGTCCTGTTGGGCGGAAGCCGGCCCAATATCGCCAGGGACACGCGAACAGAACTGCGTTTTGACGCCGGGGTCTTTTCTTTGCCCTTTCCCTCTCAACAATCAAGCTCCTCCAATTGAAAGACGTCCAAAAAGAATACGAGACAATAAGCGTACATATACCTAGCGGCGCCGATCCCAAGCAGAGTCTATCTGAAGCCCCGTTTGCTTGTCTTACTATGTTGTAATCCCCAGCTCCTGCATCGGTCACATGCAAGGGGGATCGGGTGGCGGCTGATATTTATGCTGTGAGACATCAACCATTGCTTCTTTCGAGGCGGAGACCCTTGCATGAACCAAACAGCCGTGGATGAGAGGGGCTCTCTCATTGGGTATCGAGGATTATGCCCCAATGTGCAGAGGGCTTGAGGTGTTGTGCCGGTGGCCTCTTACGAGCTCAAGTCCACCAGCGGCATCCAGTCGCGGTCTTCGGGGTCGGCATCCTGACGCGCAGTAAGATCAAAGCCATAGGCACCTGAGAAACTTTCTTACCTCTGGTCATTTCCACGATAAACGTCCGGTCCCGCCATCGCTGCTGACGTTTCCATACTCTCGCCGGGGGGGTCGGGTCGAGAATATGTCTCTCCCTTGACTCGAATCGCGGACCTTGTGGAAACAGATATCACCACCGTTGGGTTTTCAACCGTTGCGTGCTAACGGCAGAGACATGGCCGGCGGCAAAGGGGTGGTCTTGGGCGTCGCCAGCCACTGATTTTACCGGCGACTCGGAATGGGCCCCCGCAACGCTGTTTTGACGTCGTTTCTGGGATGCGACAATGTCGTTCGCATTTTGCCCGGTGTGAACCGTGTATCATTCATTGCCAGTAAGCCCAGTGGTATTGCCCGGTAGGGTGTCCGGTTGGGAGCACATATGGGGGCGGGTTGTTTCGCAGTACCGGTTCAAGGGCTTGGTGTAAGAAGTCGCTCGAAATGGGTGTGCTTCAGGGGGTGTTTTTTATGCAGTATTATATTGGTACGGCGGCTGGAAACTTGTTTATGAGTATTCAAGGGATCCCGTATCAGTGTATCGACACCAAAGGTGATATTTGTGATGTAACTTCTGTAGTCGACCCCGGCCTGCAACGGGCGGAGACGCATCTGCTCATACCTAACCAAGAAGCGTCTCATATGCCGCGACAGCCTTGTGCCGTGTTCAAAGGTTATGGGCCGCAGAGTCAAGTGCAGGCTGTTAAGATCGAGTATGAGGCCCGTAGATGCAATTCGGGGATAGAAGAGATCATCCAGAACCACCTTGGGTACCACGAGAACCTCAGATGCCTGCCCCCTCTGGCCATGGAGCATTGTCCGCATATCTCAGCTGTGCCCATCGCTTTGAAGAAATGTTTTCTGGAGATCCAATCATTGCGGCATCTCTGCGTCTACACAGATTGAATTCAGGACGAGAAACCGTGTTACCAGTTACTGTATTGTGATAGGGACATCGTACCGGCCATGAAACCAGTTGTAGCTCTCAACGAGGGGGGCGAGTTGTCGACCCAGGTTGGTTTGCAAGCCCTGGTTATAAATTCAAGCGCCTACTCGTTTACTCGACGATACCGACAGTTGCTGTTTGTCGCATTCTAGAATCTCCAAGGTCTGCCCGCTAGGTATGCGCAATGTGACTGCATGACGCCCGTAAAGAAACCTTTCCACAGTGAAAGTATCCAAGTGGGGCTCTTGTCGAGGTCAACAAACAAAGCGATGCCAATAATTACAGTGGTTATGAGCATGTGGAGATGCTGAAAATATAGTCTGATTGATACGGCGGTGGTGAAGATGAAAGTCTTTGTTTGTGGGCGCACCAGAACAGACAGCAAGCAGTATGTAAGATCCTAGCAGCAAAGATAATGAGGTACCCACCCCAGTTTATGGCCGTCTTCTTCCATCTTCCAGTATCCATCTTGTGACGAATATCGCAACCCAGTTCTAGATGTGCATATGCAGGCACTTTCTCTCGACAACGCATGTCATGTCAACTACTTGCAAACCAGAGACACAAGAAGGGTAGGTATGCTTGATAGTCTAGTCTAGACAACTCAAGAAGGGCCATCTGAATAAGTAAGTACCTGTTTCCCAGGCTCTTTCTAATGTGTCAGAGAATCTGAGTCCATCAGACTCCTCGATGCCAGTGCATACAACTTTTACAGGGATCGCACTCAGAACATTGATTGGTATTAGTAGGGCTTTCGATTAATAGAGAGATCCCAGCATCCTCAGGTGCGTTTGGATACATGCATCGTACCGCACGCACCTATATCGTTAATCAAGTTGAAAGCGGATTTACCTTCCTGACTTATATGCCATTTGTCTGCATACCGCCCCTCTCAATGAATCAAACGTCAAACCTAAGTGCCGTAGTTCCCTTTCACAACCAGAGCACAGCCGGCTTCTTCAAGAAGATGTCTTCAGAGTTTTCGAAGGCACCAAGAGTGGAGAAGTCAGCGATCGATTCATCTCGTCCGAAGAGTATTTATATATAAAGAAAGATAAATGCAAAAAGCAAAATTTAATGCGCCGAGGGGGAATCGAACCCCCGGCTCCCCGACGCTGCTGGATGGCAACGGAGAATTTTACCACTAAACCATCGGCGCTCTTCAGTGGCAATTAGTGGAAAATTACAAATAATATCGCATTGCAAGAGGTAATTATTCATGCCGCCAGTTTGGGGTGACAAATGATCCAGGGTTCTCAATCTTCCGAGAGATGAAAAAGAAGCCTTCATAAAAGGTTCTTTCTGCATGGTTCAATCGTTTCATATGTGTTGACAAGCCCATGTCGACAAACTGCCCGCTGATCCGTAGTTTGCCAACGGTGGAGAGAGATATGCAAGACTGGATGACGTATCCACTGAGGCCAATTCGTAATAATCTCTGCTTTGTGCTTTGCAGAGAGACAGAGTTGAATAAAGCGGGCGGAAACTCTTGGTCCACGCATAGATATGTTTGCATGCGCCCCAAAGCGGCTTGAGACCATGCAGCAAACGTGACTGTGCCAAATGCAACTGTTGAGTCAACTGTGTTTCGAGGGCAAATGATTGGTGGTGACTCATAGTGAGAGAGTGTGGCCTGGGCTCTCCCCAGGGGTGCCATTCTAGTAGTGTATGTACTTTGCTTTGTCAACCTTACAGCGGGCAGTCGCCACACCTGCCCCCCTGTGCTGAAGGTGCCTTTTTCCAAAAATTTGGCGGGCCCACCCGTCCGAACGATTAAGTCCGGGCCGTCATCAAACGCCTCCCAAGGGACTACATTTGATTCTCATCTCAACCGCGGTATCTTCTTAAAACTCGCCTCCTCCCGGTTCGGGCTCCCAGTGAAAGGGTGCCTTCCTAATTTTCAGCTCACTCTCTTCTTTCACGTTCGCTTCTATCTGCGAGAGCGTAAGGCCAGTTGATACTATTACTTGCCGCCTAATCTGGCAGCACCCGTACGAAGACGCTGTATTTCAAAAAGCGCAGTCACGATTTCATCAACTCATCAACACGTTCTTACTAAGACGAGCGAAGCCGTCATGTCTGAAGGAGGACCGGCGCAGACGCAGACGCAGACGCAGACTCAAGCGAGTTCGTCGGGCAGAGGAGGCTCTCAACCTGGTCGGAGAGGCAGATCAGGACGAGGGAGAGGCGAAGGAGGCAATGCCCGTGGTGGTCGACGGGGTGGCGGCAGGAATGCCGCCCCCGAGCCTCAGAATCGAGCTCAGCCAGCATCGGCCCTCGAAACCGCGCCGACGAACCCGTCAGAGACACCATCATCCAGCTCAGGGAGAAGGGGCAGAGGCGGCGGCGGCGGCAATGGTAGAGGAGGCCGACGTGGCGGTGCCGTGCGTGGTGGGACTGTTCCTGGAACCCAGAGGACGTTCGGCGGTAGTTTGACGACAAACGCCAATGCGGACGGATCAGAGGAGCCTGGACTGAGTGCAGATGCTCCGGATTTCATACCTGGGCAGCCTCCTGTCCAAAGAGGGTTTGTTCTTATTCCCCCGCACATTCGTGCTCACAGAGACTAACCGAACTATAGCAGGCAAGTCCCGAAGCAGAAGAAGCCTCAGTATCCGCTGGCGCCAAAGTCTACTGCTGCAGACTTGCCAACGCGGATTCATGAGGACATCAGTAACGGACAGTATGAGTGCGTCATCTGCTCGGGTGAGGTGCTACGGCCGTCTCGAGTGTGGTCGTGCGGGCTGTGTTGGACGGTATTACACTTGACGTGCGTCAAGAAGTGGTTCACTAGCCAGCTGAAGAAGGATGACGACACGCGATCCTGGCGATGCCCGGGTTGCAACTCCAGTTTGACAGAGGAGCCGTCGTCTTACCATTGCTGGTGCGGCAAGGATATCAGCCCTCGAAATGTCCCTGGTCTACCTCCCCACTCTTGCGGACAGACATGCTCGAAGCCCAGAGCAACATGCCCGCATCCATGCTCCCTCGAATGCCACGCTGGCCCGTGTCCGCCTTGCACCTTGATGGGACCGACGCAATCCTGCTTCTGCGGCAAGCATGAGGTGACGAAGAGATGCAGTGAGACCGATTATGGCAACGGATGGAGCTGCAAGGAGACCTGCGGAGACCTGCTGCCATGCGGCGAGCACTTCTGCTCTGCCCCATGCCATCCCGGCTTGTGCGGTAACTGCGAGGTTCCCGTGCAGGCGAGATGCTACTGCGGAAAGGAACATAAGGAAATCTCATGCGACCGCCGCGGCGATCTCCAGATTTCATTCAACTACGGGCAGGTGTCCAGCTCCGACGCCGAAGACGTCCCCGAGGGCAGCTGGTTCGACGGATCTTTCGATTGCGGCGCGACTTGTGGAAGGAAGTACGATTGCGGTCTCCACCAGTGCGAAAAGGCTTGCCACCCTCAGGATGAGATACCAGCTCATTGCCCATCGGCTCCCGATGTGGTTCTGAACTGCCCTTGCGGCAAGACGTCTCTGGAGGAGCTTCTCGATCGGCCAAGGCAATCCTGCGAGGATAAGATTCCTCACTGCAAAAAGACTTGCGACAAGGCCTTATCATGCGGTCACAAATGCATCGACACATGCCACGTTGGCCTCTGCAACCCCTGCTTCCAGAAGGCGGATATCTCCTGCCGGTGTGGTCGAACCGTGAGCTCCTCCCTGTGTCACCAGGGCGAGATCGCTACGCCCATGTGTATGAGAGTTTGCCAGGCCCAGCTCAACTGCGGCCGTCACAAGTGCGGCGAGCGCTGCTGCCCCGGAGAGAAGAAGGCCATCGAGAGACAAGCCGCGCGGAAAAAGCACAGACAGCAGCAGGCCCCTGACGAGGTCGAAGCCGAACACATCTGCCTCCGCGTTTGCGGAAGGACGTTGAAGTGTGGAACCCACCAGTGCTCTCAGATCTGCCACGCTGGCCCATGCCCAAGCTGTCTTGAGGCTGTCTTCGAGGAGATCAGCTGCGCGTGCGGCCGAACCGTCCTGCAGCCCCCCCAGCCTTGCGGCACTCGACCCCCTGAGTGCCGCTTCGATTGCAGGAAAGCACCGCCTTGCGGCCACCCCACGGTGAAGCATAACTGCCACCCCGACGACGTCCCCTGCCCCAAGTGTCCTTTCCTCGTGGAGAAGGCCTGTATTTGCGGCAAGCAGAGGATGAAGAACAGGCCGTGCTGGTTGGAGGAGGTCCGTTGCGGTCTTCCTTGCGGCAAGAAGCTCAAGTGCGGGTGAGTTATCTGGACATCACTCACGTGGAACCGACACATACTGACCCGACTCTAGTACCCATACCTGCAGAAAGGAGTGCCATCGCCTAGGCGAATGTGAGGATGCCGATATCCCTGGCTCTCACTGCGCCCAGCCCTGCGGCAAGACGCGCAAATCCTGCGAGCACTCGTGCCAGGACGCTTGCCATGCCCCCTATCCATGCAAGGAGGACCGGCCGTGCCAGAGCAAGACCTTTGTCACCTGCGACTGTCAGCACCGCAAGAAGGAGGTCAAGTGCCTCACGACCAAGATCAATCCGACTCCGGAACGCGAGGTCCTCAAGTGCGACGACGAGTGCCTACGCCTCCAGCGCAACCAGCGCCTCGCAGCCGCGCTCAATGTCGACCCGGACCATACGGACGACCACATCCCCTACTCGGACACGACCCTTAAGCTCTTCCGCGAGCTCTCCTCCACCTGGGCGCAGAACCAAGAGCGCGAGTTCCGCGTCTTCGCCTCGGAGCCCTCGGAGAAGCGCCTTCGCTTCAAGCCCATGCCCTCCTTCCAGCGCGCCTTCCTGCACGCCCTCGCCGAGGACTTCGGCTTCGACTCGGAGAGCCAGGACCCGGAACCTCACCGCCACGTCTCCATCTTCAAGACGCCGCGCTTCGTCTCGGCGCCCAAGAAGACGCTGGCTCAGTGCGTCAAGATCCGCAGCGACGCCGCAAAATCCGCCGCCTCGGCCGCAGCCGCGTCTTCGTCGGCCGCCACCGCCTCCGCGCCGGAACCCTTCAACGCCCTGCTACTCGCGGCGCCTCGCTTCGGCCTGACGATCGACGAGGTCGAGTCCGCCATCTCCAGCCACCTGAAAGCCCACAACACTCTCTCCTTCACGACCTCCTTCCTCCCCTCGGAGGAAATCCTCATCCGCGCTGTTCCCGTCACGTCGTGGGGCACGACGCCCTCGGCTGTCGAGGCCAGTCTCGCGTCCCTGAAGCCCCCTGTCGCGCGGACCGTGACCAAGGAAGGCATCGCCGCCGGCGTGATCATGGTCCACGCCGACGCGAGCCTCAACGTGCTCCGCCGCGAGTCCTCGGGCGACGGCGGCAGCGGCGGGTGGAACGCCGTCGTCGGCCGCGCCGCGGCGCAGCGTAGAACCCTCGCGCCCAAGCCCGCCGCGGACGCACGCCCCGCTAGCGGCTTCGTCAGCTTCTCGAAGCTGGCAAGGAAGAAGGTCGTCGAAGACTCTGTCGCGGACGATTGGGAGGCCGCCGCCGACAGCGACGAGTGAGGCGGCGTCTGGGGATGGATGGCATTCGGCCAAGGAAGTTGTTCATCTGCGAGATGCGGGCAGGGAGATGCCTAGGCTGCGTCGCCGCCTTGCTTCCCCACACCCACCTCTCGACGATGGAGATACTGATAAGAGGGGTGTAGACGAGGACTGTAGTCCCGCGAGTAAGAGATACATACAGATGAAATTCTGTACAGGGAGAGTGCATCGTCTAATGATCGGATGCGATAAGGGCCTCAAGAGTGGCAGGAGTAAACAGATAGATTACCGGTGGGCGGATAACAAAAACAAGATAAAATTAGAAAACTATACTTGAGATTAAAGCAGAAAAAGAATAAGCATGTAGAGAAACGAACCATCGTCTTCTATCTGTAGCGCCGTGATTCCACGTCCGATCCTGACAATACATCGTCCGCACCGATCTTCCACTCGGGAAACACCTCCCGTCGCCCGCGCTCACAACTCTCTTCACCCTTTCTCCTCTTCTTCCTCAATGAACCCGGGTGACGTCTCGCACAACGCAGCGCCCCGACATACGCAGATGAAGCACCCGTCTCTGCCACGTCAGAACACGATCACGGGGGGTAGGCAAGGGAAGCATTCGCAAGGCGGGGAGGGAGGGGAGTCCCCGTCGGGAGACGCTCAAGGGTAGCCCCTGTCTCCTGTCCCGGTAGTCGACAACGCCATAACGACGGCCCTCACGCCATGTGAACCTCCTTCCGTTGGCTCGTCCGACGACCATGGAACGAGATGGACGAAAACGGTGGTGAGTCTTCTGGGTTTCCGTCCACCCACGTCGTGGCCGGCGAGCTCGGCCACGTCTGTCCGACATGATCGAGAGGGCCGCGCGCGGCTCGGCATCCCCTGTCTTCGCCCTCTTCCCCGAACCCGTTCAAATGCATCGTTTGCCTTGGGGTGCTGCCGGCATTCAAGCCTCTTCACATCACACATCCTATTGCTGGAAGCGCCTCGGTGGTTGTATTCATTGCTTCATTATGTTTATGCTGCGTATACAATGTGTTGTCACATCCCGATTCATAAAAGAAACGGGGGGTATCATTCTTGATTGGAACAAAGGAGTGGTTGGCAGGTTCGAAGAGAGCGCCCGTCGTCATGACCTTTTCCAGCTCTTATGTTTCTCAGCCTCTCTGCCAAACCGTCGCAACTCCTAACAGGCCCATCTTCAGTCGGCTGGAGGCGGGCTCCGACAGCGCAGCCGCCTAGAAACGGCAGTGAAGACGGATTCTTGGTCCGCCTCTTCCTCTAGTATCTGCGCCACGTGCCTCTCGAACCGTTTTTCGGCTTGCAGGAACCTCTCCTAAAGGCGCTGCTTCTCCTCCTTGCTCGTTACGCCGGTGACATTCTCGAGGAAATCGGAAATGGCCTCGAAGTAGCCCTCCTCCAGCACGCTCGAGTTGTGGTCGCCCGCGGGCAGGGGCTTCCAGATTTTTGTGGGCGCGGCAGAGAGCTCGTAAAGTTGGCGCATGTGACGGGGTCTATGACGGGCGTCAGTCCCAAAAGAGGCAACAACTGAGACACACAAGCAACCGGGGTAGAGAAGTCCATATCAGACTCTTGTCGGGAGTTCAAATCAAGCGCCCCGAAGGACTCATATTTTGTGGGTGGTGACTTTAGATCATCATATGGGTGGTGGGGAATAGGGAAAAGGAGGGTGCGCTGTACTTACGGTACAATCTCGTCCTGCAACCCCGAAAGAAACAGGATCGGCACGGACGTGATGCTCGATATGAGCGATTCGCTCGGCCACACCTGATGACACAGAAGAGTCAAGTACTTGGCCGGCGGTAGAACGGAGGGGATCAGTTTGCGCATGGAGAGGAAGGTGTTCTCCAAGATCAGCCCGGCGATATCCCCGTCCTTTTGATTCTTGGAGACCAGCTTGATACTGACGGCACCGCCCAGACTTTGTCCGTAGACAATCAGCTTATGTTTGCTCGTCTCTGCGCGAGAGCGGAGGTAATCGAGGGCGGTTTGCGCGTCTACAAGAAGGCCAGATTCGTCGGGCTCTCCTGTCGATAAGCCGTAGCCGCGATACTCGAGCATGAAGACGTTGCATCCAATAAAGTTTATTAGCATGCGGGCAATGGGCAGGCGGTGACCAATATTGCCGGCGTTCCCATGAAACATGAGGATGGTGACATTGGAATTGTTTCCACCGCGCGGGCCCCGGATGTAGAACGCCGATAGCTTCTCCCCATCATTTGTGGGTATGACCAGTTCCTCGAAATCCTTAATGCCATACTGCGAGGGTTTTGGGACGTCGGTTCGAGAGTTGGGGGGCATATGCGAGGGGTAGATTAGAGCCCTACGGTGGCGCACAGTTAGCTTAGCCATGTGGGGTGGGACCGCGGTCACCTGGACTTTGGGAAGACCTACTTTTGCTTGAAGTAGAGAAGGGTGGTCAAGACAGCCGCGATGCCCTAGATAGCGGAGATGTTAGCCTAGGTCACAAAAGAAGGCGGTTGGGCCACGGCCTCGGGCGAACGCTTGACAGGAGGGGTAGCAGACAGGGAGATTAAAGTATCGGTGTGAGAAGATGGGCTGTCCATAGGACGAGGAGGCGGGAATGGCCATACCGTCGAGGCTATGGCTGGAAGCCGCATGTACGCGCCAACAGTACTGAGCATAGAGGCCGTCTGCTCTAGGTAACTGCTGGAAGACGACGATGAAGAGGGGGAAGCGGACATGGCGGGAAGAAAAGCCAGCCGGCCAGGCCAGGGACTGGAAGGGAAAAGGCGGAAGAGCGATTATATTTCGGTGTGGTGGTTGCTGGACCGCCTCGAGGGGAATGGGGTGCGACCTGTTCGATGGGGAAGGCGAGGCCAGAAGCGAAGAGAGCGATGCAATCCAGGAGCAAGAGAGCGGAGCCTTGCTTGCGGAGATGCTGGGGCAGCGAGACCGGTGCTAGCGGGACGCAGGTACCACGGAGGGCAAATTGGATTCAGGCGGGTACTGCGGCGGTGTTAAGCGCGGGTGAGCCGTCGGGATGAAGGTGTTCTTACTGACCTAGCAGGCCTGGGGTGTACCTGGTAGCAGCACACCTACCTGACTGGCGCCGTTTTGGTTTTTGGGCCAGCGATTGACGTGGGCAGAGCGGATCGAGAAGACGAACGACGAAGCAGGGTTAGGCATGAAGCAGACTTATCTGTTGGTTGATCTTGTGTCCGTACGCCGGCGAAGAAGTGCCGATAAAGACAAACCGGAGGCGCCAGATCGTATTATGTACTCTCGAGTTAGGTGTGGCTTGAGCTACGCTCGGGAATCATGACCGACGTCCTGTGCGAGGTGCCGTGTTTCGGCTTGCAGGCAGTTGTGAGAGTTGATAGAGCTGATGCCGGCCCTAAGCCTCAACAACAAGAACATCAAGAGTAAAAGACGGACAGTGTTGGTATGCCTTTATCCTTGGCTAGGCCGCATGATGCAGGTCAGAAGGGAATCACGCTGAGACGGAATCTAGCAGCCGTGGGGCCGGGATGGGTGGATGGTCTACCGTTGGGGGTGGTTGCTGCGTCGGTGCAGATAGAAAACGCTACCTACCTTACCTAGTAAATTGGGGACGAGGGAGACCTTCAAGGCGTGACGATGTGGCAGGTGACCTGATATCATGGTGTGCGTGGATGCCCGCACAGGACTGCAGCCCACCCACCAGATGGCGTTTCGGGTGGCGGACGGGCTAGTCAACCTTAGAGGCTGAGAGTGGAAAGATGAGCAGATGTGCAAAGGTACGAGGTCTATGCGATCGGCAATAAAATGTGGAGGGCGAAGCCGCACAAACGAAAGGAAAGGAAGCGATGGGCGACGAATGAGCCTGCCTAGATAGTAGTAGACACTACACTCCCTAGGTAGGCACGTAGGTACTTCTACCAGCAGTGCGCCTAACATAGTGTATGTACCTAGGTAGATAATGACCTTCTCAACAAATGGGACCGTATCAATAGTTTACCTGCAAAGCATGAATGCAAAGCAAAGATCGACCCTGAACTTCTGATGCCGGCTGGGGGACAGCTGGTTGGCTGGACACGGTACCTTGACGTCGCGGACAGACGCGTTGGTGGTTTCATTACGCTTGTTTGCAAAATGCGGCTCGCATGAAGCAGTAAACAACCCTGTAATCGCGACAGCGGGAATGCCGGTGGTGGTCTATCGGCCAGCGTTTGTGTTATCAAGGCAATGCTTGCTATAATTAGGCTTGGCATATAAGACATTGTGTACCTACCTAGATAGATATCGAGCGTTCAGGAGAATAGCGCCTTCTGCCTGGTTGTAACGACTGTTCAGCTATGAGCATCTTAGCCTAATCTGGGGGAGAGCAACGGCAATGGGCATGCAATTCCCAATGTCACTTGCTCTTCCCAAACGCAAGGCGCCGCGTCGTGACAGGGAAGGGAGCTGTAAAACATGAGACCTGGTCGGTGGTGTTGAGTTGCTTCTCTTTCCAACACACCATAGTATGGGTCGTGGTAGGTAGTCTGTAATTCCCTACCTACGTGCCTACCCAAGGTATCTTATGTAGGTAGGTATAAATACATCAACCCCCAGTTGATAATTTCGGTCTGGAGGCACGCCGTGGGCTGACTAGCGGGAACTAGCCATTGGACAAACTCCGGCACGGTACCTGGGGTGGCGCGATGACGAAGAACAGGAGCTTCCATCTAAGTTGTGCATTCGAGACATTGGATGGCTGAGACGTGCGGCTGTTGAGCCGACCTTTGTCCACGCCAGCGTAAACATTCATTCCAGTCGCCGTCTTTGAGCCCCCAAGTCACCTAGAACAAGATGAGACAATGGGAGACACTCTGAGAAGAAGAAAAAAACACTACATTTTACCTAGGGCAAGGTACCAGCCGGCAAGGGCCTTCGATGGTGTTGCGTCGTCTTGGCCCGGTCTGAGTAAGGTTGGAAATGGTACTGAACGGTCTGACCGAGTATTGAACCCCTACGCATAGCCATTAACGAATGACACATCATCCTTTCTCCAACGGCAGCAGCGTTTGTCGCCAGCCGTCTAGTTCGCTGCATGGTTTCATCTCACCTGCAAAGCAAATATGCCTCGCAGGCTCTGCAGGTCATTCAACATCCTATATCAGCGGCACCCTCCAATACTATCATCACACGTTCAGATTCCTTGCGTCTGTCTGTTCGTCACAAACGCTGGGGCCAGGTGTCGGAGGGGCAAAGGGACGGTGTGCCCAGACGCCAGCAGGTAAGGGTGAAAAAACGCAGAGAAACGGAGAAAAGTCAACGACGAAGGATCCGCAGCAAGCTTATGCACCTTTCCCCCACCCCCAAACCAAAGAGCGAGGTATACATACCTAGTAAGCAACAGAGCCATAGACCGACCCCTTTGGTGGGTAGGCTCAGGAACAGCTCCCCGGTCTATTCTAGACCATCCTCTATGCGCAACAAGGGCAGTCCTGGCGACTATTGCCCGTTGCCCGTCGTCGCCCACACCGACGTTGGTCGTTGGACCGCTCGTCAACTTAGACGCGCGCTTTGGAGGGGTGCGGCGGTGGCGCTGAAGACTTCCTTCGCCGTCTTGTATAAATTGGCGATGCACTGTCAATGGGGGCTGTTATGCATCCCGCTAATCAACGTCACAGAAAACAATGTGACCGGCACCCGAAGCTGGACCCGGGCAAGGGCGAGGCCCAACACGGCGGCAGCAGCCGTTCCATACCTCTGGGACCACAGTCGTCATCTGCAGTGATTCGCGGCGATGTCCATCACGGATAAGGGCAGGGACAGCAACTTCGTTTGGCTTCGTCTGCCTCCCCCTGGTCTAGTAGTGTTGCATGACCCTCAGAAGGGGTTGAAGTCGGGATGCGCGAGGTCAAAGGCATCGGCACATCGCCCCGTTTTTCGAAGCAAAGACGGAAGCTTTCGAACCCCAGAGCAGAGGAAGAACCCAGCGCTGTCTTCTTCGTGCCCCCCTCCCCCCCAAGACTCCTGTTGGTCAAGCAAGGGGTTCTTGTCTCTTTCTTGTGAAACCGCGGCAGAACGGACACGGGACGATGAATGGCGGACCACTTCAATCGACCTACCGCCCGAGATCGTGAATGCCCATCGGGTCGGCCGCATGTCACCGTATCGGCCATGCCGTGGTCCATGCAAGGCCGCGCACTCTCTCGCTACGATCTATGTAGAGGACGGACACCAATCGAACGGACGGTGATGCACAGGCATAGCAGCTGTGGTGAGGAAGAACAGAGACTGCGGCCAAAGTGCCTGCGCTGGGGCCGGGGCAGCAGCAACAGCCCGAACAGCCAGATTCCAGTCGCTAGCGGGCGATGGCTTGGGACATGCGGCGCCGCAATGAGACCACAGCTCGCTCTAGCTTCGCATCACCTCCTCTCCCCATTTCCACCCGGCTTCGGCTTGAAGAGGGAGGAGATGAGATGCGAGCGAAGCGCGGGGGACGGTCTGTGGCTGCAGAATGGCCAACACAAGTGAACAGCATCGTGTGGTTCGGAACCATGCATTTGGGTATTGCGTCGACACACGCAAGACAGGGGAGGCAGAGAGAGATGGTTACGGTCCGCATTGTACCTTATTGTGCGAAAGGACGTTTTCATAGCTCCCGCCCACCACCGTCCGTCTTCTCGCCGGCGATGAGAGTGAGGCGAACGGATGCAACTACCCCCACCGTTCTCAACCCCTAGGCGACGATTGGCTAATACAAGATTCAGCGCCATGTGGTTTCTAGCCAATCACATCGAAGTGCCGACTGGGTTTGGAACCATCGAGCCAATCGAGACCATTAAATCCTGCTGAGTGACCTTGGTTCCCCTGGGATACCACCTGTCAACGACAAGCCGGGGGAGTGGATTTAGGAACAGCATGTCAAGCTGCCCGACTGAGATGCACACTCTCTAGTGAGAAACGGAGGAGTGGAAAAGAACGGGCGAGACGAGGAAGGGAAAAAAAAAAAAACATTGAAAAAAATTCGATGCGAAAAGTTTCGCCCAATTCCACTCTGCTTGCTTAGAATTTGCAAGGCAGCCAGATTTTCCTTCACCTCAACCACAACCACTGCTCATCTCTTTAATTTTTTCACACTCTCCCTTCCCATCGACGTATCTAAAGTTTGGATCCAGCTGCTCGGCACACGCAAGAAGCTGCCCGGTTCGGATAAGGTAGCGCCAGAGTAATCTCATCATTTATTAGTCCAACAATCCTCAGCACAGCCGCCCGCCCCCTTGGCCAACAGCCACCACCTTGGACCAAGAAGGCTTTGACGCTATTGCCCCTCGATTTCGATACGCCCGCCACCAGTTCCTCCAAGTCGCGCCCACAACACGCCCACGCTGACTCTCACATACACGTTCGGACGCAACCCACGCCCAAGTGCCCCCTCGCCTTGCAATCCAGCAACGAGACTCAGGAATCCCCCGTCTTATTAGTCGATCCTCTGCTGCAATATCCTGCAGTGCCTCTGTGACCCGATCACAATCCTCTTTCCCGTCTGGGACAAACAGTAATTGTGCCGCGTTCCTACCGCGCGCTGCCGCCCTCAGTTGCTTCCCTCCCCCTACATCGTACTACTACAGGCCCTCGCAACTCTCTTCCCTTTCCAACACAAACCTGAAGCGCGAAACGCAACCTCACACCCCTCCATCTTCATCCCCTCGGCCCCCCTGTCAGAGACGCCCCCTTGGACCCCTCCAAATAAGGGATTTCAATATTGGAGATCTACGGCACACCTCCGTTTTTCGAGACGCGAAACCAACACAGGGAGAAGCCCCTGATATCTCAGAGCTGAACAACCCTTTAAGATCATTCCTTCTGTGCTCCCCGGCTACGCAGAGAGCTCCTCGTCTCATCTCGTCAACCCCCCAGTAGTTTTGGTTTCTTTTACCGCTGCCAAACTGCGACCTGCTCTCTCTTTCACTTTATCTCACACGCACAATCAACGTCGAACACACCCACCACCTCTGGGCAGTGTCCATCAATCCCGCTAGTCTCTCTGGCCAGCCGCTACGGACTGTCAACATCTCAAACTACACTTCCCCAAAGCTCCCCAAGCTCTCCTCACCCAGCTCGCTCTTCTGAAGCTGGCCCTATCCCTCCCTCTCCCGGTACAAGGCACGTCCCGGCTTGCATTTTGCAGTCCACTTCTCGACGATCCCCCGAGCCCACAAGCCCGGCCCAGTCAGGCGACTGCATTCTGCAAACCCGCATACCGACATAACAGTACGCAGTATACGCCAACCCAACTGCATATACGCTCACCCTCTTCGCCTCCCATTATCGTCGTCGCCCTCCTTTTCACTTCCGTTAAATACCGCGACCCAGTCAGAATTCGTTCTCTGCCCAACGTCCGCGCCCAATAAGATCCCATCCCAAGGACAGCGCATCATCATACAGCGTCGCTCCCTTCACCATGGTATCCTTCTCGTGTGAGGTAAGCCCTCGCCCTCTCTTTTTTTCCCCCGCCGCTTTCTCTCATACCCACCATCTCCCCATAACCTAGGGTCCCCTTTCCTTCTTCTCCGTCCCCCCCCCCGTCTGCAGCCCCCCCGAAGATCCCCATGCCGTCTTATTATAAACTCGGGGGCCTGACATCACATACTCACACCACATCACACACCCACCATCTATTGCAAGACATCACGGACACACCCACACCCCTCCAGCAGCAGAAAGAAACCCCCTCCCACTTCCCTCCCCTCCCCTGGATGCCGTCTTTAATAGCCAGTGTCTCGTCCCGTTTCTCCCTCGCCTCCCAGACCATACCATACCATACACCCCTCTTGGAACACGCAGAATCCAATAATTTCTCGACTGTTTCCTGCGCAACATAACTAACCCGTCTCCCTCTGTCACAGTCGTGTGGTGATGTCTTGACCAAGAAGAAGCTCGATCCCCACAGGAACCGTTGTCGAGGCGCCACCTTTACCTGTATCGATTGCATGGTATACTTTCCTGGCACTGAATATCGATCCCATACCGTAAGTCTCACCAGCCTCTCCAATCAGTTGGCTGTGAAGGTGGTTGGACCTTGTCATGTGTTAACCTTATGACAGAGTTGTATGAGCGAGGCCCAAAAATATCAAGGCGCTCTCTACAAGGAAAAGAACAACCACAGCAACAAGAAGAATAAGACAAACAACAACCAGCCTCAGGCCGCCCCCGTTCATCAATACGGCGCCATGGCTCAACCCGCATACGTCGAAGAGGTCCCGGACGCCGAGTTCGAATCTTTCCCATACGAGGCTAGCGACAACGGCAACTCGCCCGCCGAGCTCCTCCCCGAGGCCCCAACACCCCCCTCGGCCAACGAGGGCAACTTCAACGTCTTTGACTTCCTCGATCCTTCTGCAACACCCAATGCGTCCACTCTGGGAGCCAAAGAAACGAATCAAGAAACACAGCTGGTGCGCTACGAATATGAAGCTGAAGCCTACTTGGATGACGACGGCGCAATGGTCGATGAGGACCGCCATGCTCTCGTGCAATATGGCACAGGACCGATTCCCATGGGCTACGAGACCCCTGCCTCAAAGCACGAACGGAGAAGAAAAGATGGCAGCGAGAAGAAGGACAAGAAGCGCAAGCGCCTTCACGTTGACACCGACCAGATGATGGTTGACGCTCCCCCCACCTTGGCTCACTCGGGCCTGACCGGCGGCCTCAAGACTTTGATGCGTCCCACTTTCCCGCCTTCGCCCGACTATTCCGGCGGCGATGTCGCCGAGCCAGGCCTGACCAGCCCGCTCAAAAAGTCCAAGAGCTCAAAGCAGAAGAAGGAGAGCAGCATTGGCAACAACATCCTGGGCCTGCTGAACATAAACAGTACCAAGACGAAGACCAAGACCAAGAAGCGTAAGGTCTCATCGTCCACCAAGAAGCACTCCCGCCACCACCGGTCCGACAGCGAGAAGCCTCCCAAGCTGATTGAGTACCGCCCAGGCTCACGCGACAGCAGGAAGGGTGAGGACGGTGACGATAAGGGACAGATGGTCGTCTACCGCCCCCGCGCCGACCTTTTCCTGTCGTTCGTCAACAAGGGCCCCGAGAGTGAGCGTGGCTGCAGCATGAACAAGGCCCTGAAGCGCTTCCACCGCGAGCGCTCCGAGTCCGAGGACAGTCTCGACAAGCTTTCGGCGGAGAAGGAGCTATGGCGGTCCCTACGCCTGAGGCGCAACGACCGTGGTGAGATTGTCCTATTCACTGTCTGAGCCCTGTTGTATGCACGAATCCGCCATGATTTTGGGTAGAGCGAGGTGATTATGTGGTCTGACCATTGTCCAGGTCGGACAAGGTCAGTGGGGGGTCTTGAAACTCATACAGGATACGGAGTTTGAGCGTTTCTTTTTCCTGCCTTATTTCTTCTTCATTTCATATTCCCATGCCGATGCTCGAATGCAATTTGGCAAATGATACCTACATGATGGATGAGAGCCATCGGAAGCCTGGGGGGAAACAGGCCGAGGGAGAACTGGTGGGGTGGAGTTTGACCATTGAGGTCGGGTTTACTCTTGAGTTGATACACCTTTTTCAAACTTATTCTCCCGTTCTCGACCCCGATTTCGTCGCTTATCCACAACCATATGCTCCTAGCTGGTCTTTGAACTTTCGTCGAGCCATTTGGGTGTGGCATGGGACGGCGACATGGGAGTTGTCTCTTTTTTTGAATCTTGTCTGTACTGAGTAGGAGCGTTCGACCGATACCTATTTTCGCGTTGCATTTTCTACTATTAGCACTTGGATGGGGGCAAGAAAGTTAATTGAGATAGGGATAGAGGGAGAGAAAGTGTGTAGCACCTTTGTTCTACGGTATATATATAGATATATCCTTTTCCGACTTTTGTACAAATCCAACGCGCAGATGCCGTCCGAGTCGTTTATAAAAGGAAAAACTCCCAGTCTTGCGCCCAGCAGTGTATTGAATAGATATAATTGCTTTGTACAAACGCCACCCGCCTTCCCACTCTTTCCAAATCGATCATATAAGACAGATCATACGCCATCTGATGGTGCAACCATCATCGCAGGAGCCAATACATGATGCCCAATCACCGAGCTGCGCGAAATAGCCACTACAACTGATCAACCGACCGAATCAGCTACGCGACCCGCAGCGGCAGGATATGCTGCACCATGGCCTCCCTCCTACAGAGCGGGCACTCGGGCTTCTCGCGGACCCAGTCCCCAATGCACGTCCAGCAGAAGACGTGCCCGCACTGCGTCGCCGACGGGTCCTTGAGCTCCTCCAGGCACAGCGTGCACTTGCGCTGCGCTGCGCCGGCGATGTACGCCATGACCCCGGCGTCCCCAAGGTCGAACCTCGCGCCGGGGGCGCCGTCAGAGGCGGGGGCGGCGACGGGGGTGTGCGTCACGGCGGCGATGTCGACCTTGCTGGACCCGGCACCGGGGCCGCTGCCGGCCGCTGCCGTCGCCTCCGAGGAGAGGAGGACGCTGGTGTTGGCGGCGTAGGCGTTGGCGTCGAGGGAGACGTCGACGTGGGAGAGGCCGCCGGCTGCACGGGAGCGGGATGCGGCAGCAGCAGCGACGCGGGCAGCAGAGGCCTGGGAGGAGAGGTCAGAGATGGTGGCGCGTATGTGCAGGTAGGACTGGACGGCGAGCTGGGCGACGAGCAGGACGCCGAGGACCTCGTAGCCGGCGCGGTCGGGGGAGTCGGGGACGCGGCGGGTGAAGACGTAGCGCAGGCCGAGGACGCGCTTGGCGAGCTCGTAGTAGGTGCCAGTGAAGTAGAAGACGGCGAGGGTGGCGGCGTGGAGGGGCGCGGCGGAGGTGAGGGAGGGGAGGTTCGCGAGGAGGTAGGCGGCAAGGATCTTGCGCGCGGACGCAAATGTGGACGCGGACGTAGACGAGGCGTCGCTTGGTTTCGCGGCGGGGCCGATGACGCGCTCGAGGGCGGCGCGTAGGCGGGCCCGAGCGGCGGGGAGCAGGCGGCCGAGGAGGTAGGGGAGGAGAACGGAGGTGGCAATGTAGGCGGCGCGCCGGGGCAGGGTTGGGAGCGCGCCGGCGGGGTCGTTGCCGTCTTCGGCGCCGACGTGGAGCTGGACGAGGTCGCAGTACTCCTCGCCGAGGGTGCGGTTCCCAGGGAGGGTGGTGAGGCCGAGGTAGAGGGTGTCGGCGACGAGGCGGTGGAGAGGCGCGGAGGCGTGAGCGGAGCGGGCGCCGAGGAGGAGGCGGTGGAGGGAGGTCAGGGTGTTGGAGAGGTGGCCCTTGTAGTAGGCGTCCTTTTGATGGGCGCGGATGATTTCCGGGGCAGAGGCGTAGGGGTACGGCGACGAAGGGAGAGTCGGGTGCTGTGAGGAGGAGGAGGCGATGGAGGGTTGTGGTGGTGATGGTGATGATTCGGATGTCATTTTGGAGGGTTGCTCGTGCGCATTGCGCGCTGGGCGGTGGGGTTCCAGGAGATGGGCGGGGGGGGGGGGTTCAGATGTCGAGATGCTAGATTGAGGGGCTTCGCATGGGGAGGTTCAATGGCGGGAGGAGGTATCGTGTTTCGTCGTCGAGAAGGGTCGTGGCGTCGTTATATCGTGAACGATGGTGTGGTTGTGAAGCCGGGTATGTTGGAGGTTTGGCGGTTGGGAAGCTTTGAGCCGAGGCGCTTTGCAAGGGTGCTAGCGCTCCAGTGCCGGGATAAATTTGGGGGAGTTCGGCCGGCAAATGCCAGCATGTGTGCTGGCTCGGCGCCGAAGTGCTTGGGTCAATGGCGGGGGTAGGTACAGGGGCCGCGGCGATAACGTATCACTGTACCTGGGAAGACTACCTACTGCCGGCTTTACGAATTGTTATTCTACAAAACATACGTCCTCTGGCAGCAATGCTACCGTGTCTGTAGTTACTTTCGGAATTTTATTTTCAAAGTACAATGTTTAGTATTCATAAAGCCTCGAACTGTAGGGAGTTCTAAATGAATGCTTACAGATGATCGGTGTTAAAGATTGCTACGCAGTCGGCTGGAAACACTAACATCCGATAGCGCACCAGGGCTTGGTCGCTCTGGGAGCTCACGTCTCAAGCTCCCAGTTGTCCGAGACTTCCCCGAGTTACAGGAAAGAAGGCTCTCCGACCACCTGGAGAACGCCCCAAGAAGCAAATCTTCGAGAAACCACTGATTACTATAGTTTTCCACTGGGACTTTCGAGCTCATCCGATTTTTTGGATGAGTCATCTGTTCGTCCCAACGACCGAATCTTATTTCAACTACGCGCGAGGGACATAGATCCGCTTTCTGGACGTCACTGTGAGCTGCGGCCAAAAAGTCCCTTGCCAAAGTGCGTTCAACAGAAACTAATCTAACTCGTCGTCAGAGTCGCACAACTCATCCCACGACATGGGGCACCTCGTCACAGTAGCGACTTGTTCGCTGAACCAGTGGGCCTTGGACGTGAGTCTTTCACAACTCTTGAGCGCTGCGCTCACCACGAGTTCGTTGGCATATCTGGGAAGCAAATGCTAATCAGTTTTCGATTTAGTGGGAAGGCAATGCTGCCCGCATTATTGAAAGTATTCAAAAGGCAAAGGCTGCCGGTGCGCGACTGCGCGTTGGACCTGTGAGTATTTCCAAGTCTTGTCTTGGAACAAAGCTGGCTGGCTGGTCACAAACCGTTCAACTCAGACGTAAGCTCCTGTGAAGTGATCAACCTGTTAACCTCCAACCCAGGAACTGGAAATATGCGGTTATGGATGTCTGGACCACCTCCTCGAGCAGGACCTCTACCTGCACTGCTTCGAGATGCTGCGCCGGATTCTGCTTGACGAGACCTGCCACGGCATCCTGCTTGATATCGGCATGCCGGTACAGCACCGCAACCAGCGCTTCAATTGCCGCATTCTCTGCCTCGACGGCAAGATCCTCATGATCCGCCCCAAGATGTGGCTCGCTAATGACGGCAACTACCGCGAGATGCGTCACTTCACCCCCTGGATGCACCCGCGCCAGACCGAGCAGTACCATCTGCCCCGTATCATGCAGGAGATCCAGGGCGCCACCCATGTCGTCTTTGGCGATGCCGTGGTCTCGACCCCCGACACGTGCCTCGGCGCGGAGACTTGCGTAAGTTGCAGAGGGCCGTGGTAGCCTCCGTCATTTCAATACTGACTCGTGAACAGGAGGAACTGTTCACTCCGAACGCTCCGCATATCGCCATGAGCCTCGACGGCGTGGAGATCATCACTAACTCCAGCGGCTCGCACTTCACCCTGCAGAAGCTCGACACTCGTCTAAAGCTTATCATGGAGGCCACCCGCAAATGCGGAGGCATCTACCTCTACGCCAACCAGCAGGGTTGCGACGGCGACAGACTCTACTACGACGGTTCTGCCATGATTCTCGTCAACGGCGACGTTGTCGCTCAGGGCTCCCAGTTCAGCCTGAACGACGTCGAGGTCATTACTGCCACCGTCGATCTAGAGGAGGTCAGGGCTTATCGGTCAGCCATCTCTCGTGGTCTTCAGGCTGCGCGTTCCGACGCCAAGTACGATAGGGTCCAAACCCCCTTTGAGCTTAGCTCCGAGGACGAGGATGCCGACATTATGATTACTCCCTCGCCCCCTATGAAGCCAAAGTTTCATTCCGTTGAGGAAGAGATTGCTCTCTGTGCTGGCTGCTATCTTTGGGATGTAGGAGACCTGGATAGCCCTTTCGACTTGCTTCGCTGACTCTGGTATTCTCACTAGTACCTTCGACGGTCCGGCACTGCGGGTTACCTGGTACCCCTGAGCGGAGGAATCGACTCATGCGCCACAGCGAGCAAGTCCCCCTCCACGCAACCAACCCGAGATAGAGACACCGCTAACCCACCGAAGCGATCGTCTTCTCCATGTGCCGCATCGTCATGAAGGCCGTCGAGGAGGGCAACGCCCAGGTGATCGAGGACGTGAAGCGACTAGCAAAGTACGACGGTGAGGGCGTCCTGCCGAAGACCCCGCAGGCCCTCTGCAACCAAATCTTCTCGACCATCTACATGGGCATGAAGACGCAGAGCTCGGCCGAGACGCGACAGCGCGCAAAGGACCTCGCCGAGGCCATCGGCAGCTACCACATCAACCTCGACATCGATGACGTCTACAATGCGCAGAAGAGCCTCGCCGTCAGCGCCCTCAACTTCGAGCCCAGGTTCAAGGTCGAGGGCGGCACGCAGCAGGAGAACCTGACACTGCAGTGCATCCAGGCGCGGATTCGCATGGTCACAGCGTACGAATTCGGGCAGCTTCTTCCCACAGCCCGCGGCAGGCCTGGGGGTGGCGGTCTGCTCGTTTTGGGCAGTGCGAACGTCGGGGAGGTGAGTTAACCAACGCCGTTTTCTCGTATGCCATTACTGACTTTCGCAGTCCCTCAGAGGATATTTTACCAAGTGAGAAACTCCGCGGTCAACGGGTAGTGTGAAGACAAGAGCTAACTGGCACGCAGATATGACTGCTCCAGTAAGTCATTACACCGGAAAACCTGCAGACCCAGTCACCCATCTACCGGGATAAAGGCGACACTGGCATAACGAATCCTTACCATCAGATAAGACGGCGGCATTGAGGCTGAGCTAACTGCCCTAGGTGCCGACATCAACCCCATCGGCTCCATCGACAAGGCCGACCTGAAGCGTTTCATCGCTTGGGCTGAGAAAGACTTCAACATCCCCTGTCTCCATGACTTCCTGACTGCAGTTCCAACTGCCGAGCTCGTACGTTACCCTGTTGTCTCCGCCGCGCTGAGACGCGATGGCCGCGACTCAAGCTATGCATCCTTGGCTCTGGAGAAGCATGAATCCGCTAATGTGACCCGCGTATAGGAGCCCATCTCGGACACCTACGTGCAGAGCGACGAAGTAGACATGGGAATGACCTACCAAGAGCTGACCATCATGGGCCGCCTGCGCAAGGTCAACAAGCTGGGCCCGTACGGCATGTTTCAGCGCCTCGTTCACGAATGGAGCGTCGACCGCAAGCGCGGGCCCGAGGACGACGCTCCGGCGTATGAGCCCAGCCAGACCGCGGACAAGGTCAAGAAGTTCTTCCACTTCTACGCCATCAACAGTGAGTCAACAGAGAGTGCAGGCTACGCTGTCCCGCGAACGACCTGACCAGAAAGCAGGACACAAGATGACGACGCTCACGCCGGCCCTTCACTGCAACGACTACTGTAAAAATCCCTTTGCCCCTCTTATCCTTACCCTTCCCTTAGTATTTTGGCTAACCACAGAAACAGCACCCGACGACAACAGATTCGACCTCCGCCCGTTCCTGTACCCCCCCTTCTGGAAGAGCTGGAGCTTCAAGAAGATTGACGCGGAGCTCGCCAAGATTGAGAAGCGAAGGGCGAAGACTAACGCATAGAGACCCCGCCAACGGTCATGGCGCGTCCTCCGGGACTGATAAAGGAACAGGATATCAAAAGAAAGATATAGAAGCAAAATAGAATCGGGACCAGTTGCTCATACGGTGCTATTTTCTCACTTCTTTCTCTTTCTGATATGGACTTATCTGAACAACGGACTAGAGCATATGTTACGCGAGGCTTCGACACATTGCAGTAGAGTAATGAATGAAGTTGTCAAAGCAGGGGTGGTTCCCGAGAGGCGAGGGGTGTTTTCCGTACGCGGTCTCACTCTCTGAGTGACTTGTGATCCCAAGGGTTATCCTAGAGTTTCCGCCACATTTTGGTCGTACTATAGGAACGAGCTTGCTTACTAAACTCGATGCCGGACGAAAGAAGGTTACGATGGTTCGACTAGGACAAGCATATGTCGGTATGCAGTGAATGATATGTTTTCTCGATGCGGTGGTATTCGTAGGTCAGATAAGGCGGATGCGGGAGGGGCAAGTCTTTCGATGTCTTTGGAGTGAAAGATGTGCACTCCTCGGTGTGTTGTACTATTGTATGCCTGGGCGACCTTCCGAGGAACAGCCTTAGCTATGTATCTCGATGCGCTTCTCGGTGACGTATAAGGGGCGAGGAGTGACACCCAGCGAACACGTCTAATGCTTACCGATGATGAGACAAGCTTAGAGCTCTTTCGTATGCGGTGCTACAAGCTTCGTTCAACTCGCCGCAGCTGAACAGAGAAGGTACCTAAAGAGTCTTGGCGGGAGCTAAGACGCGCAAATTTATGTGCAGAACATGGTTCGCGATCCTAACCGACGACGGATTCACCTTCGTCCGCATTGGCTTGTGATTCTTCACAAATTGGCCGTCCTGCTGGTGTGTCCCATTGGCTTGAGGCTTGTCAGCAGTTGTATGCGCAACACCACAATCGAGCAAATGAGGCAACTTCCCCGGGGACTTGCATATGCATGTCAGTTTGCTCCGTTAAGCTCGAGCTCCCGCCCTCCAAGCTGGATTAGAAGGGTGTTGCCGCTGCATTGGTTGATTGTCTTCTCCCACGAATCCCGATTCTCCAGTGTCTTAAGCGGCATGCCGTGCTTACTGACCTCCTTTACGTGAGCTTTGTGGTTGCATTTATATTACTTCGAGGACACCGCGTGGCATCAAGGCAGCGAACCCAATAATCCAGCCAACTTCAATACGCCCGACATCCTCGTGACCAGGCACCTAGTACTCGCACCTCACTAGCCATGGCTCAAGCCCACCACGAAGTCCTGCTTGTGCCTGAAGACGATGTATTCTCCCCCCAAAGACCTATTTGACGCTCAAACATGACAACTGACATCGTTCTGCGTTTGCAGGTCATGGGCGATGGCGCCTCGGAACTTGAGGTGGGTTTCTTTCAACCATGTTTCGCTGTTCTTCTCACGTCGTAACATGGTTGCAGAGCATCCCTTCATCAAGCACCAGCATCCCTAGCTCCATGCTGAGCTATCGTTTCGAAAATGGCAGAACCTACCACAAGTATAAGGATGGCAGTAAGTTAGACCTGTAATTTATTAATTCATTGCCTCGTGCATGTCATGATTCAGGAGAAACTGGATACGCTGACATACACGCAGAATACATCTTGCCCAATGACGAAAGAGAAAATGAGAGACTAGGTCCGAATGGTTCTTTCCAGGTCACAAACCGCCTTCAGCGGTATCTGGTGGCCTCAAGCTAAGATTTGAAAGCTAGACATGCAACACGAGATTGTGACATACACACTCGATGGCGAACTGGGCCTGGCGCCGCCATGTCATGAGGATGCCAAGGTCGGGCGAGTCCTCGACGTCGGTACTGGCACTGGTATCTGGGCCATTGAATTTGGTGAAATGCACCCTGAGGCTGAGGTAGGCTGGCATCCGTATAACAGCGCCGTGCGTTGGTCCCTTGCTCACCCGATACGTTGTAGGTTCTGGGCGTGGACCTCACTCCCCCCAAGCAGGATTTGTAAGAAGATCGGGCTTATATTACCGGATGAAGTATTCTACAGAGCACCTGACATGACTCTTCTATTAGTGTTCCTCCGAACGTGAAATTCGAGGTTGACGATGTGGAAGAAGTATGGATCTACTCACGGCCGTTCGAGTACATCCACAGCCGATTCATGAACGCGAGCATAGCAAACTGGAAGGAATACATCAAAAACTGCTACGAGTACGATTTATTAGATTCCAAGTCTGCGCGCTTTGTTAACCTCAAATCATCTTAGCAACCTCACTCCTGGTGGATATCTAGAGGTTATCGAGAACCAAGCCGACCCCGTCTCGGACGACGGCACATTCCCCAAGGACTGCGCCATAGCTAAGTACGTTGAAGGCTTACAGGAGGCTTCAGAGAAGATAGGCCGTGTGTTCGTCGACATCACGAAGCTCAAGGGAATCATGGAAGAGGTAGGCTTTGTTGATGTCGAACTTCGGCGGTACAAGTGGCCCATGAACACTTGGCCTAAGGATGAAAGGTAACGCAGTGAGGCCGCTTATTCTCGAACTTCTACGTGAATCCTGTTGCTTTTTTCTCCTTCGTACTAATGCATCGACAGATACAAGACGCTCGGCCTTTGGTGCCTGGAAAATTTCCGTGACGCCCTCGAAGCCGTATGCATGGCCCTTTTCACGCGGGTGCTCAACTGGTCTTCCGAAGAAGTTACCGTCTTCCTCATCGATGTTCGCAAGGATCTGCATAACACAAGCTACCATGCCTACTTTAACGTGTGAGTGTTATCGTCTTCAACTGAACTTTGGCTGTTCAACGCTGATGTGGATGATCCAGTTACTGCCTCGTCGGTCGCAAGCCCGAGGACGCCCCTTCTCCGGCTTAGTTAGAGTGAGCTCGAAGTCTAGATGATAGGTGTGCCGGTGATCCATGGAAGGGGGCATTGCAAGGCATAATAGAGATACTACGGTTTTAACAATCCTTCAGTGCAAGCTACATTGTGTGAATGGCGTCTAACGTTTAACTAACAAGCTACTCACCGTAGAAGAGCTGAATATGTTGATGGACCTCAACTCACGTAGCAGAAACATTCGAAAGTGTTAGTGCTGCTAATCATAATGGAAAGGAGGTCACCGCAGCTCCTGGACAGTGAGACTCTAAGCAGCTCGAGAATATCCTGTTCTAAAGCTTCCGGTAGGTGCTTGGCGATTTTACGTTGAATAGTCTATAACGGTAGAGCAGAAACATTATTCTTGGCTGTTAGCTTGTGTGTGCAAGTGTTTGCTTCGCCATTTCTGGCGTGACCATATAGCCAAGAGAGGAGCCAGCAAGCTGGCCAACGTTGTTTTTCGCCAGAAAAAAAGAAGAGTACCCTTTCTTCCCCCTCTTCTCTCATGGAGTTTTGGCTGTGGAAGCGGCCGCACAATGCAAGGCTAGAAGAAGAGAAGTATGCTCGAAAAAGCAGTTGCCGCGATGGACAAACGCTGAGAGTATTGTAGATATGTGGACCCAGAAGAATATCGGCAATGCAGTTGAGGCGTCATGCATCCACTCTTCACATGAGTCCTTGGATGGTCCCGCAACGTGGTCAACGCCCTTCTCATCGGGGCTCGCAGGGACTTGAGGAACCGTAGTTATCACACTTATTGTCCCATGTAGGTGACAGATATTTTGGTAGGTTTCCAGCCCTTTCATTGACGCCGGTGTCTTAGTTACTGCATTGTCGGCCGGAGGCCTAAGAAGGACGACACTCCAACACCCGTCCTCACCCAGTCGGAGGGATCCGGAGCGTCAATCGAGAGCCATACTGGCTATCCTTGTTTTCTGCTAAGATTGTACATTGGGGGAGATTGACAACAAAATGGGCTTTGCAATTTAAGAAAGCAGGTTTTTCGTGAATATCTTGTAGTGAAACTGGGCTGATATCTTAATATGCAGTTCATAGACATGCATCGAGGCATGTCTGCTCCCTTGTCACTGTTTTATCAGACAGTAAACCCATATAACGAACGGCATCGCGGGACGACGTCGTTTTACGGCCGGGAGCTTGACTGGCAAAAGGCAACAAACTCGAGAGTACCAATCCCGTTGTCACGTTTCTGAAGTATAAGATGAGTCAGGAAATTACGGGCGAGTCCGAATAAGAAACGATTTGAGAAACTTGAGCTACGTCCACTAAAGCCTCTGTATGCTGCCACTTGGTGCAAATCGGTGTCTGACACCAAGACCAACAAGCTGTCTGAGATCTGCAAGTAGATCGGCTGTGGCGCTGCGCGGCAATTAGTGTAGATATATGAGATCAATTGGAGCCGCTGTAAGGGAGAGCAGATACGTGGATCGAAGACACACGTTCGGACGGGGGTGGGGGGGCTGAGGCGGCGCGATGTTGGGGGAGAGTCGCCAAGGAGGATTAACTGGAGGAAGTCGATTTCAAGCATGCATGGAAGAAGGAGGCTAAAACAAATGATGGGTCGGGGAGATGAAATGCTCCAACACCCTTCCGGATCACCTAACCCAGTCGCCCCGCCCCCCCGGGAACGGGTGCCTAAAAAAACGCACTGGGGCTGGTTCGCTGGAGCTGGATCCGTCCCAACGTGCTGTCTTCGCTAGGTAATATCCTTCCCCCGGTGCGCTTCTCCACTTTTCCGTGCGGTGCAAAGGCAAGGCAGCCGGCGAAGCTCCAGTCACCACGGGGCACTGCCACTTCCTACCTTTCCCCCACAAGGAAACCTCACAGCCAACCTGCGGAGTACACGCTTCACCTACCGGCCGTTTCTAAACATAGGCACCGGGAGCCAGGGGCAGGATTAAGACACGGTCCCAACAGCGTCAATTTTGAAGATCCCAAGTGTCTGGGAAAGGCCATGGGAGGGAGCTCTTTGGTTAACGCCACCACCTGCAAGGCAGACACGCGGGACGCGATTGTTTGACACATATAACCATGGCGGCATCGCTCAGGCGTAGAGGGGACTTTATCGTGTCACCTCACCTCTCGCCTCTCGATGTTTGAGCGACACCAATACACCCGGCGCCAATCCTGATGCCCGAGTCTGTCCGTATTACATCCTGACACGACGCAACCAATAAGTCTATCCTAGACTCAAGAGAGAGCTCAAGGAAAACAAAGGAGAAGACCGTCAACATGAGTTCCTCGCTCTGCACGCTGTCAACGTGCGACGTCTCTAGGAGCCCGTACGGCTTCCGCCCTGCGCTGACGGCGAGCGCCATCTTCGCAACCGTCTCGGCAGTCTGCCTCATCATCAACGGCGCCGTCGCCGCCCGGTCGGCTCGGCGACAGAACACAGCCACGCCCTTCACCGTCATCGTCACACTTGCCTGCGTGCTCGAGATGCTTGGCTGGGTCGATCGCATGGCCGGCTGGCGTGACCCTTGGGCCGTCTACCCCTTCATGCAGAGCAAGGCGCTCCTCACAATCGCCCCCGTGCTTGTCACTTCAAGGTACGTCTCCGTCCGCACCGAGTCCTTTGACCATGTGCGCAGTACCCGGGACTAATACCATTCCAGCATCTACGTCTGTCTCGCGCCGATGGTCCGGGTACTCGGCCCGGAACACTCCTTCGTCAAGCCCGAACTCTACACCGTCGTCCTCCTCCCGCTGGACGGCCTCGCACTTCTCCTCCAGGTCGCCGGCCTCGCCGTCGGCTTCCAAAACGTCCCGTACACCCTCGCCTCCGGGGACTCGTACGCCCCCAACGCTGCCGGCGCCAGGATCGTCCTGGCCGGCCTGGTCCTTCAGCTCGCGACCCTGGTGGCGGCGGGCCTCCTCCTCGCCTCGGTGCTCCTGCGCGCCGCCCGCGCCCACCACCAATACGGCTACACGACCTTTCATCGTGACGTCGGCTACGTGCCCCTGACGGGCCGCTTCCGCGTCTTCGCCGGCGTCGTCCCCTCTGCCATGGTAGTCCTCTTCGGGCGGCTGTGCTTTCGCGTTGCCGAGTATGCCGAGGGTTGGAGCGGCCCTCTCGCGACGGGCGGCGAGGGGCTATTCATCGGGCTGGAAGGCTTCCTCGTCGGGTACGCGCTGTTGGCGATCGTGGGGTGCCATCCGGCGCTGTTCCTGAAGGACGGGAAGATGGTTTCGAGGATCGAAGCGGAGCCGTTCGTCGGCATTGACAGTGCTGGAAGCGTGGGACAGGGAGGTGAGCATGGGAGGGATCTGGAGGAGATGAGTAAGGTGTATCAAAGGCACCACGAGGAGGAGCAGAGACTATCGAGATTTGATCACGTTTGATATATGATACCCCCTCAATTAGCATACTTGGTAATCGCTCATTAATGGATCACATGCTTTAAAGCATAGTGCTTGTTTGTGTGCGGCTCTTTCCGGCATCACTCGAGAACTCTACAATTTTCTCATTGTGCTTCGGGATAGACACCTCCCCTTGTGAACTCATGCTCTCGGTTCAACACAGTATTTGTAAGCTCTCTCTCCTATGTCTCCATGAAGGGGTAGAAGCTGGGCGGCACTTGCTGTCACGTAGATAAAAGCTCCAGGGACCCGGGTAGGATTGAAGGGGAAAAAAAACCCCATCTCTATTTACCACTATGACCGCGAGGGCGTCTGTATACCGTAAAAGCCCCACCCCCTCTCGGTGTCATTAGTGACCGACAGACCAGCCCATTGATAGGCAAGTAACCTATCTCTTGTCCGAAGAGTCTTGTGAATTAACACAACCCGCCCGGAGCGGTATGCTGACTTGATAAACGGACAAGGCGGTCGTAGCTGATCACTGCTTGCCGCGATACCCCCTCACCCGCCGTCACTGCTAGGAAACACATGTCTTACCAGAGATTCTATCTCCGTATTAAGCTGGGACATACAAGACCACTCAAAACCTTCGGTCTGTCGTCCTTTCTCGAAAAAAGATAGGCATCCCCTCTGTGGGAGCGGTTCTGTGTCAACCTCGACGTGATTCACGGTGAGACGAACGGAGAGACAATGAAAGCAAAGGACTGGCATGTACGTGGACCTGTGGGCGTATGCAAAAGAAACGTGGGATACGACGTATAATATACGTACTCCCATAGACCACACAGAACAATCGACAATAGAGAAGAATTGATTCCACATGCCTTGTAGATAGGACCCCCCTCATCCTCGGTCTAGCGTTCCCGTCTCGAACATGACCAATCATGGGAACGCGGCTCACGTCCCCATCCCAGACTTCACTTTCAGCATTTCTCAAGCAAGGGTGCTGCTCACTGCATTACTTTTGAGTAAGCAGGCAGGGGAATACCCGTCTCGTTAGATTCTTAATGGGGCCTTGGCAGGGACGACCGGAAGGCTTCGCCTGGTCTTGATTCGTCGGGATTGTCAGGAATATGTGCCAGTAAGGTAAAACTGACAAAAGTCTTGTCATGAGCTCTTCAGCCTATATTTGTAAATTTCCTATCTATGGCGGCTTCCACCTTCCTTTGGGCTGCCCCCTCCCCCCTTTCAAATGGTACAGATATGCGGACAGTCCTTCACGGCCTGCAACATCATGTTTTCGTGATTCGTATTATGTGCCAATACACCAGGCCCTTTTCTTTTCCTCTTCTTTCGCGCCATCCGCCTTCTCAGGGCAACCCCCTTGACCAGACCGGAGGGATCAAGTAGCAATCCCCTGCGCCCCGGCGACCATCCCAATCCCCGCCATCCCGCTGTCGACGTCCATCTCCCACTCGAGCTCGCTCACCCCTACCTGCTCCATGACCCTCGCTGCCACGCTCTCGAACGCGTCCCGCTCGATGATGGCGCCAAAGTGGATGCAGCCCACGACGCCGCAGAACTCCCTCTTGAGCGCCTCGATGACGTTCTCCCGCATGAGCGCCGCAGCGCCGTACCGCGCCGCCAACTCGAACCACGCCTGCACGGGCGTCAGCTCGATGTCGCCAGGGTTCAGCGTCTTGGCGAGCGCCAGCAGCGACTTCAGCGACAGCGCGGACCCGACGCCAGTGTCGGCGCGCCACGTGTGCGTCGCGGCCGCGGCCTCGCCGCGGCGGATGGAGCGATAGACTCGCGCGGGCGCGCTGGACATGCACATGGTCGAGGCCATCATAGTGTGGCCCGAGGCGGCGCGGCAGGGGTCGCCGTGGGCTGGAAACTGGCGGGGGTGGAAGTGGTCCCAGCAAATGTGCTCCATGCTGTCTCGCCAATCAGTCTTCTGTTTTCTCCCGTGGTGATCAAGGAAAGGGGCCTAGAGGGAATAACTCACGCGAGGATGAGGTTGATGGCGGTGATCTCCTGTTCCGGTGTGAGCTGTTCTGGCGTCGGCGAGTGAAAGACAGTCGGCGACGATGAGACGATTTGGATGCATGGCGTGCCGAGGGCGTCGTCCTTGCGCATCGTCACAGTGACTTCCCCCATCTCGATATCTGCGAAGAGGTCTACCGGCGGGTAGGGGTCGTACTCGTAGCTGTAATTTGCGAGGTGAGGCTGAGGCGTCATCTGCGGTTCCGGGTCTGTAACCGGAGACTGTCGCTGAGCAACAGGCGGCGCAGACATCTGTGGCGTAGATTGACGCTGTTCTGGAGTTTGAGAATGACCCTGCTGCTGCACCGCTACCGGCCGTGCCACCTCTACGGGCTTTGGAGAACCCATAACTCGACTCTCGTCGGCAACGACCTCCTTGCCCTTGAGCTCCTGAGGCACACCAAGACCTCGGGCCGTCAGAACGCCCCGCATACCCTCGTTTTGCTTGCGGAAGGCGACGACCTCCTTCTCGGCAGCAGCGATCATGTCCCTTAACTGGCATACGTCGAGCTCGAGCTGCTTGATGTAGTTGGCTTTGCGCGTGCGGTGTTGTTTCTGTGCCTTACGGACCTGCTGGCGTCGGAGCTTGGCCTTTTCCGCGGCTGTAAGGTTGGCTTTAGGCTCAGCTAGTAAGTTGTTAGCCGACCTTGTAGGACGGGATGCCGACGATAGACGAAATACGAGGATGAAGAATATATATAATAGAGAGAGACGAAGCGGGACACCGGAAGCTCTTGAAAGTACACATGATGTTTGGGGATCATAGCTGCTGATATGGACGCTTCTTTCAGGGAACAAGCCATGGACAGGCCGGAGACGTGGAGTCAAGGCCAGACCTCCGAACAGAGGAAGGTTGATTCCAAACGGCCAGCCAGATGGAGCTTGATGATCTGCAGATAGCCAGCGGTGTGTGCCGCATTGGGAAATTTATGACCAAAAAAAGACAGGGGAACAACGTTGGAATCATTCGGGAGGACACGCAACGAAACAATATAGTTCGTCTCGTCGCTCGGGCGCAGCCGAACCACACACACCCACTCGGACCTAGCGGCGGGATGACGCGACTTTAAAGGGGGGTGTGCAATTAAGTTAAGCGATGATGAGGAATCATTCGCGCCCGCAGTGACAAATCAGACACATTTCCCATCCTTACCGGGACTTTGTTTCGACGAGACATTGTAGTTTTGGCAGATTAAAAAAAAAAAAGAAGGGTCTTCACCGCCAATGCTGCCATTCTTCACGCTATAAACCAGAGAACATGGGCTGGGATTAGGGACACTTGCGGATCGGGGAACCAAAACGGCACAAGGAAGGGGAAAATAAGCAAGATGAAGCAAAACAGGTGCATGGAATCATGATGGCCGGCATAGGTAAATGATGCATATGCGCCGAGCCGGCGGATGGGGGGGGGGGGGGGCGCGGCGGAGATGAAACCGACGGGGGCCGATGAGCCCGATGGAAAAAAAAAACGAAAAAAAAAAAACCGACAAAGAGAAACTCAAACTCACACGAAACCTGCCGCTCGTCATCAACATTCTTTGGGGGAGTGGGCTCCGTGGCTGAAGGCGACGACGACGACGATTGCTGCCGCAGCTGGCGGGGTAGCGACGGCCCCTCGTTCACGAACTGCACCCTCCCCGCACTCTCGCCCTGCTTCTCTGCCATCCAGTATTCCGTAAAGGACGGCCGGCTGTCGCTGCTGCTTTCTCCATCCAGCTGTTGCTGGTTATGGTACTGCTTCCCCTCCCCTGATATCGACAAAGCCGCACGATGGTCCGCCATGGCCACTAAATGCAACAAAAGGCCGCCGTGAAATGGAAGTATGTCTGTGAACCAAACAGGAAGCCAATGGAGCGAGGTTGAGAATGATGTGCGTTGCGGACGTGAGGTTGTGTGCACAAGATGTATCACCTCATTTGAGTTTAGCATGTCACCGTTCCGAAAGACCCGCAGACCACAAGGCGGGAAGAAATCAAGTGAGGGGGGCGGCTCGGCCAGTTTTGCTGTCCTCAAGGATGAGCGAATCCCAGGTTCCGTCCGATGGTCCCCCCCCCCCCCCCCCCCCTTTCGTTTTTCTGTTGAAAAACTTCTACCCAGGGCCTCTCACTTCCCCACGAGCGGCTAAACAGCCCAGGGAATGCTGGTCGGCCAGGTCTCAGGATCCCTAAGGGATTTTTTTGGGGGCCGTTTCGGGTGTGATCAACAAGAGGAATAGAGCGAGCATGTGTGGCGCTTATCCAGATCAAGGAAATGCCGACTCACTAAGCTCTGCTCACATCCTCACGTGTCTGCCTCGTGCTGAGACACAGACAATAAGTTGGCAATGGCTTAGTGAGATTATTTCTGCGATTCAAAATATCCATTCAGTCCATCTCCATTCGGATATTTGAAGGAGACTTGTCACCCTCCATGATTTGGACTAGCATGAATTCGAGGCCCGGCTGAGTGACACCAACGCGCTTCGGGTCGGGGTATGATTGTTGGAAATAACTTTGCTTCTTCATACTGCAATGCGAGATACAGTTGCCCTCGCTACGACGACAGCTATTTCATGACATCCTCTTGAAACCTCGGGAAAGTGGCTGAACTGGAGGGGCTGTTGCTTCTTTGACATCTCTGCCCCTTTCATGTTTCGTTCTTCCAATATAGCCCAGAATATTTTTTTTTGTCACGCCCAACGCCTCGCGGGAATCATATCCTCCATGCCAAATTGGCCCAGGTTTCGCTTTTTTTGGTGACCGCCAACGCCGTGTTAATGCATTTTGACCCGCTTGTTCTCTGACTACTCCTCTTCATTCGTCATCCTCGTCCTCGCTGGCGGTGGCGGTGTCTTCTTCGACATCCGTCTCCGGGATATTGTCCTCGTCGTCCTCGTCGCTGTCGCTATCGGCCGTCATATTGAGGCCCGGAACAGCCTGGTAGTGTACATAGTCGTCCTGAACCCACCGCTTGCTCACAGGCAGCTGGTAGGGATCGAAAGGGAAGTAGGGGTCGAGCTGGTATGCTTCCTCATCCTGTGCTCCGGAGCCTGTATCTCTAAGGGCGCCACCCGTACCATATGTGTCTGACACAAATTGCGACAGTCTAATCCGCTTGTTTTCTTCCACGCGAGGAAAGATGTACATTAGACCAAGTTTGTGCGCCAGCGTTGCAAACTCCTCGACGATTGCGGGTGCACAGATCTTGAGAGGGTTCATCTTGCAGTATACGCTCGCCGATAACTCTTCTCTCATCCCCTGCATCCACTCCAGCTCGTGGCCCAGGTATGATGCGGGGTCGTCGCGGTCCACGAATTCGGGCGTAGACATGATCAGGTCGCGCCACCGGAAGCAGAACATGTAGAGCGCGGCTTGAACCTGAGCGTAGTAGATCTGGTGCCTTCTCAAATCCGGTCCCCTGGCGTCGGGGTCGTGCTTGACGCGGTAGATCTGCATCTGTTTGAGCAGAAGAGCAAAGACGGTCCGCACCAGGTCGGACGGCACATGAGCGCCTCGTGCCATGAACCCGGCCAGGTAGGTTGCCGCTGCTTGTCGGACAAAGCTTGGTCGGTTTTGCGAGCCAAAGATGTGCATCAGACTGCCGACAAAGGTATCTCGCAGCCGGGCTGACATCTGGCCGAAGTGGAAGAGCAGAAATTGGGTATGACGGGACTTGTATGTCGGCAGCACGATCTTTCCAAAAGACTGCACAAGCAAAGCGTATCGCTCCCATGCCTGGTCCGAGTCGGGGCTCTCGAACAGCGGGGTATAGTGGTCGAATAATGTGTCCAGGATGGCGTCCAGCTTCACTACGTTGCTCTTAACAATGCGAATCTTCTCTTCCTGATCGTCGAAATCCGAATCATCGCTTTCGACCGACTCTTCATCGCTGTCCTTGTCCACTGCTTCTTCATCGCCCTCCCACGAGCCTGCGCCCGAGGAATTTCCAAGCGCGTAGGCAACGGATGCCGCCAGATCATCGTCGAGGTCATCGAGGTCCGTCTGCATCTGCACGTCGATCTTGACCAGCCGCGACAGCAGAACATCGATAATCTCCAGATCCAGCTCCCCCGCGTATTCCTTCAGCCTCAAAAGGTTGTTCACATAGGCAACAAACATTCTCTTAGGGTCGTCGTCGAATGGGAACTTTGCGTCGAGGAGGTTGCGGAGAACTGGTGTGGCTGCCGGGAACATTTGGAGGATGTACTGCAGGCCGGTGTGCAGCCGCTCACGCATCGTTACACGGCTGACGGGAGGGAAGTCGCTGACGCTCCATTCAGACTGCCTGGACTGGGAGAACTTCTCGACGATCATAGAGAGCACATGCGTCAGGTAGGATCCCTGTGCGCTAACCAGGGCGGCCAGAAATTGGATGTAAACTTTGAAGAAATCCTCGTCTCGGCCCAACCATGAAACCTGCAGCACTGCCCTTACGAGACCATTGCAGGCCTTGTTCTTCAAAAGAGGGACGCAGCTGGTCAGTGCCAACACGTAGCATTTTAATTCATGAGGCTTGAGGGTGTCCTCTTCCTCCCCAGCGATGGGTGGCAAGTATCGCTGCTTGTCGTTGGTGAAGATGTCCTTGAGGACGTCGTAGTCTTCATCCTCCCCCATCAGGTGCTCCTCCAGCGCTTTCCGAACTTCCGAGTTCACCTCGTCCATCGAATCGGCGCCAAACTCAAAGACGCGGTTGTTCATCTCGTTAATGAGGACTTTCCGCCTCTTGGTCGGGCTAGAAGGGGGGTCGACCGCATCAAAGTTGAGTTCTTCGGCTTTCCTTCGGCCAAGGACTGTAGACGTTTGCCGCAGAATGCTCTTTACCGGCGTTGCTGTCTTCGGTGGCGGGCCAGACCGATGTCTGGAAATGGGGGTGAATGGTCGCATGGGAATGGTCGCGTCTGATGGCCAACGCTCTGGGTCTCTACTCTGTCGGCGCTTGCGGGTTGGAGTTTAGATCGAGACTGGGCGTCAGGCTATTCTCATGGAATGATTGATGTGTTGCGTGACGACCTGAAAAAAGATACCATGCATGTCTCTTTGTCTTGCGTCAGTTGTGACTCGAGTCGAAATTATTGCCCTCGAGGAACTAATTGAGTTGGAGTTGTGGTGGGTGGCCGGCCGAACTGTTTCGTTGTGCGGCGGTTGGTTGCCTGGGGATGAAGCGCTGAATAACTTTTTTTTTTCTTCTTCCCTGGCAGCGGGTGGAGGGGCTGCGCACGTGCCTCAGTCAAGACGCCTGGGCCACTTCAACTCTAGCATTTAAGACCCCTGACCTGGACCGTGCACCACTCGGTCAGAGCACGATAGCCTACCGGTACTAATAGTGGCGGCGGCCTAGATGCTGGGGTAAGAGGTAGTTTAATATAATGATCATTGTCTTCTTCCTACGATTGTCATCACATGACAGATGCAATGCGTCCTCGATAAATGCTGGTAAGTTATACGCAGCGACCAATCGCCGTATCAGTCGCATAAGAGTCAAAGGAAAAGATTGTTCAACAACATACTGAAACGTTGCGCGACGGAAATGGATTAAAAGCTATCTGAAAGTGCTGTAGCTACCTGTGCTCTGGATATACGAACTAAGTAGGTCCTATCCAAGAAGCTTCGATGCTTGTTAACTGCTTTTTTCCAGTGCCTTATGGGCGCTCATGGGCCCGGCACGGTTGACTGAATTGCAACGCCGTAGAGGGGGAATCTATCGAATAGACAATGGATCGGAAGAAAAGAAAACTTGAACAACCCTTCCAGCCCACACTTTTGGGTAACCTTTCTGCTCCCCTTCTCACCGTACCTGCTTCCTAAGGCCCTCATGTACAACCGTATGCCTCATCGAATTCAAAAATGTGGTCCTCGTACTTATACAAGCTTCAGTTCGTGTCCAGGCATCGTCCGTGGTTGAACAGTCAAGCCGCGGCCAGTACATGTATGTCGAGTATAAATTTCGTCCTTGCGTACCCGCACTATTCACACAGCGATAGAGCTGTTCACTAGTAGCCGTCGCCGCCGCCAGTACCATTGTGACCGGTTTGTGCGCCGTACATATAGCCCTGGGCGTCGGCGGTCCCATCTCCCTGCTGACCTCCGAGCACGTTGTTCTGAGGCTCGGCTTGGAAGCTCCCAGCTCCGGTTGGTGGGTTGGCGCCGTAGCCGCTACTGCCAGGGCGGTGCGCTCCCTCTCCTCTGTTCGACTGGGATTGCTGCTGCGGCCGTTAGTTTAGCTCACCCGCTGTATCATGAGGATAGTATAGCTCCATGCCCCGGACAATATTAGGTTATACGTACTTCCCGGTATTTGGAGAGGTAGATCTTGAGAGCTTCTGCGTAGTTCTCGAACCCCAGCGAAGTCATTGCAAATAGGATGTCTTCTCCATTCACCGTCTTTCGCTTCTCCTGGTGGCACTTCTCCGAAGCTGTGATAGGTTAGGTCTCTTATCTGCAAAATCGCCCCTCGGCCCGTTGGGCTGGCTTCGGAAGAGATAGCGTACCTTCACTTGTAATGAATGAGATAAATTCGCTGACGCATTCTTGCATGCATTCCTTGGCTTCTTTGGCAATCTTAGCGTTCTCCGGCAGAGCATTCTTCATGATGCGGGCAACTGGAGCAAAGTTACGTATATTAGCGTCGAGTTCATCATATTTCTCCCCGCCAGAAGCACCGGCTGCTTCTGGCGATTGCGGCGACAGATCGTGAGACATTGACAACTTGAACGAGCACCGTTGCCGATCGCTCCTCTGGAAACTTTGACTGACAAGGGCCAACAGCAGCGGACAGCAGGAAGAAGCGGATGACAAGCGGAGATGTAAACAAGCGAGCGAGCCAGCAAACATACAAGTCCGGTCCACGGGTCGCCGTCATAAGAGTAGCCAGAGCGCACAGAGCAACGGTCCAAATCATCGTCGCCGCTGTCGTTGTCGTCGTCGTCGTCGTCGTCTCGTGTCGTTGCGGAGGAAGGGGAATACGGCTTACCATTGGCTATGGGCAACCAGCGGTCCTGCTCCTTGACCTCGAACTCATAGGTGAGGCCGCCGGACTGTGGGTCTTGAGGCTCGTTCATTTGTTCCTCTTCCGGTGATTGTACACCTTGGTCGACATCCTTGGGAGGAGATTGGGGGGAGTCCGACATATTTGGCTACCTGCAGCGGCTGCTGGCGTTCTTGTAATTTGCTTGGGCTCTTGCAGCTCGCACACACGGCGGGCTTGAAATGATGTGTCCCTGACACGTTGCAGGTCCGTAGGGCTTGCAAGTCTCGCGGCTTAGCTGCAGGAGTGTGCGTCAATCCTGCCGTGGACAGCTCGAATTGTCTTGAGATGGATTATTTTTACTCGCGATCCCCTGACAGGCCCTGTCTTGACTTCAGACTATGACGGATCTTCCTGGGGTGGCCTGTATGATGCCCTTGCCCGAGTAGAGTTGAGACAGAGACTGGGAAAAAAGCGGGAAGAGAGGGTGGCTACGTTTGCGGGTCCCACACCAATGGTCAACTCTAGTCCAAGGAGAGGGTAGCGTCGACCTGGCCAAGGTGCTTCTTGATCGCCCTGTTGCAGCTGTGGGTGTGCGCGCTCCCTTTGGGTTGGTGCGCGATGCTCGGCGCGGGTTGACCTGTAGGGTAGAAGGTAGACCAAGTTGGCGAGTCGAGATGGGTGGTGGGCGAGGATAGGTCAGGTCTAGGTAATCAAGTAGCTCCGAGGCGGATGGGGGTACTTGTGTGCTTCTCGGCGGAGCTGCGGAGTGCTGCGTCGAAGCGGTGCGCAGGCACAGTACGGATGGGCGAGCTTTCGTGACTTTGGCTGAGCTTGGGTTGGCGGAGAGTCGACCAGTGGTTACACACCGGTCGGGCGGACGGGAAAGCCGTGGATAGGGGGATCAAGACGTAACAGCTGCAAAGGCGCGTCAGAGAAAGCTTCACTTGGCCTGAACGGAACACAGAGGAAGAAAGATCGAGACGGGGACTGGGGTTGGGGGCGTGGGCGAGGAGGGCGTGAGCAGTGAAGGCGCACTCAACACAGGCGCGCGCGCGCGAATGTGTATGGACGGAATTGGGGGAAAACACGAAGAGGGGCCAGAGCAAGTGCCGTTGACAAGGGCCTGTCCGATTTGACTTACCAGTTTATGGGTGTCTGAGTTGTTCGATCGAGGTCGCAATAGAGCCTAACAATGCGCCTTGTTTGCAGGAGGATGCACCTGTACTTGTTGATGGCTGCAAGAAACGTGGGGTTGGTGCAGAAGAGAGAAACGGAGGGAAAGTGGGCAAAGAAGGTGCGGTCAACAAGAAGCTGGCGCATTAAACACAATAACAAGGCCAAAGTCCCTCAAAGTCGCGCTTTACACTGGCCGTTTTATCGATAAAGGGGCCGGTACCTCCTCGGCAGGCGTTTCACCGCGCAGCGCCAAAGTACCTGTCAGCTTCCAGCATATAGCGCGGTACCTCCAACCCCCTCCATCATCCGTTCCTCCTCCCTCCCTAACTTCAACACACACGCGGCTGAAGAGATGCGCTCGTAACTGTGACTGCCTTTTCCGTAGGTATTCTCCATTTTCGCGCGCTCGGATGTTCACCGGCCATCAGTTCGGGCGTCTGACGACATTTGCTTATTCCCTGCAACTCCGAGGAACAAAAACGGGGAACCGCAGTTCGACGACATTCGATTGACTGACACTGCAATGTGAAAAACAGCTCTTCTTCCTTCTTCCTGCGGCCTTCTTTCGTCCTTCTTTCGTCCTTCTCTCCATCCGTTTGGGGTTTCATTGCATGCACTTTATGCTGCACTGTATCAACACGAACAGTGCCTATGCTTCTCCCCATCCTGCCCATGTTTCCCGTTATGAGCGGTGTGAGCTGCACGAAGCCACTAACTAAGTTTGGAGGAGGGTAGCAAGCCACGGCTGCCTTGCTCTTCACCGGCGCATGACGGACGCTAAGCAGTCAAGTAGCACAAGCGACAAAACCAGACGGTGACGGGAATTTCAATCCTGCATAGACATGCTGATGTGAAGAGGGAGGAGGGACGGCTGTCGCCTAACACCTCCATCACGCCCAACGGGCGTTATTGACCAAATAATGCAGCCGGACAAATACAGATATTGCTCCTTCGTTGTCGTTCTCGGCCGTGTGAATTTTTGCACTTGGGGCAGCTTAGACGTCACGGCAGGGCCAAGTGGGAGGGCCACCCGGCCGGTTGATTTGACAATGGCACCGTTTAGAGTAAATAAGCCGTCGAACCTGTCACCTGTCTTTCTTGACATCGCCCCCAGCCTAACCCGCTTCGTCAGGCACGAGAAGGCTGGCTGACGGCAGCCCAAGCAAGCGCCCCGACTGGCGACTCGCTTGGGCCGAAACATGCGCCGGGCCGGCTGGCAAAGCGCTACTTGCCTCTTCAGGCGCATTCGCCATCGATGTAGGCTCTTGAATGGACTGTCTAAAAAGCTTTGGTCATAAGGCTGCGCTACACGCAAGGCCAACCCGACCTCCCTGGGCCAATGGAATAAAAGTCAAGAAATGAACGTTTTCGTGATTGGCACAGAATACCCCGGAGCGCGTCGGTCGCCTTTCATTTGGCCTTTTCTGTCAACCAAAACAACGCGGAGAAATTCTGCCAATGTCTCGAGGGGAACGCTGGCCACCAATCGGCAGCCCATCGCCTTGTGTTTGACCCTGCATGCAGGACTGCGACAGACACCCGTCGGCCCAGCTAGTCACTTCCATTGTCGTTGGGCTCCTTTCTCACCGTCGGGAGCCAATAACCCTCTAACTGGGTTGGGTTCGGATTGGACGACGCCTGCCGCATCAAAGGCACCACTTTATCCCATGTGGCGCCCACCTTTTCCTCCCATATTGATAACCCAGGTCCGGATGATGCGGTTCCTACCCCTCCTTCCTAGTCGGCGTGGGAGGGGTACGCTGGTCGCGATTCCGACGCTGTTACGGATAAACTTATACCAAATGCGTAAGGGTTGCATGTGCTGGCGCTTTTCTTGTCTTTTGGGGGGACACGGACAACTCATAGCCACATCCTTCCCTCGACCCTAGTCGACGACAACCTCGCCGAATGCACTGGTCTGGTCTTGCCGCTGGTCATCAGACAATGGCTGCCCAGCATCATCGTCATGAGAACCGATTTTTGGAGACTTCGCTACCAAGACAGGTTCTCGGCATCACAAGAGCTGCTGGATGCATGCGGCATATCACTCCACTACCTGCGACTCGGGCCACAATAGGCAGCCCTGATACCGCCCACCCCATACTACACTATGATTTCGTACTTACTCGTACATGATGCATGCGACTAATAATGAACTTTGGAACAGCGAGGCGGATGCAGACTGTGGGATACCTTCCACATATGGCCTGTAAGTGACCGCATTCGAGACGTGGAAAGCACCGCGCAGATTGGGCACCAGCTGCGATGCTGAAGCATGCATGATATCACGTCTGTGATACTGCTCAGAACAGCATCAGTCGATCTTCGCATGTGTCTTGTTTCGAGAATTTCTCGACCACGAATCGGATGTAACCGCTCTCATCATAAACAGACAAACTCGATCGGCCTGCGCAGGTGCACATGAGAGGTTTGACGGGCACCAGCCTTTCGACGGCCGGGTGATCCGGGCCGCCTCCGCCCCGCAGCTATCTCTCTTCCGAAAGGAAGACAGGCTTGACCGGTGTATACCCGTCTGACGATCCCAGGAACCACTTGATAGAGAAAGGCTTGGTTGGCCGTTGCTGGAGGTCGCCGTGCTCACACCTTTCGTCATTGGGTTGCATAACAGCAGCCTGTAAGCACAGCCTCGTCAATCGGGGCTCTCTTGGCCAGCCATCTGAACCGCCAAACTTGCCGTTGCTTCCCGTGTGGAGTGATAACCTCACTATCTCGCACCATGTATGTTTTTGCGCACGGAGACGCCGTTGCCGCCGGTTTCTATTGCTTCTGTTTAATTATGGTTCGGCAGACGACGTGGAAAAACGCATTGCTTTTGATACCACTACACCATGAGCATGGCCTTTGTCACTGGCGCATTCTGAGCTGTCTTTATGTTTTTACTACCTCACCCATGGGTATACGTGACGCCGCTTTGTTTTCACATCGCCGATGTTACTGTGGCGTCCTCAGAGGTCTCGTGTGCCAACACCATCCATAACGTGCTAGAGCGGCCACAAACACGGGAGTTGGGCCATAGCGGAAGACATAGCACGCTTTCCGCGACCCGATACCCCCGACTCAGGTTCCTTGAGTGAAGGGCAAATCTGGGATTGTTGTCGTGGGCGTAGAGGCAAGTGCAGAGTCACGTTCGCTCCACCAAGTCCACGTCCAAGAACGGTCTTGCTAACCCCTCAGTTCTGGACAACCTGAACGTTGTTCTTCTTCTGTAATCCAAATCTGTCAGCAAACTTCGCACCTCAATGACGTGTATGCTGATGCCGAAATAGGGGCGAGGGGACTCCGTATCACGAACCTTCCACTTTTCCAACTCGTCCTGCTTGGCCTTGTACTGCTTGACAAGGTCCTCGAGAACCTTTTTCAGACCCTCAGAATTTGTCTTTAGGGCGGGCATGACGTCCTTGACCGTCTGCTCCATCAGAACTCCGTTGATCAGGCGGAAGCACTTTCGGTCCCCGGACAGCGGCTGCAGCGTCTCCAGTACAAGCCTGTTCAGGTGACGGTGGCTGGTCAGTATAATGCTACAGCGGGATGTGGGGTCGATCAAGTTTGAGTTTCAAAGTGAGTGAAGAGCGGTGTGATGAGCGAACTGGGCCAGTGACGAGTCCGGCGGCGGAGAGGAAGGAGAATTCCATCGTGCCCTCTCATAGTCCGCCATTCCCAAAGGCATGGTTGAGGCTTTCTCACTCGCAACTATGCCGACGGTAGGGGGGCAGTTGATGAATAAATACACATGGGAAACGCACTTGTGTTCCTCGGCTTCCTGCTCGACGTCGCCGATTTTCTGCGCAATCTGCTGCAGGGTGTTCTTGTAGATGCCATACTGGGTTTGCAAATCTGTAGACAATTTAGTACAGTTTATGTGAGAGACATGGCGGGGTTGATGTTGATCTCATGTGATGTCAAACACCGTGCCTCAACGTTCGGCTTGCTGGGTGAGAACTGACCTTGCTGCTTCCGCTGGTTAGCTACCGGCGCCGACATTGTGAGTGCAGATGTCGAGTCGATGTCAAGTTGAGAATGCAGTTAAAGTCGTGAGAAGGACGGCTCGGCTTGAGGGACAAGGTGCCGGTGGGAATTGCCCTCCCGAGCAGTGACCAACAGCAGAAGGAAGTTCTAGAAGGGGGGTATTGGCCTCGGTGGCCCGAGCTTTTGCCGCGCCGTGGGCACCCCCCTGTCAAACGCACAGCAAAAGCCCGGCACGTCGCGGCGTCTCATCCAATCCCTTGTAGCGCATTTGGCCCTTTGAACCCTGACACCGTTTTTGTACTTCTGCAACATCACCCCCGACGACGAAACAAATCCTTCCCACGACTTGCGATTCCACAGATTCTATAGAGACTCAAGATGCATCCCCATCTGCATACCAAGGATAACTTCGGTCAGTCACCCACCGACTTGATTATCTGCATATGATTCGATCGCCACCACTGTTCGACCCGCAAACATGAGCACTAACAAGTCCGTCTCCAAATAGAGTGCGAAGATATCATGGTCGCCCTTGAGGAGTGCCACGCAAAGGGCTTCCTGCACAAATCTCTGGGCGGGTGCAACGACGCAAAGGATAAAGTTAGCGAATGCCTTCGCGCTGCGCGCGCGAGCCGTACCGCGGCGAACCGGGCCGCGGCGAAGGCGAAGCGCGAGGAGCGCGAGAACCGGATCAAGGAGCTCAACAAGTCACTCGGTCTCGATTAGGCTCACAGACATCTCGAAAAATTTCCGGCTCTTAACGAAAGCTCCTTCTACGAAACGATTGGTGGCATACGACGGGAGAGAGAAATATTGATTTGGCATTGCAATATATTACGAACCCTCCTGACCTTTCCTTCTTTCTTTCTTTTTTTTTATTATTATTTAAATTCGGGCGACGGGGTGGGACGGTCAGGATACCAAAAGAAGAAGCACAGCATTTTGGAGGCGTTCTACAATGGAACGGAGATGTACCATAACACAAAGGACTCAAGTCGACATTCAATACAAACGGCGAAGGGAAAAGTCCTCTTATTTCAGCTTTATTCATCTATCTGACAATAGGCTGGTGTCGCAACTACATCACTTCGACGAATCGTACAGCCGCCCTTCCCAATCTCTTCGTGGTTCTTTACAAGGTGCGACGGAACTCGTTACCAAATGTGTACAAGCCAAAGAGGGACAAGACACTGAGGAGGATCGGCACGGGCTTGCGGAGACGGAGAGCACGGGGAACGGCGGAGCCGCCGAGGATGACGGATGCGAGAAGACTGAGCTCGACGCCGTAAGGCTCTGCGTTCTGGATGCGGTAACCACCGAGGCCGTCTGCATGTAGTTATGGTCAGTTGGGATGTCTACAAGTGGGCGCGAAAGGGAAAGAGGAAAAAGACGGGAGGGAAAAGGGGCATCAATTGTTACGTACAGAGGAGACCGACACTGACTCCAGCGACGATAGAAGGGACGGAGCGAGTCCGGGCGTAGCCGATGATGCCGCCGGTGGCAGTCAACGCGCCCAGGGCGAAGGAGGGGACGGAGAGGTCTGAAGACTGCACATAGGTGTTAATGTTAGCTTCGTGTCCCACTGTCAACACCAAAACGAGTTGCACACCATACCATTTTGAGATATATTGTATGAAGAGTTGATGTAACAAGAAATTTGTTCCTTTAGAGCTCGAATAGATGATAATTGAGCAGCAGAATCGTAACGAAAGACCGCTATAGAAGTAGACCTAGGTCGGTAGGTTCAGTGCCTCGGTAAGTCCGAGCTTCGACACGTCCACCCATTCCACTAACGAAACAACCTACAGCTGAATGATCTCATTATTCCAGCATCTGACTAATCACGAGTCTTCTGTCTCACGGGCGCAGGGACCCATTGTCAGGGACCAGTACCCCAGATTTGGGGCTCCAAATGGACCGTGGCACCAGCCACATCACCTGACGGCCTGTGGCTTCAAGCTTTCGTGTCCTCCAGCTAGGTAGCTTGCTGCTGCGTGTTGCACTACACAGCAGCAAAAGAACCGGTGCGCATTCCAACATCTCGAGCTACCAACACCCTCCCATCCTCTGACCTTCGCCGACTCTCCAAAATACATCTTCCTCGCCTGCAATTGACTGACCGATTGGTCAAAAAAATAAAAATACAAAAATGGCGCCCAAACGCACCGCCTCTTCCCAAAAAGCAGCAGCCGTCGCCTCTGAACCTGGCCACCTCCCACCCTCCGCGCCTGCAGGACCGACCGCCGCCGCAATCCCAGGCACCATGACATCTCAGCCCAAGGCCGTCCCCAAGGGCGCGTCCTCTGGCGCTCAGAACTGGGACCAGGTTCTTACTAACATCTACAATCACTATGTCAAGAACACGCCGCAGCGCACAAAGCTGATCGATGCTTTCATGGCTTTCCTGGTTGTCGTTGGTGGGCTGCAGTTCTTGTACTGCGTGATTGCTGGCAACTTTGTAAGTTCTTCTTTCTTTTCTTGCTATGATTTTGTATGGTCTGTTGTCTTTTTCTGGCAAGGAGGAGACCACGGAAGGTGTTCGACTCTGGCACTGAGGGGTGACTTTAACACGCACAATCGCTAACAATTGACGTGAACCAGCCTTTCAACGCCTTCCTCTCTGGCTTTTCCGCCACTGTCGGGCAATTCGTCCTTACTGGTAAGTCAATTCCGACGGCTATTTGATTTCCAGTGACTAACAGTAGCTTTCCAGCTTCCTTGCGCATCCAAACTACCGAGGCCAACAAATCCGATTTCCCCTCCGTATCACCTGAGAGGTACTTCGATCCCCCAATCTTCCAACTATTGACATACAATGGTGGCTAACATCTATCACAGAGCGTTCGCCGATTATGTCGCATGCAGCTTGATCCTCCACTTCTTCTGCGTCAACTTCATAAACTAAGCCTGCATTCAGGGGTTGCAGGCACGACACTTACATGAAATCAAAATACGGATGGGTTTATCAAGCCAGCCTGAGTACGATGCGGAGGGTTAGACATATTCGATACACTATTGAAGCCATGCTGGAACCCCATGGACACCAGTATCAGCACGCAGGATGAATCAAGCCAATGTACATTACAGAAGCAGGCGTTGCATCATCAACACGGTAGGTCTCCCAAGAAGAAGAGAGAGAGAAAGAGAGAGAAAAAATGCAATTCTGGGAATCATCATGATGCCAAAGGACTCCAAAAGTTCCAGTTCTATAATCCATGCAAGTCTCTGTTCTCGAACGCCCGACGGCGCCCCCACATCAATCGGCCCCTTCAGCAGCGGCCTCCTGGGGCGGCCCTGCGGAGCCCGCTCTTGGCGGCGGCGGTGGACCGCCCATCTTCGGTGGCGGCGCGACCGGCGTCCCCCTTCCGCTCGGCGTGTTGTCCGCCTCCCTGCTTTTCTTCTCCTCTTCTTTGAAATAGTCGTCCATGAAGTTGTTCCCGCCGTGATGCCTCTCCTTCTTCTTCCTTGTCGACGCCGTGCCCCCGGGCGGCGGCGGCGGTGCTCCACCCGCGCTGACCATCTGCGCGGGCACCAAGAATTCGCCTCCTGAGGGCGGGGGGCCCGCACCAATGCCGCCGGCAGCCGGCACAAAGAGACCCTGCGGCGCCTCGTCTCCCGCGGTAGCGGCTGTCCCGTACAGCGCGGCGGCGGGGTCCTTCTCCCCGTCAAACATCATCTCCCCCGGCGCATGGACGGGCTCGTTCAGCGGCGGCGGCAGTCTGTGCAGCGCGCCATACCCCAAGACGCACCCGAGGGCACCTTCACCGCCCCAGTCGCGGCTCGGCTGAATCGTCACCTCGCGCGTGACGTCGTACTCGTTGTTGTAGACGTACAGCCGCAGGGGGCGGCCGATGTGGTCCTCGACGAGCTCGCTGAGCCCGCCCTCGCCGTGCAGCGCGCCCTCGGGGCTGCCGAGGATGTAGTCGCCGTAGGGCAGGAGGCCGGCGCCGTCGGCGGGCGAGCTGGCGGCGACGTCGAGGACGTGCCAGATGTTGGCAGCGACGGCAAGGGGCGTCCACTGCAGAGAGAGCCCAAGGGAGGCGGTGTCGGCGGGAACCTGGGCGTGCATCTCGCGCGTACGCTGGCCCTTGGCGGACCAGAGGCCGAGGGAGAGCGTACCGCCCGCGCAGTTGCGGACTTCTTGGGCGAAGAGGTGGGGGTCAGGGTTGTCCTGCATAGGGGAGGGCCGTGTTAGTCGTGGACGTCGGGGCGAGGGAAGGGAAGAAGTGGAGTTGGTGGTTTGCATACAATAGGACGGCCATTAATACCAATAATGAAGTCGAACCATGGCTCAATATGGAGCTCGAGGTTCGTGTTCCGCAGCACCTGAAAGCCGAAAGACCCCTGGTTGTTGCTCTGATGGGTCGGTTGCTGCCCGTCCAGGCGGGACATGAAGCGGTTCAGCGCATTGAACATGATAATGCGCTCAGCACTGGAGCAGAGCCCTTTTCTTGCCGAATTTCTCTATCTTTCCTTAGAGGTGACTGTCGCGATCGAAAAATGGTTCGAAGGTTTCCTTGTGGCGAGTTTGGTCACTGAAGCTGTTAGGTTTCCAAGTGTTCTTTACCCTTTGGAGCAAGCTGTCATCCAAGGAACACCGTCAGCCTTGCATGTGGTCCAAGCTTCATCCCGCACTAGTGGGTGTACCAAGTGGGGCATCGATTCCAGCTCCATCATTTCTCAGCCTCGCTCATGCTTATTTTCATCACTTTGGCCATTGACGTCCATTACACTATGGGCCCCAAAATGTGACTTGTTCCTAGTCTTCCTGGCGAAAAAAGAAAGAAAGAAAGACTAAGAGCTCCATCGATAACGAAGCCTGTTGTTTCGAGATTGAAGAAGGAGATTTATATAAGTCCCGCGCTTCATGCATCGCCACCCCCAAAATGAAGGCTGCTACCAGACTCCCCCTAACGGATGAGTGCCACCACTACAAGTCCAAGGCCGAAGTGCCTTGGGATCTCCAAAAGTAAGCCGCCCACTTTTCTTCTTGGAACCATTGTTTTCATCCTGCAACTGACTAATAACTCTTCTCCAGATACTTCTCCCAGCGCTACTCCCTCTTCTCCTGGTACGACGAGGGCGTCCGCCTCACCGACAGCGCCTGGTTCGGCGTGACGCCGGAACCCCTAGCCAACAAGATCGCCAACGAGATGTACTACATCGACGCCTCTAGGCGCGTCCTCATTGACATCTTCGGCGGCGCCGGCGGCAACACCATCGCCTTCGCCCTCTCGGCCCGCTGGGACCGCGTCATCTCCATCGAGCGCGATGCCGCGACCCTGGCGTGCGCCCAGCACAACGCTGAGCTGTACGAGGTCGGCGAGTACATCACCTGGATCCACGGCGACTGCTTCGAGTACCTGGAGAAGCTCCGGAACTCGCCGGAGGCGCTATCAGAAGAGCTGCGCGTCGACATGGCCGAGGCCGTGGTTTTCGCGTCGCCGCCGTGGGGTGGACCTGGTTACCGCACCGCCGAGGTGTTTGACCTCAGCCAGATGGAGCCGTACAACCTACAGCAGCTTCATGACGCATGCAAGCCCATGGACCATGCCCTGTATCTTCCGAGGACGAGCGACTTAAGACAGATTGCTAAATTGGCTCCTGAAGGGGAGAAGCTTGAGGTGGTGCAGTACTGCATGGAAGGGGCGAGCAAGGCCATGGTGGCATTTATACCAGGGACGCTGAGTCCGCCAAAGTCGACATCTCAATGAAGGTTTTTTAGTTCAAGGCTCTTCGCTCATGCTGTGATAACTATGCCTTTCGATTACCTACTTTTACAACGCCTTGACCACACTACGTTCGTCGAACAAATCCTTCAGCAGCGCTTGGATGCAAAACTCCCTGTCCAGCGGTGCCATCGCGTACGTCGACTCGAAAGCGAAGATGCTAAGCTGCCCGAAAAATGGACGCAGAATCTTGCCCACCAACTCGTCTTTCCTGTCGATACTAATTTCGTCGTTGATGCCGCCCACACCGAGCAGCGGCCGTCTGTTTGAGCTGCTTGTGGCCAGGTGGGATGCTGAAATACTCCCTAGCGATGAGCTGACGCCCATAGTGCCAAGCTCCTCCGCAAGCTCGTCGACCAATGCGACGGGCTGGTAGCTCGTGGATCGATAGACAGCCTCGATTGTGTCTGTGACAAAGAGCCATTCATGGAGCTGGAAGTCGTCCGGCGCAACACAAATGAGTAAATCTAGCAGCTTGCAGGCCTGCAAGATGGAAATGTTGTTATAAGTGTCGGATGCTGTGCTGTGATCAGCAGCCACGACCGACGAGATGGCTGCGTGGAGCTCGGCATTGATCACTGGCCACATCATGGCCAGATGAATAGCACTGGTCTTGAGCACCAGCGCGCGGACGAGCATGTAAATTTCTGCCCGGGTGGTGGAGGAAGGCGAAGAAGTAGCCGTGGCTCCGAGCAGCTCCACCACCTTGTCCAGGATGGTTGGAAGCTCGGCTACAAAAGTATCCTCGCTCGAGGCCAGGACCAGGGTGGCAGTGCGACGGAGGTTGAGTTGCGTCTTCCGGTCTGCCTCCAGGCGGGCGGAAGTAGCGCCAACGCCGAAGACGATACCGGCTGTTGTGGGCGGAGTCATGCGGCTCAGGAGCTCAGGCATGCGCTCCTTGTCGCTGATGGTCCATTGTCTCAGTAATGGCAACCAGTCACTTTGCACCAAGTCGATGCTCGAGCTGAAGAACCTAGCGTCGTTGAAGGCATCTCCAACATCCTTCTTCCAGGTCTTCTGGTTGTTAGGTAACCTGGACAGTTCTTGAAGGAGTACAAGAGTGTTCTTGGACACCGTATCAGGAAATGCTTTGGCTTTGAAAGCCGGGCTGATAACGTTTGTCGAGATAGTGCCTGCGGCAGACAACACACGGTCTGTCTCGACTAGGATCTTGGGCAGGTTTGGAACAATCGAGGCCAGGATAGCCACCACATCCTCGGCTCTATCAAGAACGGTGGCCAAAGATATCGTGGTGGTTCGGCGTACGCCATCCCGATTTTTCTCCGACTTTTCGTAAGACGGTGTATCCGCGAATGTCATGGGCTTGGTAGTGAATATCGCGGTCAGTAGCCGGAGGAAGAGATCCTAGTTGTGGTTAGTAATGCATCACGACAATATTCACTATGCTTACCCCAAGCTCCCGCCTCATCTTCCGCTGCTCACCAAAGTTGGTGTTATCCACCTTTTCTCCCAGAATAGCGGCGAATTCCAGCAGACCAGGCAAAGTCTGCCGATGCGGAAAAGGATTGGTGAGAAGGTCGCGCAAGAATGCCATGCAATCAAGCCATATCTCGTCCATTGCGTCGTCCTCAAGCGAGCGAGCGTACTCAACCAAGAATGTGACGAGGTCAATGTCTTGCAGAGATGTCGTCAGAGTCGATTTCCTTGAGACGTCCAACGCCCCGGGGTTCGTCCTGCTGTAAATGGCATTAAATATGGCAGGAATGGTGTGTTTAGGCCGAGAACCGTCTAATGCTGGGAGGAGATTGAACACTTCAGACTGAGGGGCCGGCGTAGTAATATTGATAGAGCTCCGCCAGATCTCAATGACTGTTTCGAGACACTCCAAAGTCTCGGCAGCAAAGAGATGCTCCAGTAGCCGTCTAGCTCGATTTCTCATACGAAGGGATGTGTAGTTGAAAGAGGAAATCGAAGTCATGTCTTGAGCATTCGTGTCGCTGCCTTGACCCCATGACCAAATTGTAAAGCAAATGCGAACTGCGTCCGCGAATGCAAGGTGTACTGTGAGCCTGTCGTTTGCAGTGGCACTCCGGGTTTGTGGTGCGTCTGAGTTGAAGACACCCGACACCATATTTCCGAAGAATCCTGGTTGCTGATCTGGGCCCTTGACAACTTGCGTTCTGGCCTCTTCAACCAGAAGTCGCTCGTGTGCCCGGGCTAGAACTTGCTCTAGAGCATTGAGAAGGGATATCAGCGTCGACTCAGGCGCGTTCCAGTCACCCTTCCTAGAACTGCCATTGTCTCTGAAAATGGATTGCAAGTCGTTGAAGGTATCCGAAACCTGCCGACAAAGCGTTTCCACCAGAGGAATGAGGACTTGGAATATAGTATCCGAGTAAAAGGGCAAGCATTCTGTCAAGAAGCTGACCCAACTGTCAAGAACACTGCGACTGCTAGGCGAGCTCAACCCGGCCTGGAGACACTTGAGTAGGTTGGGCGGCGGAGCTGTCGGCTTAGTCTCCAACTGTGTTGACACTCTGAGGCTCTTGGCAGGGTCAAGACTCATCTTCCTTTTCTCTGATGATGGAGAAACTGGGGCGTCGGAGATGACCATGTCTCGAAGCTTCAATGCATCGAATACGACGTCCAAGAGTAGGACCTGGACGTAGGGATCAGGCCCGCTGAGAGACTGGAGAAGACGCTCGATAAGAACATTCTCAAGGTGCAAACGGGCGAGAGGCTCGGCGTAAGGGTTCAGAAGGATCTGATGCATGACGGTAAGGGCATAGCGATGAAGCTGTGTAGCACGAACGCGAATTTGCTCATCCGCAGGCTCGTTGTTTCCAGCAATGCACCTCAAACAGACGTGAACAAACACCTCTTGCATGGTGATGTCGCCTTCTTGGCCAGCTTCTGACGGTCAGCACTAGGTACTCAAAAGTAGCATGGTCACTTACTCATCTGCGCGATCTCTGCATGCTCGCTACCAACTGTAAGACTCGTCGATGCCAACACAGCCCATATGACATCCGGGGCCCAACGGAAAACGTTGGACAATGCTCTGAGGTAATAGAGGCAAACATCTAAGTCGTCATCTGCCGTGAATGTGGTTGAACTGGCGGAAGTGGCGGCTGAGCCAATTTCATGGCTTGATCTAAGAAATCCCAAGGCAGAAAACTTCCGCACGAAGAGCAGAAACAATCTGGTGCTAGTTAGCACCTTTGGCCCATCGTATGATGCATCCCGACTTACTTGTCAATGCCTACCAAGCTGTTTAACCATCCCTTAACAGTCATGAACAACTGAGTTCGCTCGTCCAAGAGAGCATCTAGCATGAGAAAGAGAGGCCGCGTCAACATAACATCGTAGTTTTCCGAACCTGTCAATCGAGCCTGGGGGTGTTTTTCAATCATGGGCGTCTTGGAGCCTCGTCTTTCGGCGTTGGAATCTTGTAGCGTATGGGACCACAGCACGCTGAAACGGCGACCGGCATCAGCTGGGCGCGATGCGAATGACCCTTGGGTATCATTCTCGATAATCAGACTGGCAAGCGCGGCTTCTATGTCACGATTCTGTGAGGTAAGGGCAGCCTGGAGCTGCCACAATGATCTGACTGTTTCGACGTGATATTTTGGCTCCGAAGCAGACAAGAACTCCCAGGCCTGCCGAACAAGAGGACTGACGAGTTCAGTAAGGTCCGGCAACTCTATCCTCTTTGCAGAGTAGAGTTGAGCGGAGAGATAGAGAATGGAGTTGAAGGAGGTAAATGACAATTTGTCAGAGTGCCGCAAGCGTTCGTGCAGGCAGGACAAAAGGTACACCGTATCCAGTTGATAGGTAGTTGGCACTTTGAGTAGCAGCGTAATTAAAATCCTTCCTTTGGCTCCCAGATCTGACCCTGACTCGGGGTTCTTGAGACCTTCACAGACAAGCTGGCCTGTTTTTTGCAATAAAAGCTCACCAACCTCGATGGGAGAAAGGGGAACATGAACTGTATCAGGATTGCCTTGTTCGTCAATGTAGAACGCCTTGATCCGTTTCAGGAGTTCAACTGCAGGCAATGACGCCAAGACACCAGTCTCCATTGTTCTTTTGGAGTTGCTAGCGGCCGATGAGGGAAACGCCCGGTCCGGAATGAGGTCCAGGACGGTCAAAGTGATGCGCAATGCCTCTTCGGCGGTTTTTTGGGAGCTTTTCGGGGGAGAGCCCGCTTGCTGCTTCTCTCTCATATCTTCGAGCATGCATAGGATAGACAAAGCGGCAAGCGGTGCGTGAATGGTGATCATCTCTTCCTCTCGAACGTTGAAGTTGGCCAAAATGAAGTTGACCAGATCGAGTTTGTCGAGACGCTCCTTATCAGCCGAGGTTCCTGGGCCTATAGCTTGTGCGAGCAGGCTGACAATCTCGCCATAGATCAGACCACTCTCAACGCCGTCAAAAAACACACTTGCACTGCGGAACACCTCGTTGAAATCGGCTTTGCTTGGCGCTTGGTCTCTATAGTGCCGAACACTGTTGACGATTGGGAGGAATACTTCGGGAACAACAAGTCCGCCAATCTCCCATCGGTCCATTAACGACAAGCAGATTCTATAAGGTCTCGCCCTCTCTCCGGGGCTCGATCCCCGGTCAACATTGATCATGCCCAGGAGGGCTCGGGTCAGAGGATGGAGCCCATGATCCTCAAAATAGCTGGTTTTGGATGCAAAATATGAATTCTGGTGATCTGCCGAAGACGGCGAGTCGAAGCCACTCTCGCTTTCTCCCGGCGCGGGGTCCGGGCCAAGGAACCAGGCCCAGAGCCGCCTGTTGAGACTCATATCCCTCCTAATGACGACACCCACTGCCGCACGGAGAAGAAGTTCTAAATCACCCGGTTTGACATTCGTTTGCAGAACTTTTGAGTGCAGAGGAAGGTGCGTGACCAAAAGGTCCAGGAAGCCGCGTTGAATCAACAACTGCTCGTCTGCAAGGCCGGCGGCAAACGAGCGCAGAAGTAGCCCGGGCTCGGGTGAGGTAACCATCTTTGCGAGCTGTGCAGATTTGTCATCGTCTTGGGCACCATTCTTGGCGGACTTTCCTTGGACTATCGGCTCGCCCAACTTGGGTAGGTTTCTCACCAAGTAGGCCAAGGCTCCGGCCCTGCGACTCGATCCCGTGATAGAGGCCAAGAAGAAGCATTGCCAAAAAAAGTCGTCACCGACCGAATGCGGGCCGCCCAGTTCTTCGCTATCCGCTGGGCGAATTGCGACCTTGAAACTGTCCATCAATCGCAGTGTTCGATCGAAGTCTTCGCTCGTTTCGTCCTCAAGGCCGGGCAAAAGAGCCAGAACAACGGACTTCATGGCCGGTCGGAGCGATCGGGGATCCAAATCGAGGAAGTAATGCTCGAGTAGATCGAGAAAGGGGGATCGAACGGAAAGGGACGCGAATGAGAGAGTCGAAGCCAGGCCCGGAAAGTATAGGGGCAGGTCCTTGGAAAGGCCATCAGTGCCTATCATCGCGAATATGTAGCTGTAGACCTCGAGTGCTTTTTGATGCACACCTGAAGGCAGGGAGGGGTTAAGGCACTGTGAAAGGCGCTTTGCGACAACGGCTTTTGAAGGGATGGTCGTGGTGGAGGGATGTCGAGCTTGAAGTGCCTTGAAACTGTGGTCAGTTTCCCATCTGGCCGTAGCATACGGAATTCAACTGAGTATCAAACCTTCAGGAGGCGGTTCAAAAAGGAGATGTAGTCTGCCCATTCCTGCAAAGCCGTCTCGAATAGTGAAAGGGCTCGCTCGATGCCGGATGCGTATTTACGGTAGTGCTTGTCCTTGATCGGCGCCTCTTCTGTTTTCTCATGTTACTATCTAGCAAATTGATATACGTAACATTGCGGAAGCTTACCGGCGCCGAGTTGGTTCCTCCATTGACGCGGGAGAGGAGACTCGCGGCCTGAGCTCTCGGGGGAGACAGACCGTCGGCCAGAGCCCGGCTCAAGGGCCATGATTGCTGAGAGTGGGTGTTCGTCGAACGAGCGAGAACATCAGACTGTTCTTGTGTGGTGGTAACAAAGGTATCGCGGGCTCATTGCTGCCTGGCCCTTTGTGGTTCAGTCGCTGGCATAAGGTACTCTCTTGGCAATGAGTATCGTGGACAGGGTTTAGAGTGTGACAAGCTCGAAAGGCTACCATGTCTCCTTCCAGACGACAGGTGTACAGTGGGGGCATCCTGCAAGCTCGAAAGCTTCCCATTGGCCAGACTAATTTAGCGACCGTTCCCACCTGACGAGGCTGGTGCATCCCTCTGTATCAGTGCCGCGATAGTAAACCAACAACGTCATCAGGCATCGATTCACACGGTACCTGGAAATTGTGGACTCTGTCCCTCACATGCCTTCCTTTTGGCACCTCAGTTTAGGGAGCTGTTGGGAAAACCCCCACTTCTGAGGCTTGTAGCATGAGACAAGATATATCAACTCCCAATTGAAGTGCTAGTTGGGGCAGGTTGGTTTGCCCTTGAGTTTGCAGTTAAGCGTGCACAAAAATACGATTTTGTTAGGTGTCATTTGGGAGCCTTTCATCAACCCCCACGACCCTTTTCTCTGCCCTTCTTGTATGATGCTTCACCCTTCTCCGAGCCAGATGTCTCGACGAGTTTATTAAAGGGGCTGTGAATATTCTGTGGATTTTTGGAAATTTTCTGAGCTATGGGATTGTTAGAATGCCATGTTACGGGCTCCCTGCCTCCGGAGTATTTGGACCGGTTCTGGTCTGGGCATGAGTGGGTCTAGGCTAGGCAGCTTTGATTAGCGGACCGTTCCCGCTAACGAGGGCTGCTGCACCGCTAAATCTGGACGCCCCTCCTGTGCATCATCAGCAGGCCGAATACGCTACTTGGGACGATCTTCTTTCCCCATCTTTCCTCTGTCCCTCAGCATATCCTTTTTCTTTTACCCAGCCTTAATACAGGCCTCGAATGCCTGTCATGGCACCTTGAAACCTGTGTTGTTGGTGCCCAAAGCCGAACACACAAAATCAGGCACATCCAAGTGCGCGACCTCTACGCGACTCCGACGTCTCCCGAATTGACCAGCTGAGATGCTCCCGCGTGCTCTACCGCAATCATGGGCGAGGACCACGAACATAGCCCCGGCAAGGAGCTGCCTCCGCCTCTGCCTCCACGACCCTCTATCGAGTCGAATACATCGATAGATGCAAGAATGGCCATGGCCGCTGCCACCACCGCCGTTACGCCTCTCGACATTCAGACCCTATCCTTCCCAGATGGCTCTCGCGGCACCTTCTCGATGCCGGGCAATAGAGCCGTATCCACATCCGCCCAGTCTTCTAAAAGCGGCCAGGCGACGCCAGTAAGGACGTTGGCGGAAGGGGAAGACTCCATGAGCATCGTCAGCTTTTCGCCTACCCTGCGGCCTCCCAATGATATTGCCAGCCTGCTGATGGGAGAGTTCAATAAGAGAAGCCCCGCATGGAACCTGCTTAGGTCACAATCGGCGACGGTTCCACCATTCGAGACTCTGAGGATGGACAGTGCGACCCGCAGTCTGGCCAACTTCGCGCATGAGTTCGACGATCTGCCGGATGAGTCCGATAAAAGCGTCAAGGATGATGAACGGGTTGCCATGTGGAAAGCAAAGTTGAAGCACTACATGATCCTGTCGTCGGCCGGCAAGCCCATCTACAGTCGCCATGGAGATCTAGGGCTGATCAACTCATACATGGGCGTCATCCAGACTCTCATATCTTTCTACGAAGGGGCTAAGAATTCACTTTCTGGTTTCACAGCAGGGAACACGAGATTCGTTGTCGCGACACAAGGGCCTTTGTACTTCGTGGCTATCAGCCGGCTCGGAGAGAGTGACTCGCAGCTCAGGGCACAACTCGAGGCTTTGTATATGCAGATCCTGTCGACACTCACATTACCGACTCTGAAGAACATCTTCGTCCATCGCCCATCTAGCGACCTTCGAAAACCGTTGGAGGGCACCGAGCCTCTCATTTCGTCTCTCGCTGACAACTTCACCAAGGGCTCCCCGTCGGCACTTCTAGGGGCTCTGGAATGCCTCAAGTTGCGCAAGTCCCAGAGGTATGCCATTAACAATGCCTTCCTCAAGCAGCGGACAGACAAGCTCCTCTACGGTCTCATTGTGGCTGGCGGTAAGCTGGTTAGCGTCATTCGCCCGCGCCGCCATTCCCTCCATCCTAGCGACCTACAACTCATCTTCAACATGTTGTTCGAATCCGGCGGCATAAGAGCGGGCGGCGGTGAGAACTGGATCCCGTTGTGCCTACCTGCGTTCAACAACCGCGGCTACCTGTACATGTACGTCAGCTTCTTTGATGGCGTGGACGGCGGGCAAGCCATGGAAGAGGACTCGCCAGCCAACACGGACGAAGAGCTGGCCATTATCCTCATCAGCCCAGATAAGGAGTCCTTTTTCGAGCTTAAACAAATGCGGGACGCCGTTGCCGCTTCCCTGGCAAAGTCTGGCCATCTCGCACTAATCCAGGCCGCCGCACGCGCAGGCAGGCCCAGGACGACTGATGTTGCCCCCGGCGGCCAGATATCCCACTTTCTATACAAATCCCGTACCAACGTCCAGTTCAGCATGTCCGCCCTGGACCCTGTCTTCTCCTCCCTTATGGCCCGCCGTCGCCTCATGAGCCACTACCACCAACTGCACGCTGCCGTCCACGCGAAACATTCTCATATGCGCGTTCTGCACTCTGTCTCTGAGGATGTAACCTCCCTGGCCTGGATCACTCCCATTTTCGAATTCTACTGCGTCGCCGGTCCCAATGTGAGCCGTCCAGTGCTGACCCAAGGGGCCAACAAGGTCATACAATGGGCCAGGCGCGAGGAGGAACGAATCTTCATCATCGGCGGGGGTGTCTTTTGATTGGAAAACGAACCATCGGATTTCGTGTTTTGCTATACTGCGGGAGAACACCATTACGTCTCTGGATCATCCAATTTAGTTATTAGAATTAAGAGAAGCTGTTCCCGAGCGACATCCGCTAGGAGTCCTCCCCCACAAAGCTTGGGTATCAATACAGATGAGCATCACACTCGAAACCGTCTCATCCACCACGCCTCCGGCATCTCCGTGAGACCGGCCGCAACAGCTTTCGAGCCCGAGCCCGCCGCCTCCTTCGAGCCGAGTGTGGCCCCGTCACTCTTCTTCTCCATCCGAGCGTATTCGTCTTCCTCCCACACCATCTCTTCGTCAACCTTCTGGCCGCAGCCACTATACCGCTGGCTGTTCTCTGACTCGTCCTTATCGTACAGCAGGCTCATCAACTGGGCGACCTCGTCCGCGGCGTCCGAGCAACCCTCGGACCCCAGGGCGACTCCATCCCGTCCCCGACCCCGCTCCCAGCCACCCCGCAGACCCGGCGGCGCGTCGTCGCCGCAGACCTCGCACGCAGCTCGCCTCTTTCCCTTGTCCTCCCTGCGCCACCGAGCTGGCTTCGTGGCCAGCCGCACGACGGCCCGGGTAAATTTCTTCCTGCGTCGTACCTCCTTCCGCACACATGCGCCGTCATGGTGGCACAACGACCCGGGAGACGACGTCGTGGGCGCGAGCAGGTAGTCCTTTCCGAGAATCGGCAGCGGCAGCTCCTTCTTCGGCGGCCGGACGGGCATAGCGACGGCGGGCGGGAAATACAACTTGACCACGCCGGCGCCTTTGGCAGCTGTTCCCGCCGGCTCGGGCAGGCAGATCTGTTGGCACACCTCCGCGGGCGTCCTGCCCACCGCCTCGGCCTGCACGCCCTGGAGGTTCTCGACGAAGCGGCTGCGTCGGGGCGCTGCGGAGCTTGGGTCTTTCTCTCTTGCATCGTCCCGGGGGCCAAGAGCTTCCTTAACCGAGCGGCTGCTCTCTCCCTTCTCGTCGACGCCGAGAACCCGCTTCCGGACCGTCACCATGGGCCTCTTGCACGACACCACGGACGATACCGACACCGACGCCGAAGAAACCGACCCTGACCCGTACACCCCCGTCATTACGCTGTCCTTACGCCCCCTCGGGCTCTGGTCGCCCTTTTCCGTCGCCCCCAGTTTGCCCTTGCTGCCGCCGCCATCCGTCGTCCCCGTTGACAGGAAGGACGGGCGCCGGATGATGGACGGGAGCCGGTCCAGCGGTGACATGATATTGCTCATGTCGTACGAGCCGAAATCGTCAATCATTTCGCGCGATGAAAGGAAGGGTGAAAAAAGAAGAAGAAAAAAGAAAAAGGAAAAAAAAAAAGGGGGGGGTGGCTTCCGACGCCGTGGGATGGATTTGATGAAGGTTGCCGTAAAAAAATAAAATAATAAAAAGAACCACTGATTAGCAGCTTGGTTCTTCTTTTGAGTATTCGAAACGAACGATATTGGAATGAGGTACTGAGTACGTTTGGAGCGAATGTTGGTTGAACGAACGTCGTTTTGATGATATAACGAATGTAAGGAAGGGGCGCAGTAACCTTCCAAGAAGCAAATCGAGAGAAAAAACCTTGGTAAGAACGAAGTTTTAGGAAGATCCTGCTAGGTTTTAGGAAACCCAGTCTTGATGCCTTCGGATGAAAGAGAACCTTCGCGGGCATGCAGCCGTGCCGTCATGTACATTCAAAACGGGCCGTCTACAAATCTACAAAGGTGAAAACAATGCAAGCCTCTTTTTGTTGGCGTCCTCTGTCCCATGTACCGCGTAAAGTCTTTGCTTGGATCGCGTTCTATTGATACCATAGTCTATCGTATGTCACCGACAAGCCACTTTGTGGCCCCTCTCTCTTCGTACTCAACAAGTTACCCCTTAGTCATTACATCCCACCCGAACGGACAAAACAGCTAGACTCGATTTAACGATTTCGTCCTTTCCACCCCTCCAAAAAGCCTAGCAACTAGCCCATTTTCAAGAAACTCGAGTTCTTGAGAGCCAAGCAAGAAAACCACCCAACAGCTGTAACATGACTGGATCGATCAAAGTTCCCCGATACTTAGGAAACGGGCTTGCTCTCGCCCCGCCGACCCTTGACACAGATACGAACGGCTCGCCGGATCCATCTCCTCACTCTCCTACCCATCCGGCTGGACTGATTGGGTGGAACGATAGGCTGGAGAACTACATCATAAGGATCTCTCGAACCGATGGTTCTGTTTTGCCGGGGTCGCCGCTCCATGTTTCTGTCCGCATAATCTCGAAAGTTCAAGTGTGACTTGGCGAGGCGAATCTTCATGTTGGATAACTTCTTCCTGAGAATTCTCGGGCGAATGAAAGTATGTTCTGAGTCGAAGCTTCGAGAGTCGCTCAGATCAAACCCATAAGTCGATGTGCTGTGTCTTAAAAGGTTCGCATCAACAGGGTGCGCGAGAGGTATGTCGTTTTCGTGGAAGTATCTATTTCTGGATACCCCTCCTGTAGGGGGGCGGCGGGATATATGGGTAACATCATCATACTGTCCGTCTTGTAGACTTAAAGCAATCTGTCTGCCTCGTCGCCGATGCACCGTGGTGTCTTGACGTCTCTCACGTCGCATTGGGGTGAGCAAATCCTGGGCCGGTAGGCTCGGTAATTCCATCATGATGCTTTGCTCAAGTCTAGGATGCCTTCTCACTGTGCCGTCTTCGATCTCCTGGAAGCATGTAGTTTCCTGTTTGGCCCCAGAGCGACTTGCCCTGAGGCGAAGTCGTCGCTTCGTTAGGCTTGGCTCCTCATTATGACCTTGACTTTGGCCCGTGGACTTTTCGTGTGGCTGACTTGCTACGTCTATATCTTCCACTTGCTCCATCTCCCCTGACGTCGATGGGCACCCTGGTTGCGCATTATTGGCTGGGGCTACTCCCAGCTCAATACTGGCTCTGAAGGACACATGATCTTCCACACTTTGGTGTGCAGTAATCCTAGGACTTGATCGAGGAGTTGCCAGCAATTCGAGCTGGAAAGGCGAAAATTTGACCGGGAACCCCAAATCTTCAGCGGAAACCTTTGACGCCTCTTGAGCCGGTATGAATGCGTCACTGGGAAGTATAGGCAATGCCTTCATCAAATGCGGGTTGCTAGTACTCACTCTCAACGCAGCAGCTGCAGAGGCAGACTCAGGGGAAGGAAGAGGCAAATCTACACTGGTGACCGACGCCGCCCTTCGAGCCTGAATACTTCCCGTGCTGATGTTGGCGAGTGCTTGATTCCTTCTGTGGCCTTTGTGAAAAGGTTTTTTTGACTGAAAGACCGTGTGTGTTTCGGCATCGGCAACTGCTCCGTTGTCAGTGGTGACATTAATAGGATCAACTCCTGGCCGTTGTGGACTTGATAAGTCAGCCGGGTCGGCGGTCTCGGATCGCCCAGAAATCCGCTTATCCTTTCTAATGAAAGGCAATTTGGCGATATGCTCAAAGGACGAAACCAGAGCAGCTAGATCAGAAAGCCCAGGGTCAACAGAGTGACCCAAACTCGACCGCAGCACTGCAGCGGGCTCGCGGCGAGATGACGCCCTTCGTAATGCATGCTCCTTGGCCGTCAAGCTACCTGGACACGCCATTGTTTCATCTTGGCGTGGAAAGGTGTCATGTGGGAGTTCTGGCTGACTTTGGCAATCGTTGTCTGCAACATTGTTTGGAGGCGACTGGTCAGTTCTGGTTTCTAGGGCCTCCGTTCTAGTATTTGGCTGTTCTTTACCCGGTGAAGTTCCAGTGTCAAATGCCTTACAGTGAGTAGAAGTTGAAACTTCGTGTACTGTAAGAAACTTTTGTGCCTTCTCGGCGTCAACGCAAGGTGAGAGTGCCTCGAACAAGCTTGAAGCTACACCAAAGTCTGCGGGGCGAGAAGCCGAGGTCCCGCCAGCATCAAAATTGAAAGGCTCAAGTGTTGGGAGCGCAGTCCTGCAGTTCATTCTCTGAGAGGGAAGTGTCTCAATATCGTTGACATATTTTGATGCTGGAAGTTGACCATCATCGCCAGAAGAATCGCTTGAGTCTTTGACGGATATGTCAATCACTGCATCAAGACGAGCTTTGTTCTCGTCTCGAAGTACCAAAGCCTTGACAAGACTCGAGGCTCGCTGTGGTATGGGAGCCAACGGAGATGCTGCTCTGGGTTTTAAACAATCAAATTGCGAAGAGGGGCTTTCAAAGCCCTCGGTATAATCGTAGTAAAACGACCCAAGCGGACGAATTGTGCGTTGAAGATTCGATTCTGATTCTGAAGGCAGTCTGCAGTACATCTCAATGACTGAAGTGAGGCTTGAAGATCTCACACTTTGGTCTGCAGGTCGACGTTCTCCGTTCAGGGATCCGTTGCCCCAATAATTATGATCGCGATCTCGAGCAATCGATCCAGTGGGCGAGGCAAGAAGAGACTTGGGATACAGCAAAGACGGCATCGAATAGTTGACGTTAGGGCGGAACGCAAGAGGTGGGGCAAGTCGCTGCAGTTGTGGAAAGGTTGGCTTGTACGAGCCATGCACAGTCCTCTTGAGAGACACATCAGCTTTCTTGATATCAAGATACGAATTGGATAATACTCACATATGAGATTCGATCTATTTCGACCATCCTACTGTAGTCAACGAGTCCATTCTCCGTGAGAGCAGGCGAAGATGGCCGCACTCCAAGGCGTTTCAGTCGAGTTGGATAGGGGAACGGGGAGCGAGGGCGTTGCAGACAACCGCTGCTCGACTGGCTCTGCATAATACCAGAAGACTTCTGGCTGGACTGATGACGAGAGCCACACGTAGTCAAAGAGTAGGAGCGCTGGTACAAGCCGTCGTTTCTTGGAGATAGCAAGCTCGAAAGGGAAGATGATGGGTCGTCAGATCCGTACATTGAGACGATCTCTGAGTTTGTGTTACGGTCAGAGGCTCGCCGTCTACGTTCAGCCCTGGACATGGTTCCATCGCTTGCGTGGGTATCAATCCCAAATATAGAGCTAGCATCAAGGCCAGATCTTGATCTTGCGTAGTGATGAATCGTGGTAGCAGGCGCGACTGGTTTGATGCTGAATATGCCTATATCGCCCGTCTCGGTAGTGGTCTTGAGCATGCTTTCGAGGGGACCTGGCGATGGCAGGAAACTTGCATTCTCGTTAACACTCTTGAGGAGGGGGCGCCGCGGCAAGTTATGCCCAGCATGCAGTCGCGCATGATTCTTGTAGCTGCTGCGAAGGGACCCATGACTGACAGAACGACGCTGGACATGAGCGTCCTCCATTTGGAATGGAAATTTGGCGGTTGGTTGGGCGAGGCGAGATGGTAATATCAAGTATAGCTAGTAAACAGAAGAACAAGGACGAGCAACGCAAAATGCGCCACAACCACTCGGCATGAATATAGTCGTGGCCGACAAGGTGTCATGGCATGCCTTTGCGTGAGGGATGTTACTTTAGACGGACATGGCCAAAATTGGGAGATTCGAAGAACAGCAGAAGTCGGCCGACATCAACCAGCACATAATGGGAAGGCACAATGATCTACCCAATACAGGTGGCTTCTCTGAATTTTTTGCAAGGTAAGAGGAGACTGCCTTCGGACACAGGAGCCAAAGTACCTAGAGCATTATGGGAAAGCATCCCCTTTCAGCTTTCCAGTACTCCTTCCCAGATAGAAGTCTGATGACGGGACTTGTCAAGCCAACAAATGCTCCTCTGTCCGACTTCAATAAGTTCGACAGCCAAGACACACATTGCGAAACTGTTCATCATCATGCGGTCGGAGTGACAACAAAAATGAATTGACATAGCCCTTCGAGTCCTGTTGGGTAGTCATTCAACAGGCGCTTACTTAGGGAGGTATCGACTCGGCTTAAAGTATTCACCGGTGCCAATTGTGCGGTACATGACTGACTTTCCAGAGCGAATGGAAGATGTATTCTCATACGTATCGGCTGTGCTGAAGAATGCTGCAACACGACAAGACCCGTCAATGTGAGATAGTGTAGGGGATATTGAATACGATACTTGGTCAGATTGCATAAGCCGACACCATATATGTCTTGTCTGGTCATGTACGTAGTCCATATCACAGAGATTGGGACGGACTCTCTTCCACTGCGCCCCACATGCGGCGGACTATTCGGGTCGGAGGGAATGACGGTGGCAGGGGAGGAGGGTCTGGGGCAACATGGAGCATGTCAGCCGCTGCGCTGTTCGGGACACGGGTCCACTAGGCCAGGCAGCTGCAGAGTAGAGTACCCGGCTTGCATTCGTAGATCACCTAATGATCATGTTTGGAGGCAAGGCTTCCTATACGTGGTTTGATGGCGCCAAGAGCTGGTGCCTTAGGATTCCAACGTCTAGGCCTGTCTTGTTCAGGTAGGAGGATAAGTAGCCTGCAGGATGGAAATAATACATTTGTGAATACTTCCTGTAAAACGGGCTCTCAAAGTCCTAAAATGACACAGAAAAAAACCAGAAATGGAGGTGGGGTCTATGGTGAACGTCCGTTCCGCCTACCTATGGACTGAATGATGGATGTTGGACCCTTGGATTGAGGCTCGCAGACTTGACCACGGTATCCAGTACACACACACTCACAAACAGAGGACGTACAGAACAAATGATAGAGCAGGATGGCACAATGGGTGGCTAAGCTCAGTGAGCCACCTCCACTTGTGCATCGGCCTCAGGGTTGCGAATCTTAGTATTTTAGTATTTTCTTAGTATCTTCTATAACTTTATATATAGTAGAATAAGAAAAATAAAGCAAATATACATAAATAGCCTTTAGCTGAAAGATATAGAAAGTGTTTTCTATATATTAATAGCTATTTTAGCTATCTGGAAACTACTATTAGTAAGCAGAAATTAGTACAAATACTTAAGTATTATACTAACATTAGTATTTTAAAATAACTTAACAGTAAATAGTACTTTACTTATTATAATAGGTATAGAACTAAGTAGATTTTATAATTAATTTTATAGGACTAATATAGTAATTACTACAATTTTAACGAATTTTCTACTATATTAATTGTAAATACTAATGAAATACTAATTCGCAACCCTGAGATTCGGCCTGGGAGGAAAGCGCCGAATGAGAAGCTGCCGAGGGTGGCTACATCTGGTTAGTGATCAGCCCCAACGGTAGCATTGTCGATGGGTCTTTGAACCCGCAGGGCAGCCTGACGGCTGGTGGAGAAAAAGGGATCCTTGGCTGGCACCAAGACCAAATAGGATACACCTTGTGGTGGCAGGAACGAGACGATCAAAGTTGCAGAGCTTCCGGGCTGTCTAGCTCACAACGTGGAAAGGTGTCCTCTGGAATTAATTCTGGGAGCCCTTGCCACTCAGAAATGATGGAACTACATTGTTGGCTGTTCCTTTTGAGTGTTACTGGTGGCATTTGCGTCTGCAATCCTGCGCGTGAAGACACTGGGCGGCAATAAGGAGTACGGAGGACGGGAGAGAAGCGACACAAAGGGAAGGAAATGAGACCACGCCACACATACACACACATTCCGAAGTTTATAACCAACCCAAGCCTGGCGCGCACTGCGTTGGTCCGGGCTGTACTGGGAGAAGTTGGAATGAATGGTTTGAGGGGGACCTGGGCCCGCGCATTGCCGCGCCTGTGCCATGTTGATTACCATTACCAGGCACGTTCTGTCAATCAGTGAAAGTCTGTCTTAGACCGCTCAGGCGTTGAGCGGAATGCGTACGAAGGGGGTGTGTCAATGGCATTGCGTTCGAGCGGTGATGCCTGTGTCCGTCGGCTTAGCCGTTGACAAGAAGAAGTGAGACTTGCGGGTCGCATTGCCATATACGAATACTATAGTAAGAGTTGCTTTGAGCCAGAGTAGACTAAAAGAAATGAATAAGGAATAACCAGACTTACCTTCCTCTGTAAGCAAAATTGCTAGCTCAGCTTCACTTGCTAAAGTGCCGCCTGTCAGCCTGGCTCGACCTTGATTATCAATTCACCGTATGTTGATGCAGACTAGCGGCCAAATGATAGGAAGTACCTGAAAGGGAGGGGAGCGAGAGCCCAGTTTGCCCCTCACAATGGAGCAAGGTACGGCCCCGCCGGTGGATTGGGGTAAGTACTGAGACGTTTGATCATGTACTCCTTGGCAGGAATCGGCGCCGTTGAGACATCTGGGTACATGCCCCCAAAGAAAGTGGCGCCCCCCCTTGTCCACTCACCCACCACAGACACTGCAGCCGCCTTAGTGAATGCATGAGCTGATGGAAAAGGGACACCTGTTCTCAATTGCCCTTTAGAAATCCGAAATCTTGCTCCAGAACCACTTGCACCCACTACTTAAGACCAAATCATCTCCCATACACCGCGGACTAAAGTTCGACTTGACAGCTTCGCCTCATCCACGAGTGAATTCCTTTTCTCTCTTTCTTTCTTCATTGTTGATTCTTTAGGCCAAAGAAAGGTAAGCCTGTCAGGCATCTCCCCCAAACCTTCCCCACCAAAGCTCTACCCTCCCCAATACACGAACGTTCGCCACCGTAGCCAGAACGGAGAGGACAGCTATCCTCTGCCGAGTTGATCTACCTACTCTGGTTGCTTCCATCGCCTTCCCTCTTGCACTCACCGAGCTACCATTTCCACAATCGCTATCTACACAGCATCCAAACTCTAACACTACTCTTTCAAGATCAAAAAAATGTTCTGCAAGCGTGTCGCCCTTGGCCTTTTGGCCGCCGCTGCCGCGGCTTCCGCCTCCGATGTCACCCAGCTGAAGAAGGATGACTTCAAGGACTTCATCAAGGCCAATGACCTCGTCCTCGCCGAGTGTGAGTCCCACAGTATTAATTCGTTGCTCCTTTGAACCAACACTGACCTCGTGCATCTAGTCTTCGCTCCCTGGTGCGGTCACTGCAAGGCCCTTGCCCCCGAGTACGAGGAGGCCGCCACCTCCCTCAAGGAGAAGAACATCAAGCTTGTCAAGGTCGACTGTACTGAGGAGTCCGACCTCTGCCAAGAGTACGGCGTTGAGGGTTACCCCACTCTCAAGGTCTTCCGTGGCACTGAGAACATTACCCCCTACTCCGGCCAGCGTAAGGCTGCTGCCATCACCTCCTACATGGTGAAGCAGTCCCTGCCTGCCGTCTCCATCCTCTCCAAGGACACCCTTGAGGAGTTCAAGACCGCCGATAAGGTCGTCCTTGTCGCCTACATTGACGCCTCCGACAAGGCCTCCAACGAGACCTTCAGCAAGGTTGCTGAGAAGCTGCGCGATACCTACCTCTTCGGTGGCGTCAACGATGCCGCTGTTGCCGAGGCTGAGGGTGTCAAGGCCCCTGCCATTGTCCTCTACAAGTCTTTTGATGAGGGCAAGGCTACCTTCACTGACAAATTCGACGCTGAGGCCATTGAGAGCTTCGCCCAGACCGCCGCTACCCCCCTGATCGGTGAGGTCGGCCCCGAGACCTACTCCGGCTACATGTCCGCCGGCATCCCTCTTGCCTACATCTTCGCCGAGACCCCCGAGGAGCGTGAGGAGCTTGGCAACGCCCTGAAGCCCATCGCCGAGAAGCACCGTGGCAAGATCAACTTCGCTACCATCGACGCCAAGGCGTTCGGTGCTCACGCTGGCAACCTCAACCTCGCCACCGACAAGTTCCCCTCTTTCGCTATCCAGGAGACCGTTAAGAACCAGAAGTTCCCTTTTGACCAGGACAAGAAGATCACCCACGACGATATCGCCAAGTTCGTCGAAGACTTCTCCTCCGGCAAGATCGAGCCTAGCATCAAGTCTGAGCCCATCCCTGAGACCAACGATGGCCCTGTCACTGTTGTCGTTGCCAAGAACTACGACCAGGTTGTCCTCGATGACAAGAAGGACGTCCTGATTGAGTTCTACGCTCCTTGGTGCGGTCACTGCAAGGCTCTGGCCCCCAAGTACGAGGAGCTTGGTGAGCTGTACGCCAAGAGCGAGTTCAAGGACAAGGTTGTCATCGCCAAGGTTGATGCCACTGCGAACGACGTTCCCGACGAGATCGAGGGTTTCCCTACCATCAAGCTCTACCCTGCCGGTGGCAAGGATGCCCCCGTCACCTACTCCGGCTCCCGCTCCATCGAGGATCTGGTTGAATTCGTCAAGGAGAACGGCAAGTACAAGGCCGAGGTCTCCGTCAAGGAGGAAGGTGCCGAGGAGAGCCAGGCCGCCCCTGCTGCCACTGAGGCCAAGGACGAGAAGACTAAGGAGGCCAAGGATGAAGGCCACGACGAGCTGTAAAATGGTTTTGGGTTCAGAATGAAATGACACTTAGGGACGTTCCATGGGATAGGGATTATATACCTCTTGCGCGTTTAGTCGACTGTTTGCTTTGCATTATAGTCTACGGGTAAAATCGATGATATGATTTTTGAGCATATGTCTACCACCTTTTCACCCTGATGCCCATCCCGTGCATCGTAGCGTCTTGTTACTGTCCAGAGACGTGATGATTAAAAGGGGGTGGCTTCACCGTTTATGGGTATAACGATAAAATGTCTCAAAGGCTATGAACACCGTATGCATCTTAATAATTCCTACCTACTCTCATTCTATGTTCCTTTCAGAGGAGACAGACTGTAAGGTAGGTAGGCTAAGCCAAGGGAGTCTATTTGCTGTGTAAAAAAGGGCAGGGAGGGTGTATGCATAAGCCAGAATGTCCTGAGCGTCGACTCGAAGGCTGAAAGCCGGCTAAAGAGGAACATTCCGCTCATCTGGTATTCCCTTGCCCGTTGACGCAGACCCCAAGGGCCAACGGATTGCTAAGTGCATATCAACTCGGCCGGCTTGCCGTCCCTTGCTGACCGCTTCACTAAAACTCGGGAGGGACTACCCACGAACGCAGCCCGTATGAACACGCCCCCCCCCCGGTCCTCTCCAGCCGCTCCCGGGTCCATGACCAGAACCCCGTGGCCGCCTCGAACGCAATTCCGCCATAGGCGCCGGCCAGCGACCAGAAAAGTCCCTGGCCCCGATGCGCCCAGTCCCCGGCCGTGAAGATGGCGTACGCCGACGCGGCGCCAAGGCCTACTGTCGCCGCCGTGGACAGCGCGGCGAATCGGCCGGGCCATAGCCCGTCGGCCGCGCCGAGGGCAATCGGCAGCATGATGAGCTGACAGAAGACGAGGGGCATGCTAATGGCGGCGAAGCCGTCGCCGACAGTGGACCGGGCCGCGGGGCTGTAGCTAATGCTGCCGATGAGGAGCCAGCAAACGACCGCCACCGAGAGGCTGAACATGAACCAGTTAGCGTCGGCGGTTCGTCTGGTCCGCGGGTGTAAAGGTTCTGAAGGGGGAAGCTTTCCGGCCTCCATCTCCAGGTCTTTTTTCTTCTTCTTTGTTTTCTAGGTGGAGGAGGGGAAGGGATGTGTATGATGCCGGTAAAAGGAAAGCCAGCTCGAGGCAGAGTTGAGGTTTGGAGACATGCGATGGCGCGGACAAGAAACAGCCTTTGCCTCCCGTCTTACAAGTCCCGTTGGTGTGGATGAAGAGCGGAAGCTGACACACGTAGCATATGCCTTGGCGCCGGTTGTGACCAGACACAACACCTACTCACTCGGTTGAACTAGTATATATACGTCATCCTCATAAGAGATGCAAGACCGTCCGGCGTTTTCCTCTTCTGCTGCCTACGGAAGCCGGGCGCAAGCTACTGAGCTCCCTGTTCGGCCAGGATGGGCTGGGCCGCTTGGCCGCATGGTTTCCAAGGCGCCATCTGCCGAGAAGCGGAAGCGACAGCCCCCGATGCGTCCTTAGTCGCATAGGTCTCACTCTCACTCTCTGATATCGAAAACCAACTTTGTGTGTCTCATCAGTCATTACTAGACTGCCCGTGAAGACTGAGTCGTGTTCCCGGTTCTCTGCCGTGAGAACTCTGCGTACCTATACACGCGTCACCCGGCCCTATATAATACACGTTTACAAGCAACTACACGCCATAATACAGCATTTTACTCACTCTCATCGTCAGTCTCGACCTTCTTCTTTCCCTTACTACCCGCCCCCTTCTTCGCCCCCCTGGTTCCCTTCCTCGCGTCCTTCTCCGCCTTGCGGTCGACCTGGTCTTGTATCTTGCTCCGCTCGCCCTCGCCCTTGCCTAGCAATTCCTCCTCGAGGTCCTTGAATTCTTTGCCGTCGGCGTCCATGCCGATCAGCCGCTCCAGCAGCTTGATCTCGTCCGCCCACACCTTCTTGTCCTCGACCGTCTTGCCGTTGGCGTCCTTGCGGTCGATGGGCGTCTCGAGGACCATGGGGAGGTCCTGGAAAGGCTCGTGGTTGACGAGCGTGTGGAAGGCGCGCAGGCCGAGGAAACCTGTCCCGATATTGGCGTGCAGGTCGCGGTTGGAGGCAAAGGGGGCCTTGCTGTCGTTGACTACGCCTCGTCAGAATACTCGCAAACGTCAATGGAAGTAGGTGGGCGAAACTCACGATGGAATGCCTTGAGATACTTAGTGCCGACGATTTCATCAAACTCCTTCATCGTCTCGTGGAACTTCTCCGGCGTCCTCAGGTCGTAGCCCGCCGCAAAAGCGTGGCAGGTGTCGATGCACACACCAACCCGTTCTTTGTCCTCGACCTTGTCGATAATCTGCTTCAAGTCCTCAAACTTGGTGCCAATGACATTCCCCGCGCCCGCCATGTTCTCCAACACCGTGACGACCTTCTTCGTGGCCTTGTGTGCGTTGTTCAGTTGCGCCGCAATGCGCCCGCACGCCTCCTCGCGCGACGCGCCTCCTGTGTTGCCAGGGTGAAAGTTGTACAGCTTAATTCCCAGCTGCTCGCACCGCTTGAGGTCATCTATGAAGCTCGTGTACGCCTGCTTCGCCTTGTCGGCGTCTGCCTGCGCGAGGTTGACGAGATATGAACCGTGGGGAAGGACGTGTGCAGCGGCGTCGTAGCCATTGTCCTTTGCCAGGGAGACGAACTGCTCCTTCGCATCCGCTGCTAGCGGAGGGCTCTCCCACTTCCGCTGTGACTTCAGGAACAGGGCAAAGGCGTTAGCGCCGATGTTAAGGGCATTCTGAATAGAATTTTGTACGCCTGCGACGTCAGAATTTAGTTCCAGTCATTCTGCACGGATCGCCGAGCAACATACCGCCAGCACCGCTCACATGCGCACCAATGTACATCGCTTTCTTGAGTGAAGACACTGCCGTCCGATCTGCCAGCGGCATATCGTCCTCTTTCTTCGCCTTGCCCTTGGCCGCAGGCTTTCGCTTTTTGGCGGGCTTCTCTTCCTCCTCGGCGCAGCTTCCACAGCTCTCGTGCTCGTCTTCCGACGCAGCCTTACGCTTCGGTGCAGGTTTCTTTGATGTTATAGTCTTAGCATTCGTCGCCACCACGGTCGTGCCCTTGGTTCCGTTCGTCCTAGTGGTTGCAGTCGTCGTCTCTTCGACCTTGGTCTCGACTATAGCTTGCGCCTTTTTGCGGGCAGAGGTGCGGGGAGGCATTTTTCGATTCGTTGCAGGCTGGATAGATGGCAGGGGAAGAAAACGTGCCTCAATATTGTGAGGTTGCAAGCGAGTGTGTAAAGAGGCGCAACCTGGGCAACGAGAGCCAGAGATAAAGAAAAAGCAAGACTAGTCGTTGGGATGGACGCGTAAGATTCGCGTCTTGCTTTGCGCGAGATCAGGTGACTTTAACTGAAAACTTGAAGTGCGGCGTGCCCGAGTCGTCGTTGGCGGGACTTGTCCGGTCTTCAGTGTCCGTGCGTGCTGAGCTCCTACCTCTGTTACGGCCAGCTATGGCCTTGCGAGCTCTGGGCGATCAGACCCAATCTGACCTGCGTCACCTAGCGGGATCGTTTCACGATGTTCATACGAGCTTAAATGATTTGTATTTTATCGGGTTGTCAAATTGAAAGCTTGTTAGCTAGTGGAGTGCCTGTCCATTCTCCAACCTCCTTTTTCCAGTTATCCTTGCTGGCGCCAGAACCCAACCGCCATTCCCTGCGAGGTCCTGTATGACAAAAAGAAAAAGAAAATAAAACACGAAATCCAAGATTTATACATATGGAAAATGGCTCTTGACCATCTTGAAAAGTCCACCTAAGCAATGAATTGAAGCTCAGCCTTGCGGTCGGGCGCGAACTGGTCTTTGTAAGTGTCCCAAATCGTCTGCAACTCGGCTACGTACAGGCCGTGTAGCCGGTCGATTTCTTCCTGCGACGGTTGAGCTGTAGGGGATGTCGTCACCTTGATAGGCTTGCCCACAACAATGTTCAAAGGCCTGCGGTAAGGCATCATGCCCACATCGTAGTTGAGAATACCTCGTCCGTGAAGTGCCGGGAGCGTGAACTTGAAAACGCGGAGCACAAACATTTGAAAGTTGTGCACCCATGGGTGGGACTTCGGGCTAAGCTGATCGTAGAGGTCGTTCTCGCCGAAGCCCAAAACAGGCACTAGGTCAGCTCCAGTCCGCAGAGCCATTTTGATGAAACCCTTGCGGCCCTTGAGAATCAACCTGAGTGTGCCTGGTTGAGCTTCCAGCGACTCCCTAGCACCGCCGACGACGATGGTCACTGCCCGGCCCATTCCCTCTCCGTTTATGCCGCCCTTGCTCAATGTGTTCCAGATCGACTCCTTAGACACAGACCGAACGCCCAAGAACAGGATGTAGTCGCGGTAGAATGGGATCCGGAAGTTGTTCTCAAGGGTCAGCAGGGAATTGGTGATGCCAGGGAACTTCTCCGCAAATCCGAGAGCGTTCGTCCCAAATGCAGCAAAGGCACCGTGGGAGATTATCCCGTGAGGATGGTAGCCGAAAATGTACTTCCGGGTGGGTGGCAGCTCGTGAGTCTTGTGAAGCTGGGCTGGGTAGTAGTCTGCGAAGAACCTCCAAATGGGAAGCGAGCGTAGCCACTCTGAGCGGTATGAGAGGTTACCATTGGAGTGCACACTGGACAGCGAGAGGTGGATGAGGTAAGGAACCAGCAGAGGCCAGGCGAAAGGAACCGCCGCGAGGAAAAAGAAGATCGAGACGAATATGAGAATTGATAGACCGTGGAACAAGACAGCTGCCGTCTGCAGGCGGCGTTGGAAGGGCACCTGGAGGGGAGCGAAGCGGATGCCGCCAGCCTTTGCCCCGAACATGCTGTACCTGCGACCCTGGGCTGCTAAGGTGATACGCGGATAGCTGTCGTCGCTCATCGCCTTCACGCTTGTTGAATCAGACCTGTCAACTTCGAAACCGTCGACAAGAGTCTCGTCGGCAGTTCCCTCACTTCCATAGCTTTTCTCGGGATCCGCGGCATGTCCATTGCTTTCGTCATCCACTTTGCCGTCATTGTTCACAGCAGCGGGAGGTGATTGTCGATGGTCTCGAGTCTGGCTTTTTGAGACGTCGTCTAGATCCTAGAGGGAGATACACTGTTAGCAGACAGTAAACTGCGAGTGAACCTCTTCGAACTTACATTAGTACTGTATTCATGGCTAGATCCTTGCCTCTCGGTAGCAGGCCGCTGGATGTCGTTGGTCGAGGTCTGGGTTGGTCCAAGCTTTGGAGCTTCTGCGACGACATTAATCTTGGTGTTCCCTGATTCGACCGACTGCGAGGCGAGCTGAGGATTGCTGAACTTCTGAATGGGTTGCGTCTTGGATGGCGACTTGGATCGGGCTGTGTTCTTCTTGCGAGGCATGATTGCGGATCGTCCTCCTGATGACGGCTCTGATTCCAATGTCGAGGACCCAAACCAGTATCTGAAGGAAACCAATGCAAAGAGGGGGCGGAGAGGAATGGTGTTTATGTAGGGTGTCTCTTACCTGGAACGATAGCAACCTTGGGCCCGTCCCCAAAGTTAGACATGGCTGCGTTGGCCTCGGATAGCGGCAGGGCCCGACCTCGGACGGGCGTGCGTCGTGGGCGTGGGCTGAGCTTCCCCTATGTTAGCGGACGACCCGAGGCTTGACTTAGCAAGGGCGGTGGTTTGAGCAGTGATGATCAGAGACTTTGGGCGCACAAGGTCCGAAGTCTATGAGGGAGTAGGCAGGGGAATGCACAAAGAGAAGGGCGGAAAGGCTGTTTTGGTGGCAGTAGCGTGATGTTGCGAAACGGGAACAGGCTGATCGATGGTGCCGGTGCTGGTTCTGGCGTTGTGTGCCGGTGCGCAAACGAACGAGGAGGAACGTGGAAAAGACATGGAAGAGCGCGGCCCACCCCCTGGAAGCTGTCGCCAATAACGATGACGTGAGACTCCACATGCCGACAGACGGCTGCAGTTTGCGGCTGTCCACCCCCCTGAGCACTTGGTATAGCAATTAGGGGGAGTCATCTCCGAAAGCTCTGAAGCCTTGGTGGTAGGGAGGTTAAGTTACAATAATCCATGGTTATCGTGTTTCTTCATCCAGAAACCATATATGGTGTAGAGTATCGCGCATGATGCTTTTACTGTGTTTTTCCAATAATGTAACTATCATTGTGTACCTGTGCGACCTCAATAAGGACCGCCTTGTATCAGTACCTTAACACCCCTGGGCACTGAAGCTGCTCCTTTTGCACAATATGCAGGTTCTGCACATTTCTGATATGAAGATCCCCAGTCATGTTGGACCTTGCTATTCTGGGCGCCCACTTTGCATGTGATTGTCTGATTGCTGCTATGGGCCCCTCTTACCAACAGCTGCGTATTAAGTGTCATCAACACGATGCTGGTATGGTTGCCCGCAATCATGTCGGCGTCATGGAGCATGGCCTGTTGTCCGACTGCGAACTTGAGGCCCTACGAATCTGGATGCCTATCCACATACGAACGAACCCCTCTTTCACTAGAACCCCCAAGAGCGACCGAAGTACCGGTACACTCACTGTCTTGAAAGTAGCGTCGTGGAGCTGTTGGTCTGAGACCTGCCTAGCTAAGAGGTGGTTGAAAACAAGGCCTTCCGCTTCCGCTTCTCGGAAAGCTCTAGTGTGGTTGAAATGATCAGAGGCCCTCTGCCGTCACAAAAACTGGCGCGGATACCTCGGAATGAAACTTTGCGGGCTTTTGTGTGAGTAGCTAAGTACTAATGCTGTCCGAGCCATCGTATTAGGGTTGAGGCAATTGACCAGCCAAACTTGCCAACCTTCGGCCCGTGCCAATCGAGCGCCGTCATCAATGGAATTGCTCGAGCGGCACGGGCAGCATGCGACACCGAAACATACGGAGCCGTCACTTTGTGCCTGGCGCCAGGGGTCGGGAAATCAATAGCTTTTCCGCGAATTTCTCGTGAGAGCAGGTCCATGGTTTTCGGGCTAGGCTTGCTGAGTGCCGTTCGCAAACCCTTGGCATCCGGATGAGCAAGGTAGGATTCAATTAACACTGTCTTTAGGACTAACCTAGAGCCGAGTTGCACAGTGAATGCGGGGTGATGAAAACTGTATTCGCTAATGTGAATTGCCCCTCATCGTTCGACTAAATTTTCCAATGCGATGAACCCCACCATCATCTCATGCTGCCATTCACTCCGCCGACGTCACCAAATCTAAGTCATCACTTGTCCTGAACCGCAAGCACATTCCACGGTCGATAATCCTCTTTAAGACTCTTCAACATGGCAAAAGCTAAGAAGGGAAAGAATGATGAGAAGGCGGCTAAGCTAGTATGTCCACCACCACATCCGCTGCCCATCACCGCCAGTTGCCTAACTAGACTTGGAGTAGGCTGCAAAGAAGCAAAAGCAAGCCAGCAAGGGTGAGAAGAAGACCAAAACCAAGATCGCAAAGCTCGAGGGCAGCGATGCCGAGGATGTCGACCTTGAGCAAGTGCTCGAGGAGTACCGAAGGCAGCAGGAGCAGTTTCTCAAAGTCACCGAGACCGTGTGCGAGGGACCGCCCAGGGCTCGCTCTGCTTCCACTATCATGGCCTCCCCTTGTGACCGCAACAACCTGCTGCTCTTTGGCGGCGAGTACTTCAACGGCGCCTTGGCTCATTTCTTCAACGACCTGCACATCTACTACATCGACCGAGATGAGTGGAGGTGCGTGACATCGCCAAACGCCCCCTTGCCGCGTTCCGGACATGCGTGGACCAGAGCATCCAATCCAAACCATGTGTATCTGTTTGGCGGAGAGTTCTCATCGCCGAAGCAGGGAACTTTCCATCACTACTCGGACTTTTGGAGGCTGGAGCCCGCCACGAGGGAGTGGACGAAGATCGAGTGCAAGGGCAAGACACCCCCTGCAAGGAGTGGTCACCGTATGACGTATTGGAAACAGTACATTATTTTGTTTGGTGGCTTCCAGGACACGTCCAACCAGACCAAGTACCTTGCCGATTTGTGGATTTTTGATACCCAGAGCTTTACGTGGTACAGTCCGACTCTGCCTCCTGCGCAGCTGAAGCCTGATGCAAGGTCCTCTTTCACGTTACTTCCACACGAGCAAGGCGCCGTTCTGTATGGAGGTTACTCTAGAGTCAAGGCTACTGTGGCGGCCAATAAGCAGGCCAGGGGTTCATCCCAAGGATCCAAGAACATCCTGAAGCCGATGGTGCATGATGACTGTTTCTTCCTTAGAATGTCTCTGCCGGCCGACGGATCGCCTCCAAACGCGCCTCCCATCGTTCGCTGGGAACGACGCAAGAAGCCTGCCAATGCGCCTACCCCCAAGCGTGCGGGTGCTACCATGGCATGGCACAAGGGACGTGGCATCTTGTTTGGAGGTGTGCACGACGTGGAGGACAGCGAGGAGGGCATGGACAGCGAGTTTTTTAGAGAGCTCTTCGCATGGAACATTGAGCGAAACCGCTTTTTCCCACTAGTTCTTCGTAAAGCTCGCCAGCAGAAGAAGGTCAACCAGGCCGAACAGCGCGGCGGTCGTCGCGCGCGAGCCCAAGACCGTGAGGATGAGCTCCTCCGCCAGTTGGCTGCTCTGGAGACAGGCAAGTCACTAGAAGACGCCGACGATGTGGAGCTTGAGAAGAAGGATGATGAGTCTGAAGAGGACGCAAAGCCCCTGAGAGACATGCCTGTAACGATGGAGCTGCCCCATCAGCGGTTCAACGCTCAGTTGGCGGTGCAAGACGATGTGTTGTACATTTATGGCGGCACATTCGAGGCCAAGGATCGCGAGTTCACATTCGATGACCTCTACGCGGTTGACCTTGGCAAGATGGACGGCTGCAAAGAGATCTTCAATAGGCCAGTTGATGACTGGGTCGTAAGTCTAAATACCCCTGAAAACATTCTTGCGCCGCTAATGTTGCCTCAGGAATCCGAAGACGAGGACGATGACGACGAGGATGAAGATGACGAGGATGAAGACGAAGAGGACGATGAAGATGACGAAATGGAGGAGGAAGACAAGAAGCAGTTCTATAACACGCCGAGCAAGCGTAAGAAGAAACAGGGAGACGAGACTTCCGTTGCCGGCTCTGAAACAACTGCGCCCACGAGCACAACCGAGGACGACGACACGGAGGCAGAGGCGACCGTGGACGACGGTCTCCCGCACCCTAGAGTAAGCTTAACGGCATATCACCGTGGACGAACCATATACTGACAACGCTGCAGCCCTTCGAGTCCAGACGTGACTTCTTTGTGCGCACCACGAACGAGTGGCAAGAGATTCTCATGACCAACCTGCGCTGGAAGAACATTCAGCCAGAGACGATGGCGATTAAAGAGCTCAAGGCCAAGGCTTTCGAGCTCAGTGAGGAAAAATGGTGGGATTGCAGAGAAGAGATCACGGCGTTGGAAGAGGAGCAGGAGGCCGCTGGTATCACGGAGGTTGTGTCCCTCGCAGAAAGAGGCGATGCCGCTGCTGCCGGTGGAGCGAGAAGGCGTTGAGGTTTTAATGCGAAGTGATGCAGATAGCCCTAACTTGGAAACAAAAGCCCAAAAAGAACAAAGTATATACAGCTGGGCTGTCGCCCCTGAACAGGCCGCTGCTGCGTAAACCTCATCGGAGAACCTTTGGAGTGGGGCACGTGACTGCGCGTCATTCCGCTCTACCTTTTTGCCCCTCGACACGCTCATGCATTTAGAGGTGGCTTTTTCGTCTCCGTCAGACCTCGAGACAGGCAACCACCCAAACTCCACAGCACAACAAGAACGTCAACTTAAGAATACATACGCGGGGTACTCTAGGGATCATTGTTGTTTCTCCTCATCTCAAATTCACTATGCCGATCGGCATCCAGCGGCTTAATGCGAAACGGTCGCATCCAAATGACCGGATCGTCTTTATCAAATCCCTGAAAGGCCAGGACGAAAAGATTGCTCAGGATTTCCTCGAAAGAATAGCAGCTCAGTGCTGTAAGCGAATTACGCACACACAAACCTCGGGGCTTGGCTAATCAACATCTAGTGCCGATCATGAGAGACCACCACCTCTCTGTGATGTCCTTGGAAGAGTACGAGCCAAACCGGGAATTTGTCGGAAGAAACTTCAATGCTGGTGAAATAATACAGCTGGTACTAAAGTCGCGGTCAGGACGATGGTTGCCATTTGAGTACGTTCAAATGGTGATGATGCATGAGTAAGGATGGGCCATAGATTCCTAAGGAAGGTCTGACGCTGATCGTATCAGGCTAGCTCATTGCAAACAGATGAACCATTCCAGAGCCTTCTGGGCGGTGAGGAATCAATACGCAGATCAGATGCGAGGACTCTGGCAGCGAGGCTACTCTGGCGACGGCATTTGGGGTCGTGGCGCCCAGCTGGGAACGGGACAGTTCCAGAACAATGTTGCACTTCCCAATGAGCCGCTTCCAGAGCACCTTTGTGGCGGCACATATCGATCTCGCGGTCGCAAGAGAAAGATCAAGCCCAAACTGTCCTACAAGGAGCAGAAGGAGCGTCGGATCCTCAAGAAGTTTGGCGCCAACGGTGTTGCACTTGGCGCGGATGAAGAAACCAAGGTCAAGCTGGAGGGCGGCAAGCGCACGCAAGCGAAACCTCGCGTGGCCGGAAGCGCTCGAGGACGTGAGTTGCGGGCAGCGGCAGCGCTTGCACGGTTTGACCAGTTAAAGAAGGAGCCCCAAGACGATATCAAATTCGAGGTCAAGGATGAGGACAACAGCGACGAAAGCGAGTACGAAGACGACCCTGCGGATGTCAAGAATGAAGACGCCGTTGACATTGATGGAAAGCCCATCACTGACGGTAAAGGTCGAGGCATGATCAAGGTTTGCGAGGACGAGAACCCGAATGATCTGGATGCTCAGAACGAGCTCCAAGAGTTGCAAAACTCAGTACAACAATGGCGGCAGACACATCTTAATTTCAAGCGCGAGGACGACACCGCCGAAGCTACTGTGCCAAACCACCGAGTGCGACAGCCCGCGAGAGACGATGAGCACTTTTCTCAAGCACCAAAGCAATTAGTATCGCCTCGTATCAAGATCAAGAAGGAGGAAGAGGATGGTGATCAGGCGGCTCTAATTATCAACGTCACTAGTGCAGCCACCGCAATCAAGAAAGAAGCAGAGGATGCAACCTGTTCGCTAGCATCTCACCGCCTAGAATCGGCGAATGACACAGCATCGCAGCCGGCCGTGGGAGACACAACTCCGTCGAATACGACGCCAACAACAACGGCTGCGCCTAGTGAGGGAGAAGTTATCTGTGGAGTTTGCTCCTTTGCAAACACGGCCTTGTCGATAGCATGCGCTGTGTGCTCCCACGTATTGGACGCGGCAAGCGTGCCGAATGCCTGGCGTTGCCAGAGTGCCGCGTGCCAGGGCAACGAGTATCTCAACCCCGGCGATTTTGGGGTCTGCGGAGTTTGCGGACAGAGCAAGAAGCAAACTTGAGCGTGGCACAAGACTTCTGAGTTGGGCAAGACTCATTGCAGATGGTAAATTGCACAGACGGGCTTGCGGAAAACCAGAGCAGCATCATGTTAGAGTTTGCTTGTTGATGGCGTAACCTGGCGAGTGGCGGGAAACCCTATCAATCAAGGGGAGTGAAAACAATGTAGATCATGGAATATGAAGCGATGAGTGTGCGTTAATATCAAGCAGCAACGAGACAGTGTCCACGACCTCTCAATCGGTCAAGGAAGTGGGCTATATTTGTTTCTTGGCAGAGGTCAGCTGGGGCCTCGACCAGCGCGGATAGATTGGTCGTTTGTTATTCCGGGAAACAACAAGCCTGTTAGACTTTTTGCAGCAAATTAACATTGTGGAAATCGGACAAGTCACCGTCGCAGAACAGCCCGTCTGGTTGGCTCTCAATTCATTTAGGTTTGCACGTCACTTCCTCAAGTAGAGTTTAACGGTGGGTTCGTCCAAACAGCCGGCGGCAGCATACATAGTAGTTTGTTTATGTTAGAATGGGATGCAAGGAGGGGGACAGGCAATGAAGGCGAAACATGGAGGCGAGGGGGGGCGGAACCCGACTTGTTCAAAAAGGCCGATTGATTGGGAGGCGCCAGTCCATTTGAGATGAAGACGGCAAGTGGTGGCCAATGGGCGGACTTGCCCGCGGACATTTATCTGTCCTTCCAGTAGGTTAAGCCGTTGCCGTCCCTTCCCGTGGTTATGTAGGCCCTTTCGCGGTTCCCCGTGCCGGCTCACAGTGTCCATGATCAGCCGGCCGCCGAACTGGGGGAAGGGCAATCAAGTCCGGAAGTGTGTAAGTCTTTTTTAACCGGCCATCAGTTCGGGGATCGCCAGAGAGGGGGCGGGCAAGAGGAATCCCAGTTACGGCAGCCTGCAGGGCTTACTCCGTCAAAACAGGGAAGGGGCTACACCTACCCCTCCTGCCACTACGTGTAGACTACCGATTAGATACATACACTTCTGTAAATAAAATAAATTCCTACCCTCTGATTGGCCAGATAAGATCTGTGTGCTGCCCCCCCCCCCCCCCCCCCCTCTATTAATCTCTTTCACATACTAGTAACTTTCTAATTCCTCTTTTTTTTTCCTTACGCCTATATAACTTTCATAAGTTACACCTACCTTTAACCTAAAATACCTTATAACCCTTACTAATTTATAGTATTTTAATATAAGATATAGAATCTCTAAGTTATTTTAATTAGAATGCTATATCTTTTTACCTATTTATTATAAGGTATAGTAATTAGTAATAATTAGTAGCTTTTTACTAACTTTTCCTTAGTTATGTTACTTAAATTATACCTTCCTATATAACTTTACTTATACTTTTTATTTTTTTTAGAATTTAGCTAACTTTTATATTCTTCTATATAGATCTATATATACCTAGCGTTATATATATAAATCTAATATTTCTCTTTATACTCCTAATAGCTCTTATATAAGCCTTTATAAGTATATATAAGCCCCTATAAGTATATATAAGCCCCTATAAGTATATATAAGCATATATATAATTAAGTATAATATTACTATTACTCCTAAAGATAATTAAGGGTATATAGCTCCCTAAGGATACTAGTAAGCCTAATTAGCTAGTATACCTAGCTAAGCTAGCCTATATTACTTTATAGGCTCTTACTAGTATATATATACTCCTATAGCCTCTTATATAGGACTATACTAATCTATATAAAGCTGTTATTACTTATACTAATTCTAGTATATCTTTATATATTATACTATAGAAACTACCTATTAAGGTATATTCCTATATATATCCTTATATAAACATATATAGACTTATATACTTACTAGCTAAAGAATATAATTAATCTCTATACTAAAGTTAAAAATAAAACTATATACTTCTATAACCTTAATCCTAGTTATATATAGAATATAGATATAGTTATAATCTATATATATAGAACTAAGTAAAAGGGTATAGATATATATAGAAACTACTAGAAAGTACTTAGTCCTTTTATAACTTATGTCTAACTTATAAAGAATAATATATATAGTAACTACTATTATAATAGTAGTATAAATAGCTACTTTCTTAGTAAGTCCTATATATATCTATATATACTTAAGGGGTCTTATACTAACCTATATAAGAGTATACCTAAAAGTATAGTAGTAGTCTAGCCCTTATAACCCTATATAAGCTTAAGATTTCCTATATAGAAGTAGACTTTCTTATAATAGTTTATAATATTTATCCTAAGTAGCTTTAGGTTCTAAGTAATACCTTAGTAGGTATTATAAATAAGCTTAATAATATTAGATATAGTAAGTTTTTATATAGCCCTATATAAGCCTCTTTCTACTACTTATACTTTTATATAGACCCTAATACTCCTATATACTTTCCTAAGCCTAAGTCTAAGGATAAGAATAAGAAGTAAGTTATATATATATTTATATACTTCTATATATTTAGCTCTTAAATTTATTAGTTAAGTATTTCTCTAAGTAAGGATTTATAGGTATATAAGGAGGTATATAAGGGTTAATAGGACCCTATAGAAAATAGTATAATTAGGGCGTTTTAGGTAGGTTTTTTTAGGTATAGGCACCCTTATATATAAGTATATAGGGGCGTATAGATCTACCCTACCTTTAAGTTTTTTTAGGTTTTTAATACCTAAATAAACTATTTTATATAATCTTATATACCTTATAATATATCTATATAAAATACTATAACTATATATTAACCTTAAGCTATTTTATAATAATATCTATAAAAAGTTTTAGGCTAGCTAGAAATATCTAGTAATTATAGCCTTTCTTTCTAAATTTAAATTAATTATAATATCTCTATTAACTCTTAAATACTACCTATAAAAATAGAACTTTTACTATAAAATCTAAACTAAATTTTTAATACCCTTACTTTCTTATATCTTTAAGCTATTTTTTAACTAATAACTTACTAATAAGTATATACTTATTACCCTTATAAATAAAGGCTTTTAAATATCTCTAACTAGTCTAGCTAACCTCTAAAAGGGTTATTAATTATAATAGTAATAATTAAAAGAGTAACTTACTATAGCTTATAGTAAAGTAACTAAATACTTCTATATAAATAATAATAATACCTATTAGATTTATACTTTTAGTTATAAGTTTCTTTATACCTATATATAGTAGTAAGGGTATATTATTAGCTATAACGTATTATTTAAAGTATATTATAAAGTTTTCCTAGATAAGGTTAATAACTAGCTTAATAAAATATAATACTAATATAAAGGCTATATAACTACTAGACCTAATTATATTTAGTTAATTAATATATATAATAAACTCCTTCTATAGGGATTTAAAATATATATTAGTATTAATATATACTCCTAGTATATTATATAGTTTTATATAGGAGTTAAAGTATAGATAGCTTAGGCTATACTATACTAATATCTTTATATTATTTCCTAATAAGGTATTATACCTTATAAGATATAGTTAGATTATAGTATTAAGACTATACTAATAGCTAGAGGTTATTACTTTCTATTATAAGACTATATAAAGCCTAACCCTTTAATACCTAATTAAAATATTCTAATTTAGTTTTAAGACTATTAGATCTTTAGTAAAAGTATTTATAATATTAAGATTAAGAGTTAGTAGGGATAACTTTATTAGGTATCTTTAGCTTAGTAGTATATAAGTATATATACTTTAATATAAAGCTATACTAATAAGTAAATAAGAATACTTTAGTTAACTATAGACGTTTAGGTTATTTAACCTAAGCTCTCTTACTAATAGGGTTATATTATTATTTATCTTTATATTATTAATCTATTATTATGCCTAAAATAGCTAAACTATAGCTATATATAGCTAGGGTAGTAAAGTATATATACTATATATATATATAGACTACCCTTTTAAACTATATCTCTAGTAGTATAAATAGATAGACTAATTTAGACTTCTTTATATAAATATATATACCCCTACTTTTAGGCGTATTACCTAATCTACTAATAGTAGTAATATAACTTTTACTTCTATTTATTATATTACTTCCTTTTTTCTAATTTATGTAATTTATTACTATAAGTAGTATTATTATTACTTTTAAGTAATACTAATTATTTAATTTATTATAGAATAAATAATTAACGTCTAAATCTAATATTAAGTTACCCTACTATATTCCTCTTCTTCTACCTCTAATATTACTCTATACTTTAACGTTCCTATCTATTCCCTCTTATTACTATTATATTATATAAGTTAATCTATTAAATTAGTTCTATATTATACCTATATTACTAACTAATAAGGATATTTAGTAAATTAACTAATTTATTATTTAGTACTTTAACCGCCCTATAGTATATTAAATCTTAGAACTATACTATAGCCTTATTAGATTTAAAGTAAACTAAATTATACTACCTAAAGTTAATATACCTTAGTACTAAACGTCTATTTTATTAGTAGCTAACCTACTATTATACCTAGTAACCTAAGATATTAACATACTATTATTTTAGGCTATACTTAAAAGTATTATTAAGTACCTATAGGAATATAAAGAAAGGCGTTAATCTATCTATAAGGAACTATTTACTAATTATATTAGTATAAATTATACTAGTATAAAGACTTATAATTTATCTAAGATAATACTAATACCTAGTATATACCCTAATACTAATAAAACATAAGGCCTTAGTAGGCTAATAAGCTAAGCCTTATTCTAGTTAGATTATATAAACTACTAGAAGAATAAAAATAAGAATAATATATTAAGTAGTAGCTCTAGTAATAGTAATAGTACTAGCTAATCTAACTAAGCTAACTTTAAAAAGCTACTTACTTACCTAATAGTATATCTTAAGGTGTTAGGTAATAGTAGTAATTTAAATAATATAAATAACCTACCCCCTTATAATTCTTTCTAAATTACTAATATTAGTATTTTTTATCTAGATACTATAGGTAATAATACTATAGCTAATTTAGTTATTTTAGGTAGTATCTACTACTAAAAAGACGTTAATATATTCCTTATATCTCTATAAGTAAATACTATAATATAGGACTATTAGTAGTAAATTCTTACTAATATCCCTTAGTTACTATAAGGTAAGGTAATCTTATAGTACTTTACTATTTTATCTAAAGTATAATAGGATAAGGTATATATTTTAATTATAAACCTCTCCTAACTATTAAAGGAATAATAGGTAATTAATTATATTAATATAATCTATAAATTAAATAATATAGCTTTTACTACTTATAATACTTATACTAAAAATAGATTTATAAAGTAGGTAATAAAGACTATCTAGCTATATTAGTTAATAGGTATTACTATATATACTAACTATAAATATATAGTAAAAGTATATAATTAGGTAGATCCTATAATTTATAAGCTTATCTAATAACTATAACTTAATTATAGATTATCTAATTTCCTTACTTATATAGACTAAAAGGTTATAATTAAGAAAGAATTACTTTATAAGGAAGTAGAGAGAGGTATTATATAAGAAGATTAATTAGGGCTAATTAAGGCTCTTACTAGTAATATATTTAATTTACTAAAGCTATTACTACCTATAGTAGTAGTATATATAGCCTATAATATTAATAAAGTAGTATTAATTAATAACGCCTATTTTTATAATAACTATTAGTTAGATATATATTACCTAAATATAAGGGGCTAGTAATAATTTAGCTAATATAAATAAGGTTATAGTAGACTATACTAGATAAATTATAATTATTAGTATTAAGACTAACATACCTATATAATAAGTAGCCTATTATAGTAAGTAGCCTACTTCTTTATTATATATTAAAAGCTACTTTTTTACTTATTTTTTAAAAATTAATATTAAGCCTAAAAAAAGTCTAGTTTTTTATATTAGACTTTAATAAGAGTTAAATTCTAAGAAATAATATTAGGGAAAATAATATCTACCTTATAAGGGCTACTAAAAGGGAACCTCTTATCTAGCCCTCTTAATAAGAGGTCTTCTTAGTTTAGCCCTAATAAGGTAGATATTATTTTCCCTAGTATTATTTCTTAGAATTTAACTCTTATTAAAGTCTAATATAAAAAACTAGACTTTTTTTAGGCTTAATATTAATTTTTAAAAAATAGGTAAAAAAGTAGCTTTTAATATATAATAAGGAAGTAGGCTACTTACTATAATAGGCTACTTATTATATAGATATATTATTTATATAATAATAACTAATAGTATAATAATTAATCCTATTATAATACTAGTTATCTAAGCTAAGGATAAGGATAGTATTATAAATATAGTTAAGGTTCCTTTAGATAGGATAACTATAACTAATATCCCTAGCGTTTTAAGTAAAATAGCTATTAGTTTAGCTAGGGATACTATTTAGTTACTTATAGATATAGATTATATATTTAGCCTATACCTTTTAATAACTTTAACTATCCCCTTTATATAAATTAGCTAGTTTATCTATATATAGATAATACTAATACTATAATATAAGAGGAAAATTTATAAAGATAGGGATATATACTTATAAATAAGTTTAAGGAGGATAACTTAGAGGAATTTAAGTATAAGATTAATTTATATAATTTAGACTAGTATTAGGTAGTTACTAATAAGACTAATTCTTACTACTCTTATTCTTATAGTATAATAGATAATTTAGCTACTCCCTAGTAGCTAAAAATAGATACCCCCTTATAGATTAATATACTAATAAACCCTCCTATATATTTAGATATACTATTTAAAACATATAGATAATATAGATGCCTAATTAAACTATACCCTAACTTACCTTAATTATTAGGAAGATATTAGTAAGCTAAGGTATAAAAGAGAAACATCCTATAGGTAGATAAATTATATAAACTATACTTTTATAAATATTATATATATAATTAATTTATATATAATATAGATAAGTTCTCTAGATATATATAGTAATATAGTTATATATATACTAAGTTAGGAGATATAATACCTAAGATAACTAAGGTATAGTTTATAGTAGGATATAATTATAATATACTATAAGGTATAAGATCTTAGACTAATAGAAATATAAGGGACTAATAGATTATTATTAGTTAGCTAAGACTATATAATTTACCTAGTTTAGTAAGATATACCTATATTAACTTTAATATATTATTTAAGCTAGGTAGAGACCCCTAAAACATATATATAAATATAGGCGCTTTAAATATATTAGTTAATAGTTATTAGCTATTTATATATAGACGTAATATCTAATTAGATAAGTTATAAAAGAAGACTATAAATATAGTAAATAGGCTAATTATACTAGTAGAATAAGCTAAGTTTAACTTTTATATTAATAGTAAGATAGCTAATTTACTAGCTATAAGATAGTTTATAGTTAAAGCCTAGGTTATATAAAACCTCTAACTAAACCTATTACTTAATAATAAATTCCTTATAGTATAAGGAGCTATATTTAACTAAATAAAGAAGACTATTTCTTTTACTAGCTATAATAATTTAACTATATTAATAGCCTATATAATATAAGTAAAGCCTATTATATATTAGGTATTAAGCTATATAAATTATATAGTACTATTTAGGTCTATAATATATATTCCTACTAAATATATAGTACTTATTTATAAACTAGGCTAATAATATAATTATATCTTTAAAACTAGCTATTTAATAGCTATAAGCTATTTATATATAGATAAGTCTATATAGAAAGTTTATATTATAAATACCTTAAATAAAGAAATTAAGTTTTAATAAAATAAGTAAATTAGTACTATATAAAATACTAAATTAGAAGGTTATTATATAATATTATAAGATAGAGTAATAGTAGTATAGGCTATAGTATATAAGTTATTAGATAGAACCTTTAATTTAAATAAGCTTATAGATAAAATATTTAGTACTAATAAGGTAGAGATTAAGTAAACTCTCTATAAATTATATAAATTAGTAAATAAAAATAAGCTAAGCCTTTATCCTAAACTACCTAAGAATATACCTATATAAAAGACTAAGTATAGTATAGTAGTCTATAATATAGGTAATCTATAAAGTACTAAGTTTATTAAAGTACTTAAAGAAGTAGATATTTAGTATAATAGGGGTATTATACCTATACTAAAAGAAGGTAAAATACGTATTAACTTAGTTAATAACTAGTAAAATAAATATAAACCACCCTATATATACCTACTAGGAGTAAATAACTAAGCCTTAGTTAATAAATAATTTAGTAAAATATATAATTTAGGTAAAATATAATAAATATAGAAACTAATACTATTTAGATATCCTATTTTTATAGTTTAGTATATAGTTAATAGAAGATAAAAGGGATAAGTTATAGTTAATTTTTACTTATTAAATAAAGTTACTATTTTAGATATCTACCCTATCCTATTATAAGAAGAGATTATTAGTAAGCTATAAGGTAAGAAATAGTTTACTATTTTAAATACTTTACTATTCTTTTATTAGCTACTAATATATAGACTATATTAGGATAAAATAATAGTTTTTAGTCTATATAGACTAAAGATATCCTAAGTTATACTAATAGGCTTTTAGAACTTACCTCTCTTTATATAAAGATTTATAAATTATCTACTTTACCTATATTATAAGTTTATTTAAGTATATATTAATAATATAATTATTTTTAGTAAGATAGTTAAAGAGTATATTATATATCTTAAGATAGTATTAAATATTTTCTATATTATAGGAGTTATAATAAATCTAGTAAAAGCTTTTATAGCCTTCCTATCTATATAGTTACTAAGGTTTAAGGTAGATATACTTAGTTTATATATAATATAGGATTATATAGTAGTAATTATATCCCTTAAATACCCTAATAATCTATTTAATTTAGAAATATTTCTAGGTAAAGTTAGGTTCTTATAGAAATTTATACTATTTTATACTTAGAAATTAGAACTATTAAATTAATAAAAGATATAAATACTATATAGAGGGTAAGATAATAGTACTCTTCTAGTAGATAAAGTACTCTAAAAAGCTATCTAAAATATATAAGCTAAGAAAATACGTTTTATACTAACTAAGATTAAAAAATAAGTATTTTAACTCCTTCTTAATTAGCTAGTTATAAAGATAAAACTATCTTATTATAATCTAAATAAACTAGTATTTCTTAACCTTAATATTAGTAAAAAGAGATTTAGAGTTTTTCTTTTCTAGCTATTAGTCCTATAGGATAAAAAACACATCCCTATTAATATAATTTAACTAATTATATTTATTTTATATAAACTAATAGCTATAGAATAGAGGTATAAAGCTATAAAGCTTAAGGTTATATATCTTATATAGGTATATTATAAGCTTTAAGTATAGCTATAATTATCTAAAGTTTTAGTTATAATTCTTATAGATTATATAGCTATTAAAAGTATTATTAAAAATATATTACTATAATCTATAAATATTACTAAGTTACGCCTATAATTAATAGAAGTATTAAACTACCTTAGCTAATTTAACCTTTAGATTAGATATATCCTAAGAAGGGTAAACCTAGTATCTAATATACTATCCTACTTACTAATAGTAGATAATACTAAATTATATAAATTAATAATAACTAATTCTAAGGTAAAAACTAAGATAGTAGTATAAAAAAGACTCTTAAAGAAGGCTACTAAGAAGAGTAAACTAAATAATATATAGTAATAAACTAGGTTTACTTTAGGTATTATAAATCTAGATAACTTAACTAATTTAGAGGCTTACTATATAGCTATAATATTTATAAATTTACTAAACTTTACTAATATATATATAGCTAATAAACTAAAGGCGTAAATTTATAAGGGATATATAAAAGAAGATTATTTTATTAGATTATTAGTAGAACTAAATAGGCTAGATAAATTAGATAAAATAAAGCAGCCCTAAGAAAATATAAGGATAATAGTAGCTAGATAACTAGTAGGATTATAAATAGTATAGTATAATAGTCTTCTTTACTATATAGGCCTAAATAGAAGATAATAACTAGTAATTCCTAATAGTATAATTTAAATAATTTATAAAATAGTATATAATAATAATTACTACTATAGTCTATAATATATATTATATATATTAGATAGGTTTAGTATATAGAATAAGTCTAATTAGGTAAAAGTATATAAAAAGTAGTATTTAGTTTACCTAAAATATATAATAAGCTAAGAATAGTAACTAAACTAGTTACTTCTAATTAAATCTATACCCTAACTATTTACTATTATAGCTATAGACTTTATTATTAGTATACTACTTATTTTAGTAGAAAACTCCTTTTAGTAGCTTCTTAATTATACTATACTATTATTTAATATATTACTAACTATATTATATAAGTTTATAAAGAAAATACTATTAATCCTAAGCTATACTATATATATAGTAGGTAACTAAAGTACTTTACTACTTTATATATTTTAAATATATAACTAAGGCCTACTATAATAAATTATTTTAAATTATAATAGGAAATTTATATTTTACTTATAGTAAAGCCTTATAAAGGTACTTAATATATAATTTATAATAGCTATAGTATACTATCTCTAAATAGATAGTTTATTAGAAAAAAAGAATTAAGAAGTTAAGATTACTATTTAGTATTATTATTTAATATCTAATATACTATAGGTTAATATTTTACCTAGCTTATAATACGTACTAAACTAGGCTTTTATAGCTATATTAGGATGCTTACTAAATAAATTAATATTAAGATTTAAGCTATAATTAGTACTAAACGTTATAATATCTAAAAATTTATTAAAGCTATTACTAAAAGTACTTAATATATTATATAAATTATATATATAGGAGGCTTAGTATTTAGTAGTAATAGTAAATAAGGTAATATATTTATAATATAATAGTAAATATAAAATAGATAATATTATAGTAGGTAATAAGGTTTATCTAAAGTTATATTAAAAATATAAGCTACTAGAAAAGCTATCCTATAAATATTTAGTATAGTAAACTAGACTATTTATAGTACTTAAGAAGTAAGGACTCTTAGTATATTAATTAGACTTTCCTAGGGCTTAGAAAGTTTACCTAGTAGTATTAATTATATAGATTATACTAGCTTTAAAAGGCCTAAACCTATTTTATTATAAATAACCCTATTTAGGCTTAGTTTAGGTAGAAGGAGATAATAATAAATAGAAGTTATATAAGATCTAAATATTACTTAACTAGTAGATTATATAGTATAGAGGTAACCTATAGGTTAAATACCTAGTTAAGTAGAAAGAATAAGAGGATTTATATAATAAATAGTATCTAAGATACTTATTAATATAAAATACTAGTAATTTAGTTAATATATATAAGAAGAAGTACCCCTAAAATAATAATTAGAAAATAAAGGTTATATTATAGAAATCTAATATAGCTATACTATTATAGAAGCCTAAACTAATTATACTACTAAAGCTAGTTATATTATTAAAGTAGTATATATTATATAGCCTATAGCTAGGTAGTATAGCTATTAAAGTATATATATTAGTATTATTAGTAGAAGATTATATAAAATATATTAATATAATAGAGATAAATTTAAAAGATACTAAATAGCTCCTTTTATACTTTCTATATAGAATAGACTAACTATATTAGCCTAATAGGTCTTTCTTACTTTTCCCTTTATAACCTTATAAACTTTATAAATTATTTCTCCTCTATTACTAGTTTTTACTTTATACTTTATTATTACTTTAGTTACTTTTTCTATTTTACTTATTTTACCTATTAGTTTCCTACTTTTTTATCCCTATATCTTATATTAGTTACCTAATATTCCCTATTACCTATCTAAAATATATACTATATTATATATTTTATAATATTTTACTAAATTATTAACCTAAAGGACGTCTTTATCCTCTATAATAAGTATAGATTTAAAGATAAGGTAGAGAGATAAGAGTATATATAAGACTATATAGGATATATTATAAATTATATAAACTATATATATACTACCTATACTACTAAGGTTATAGTTATTAAAGACTATAGTTATATTTTAGGTTACTTTATTAAAAGTAGTCTAGGTAATTTAACTATCTATATCTATCTTAAGTAATATAGCCCTAGTACTTCCTAGGTATAAGTACTAGTCTAAATAGTAGAAGAGAGAGCTAGATTATATATTATATTATTAGCTATAAATATAGGAGTTTAGGAGGTCCTTAACTTATAATAAGAGGTAACTATACCTACCTAAAATAAGAAGATTAGGTTTAAGATAAGTTAGATAATTTATATGCCTACTTATACTAATAAATTAAATAATTTAATACTAAGCCGTTAGGTTACTCTAGTTTAGTCTTATAAATAATATAATAATAACTATACTATATAAAGCTAGACGTAAATATTAATACTATAATTAGTATAATTTATACTAACTTAAACTATACTATAGTAATCTTAAGATACTTTAGAGATAATTATATTACTTATAGAGTATAGTTTAGATAATATATACTATAATAAAATAAGTAAATAATATATACTTACCCTTATAATAATACTAAAGGTAATAGCTAGTAGTAAATCTACCTATACTAAGTAGAGGTATATAGTAGAATATTTAATATACTCTTATACTATTTACTAATAGAGTAGTAACTTAATTATATTAAATAGTAATTATACTAATAACATATTATTACCCTAGCTATAATAATATATACTATATACCTAAGGTAGCTTATATATATTAGTAATTAGTATATAATATATAACTATAAGTTAACTATCTAAGAAATAATAAGATCTAGCCTATTTTTCTAAATAGCTTAATCTATATACTTAAGTTATAAATTATTACTAATACTTATACTATTATTTAGGAAGTTAAGTAACTTATATATATAGTTATATATTAACTTATACTAAGACTACTAACTCTAATTCTATATTATAAGTAAGTTATAACTTATATAATTTAGTATGCCTATTATCTAAAGAAAGTTAATATATAGGACCTTCTATAGTACCTTTAGGAGTATATTATCTAGTATATAAATAACTAACCTATTACTATTAGACTATATAGATTACTAATTTAAATAGCCTTATAAAAGGATTATATAAGTTATATATATTATATAATTAATCTTATAGCTATATACTATAAAGTAGTATACTTCTTAAAGGGCTAGTAATAAGTAATAGTATATAAGTATATTACCTAACTTACTATTATAGTAGATAATATAGAATAACTTACTAATATACCTAAAAAGGTAGTACTTACTAAGGTATAGCTTAATAGTTACTTTAATCTTACTAAACTAAACGTTTTAACCTAATAAACCTATATATTCTAAGATAATTTCTAAAACCTAAGTTATAGAGGTTAGAATACTTACTAGTATAATAATAACTATTATAATATAATAGTTAAGGACTAAATTATATATTTAGACTAAATTTACCTCTAAGCTTTAGTTATTTATTACTAGGGATATAAGAGGGTTTTTATACCTCTCTAATACCTATAATACTATAATAACTATAATACGCCTAATATTTTTATTATATATAGCCTAACTTAAGGGGTAATAGATTTCTTTTTTAAATAATAGGACTATTAATAATATCTATATAAGGATAATAGTATATATATTACGCTAGTATTATAGTTCTCCTATCTATAAAGGGATTATAAAGTAAATAATTAATATAGATTACTAGTAGTATAATTACTATATAAAATATATAGTTTATAATTTAAATCTACTAGGTAGATAGTATATATCTAAGTATACTAAGGGCGTATTATTTAATATACCCTATAGCTATATACCTATATAGTTCTAGCTATCTAATATATAGAGTATAATAGAGTATTTAATATATAGTAGGCTATACTAAGTATAAATCCCTTATTTTACTATAGGTAGTAAAACCTAAAGTAAGTAGTAGCTTATATCCTATAAGTATATATAACTAATAGTTAGGATAAGATAACTTAAGTATACTATAAGAGTTAGCTATTAGTATACTATAGCTAAGCTTTTTAGGGTAGTATAATTAACTACTACTAAGATATATATAAAGTAGATATTATATAGTTTATAATAATTATTTATATACTAAATAACTATAATAATAATACGCCTAATATAGAGGATATAGATATAAATAGTATAGGTAATATTTAATTAGTATAATTTATAAAAGGGATATACTAACTATAGTAAGTAATAGCTTTAATTCTACTATAATAGGGTAAGTTTATATTCTATATTAGATAATTTATATAAGAGTTAAGTAGTTTAGAGGTATTATAGATAATATATTATTTTTAGAGAGGGAGAATCTTATTACGCCTAAAATAGCTAAACTATAGCTATATATAGCTAGGGTAGTAAAGTATATATACTATATATATATATAGACTACCCTTTTGTAAGGGGATTACCTAGGGGGTAGTAGTTAGGGAGAGTAATAGAGGATATTACGATAATAGGTATGGGTGATAATATAGAATTTAACTTAATATATCCTTAGTAGCTAGGCTATGCGTAATGTAATATATATATATGTGTATAACTAATCTAGCTGGGCTGACGTCTTGCTAAGGGCCTGCTAATTAATCTATAGGTATCCTGCCCCTTAGCCTAGGGATATCCTTATAATTACCCCCCCTTTTTAAAGGGCTAGTCCCTAGGCTGTACTCCTATTGTTAGGTGCTTTTTGGCTGTTACTAATTATAGGTATAGATGGATTCTTATTATTACTTACTGTTAGATTTGAACTGTTGTTTTGCTAGGCGTTCTATAAGCTATTACTAATTATAAAGTATTTTTGTTGTATTTATTAGATAGGTACTCTTTAAGCTTTTACTAATTAATAGGTAAAGGGATTTTAACCTATAGACTTAACTTATAATATGTATCTAGAGGGCAATTAGTTAATTACTAGGTGCTTAATAAGCTATTACTATAGGTAGATGTTTTAGTTATAGCTATATATAGGTACTTTCTTCTACTATTACTATATTAGGTGCTTTTACTATTACTATGTTAGATACTATTAACTATATCTATTAATTACTCTTTTATATCCTCTTATAAGGAATTAAACCTTATTACTACTTTAGTAGTATATTACTAACTACTTAGTAGTCTATTACTAAGGCCTAGTAGATTACTATCCTTTATCTAATAAGTCTACTTTAATCTAATATATAGGGAACCTAGCTATTACTATGTTTACTATTATAGTTACTATAGTTACTCTTAGCATGTAGTAGACTAATATAATATGCCTCTTTTTATTATACTTATTATATATCTTATTATAATAATAATTATCTATATTATAACCTTTCTTAAGACAGATAGTATAGTACTAGTCTGACTTCTCTAGGCGTTACTTTACTAATAGCTCTATAATAGTAGGTTCTTATATCTAGATATATATCCTCTTTACTAATAGCTTAGTAATAAATATGCAATCTAGTGTCTTAGACGTCTACTCTAAGGTGCTCCGCAATTAGTCTTAGTTAGTATGGAGCTCCTATAGTTACTCTACTGCTAGGGTAATATCTCTTAGTTACTATAAGGCATACTTCTAATATATTAATACCCTCTATAACCCTAGTTATAGATAGTAGAAGAATAAGAAGGCTAATAGCTAACTATCTTTAAGGTCTTTAGTACCTAAGGCCTAATGTATTACTAACTATTTAGTAAAGAATTGTAATGGCGACTAGCCTGGCTGATACTAGGCATTATAAAGCTAGCTATAAAGGTAGTACTCCTAGAGCTCTAGGTTGATATGTAATTAACAAATAAACGCTTTAAAGGTTACCTACTAGCTAATATCTCTATTACCTATTATATTAAGTATAAATTAGTAGTTATGCTACTACGTCTAGAGTACTAAGGTTACCTTTATAAGAGCCTATTTAATATAGTAGTTTTCTAAGGCTATTAGATAAAGCTAATTACCTACTAGAATTACTACTAGCTAATCTAATACTTACTCTAGCGTACTATTCTCTAGTAGTATACTATAAGTATATGCTAGAGGGTATTTATATTACTTTACTATTACTAGGTAATTAGTAAGTAGCTATAAAAGTATTATATTTTACTCCTAAATAACCTATATTAGCTTAATTATTAATAGGTTAGATAGGGATAGGTTTAATAATAATAGATCTATATTAATTAATTAGTAAGTAGTTACTAAAGAACATATTAATCATAACAATAGTTATAAAGTCCCTTTGTCTATTACTTAGGCTAACTGCCTCTAGGAGGTTAAAGTTAAATAATTATAAGGGGATTACCTAGGGGGTAGTAGTTAGGGAGAGTAATAGAGGATATTATAATAATAGGTATAGGTAATAATATAGAATTTAACTTAATATATCCTTAGTGGTTAGGCTATATGTGATATAATATATATATGTGTGTATGACTAATCTAGCCGGGCTGACGTCTTGCTAAGGGCCTGCTAATTAATCTATAGGCATCCTACCCCTTAGCCTAGGGATATCCTTATAATTACCCCCCCTTTTTAAAGGGCTAGTCCCTAGGCTGTACTCCTATTATTAGGTGCTCTTTAGCTATTACTAATTATAGGTATAGATAGATTCTTATTATTACTTACTATTAGATTTAAACTATTATTTTACTAGGCGCTCTACAAGCTATTACTAATTATAAAGTATTTTTGTTATATTTGTTAGATAGGTGCTCTTTAAGCTTTTACTAATTAATAGGTAAAGGGATTTTAACCTATAGACTTAACTTATAATATGTATCTAGAGGGTAATTAGTTAATTGTTAGGTACTTAATAAGCTATTACTATAGGTAGATACTCTAGTTATAGCTATATATAGGTACTTTCTTCTACTATTACTATATTAGGTGCCTTTACTATTACTATATTAGATACTATTAACTATATCTATTAATTACTCTTTTATATCCTCTTATAAGGAATTAAACCTTATTACTACTTTAGTAGTATATTACTAACTACTTAGTAGTCTATTACTAAGGCCTGGTAGATTACTATCCTTTATCTAATAAGTCTACTTTAATCTAATATATAAGGAACCTAGCTATTACTATATTTACTATTATAGTTACTATAGTTACTTTTAGCATATAGTAGACTAATATAATATACCCCTTTTTGTTATACTTATTACATATCTTATTATAATAATAATTATCTATATTATAACCTTTCTTAAGATAGATAGTATAGTACTAGTCTGACTTCTCTAGGTGTTGCTTTACTAATAGCTCTATAACAGTAGGTTCTTATGTCTAGATATATATCCTCTTTACTAACGGCTTAGCGACAAATACGCGATCTGGCGTCTTAGACGTCTACTCTAAGGCGCTCCGCAATTAGTCTTAGTTAGCGTGGAGCTCCTATAGTTACTCTACTACTAGGGTAACATCTCTTAGTTGCTATAAGGCATGCTTCTAACATATTAATACCCTCTATAACCCTAGTTATAGATAGTAGAAGAATAAGAAGGCTAGTAGCTAACTATCTTTAAGGTCTCTAGTGCCTAAGGCCTGATATATTACTAACTATTTGGTAAAGAATTGTAATAGCGACTAGCCTGGCTGATGCTGGGTATTATGAAGCTAGCTATAAAGGTGGCGCTCCTAGAGCTCTAGGTTGACGTGTAATTAACAAACAAACGCTTTAAAGGTCGCCTACTGGCTGATATCTCTATTACCTATTATATTAAGTGTGAATTAGTGGTTATACTATTACGTCTAGAGTACTAGGGTTACCTTTATAAGAGCCTATTTAATATAGTAGTTTTCTAAGGCTATTAGATAAAGCTGATTGCCTACTAGAATTACTACTAGCTAATCTGATACTTACTCTGGCGTGCTATTCTCTAGTAGTATGCTATAAGTATATGCTAGAGGGCGTTTGTATTGCTTTGCTATTGCTAGGTGATTGGCGAGTAGCTATAAAAGTATTATATTTTGCTCCTGAATAACCTATATTAGCTTAATTATTAATAGGTTAGATAGGGATAGGTTTGATAATGATAGATCTGTGTTAATTAATTGGCGAGTAGTTGCTAAAGAATGTGTTAATTGTGATGATGGTTATGAAGTCCCTTTGTCTATTACTTGGGCTGACTGCCTCTAGGAGGTTGAAGTTGAATAATTGTAAGGGGATTGCCTAGGGGGTAGTAGTTAGGGAGAGTAATAGAGGATATCGCGATAATAGGTATGGGTGATGATGTAGAATTCAACTTAACATATCCTTGGTGGCTGGGCTATGCGTGATGTAATATACGTATGTGTGTATGACTAATCCGGCCGGGCTGACGTCTCGCTAAGGGCCCGCCAATCGATCTATAGGCATCCCGCCCCTTGGCCTAGGGATATCCTTACACCTTTTAAACTATATCTCTAGTAGTATAAATAGATAGACTAATTTAGACTTCTTTATATAAATATATATACCCCTACCTTTAGGCGTATTACCTAATCTACTAATATCTATAAGGGCTTTATAAATTTTATAGAGGTCTAAAATAATTACTATATTTACTTATAGAAAAGTTAACTAAATATAGTCTCTAGGTAACCTTAATAACTATATTACTATCCTAATAAGGAGTCTACTTAAGACTATTTATACCTATATAACCCTTTAAAACTTTAGATAATATTAGATATCTTAGGCTAAGATATAATATTAATAGCTCTTAATTAGTACCTACTAAATAAAACCTTCTAACTTTATAAGAAGCTTCTTAAAGGTGTTAGTAACTTTACTAAAGTTACCTAATTTAAAGGAGATATATATCTATAAGTTAAAGTATATAAGTTCTTATAGTAATATTTAGATTTATATTATTAGTCTAATACCTAGCTAGTAATTTTATAGTTAGGTTAATAAATAGGTAGAGTTAATTAGGTTAAGTAGTAGTTATAGACGTATAGTATTAATATTAATAAACTCTTATAGACTAAAATATATACTTTAAAAGTAGAGGGATATAGTAGTATATAGATTACTTTATTATACTTTCTTCTTCCTTTTCTCTAACTATAATAGTTACCTCCTCCTTTAATATAAGTACTTCTAACTCCTTACTATCTTCCTTCTTAACCTCTAAGTATTTATACTTTTAAGAGGTTATATACTATTAGGATTACTTTATTATCCCTACTACCTTTTATATAAGTATTATAATATTAACTATTATAGATCCTATTAGACTTATTAGGCGTAACCCTAATAACTAGCTATAGATTAACTATTAATCTATTAGTAGATCTACTATAAATTTAGGGGTTATTTACCTAACTATTTATAGTAGAACCTATAATAATTCTCTTTTAGTTATATATAATTAAACTATAGTATTTACCCCTATTATTTATTACTTTACCTATTAATACGTATAGTTAACTATATTACCTACCTAGTAATATTATTAGTATATTACTAGGTAGGTAATATAGTTAACTATACGTATTAATAGGTAAGGTAACAAATAATAGGGGTAAATACTATAGTTTAATTATATATAACTAGAAGAGAATTATTATAGGTTTTACTATAAATAGTTAGGTAAATAACCCCTAAATCTATAGTAGATCTACTAATAGATTAATAGTTAATCTACGGCTAGTTATTAGGGTTACGCCTAATAAGTCTAATAGGATCTATAATAGTTAATATTATAATACTAGCAACTTTTCTCTTAAGGAGAAATTTACTATAAATTTATAGTACTTTACTAGTTAACTATAAAGGGCCTAAAAACGTAATAAAAACAAAAATCTAAAAGTATTATATACTTTTTTATATAATAAATCTATTATATATATAAAACCTATCTATTTATTTATATCCTTACTATACTATTGCTAATAAGCTCCTCTAGCGCCTTATTAGGCGACAACTTTATAAATCTATCTGCTAGGTTATTATTACTATAGATCTATTAAATCTTATATATCTCCTAGTGCTTATATAACTACTATAACGCTATTATATTAATTATAAGGCGTTTCTCCTTTATAGTACTAAGTTTTATAAGATACTTATAGAGGGAGTATAAGTTAGTATATATAACTATTAGGATCTATAGATATTTAAGGCGGTTAGTAACTATTACTAGTATAGTAGTTATTATATAGGTAATATTAGTACTAGCGACTATTATATAGATCTTAGAGGCTAATATGCTCTATATAACCCTCTTATACTTTATTAAGCTAAAGTAGATAATATTCCCTTTAATAGTAAATTTACTAGTATTATTAGGGGTTTTTATAGTAGTATTATCTTTACTATATTACTTATTTATAAGAATAATAATAAATCTAAGCTATAAGGTAAGATTACTATTATTAGCAAAAGATCTATTAATAAAGATAAAGAGCTTTATAGTTATAAAGTTAAGTAGTTAAAAATAAAGGCCTTAGTTAGGGTTCTTTATTTACTACTTAATTTATTAGTTAAGCTCTTTAATATTACTTATATCTAGTAATTAGTACTAGGTAGTAATAGAGTAGTTAAAGTATGCCTTAGGCTAGTAGATTAAGGCGATATATATGCTATAGGCATGCTGCTTAATATACTACTAGTATAATTCTAGTAAATTAGGGTTAATAGGCTATAGTTACTTACCTTATCCCTTCTAGTAGAGGTAAATATTACTATTATTATTAAGAGAAAGCATGCTACTATTAAAGGTAATAGGTTTACTAGGTTTAAGGAATTACTTTAGCTTTACTATAAAGGTTGCTTTTATTAACTTAGTATCCTTATAGTTAGAAAATAATTTATCTATAAGGCTAATAGTATTATTAGTCTATATGCTAATTAGTATAAAATCTTTGTTGTTTAGTACTAAAATAAGTAGGTAAGGGTTAAAGGTTAAAGTACCTATCTAGAGGGCTTTTCTATAATAGTTATTATAAGTTACCTACTAGTAGGTTCTAGCCTTAGGTATACTATATAGTAGTTACTTAACCTCTATTATTATATTAGTATTATAAAGTTATTAGATCTTAATAGGTAGTCTTATAAGAATTATATAGTTAAGTAGGGTTACTAATTATATATATACCTATGTTATATTATGTAGCTATAAAAGGTAGTTTTTAAGTAATAATAATAGGGTAATAGTAAGGATTAAGTATTAGGCTATATATTAGATAGTTAGTAACTAGGTAAGTATTATAGCCTTCCTATTATTAGCATACCCTTAGATAATAAGTCTTAACTTCTTATATAGGATCTTATTTTTACCCTTAATTTTACATACTAATTACAACTTAAACATATAGATACCTCTATAGTGTTTTTTATTATACTAGATAATATAGAATACATCCTAGGCTATTAATCCCTTAATCTCTTAGTAGTTAGATTACTTAAATAGTTTACTAGGTATAGTTATTACGCCTTTCTTATAGAGTTTAATAGTAAGCATATAGTTAGCGTCCTCTTTTACTATAAAGTAGTTAGCTATTAATAGATTAGTCTTAGTAGTAAATGTCTCTACTAGGTTCTTTTATAGGTAGCTATAGTACTATTACTATAGCTATTCTATAGTAATTATAATACCTTTATGTATTTTACCCCCTTACCTATTAAGAAGCTTAGAGGGTAGGGTAGTAGTACTAGTATCTTATACTTATATAGTATTATTAAGATCCTCCTTATATTAGTAGTAGGGCTTTACTATAGTAATATAGAAATTCTATAGGCCTTATAGTAATTTAACTATATAAGTAGTACTATTATTAGAGAGTAATTAGAATAGGCCCTACTAGCCATTCTTTTCTTACTATATATAGACAAGAGATTAAAGAGGTAGTATAGTAGTAGCTATAGTATCTAGGCTATTATATATTACTAGTATATTATTTACCTATCTCTTAGTATAAATTTACTATATTTCCTCTATGGCTTTTTATATTATCTCTACCTATTTAATAGTTAGTAGTACTAATAGTAAATTATTATTAATTTATAGGTATGCTCTAAAGACTAATAGGGTTGGTATAAGGCTGTTTAGGCTAGTAGTGTTATTTACTACTTTTACTACTATTTAGAGCATGACTTTAGGTTCTATATTAGTTTCTATATAGAATATCTTATATGCTTAGTAGAGTATAGCATAATAATATTTAACCTTTCTAATACTATTATAAGCCTTAATAGGTATCTCCTTAATATTAATAGATAACATATAGGTGGCATACTTAAACTTAGCTATATAGAAATTAAGGCCTGTATTAGTAATAATCTAATCTAGTAGGCTAAGATATATATTAATCTAGTATATTTATAGTACTTCCTATATCTATTCTATAGTAATAGCTTAGAGGAATCTTATAGTATTAAAGGTAGTTACTATATCTATAATATATAAAACTAGCTTATTACTATTAAGATATATAATGTTAATAATAATCTTATAGTTAAACTTATAGTTGTTATAAAGGGTAAATTTAAACCTTCCTAGCGCCTTTAAATTTAACTAGTAGCTATAGTAGAACTTATTGATCTTCTTAATATTAGAGATTACTATCTTATAGCTAGTATGTTAGAGCACCTTATAAAGGTACTAAACTAAGGGGTGGCTGAATTGGTAGTGTATTTACTGTAATTTACTATTAGTTAGGTAGTATTAGGTAATAGTATGCTTAGGTTGCTCTAGTAGTATCTATATATAGCCCTATTTCTATATAATAGGTATAATTATATTACCCTTTACTAGCATATTAGTAAGGTTGTTAAATTTCACTCTATAGTAGTCTATATCCTTTAAATAAAGGAGAAATAGGGTATTAGAGTCTATTATATAGAAGGTGAGATTCCCTATAGGTATAGGGACTTCTATAGTACCTATTAACTTAAAGTAATTACTACTACTAAAGCAAATTATTACTTTACTAGTATGTAATATATCTAGTAGAAGTTTGTAGTTAAGATGCCTTTTTAATATAGTATATTACTACTAACTAACTATAGATACTCTTGCTACCCCTATATCTAGTATAATACCCTAGAAAGTTATAGTAGAGTATTAGTTGTTAAAGGTAAATACCTTATTAGTAGTAGGTTTTTCCTTAGTAGTCTCCTCTTTATGTAGATTATCCTTTATAATTACGTAGAGTATAGCCTAGTTATGTAGTTAGGTAAATACCTTCTAGCTATTAATACTGTCTTTACTATAAAAGGCTATAGATATAAAGAAGGTATTACTATTAAAGGGGCTATTACTATCCTCTAGCTTATATTTATCCTTAGCTCCTTTAAAGTTAATAGTACTCTCTATCCCCTTATAGTTAAGTAGAAAGTAGTTAAATATTAATAGTAAAATATCTATTAAGTATATACCTTTATACTACTAGAAAGAAGACTAATGTTCTTCTTTAGTATACTTAGTTAACTAGTATCTAGGTTTCTTATAGATAAAGCACCTCTTTACTATAAAGTTGCCTCTATTTCTTAGGTTTTTATATAGTAGGTCTGTTTTTAGCTATAAGTAATAGCTATAGTTACTATTATACTTATAGTCAACCTAGTATTACTTATTATTACTAGGGTATTCTTTAGTATAGTACTAGGCCTATAGTTTATAGAAAAGTATAGTATTAGCTATGCTATTATATAGCTATATATAGAGTGTATTATATATTATAGGTAGGCTAAGTAATACTATAGCATACTTAGGTACTCCTTAGTAATAGTTAATAAGGGTATTATAGTATTCCTTATCTTTTAGTATGCTATTATAGGTTATAGTATATACTAGCTAGGTAACCTTCTTAATAAGTAGATTAAGGATTTTATATTTACTTTTCCCTAGGTAGTTATATGTAATAGATTTAAAGGTAATATGGTATAGCTCTATAATCCTAGTACTATAGACCTTATTACCTTTAAATTCTAATTTAATATTTACTATTAGTATATTAAAATTACTAGTAAATCTATAGAGATTAATAGAGTAATACTCTTAGGCGTTACTACTTAACATTATTATTACTATAGCCCTATATCTACTAGTAGGGATTCTAATATAGTTATAAAGCTTATAGAAGGTAGGAAGCTTTAAATTAATTGTCTTATATTAACTACCTATATACTTTAATATAGGATTATTAGAGTAGAGCTTAATAAGATTAGTTAATTATTATAAAGTTAGGCTGTTACTTAGTACTATTCTACTATTAAATTAAGCGGTTAGCATAGTAGATTTATAGTCTTATAATCTCTTAACTATAACTATTATTAGGGTTAGGCTTACCTAGGTAGAGTTTTTACTTAATAGTAGTAGCAACTTAAACAATAGGTTGTAATAAGAAGAAGCCTATTAAAACTAGGTATCTTTATGCTGTTTATATGTCTTAGGTTTAGCCGTAAATTTAAGGTTAGTTAATAGTAGTTACCTTACCCTTAGTAATAGGTAGATCCTATAACCTAGTAGCCTATTAATAAATCTAGGATTTACTATCCTTACTTTAAACCTTAGGTTAGTTCTAGCTACTTTATTAATCTCTTCCTTAGTCTAGATATGTATATTATTAGCCTCTAATGCCTTATATATATAAGAAGTAACCTGCCTCTAGTTTAATTTAATCTAGATACTATTATTAATTAGGAAGTTATAGAATTTAAGGAGGACTTCCTTATTAATACTATTATAGTCTTTAACCTTCTATTTATAGAGATGATTATAGGCCTATTACTATAGTTAATTAGCTATAAAATCTTTATGTTAGGCTTTTATTATAAAGTATATAATAGTAGTATCTAGTATATAGGCTCTATGTTTCTACTTAATACTACTAGGTATCTTCTTAATATTAATAATGCCCTATAGCTATAGGTTAATATACTTTATATATGCCTATAGAATAGGGTATAGGTCTATAGTATCTTTAGCCTCCTATATATCCCCCTACTATATTACGTATATTCCCTCCTCTTTATATTAGCCCTCTTATAGTGTTTCTTTAGCCTCCTTAGTAGATTAGTAGACTATATTAACTTCTTCTTCTAGTGTTATTATTACTACCCTCTATTAGCCTAACTACCCCTTAAACATATACGTTTCTTCTAGTAGGCCAGAAGGTATATCTATATGTTAGAGGATTTACTACTAGTAGTATAGGCAGTAAGAATTTATAGGGTCTTTATAGTACTTTTATATTAATTCACAACTTCACCTTAAACTTATAGTAGAAACTTATTACTTATTAAGGTAAGCCTTTATATAATACTTATTGCTTATTAAAATAAGCCTTCTTTATATAGTATCTATATAGTATTTCTTAGCTGTTAGTATATAAAGTAAGGTGTTTTTTATAGTTAAGTAGTAATTTCTTAATACGTAATAAAATTAGGGTTATTTATAGGATGACTATATATCTTAGGTAACCTTTTAGTTATATTAGTTTATAATATACTTCTACTAGTAGCCTCTAATTAACTATGTAATATAGTAATAAGTATAAATAATTTACTATAAGGGTAGTAAAATTTATCTCTTCTAGTTAGTACCTTACTAATCTATAGAGTTTATATATAGAAGTAGGAATTAGTTAAGATAACTACTATAGTAGTAAAAATTAACTACTAATTAGTATTAGTATATTACTAGGTAGGTAATATAGTTAACTATACGTATTAATAGGCAAGGTGACAAATAATAGGGGTAAATACTATAGTTTAATTATATATAACTAGAAGAGAATTATCATAGGTTCTACTATAAATAGTTAGGTAAATAACCCCTAAATCTATAGTAGATCTACTAATAGATTAATAGTTAATCTACGGCTAGTTATTAGGGTTACACCTAATAAGTCTAATAGGATCTATAATAGTTAATATTATAACAAATATACTAATACTAATTAGTAGTTAATTCTTATATTAATTTTTACTATTATAGTAGTTATCTTAGTTAATTCCTACTTCTATATATAAACTCTATAGATTAGTAAGGTACTAACTAAAAGAGATAAATTTTACTACTCTTATAGTAAATTATTTATACTTATTACTATAATATATAGTTAATTAGAGGCTATTAGTAGAAGTATGTTATAAACTAATATAACTAAAAGGTTACCTAAGATATATAGCTATCTTATAAATAACCCTAATTTTATTATATTTTAAGAAATTACTACTTAACTATAAAAAACACCTTACTTTATATACTAATAGCTAAGAAATACTATATAAATACTATATAAAAAAGACTTATTTTAATAAGTAATAAGTTTTTACTATAAGTCCAAGGTAAAGTTATAAATTAACGTAAAAGTACTATAAATACCCCTATAAATCCTTACTACCTATACTACTAGTAGTAAATCCTCTAATATATAAATATACCTTCTAGCCTACTAGAAGAAACATATATATTTAAGGGGTAGTTAGGCTAATAGAGGGTAGTAATAATAACGCTAGAAGAAGAAGTTAATTTAGTCTACTAGTCTACTAAAGAGGCTAAAGAAATACTATAAGAAGGCTAATATAAAGAGGAGGGAATATATATAATATAGTAGGGGGATATATAAGAGGCTAAGGATATTATAGACTTATACCCTATCCTATAGGCGTATATAAAGTATATTAACCTATAGCTATAGGGTATTATTAATATTAAGAAGATACCTAGTAGTATTAAGTAAAAATATAAAGCCTATATACTAAATACTACTATTATCTACTTTATAATAAAAGCCTAATATAAAGATTTTATAGCTAATTAACTATAGTAATAGGCTTATAATTATCTTTATAGATAGAAGGTTAAAAACTATAATAGTATTAATAAGAAAGTCCTCCTTAGATTTTATAACTTCCTAATTAATAATAGTATTTAAGTTAAATTAAACTAAAGGTAAGTTACTTCTTATATATATAAGGTATTAGAGGCTAATAAGATATATATCTAAACTAAGGAAGAGATTAATAAAGTAGCTAGAACTAACCTAAGGTTTAAAGTAAGGACTATAAACCCTAGATTTATTAATAGGTTACTAGGTTATAAAATCTACCTACTACTAGGGGTAAGGTAACTATTATTAACTAACCTTAAATCTATAGCTAAGCCTAAGATATATAAATAGTATAAAGATACCTAGTTTTAATAGGCTTCTTCCTATTATAACCTATTATTTAAGTTACTACTACTATTAAGTAAAAGCTCTACCTAAGTAAGCCTAACCCTAATAATAGTTATAGTTAAGAGATTATAAGACTATAAATCTATTATACTAACTACTTAATTTAATAGTAGAATAGTACTAAGTAATAGCCTAACTTTATAATAATTAACTAATCTTATTAAGCTTTACTCTAATAATCCTATATTAAAGTATATAGGTAGTTAATATAAGATAATTAATTTAAAGCTTCCTACCTTTTATAAGATTTATAACTATATTAGAATCCCTATTAGTAAATATAAGGCTATAGTAATAATAATATTAAGTAGTAATACCTAAGAGTATTACTCTATTAATCTCTATAGATTTACTAGTAATTTTAATATACTAATAGTAAATATTAAATTAGAATTTAAAAGTAATAAGGTCTATAGTACTAGGATTATAAAGTTATACTATATTACCTTTAAATCTATTATATATAACTACCTAAGGAAAAGTAAGTATAAAATCCTTAATCTACTTATTAAGAAGGTTACTTAACTAGTATGTATTATAACTTATAATAGTATACTAAAAGATAAGGAATACTATAATACCCTTATTAACTATTACTAAGGAGTACCTAAGTATACTATAGTATTACTTAGCCTATCTATAATATATAATATACTCTATATATAGCTATATAATAGTATAGCTAATACTATACTTTTCTATAAACTATAGGCCTAGTATTATACTAAAGAATACCTTAGTAATAATAAGTAATACTAAGTTAACTATAAGTATAATAGTAACTATTACTATTACTTATAGCTAAAAATAGACCTACTATATAAAAACCTAAGAAATAGAGGTAACTTTATAGTAAAGAGGTACTTTATTTATAAGAAACCTAAATATTAGTTAACTAAGTATACTAAAGAAGAGTATTAATCTTCTTTTTAATAGTATAAAAGTATATACTTAATAGATATTTTACTATTAATATTTAATTACTTTCTACTTAACTATAAGGGGATAGAAAGTACTATTAATATTAAAGGAGCTAAGGATAAGTATAAGCTAGATAATAGTAATAGCCCCTTTAATAGTAATACCTTTTTTATATTTATAGCCTTTTATAATAAAGATAGTATTAATAGCTAGAAGGTATTTACCTAACTATATAACTAGGCTATACTCTATATAATTATAAAGGATAATTTATATAAAGAAGAGACTACTAAGAAAAAACCTACTACTAATAAGATATTTACCTTTAATAACTATTACTCTACTATAACTTTCTAGGGTATTATATAAAATATAAGGGTAGTAAGAGTCTCTATAGTTAGTTAGTAGTAATATACTATATTAAAAAGGTATCTTAACTATAAACTTCTACTAGATATATTATATACTAGTAAAGTAATAATTTACTTTAGTAGTAGTAATTACTTTAAGTTAATAGGTACTATAAAAGTCCCTATACCTATAGGGAATCTTACCTTCTATATAATAGACTTTAACACCCTATTCCTCCTTTACTTAAAGGATATAAATTACTATTAAGTAAAATTTAATAACCTTACTAATATATTAGTAAAGAGTAATATAATTATACCTATTATATAGAAATAAGGCTATATATAAATACTACTAGAATAACTTAAGTATACTATTACCTAATACTACCTAACTAATAGTAAATTATAGTAAATATACTACTAATTTAGCTACCCCTTAGTTTAGTACTTTTATAAGGTACTTTAATATACTAGCTATAAGATAGTAATCTCTAATATTAAGGAGATTAATAAGTTTTATTATAGCTATTAGTTAAATTTAAAGGTACTAAAAAGGTTTAAATTTACCTTTTATAATAACTATAAGTTTAACTATAAGATTATTATTAATATAATATATCTTAATAGTAATAAGCTAGTTTTATATATTATAGATATAGTAACTACCTTTAATACTATAAGATTCCTCTAAGCTATTACTATAGAATATATATAGGAAGTATTATAAATATACTAAATTAATATATATCTTAGCCTATTAGATTAAATTATTACTAATACTAGCCTTAATTTCTATATAGCTAAATTTAAGTATACTACTTATATATTATCTATTAATATTAAGGAGATACCTATTAAGGCCTATAATAATATTAGAAAGGCTAAGTATTATTATATAGTACTCTACTAAGTATATAAGATATTCTATATAGAAATAGATATAAAACCTAAAGTTATACTCTAAATAGTAGTAAAAATAGTAAATAATACTACTAGCCTAAATAGCCTTATACTAACCCTATTAGTCTTTAGAGTATACTTATAAATTAATAATAATTTACTACTAGTATTATTAACTATTAAATAGGTAGAAATAATATAAAAGGCTATAAAGGAAATATAGTAAATCTATACTAAGAGATAGGTAAATAATATACTAGTAATATATAATAGCCTAAATACTATAGCTATTACTATACTACCTCTTTAATTTTTAGTTTATATATAGTAAGAAAAGAATAGCTAATAGGGCTTATTCTAGCTACTCTCTAATAATAGTACTACTTATATAGTTAAATTACTATAAGGCCTATAGAATTTCTATATTACTATAGTAAAGCCTTACTACTAATATAAGAAGGATCCTAATAATACTATATAAGTATAAGATATTAGTACTACTACTTTACCCTTTAAGCTTCTTAATAGGTAAAGGGGTAAAATACATAAAGGTATTATAGTTACTATAGAATAGCTATAGTAATAGTACTATAGCTACCTATAAAAAAACCTAGTAGAGATATTTACTATTAAGACTAACCTATTAATTACTAACTATTTTATAGTAAAAAAGGATACTAACTATATACTTACTATTAAACTTTATAAGAAAAGTATAATAACTACGCCTAGTAAACTATTTAAGTAGTCTAACTACTAAGAGATTAAGGGATTAATAGCCTATAGTATATTCTATATTATTTAGTATAATAAAAAATACTATAGGGGTATCTATATATTTAAGTTATAATTAGTATATAAAATTAAGGGTAAAAATAAGATCCTATATAAGAAGTTAAGACTTATTATCTAAGGGTATACTAATAATAGAAAGGCTATAATACTTACCTAGTTACTAACTATCTAGTAAATAGCCTAATAATTAATCCTTACTATTACCCTATTATTATTACTTAAGAACTACCTTTTATAGCTATATAATATAATATAAGTATATATATAATTAGTAACCTTACTTAACTATATAATTCTTATAAGACTACCTATTAAGATCTAATACCTTTATAATACTAACGTAATAATAAAGGTTAAGTAACTATTATATAGTATACCTAAGGCTAAAACCTACTAGTAGGTAATATATAATAACTATTATAGTAAAGCCTTTTAGATAGATACTTTAACTTTTAACCCTTACCTACTTATCTTAGTACTAAATAATAAAGATTTTATATTAATTAGTATATAAACTAATAATACTATTAGCCTTATAGATAAATTATTTTCTAACTATAAAGATACTAAGTTAATAAAAGTAACCTTTATAGTAAAGCTAAAGTAATTCCTTAAGCCTAATAAACCTATTACCTTTAATAGTAGTATGCTTTTTCTTAATAATAATAGTAATATTTACCTCTACTAGAAGAGATAAGGTAAGTAACTATAGCTTATTAACCTTAATTTACTAGAATTATACTAGTAGTATATTAAGTAGTATACCTATAGTATATATATTACCTTAACCTACTAGCCTAAGGCGTATTTTAACTACTCTATTACTATTTAGTACTAATTACTAAGTATAAGTAATATTAAAAAGCTTAACTAATAAATTAAGTAGTAAATAAAGAACCCTAATTAAGGCCTTTATTTCTAACTACTTAACCTTATAACTATAAAGCTTTTTATCTTTATTAATAGATTATTTACTAATAATAGTAATCTTATTTTATAGCTTAGATTTATTATTATTTTTATAAATAAGTAGTATAGTAAAGATAATACTACTATAAAAACCCCTAATAATACTAGTAAATTTACTATTAAAGGGAATATTATTTACTTTAGCTTAATAAAGTATAAGAGGGTTATATAAAGTATATTAGCCTTTAAAATCTATATAATAGTTACTAATACTAATATTACCTATATAATAACTATTATATTAGTAATAGTTACTAACTACCTTAAATACTTATAAATCCTAATAGTTATTTATACTAACTCTTACTCCCTCTATAAGTACCTTATAAAGCTTAGTACTATAAAGGAGAAACGCCTTATAATTAATATAATAGTATTATAGTAGTTATATAAGTACTAAGAGATATATAAGATTTAATAGATTTATAGTAATAATAATCTAATAGATAGATTTATAAAGTTATTACCTAATAAGACGCTAGAGAAGCTTATTAGTAATAGTATAGTAAGAATATAAATAAATAGATAGGTTTTATATATATAATAGATTTATTATATAAAAAAGTATATAATACTTTTAGATTTTTATTTTTATTATATTTTTAGGCCTTTTATAGTTAACTAGTAAAGTACTATAAATCTATAGTAAATTTCCCCTTAAGAGAAAGTTACTAGTATTATAATATTAACTATTATAAATCCTATTAGACTTATTAGGTATAACCCTAATAACTAGCTATAGATTAACTATTAATCTATTAGTAGATCTACTATAGATTTAGGGGTTATTTACCTAACTATTTATAGTAGAACCTATAATAATTCTCTTTTAGTTATATATAATTAAACTATAGTATTTACCCCTATTATTTATTACTTTACCTATTAATACGTATAGTTAACTATATTACCTACCTAGTAATATACTAATAATAAGCTTTTACTTAGTTCCTATTTTTAATCTTATTAATATAAATAAATTATTATTAGACTACTTAGATATAGTTTATACTAATATCTTTTATATATTCTATTACTTCTTTATAACCTTAGGGGCTTAAATAGGCGTATATATATATAATAAGAATATAACTAAGAGGGTATATATATCCTTCTCTAGAAGAAGAGATACTTTAGAAAAGAATATATAAAGTATTTTTACTTTATATATAGTACTTTAGAATTTATATATATTAGTTAGGGTCTTTAGATTAATATATATTACCTTTTAGTCTTACTTAAGAAAGTACTTTTTTATAGTAAACTTTAATAGAATTATTTATATTATATTTAAGTATAATATATATAGTATTATTAAGAAGAAGGATAATATTTTACTAAACTTCTTTAGTAATACTATATATATATATATATAGTAATTAGTATCTTATTAATCTTAGTCTTATTATATAAAGTAAGCTATAAATAAATATAATTAAAATAGATAGGGAATTCTTTATAGGCTTTTTTATCTATTAGATACTTAATTTATATTAGTAAGAGCCCTCCTAAGTAGCTCTAAGAAAGTTCTTAGTATTAGGTATAAATAGTACCTTATTCTTAATACTTATTAAAGATTTAGTTAGTTATATATAAAATACTACTTAGTTAATAAGGGGGTTTTAATATTATTAATAACTATAAGGTTAATAGTTTCTAGCTTAGGTATATTAGAAAGATCTTATAAATAGAATATATAAGTTACTTACTTTTAGACTAATTTAGCTATAAAGTAGTTAACCTTATAGTTATTAGGGTACTTTTATACTATACTAAATTAAGGATATATAAAACTAAGAAAACTACTCTTCTCTATATATAGTTATAAGAAATATATTATAGTCTTATAGTTATATATAAGCCCTTACCTAATTAACCTTACTAATTCTATAATATACTTTATACTATAAGTAAATTATTTATTATAATAGGGGAGTAGCTATATAAGTAAAAAAGCTACTTTTTTATATCTACTTAGGTTTTAATAAAGTAAGCCCTATAGGCTACTATACCTAATACCTAAATATAGTAGTTCTTAGGTAAAGTTATATTAAAGTATATATATATAGTAATTAACCTTATTTAATTTATTAATATATATATATATATATATTTAGGCCTATAAGTACCCTTATTTCTAATTACCTAAGGCTAAATATATATATTATTATTTTTCCTTATTTTAAGTAGGGATTACCTATAGCTAAAATATACTTAGTATTTTCCTTATAAATATAGCTAGTACCCTACTTTATAGTCTATTTATTACCTATACTTTAATATACCCTCTTAGATTAAAGCTATTTATAAATTTAACCTAACTATATTAGTAACTATATTACTACCTAGCTATAATTATAACTTCCTTTAGCTATTACTCCTACCTATATTAAAAAGTAATTAACTAATAATTAATAACTAATACTAAAGTACGTATAGTTAAGTAGTTTAGCCTACTACTAATAAATTATAATTATAAGATAGTAACTTATAATCTAAGCTTAATAGGTTTAATCCTAGGTAGAGGTAAAAAGACTTAATAGTAGTTACGTCTATTAAATTCTACTAGTTAGTTAATATATATATAAGTCTAAGCCTTAATAACTATAATAACTATAATATATAGGTAAGGTTACCTTTATTATAATTCCTCTCTTTTAGTTTATTAATTATATAAGGTAGTAAATAGACTTTAAAAATTATCTTACTACTTTCCCTTAAAGGTAATTAGTAAGATTAATATATTATCTCTTAGCTAATTATTTTTTAGGTTTTTAACTTTTATAGTTATAGTTAATATTAACTTATAGCCCTAATTAAGGTAATTATAATAGTATAATTACTAACTATAAGTAATATATAGTTATTTAGATATTTATAGTTAAAGTTATTAATAACTTTAGCTAATTAATTACCTTTAATATTATAAAGTTTAGGTATACCTATAGCTACCCTATTTTAACTATCTATCTAGTATAACTATACTAATTAACTATCTTAGTTAGGGCTATACTAGCTAGTTATTCCTCCTCTACTATAGTTACTATAGTTATAATTACTTTATTTCTCTTTACTTTATTATTATTTAATTTATTACTACTAGCTACTAGTAATTTATCTACTATAAGCTCTTCTTTATAGTTATATAATAACTATTTAGATTACTTAACTATCCCTAATTAATTTATAAAAGTTACCTATTTCTATCTTAGTAGTACCTTTATTAATCTATCTACTATTAGCTTAGCTAATAGAGTATAAATAACTTTAACTTATCCTTTAGTAATCTCTTGATATAACTAGTAGTAATAAATATCTATATAGTAAAGTTATATTTAAAGCTATACTAGCTCTTTTATAACTAATCTAATAGTCTATTAATTATTATATTAGATTATAACTTTTAGGCTTAGAGTAATTATTTCTTTACTAGCTATTAATTTAGTAATTAATTAGCTTATAAATATAGCCTTTTTTATAGCTTATAATAGAGTAAGTAGCTCTACTTCTATTATTAAAGTTATAACTATTTACTACTTATTTACCCTCTATCTAATAAGGCCTCTAAATAGTTTAATAGTATATACTTATAAGCTTTTATAATTAATTAAATTATTACTAAAGCTTATATTAGATGTAATTATTATTAATCTATTAGTACTAAATTTAAGGTAAAGTCCTTTTATTTAATAAAGGTATTATAGTATATAATTTACTACTTACTAATAGGTAGCTAATAGTATTAGTATTATAAGATCTAATATTAGATATAAGGGTTAAATAATAGTATATTTAAAGATATTACTAGAGTTAAATAGAAGAGAAAAAGGGCTAGTATACTAGCTAGTAATAGTACTATAGATATTAAAAGGGCTATTAAGGTAGGTTATATAGTATAGTATATAACTTAGATTAGCTCCTCTACTATTTATAGATACTTAGTATCCTAATACTAGTAACTTTCTAAAGTAGTAATAAATATACCTATTACCCCCTTTTACCTATTAATACTAAAAAGCCTAAAAATATAATAAAAACAAAAGATTAAAAAGTATTATACTTTTTAAATATATATAACCTAATTATATATAAGAAACCTATCCCTCTATCTTAATCTTTACTCTTCTACTACCTACTAATTCCTCTAGTACCTTATTAGGCATTACCTTTATAAATCTATTAGCTAGGTTATTAGTACTATAAATCTAGTATACTTTATAGACTTTACGTCTCTTATAGGACTACTATAGGGCTATAATATTAATTATAAGCCTCTTCTCCTTTATAGTACCTAGCTTTATAAGGTATTTATAAAGTAAATAGGAGTCTATATAGAGGATTATTAGTATTAGAGGAAGTCCTATATAATTAGTTACTATCTTTAAGGTTATAAAGATAGTATATACTATATCTATACTAGTAACTATACTATATACCTTAAAGGTAAGTATACTATAGGTAACTCTCTTATACTTTATTAAGCTAAAATAGATAATATTCCTAGTTATTATAAATTTATTACTATTATTAGGGCCTTTACTAGTTATCTTATTAGCTAGGGTAATAAGGAATCCTAGTTATAATATTATATCCTTATTATTAGTAAAGGATCTATCTATAAAGATAAAGAGCTTTATAGTAGCTAGATTAAGTAGTTAAAAAGTAAGGCTATAATTAGGGTTATCTATCTACTACTTAATATACTAATTAAGCGCCTTAATCTCCTTAGCCTAAGGTACTTAGTACTATACTATAATAAAATAATTAAAGCTAGCCTTAGGTTAGTATATAAAGGTAATATATATACTATAGGCTTATTACTTAATATATTACTTAATAGTATCTATAGTAGTTAGATTAATAGGGTAGAGTTTCTTACTTTAGTTCTTTTACTTAAGGATTATCTTACTATTAGTAGTAAGGGTTATAATACTACTATTAAACGCTAGGGGATTATTAATACTAAGGATTTACTTCTCCTTAGTAGTAAAGGTTACCTTAGTAAGTTCTTCTACCTTATAGGTAGAAAAGGATTTATCTAAGAGTCTAATAGTATTATTAGTTTATATCCTAATAATACTAAAGTTTAGATTCTCTACTATAGATATAAGTAGGTAAGAATTAAAAGTTAAAGTATCTATCTTAAGATTTTCTTTATAGTAGTAGCTATAAGTTACCTACTAGTAGGTACCTACCTCTATAATACTATATAGAGGTTTAATAACTTATATAATTATACCCTTTAGATAATAGTATTAGATCTACTTAGGTAATCTTATAAGGATTATTTAATTTAATAGAGTAGTAGATTAGGTATATACCTATATTATATCTTAGAGCTAGATAATAAATCTAGGCTTAAGTAATAGTAATAAAGCTAGTATAAGTATTAACTACTAGCTAGCCTACTAGATTATAGGGGACTAAGTAAGGATTACTTCCTTACTATTATCTATATATCCTTAGATAACTAGGCGTAATTTCTTATATAGTTAGTTATTTATCCTTTTTACCTTATTAATAATATAGGCCTTAAAGATTTATTAGCCTATATAGAGGTACTTATTATACTTAATAAATTAGAATATACTATAGGTAATAAGGGTATTAATCTTAAGCTTAATAGTGTGTTTAAAGGGCTTTCCTAAGGTAGTAATAATACCCTTCTTATATAGATTAATTACTAATAGGAGGTTAGATTCTTCTTTTAATAATAAGAAGTAAGTAGTAGATACCTAGTAGGTAGTAATAAGTATAGTACCTAGGCCTATCTTATTAAGGAAGTTAGTATTATATTTATAAGGGTAGCTAGGCTATTTCCTTAGTAATAAAGCCCTTATAATAATAGTATCTAAAACCTTCTTAGTAGGTATAGTAGTAAGCTTATCCTCCTCTTTATTATTACTTAGTATAGGGCCCTTATTATTATTATTATTATTCTCTAGGGGCCTCTTATTAGCTACTTTAGAGGTAGTATTTTCTTTATAATCTTTAGGTTCTTATAATAGTATAGCTTAATAATAGTAGAGTAAAAGGTTTTTAGGCTATAAGGGAACTCTATAGTATACTTAGTACTATTAACTATAATAAGGTAGTATAGGCCTTACTAACCCTCTTTTTTATACTATACTTAAATAGGGGATTAAAGTAGGAGTATAGTAGTCTTAGATATATCTAGGCTATTATAAGTAGTAATTACCTTATTAACTTAGTGCTTAGTATAGATCTACTATACTACCTCTATAGCCTTTTTTACTATTTTAGCCCTCTTTATTATTAATAGTAATAGTAGTAAAGAATCTATAATCTAGGGGTATACCCTAAATATAAGTAGGGTAGGGATAAGGCTATTTAGGCTAGTAGTATTATTAATAGCCTTTATAATAAGCTATAAGGCTATAGTAGGGGATTCTTCTTTATTATAAAAGATCTTATATATATAGTATAGAGGTATATAGTATCTTTTAACCTTACTAATACTATTATAAGCCTTAATTAAGACTTTTTTAATATAGATTAAAAGGGTATATATAGATTATTTAAATTTAGCTATATAAAAGTTAAGGCTAGTATCTATAATAATCTAATCTAGTAGGCTAAGATATATATTAATCTAATATATATAGAGTACCTCCTATATATACTTAGTAGTAATATTCTTAAGGAATTATACTACTTAAAAAGAGGTAGCTATATTAATAATATATAGTATAGGGTAGTTACTATTAAGATATACTATATTAATAATAATCTTATAGTTAAAGTTATAGTTATTATCTTATAAGGAGAACTTAAACTAGCCTAGTGCTATAGTATTAAGTTAGTACTAATAGTAGACCTTAGTAATCTTCCTTAAGGCTAAGATTTCTACCTTATTACTAGATTACTAAAGCACCTTATAAAGCTACTAAACTAATAGATAGCTAAATTAGTAGTATACTTAATATAGCTTAGTATTAGTAAGATAGTACTAAGTAATACTCTAAGTTAGGTGTTCTAATAGTATCTATAGATACCCCTATTTATATATAATAAGGATAATAGTATTACTTTAGATAAGTTAGTTAGTAAGGTTATTAAATTTAATCCTCTAGTAATTTATATCTATAAGGTAAAGTAGGAAGGGAGTATTACTAGGTATTATATAAAAGGTAAGGGTACCTAAGAGAGTAGTAATATTAATAGTACCCTTAGATATAAAATATATCCTATTACTAAATTAGATCCTTACTTCTTTAGTATAGTCTATATCTAGGGGTAAGTCTCTACTAAATAGCTTATAGAGGGTAAGATACTACTAGTATCCTACTATTAAGTACTTTATAGTACCTAAATCTAGTATAATACCTTAGAAGGTAGTTATTAAATACTAATTATTAATAGTAAAGATATCTACTATAGGCTAGGTATCTTTATCTTAATCCCCTTAGAGATCTTCCTTTATAATAAAGTATATAGTTACTTAGTTATATAGCTTAGAAAATAATAAAAGGCTATCTACTACTATAGAGTTAAAAAAGGTAGTTAATATAAAAAATATTATATTAATCTTATTATTATAATCTATATAATTATTATTCTTATTATCTAATTTAAAGGGCTTATATCCTTTAAAGTTAGTAATAAATTATTAAAAGGCCTCTATTAATCCCTCTATTAGGTACTAATCCTTATACTAGTAGTAGGATTACTAGTACTTATCCTTAGAGTACTTAGTTAACTAGTATCCTAACTTTCTATATATATAATACTTTTTTAAGGAAGTATTATACTAGTACTAATTATAGTTAAAAGAGTACTATAGGCTATTATTTATATAATCTTAGTTATTATAGTTAGGAGGGTTATACTAGTAGTAGCTATACTAGCTATTATATATATAGTTAGTCTAATACTAATTATTACTAGAATATTTATATTAGCTATTAGTATTAGTAGGATACTAGTATAGTATATATTACTATTATTACTTAATCTTAGTAGTATTACTAATAGTAGATCTTAGCTAGCTATATATACTAGTAAACGTTAGGGCTAAGTTAAATAGTATAAGGGTATACTCTTCTATACCTTAGTAGGAGTTAAAGAGCTAATTATAGAGGGCTATATTAGATAGGGTACTAATCCTTATAATAGATTATAAGAGGGTATTTACTTATTAGATAAGGATCTTAAGGGCCTTAGGCTTACTCTTTTTAGGGTTATTATAAATAGTACTAGTAAAGGAGGTTCTTTATAGCTTTATAAGGTAGGCTTAATACGTTTCTTCTATCTTAAAGTTACCCTTAAGTATTATAACTATAGTATAGAAGTGAAGAGTATAAGATAGATTATAGAGATAGTTAGTATAAAAGTCTACTACTACCCCTTTAAGTATAATAAAGAATATACTAGTAAATTAATCCTATAGTATCCTTACCTTAAAGTAATAGTTTTAAAAGATAGTAAGCTTAGATTTAATTAATTTATATACTCCTTTACTATATTTAAGCTCCTCTAGGTATATCTTAATAAGGTTAGTAAGCTAGTAGAGGGGTAGTATTCCTCTAGTAAATAGTATAGTTATAATTAGTACTAGTATTATACTAAGGAAGGGAGGGATAAAGTTAGGGTTATTATATAAGGAATTTAGATTAACTACTAACTATTAGCTAGCTAGAGCTAAAGCTAGAGCTATAGCTAAAGCTAGAGCTAAAGCTAAAGCTAAAGCTAAAGCTAAAGCTAGAGTTAGTAAACTATCTAGCTATAAGTCTAATAGTAATAATCTTATAATATTATAGATAAAGTTAGGGTTATTAGCCCTTATCTTAAAGTTATTAGTCTTACTTATATTAGCTATTACCTACTCCTTTATCTACTTTAGTACCTTAGGGGCTAATATAGTAGTATATACTTATAATATAATCTAGCTACCTTAAGTAGTATTAATAAATATCCCTTAGTATAGGAGATAGTTATAGAATCCTATTAGAGTATTATAGTATATTACTATAAAGTCCTCTTTAGTTTATCCCTTAAAGTTATCCTATAGGGTATCCTATAGGTTAGTCTTATAGAGCCCTTCTCTTATATACCTTATTATCTAAAAGATAATAATAATAGCTAGGGCTTTCCTCCTTTTATCCTTAGAGGTATTAGTAGGGATATTACTAATATAGGTATTACCCTATTATTTAATATTAACTTAACCCTAATACTACTTATAGATAGAAAATAGGTTCTTAATATTTATAGGGTATAAGGGATCCTACTCTTTAGTAGGGAAATCCCTAGGTACTATTAATAATAGTTATAATTATCTAGGAATAGATCTACTACCCTCTAGTAGCCTTATAACCTCTTAAATATAGGTACTTACCCCTAACTATATAGGCTTAAGGGTAAATCTATTTATTAGAGGGATTACTACTAGTAGTATAAATAATAGATAAAGGATATAATAAAAGGAAAGGTAAAAGATATAATAGGAGTTTAGATAAGGGAGAAAGTAATAGATAGAAAAGATAAAGATAAAGGACTTAAGGGTAGGGGCTAGAAAGGTTTAAATACTTAATTACTACTATAGATATTAAGGGGCGTAGTATTAAAAGTAAATTACTTACTACTAGCTACCTTATAGTATTAGAAGTAGATTACTTACTACTAGCTACCTTATAGTATTAGAAGTAGATTAATCTATAGGTATTACTATTAGATATTATTAATCTATAGGCGTTACTATTAGATATTATAGTACTAATAGGAAGTAGTAGAAAATATAGGAAGGACCTATTTACTTAGGCGTTTATAAAAGTAAAAAATTTACTTACCTTAATTAGTAGTAAAGGCGTTAATATAGTAGTTCTAATAATACGCCCTTAATAGTAATAGGTAACTAAGAGAGTTATATAGTTAGAGGATTTACTATAGCTAGTAAGATAGTAAGTAAAGTATAGGTAAAGAAAGAGGGGGACTTCTCTATAAGTAATAAAGTTAAAGATAGTAATCTTCTATATAATAGATATAGGGATAAAGGGGTTTTTACTAGTATTATTAAATATAACCTATACTAGGTAATTAGCGCCTTCTTCTAGGTAGTACTAAGCAGCCTAAATAGGTAGTATTTATAGTCTCTTCTATTAACCTTACTAATCTATAGTAGTAGTAACTATAAAGTTAACTACTAATTAGTATTAGTATTATAAGATCTAATATTAGATATAAGGGTTAAACTATAGTATATTTAAAGATATTACTAAAGTTAAATAGAAGAGAAAGAGGGCTAGTATACTAGCTAGTAATAGTACTATAGATATTAAAAAGACTATTAAGGTAAGTTATATAGTATAGTACGTAACCTAAATTAACTCCTCTACTATCTATAGATACTTAGTATTCTAATAAATAGATTATAATTAAATCTTACTAAGTAACTAACTATAAATATAATATTAGGTCTTATTATTATTACTATATATAGAATTAAACTAACTTTCTACTAGTATATTACTACTTTAAAGTTTATAGCTATCTTCTTTAAGGGAAGAAGTTCTTTATTACCTATTAGTATATTATCTAGTAGTAGGTATATTATAGGCTAAAAGGGGCGTGTAGCCTATAATACTAGATAGGTTATAGCTAGTTACATACCTATAGGTATAAGTAGCTATTAACTTAGGGAGTATTATAAGTTAACTATAGAATACTACTTAGACCTAATTATACCTACCTTTTGTCTATACTATTATCGCCTTATACTTACTTATTTATTCTCTATTACTACTTTACTATTCTATTTTACTCTCTTACTATATATCTCTATAATACTACTATCTATTCTATCTAGTAGTACTAGTAGCCTATTTACCCTATTAGATCTATAATAGCTACTAGGAGGGCTATATTAAGTAGTAGTATAACTACTTTAACCTAGATAACCTTAAATTTCTTTTCTTTACGGCTAGACTATAAAGGAACATACCTACCCTAAGGAGATCCTTAAGGAATAGGTATGTAACTTTTATAGCTAGGCTATATTAAGGACCTCTAATAACTATTAATATGGCTATAGAAATACCTAACCTACCTACTAGCTACTAATATTATAAAACACCTTTATAAGGATATTAACTACCTCTACTATATTAAATTCCTTATAGATAAACCCTATTATAGCCTAGTTAACTAGTAGAAAGGGTTTAAACTTAAGCTAGGTATAGAAAATAATAACTACTAGATAAAGTTATATATTTAGCTAGTAAAAAGGATTATTTAATCTATAAGGGAAAACCTAAAACTAGTAAGTAAACTTAGCTTAGCCCTAATACTAAAACCTCTATCTTAAATAAACTCCTAGATGTTATAGACCTTAAACTACCTAGTTATACTAGAGAGGACTATAGCAACCTAGGAGCCTAACCTACTATAGAAACCTTAAGACCCTTACCTACTAGACTAGAGTAGTATATTAAGTTAACTATTAGAAAAGGATATATTAGTAATTTCTCCTAAATCCTAAGGTAATCTACTAATAAAAGGTATAAGAAACTTAGAAACTACTAAAGGGAAGGAGGTCTAGAGCTAAGACCTATTAGTAAAAATAAGCAACCTATAGTAGTAATTATACTATACTAGAGGGGAGCCCTACTTTACCTAATAAGCTCTAAATAGCTTTATCCCTTAGACCTAATTCCCCTACTCCTAATAATCTACCTAAGGGTAGCAATATAAGCCCTTATACTAGATGCCTAGATAATTCCCTAGCACCTAAGGGTATAGGCCTAGCCTATACTTAATAGGTCCTCTAGGCTTCTAACTAACCTAGGCAAGCTAACCTACCTAAGGGTAGCAATATAAGCCCTTACTCTAAGTACCTAGATAATTCCCTAGCACCTAAGGGTATAGGCCTAGCCTATACCTATTAGGCCCTTTAGGCTTTTAACTAACCTAGGTAAGCTAATTTACCTAAGGGTAGTTACTACCTCAGTCAGGTTAGATAGTATATATACCACCAAAACAAACTACCTAAGCCCCTACCTAGGCAACTCTGTCTGATAGGATAGTATGGTATATACCGCCCTAAGGGACTAGACCTACCATACTATAGATAGGCCCTATACCTCTACTAAACCTAATAGTACAGACAGGACTATCCCCTTAAGGATAACTACCTATAGGGCTGCTAGTATAGTAAGGTCTACTACTTAATAGACTACTATAACTAGGCGTACTAATAGGGTAGGGCTCCTCTCTAATAGACCTAATAATTAATACCCTATAGACATCCTAAGTAGATATACTAGTAGAGAACCTACTAAGGGTACTTATAGAGCAGCTATTAAATACTACCCTAGTAATAATAAATACCCTATTAATAGTAGCCTAGAACATATTAGCTAAACCCTATATAGGTATATTTTAGCCTAACATAGATATAAAGAAGTACTCCCCTAAGCCTATTTTTTATAACTACTAAGCTATATACTATAGGGATATTAAACTATAGATCTAAGTAGTAGAAAGCCTACTACTAGACTAGGGGGCTATTAATAAGGTTAGTTAGAATATTACTTAATACCTAAGGGGATCTATATAGAACTAGTAGGAATTTTAGCTATTAGATAGTAAAAGAATATAGTTAAAAACATAAGGGTAGGGAATAATTATAAACTAGATAAAACTCTAGTTTAGCCCTACTATAGGAGATATATAGAAGTAGTTCTAGGAAAACTTCTTCTCTATAGAGAAGGTCTCTAGGGATAGTAATATCTATACCTTTACCTAAGAGTACTTTAAGTATGCTTATGCCTAGGGAGATTACTCTAATAAATAGTTACTTACCTACCTATACTACTACCTTATGCTATAGCTATAATAGTTCCTCTATAAACCTATAGATATAGACTCTCTAGATTCCTATATTACCCTTATAAAGGAATATAAGAAGGCTATAAGGGATGTAATAGGAACCTCTAGATATAACCTAATATATATTAATAATATATACTTCTAAGGGTAAGTAAATACTACTATAGGGGATAACCTAATATATAAGTAAAGTAACTCCTATACATACTAATATATAGTATTTCCCTCCCTAAATATCTTATTAAACTAAAGTAATATACCCTAGGGATTAGGTAATACTACTAATAATACTTACTATATTAGTAGTAATATAACTCCTAATATATAATATATTATAAGGAATACACCCTATATAGTAGGAAATACTCCCTATATTTAAGGTAATATACTCTATATAGGAATAAATACTCTCTATATTCTATTAAATATAACTAATATAATAGTAGATGCCTTATATATTATAATAAATACTACCTAGATAGAGGTAAACTCCCCCTATGTCCTAGGAGATATACCTTATAACAACCTAGATAGAGTAGCATACTAGTAAAATAGTGGCTAATTCCCTAACTAAGGAAGGTTTAACTAGAACCTAAGGGAAAACACCTAAGGGGGATAGGGAAGCCATAAAGGGGACTAGCCCTACTAGAATAACTAATAGAAGGAGACAGGGGGTAATCCTACTTAGTAAGTAAGAGACTACTAACCCTAAAGAGAAGGTTAATAGAATAGTAGGTAGAAACAGCAAGCCTACTATGTCTAAAGGAATAATAACTCTAAGGATAACATCTAGTTTATATAGGAAACTAACCTAAATATAGACGCTATTATTAACTAACTTATTAATAAGGGCTTTATCCTTAATAAAGTTAATAAGATACCTACTACCCTAGTAGACTTTACTAACTTTACTACCTAACTATAAGCTTATAATAGTAACCTACCTAAACTAGAGATAAAGGCTATTCTATAGGATAGAGAGGAAACTTTACCCTAATAGGATAAGATAGAGAAGTACCTTACCTAAGTAGAGGAGTCTATAGGAGATAAGGATATACTCTAAGCCTAACCCCTATAGGATAAGTTAACTAAAGTACTAACTAATATAGATATAATAAACTTTACCTTTTAGTAAGGAGAGGTTATTAAAGTAGTTATTAAGCCTAATAGAAAAAGGGAATACTATAAGAGGACTTACCTCTAAGTTAAGGTAAGGGCTAATAAGGAATTAGAGGACTATACTATTTATATAGATATAGGTATATTAGTTATCCTAGTAGACTAAAGCTAGGTAATAAGTTTTATAAAGAACCTATATTTTAATATAATAGAGCTATAGATAATAGGGGTAGTTAGATTATTATTTACCCTATAAGAAAAAGTTACCTTTAACCTATATATAGTAGGAATAGTAAAGAGAATAAAGATTAAGATATATACTATAGTTATAACAGGAGTAGTTAAAAACCTCCTAGCTAAGCTATTACTTAGTATACCCTTCTATAATAACTATAGCATAATAGTAGACTTTAATAGGAAAACTATAACCCTCTACTCTATATATAACATAGTAATCCCTATATTAATTAAATACTATTTCCTAGTAATAAGAAGGTTAATAGTAAAGTATAATACTATTATATACCCTAGGTAAATATACTACCTACTAGTTAACTATCTTAACCTCCCTAAATAATTTAAGGAGGATAGTATAAATAAGACCTACTAAGTTTACTCTACCTATATATATATCCTTAATATAGTAGTAGACTATAGGACCCTAAAGATAGTACTAGTATATAATAAGATAGTAAAGCCTATTATTATTAAGAAGGGTACTAAGGTTAGTTAAATTATACTAACATATAGGGAAGAAATAGCATAGTAGATTAGCTAAGAAACATTTATATAAATTACTAATAATACGACTATAAACTTTACTAACCTAACTAAGGACTTTATAATAATATTAGAAATAGTAGAGGAGGAGATAGAGATAACAGATAAGGTCCTACTAATCCCTAAAGAGGTACTAAACTATAGTATTAGCAAGCCAGACATCTACCCTATAATAACTAACCTCTATAGCATAGAGATCTATATAGACAACCTAAAATTTACTAAAAAACTCTATAATCTCCTTAACTAATACTATATCTACTATAACTATAGGATAATACCTATCTTAGATAAGGAGAAGATAAGGATTAAGCTTATTAATAGCTAGTAGAACTAAAAGTCCTATATTAAGGTGTTTCTACTAGGACTTAAGGATATAGAGTTCCTTAACAAAGAAATAGAGAAATAATATAAGAAAAGGAAGGCTAGTTAGTAAATTAGCCTAGTAGCCCTTACATACCTAATCTTTATTATCTAGAAGTATAAGGAGGATAGGATAAAGAGGAAAGGATATATAGTAGTTAATATACGCCCCCTTAATAAGTAGGTATCCCCTAATATCTACCCCCTCTCTAACTAGAAAGATATCATATAGTTACTTTAAGAGAAAAAGCATATAATAATATTTAATACCTCTAGGTTCTTTTACTAGCTTAGTATATATCCCTATTATAGAAACTAAATAGTAATAATAAGTCCTTATAGACTTAAGTACTCTAATATTATAATAATAAGGTATAAGAACTTACCTATATACGCCTAGTAGTTTATAGATTATTTATTCTTCCTATATTATTACTTTATTTATATATATATTAATAATATTATAGTCTTTAGTAATATAGATAAAGACTACCTCTAGTACCTTAAGATTATACTAAAGCTATTAGATAAATACTATATCTATATTAGAGTACTAAAGTTATTTACTAGCTTCCTATTAGTAAAACTCCTTAGCTATATTATAGATAGTAATAGTATCTAGAAAATAGAGGACTATATCTAAGCCTTCTAGTAACTTACCTTTCTATATAGTCTATATAATCTAGAAATATATCTTAGAATAGGCAGCTAGCTATATACTAGATTACCCTAGTTTAACGTAATAGCTACCCCTCTTAACAACAGGAAGACAAGGCTAATAGTAAGGCTATAAAAAGATAATATACTTAAGCTAGAAACCTTATGCTAAGTCTAAGTAAAGATTATTACTAAGGAGACTTTTAACCCTACACCTAAGGAACTTAACGCCTAAAAGACACTATAAGAGAAACTCTATACCTAGGCTATATAATTTTACTATAACCCTAAAAAGCCCCTCTTCTTTAAGATAGATATATATATTAATAGCTTTAGGCTTATAGTTTTTTAACTAGATTATAACTAGGATAGTAAGAAACTACCTAGAATTAATATACTAAGGAAGTATATCTAGCTAATTCTATTCTTATTATATACTATAATAGTAGTAGAAAAACGTTATAGTATAACTAAGGTAGAGATTACTACTATTATATAAGCTATAAAGAAACTCTAGAAACTTATATAGTCTAATAAGTATAAAGTTATTATCCTAATAGACTATATAGTAGTAAAGGGTATTATTACTTATATATTACTAAGAATACTAGACCTTAATAAGGTAAACCTTAAACTAGCTAATATAGTAAATTACCTATCCTAATTCTACCTAAAGATATTCTATATACCTAGGAAACTTAATATAGTACTAGACGTACTCTCTTATCTCCCTATTACTTATCCTAATCTTAATAAGTATTTTCCCTATAAGGACAAACTTATAGATGTTAATAATAAAGATAATATCCTAGACTCCTTTACTAATATAGTAATATAGCATATAGGAGATAAACCCCTAGCTCTAGGGAAGGCTAACACTACTATAGTACAACTTAGTAGGGACTTTATATATAATATTATTACTAGATACTAGGGTAATAAGAGGTTATATATCCTACTAAGACTAGTAAAGAAGGCACTCTCTAGTAGGATAGAGTATATCATACTAGACAAGGTAAAGGAGAACACCTAGGGGCCCTAGGAAAAGTAATAGTACTACTATATACTCCTATAGGAAATTAATAAATAAGGCCTCCTATACTATATTAGTATAGATAGTACTAGGAAACTCTATATACCTAAACTAGTAGTAAGATATATACTAGAACTTACCTATAATAGGAAGTTTTACTTTAGTATTAATAGAATACTAGTAGAGCTTAGAGGTATTTATATCTATAGGAAGAAGAAGATAGTTAAGAAGTATATTACCTATTACCTAGCTTACTAAGAAAACTAGACAGACTACTAGAAGGCTATAGGATCCCTCTAACCTATTATAACTCCTAGTATACCCTATCATACTATATTAATAGATTTTATAATAGATATACTACTAGTTCTAAGTTAAAGGACCTTCTAGGTGTTACCTAACTTTAACCTACTAGACTCCCTCTATACTATAACATATAAGTTTAGTAAGAAGGTTATCCTTATCCTAAGGAATATTTAGTATAAAGCTTACTACTAGGCTTAGGTATTACTTTAGATACTTATAATATGTAATTAGGGCCTACCTTAAGTAATTATTAGTAATTATAACCTAAAGTTTATATTAGTAGTCTAGGTATTAATATTTAACGCCCTTAAGGTAAAGCTCCTTATCTCTACTATATATTACCCCTAGACTAATAGATAAAGTAAAAGGATAAACTAGATAGTTAAAATTATAATCTACTTCTATATATATACCAACCTAGATATCCTATAGATAGATATAATCCTATTACTATAATATATACTTAATAACTCCCTTATAGTAATAATTAGCTACTTACTAAATAAAGTTATACTTAGCTTCTAACCCTATATAGTACTAGAACATATTAGTAATAAGGTAATACCCTTTAAGTCCCTAGAAGTACTCTAGGAGACTTACTATATAGAGGTACTAGCCCTTATTAATACTATAGGAGTAATTTAGAAGAAGAGGTTTAATAATAAGTACTATAAGGTAGAATTTACTAAAGGAGATAAGGTATACCTCTACCTAGGTAAAGGATACTTACTACTAGGTAAGCCTAAGAAGAAATAGTTACTATAGTATATAGGACCTTTCTAAGTTATTTATATAGTTAGACTAAGAGTATATAAACTTAACCTACTAAAATACTAGAAAGTCTACTTAGTAGTTTCTATAGTATAACTCTAGAAGGTAGTATAAGGTAAAGACCCCTTTAGTAGAGAGGAAAAACCCCTAGAACTAGTAGAGGTTAATAGCATACTAGAGTATAAGGTTAAGAGGCTTATTAATTAGAGGATTAAGTAGTAGAAGGGGTGGCCTATAGTTAAATATCTTATTAAGTAGAAGGGATATTTACTAGCTTTAAATATATAGGAACCCTATAAGAATCTTAAGCTAAATACTAAAGAGATAGTTACTTCTTATAAGAAGGAGTAACCTATTAATTAGGTAGCTAAGAAAGGAAGGAAGTAACCTAAACGGCCTACCTATTAAAAGCCACCCTCCCTCTACTAACAACCTATTTATACCTTTCTTCTATTAATAACTACTACTATACTATAGTATATTATATATCTTTAACTACTACTATAAATATCTATATATTTATACCTTTTAATAAGAGCTTTATTATTCCTTAGCTACTATGTTTCTTTATAAATAACACCCTTATAGGCATATTATCCCCTAGTATAAACAAACATATTATTATTTTCTTAAAGGGAAGGTACCTACCTTCTACTTCCTTCCTTCTAAGAAGCTAACTATTATTACTTCTATTTTCTAATACCTATTATTTAGGGTATATTAACTTACCTACCTATACTACTTACTTCCTCTATTTTTTATACTCTTTAACTACTATTATTTCCTCTTTCTATTAAGCTAAAATATTACTAGTATTATTACTAGTAACTTTACTCCTTAACTATAATAACCTATACTAATACTACTATTATTAATAGTATAGTTAGTATAGTAGATAACTTAGGAGAATACTAGTAGTATAACCTTAATAAGGGAGGTATAAACTATAGTACTAATAATATAGGACTTAACTAGGATTAGTACGACTTTAACTAGTATATTAATCCTTAGCCTAGTAATAAGATAGTTACTAACTAGGACTCTCCTTATAGGCTCCTTCTAAACTATAGCTTTTACCCTATTAACCCTATCCTTCCCCCCTCTACCATACTAATCCCCTTAATCTATACTAGACTAGCAAACCTTAATACTACTATAATAGAATAGGATAAGAATACTAAGATAACTAATACTAGTGCTATCTAGCCTTAGTAGGATAAGGCATAGTACTTATAGGATGCTATAGTCTAGCCTTAGTTAACTAATAAAAACCCTATTAACCCTAATAACATATTTAGGGAGTAATATAGAGAGACTAAGGATAATAATACTAAGAGTCTAGTCTTATTAGTCTATACTAAAGATATTAAGCACCTAAAGGGTATAAATAATTCTAGTAATAAGTAGGAGGAGTATATTACTAAGAAGAAGGTTAAGGAATACCCCTATAAGGTTAAGGTATATATAGTATACCTTAAGGAGCATAATAAGGCTATAGATACTAGCTATAAGCTACCTAGCCTATAGATAGTAATAAAACGTCTTAAGATAGCTAGATATAAGAAGGAGTAAGCTAAGCTTAAGGTAGTATAACTTAGGCCTATAGAGGGACAACATAAGTAGTAGGACTAAACCACCCTATAGACCCTAGTAACTATACTTTACTATACCTAGTTAATTTATATGTCTCCTAATAAGGATAAGGAGTATATTCCTACCTAGGCTAAGGCTCTTACCTACCTTAAAGAGGACTTTAAGTACTACCCTAACTATCTCCTTAAAAAGAAGACCTAAGCCTAGCTAGAGGGTTTCTATAATACTTATATAAAAGTACACCCTAGTAAGTACTAGTCCCTTATATTAGACCTTACTCTTTACTATATACTAGATATAATAAATAAAGTCTATAACGCTTTTATAAAGAATAACCTATAGACTAAGTACCTCCCCCTATATACCTACCTTCTAGGTATACTCTTTATCTACTAAAAGGGTAATTATAGTACTAAGGTTCTTAGTACCCTTCTCCTTATCTAATATCTAGATATAATCTCTATTCTAGAGATATATTATACTAGTATTAAGGGAAAAACCTTAAGGGCTATTACCTATATAGAAGATAAGATTATTAATATAAGACTAAGAGTTAATAAAGCTATTACTAAGGCTAAGAGAGTTAAGGCTATTACTAAGGCTATAGAGAAACATACTACTAATACTAAAGATAGTACTAAAGATATAGCTAATAATATTAATACTATTATTAAGAATATATATACTAAGGGTAATAAACTTATTAAGCTAAATAAGAAAATTAATAATATAATTATTAAAGTTAATAAAGTAAATAAGCATATTAGCCTCCTTAAGTATAAGGCTAATAACCTAAATACCCTTAATAAGTTTAAGGGTAATAAGTTTTATACCCTAGCCTAAAAGGTTAATAATATTACTATAAAGCTTACTATATTTACTAATACTACTATTACCTTACCTTACCCTACCCCTATATTACTAGCTATAACTACTACCCTATTATGCTACCCTACTATAGAGAAGAGTACTAAGTAAGCCATAGAGCTCCTAGCTTATAACTCTACCCCTAAGAGATTATAAGTATTAATTAATAATAATAATAAGTAAGGGAACTACTAAAAGGATATAAGAGAATTAAGGAGTTATATAGAGATAGAGAGGAGTATAGACCTATATATAGATATTTTGTTCTTAGCACCCTAATAAGTACCTCTTTAAGAGGGGGTACTTGTTATAGGCTAAAAGGGGCGTATAGCCTATAACACTAGATGGGTTATAGTTAGTTACATACCTATAGGTATAAGTAGCTATTAACTTAGGGAGTATTATAAGTTGACTATAGAATACTACTTAGACCTAATTATACCTACCTTTTGTCTATACTATTATCGCCTTATACTTGCTTGTTTGTTCTCTATTACTGCTTTGCTGTTCTGTTTTACTCTCTTGCTGTATATCTCTATGATGCTACTATCTATTCTATCTGGCAGCACTAGCAGCCTATTTGCCCTATTAGATCCATAATAGCTACTAGGAGGGCTGTATTAAGGTAGTTCTTATTATTAATTAGTTTTAACGTTTTCTTAATATATACTACTTATAATAACTATATCTTTTATTAATCTTAATTATATAGTATCTTTATACCTAAAAACTATTATATCTCTTTACTACCCTCTAGATAGTATTATTCTTTTATCCTATTAATTAATTTATTAGCCTCTTACTATTATAATTTAGGGAATATAAAGACGTAATTATTAATATAGAAGAAGAATATAATAGCTCCTTTCTACTAATAGTAAGGCTTACCTATAACTAAAGTAAATCTAAGTTTATAAAGTCCTTTTTTAAGGTACTTTTACTATAATAGAGGTAATTATTATAGACTATATAGGGCTTTTTATAACTTAATAATTCTCTTTTAGCTATAATTAGGATACCTAGGTAGAAGCTTTATAAATACTATTTTATCTATATTAGTATATATAAATATATTTACTATATTAAATTAAATTAACTTAAGATCTAACTTAGCTACTATTATAATTAGTAATCTAAATAATAATCTAGTAAGTATTACTATATATATATCTTAGATTATATCCTTTAGTTACTAATTACTATAAATAATAAGGCATACCTTTAGCTTTCTAAGGTATTTATACTTATTTAACTTATAGGTATATACCTATTAGTAATTAAAAATCTAATTATTACTAGCTTCCTAAATTCTAACTTTAACCTAGCTATTTATTACCTTATAGCTTTATAAGTAATTCTTTTTAGCTTAAAGGAAGTTATCTATATATAGATAATCTTTTAAATTAGTATATAATCTAAGTAGTCTAGGTAGTTCCTTTTAATAAATACGTCTACTAGCTATATTATCCCTTTAAGGGCTTCCCTACTATCTTAGCTCTACCTTATCTTTAGAGCTTTTAGAGGTTACCTCTCTTACTAATTAATCTATATACCTACTATCCTAAGGGGGCTAGCCTATAGGCCTATTAGGTAACTTAATCTACCTTAAGGAATAGTTATATTTTAGGTAGTATAGGTATATAACTATCTTAGCTATAAAGGCAGCTTTTTATAATTTATATAGGTATATACGTCTTTATTAGTTAATATAATTAGTATAATAGACTTTATTATATATCTTATTTATATATTACCCTCTTATAGTAATAGTATCTAATAATTATATAATAAAGAACGCTCTTAGTAACTCTAGAGGAGTTATTAATATAAAGTATAACTTTATATAGTTATATAATTTACTTATAGGTTTATTAGGTAGTTAATATTAAATAGTATTATTAAAAACTTTATTTATATTAATACTATTAGCTATATCTATAAAGTTCTTACTTAATACTCTTATAATCTATTTATTAATAACTACTTTATTAGTATTTACTAATTTATCTACCTATTTATCTTCTTTACCTAAGAAGTAGTTATCTTTATTAAAGATTATATTATATAAAGTAATTACTTTATTCCTTAGGGGGATATATATATAATACTAGTTAGTTAATATATATCTAATAAGGTATCTAATATATGCCTTAGCTTTAAAGTACTATAGATAATTATAATTTAATTAGGCGTCTAAAGTTATTATATATACCTAGTATCTAAAGACATATAAGTAGCTAATATATAGTAGTAATAGTTACCCTTAAGTAGCATACTATATCTTATATAGTAATTACTAACTATATAACTCTACTAGTATATAATTATATAGATATACTACTACCTTTAGGATTTCTAGCTATAGATATAATAGTAGCTTTAACTTTAACTATAGTATAGTTCCCTTTTACTTAATAACTACTAAAGTCCTTTTAATACCTCTATTTTAAGCTTATATGTTTAGTATAGATAGTTTAAATAGGATTCCTAGACTTTCTATAGCCTTTTTTACTTATAGATAAGAAGTTATAATCTTATTATTATACTTAAATACTATAACTTTAGTCCTTTTATAAACCTTAACTATCTTAATAAAGTTAAGAAGTATATCCTTAATAGCTTTAGTTATTTATTATTATATATAGTAGTCCTATATAAATCCTAACTTATAGTTAGTTAATAATAAGGCTGACTTATATTTACTATAGCCTTACTTAAATAGGTAGAAATTAAGAGCTACTTTATTACCTACTTCTACCTATTTAATTAATTCCCTTAGCTACTATATAACTTAGTGTTTAATCTTACTTATTACGTAGACTTTATATTAGTAAGTAAGTATTTCTAGTATATTTCTATATATATAAGCTCCCCTTACCTTTATTATAATATAGTAAAGTATATAGCTACTTAGGTACCTAAGCTAGTTATACTAGTAAGTAGCCTTAATAGCCTATAGTTACTAGTATTAGCTTAGGTCTACTATACTTATTACTACTAGGTATGCTATATAAGCACCTTTTACTATACTACTAGCCTTAATTACCTATTAGCTTATAATTTCTTTTATATTAAATACTACTAAATATTTATTTACTTTATAAATTAAATTATTTAATAGGCTATTATCCTACTACTAGTTATTATAATTCTTTAGCTATATATATAATACTAAATTATAAGATAGTAATAGGTAGTAAGTAATGTTATATAGGGTGATCTTAACTATATAACTATCTTATTTTACTCTAACTACTACCTTTCCTTATCCTTTAATTAGAATTATTATATTACTAGCCTAAATAAAGTTATCTAAATTTATAGGAGATATACTAATAAATTAATATTATAAGTAGAAGATATAAAGTATAGCCCTTAAATTAAGGATAATATAGTCTTTAAGGGGATATATAGAAGCTATAAATACTACTAACTATATTATTAATATGCCTCTACCCTTTAGTAGTCCCTTTAATTATTACTTTAAGGGTATTATAGCCTTAGACTATAATCCTCTCTTTAATAAATCTAGCTTCTCTAATTTCTTTATAACTACTACTATTAATATATCCTCTTCTTAGAGCTTTTTTTTTACTTATAGATTATTAAGTAACTTCTTTATATACTTAATAGTCTCTTACTTTAGCCTCTATATATACTATAGTTATATCTTACCTATAAAGAAGCACCTTTTTACTTTATAACTAATTACGTTATAAAGAAAGTATTTTTTATATATTTGCCTTCTACTACTATTACTATTACTATTACTACTATATTATCTAGTAGGTTCTTTTCTTATATAGTCCTTAAGGTCTACTATAGTTACTATAAATACTAGCCTAAATACTCTATATAATACTTTTACCTATAGTTAATCTAGCTCTACTATAATATAGGCCTATATATCTAAGATTACCTTATAATAGGTAAGAATCCCTTCTATTACTTAGTCTTTCTTACTACTCTTATATACCTCTACCTATATTACTATTAGGGTATATCTTAACATAGTTATTAAAGCTAAAAACTATTTACTAGATTCTACTATAGTAGTCTACTTAATATAGATACACTAAGAATTAAGAAGTAATATTTGTTAATTCTTAGGTATATAAATCTCTATATAACTCTATAACTAAAAGTCCTATAATTATATAAGTAATTTTTCTAGATTCCTCTTGAAAAATGAACTATAGAAGTATATACTTCTATATATAACTATACTAATGCAAACTAATGCAAACTACTACAGACTACTATATGTAAACGCATATACCTCTAAGCATTACATATGTCGGCGCTCATACCTACCTATATATATATACGGGCATATACGGGCATATACGGGCATATATATACATATACGAGATACATACTAAGCACCTCTCGGCGCTTAGATATACGCTTAGATACTATACATATCTAAAGGACTTCCTATATAACTAAGAGTTATTCCTCTACTTAGACAGTCTTTTCTATTATGGACTTCTATATGGTTAATATATTGATATACCTTTTCTGTCTACCTTTATCTATCTTCTCTGCTTTCCTTGTGACTATTCTAAATAACCCCTTGTTATTCTTACTGATACTATAGAAGATAGTATTCTCTTAATCTATTACCTATTATTCTATATCTTTTATATTAGATATCTTATATTTAGAAGGCTAGCTTATAACTCTATTATACTTTATAATTACTTATGCTTTATCCTCTTATAGCTAAATACTAATATAGGCTTTTAGTTATTTAATCTATTTATAGATTAGGCTTACTAGTTTATAGTACTAAGATATTAATATTAGGTTAACTATTACTCTAATTTAGTTAGATATATTATAGACTACTTTTACCTTTTATTTATATTACTTATTATTAGCCTAGTATTTTTCCTTTAATATCTTAAAGTACTTTAGGTTATCCTTACTTAAGTAATAGATCTATAATACCTTTATATTATCTTATAAAGGTAGTAGCTAGCCTAGTATAGTATTCTTAGCTACCTACTTATTAATATAGGTCTAACTAGCTATTTAGAACTAGTTAAGTATAGGATAGGTAGGAGGCTTTAGTAGATAGTTTGTTATAATATAAATTAATCTATCTTACGATAGGGTAATAGATTCCTATATACCCTATATATACGCCTTTTACTTAAGTTATTAATACTAATTAGGCTAGTTAGTCTGGCTCTTTAATTAGGTGTTACCTATAAGCTTATTAGCTATAGTAGTAATAGTTAATAACACATATATTACGTATAAGCCGTATATTACTTCTAGTAATATTAATTAGCGCTTTATAATTCAGACTATTAATATTTAAAGTACGTATATATAGTAATTAACCTTATTTAATTTGTTAATGTGTATGTGTGTGTATCTAGGCCTATAAGTACCTCTATTTCTAATTACCTAAGGCTAAATGCATGCGTTATTGTTTTTCCTTGTTTTAAGTAGGGATTGCCTATAGCCGAAATGCGCCCGGCATTTTCCTTATAGATGCGGCTGGCGCCCCACTTCGTGGCCCATTTGTTGCCCATACTTCAACAGGTTGCGCCTTCGGGCAACTCAGGGGCCCTGGGATTTCCCCTCGCCAGAGTGTGTCCAATAAACACGGTCAAAAGATGGTCAATCCGCATGGACAAACAAGTTGGCCGAGGAGCACACAATCGGCGACAGCGGAGGCGAATTGCACAATCCAGGGCTATGCTCGAGGACCTACTTATATATCAGCACATCCTATTGACCAGCAGCAGCTTTTTCAGCCACACTGGAAAAAGAAGCCTGCCCCCGGCAGCAACAGCCAGCAGCATCAGCAACAGCAGCAGCAGTAGCAGAAGGGGTGTCGCAAGGCCAAGCGTCCCCACTGTCGTTGTGGTTTGGGTTTTCGTGGTTCGGGCAACACACACAACATCATGTCACTCGATCGGTGCCAGGTGGCCTCGCTGTTTTCCACCCCCTCCTTCTCCCAAAGTCTCTTCGCGCGTCTTACCAAAAGGAGCCTCGGAGGATTTGAGAAAGCCCAAAAGGCCCCCTTCTCTTCCTCCCCCCTGCCCAGTCAGCCAGTCATCCTGTGGTTCCTTGAAGCCCAAAGGGGGAGGCGACCGCACGACTGCGGTAGGTGGTATCATCCGCAGCAAGCCGCGCCGCCGGGATCCCACGGGAGCACAGGGGTGGAGTCGCCCCCCACTGCATCGAGTTTCAGAAGTATCAGAGACCCATCCCTCGCTCTATTCTGACGCGCGACTAGCAGTGACAGGCAGCCTGCTGCTGTCCAACGAGAGGGCACGCGATGGGGCATACGCACTGTCGCTGTCTGTACCCAGTGTGCCTTACACACAGACAGGTAGGTACCTGCACTGCACACGTACGCACGCACCGGCCGTAGGGCTACTGTCAAGACTCGAGACAAGCGCAGGCTGGGTACCTGTGCGCACACGCACCCGCCGGCCTGCTGGCCCGTTTCACCTCTGCTGCAACTCTGGGTGAGGGCTGCTGAGTCAATTGAACGGGCCCAATTGATCATCAAAACTTGTTCCTCGCATCCTCTGGACCCTCTAGGGCTTTATTCCCCCCCTGACACGCAATCCGCTCTTGGCCCAAGAATTCGTCGTCAACTGGCCCTGCACGCAGTGTTCGATCGCCCCCCCCCCCCCCCCCCCCCCCCCCTGACTGCTGCTGGCCGGTTACGATCCGCCGCCTGCTGTTACCGGCAGCAAGACGGAGAGGGAGGTAATAGGTGGGCAATGCCCCCTGGTGGCACCCATAGTGGCGGCGATCTATTCGTGGTATAACCCCTGTAACCTGCACACTGGCGCTCTGTATCGAATCTCATGCGCCTAGCGCTACCTCCGAACAAGTTGAGTCGGCGATCTGAGAGCGAGAGTGATTGAGAGCACACCGCATTCCCCTTGCATGCCCTGGAGGGGATAGCCTGGCAGACCTGGTAGAGGAACTCTTGGGATCGGTGCTGTGATTGCAGTCTTTTCCTCTTGGCAACAGTAATATAACCACCCTTCTTCACCGTGGTGACACCTCGTGGTAAGGTCAGTGGAGAATAACTCTGGGCACCAACGGGGAAGGAAGAAAAAGAAGAAGAAGAAGCCTGAGGCCTGGCGCACATTTGAAGTACCATTGTGATGATACAGTACTTACCTAGGTAGTTAGTGACAAGTGTCACCAAGGCTGGATGTGAAGCTGCCCAAGCTACTAATGGCAACGCTCCTCATACGCTGGCGCCAGGCTCGAGTCGAGTTTGGCGACAGTTGCAAACCGTTTTCCTTCTCCTTGTAGCAAGGACACCAGGGCGGTCCTCGCGCGGTTCATTCCAGTCCCGTCCCCGTTTGTCTGGCAGGTTGCAAAGGTGACAAACGTGCAACCTGGCTTTCTTTTCCCGCCCCGCTGCTTTCGGCGGGCCCATTAATATCGAATCGAGCAAGTCCATCATCGGGCCACCCTGGTGATTGCGACATGGGGAAGATGGCTCTAAGATATGGGACTGGGGACCGGGGTCGACCATAAAGTGCCTACCTAGTTTAGAGATGGACATGGGCGGGGGGTGTGGTGTGGGTGTGGTCTGGTTAGTCTGGTGGTGGTGTGATCGAGAAAGGATTCGAGTAGAAGACGAGTTGCGAAACTACTTAGTGGCTTGCCTGTCCACCTTCATGAAAGCCTCTCTAGTCTTATATTCTCGCTACCTGTTTCCTTTCTGTATCCAGCTTGAAGTTGTTGATCCTTTTTCTCCCACTCACTTTCTTTCTCAGACAGAAAACACGCAACCAGTCAAGCTTGACTATTTGCCCTCTTTCTTTTTTATTTCTCCCCACGACCCCTTCCAACCGAGACGATCTGTGATCTGTTCCATTCATTCTTCCAAGGGCCCTTTATAAGCTGCCTACCGTTCTGGACAACAACGACGGCTCGTACATCAAAGATTTCGATCACTCAATTTCGACTTTTTGAAAAAACCTCGACAGAGTGAAAGTCGACAATACGAGTGCCCCAACCTCGAGATAGATATCCCATCTCAACCCCCGAGCTCGACTTACACCGAACACCTCGCCCGGAGGATCTCGCGAAAACCACAACCCAACACCGCAAACATGTTCACCGCGCTCATTCACACCTTTGTCTTTCTCCTCACCGCCACCGCGGCCCTCGCGGCCCCGGCGGGAAGCCACAAGTGGCCCCGCTTCACCGTCCCCCAGCAGCACTTTGAGGTGCTCAGCATGCGGAGCCTGGAGCCTGTGAACCCGGCCGCCATGGTGGAGGCGACCTGCATCGACCGTAACGCGTATGTGTCGCCCCCATCTCCCTCATATGGGCCCCCCGTCCTGTTCTTGTTCCCTCTTCCAGGTCGCTAACACGCAGACCCAGTCACATCGTCTTCCACGACCAGAACGCCGCCGAGCTCGCCATCTGCGGCGGCATCTCGGGCTCCGTCGCCGCCTGCCAGGGCGGCCCCGCCACGACCGTCGGCCAGGCCGGCTCCGCGCGCTTCGAGCTCAAGGCCACCGCCCCCGGCGCCTCCATCAACATCGCCAAGGCCAAGTGGGAGCAGTGCGTCCGCGCCGCCCGCGACAAGTGTCCCACCGGCAGCGTCCGTGCCGTCTGCGCCGGTGGCGCGTCCTCCGGCAACGTCGAGTTCACCCTGGTTAACTCCCAGAGCGTCAGCAGCGAGCTGTGACATGCTCGTTTCCGGGTGAAGGATCCCTTTTGGACCTTGAGACGGCGGAGGGTGAGGGGGTGCATTTTTGGGTGTGATGTATTATTATGCTTCGTTCTTTTCTCCCGAGGGAGTCCCTTTTCTTCTTCTTTCGTTTATTCCCCCCAATGAGTAAGGATACCACTTCTTCCACCGGTGGCATATCCCTGTCCCGGTTTTTCGATCGCTATGATGATGGGTCGGGCTTTGAGACGGGTCAGGCGGGATCGACGATCTTCTCATCAAAGATCGCATAACCTCCCCCAAAAGTATATGTATATGAACATTGCGAGAGCATGGAGCATCTTGCAAACCCGTACAAACATGTATCAGACTAGGAACCAGTCGCAAATACAGAGCCACAGAGGCCGAGGCCTTAAAACAAAAATCATGTCACATTCTCTTACTCCTTGACGTAAAAAGAAAAAGACCAAAATATCAAAACATCATTGGTTGGGGGTATCATAATGCCTCTCTCCGCGCAAATCAGGTGACAAAAACGCCCACACCGCTCCCGAATTTTCCGATTTTTTGTTCCCCTTCTCAAAAGAACAAATGCAAGTTGAACGCCTAGGTTGCCTCCTCAAACACCGTACCGGGTGAAACACTCCTCGCGGTGAGCCTCGAGGCAGTCGAGCGCGCACACCCTCGTCCCGCACTTGATGCACCGCACGCGGCCCCAGTACCCGCACAGCTCACAGAAGGTCCGCACGGGGTACCGCGCCGCGTCCTCGTCGTCCGGCTCGGCGCGCGCGTCCCAAAAACTCAGCATCGGCTGCGCGAGCAGCCAGCGCAGCTCCTCGTCCGTCGGCGCTTCGGGCACCCGCGACGCGAGGAGGGGGTCGTCGTCGCCCGGGTGCGGGGCCGGCGCGGGTCCTTCGTACGGGGCCAGCACAGGGTCGTCCGCCGACTCCTTGGCCCCCGCCGTCGTCGGAGTGCTCTCTCCGCCGGCGGCAGAGGGCGCGGGCGTCATCTCCACGTCCTCGGGTTCCGCGGGCGTAGGTTTGGGCGTCGACGTCTTGGAGCGCTTCGCGGCGTTGCGCTTGGTGTGCTGATTCGGGTGGGGGGGCTTGTTGGCCGGCCTAGGGGTGTGCTGGTTTGGGTGCGGCGCGGGGGTGTTGTCGGCGTGTGAGAGTTGGGCGAGGTAGTCATCGAGGTGGTTGTGGAACGTCTTTTGGGATTGGAGGATCTTGCGGATGTTGGGGGTGCTCTTGTTCTGGCCTGGGAGGGGGGAGGGGATGTCAGTTCGCTGCTATTATTGCTTGTTCGACGAGAAACAGAACGGCAGACTCACCTCTAGACCCCTTGGCCGGTATGGGGATGGTGGCGTCGCGGCCACCGTCGCGGTCGAGCTGCTCGAGCTCCTTGCGGATCTTGGCCTCCTGGCGGACGGTGAGGTCTGAGGCGGAAGGGTTGGCCTTGCCACGGGCGGCGCGCTTGCGGTTCGTGGGCTGGAGCGCCGCGGCGGCTGGATTGACGCCCGTATCAGGGACGTAAGCCCACCCCGGGGCAGACGTGACCTTTGCGCTGGCGAGCTCGTAGACTCCAAAGTTGTTCATTTTTGGTTTGGGGGGTTTGGCGTTGGAGAAGTGATGGATGGATACTTTTTTGGGGGTTGAAGTCTGGCGGGCTACGTGCTGGAGCTGTTCAAGCTCGGAAGCATTTTTTTTATCGGCGAATCAGAGAGGGCGACGGTGAAGGGCCGGTTCCTGGCCAATGGGGTCGACTTGGTTACAGAGAGACTTGTGCTGGGCGATGTAAGTCAAGCTTGACCTCGACCTCGAATTCAAGACCGGGCCCAAATAACCAATACCAACTAAAACGTTACTGCACACAATATCCCTCTAGGGAAACCAGAAAAGTCACCTCATTCTGGTCTGACCTCGTAAGACAAGTGCAAGCAATTCCTCAAAGCCGCCTTCCCCGAACCCTCTTCAGTGGGCCATGAAGTCACCCCAGGCGTCCCCAGCATCCCTGAGACCTGCCGAGCCATGAGCTTTTGACCAATGGGAGCCCGCCAATGGCGTCCCGGCTAATCCCGCCCTTTTTTCGCTGCGCCGGCGCTGGTGGAGGGCGGTACCTGAGGTGCTGCACGCCGCAGCGGCGCCGCAGAAACGACGTAACGAGGGGACTGGGGGGCGAGCTCTCCCCAAACAAATTACCTTGCCCGAGCACCGACCGCACCGAACTTGGTCTACGCTATCTCCGTCCATCCCATCACCACACTTCCACAACAACAAGAAGGCCCGTTCTCCCCATCCAAACCCTTCACAACAGCTGCGCACCCAGCCCGACCAATTGCCTCGGTCGCCTTCAATTAAACTTCTCTCCTTCGTGAACTCCTCCCTGTCAGCAGCTCGAATCCCGAACGAAAACGCAAAGATGGCCTCCCGCCTCGCCACCCGCGCGATCTCCCGCGCCTCCGGCCTCCCCCTCCGCGCCACCCGCTCCTTCCAGACCTCTTCGCCTCTGCGCGATGCCGTCGCCGCCCCTCTCCCGGCCCGGAAACCCTTCGGGGCTTTCCGCGGAGGGTACGTCTCACAAGCTCCCCTCCCTGCCCGCCCCTTGTCCTAGCGGCTGTCTAGCCTTTCGAGCACCCGTTTAGTCGTGGGGGTCTCGAGGATCTCCGGGCGGGCAAGGATGATGGCTGGTTTCAGTCTCGTGCCGAGGAAAAATGAAGAAATACAGCTAACCCACGGGTGCAACAGTCTCTTCGGTTTCTTCCTCGGCAGCTCGCTCACCGGCGCCGGCGTCTACTCCTACATCCTCAAAGAATACAAGGCCTCGAACGACCTCCTGGTGGAGGATATCTACGTGCGTCATTGCGTTTCACATGTTTCTTACACAGGTGTCCCCGGGCACGCCTTCTACCCATACTGTCACGTTTCTCGTGTTTCTTCCGAGAGCATAGTACCTCTCGCGTTATGGAAAACTATCTTTCCTTTCCTGCCGTTTCCTAGACCTCGTCATGCCCATTCAGATAGTCGGAATCCGCAAAAGCTAACCAGATCCCGGTCCTATAGGCACTCCAGGCTGCTGTTCAGCGGCTCAGCAACTACGTTCAGGCATTGGAGGAGAAGATGGACGCCATCGAGCGCAAGAGGAAGTGAACGGTCGTCTTTCAGGTCAGGAGAGCGAGGGGATATAACCTACGGACGAGGGAGATACCGTGGTAATGCGCGGGTGAACATGTGAGACGAACAGCACAAAAAGAAAAGCACAGCACAGCACAATGGTTACGACCGGTTCTCAAACAAAATCATCGAATTCGTGAGGCACTTTGGTCCGCAAAGCCGGATGCTCTGTGTCAGACATAGCAGTGACGGACGCAAACCGATGGTGTATAGCCGGATGGATAAAAGGCCTAGGTTGAGAAAGAACGGCTGCAATACATGCCCCTACTATCGACTCTCGTACCTTCATCATCGCCTTCCACCCCCAACCTCGGTATCCGTGTGCCCTGCAAAAGCTGGCTTGAGCTTGCGAAGCTCGTTCAATCTGAGGCGGAGGGGGGTGTGCCGCTTACCCATCCGCAAGACCATCAAGTAGCACGTATGGCTGTATGTGCCAATATGCCACGTGGACATCCCTGCGCCCCCTCTAAAGCAGACAACTTCCTTTAAGTGGAAAAGACTCCTGGCCAGCTTAGGAAACGGGGGTTCCAATCGCTCTGTGACGTCCGGGATCCAGTTCATCGAGGCGATGGATGGTCTGGCACACTTAACTACGCAGCTTGCTACGAGACAGGTTTGGCCCGCGACGACCGTCTGTAGCAAACGATCCGAACAACCAGCGGCGAGGAAAAAGTAGAAGCTGACGCACACGTTTTACAGTCTGCCGCAAGGCATCTGCAGTGGCCCGCGCGATAAAAAAACGTGTGCGAGTACCACCGGGTGTGGTTCTGTGTATGTGTGTTTCGAGTCGAGTCATACCGAGAACTGCAAACGCTGCCACCCAGAACTGCGGTTCCGGATGACCACAACACCACCTCCCCTCAGAACAAGATCGGAGCCGAGGATGCCTTTGGCTTTGAGCGCTCGTGGAGTACACCACTTTGGGTTACGACGGTGAGAAGAAGGGGGGGGGGGATCGGCAGCGAGCAGGCTTTCAAGGGGATCTAGCCTCTTCCTCAAACACTCCCCAGCCGATCGGTACCGTACTTCCAGGCGGACCTGACCGACTGGGCTCATCAACGGCAGAAGATGGACCGTGATAGAAAGTCAACGGTTTTGCCTCCTCTTCGCGGTCTGAAGGAAGAGCGGGTCCTCGATACCCGGAACGTTTTTCAATCGTCCCAAAATTTACCAATTCTTATCTTTGTTCTTATTTTTAGGTTCCTCTTCAGGCATGTCTGTTTGCTTCCACCGCTACCAGGGCCAAGGGGGGAGAGGTCTTGGTTAGGCCTTTCTCGGCCGAGTTTCAACAGCTTGTCGTGGGCCTGGACCGCACCTTCGAACAAACCGTGTTCGCAACATCGCCTTTCCTCGGTCCTATTTCCGGGTCGGAGCCGCATTTGCTGTTGCAAACAACCTCGTTTGTCCCGGTGGGCGCGGGCTCTGGGCTAAGGGAAACCATACACTAACAGAAACCGCGGCTCTCATCAGTCAGCGAGGTCCCTGATGTTCCCCATCCCCCCGAATTTCGAACACGTTGACCCTACTTCCAATCCTGCCGTTGAGGCATCACTACCAGCTTTTACGAGGTCGAGGGTGCAATATCTTAGACACATAATGACATGTTCATCGTACCTACCGAAGATTACGTCAGTTGCAGTGTCGGTAAAGGCACTTTCACACTCGTCCGAAGCTTGGCAGACGAAGTCCTCCCGGAGCAAAAAGGTGAAATGTGAAGAATCGATATTAGGGTAGACACATAACAAACGCACTAGTGGTATAAGTAGTTAATGAAAAATCACGAATTCTCCTCCCGTGGGGCCCGGAACGCCGCTCCTCGTCAAGTCATAGGTCAAATGTAGACGGCACCTTATTCACCTCTTGCCCTTAGCAAAAGCCTCGACCTTGCCTATGAGACTCTTCAACCCCACACCCCTCTCGCAGTTGCTCTCCAGCCAAATCTCCATTTTCTCCCGGACACTGCGCATGCTCTTGAGCACCGGCATGCGTGCGCCGTCTTCCGCGGCAACGTGCGAGCCGGGGTTGAGCAGCACATCGAAGCACTCGCTCCAGATCTCCGTCTGCCAGTAGCGCTTTAGACTCTCGCGGACGCGGTACTTGCGTCCGGCGCCGATGCCGCCCTGATCGCAGCGGACCGTCTCGATGTACTTGCCAAAGAGAAGGCAGTGCACGATTCCGGCGAGGCCGTGATAGTCGATCTGCCACGTCCACGGACGGCCCTCGCGCATCTCGGCGCAGTCTTGCGCGCTGGTCTTCCAGTCTGCGATGAAGCCAACGTCCGCCTCAAAGTTGCGCATGTCAATGCCGCGGCCAAAGTCGATGAGGGTCACGCCCCGGGCGTCCCAACCGCCAGTCCCATCGGCGCTGTACTGCGATGACAGCGGCTGGTCGCCGGAGCCGCTGTCTAAGCGCAGGAGACAGTTGTCCACCTTGAGGTCGCCATGGAGGATGCTGCGGGCATGCAGAGCCTCGACGGTACGGAAGAGCTCGATCGTGAAGAACATGGCCAGCTGCTCGTCCATAACGGCGGATGGCTCGGCGCGGAAGAAGTTGACAACGTCGAGAACACTTCCGTGGGAGTGATAGGGAAGGAAGAGGAAACCCTCATCCTTGTAGAGGTGGAACTCGTGGGCGTACGAGATGGAGGCAGCAGCGCGGTGCTGAGGACCCAGACGCATGTGGGCGAGACGCATCATGTGGAACTCCCATGGCGTCGGGGGAAGTTCCATCTTGAGTGCCTCCAAGGGGCTACGGTGATTGACAGCAAATGCACCCTTACCCATGACCACGACGCCATCCTCGTCCTCGTCCTGCTGGTCGGCAGATGAGTTCTCGACAAGGTAAACAGGGGCGAAGGCACCTGCGCCGAGCTCCTTCCGGATGGTGTACTGGGTTTCAACGTCAGGGAACTCGACGGTGACCAAAGCGCATGCATTGCTCATCCTGTCCGAGCCACCTTTGGCCGCCTTCGTCATGGCCCTGGCGAACTTGCGGATATCGTTGCCCTTCTCGTACTTCTCATCTCTGTGATCGTAGAATCCGGGGTACGAGCCCAACGAGGGTTGCATGTTGGCAAGGATCTCGCTTCTCACGGCCTCGTCGACCGGGTTGCATTGCAGCTCCTTGATAATGGGGCCCTTGGAAGGTGCCGGCTTCGACGAGGCAGACTTCGCCTTGCCGAGGAGAGGCTGGGCAATCTTTACTGGCCGAACTTCACTCAGGACCTCTCTCAAAGGGCTGCTGCCGGGCTCCTCCATGTAAGCCTCTTCTTCGTCAATGGTTGACTCCATGTCGTCGCGGCACGGGGTCTCGTACTTCGCCTTCCGTTCTGTGAACGCAAGCGAAGATTCAGTTCTCTCCGTGATAGGGGTCATGAAGGGGAGTCGGTTGTTAGCCATCTCAACCGGGTCCCTAAACGGCCTTGTTCTGGGCTCATAATCCTCTGGCGGTATCGGGACGAACATGGTTTTGGTTCTGGGCGGGTAGTCTTCGTCGTCCTGCTCCTCATCCTCCTCATTCTCTTCATCCTCAGATTGGCCGTCGTACTGGGCTTCTGTTTGGTCCTCAGAAAGAGGACCCGTCGGCTCGACGTAGTTCGGGTCCATCAAATCAGAAACTTGGGTGTTGTCAATTTCGGCCTGTGTTGCATCCTCGTTGAGAACTGGGACATGCTTGCGGGTAGAAAAATCGGACCACTCGCTGACGCTCTTCACATCCGACGCTTCCTCGTCTGCTTCGTCGGCGTCCTCGCTCACGTCCACCTGGCGTGTGATCATGGTGCTCTCCGCGTCGGTTGTGTAGTCACCGTCCGTCTCAAAGTCGTCATCATCGCTCTCCTCTTCATCCTCCTCATCTTCCTCTTGAGGACGAGACTGAATGGGCTGATTGAAAATCTCATAGATTTCGTCAGTTGCAGCTCGAGTGTGAAGTGTCATTGTTGGCTCAGCCGTGTTTCTCTTCTTCAGCTTTGGCCTGGATGGTGAGTCCAGATTGGCTTTGACTGTATGCTTGTTAACAACGACAAGGTTGCGTAGGAAGTACTGCCATTAACTTACTGACTTGGGTCTCGTTGACCTCGATGACCTTTTTCTTTTTACTTTTGCCCTCCTTCTTGTTGATAATGGCGCCATTCTCGTCCATCATGACAGTTTCTGTATGGACAACTAGCTTCTCCTGCATCTTCTGACTGAGGTCATCCATCGCCTCAGGCGCAGCCTCCTCTATCAGTGGCTCGTCATCCCAGGACACATCCAGCCAGCCCTGGTTCATGGCCCATACCTCTTCAAAACCGAGCTCCGAGCCGGGTTCTTCAGGTGTAGGGTAAATAGCTTCGAGACTGACAAAGATATGCTCCTTCTTTCCGCTGACGGGGTTCACGACTATTTGATTTTTTGATGGCACTAGAGTGATGTGGGACTTGGACATTTGTGCCCGGGACGACCGCGATTGCTGTCGCGATTTTGATTGCAACTGAGACTGAAATACAATAATGCCATAAGCCATACATTAGTCCTATAATCATCAACATCTGGGCAATGGGAGGCTTAAGCGAAAGTGGTGCTTACCGTATCCCTGAAGATAGCCATCTTCGGAGCAGTGCTCTTCTTTCCTCCCGCCTTCAACGTCTCTCCCGCCCACGGCTTGGGCTCCATCACGTTCTCCTTCTTCCGGTCACCCAGCGAGCCAATACTGTCCCAACCCTTGGATGTAGGCCCGCGCGAGCTTAGTGCCGGGGCCGCGGAGTCGGCGTCTGAAAAGATGGACATCTTGGGCTTGCCCGGCTTGGGCGCGGCACCGCCGACACCTTGGCTGGGGCGAGGTGCCTGGGGGTCCGACGTAGCAGCCGCGCGAGCAGCGGCAAAGGGATCAACCTTGGCGGCCAGGGCAGGCCGAACGGTAGGTAGTGCTGGTGATGAAGGTGCCTCAGCTGCGTCTGGGTGCTGGGCGAGCCTCTGCTCGAATTCCTTGAACTTGCGAATTAAACGCTGGACAGGCCTCGCCTCGCGCTCGATACCAAGCTTGTACACCTCCTCTGCCTGGCCCCATCTGCCTGCACCTTCGAGCCATGCTGCGTACTCTTCGTAGAAAAGAGCAAGTGTCTCTCCGATGTTGTGGCGCGACAGGAAGAGGAATGTCTCGCGAGGCGAGTCAGAGAAGAACTGAATGTACAGCACCCACATCTTGAGGTATCTAGGGTCGTTCTTGTATTGCGATGAACCGATAAATGTCTTGGTCGCGCGCTCTAGTAGAGTATGAAGCTGAGACTGCGGTGTGGCTTGCGCTGATGGATATGCATCAAGAGTCCAGCGCACATAGCGATCGAAAATATCAAGAGGGTCGTCTGACTCGGAGATATTGCGTATTTCCTCCTCGTATTCGGCTCTGATACAGTCGTTGACATTCTTGGTATCGGATGGTGTCGGGGTGTCCAACTTGTGCAGAGGAGAGGGCGAAAAAAGTTCGGCCAGCTTTTTGGCAGAGCGCCCGCTCGGCAGCGCTTGAATGTTTTCTTTTTGGGCTTCGATCACGTCGAAGTTGATGAGGTCGTCGGAGGCTGCCATGGTTAGTAATGTCGCGGCGATTCGCCGTCGTGTCTCCAGGTAAAGGGTTGCTGGAGTTAAAGCGTCGGGTTTGTCAATGCCTAGATTGGTTTGAAGCGACGTCTAAAATCGAGATTCAGTGTTGTGATCTAGTGTTGACTATTGATAACCGATTACATGTAAGTCAGGGGAGGGGGTGCGGGTCGTTGTCGCAGCAACCCGAGTTCGCTTACATAATGAGAACCGGATCTCTTCAAACCTCCGTGACTCTTTCACCTGTGGTATTTAAGCCCAATGAAGCTACTGGATTCCTCAAACACTCTTGGAATTGAAGCTATAATGATTATTAAGAATATAAAAAGAGTCAGTAATAACAAGAAGAAAAAAAGAAGGCGTGACGTGCAACATCCGCCGAAATGTCAGTGTGAATCTACCGTCGAAAATACGGAGTGGGGCGAGCTGCGCCGAATCACGTGACATCAATCGCCGCAACTCTCCAACGGGGGGGTTCAACGACGGCTCTGGCTATGCTCAAGAGTTGGATGCTCAAAGAAGGCCATTTTTGATAGAATCCAAGACAATGTCTGCCAGTCTCTTCAGCAGCTCAAGGATTCAGTTTGACACCAATCGTCAAGCAATGCACCATGCTCAGCATAGTTACGGTCATTAGAAAAATCAAACTCGACACGACAAGAGATGACAAAACCCTTTGGTCTCATTAAAAGTCTATCGAATGATCCTTCATAACCGCTTGATTTATAAATCTATCCCATCTACCCACGCTCATGAAAACATTAAACAGATGCTTGCATTAAACCAAATCCACCAACATTTTGCGTTCCCAATACCGTTCAGTCGACATATTTGGGAAGAGTTGCCATCACGCCATCCTTGGCCATAAGCTCCATAGCCTTGGTGACTTCGTTGATGAAGCGCTCGTCGCCTCGCAGGTCGTCACCGAACAGCACCTTGACGCTGAGGAGATGACGGGGGTCATTGCCACCAGCCTTCGCCAGGGCCTGCAGCTCCTCCCGCATCGGGTCGTCGACCTCGAAGGTGTTGCCCGCGTCGTCAACGCCGTTGAGGTAGCGGAACCAAGCACCGGCGACGAAAGACAGGCGACGCAGGGGACCCGTCTCCCAGATCGCCTCAGCAATGGAAGGCATGATGAACTGGGGGATCTTGCCCGAGGCGCCCAGGGCGACGCGGGGGATTCCGTCCATGATGGTAGGGTTGGAGAAACGCTCCATGAGCGTGTTGCAGTACTGGTCGATGTCGACGCCGGGGATCTCGGGCAGCAGGGGCTTGACCTCCTCCTGCATCATCTGCCAGACGAACTTGCGGTAGGTGGGGTGCTCCATGACTTCGTGGACGTACTTGAAGCCGGCAAGCTGTCCTGGGTAGGCCATGGCGGAGTGGCTGGCGTTGAGCAGACGGAGCTTGTGCTTCTCAAACTGCTCGACCTCGTGCACGCCCTCGACGACCTGCACGCCGACCTTCTCAAAAGGTGGGCGGCCATCGCAGAACTTGTCCTCGATAACCCACTGCATGAAGGGCTCGGTGACGACGGGCCACGCGTCCTCGATGCCAAAGTTGTCGGCCAACGATTTGATGTCGTTCTGGGACGTGCTGGGGGTGATGCGGTCAACCATGGCGTTGGGGAAAGCACCCTCCTCGGCGATCCACTTGGCGATCTCCGGGTTGCGGAGGCGCGCGAACGACTCGAGCATGTGACGGGTGATTGAGCCGTTCTTCTGCATGTTGTCACACGACATGACGGTGAAGGGCTTCAGGCCCTGCGCATGGCGCCTGGCCATCGCGGCGTAGAGGAAGCCAAAGGTGCTGATGGGGGCGTTCTCGTTGGCCAGGTCGTGCTGGATGTCGGGGTGCTCCGACTGCAACTCGTGGGTGTTCTCGTTGTAGTAGTAGCCACTCTCGGTGATGGTCAGGGACACAATGTGCGTGTCAGGGTGAGCCATCTTGGCAATGACGGCCTCGCGGTCGTCGGGCGCGTAGAGGAATGAGTTGATGCTCCCGACGATGTTGGCGAAGCTGCCCTTGGCAGAGCGCTCAATGACGGTGTACAGATGGTCCTGAGCGACCAGGACGTCGCGCATAGCGGCATCGTTGGGTCGCAGACCGACACCGCAGATGGCCCAGTTGCGCTGCTCATGCTTCTGCATCAACTGGTCAATGTAGACGGCCAGATGAGCTCTGTGGAAACCGCCCACGCCGACATGGACGATGCCTTCCTTCACGCCATTGCGGTCGTAGGAAGGGGTCTTCACTTTCAGCTCTCCCTGCTGCGACGAAATCAAAGATAGGTTGTTGCTGGTGAGCTTGAGGGATTCCGTGCTGTGAGGCATTCTAATCACTATGAAAGGCTAGATGGGGAAATTCGTGCTGGGAAAGATCAAGAGAAGCTGTGAGTTGAATGATCACAAACGCAGTTCACCGCCGGTTACCCCTGACGGCCGTCCTTTTAAGATGGGCCGGGTCAAGTTCGGCCAAAGAGATTTCGAGGCACGTACCATGTTGTTGAGAAATTTCAAGCCTTGACGGATCCATATTTCAGGTTCCCCTGGGTTGGTGGTGGCGGAGGAGGGTCCCCTTTTTTTCGAATAAACTGGGGCCCCGGTGGCGGTCTCTGTGTTCCGGCGGCCGGTCAGGCCCTTTCCACTGGGACAAGAGGCGGTCTAGCTTATCAACGAACTTTCTGTGGAGTTTGGCGTATTGAAAAGTGACCAGAGGACATAAATAGACATGGGTCAAGGCAAATAAGGTCTGGGCGCCTATGACTCGGCCGGCAAGTCGAGCAAGGCAAGCAAGGCGGGGGGAACTCCACGCAGTTCTCCGTTGAAAGAAAAGAAAAAAATTGCAAGGAAACGTCATCTTGGCCCGATGGCAAATCACTGTGAAATGAGTGTTTGGGCGAGATGGCTGTTGATGTGATCATCCTTATTGTTGAGAAAGACGGTTTAGCGTGCTCAAGACACTCAATGGAAATAGAGTTTTCTTTTTAGCCACTTATGTCTAATCACCCTGAAAATTTATTGGCCAGCATGGTGAGTGAGAGGTCACGAGGCACTCGCAACTCGGACGGGCGGCACACAAGTCTAGGACAGTACTCGTATTCTCACAACTCGAAACGCGAACTTATCTTGGGGAGCGTTCGAGTTTGATCGCCCTCTCAGAAGATAAGCCCACGGAAAATTATGTTGAGTTGTCTAAGAGCGATGGCCGATGGTAATGCACTAGCTGTTTCCTGCAAAATCAATTAAAATAGGGGACAGAGACTGTATGTCTTTTGAGGCCAGCGGTATATGCATATATACGCTTGGCCTCTGGCATTAATTTTTCAAGCGAGGCCGGTCCTATTATCTGATTTGAGGAACCAATGCACCCATCATCTAGGGATAGTTGAGACCCAATTTCGTCAGTTTCATACGTTTATAGTGTACTGCAACTTGAATTGACGCGCGGGCCGTTGCTACACAAGGGTTGTATTTCGTTGGAGACCTGAGATCTAATAACTGTGATGCTAAAGCTCAACCATAGATGCAGCAATGCAACTGCGACCAATATATCATCACCACAACAACGCACATGTAATGAAGACATCCTATCTATGACCCAACAATCCTGCATATTCAAGTCAGCGACGGTAATTGCTGGATTGGCCATGAATTAAGAGAATTCAACGGTCTACGATGGTATGCCTTAGTACGAAAATGAACTAGAAGCCGTTGGAGACTGTTGCCTAATGTCTGAAGTATCACAGTCCCCCATCATCGTAACTGACATCGAATATATTCACGCCAACGCTGCGTCCCGCCATAATCGTCCTCGTAGACGGAGGAAACATGCTGCATTGCCGGTCTCATTCTGCTATCAGGAGAGGTTACTCGTTGCTTGCAGCGGACACAACGTCAATGTACAGGCAATCTGCGTCAATATATGCCTACGGTCCGATTCTCACTCTTAGGTCCCTGATCCCCTTCGGTCTATAATACATTTGTCAAAATCAGTTTCTAATAGGTCAAGTTTGAAAAGACAAAGAACTACAAGGCTGAAGAAAGTCTGATTTACGCATCTTGAAGCATCATTTTTGTCCCTCAGCGTGGCTCTCCAGAATATCTGATCGTGTTTACTCATCCGTGACATTGAAAATAGAACGGGTGGCCTTTCTCGCACTGCAATGTCTGCTATGTTAGTGTGAGTGATGTGGTGGTTGGAATAGACTATCGGGATGTTGTTGCATTGTCATGTCTTGATGCATTAAGTCCGGTAATTGTCCAAGAAGACACGGCTATTGTTGATTTTCCTTTGGGTTAGTTGTGAAGTAGGTCAGGTGCGCTTAAAATTTGTAGGTCAGATGCTCTGAACATTTGTGGATAGAGATAACTAGCTACGAGGGGCCTAGTTTAATATAACAGACGTTTTATGTCACGATAGCTTCAGCCATCGGCAGCTGCTTTGTCATGTGCTTTATCACGTGGCGTTTCACTCATTACTCGCGCACTTGGCCTATATATATAGAGGTTCATCTCCAGACTTACACTTAGACAGAACAAGCCTTTTAGACCTCGATTCCTCTATGCCCTGCTGTGTGCTCTAACTCGTGACATTTTACTAGTTTTATTGTATACGTGTCGGGATGCCGAGCATCTACGGATAGTGGAGGAGCTGATCCGGGTCACGTGTCACGCCACGTGACCCACCTCGACGGCTCTTTCAATATCTACGGCACTGTTGCCAGCTAGCGTGCTGGCCCTCTTTCTCTTCTGTTTAACTCTAGTAATATCTTTAAATATACTATGGTTTAACCCCTATATCTAATATTAGATCCTATAATACTAATACTGATTAGTAGTTAACTTTATAGTTACTACTACTATAGATTAGTAAGGTTAATAGAAGAGACTATAAATACCGCCTATCTAGGCCGCCTAGTACTACCTAGAAGAAGGCGCTAATTACCTAGTATAGGTTATATTTAATAATACTAGTAAAAACCCCTTTATCCCTATGTCTATTATATAGAAGATTACTATCTTTAACTTTATTGCTTATAGAGAAGTCCCCTCTTTCTTTACCTATACTTTACTTACTATCTTACTAGCTATAGTAAATCCTCTAACTATATAACTCTCTTAGTTGCCTATTACTATTAAGGGTGTATTATTAAAACTACTATATTAGCGTCTTTACTATTAATTAAGGTAAGTAAATTTTTCACCTTTATAAATACCTAAGCAAATAGGCCCTTCCTATACTTTCTGCTACTTCCTATTAGTACTATAATATCTAATAGTAACGCCTATAGATTAATAATATCTAATAGTAATACCTATAGATTAATCTACTTCTAATACTATAAGGTAGCTAGTAGTAAGTAATCTACTTCTAATACTACGCCCCTTAATATCTATAGTAATAATTAAGTATTTAAATCTTACTAGCCCTTACCCTTAAGTCCTCTATCTTCTTCTTCTCTATCCTCTTCTGTTATTTTCTCCCTTATCTAAACTCCTATTATATCTTTTACCCTTCCTTTTATTACATCCTTTATCTATTATCTATACTACTAGTAGTAATTCCTCTAATAAATAGATTTACCCTTAAGCCTGTGCGGTTAGGGGTAAGTACCTGTGTTTGAGAGGTTGTGAGGCTATTAGAGGGTAGTAGATCTATTCCTAGACAATTATAACTATTATTGATGGCGCCTAGGGATTTCCCTGCCGAAGAGTAGGATCCCTTACACCCTATGAATATTAGGAACCTGTTCCCTATCCCTAAGCAGTATTGGGGTTAAGTTGATGTTGAATAATAGGGTAATACCTATATTAGTGATATCCCTATTAATACCTCTGAGGATAAAAGGAGGAAAGCCCTGGCCGCTATTGTTGTCTTCTGGATGATGAGGTACATAAGAGAAGGGCTCTGTAGGACTAACCTATAGGATGCCCTATAGGATGACTTTGAGGGATGGACTGAAGAGGACTTCGTGGCAACGTACTGTGATACCCTGACAGGATTCCGTGACCATCTCCTACGCCGAGGGATATTTATCAATACCACCTGAGGTGGCCGGATCGCACCATGAGTATATGCCGCCATATCGGCCCCTGAGGCGCCGAAGTGGACGAAGGAGCAGGTGATAGCCAACATGGGTAAGACCAACGAATCTTTAAGGCCTGCATCGTTAATGAGGTGAAAGGGACGGACGACCAACCATATGAGAAATCGCGCCTAGTCGTCCAAGGATACGCAGATGATGGCAAGGAAGCAATCCTCACCCAGTCCCCCACGATCCAGCGGGCCAGCCAGTGGTTAATACTCGTGCTGGCTCCATTGCTGTTGCTTAAGCCTGGATTTGTCGTCTGGCTCTGAGATATAACGCAGGCATACACCTAATCTACTACTCTGTTAAATCAAACGATCCTTATGAGATTGCCTGAGCAGATCTGATACTATTATCTAAAGGGTATGATTATATAAGTTATTAAACCTCTGTATGGCATCGTAGAGGTAGGCACCTACTGGTAGGCAACTTATAGCTGCTACTATAGAGAAAATCTTGAGATGGATACTTTGACTTTTGATCCCTGCCTGCTTATATCTATAGTAGAGAATCTAAACTTTAGTATTGTTGGGATGTAAACTGATGATATGATTGGACTCTTAGATGAATCCTTCTCTACCTGTAAGGTGGAAGAACTCGCTAAGGCGACCTTTACTGCTAAGGAGAAGTAAATCCTTAGTATTAATAATCCCCTAGCGTTTAATAGCAGTATTATGACCCTTACTGCTGATAGCAAGATGATCCTTAAGCAAAAGGGCTAGGGTAAGAAACTCTACCCTATTAATCTAACTACTATAGATACTATTAAGTAATATATTAAGTAATAAGCCTGCGGCGTATATATTACCTCTATATACCAACCTAAGGCTAGCTTTAATTATTCTATTATAGTATAGCACTAAGTACCCTAGGCTAAGGAAATTAAGGCGCTTAATTAGTATATTAAGTAGTAGATAGATAACCCTAATTATAGCCTTACTTTTTAACTACTTAATCTAGCTACTATAAAGCTTTTTGTCTTTATAGATAGATCTTTTACTAATAATAAGGATATAATATTATAACTAGGATTCCTTATCACCCTAGCTAATAAGATAACTAGTAAAGGCCCTAATAATAGTAATAAATTTATAATAACTAGGAATATTATCTACTTTAGCTTAATAAAGTATAAGAGAGTTACCTATAGCATACTTACCTCTAAGGTATATAGTATAGTTACTAGTATAGATATAGCATATACTATCTTTATAACCTTAAAGATAGTAACTAATTATATAGGACTTCCTTTAATACTAATAATCCTCTATATAGACTCCTATTTGCTTTATAAATACCTTATAAAGCTAGGTACTATAAAGGAGAAGAGGCTTATAATTAATATTATAGCCCTTTAGTAGTCCTATAAGAGACGTAAAGTCTATAAAGTATACTAGATCTATAGTACTAATAACCTAGCTAATAGATTTATAAAGGTAACGCCTAATAAGGTGCTAGAGGAATTAGTAGCTAGTAGGAGAGTAAAGATTAGGATAGAGGGATAGGTTTCTTATATGTAATTAGGTTATATATATTTAAAAAGTATAATACTTTTTAATCTTTTGTTTTTATTATGTTTTTAAGTTTTTTAGTATTAATAGGTAAAAGGGGGTAATAGGCGTATTTATTACTACTTTAGAAAGTTGCTAGTGTCGGGATGCCGAGCATCTATGGATAGTAGAGGAGCCGATCTGGGTTATGTGTCACGCTATGTGACCTACCTTGACGGCTCTTTTAATATCTACGGCACTGTTGCTAGCCAGCGTGCTGGCCCTCTTTCTCTTCTGTTCAACTCTAGCAACATCTTTGAATATACTACGGTTCAACCCCCATATCCAACGTTGGATCCTGTGATACCAACAATACGCTAAAGGTTCGGATGTCACGGGGTAATGTCTATAGTACAAGCCTTAAGTAGGGCCTAATGATACCTACTATAATAGAGTCAATTATATGCATCTCTAACATTTTCGTCTAGATCCTAATGCTAGTAGTTTTGTCACAAGACCAGCACACGGGCCGCGCCTAAATACTACCACGCGATGCCGTCTGACTGGCAACCTCGCTGTTGGTTTCACATGCAGGCTTCTACTTTCGAAGCGCCTCGCAGCGTAATGCTTGAGAAAAAAACAAGTCGCTTCCAACTATATGAATTGTCCCCCTGAGTGCTTCTTCTTCGTGATAGTTATAAGCCCAGCTTGCTCGCATTGTGCCAGAACGGTGTAAGTGTAGCAACGCTGAGTATCTCATTAAGCACTATGTTTTTGATTCCCTCTAGGAACGGAATCTTGATTTATGTATAAAGAAAAAGGGTTTCTACTTATGCAGCTCCTGTATATTTTACTTCCTACAGGAGCCGTTTCAGACCTATCCTTACCTACTTAAAGGATGTGTTATAAGAGATTTCAAGGCGCTAATGACAGCCCGTAACTAACCACGTCAATTTTTTTTTTTTTACGGCATCTTGTTATTGTATTTAATCCCAGTGCCCCATCCGGTAGTTTACCTCTTCATCTCCCTAATTCTGTCTTCACCAAGTTCATGATTCCCTCTATAACCCGTTTTTAATAGCGTTCTGAAGAGAAGTTTTCTAGTAGTAAGTAACCTCTCTTAATCCTTACTACTTAATCATACTGACTAGGCAGTAGACCATGAAACTTCTCTTAATTCTCTCTGCACTTTACGCAACTAGATTTGTTAGAGCAGAAACGAAGAGTTGTCAACCCTTTAGCCTTTTTGCAGGGTCAACAGCCTGTACAGACGATTCAGGAAATTGTATACTCGGCACATGCAAGGATAAATTCCTGTTTCTTAGATGTACTTGCCCAGATGACCACCCTCACGTCGGCTGCAATGCTGGCTGCAATTGAGCAAGCATATTGGACAAAATTCATAAAAGCGAAAAAGTTTCCTTACCTCCAAGGGAGAAGAAAGGCAGAGGATGGACTCTTGGGTACCCACTCGGATACAGGTATGGGGGTTACCTGGACATAGGGAGCTTACATTTGTATAGTAAATAATGTGGACAGAGCTGGACCTCTTTTCTACTTTGTACTTGGATAAAATTTCACGCTTTGAAGCTCTCTGTGATGGATTCACTCTCGAGCTTCCTCCTATTCTTCATATTTACTATAGGAGCTTGACATCCATTTGTTAAATATCATGGGGCGTAAAGACACCTATCTCTGCATTCTGCATGAAGGGCAGTTGAGTATCATGCCGCGCCGAGGGGAATACGATGATTCTCGGTAAAGCCCGCATGGCGAAACCGACCTCAACGACACTCTGTGGGTTCGTCGAGTGGACTCGGGTTGAGCTGTCACTTGAAATGGAAGAAAGCTTGCTTTGATGGGGCAGGCAGCCGGACCCAGGCATTTCACATGTCTCTACTGCCATTATTCCCATCTTCCATGCAACCAGGTGGCTCGGATAAGGAAGTGATTCGAAATCAAGTTGCGAATGGCTTTTGCAGGCTTTTTTTTTGATACCGTTGATTTCTTGTCTCAATCAACCCAATGCGCCCACATGACTGAATCGGAAATCATCAACGACGACTTGTCCGTGGCTTTCTCCATCCAACCTTTGGTTCCATCCACAAGTACCAGATCACGAGGTGGGAGGCAGTGGCCTTCCGTCGAGTCTCCGTAGGACATCAGCCCCACGCTGTGCCTCCTCCCTCTGCGTATGCTCAGCACACTCTATGTGCATTTGGCCGGCACTACTGGAACGTACTCTACCTGCAACAGCTCGTGCCCTGGCTTAACCACAGAGGAAAATACGGGTGGGATCTGGTCGGCGAGAGAGGGATATGTTGCAGGACTTGCCACACATGATACTTACTCTGAAGAGTCGCGACGTGCAAGTCAATGCCAACCTGCTCAAAGCATGTCGACGGGAAGTTGAACACGGACAAAGGGCATTGCATCAAAGAACTGGGCTCCGAAGACGTACTTGTCTCCAGCGGCCAATAGCGAAGTTTTTGGCATGACGATTGAAACTGCGAGGTTGACTGGATTCACAAGTAGGGAAAACGGGCCTACGCTATCCGGGTTCCCTCGAAAGCAGCAACTTGCAAGGCTATATAATCTGTTCGATGTTGGAGCGTTTGCCTAAATAGGACATGACGTCGATACTTCCGAGTTCGCAGAGCATCCGCTTCTGGGGTGCTTTGAGCTAGGAGGGCTCCGGAACAGTAACAACCTTTGTCGCTGAAAAGATAAAATGATCACAGTTAATTAAAAATGTTAGATTATGGTACGATATCCGGGTCGTCTTTTTGTGTTTCCATCCCCTTATCCCTAACCGAATGTATTAACACAAGCACTGCATCTCGAGGGAGCACATCCATCATCATGGCCAATGCTCTTTCCTATACCATGGCATCTTTGCTTCACTAACAAGGGCCACTTGCCTACTTTCTTCAGATATCCTCTCACCTCGCTCCAGGTCTCGGGATCAAGCTCGTAGACCCAGTCGACACTGTTCTCTCCATAGCTCACAGGCTGCTTGACCTCGAGGCGGCCCAGCCCAACGGACCTCATGACGGCGCGACTCGACAGCCCTCGGCTTCCCGGAGCGCGGCTTCGAAAGCGCACCCCCCTCCCCTTGGGCGGCCTCGAAGCAACTGAACCCGCCGTACCCGACCAGCTCGCCCGTGTCCCGCACCGCGACCACCAGGAGGGCCCTCTTGCCGGACGCGGTCTCGGGGCCCCACCTCCTGATACGAGCGCGCATGACCTCAGGGGGGAGGCCCGGCGGGACGACACCGAACAGGTGGTTCACGGGCGTAGAGAGGATGCCGTAGAGCGCGCCCGCGTCGTTGGAGGCGGCGCTGCGGAGGACGAGCCGGGGGGGGGGGGGGGGGGGGGGGGGGGGGGTGGCGGATCTCATAGGCGGCTTGGGGGGAAAGGGTTATCATTGCCGAGGGCGAGAGCTCGCGTTGAAGCCGAATGAGATGCCGAGAGATTGGAGACGTCGCGTGCGTGCGACGATCATGGATGCGGTTGCCCAGTTTTAACGAGCAGACTGCTTGGGCTTGATGCTATGCAAAGTCTTTTGCCGACGGCGCATGCCAGGCTAGAGGCAGCGGCTCGGTGCCATCAGACCTTGTTATGGTCTGTTTACGACATGAGAGTAAGCGAGGTTAGGTACATTATCGGAGGCGCTGCTCGACCGAAATGGGACTTTGATCACTTGTATGGGATCCTCGACCCATTACCTTCCCTTCGTGCTGGCCAATCGGGTCGTCGGAGATGAGAGGCAACATGACCATCCCATTCCCTGTCGGAGTTGAGCCGTCCATGTGAGGCGGCGTCGCTGCCTCCTTTCTAACCCATGCTAATACGTAAGATTCAATACCTATGACAGCAAACCACTAAGTGTATATACGCCTATAACACCATGCCTCTAGGTTATACAGTATAGTATGGCGACTTGTGTATTGAAAGGCTCAAGATTGTGAATGGTTGAACTGTTAGAGAAACCACTCATCCAACAATCGGGTTGCTTCATCGATGATTGTTATAACAGCTGAGCATCGCAGCAGGGGCCGCTCCCAAAAGATGCGACAAGCAGTCACCTGACGACATAACGCCCGTCGAGTCCGAATGTTTCTCTGCCAAAAGAGCCCGACATCCTCGGACGCGACAAAGTTCATCCCGTCAAGTCTTTCCAAACCCTGACTGTTACTGCGTGCGTGCGTTAAACGACATTAGTCAGGCCCCAGGCTCGAGTTGCCATCTCGTTTTGGGCGGGTCCGTGTGCGCGACCGACGTGGGATGATCCATGGACGGCTTCTCGGCGACACCTGCAGACGGGAAGCATATTTTTTTTTTGGCCCGAGGACTTCATCATGGCGCATCCCGATTGGGAAAATGGGTGGTGGCGGGGGGGGGGGGGGGTGCCGCTGGTGCCGGGCGCCGCGATTTGCGCCGTCCCGGTTTGATGAGCATGATGCACGGTGATTTTCCTTTCGAGAAAGACATAAAAAGGAGGAAAAAAACAACGCTGGATCGACGGGACCCGACGTCGCCGTTTACAGAGATCCGACGAGAAACACAAAGAAACACAACGTCGTCGATGAAGGCACAGGACCCCCAAGCCTGCACACATACTCCTAGCGAACCCAAATGGATGCGTTTCGTAGGCCATGTGGTGAGCAGATGCGCAGTGAGAAGAAGCATCAAAGGGGGGAGGTTCACTGAATCGACTTATATCCCTTCTAAAACCAGGCCTCACGCAGTTCACCGTGCGCGCAAGTGCAGGGACGACAGGAACGACAGGAACGACAGGATATATGGGCCGGCATTGAGCACTGCATTTGAAGATGAGTCCGGCCCGGGGGGGTGTCGTCAACTCACGGAGTCGAGGCAAAAAGCATCTATGATTCTGCAAGCGCTCGGACCGTGACCATGGGAAGGCAAGAGGGGGAAAAAAGAAAGGGGGAGAGGGACAGAGAGAGAGAATAAAAAATAAAGATTCAAGTCTCTTTCAGATGAAGCAAAGAAAAAAGCAAAAGTGGGATCGCAAACAAAGGCCGTCGAAACTCTGGGAGGGCGAGGATTTGGGATGGGTCAAACGCTGGCCAGAATGCTTGTTTCACAGTCATGCGATGACGAAGGGCGTTTTGGTGCTAACTTGCAGCGGTGCTGGGCCCTGGGTCCCCCCCCCCCCCCCCCCCTTTGGGGAGCGAGCCCCTGGTGAGTTCTGCAGGCTGCAAACTTGTGCTGTTCGGAGACTTTGTATGTTACTTCGCATGCATCCCATCCCTTCCTCCATCCCATACCAACCCGTCTGACCGATGACATTGGCATCTCCACCACGACATGGAATCTCCCGCGTTCTTTAAGTCTATCCATTATCCTTAACCTCGTGCCTTGGTTCTCGACGCCTGTAGATTTCTCGCAGAAGCGTATCGGATGAGGGGCAACCGGGTCTCTTTTCGAACCTTCTGTCTGCCCTTCTAGGTATCCACTAGGCTTCGACGGAGTTCGTATAATGTAAGATGAGTGAGAGTGAGCATTGGGATGACGGCATAGAGGTCCGCTACGGCTGCAATATGCCTTCGCTCATTGGGGCGGGTTTATCTTGGTCAATGCCCCCAGGTTCGATGATGGGGATTGAGCTCCAGAACACGGCATGCATCGCGGCACTTCCCCGGCAGCGACGTCAAGAACAGCCACAACGGCCGTGGAGCAGCCTCGGCTTTATATACTACGTTTCCGTTGGTCTTTGAAGATTCTTGGCGCAGAGGCCGTTGGGCAGAAGAAAACCCGTTACGAAGTCGTCTCAGAACGTGGCCCCCCCCCCCCCCCCCCCCCCCCGTCTGGTTACTCTGGGCTGTCGGGAAGCGAAAAGGAGAGCGCCTTCGGAGGTTCGCCGCCTGCCGATGCATCTGGACGGTGGAGTTCGCTGCTGCGGCAAGACAAGGCAGGCTGAGAAAAGGGGAGGGGCGACCCAGGCTGTGTGTATGTGTGTGTGTGTGTGTGTGTGTGTGTGTGTGTCCACTTGCCCAACGGTTTATCTAACCTGGACGGATATTCGTACCGTACACTACCTGCGGAGACATTACTATGTAAGGTAGTTAAGCAGAGGGATGAATACGATAGACATACGGACGCGTACAAGTATTGTTCACCAAACGAACCCCTTGCCAGGCAAACCCCTTGCCAGGCAGGATCGATAAATAGGTACCATCCCATCCCGTTATGGCCCATCGCCAAAGGGCCTGAAACGTGGTTGTAGCCCCCGTCTTCGTCTGGACTCCCAGCGACATCCGCCCACCCTTTCGATACATGCCGGGGCAACGCGTAATACTTGGCGGGGGCTACTGATATGGGCGCGACAGCCCGACCACGCCCCCCCTTGTCGCCCGACCGGCCATGAGACCGATTACTACTGTCTGTACCTCCCAATGCACGATTATTACTCTACCTACCTACCTGTATTCGTACAAATGCGCAGTGCGGATACATCCAAACCCCAAACCGAGTCTTCTCCGTACCTAGCGGAGGGGAGCACAGCCAGAACCTCTACAGGCCAACCCCACATGCTCTGGCACCCGCCTACCCACCTGTGCATGCACTACCTAACCTACCTTACTACGTAGTGTAGGCACACAGGACACCTCCGTCTCCACCGATCACTCCACCCACGCGACGGCTTTTGTTCCAGATGATCGTCGGACCTGTGGAAGAGATCTGTGCTGGCCCAGAACGCTGCAGGAAACAGAGGCAAGAAGAGCCGCCCAACACCCCCTCCCATTCCGGCCCTCCCCCCCTCTTCAGGGAAAATAAAAAATAAACCCTGGCTTCACATCCTTGGACAAGACAGGCACACAAACGAGGCACGACAGCCAAGACTGCACGCATGGTTCAGGCACAGGCACTGCGTTCATGGGGCACCCTGGCCTCTACTAATGTTGGCCCTGATTGGTCCACTCGCCGCGCTCGTCGTCAACCACTGCCCAGCGCCTACACAATCGTGTGTGTGCTGAGATACGCACAACGTCCACCTTCACCCGCCCCGTCCATCCATACCATGCGCGTCCGGCACCCCTTGTCGAAACAAGCTCTACCCTGGAAGCGGTTCCCTCTTGTCATCGCCCCAGGGGGAAGAGAGAGAGAGAGAGGATGATGTGATGTGATGTGAGGGTCAGCTCAGAATAGGAAAGCAGCCGAGGGGAATTCAAAGTAAGCATGTATACCAACTTAATAGGCTCGATCTTTCTGGCAAAACCCGCAGGCCTCCCTGTGATCTTCCCGTTTGGATCGCTCGCTCATACTTTCCTTCCCGTTTGATTTCCTTACACCACTTTCTTCTCTTCTTCTCCCAATATCACACCCAGCCGGTCTGTTTCTTCCATCAAGAAAGAGTCTCTCTTCTCTTGTTCGTTTCTCCCCTTCTACCCAACGGTGCTGGACACATTCTAGACTGCCCTTTCGCCAGACTATACTAATCCAAATTCGACTCTTTGCCGTTTTTGGGTTTCAACTATCTTAGTTCTTCTTTTTTTTTCTTCTCCCTTCACTTTGCCTATAGCAATCATGTCTTCTCCCATGAGAGCCTTGGTCGCCTCCGCCATGTTGGCGATGGCCCACGCTCAAGGTGTCATTCTGAAAGCACAAGGCCCCAGCGGCCCAGCCAGTCCTGGCCTCCTAGGTAAGTCATTGTCATGAGATGAATGGACGGAACGTCCCATTTCCCAATACGAAAATCATGAAATCTAACAAGGCATTGCGTAGTCGACCCTACCAAGGCGGACGCGAACATCATCAACCAGCAGGAGATTGTCCAAAACGTCGTCAACGAGTGCGGCCGCACCATCCTCGCAGGCAACATCGACATTGGCGAGACGACCGAGGCCCAGCTCGGCAACAAGACCGTCACCCATGTCACCAAGGGATCCAATGTCGACATCACCATCGCACAAGTCAGCCAGGACGGCGCCGGCCCCTACACGTGCGACCTGGACCCGACCAGCAACGCCAACGGAGCCACTGGTCAGACCAATCTCACCGTCAAGGAGTCCAAGGCGCAGAACGGAAACATCAAGCTCACCGTCACGATGCCCAAGGACCTGGCTTGCGTAGGAGGTGAGATTTCCACCCGCTCCCCCCTCCGGACTCGATGTCCGTGACTGTTGTGTGTTCCGTATGAGATGACTAACACGGGATCCTCAGCCTCTACTGGAAATGTCTGCACTGTCCGCTGCTTCAACTCCAACGCAAAGGGCCCCTTTGGCGGCTGTGTCGCCGTCCAGCAGACCGACACCAAGCCCAAGAAGAACACCCCCGGCAACATTCCCACCGCCCAGACCCTTGATGGTGTTCTCAGCCAGATCCAGCAGAACATTGTCGACCTCCCTGCTGCCGTCAAGTCGAACCAGGATGCCGCTACCCAGGACGAGCAGGGCGTTACCGCCGTCAAGGAGATTCTCGGCAACGACGCTACCCTGAAGGCCGCCGGCCCCGCCGAGAAGGGCAACGCCAACAATGGTAACGCCAACGCCGGCAAGGGAGGCAACAGGGGAAACGGCGCTGGCAAGAACAACGGTGCCGGTAAGAACAACGGAAACGGCAACGGCGCCAATGCTCAGGCCGGCGGCAACGGACGTAACGGCAAGAACCAGCAGAACAACAACAACAACAACAACGACAACAACAACAACAACAACAAGCGGGAATTCAGGAACACTTTCAGCTCGCGCCGTGCCCGCAGAAACGTCGTCCCCGCCGTCTAAGCCGTCGTCGGGCCGCTTGTCCCCCTTCTCGACTGCGATTTCCGGAAAGGGGGAGGGGGCTTTCTCTATCAACATCAGCGGGGATTCTTCCTCCCGGGAACTCAGGTATTCCGAGCTGTTGAATGCCAGGAGCAACTTTTCTTTGGAAGAAAAAAAAAGATATATTGTAGTTGTTAGTTTAGCGAAAGTATTTATATATATTTGTGAGCCGCATAGGGAAGAGCAGCAGAGCAACGAAACTTTGAACGGAAGAAAACGAAGCGTGATGAACCCCCCCCCCCCCCCCCCCAAAAAAAAAACCGGCGTCTTTGGTCTCCAAACGTCCTTTCCTTCCCCCCCTCAGTCGCGTAGTCCACCGTGTGCTGTCGAACCTCTTTCTCGTCTCCACGTAAAGATTTTTAAATAGGAATATCGTCTCGCCGAGGCGAAAAGCCTACCCCCCCCCCCCCTTTCCGAAACATGGAGAGGCAAAGAGCCGGCGGTCGACATACCTTTTCTGGAAACCCCTGCGCTTTTGCCGTCTCCTTGGGGCGTATACACACATACACACACACACACACACACACACACACACACACACACACACACCGTATCACGGGCACTCCCCCCCCCTTTTCGCTAGGCACCTAGTATGTGAAGAATGGCGCCCCGCGATCATGCCTGGTGCCTTTGCCTTTGGGCCAGGTGTGCGGGCCGTCGTTCAGTAATCACTCATCGCGTGAAGAAGCAGGCGACGAGAGAGAGAGAGAGAGAGAGTGTGTGTGTGTGAGAGTGGGGGAGCGAAGTATTTTGCGTTCAATATGCTTGTTTTTGACCATTTCCCTATCATTGATGCGTCCATGGCCGACCCGGCCGACACGAGTTAGCCTCACTGGCATCCTGAACCCCAACCGGACAAGAGGCGCCGCCGAGGCTCTACCATATAACAACTGGTCTCCTTGTATAAGGAGGACCGGCGGGCGTGCATGGAACCAAAAAAAAAAAAAAAAAAACCAAAGCGGGAACCCACCCAGGGACGGCGGGGGACCGAACCACCCCGCTTCGACTCGACAAAAATCAAGACACAAAAGAAGCGCCATCCCCAATGCCGACTCACAGCTTCGATGTCCTCCCCCCGTCCTGCTCCCGGCTCCTCCCCACGAGCTCCCACGCGAACTCGGCCAGCGGACCCCTCGTCACGGCGAACCGCCTGGCCTGCTCGCTGCTCGCCTGGCCCTGCGCCGCCCGCGCCGCGATCCCCTGGCACACCGCCGCCAGCCGGAACAGGCTGAAGGCCATGCCCCAGTTGAGCTCAGGCGCCGGCCGCCATCCGGCCTCGGACGTGTACCAACCGACGACCTCGTCCGTCGTCGGGAGGCCCGGAGTCGTGCCGGGCTGGAACCCCTCATGCGCGTAGATGCCGCTGCCGGCGCGCTCGGCTGTGAAGTACGGGTGCAAAAAGTTGCAGAGGTCCGAGAGGGGGTGGCCCACCGTGGACATTTCCCAGCTTTGTGCGCGCGTTCCCGTCAGTAAGCTCTCTTTCACTCTCTTTCAACATCTTTGGCTCGCCCGCTAGTGAGCGGGAGAGGGGCATGGGAGGGTGAGGTAGGAAAAAAGAAAAAAAGAAAACGAAGAGGGGTACACATACTCCAGGATGCCAATGACCCTCGGCTCTGTCTTGTGAAAGACAATGTTGTCAATCTTGTAGTCCCCGTGGATCAGCGTGGCCCGGTCCCGCGGCTGTCGCCCACGGTCTCCGAAGAACCGCACCATCTCCCCAAAGTGCGGCAGGTCGCCCACCCGCTCCCCCGTCTCGCGGTCCACGGCCGCGGCTTGGCTCTCGCAGATGGTCGTCCACGTCTGGATCTGCCGGTCGTAGAAGCCGCTGCTCTTCCCGAAGCCCGCGAGTCCGACGTCCCCCGGCGCAACCCGGTGCAGCCGCGCCAGCGTCACCGTCGCGGCCTGCCACAGCGCCCTGCGCTCCTCGGGCGACGAGGCCTCGGGCATGGCCGGATCCTCGAAGATGCGCCCGTCCAGGAACTCCATGATGTAGAAGGGCGTGCCGACGACCGAGTCGTCCTCGCAGAGGCAGTAGGCCTTCGGGACCGGCACGTCGGTGGGGCCGAGGGCGTCGATGATGCGGTGCTCGCGCTCGACTTTGTGCGCGGCCTTGGAAAGGAGCTTGCCGGGGGGCTTCTTCCGCAGCACGAAGCGGGCGCTCGTCGCGTCGGTGAGCTGGTATGTTGGGTTCGACTGGCCGAAGCCGAACTGGGGGGCGTTGGTGTCGTGTTAGAACCGGCATTGTCGAGCCAATGGGGGCGTGTGCGCGGTAGGAGAGGGGGGCAATGGCGCTGGGTGCTCAAAAACGACGAGGGAGGTTACACACCTGCTTGATATCCAACGGCGTTTTGATCTGCGGCACATGCTTGTTGATGTACCGCTCCAGCGCCTCCTGGTCAATTGGGTGCCGCACGCGACCCGCCATGCTGACCAGCGATGTCTTCTCTCTCAATTTGCGTCGGCGATGCTCGCCGTCGTTGTCGCTGTTACCGCTTGATGATATCCCTATAGGGCCCCGTTATACCACTGAGATATCGAACGCGCTTACACTTGACGTCGGCTGGTGTGGTTGATGGAGCGGATGGTTGGTCAAGTACTCGCCGTCAAAGTCCCGGGCAGAGAGTGAATTTTGGGGGAAGGCTTGCCGGGCCAGTCAGTCAGTCCTTTCGCTCCTCTCATACGGGGGAGTGGTGTCCGGCCTCGGTTGATTCCCTAGTGAGGGTTAAGCGTGGACGCGGGGGCGAAAAAAAGGCCCTTTATGCAGGGAGATGAGATGGCTGGCGGACAGGATGTCCAGCAGAGATGCCGAGGTCCACCGGCCAAAGGCCATGTAGCTAGCTGCCCTGCGAATTGTCTTAGCGGATAAACCACCGAAGCGGGGAGCATAAGCTACCTACTCCAGGGGGTTCCCTCCAGGCTCCAGAACCCAGATGGACTGCGTCGAAAGTGCGGAGGAGGTGGAGGCGGGGCGCCTGACGGCGGCACCTGACCGAGCCAATGCATTTCGTCCATCGTTCCGGTCTAAGTAATCAGCGTTGCTGTCGTCCTAGCTTGATTTGCTATTCCAAAGGCTCGTTCGTCCCTTGATCGCTAGGGATAGACTCGGCGTTGGCAGGCCAAGGGCCGCGCCGCAAGGGGTGCAGAGTCCCGTTGCGTCCGTCTCGTTCCATTGGTGCCAGTCGAATGCCTGCCCGACGACGCCGCATCCGCGCCTCATTGAGAGCTCATTCATTTCAGGCATTAACTTCACAATTGGGCCTGCCGCCGAGGGTGAGAGACGGAAATAGCATGTGGTATATATAGATTGCTTAGAATACTAGTAAAAGAAAATGGTCATCAAATCCGTGTTTCTTCCCCCACCTAAGCACAAATCCGGCGACGGGCTGCTAGGAACGGTAGTCTACCCCCATACAACCAGGCGAAATAGACGTGGTGAGAAGGTAGTAGATAAAAATGTAAAAGCGTAAAATGTCATCTTCAATCATTCTCTTGTCCCGTAATATCAACTCTCAACACGCCGATTGCCGGCGGCTGTTCATTTTGAGGTTTTCTTTTCTCTTCGTTTCAACTCCCTGCTGAAGCAAGAAATATAGAATAAAAAAAAGCCGTTGGTAGCCAGACCATTTGCTCATTTCCACAATCTCCGTCACCAAGGAACACAAAACAAAGGCCCCATCCCAACAAAGAATTGTAACACGAAGTGAAGAAAATTTCATAAACAACAAGGAGAAGGGGGTAATCGAGTAAACACAAGAGGGGTATCCGTCGTTTCGAGTCGTCCATGCATTCTTCCCTCCCATTTCCCTTGCGGCCCACCCGTCTAGACGGATGCCATGCTGTTGCCAGTCGATAATTTGTATTAACCGTGAAAACGTAAGAGCAAAAGATGGAGGGGAAAAAAGAAAGAAAAAAAAAGAAAAAAAAAAGAACTCATTGCCGCCCAGTCGTAGTACGGCAAGGCTTGAGTCTGGCAGCCCGGGAGCAACGAGAGTCCTGTATGCCGGCCCGCATGTTGCGTATAAAGATGTCCGTTCAAAATGATCCGGCCCCTATAAACAAGTCTTCACAAGCCCCCTTTCATCGTGGTTCTCGTCTCCATTATATTCAAGTGTCGAAAGAGTAGAGCGGGTTGACAGTTGTTTCTGCACGCTGTCATGGCTTCATAAGCGCAATGAGAAGAACAAAGGGCGGCGGGTGAATCAAGCGTCATCCTCCTCATCTTCTTCCTCTTCGGGACTCTCGGAGGCCTTCTTGGCCTTCTTGCTGGCGCTCGAGTCGTCGGCCTCTGACTTCCTCTTCGTGCCGGCCTTGGCGTCAGGGCTATCGTCGTTGGAAGGCTCGCCAGAGCCACCGCCCTTCTCCCGCTCGATAGCGGCGACCTCTTCAGCAGTCAGGAAACGACCACCGGGCCCGCGAGGTCGGCGCATGGCATGGTTGTGTCTCGACTCGTGGAGGTACGGCTTACGGCCCTTAGAGGTAAGACGAAGCTGCTCCTCAAGCTTTTGGCGTGCAACGCGACGCTTCAGGATGCGATGGAACTGCTTGGCGTTGACATAGAGAGGCGACTCTTCAATACCGCCGGTGGGCATCTCAGGGGACTGCGGGTGAGGCATTGTCTGGGCTTGTGCCATCTGCGGTGGCGCGACGCCAGGCCGACCGCCAACATGGCCCATCATTCCCTGGGCATTGGGGACGCCCGGGCTGGTGACTTGACTGAGGCGCCTCTGGCCGGGCAGCTGCGAAACGTTATTCATCTGAGTAGGCGATCGAGGATCGCGGTTATCCTTCTTAGAGCCGCCCATTCGCGGGGACGTTTGGGACATGCTGGGATCGGATGCCATGTAAGGGTAATTGGATCCCGATGCAGCAGCAGTCGCCGCCATGGCGGCGGCTTGGATTTGAGGCATGGCATAGTGCATGCCCTGCTGAGGGACGTTGTACTGTGGCTGATACATGTTGTGTCCCTGTTGTTGCGAGGGTGATTGTTGTTGTGACAAGATAGGTGACGTCTGTACGCCGTGGGGAGAGGTGATGCTGTTGCCGGTGGTGGAGTTCGTGTATCCCGAGTGCGCGTTCTGTTGTTGCGGGTATTGTGCGTATTCCATCATACTGGGAACAAGCTTGTTTGGGAATCGGTCGAGCTGTGCAATGAAGGCAGTGTTTGTCTTCGTCGCGAGTAGGCTCAGGACCAATGAGAAGCCGAGCGACGGGTGTAGCTTGGCGACGGGTTTGGTGTGGTTGAGAAAAACGTGACCGCGAATGAAGGGTATCACGGGTACGGGTCGCGAGTGACGAATGAGTAGCGATGAAAGCTGGCTTTGCCCTGAGGGATGAGCTTTAAAATGACTGGGACGGCCCGTCTGTTTGGGTAGAGTTGGGCACAAGGATTGGGAGCCGGCGGTGTCCTAGGGCCCTTTGCCAGTGTATTGGGAGTGTAGTGGCTCAATCTATTGGCGATGCGTGGATGAGCTGGCAGTGGTGTGCGCAAGGCAAGTGGCCGACCACGGCATATGCGGGCTGATGTAGTCGCGGGGCGGGCGAGGTGGGTGGCTGAGCCTGGGGTGAGAATGGTAGCCACGTGAGGGCTGCGAGTGTGTGGGTTGTTATGGAGGGGAGGGTAGGCGTGTGCTACCGTACGAGGCGGAGGCGAGGCGGCGACGGTTGACTTATTCCTTGGTCCGGGGCTAGTCCTAAGGGATGGTCTACCAGCTGCACAGCGGGAAGCGGTACCTAGGGTAAGTCGGTGGTGGTTTTTGTTCTTTCTTTCAACGAAACAGGTCAGTGCCTTGATTCCCCAGAAAAAGACCGTTTGATTCTATTCCACTTTGCGTGGTGAGATCTGTCCAACCAAGCATGTTAGTTCTTCTGTATATAAGCCAGAGCTCGGGATGATGCGACAGAGCCAGGCAGAGTGGGGTTCGCGCCCCGCCCCTGGCGTCTCGGGCCACCACTTGATGCGCTGGCAGACCTCGCATGCATGACGGAATATGCAGAGACAGGCCCACCATGTCAACCAGCCGGCGACGCTCCCCCTTGTTGTGGTAATGGTGGCGGCGCAGAACCAGAGAAGCGTCCGAGCTGCTGTGACAGAGCCTGTGCTTTGCGCTTCCGGAGGGGACAGGGTGCCTGTACAGGCGCTGGCCTGTGTCGCGACCACAAGCCAGACTGGGCTCACTAAGCGCTGCAAGATCTACAGCCCACTGAGGCTGCACTTGGGATGTGAGGTGGTTGGTTATGGAGACCCCATTCAACGCCGCCTCGATGCCAGTCGCCGAAGGGCATGCTTCGAGAAGGCATCAAACAAAGGCTTGGTAGGCTGCCAATATGTTTCCATGGGGGAGAATGTATGCAATGGCAGCAAAGATTGTCACGTCAGAGGACGGGACAGTAGGTGCTGCAGAGTGACGCCGATGCCCGTAGTTGACAGAGACAAATTGACGTAGACATGGAGGGGGAAGGGGGGGAGGACCGAGGAATGGATGGTTACACTTTGAGGGAAGCGGGAGGCGTACAAGTGCTGTGAAAGTTGGGGATTATGTGACAAGAAAGAAAGTACAACACACGTACCACTGAAGCTGAAGATGTGTGCAATCGCCGATGAGAGCGAAATGCCTAATATGGGCCCTGCACAAGTCCGTAAGCATGTGTTAATCGTCCCGGTTTCAGACAACGGAGCGTGGGCTCGACGTGTGTTGTGAGAGGAAGTGGGAAAAAGAAACCAAGATTGGGTAACATGGAGAAATTCCCGGCGAGCTTTCTCGGGTGTCGTCAAAGTCCAAAGTGGATTTTGGTGGAATCGGATCGCAAGCGCCAAATCGACGGATTGAATAGCATCAAATTGCCAATAGCGTGCAAAGTAGATAGACGACAAGATGCGAAGATGGCGCCCGAGTCCAGGAACAAGGAAGCGCGCGTACAAGGCTGGGAAGGAGGGGCGCGAAGGAGCCGTGTCAAAAGGGCATGCGAACGAACCTGGTTGGCTAGACTTTTTTGGCTTGGAGAGTAGCTCTGTAGACCTTAGGGATTGGCTTGTGGTCTAAGTCGAGGAAGCTTTCTGATAGGCTTTGACTCGAGTGTCACGATATGAGCTTGGAATCGTCTCCGAGAAAGCTTTGACGCGTGTGCGCGCTGGGTGTTTGGCGGAGAGGCAAAGTGCGACGCGGTTGGACGAAGGGCCCTCGCTGTGGTCGCGCGCTGCGATGCGATGCGGAACGGTACGGTGTGCGCTGCGGTTAAACAGAGAAGGGAAAAGACGCTGTTTTCCGCAGGTCGAGTCTATCAGCTGACAAGAAGAAATGAGTGCTGCTGCTGCTGCTGCTGCTGCTGCTGCTCCTTTTGGCCAATAAACAGATGATGGGTAGGGAAGATGTCGAGGACAACGATGATAGGGTAAAGGGCTTGAGGTGTTTTCCAGCGTCGCGAATAGTCCGCGAATGTTGCTCTCTGGAAGCAGTAGGCAGCGAGTGGTGAATGATGAACGCGAGTGGTTGGGGGATACGTTAGAGAGGTGAGCGACGAACCTGAGTGGTCGCAAGAAAAAAAAACCGAGCTGATTTGCTGGGTTTTGTGGGAGGGCGGGTTTTTTCTGGCTTTTGGCTCGTTGGATTCGCTGGACCTTTTGCTTTCAACGAACCGGGGCTCTTTGGCACTTTGTACGCCTGTTTCGGAGAGACGGAGGGGGGAGGGCAGGGAAAAAAAATAGGTGCGTGGATCCTGAAGACAAAAGTGTGAGTGTGTGGCGTCGGTGCAAGATGGGTCGCTGTGCTAGGATCCGGGGGGTGAAGAAGCCTGAAGTACTAGGCAGCCAAGGGGGTGTCGCCTTAGGAAAGTCGGGAAGGAAGAGAGGGCAGGCAAAGGGGGAAAGGAAGGCAGGAGTAGGTAGGAGGGGAAGGAGGGGAGGGAGGGGTGGTCGGTTGGGGATTGCTGACATTGACGTCGCAGTGAGGAGGAAAGCAAGTACCTTGCTCCAAACGCACCTTCTTGTAAAGAAAAAAAAAATATACGCCCCTCTTTCTCACTCTCTCAAACACAAACACGCAAGTCTTCCTTCCTCAACAAGTAAACAGCAAGAGACAGTCCGTGAGCTCGCAAGGAAGCCAGCCGACAATGGCACAGAGGGGCCGGTTAGTGTAGTAGGGGTGTCGTCACCTCCTTTTCCTCGTCGTATTCTCTGCGCTGGTGATGTCTTATGTCGTTGGCTTCTCTATCCCACCGCAGATATTATTTCTCTGGCGGTGTGAGAGACGGATGGACCGAAAGCTGAGGTGGGCGTGAGGTGCTTTGAGTAATGCGTTGCGGCTTGCTTGTTTGCTCGTCGCGCGCTACTGTGTTCCCCCTCACTGTCACTACCGGAAGGTATCGATCGAATCGATTCCTTTTTTTTTTCTTTTTTTCTTCTTTTCTTTCTGGGCACGCGTTTCTTCGCAGATATCGCACGCACACACACTCACGTAAGTAGGTAAGTTGGGTGCACGATCGATATAGTGCTAGAAAAATGCGGAGAGTATAGGCCTAACTCGTGATTGGCGATTGATTTGATATGGTTGTAAAAATCCAATGGAATGGGAGCAGCCTAGGCCTGGAGTCTGTTTCGAAAGCTCCTTAAAGATGAATGTGATTGAATGATTCGACTCGCTTGTTCTCTCCCTCTCTGTCTCCTTCTGTGTGTGTGTGTCTGGTGTTGCTGCCTCACGCTGTCACGGTTGGGTGGGCCGGAGAGTACTGATTGGTTGTGGAGAGGGAGCAGGTGAAGACGAGGGAGAATCCTAAGCCATGATTTGAAGGGCGGGGCCAGTAGCCATTTAACATCTCTGACTGGCTGAATCAGCGGGTTCAAGTGGGTCCTGGGGCGTGGGCGGCCGTCTACTCTTCGCTTTTGATTTGCTGTCATGACGTGATTTCAACTTGGGCTTGCTCAAACCACCCCCCTCACGGTGGGTGGGGGGTGCAGATAATACAGCCTGGAAGGGCTCCCGGCAAGGCATCCATTCAGTCCCTTCCGTACCTACCTACCTATTCCCCTTCATTGACCTTTCTTGCCGGAAGGGGGAGAAAAAAAGAACGGACTCTGAGAGAGAGGCAGGTACATTACTCTTCCACTCTACTTGAAATTGCCTGGAAGTCTTGGGTGGTTTTTCTCGTCTCCGCTTCTTCTCCAGCGTGCAACCCCAATACTAATTATCTCTACATTTTATGTTTCTCTTCTTCCGAGTACAGTACTTTGCTCCGTTCCCATCGGTTGCCGCTAGTCGGGTCGCCTGTCAACCTCTCGGGCTTTCTGCCCTGGTCTCGACTTATCCGTATGGGGCAAAGTCTCCATCTGCCACGTTACTTCAGCATTTCCCTTTCTCAAAGCAGGGCTGCACGCACCAACAACCAAGTGGAAAGATGAGACGAGAAGGACTGCTGCTGCTCAATGCCTATCCTGACCACCCCGGCAGGAGGACTACTACACTACTATAATGAGCACATCGGTACCTCTGGTAGTCCAATCTGACCCCCTCCCACACGCGGGGAGCGGGAGGTCTGTTGTCAAAGCTGTCGAGTATCTACACTACAGGCGGTAGCGAGCCGACTGCGTTGCGTACCTTGCTTGGCCTGGGCTACCTCACCTCCCTTCTCAGTAATGGTTTCATAGCCTGGCTTGCTGAATGCGTGCAGGTGACGCCACAAGACAAGTCGGTCAGCGACGGCACAAGAGCGAAAACTTGATCCAACTCCCCGAGGAATGAGGCGGATCACCAGGTTAGTGAGTTGGCACCCAGCAATAGCTAAATTTAGCGATGCACGATTCACTCTTGCCGTGTGTGTCCCGCCTTCTGCTTTTGACGCCGCACTCGCCTTCATCGCCGCGACAGAAGTGGAACACGGACAGTGCGGAGAAGAGACCGGGAAGGGAAGAGGGGGAAAAAAAGAGAGAGAGAGAGACAGAAAAAAAAACCAAGAGGCGGTGACGGCTCCTCTTCCGTCGACTGTTCGTTTGCTAATTAGCCTCCTCCCTCGGCTGTTGGCGTTGGAACGGTGAGGGGCAGAGGCCGAGCTGACGAGAGTCAAAGGAGGTTGGGAACAAAACGTTCTGACACAGCGCCAAAGGCATCGACTGATTGCTCATTGTTCAGTGTGACATCAGGTCCAACATCTAGGAACTCAGCGACAGGCTTATCTTCTTTGCCAGCGCTTAATTATTACAGGACTGTTTCCTTCATTTCAACGAACAGGTGGAATCACAGCATCCAGCACCCTCGACATACCGCCGCTCCCTGTTTGGACCGATACGGACCGACGTTTTGCGTTCGTTCGCTGGGGGCCTCGCAAGCTCATAACAGTCATACTGTCGATCGGTCGGGCTGGACTGCTGGTGCGGCTGGGACCCCCCCCCTGTTCCCTGTAGGCTCATCAAGCTCGTCTCCCGTTTTCCTGTCCCAGCTCCGTCCGCGCCGCATCACACTTTTCTTCTTCCGCAAGCGAATGGATGAGAAGATCCACCATCAGCCACCCTGGCTCCACGTGACACACACCGCATAATTTTCTGATGAGGTTCATTATGATTCTGAGGCAGCATTTCCCTGGGCGAGCACTGAACGCCTCTCCGTCGGCAGTACGTACCGAGTATTGATAATGCGGTATTCCGCATCCGTACTCCCTCCCTCCTGGAGTGCTGTCTTCACAGGCTCGTACTGTACACTAGCCTCTTCTCACGCTTAGTGGCAGGATAGATAGCGGAATGGCACTTACCGTAGGGTAGTCTACGGGTAACGTTTCCCTTCTCCTCACTCAACTGAGCGCTCTTAATGCACCACCAAGAAGAACCCGCCACTAGCACATAGTGCATCGCGCACCCTTACTGCGCTAGGTCATAGAGAGCAATCTTGTTCAATTGTGTTGAGTTGGGTTCGCCTCCAACAAGTGCTGTCAGTACATGCTCTATTCCTAAGAGTGTCGGTGAGACGGCGAAGACGGAGAGTGAGCCGGCAAACGAGTGCATCAGTCTGTCTTCGTATTGCAGCCATTGCGAGGCACCCGCGCCCCGAAGGCTTAGGACACACGAACTCTGCATCCGGCCGCTCGGAGATAGCTACCTACTTACAGAACTCTGACTGCAGCAAGTGCATGCAGTCCGCGTATCAAAGGCTTGGGTGTCTCACGGGCTGACAGTCACAGTGGGGTTACCAAGTGCATCGGCTGTTACACGCACTCTGCAGCGGGGAGGGGGGGGGGGGAGAGAATTAGCTACAACGTTGGCGGCTTGTCTTCTGTTCGGGGTTTTGGCTGCCTCACGCTCGGAATGGTGAACCGCTGGATGCCAGGTAAACGAGCAGTCGAGACGTCTTGGGCTTGCAACGACGTGGTTGCCCAAGGGGAGCGCACTTTGTGTTATCCATGACCGACGACTCACAGGCGGACGACGCGACGCGAGATCGACTGGATGGCAAATCACCCAGTACGAATTATCTGAGTGGTTGGAAGCGCTTCATTTTTGCAGCTGCCTAATGGTCAGCTGCCTGGTTCCACGATTCAAATGGGTGGGAATGTGTCGCGCCTCTCCCGGGGTACACGGACAATGAGCCAGTCTGAGGGCCAGGACAGGGCGGGGAAGAGGCACTCTGCCACTCCCGCCGCCGCCCAGCATCTGCCATAACCGACGACTAGCAGCGCTTGAACCGCGCAACACGCGGGAGTTAGTAACCACTCGGACGTTGGCCACCGCCAGCTTCGAGAATGCCTGCCGAGCCTCCTTGTGGGTGCTTGCGGGCTGTTACAGTGGGCAGCACATCTTCTCACTCGACGCGTTGCCGTAACCTCACCCATATTTATCAATCTTCGGCAGTAAAAGAAAGGTGCCTCGGGCGCTTCAAGCCTGTTTTCGCTCAGCCGTGCGGCCACTGTGGTTCTAGACTCGACTCTGAACCATGAAAAGCTTTAGTTTGGCTCACTTATCATTGATCACCCAGGCGAGCGGGTTGTACCTCCAAAAGCTACCAGCCAGCTTTGGAGGTTCGTTATCCACCCCCCTGCGGTCATATATGGACATACATAAGTCTGCGTTAGATCCACCAGATGCAACAATAGTCCGCCAGCTACGCTACTACTGCCAAGCTTGTCGGGCGCTGGGTAATACGACGCGTTGCCGTCATCAGACCAAGCATATGCATCCTGCCACAGAACAGAGCCTCAAAGGGTTTACCCAGTGGTGTGTATCGGTTCAGTAGGAGATTCCATGTGGCAACATGTGACAGAATCCGAGCTGGTCACAGAGTTTCCGCACAGAATACTGCGTGTACCCAAATTGGAATTTATTCCATCTTCCTATTCGTATTCCTTCGGGCCGGGACCTTTTGACTTGTGTCTCGGTAGTCAGGCGGCATATCAACCTATTTAGAAGCATCGCAAGACGCGTCACCAATCAGCAACGCTCGTCGTAGTCATCGTCGCCGATTTCTCTCCCGATTCTGCAAACAGCTACCCCCCGGTCGTGAAGGGATCTTCCGCATCTCCTCGTAACGAATAAGGGCCATTTCTGTGACCTCTGCTTTCCTATTCGGCCGTCTGCCCCCCCCCCCCCCCCCCCCCCCCGCCGACCATCTGGAAGCTAGCACCACAACACGATCCCCTCCCCCCGCCGCTCCCGTCCGGTCGTGATGGATGGATGTCTCTTGTTCCTGGCGCTTAAACCCTGAACGATGGGGCCCGCACACGCAGGATTCGGAAGAGGAGCGAGCGAGAGGAGGGGCAGAAGCACCGGCGCGTCGGTTTTCGACATCCATGTCGCGCTCGTCGTTGTCGTCGTCCTGTCTCTTTGCCTGTAATCAGAACGCGCCGGAAAATGAGTGCTTTCGTGCGGGTGGAGCATATCGCTGTCAGTGCTCGGGATTATATCCTTGTCATCTTACGAGCGAATTAACGGGCGAGTGAGTGAATGACGGATCACAGGAGCGCCTGGTCGGCGTCGAAATAAATGCTTCGCCATGAGCGCCTACTGCAAGAATAGCGCTCACGAATGCAGCAATGACAGATGCCAACATCTAGGCCGTCATCTGAACACATGGTCAGCCGGACGGGACGGCTTCATGCCGCTAAAATGAGGGGGGCATTATCGCATTTAAGTTGCAGCGTGATACTTGACAAAACAATCAAACTGTTTAGACATACACGCCAACGATAGAACAGAACGCGCTGTTACATCTCTAGAGGCGAACGCCAAGCTCTCGACGCGGGTCGCAAAGACATACCTGTATGTATGAACAGGTACGTAGAGATATGCAACAAAAAAACGCATGCGAGGAACTGCTTGCAGCATGATGCTGTCAACTGGCACGGTACGCGCGGTAAGCCGTGTGTAGCAAAGACATTCGCACATCCTCAAAAATTAAGTGTTCCGAAACCGAGAATCGAACTCGGGGCTATGCCTAACCTCTCAAGAGATGAGAGGGCATCATGTTGGCCACTACACCATATCGGAGTGTATGGTTGGAGAGGAGCCATTGCAATTTGTCAAGGTTGTCGGGGGAGACCCCGGAAGGCAGTAGAGATGTTTGCGTGGAATCAAGTTTGGTGCCGGTCAGCCTTGAGCTTTTTTTTTTTTTCCTTTTCCCAAATATACACGCTCTCTCAGGTGTGAGGAGAGAATGTGTGATTTTTTCCCCCGTTGAAAAAAAAAAGAAGAAAAAAAAAGTGAACAGATGTCTGCATAGCACAGCCTGTTTTCCTAGCCGTGAGCTTCTTATATTGGTCTGTTGTCATTTGCCACGTGCGCACTGATTGGATGGGTTCTTTGCTGGAGCATTAGACAACGTATGGAACCGTTACCACTACACTGCTTGTAGTTCCTAGACATCGGTTCGCTCACATCTCTTCCTCTCTTCTGGCGGCACATGGCTACCTGCCTATTGAGCGTCGACCTAGTAGTGTCTAGGTGAAAAGAGGGCCGGAAGATGAATAATGAGACCTGAGCTATATTGATTTGTCGGCCGCTGTTCGGTACGTAACACGCCATGCCAGTTGGAATCCGGCGTGTTAGTCGGGAACAAGTCAAAGCTGATCAAGATGTGTGCCTCTAATCCCCGGTAGAGTTGTTCTCAGCCAGCAACAGTTATCTGGTCATATAACGATCCGGTTGAATTGTGTTGTCCTCCAACTTTTTTATTGGGGCGAACGTCCATCGTCATCCAGGTGTTTAGACTGGATGGAAACCTCAGTATCACCACCTCCCAGAAAATTCCGTGACCCAGTAACTCTTAAAACCTATGACAATAATCGACCCGTGGAACTTTACTTGTGATATAGAGAAGCCTTGATACTAAATGATTCCTAGCAACCTCCGCCTGGTACCCATATAGATTGGCTTTGCATTCAGAGCAGCTTTGCTACAATTGTTTAGGTTTACGTGTAACCCTCATTCCACCCATTCATGTTATGCTTAAGCGTCATGTATCCTGATAGAGTCTTTCACTTCGGGTAACGACCCGTTTCTCCTTCAGGGGAAACAGCGAAAATGAAATAACAAATTTGCTAGGCTCCAGCAGGTTTGTTTCTTGACGAGGTAAAATACAGAATCTCTAAACAAGACTGTTAGCATATAGCCTGACAACGGACTACACATTATCGGCCTAGGGTTGGGGGAAGTTCGGCAGACCCCTGGCTTCCGTACTCCATTCCCACCTACCATTGGCAGTATCAAGCTCTCTAGGTGATCACCACGAGCCTTTGATAAGAACAAATGGGGTCTCAATTTGAAGTAACATTAACATTGGCATGTTGATACCTATTCGAGCTGCCAAGTCTGCATACAGCGATGATATGATGAGTTACTCTCACGGAAAGGAGCCGACCCTCCTCAAAGATATACGTAGCAGAACGGGCCCGCAACAGTGCTCATAGCGTCTCGGATCTTGATGGGTTCTGCGTCAACGTAGCCATACTCCAAGAAATCATCCATGGTCGCGTTTGCACTGGGAGGCTGATTCAAAAACGTTTTGGTACCGGCAAGGGCAGTCTCGCCGTATTGTCTCTCCTGAGGCGAAAGCATCTGCCACATCCACCACACTCGGTCAATCATAGAATGGTGAAGGTAGAAAACCGGATCCCCTGGCGAAGTGAAGACGTCTATTGACGAGAGTCAGCTCATTTGGAACTGTCAGGTGAATTAGAGGAGTGCACCCTTACCTCTTCCGGGGTCTCCTCCCAGGGCGTAATGGCCACCACCGTGAATGCCTGGCAAAAGCTGGTCAGGAGTGACTCCATCATCATGGACTCTCATGGGCCAGGAAGGAACGTACCGATGCTGCCACTGCCTGGAACACCTTGCATCTGCATCTGAAAGTCATACACATTCTGGGGCTGGAGGATGTTGGACAGCACAGAGGTGACGTTGGCGTAGACGCGGTTGACCTCCGTCGTCAGATCACGCTTAAGACAGCGAGGGTTATAAGAAAGGGGTCCCTCGGGACTCGCCTCGACAACACCACCGGGCAGGTCAAGGGCAGCAGGGCCAAGGTTGACAACCAGATCCTTAAAGGGCCCCGATGTCACACACCCTCCGCCGGTGCCGACAGGAAGGTAAATCGGAGGTAGGCCCATTGAAGCTCCGAGTACAATCGGTTCACGCCCAGGGATAAATTCGCCGTTGCCAGAGATGGACGTTTCGCTCCCGTCAAAGATGGGCGATTTTTCCATACCGGTGATCGCTGTCTTGGACCAATCCCAGTACTGCGGTCACAAGAACATCAGTCAAGGCCGGCATAAGATGGGTCATCGGTAAAGTCTCACCGGTTGGGTGCCCTGATAGCCGCACTCGTTGCGGAGAGCTTCTTCGTACAACCACGTGAAGTACCGATGCCAAGACAGGAAGTTGCCCTACACCGGCATGTAAGAAAGATCACGTGTATCGAAGAAGTGCCATCTTAACTCACAGTGTAATGGATCGTCGTGGTTTGATTGATGTGGTTTGCCACAAAGTCGTCAAACCTCGTCTTCGCACCTGCTGCTTCCGATGAAGGGGTGCGAGGCGGCTTAGATTGCAGACATTTGGCCGCTTGGATGTACTCCAACTTGTTCTGTCTGCTCAGCGAGCCCCTAGAAACCAAAGCCATTAACTGTTATGCGTGCTCATTGCGCACGCGCTTCACCCTCATGTTGATCTCGGGTCGGGGTTGTGAGAGCAGGCCACACTAACCATTCCCTGCGGATTCGAACATTGTTCCATGTGCAAGTACTCCCACTCTTCTGAACCTCACCAGTTTCGACTTGCGACTTAGTTTTGTCAAAGGCAGCCTGCGCGAGACTAGCCAGCTGGTGAAGGTCTTTGGCAGTTTGTTGGTCTAGAGTGGGGTCAGTTGAGCGGGAGATGGATCTGGCTTGCGCGAAAGAGGCAGCGCTAATGCTGAGAAGGGCGAATGTTGAAGGTCGCATATTCAAAGACGGCTGCACGCCACATATACAGGAACACTTGTCACTAGATTCGACAAAAGACAGAAGCTCAAAGTTGCGGGAGCAAGTACAAGACGACTGACAAAGAAGCGAGGCCTCAAAGTGCCGGCGGCCTCGGCTAAGATATATGTGTTGCCCAAGGGCTTTTTGTCGTCAATATAGCTGCTTCTCGTCAATATAGCTGCTCCTCCTCGAGCTAGCTGTTCTTCGCCAAGCTAACGCGCTCAGAGGAGGCCATTTTGAGCCTGTATGTGAGTGACCGCCATGCTACTGGTTGGAAAAAAAGGTCGTGGTGAAGTTCTTCCAAGTCTAGCCACAGCAGCCCATGAATTTGAGTAAGCACCAATGCAGGTATGTAGTATCGCCAATGAACCTAATTGCTAGTCCCTCAGCCTAAGACCAGGGTCCTAGGAAGGATTCTGGCCTTTGAGTCTTGGCTTACCCTTCCTCTGGGAATTGCACCCGTTTCTGGACATTCATCCGAGATGGAGCCCTTTCGAAATTGCCACGATAACTGGCACGCGGGAAATAGGGTCATAACTGCGGTTATTCTATTCGAGTCTCTCTCCATCTATCCCGTCGCTGGTGACTGTATATATAATATAGCCCATCGCAGAGGCTGACTCGCAGACCCGGCGGAGCCAGTGGTCCGGTCCGGATATATCTGGCTAGAACCACGTGTGACAGAAATCTTCGCCTTCGAGGCAAAGACAGAATCATCAGTATTAAAACAACAGCGTGCTCTATAGTTACTAAGGAAATCTTTGTCACATTTTACAAATTCTCCGGACAGGGCTGAGGCCGTCTTTGCCAGTCGCACCACTCAAGGAGCCCAGTCTGCTAGCGGATGATTCTCAATCTTATGTGCTGCATGCTTCTACATACATGACATATTTAAGGGCGGCTACCCAGGAACACGGTAACGGGGAAAATGGCTCGGGGGCCATGGTGCAGGCAAGAGATGGGCTTGGGAAGCACGGAAAAATTCATAAATACTATGAATTGCGATTTAGGCACTGAAGGGTATTTGGACTTAATATCACTGCTTGCTGAACTTTTTTCATGCAAATTTCTGCCCCTATCAAAGAATCCCTCTCACCTATGGGATTTTCATAATAAGGACTCGGCCACATAGCTCTCTTCTGGATTATTTGCCTCAATTTCTATTTACATATGATCAAGAGTAATCAAAATAATCCGTGGCCAGAGCCTCCTGGCTTGACTTGGTTAATCCTTGTCGGACCTATTTGGTATGATTGACCCTGGAAGAAGACGTAGCTTGAATGATCCGCCTCTATCCAGCCTGCCGTGGTCTATACAAGCCTTGAGACTGTTTTCAGCTATTCCTCTTGATCTTGTCTTATAGCTTACTATTCGAAGCTGGAATAGGCACCCCTAAAGCCTCATAAATCTCTGCAACGTAAGACCTCACAGCATCATTTCCTGCAGACCCAGCGTCCATCTTGTTCATCGCGTACGCGATAGTGATATGGCGGTCAACATCATTGATGACCATTGAACCACCCCAACCCCCCCAGAAGCAGAGCCTGCCCTCGGGGATCCAATAGTCAATGATTGTATCGCCGTTTCCTCTGATACCGAGACCAGTTCCAAACCGGATAGGAGCGCCTAAGCAAAGGTCGGGACTGTACGACTGCTCTGTGAAGATGAGATCGATTGTGTCTTTCGAGAGCAGCCTTTGGCTTTCGTCGCCAACCGTGAGGGCTTTTGACCAGATTTTGGCTATTGCTTGACTGTTCGAATGACCGTTTGCGGCGCCAATTTCTGCTCTTCTCCAAGACTCCGTATTTGCAAAACTAGCATCCGGCCTAGGACACAGCATTTTAGCCGGCAGAGAGTCGGGGTCCATGTTAGACGGCATTACGAAGTCGGCCGGAGGAAGGGGAGGGGGCACCAGTTCGGCGACGCGGGGCCAGTCTTCCTCCTTGGCGCCGATCTGAAAGTCGGCATCGAGGGGACCGGCAATTTTTTGGGCCACAAACTCACGAAGAGTCAGTCCTGTCTTCCGGCGCACAAGCTCCCCGATCGGGTAGCCGTAGGTCCAGGCGTGATAACCCGAAGCTGTGCCCGGTTCCCAACGTGGCGCCTGCTTCTCAAGCCGTGACACAGCCGCATCGTAGTCGCACAACTCTTCCATCGTGATTGGATCCTCGAAGACTGCAAGGCCCGAAGTATGCGACAGCAGGTGACGGACTTGGACGTTCTCTTTCCCGTTCACGGCGAACTCTGGCCAGTGTTTCGATACTTTGTCGTACGGGGAGAGTTCCCCGTCGTTGATGAGAAGAAGAACGGCAAGGGCAGAAATGGTCTTGGTCGTTGAAAAGACGTTGACGATTGTGTCTTCGTTCCAGGGGCGGGTGCGCTTGGCGTCTGCATACCCTCCCCACATGTTGATGACCTCTTCACCATCGATGTTAACGGTAAGGGAAGCCCCGAGTTCTTGTCCAGATTCGAGAAGCTGTTTGAACTTCTCACCAACTCGTTGAAACTTGGGATCGCAATTTCCGTGTGCTTGGGCCATTTTGCGTGTTTAACGTAGTAGCTACAGAAGGATCAAGAGTTGCTAGAAGGGAGATGCGGGCAAGACGGGCAGAGAGGAATATGAGGGGTCTGTTCCAGTGGGTTTTCTTGCTACGTATGGAGTCCTGAGCCCCTTTCTTTGCAGTGTAAAATACGGAGTATCCGCTCATCGGACTTTGGGCAGAGCGATTGCCCGTTGTGGCGTTCCATGGCTGCCGCCCGCGGAAGGAAAAAAAAAAAAAAAGAGTGGGGGGGGGGGGGGTCCTATGTGTAGGCAGTGTTGCGAGTAATGAGTGAAGCGCCACGTAAAAGAGCACATGACGAAGCTGATGATTTGTGCTGGGGTATATAGGCGAAGCTATCGTGACATATGTTTTGTCTGTATACATCGATAAGTACAGGAAATATCTACACGATAACTCTGGGTGATAAAAAAGGAATGCCGTTGAATAATAATATCTCGGGCCTCACTAAAACCCCACTAACGCATTTTGGGAACCAAGCAAAAACAATTCGCCATGCAAGGGGGAGGCAAAGCCAATACGTTACGCAAAGTCTTTTTAAACGACAGCAGCATTTGATGCTCACTGTATAGTAATCACCTTTTTGACCTAATTATCTTGGATTGAAAATATCGCTTATACCTCACCACTAGAATCGAAGTATAACTAATGCTTAAAGTATTGCTGCACCACCAGAGTTTGCTCCTAGGCCTTATCATGGCATGTATGTAAACATACTGCACCCTTCGTAGACCTCTTCTGGCCAGCATTCGTAAGAAAAGCGAGGAGACTTTGGACCTGCACACGAGCCTGTAAGCCCGGTCCATCTATGAGCTTAGAAGAAAACAGGACGCGTACCAAAGCCGACGCCGAGTTGTTTAACCTTGGATTCGCCGACCTTACCGGCCGACTGTACCGCCCGACCTTCCGGTGTGAAGGGCGAACACCGTGTGAATGAAACACCTAACGCATTAGCGCGGGAATCTGAGACGGGATGATTTTAGGCGCTAGGTAGGTGGGAAGGGTGCTGAGCGAATGTTGGTGGTAGAATGGGCCCCACCCTCTGGGCCCGCATACCCTCCAACCCCACCCCAATGCGTGTGTCGGGGACTGTATGCGTACAGTGCAGAAGATGAAGTAAAGCACAAATCGGTTGGAACCGAGGTTTGCCAAACATTTCGGAGCACTCTCGACTTGAAAGTTGACTCGACAGACCAAAAGCGCTGTATACTAAGAAAGAAGAAAGTTTGAGGACTAGGGCACATGTGACACCCATGTAGTAAATAGAGCAGCGGAAAGTTCGGAAGCTCCATTATCGGGTGGTATTAAAGTACGGTTCACAATGGAGTTTCAAGTATCACCGAGTCGAAATTTCCAGATCGCCTGTTTCAGCAAACAGATATTTGCAACTAAAGAGCTGCTAGGCGCACGAGCGCACTGCCAAACCCCGCTGAGCAATGGCTCCCGAGGTTCCATTGCCCCCCCCGTCTCACCAAGTGCATGCTGTTCGGATATAAGCAAAAAGAGAGGACCCCGTCATCATTCGAGTGGTCTGAGTGGTGGCTTTTTATCCTCGCATTTGCCCCTTTTACTACTACGTGGTCCTCTGTTTCTTCGTTTTTCCTGTAAACAACGTCGCAGAGTCAGTCGAATGGCGAACTTTGGTCGCTAGTCGCCTGGTGCCCTTTTCTGCTTGTCCTGTTCCTATCCCCTCATTTTGTATTTGTATTCGGTTCGATTGTACATCGCCAGTGAACCATTTTCTTTTTTTTCTTTTTTTTTTTCTTTTTTTCTTTTTTTTGCTTTCATTCTCTCGCGCTGCAACCATGAGCTCTGGTCTAGTCCCGTGGGACGGGATGCGCGAGGAGCAGGACCCCATGCTCGGGGCCCGATCGTCTTCAGAAACCGACGTGGAGAACCACCTGCTATCTGACGCAGCTGGATTCAGTGAGAAGGATAACTACAAACGCCATGCAGGCCACAAGAAAACCTTTAGGTGGATCATGGTTCTCACTTGCATTTCTATTCTAACACTCATTCCTTTCATTTTTGCTCAATTCTTCAACGTGCAATCCAAGGCGCAGCCATCGGAGCCTTCTCACGATGAGGCCAGCGAACAGCAACAAGAAAGTCCGCCGCCGCCGCCGCCGCCGACCCCGCCGCCGCCTGAGCCAGTCCCGGAACTGACGACGACAATTCCGCCTACAACCACATCGTCCCTGGTCCCCACGCAGACACCGCTAGTGAACTTGACGCCGGAACAGGAATTCAACTTAAAGACAGGGTTCACTATTTCAAATGTCACTTCGCTGCGGGAGTATGTGTTCAACATCACCCGAGCACAGCACTCGCCTGATGGGTTCGAGAAATCCATGATCAAAGTGAACGGTCAATCCCCTGGGCCGCTCATCGAAGCAAATACAGGTGACACGATCCGCGTCACAGTTCACAACCACATGTTGGAGGAGAGCACAACGATTCACTGGCACGGCATCGATCAGAGGAATTCCGTGTGGATGGACGGTGTCCACGGAGTTACTCAATGCGCCATCCCTCCCGGGGAAAGTTTTACTTACGAGTTCAATGTCACCGACCAACGAGGAACGTTTTGGTGGCACGCTCACGTTTCGGTCCAAGTCACGGATGGTCTCTTTGGACCTTTGGTGGGACAACCCTTTATCTCCTGGCCATTCCTACACTGCTGATCGTCGTCACTAACCTTTCGTCTAGATCATCCATGATCCCGATGAACAGATACCACCTGTAGATGACGACAAGATTCTCATGGTTGGAGACCTATTCCACGAATTTGGAGACACTGTAGGCAACCTTTCTCAATGCAAGTGACCACTATGTTACATGTCTGACAAACCAACCAGCTCCTTACTCAGTACCTGAGCGCCAATCCACCATGGGCTCCTAATAAACCGGGCAGGGAACCTCCTCCGGACAACGTCATCATCAATGGCATGAACACTTTCAACTGTTCTAGTCTGGCATCCAAGAACGCAGGCAACGGAAAGCCTAGCCAAGACCACACTGGTCACAACATGGAAAACATGCAAGGCCATGACTTGGGAGCTCACAACTCGGCGAGAGATTCCAAGTGCACTGGGGGTTCCCTCTTCAACACGCGTATTAAGAGCGGATCCAAGGCTCGATTGCGTCTCATCAACCACGGCACGTCGACCCCGATAGTTGTGACTGTCGACAACCATACTCTTGAGATTGTCGAGATCGACGGCGTCGAAGTGGCCCCGATCGCGACCACACGCGTTTACATGAACCCTGGCCAGCGCTACTCTGTCACCGTCGACGCTAACCAGACCGCTGGAAACTACCTCATCCGCGCAGACGCAGCCGTCCGATGCTTTCACATGTCCCACAAGAGCAACGAACCCATGTCGGGCATGCATGGCAAGCCCTTCGGTGCTACCGCGATCCTATCATACGATGAGACGGATGTCAGCGCTGCGCCCATTGGCAAAGCTTGGGACCTGGAAAGCAAGTCGCACTCGCAGATCGGCAGGGAGCCGTGGGGAAAGAGATGCGAGGATCTGCCGTTCAACCTTCCAAAGCCGATGAGAAACAGACCTGCGTATGACGTTGGGGAGAGAAACTATCACTACTTTACGTTTAGACAAGACCGTGTAGGGGACGTCGTTCGTACTCATGTGAACCAGGTGAGCCCATCCGCTCGCAAAACTTACATGATGGCGCGGAAACCCACTAATAGCCACAGACTTTATACGCCCCGCTCAAGGACGACGCATCTCTTTGGAAAGTCTTGCAGCAGGATATCACGCCGGAGAACCTAAACTCGCCGGAGCCCAAGCTGGATTTTGGACAGGACCAGTTTGTTCTGGTTTCTCAGGACAGCAAGGCTGCGCAAATCGTGGTGAATTCTGACGCTATGATGGTTCACCCTTGGCACTTGCAGTAAGTCGATGCGTATCCGATTCCGAGAAGTAACAAAGCTAACTAGTCTCCAGTGGTACGCACTCGGCACACCCTCCTACCCTCTCATGATGTTGGCAGCAACTAACCGACTTTAGGTCAAAACTTCCAGGTCATCGGATGGGGCCACGGCTTGTTTGGGGCCGCCAAGACGACCTGGAACTTTGACAACCCAATGCGTCGCGACACGATAACAATACCTGGCTTTTCGCACATCGTCATTCGCATTCTTGCAGATAACCCTGGAGTCTGGGCTTTCCACTGCCATTATCTCTGGCACGCCGAAGGTTCGTTCACGGCTCGCATGCTATCTTTGTTGCACAATGGCTGACCTCCTTCCTTCCAGCCGGCATGTTTGTCTCGATTGCCCAGCGTATGGGCGAGCTCTCGAATCTGCTCGGCACACTGGATGCCAATCGTGATGTTGGAGCCATCAAGAAGAAGTTTTGCCCCGTGCAGAACGCACAAGCCGCCCCCGCTCTGTCACCTTGACTGCTGAGTGCAGAGTCGGTCGGATTTGTATGATGAGCGCGAGATAAAAGCATAGCGGTGTTTTTTTTTTTCTGATAATCAGCATAATTAAGAGCCATATTACTATTTTTTGCATGACCGGGTGGCTCTCGATATTTTCCAAGCACATCAACCCTGCAGGGAACCTTTTGTTTCTCGTGATGACTTTACGCACTGGGTTAAACTCCTTTTCTCGGCTGCTCGTATTTGGAGCTGAGACGGGAGTCATTATACATGAAATGACTCCTTGGCTCTTGGATGCTATCGCTGGATTGGGGAAGGACGACGCTTAGAACGTCGCGTGGATACTCGGGTCTTACTCTGCCCACACTTCAAATTGGTGACGGCATATTTCTCGTACATTGTTCCAAGGCACCTTTGACGTTCTGGAAATACGCGTACACGTAGTATTGGCTGTTAATTGGCCAAGCTCATGTCCATGGCACAATGAACAAGGAGGCCTTTTGAAAATAAAAGGGGATATAATATGGGATGGAAAACAACTCGGTCCTAATTCACACACATGTAGTGGACATTGGTATAGGTATGCCATGCTACTTTAGCTATTAGAGACGTATTTCTGACCGGCAGCTACTAGTAACTATCAAGCATGTGAACCAGCTCATAAAATTTACTGTGTAAGGTTGCATCCGAGGCCGGAGTTGCACTGCTGGAGGCACCCCTGGAAGACGTCGTTGGAGCCTGGGCTGAAAAAGCATTCATTACGGCATAGTTGGCACTACGCAAAAGTGTCAGCCAGCATGCCCGTTTCAAGCCAGGTTCTATAACTCGCTCACCTCTGTGCTAATACCTGCAGGCTGTGACTGACGCGGTGCAAGCTCCTTGACAGGAGTAGCAAGGGCGATGCCTGCAAAGAGGGCGACGATGATAGTAGAGAACTGCATGGTGAAAGGTTGTAGTTGTGGCGGTGGTATTGGGTATATATGTATGTAGTTAAGGACTAAGTCTCTGACTAGTCTGGAAATGACAAAGAACGAGGCGCTAATAACTTGTTAAAAATATATGTGTGTGTGTGTGTATATGCGTGATGAGTTGTAGATCCAGACTAATGAGACGAGAGAAGTTGCATGTCCTTTAATACTTTTTTCGATTGGATGAACATTCCTTAATTCAGCATTGACTAACGTCGCATTGTAAAGTGCTGGAACTTGACTCGACATACTGTAGTTGACACAAACCTGACACAGCGCCCTATACCCTAGTCGATTCTATAAAACTACACCTAAGGACAACTGCAACTCCGGGCATGTCGCTATCTCCGCGCGAGTAGATGCCTTTCTGCTCAGAAAAAGGTATATGCCTATTTGTTGATACAGTTGCAAGCCGAAGCCCAAAAATGACCTTGGTTAGGTATGTTTTTGCTCGCATCCATGCTATGTTCATACTAACGGATATGAGCGGATGCCTCTTAGTGACCAATGAAGGAATTTTTGACTTTCCCTTAAGGTCGTAGTAAGGAATGCTACGTGCTCTGCCGTTAAAAAAAGGTTTAATTGGTAATGTATGGGTGCGAGTCAAGAGAGGGAGGAATGCCCTCGAGCTCTTCGTATAACTTATTACCCTGTCATTGCGAGCCTCAGGGTGGGATCCGCGCGGCAACTTCTGCCAGCCCGGGAGTCACACAGGCAGCTAGCTAGTCGACACCTCCCAGCAACCGCTTCTTGATATACACTAGTCAATCTAACCTTTTTTTCAATTATTATGATCTCTGCACCACTGCTGTACTATTGACCCTGTACCTATTCTTGTCTAGGTAGTCTGACGCGGCTGCCAGCAGCGCTGTGTCATCCCCGGTCAAGTTGATCAGCCGTCCCCATAGGCCCATCCGTAGCCTGGATGAGCCCGGCCAAGTCCCCCTATTATAATGCGTATCAGACCGACACTGCCAAGGCTCAAGCACTCTGTCAACCCGAGTCGGCGACCCCAGTCCATACAAAGTCAACGTCTCATTTAACGTCCCCGGCTTAGATAAAGTTTCCGCCGAACCTACGTCGCTCCCCGGGAAAGCCCGGTGAGGAACGCAGCTATAATTACATGGCCACTGTCAGATTGTAAAATACTGGGACCTCTGCTGGCGCCTTATATTATAAGCATCCTTGGCACTTGGACAGTTACCCCTGACCATTAGCTGACCACCGTGCTGGAACGACGTTTTGGTGGAAGAGTTGAGTGATCTGACACGACTCATGTACCCAGTCGGCAGCGCCGTGTCTTTCGTTACCTACCGAGCTTTCTTCTTCCCATTTGGAGCGTTGAGGCGCAAAGTCGAATAAATGGTTACATCGTTGGCGGGTGCGTAGGTGACATTGTAGATGGTGTTTTTTCTACGAGCTATTAAATCCAGAAAAAATCTCCACTTCCAGTGGCCTGAGCTCCTGTGCATGGCATAAAATCCCTCTTCTACTCACGTTGCTTTCAGTTCCTGAATCCTTCATCATCCCAACATCCATTGGCGATCCTACGGGTATCATGCTGCCTAAGATGAAGATGTTCAGCCTGCTGCCTGTAGGGCTGTGTGCGGCAGTTTTATCAGCGCTAGCCTGCTTTTGGCGTGGCTTATAGAGGCAGCGGGCTTTGAGGGATTCAGCGCAGTAAGGGGGATGGATGTGAGATGCTGAGACGATGATGGTTGGTAGAAAGAACGAACCATCAAGAGACAAGACGCTAACTCGGCATGGCGTGTGGCCCTGCATAAGCTGACTGAGATGAGAGGCGCCACCAATTACAAGTTACGCCTCAACAACTTGATTGATATCGTGACCAAGCCTATGAAGAAGCTCAAGCAGATAATCGCGGCCAAGAAAGCGCCTTTCATTGAACGGCCCCCATCAGGATGTCTGATTTTCTGCCCTCATGTCCATCGAGAATTGACAAACTCGTATCTCTCCGTCCGCTTTTATAACCGCTTTTATAAGTCTTCCGGACTGGAGTCTCGCCAAGACTGTTTCCTAAGTGATTGGACGTGTGCTCAGGACTCTCACTGACTCTTTCAGGTCATCCTTGCAGTCCGTGCCGTCAACCCGATGACATCCCGTTCAGATAAGGATCGCCCCTGTCGCAGATGGGTTTGGGCGATCTAATCCACTCGGCGAACGTCTGTCTCGTCCCATGTTGTTTAAATGCCCTCTTGCTGCCCTTTTCCTGCCCATCCTTCAGTCATTGCCTTTGCACCTGCTCGCATACGCTAGGCCTCTCAAGATGAGCTACACGTTTCGGTTGTTGATGCTCTTGCATCTTGTGGGCTTCAGCTTTGCCCTGCCCTCAAGCATCGAGGTCGATCTTATCTTCCCGCGAAACGACACCGTGTATAAGCCCGTGTGGCCATTTCCCATTGTCTTCGCTGTTCGCAATGCCTCGCAGCTTTGGCAATCTGACGACGAGTTTTTCGAGTTCTGGGTCAAGTGGGAACTGACGGGTCTCACCGATATCAACAGTTCGCAGACCCCGCTACTATTCTCATCCGGCGTGTGGCAGACGGACAAGAACGCCACCACCAACGACACCATCACCATCATTGAGCCTTCCCGTAGAAACTTGGTCAACGCTCCAGAAAAGTATTTCCAGCTGAAGTACACGACGACGATGTTTGGTACTTGCCCCCTCAACAAGACGGGCTATGGCGAGGATTCAAAACCGCAAAGCGTATCATTCGATGGCCAAGTGGTGTTCACGACCGACCCCGACGCCGGACAGGTCCCCTCCATCGCCGACACTGACGAATGCCCGACTTTCGTCGGAAGCTTTGAAGTCACCGATGCTCGACACGACTGGGGATCCCTCTGCCCTGTGATGTCTCCGGACTCGCCCCCTCCGCAAGCGTGCGGTCTGAAGATGGACGGGGCTCTGGCGAACGAAGTTAGCCAGGCCATGCTCGCTCGCGCCGACTGCCCGGGAGGGACCTGGCCTGACCCCGAAGGAAACCTTACGGCGAAATCTTGCAATGCAGCAAACAGCAGCTCGGGTGCCAAGGTACTCGGCGTTGCTGACACGACGGTCTCGGCACTCGTGTTGATCTTGGCTGTGTCTTGGGCGTTGCACTGAAAGGCGCCGCCGGATCCACACACAAGAGCGTCCAAGAATTGGTAACGCTCAGCCATGCCTGATTGAAAGCACTAGTCTCTTGGCTGGTCAACGGCGTTTTCCCTATGTGAGCATTAGGGGCTGGGGAGATTTTTGGCAATATTTATGATTTAGGGAAGCATTGGGCTGGGAGATATCCAATCACATAGAGCTGGAGTTTGGAGTTCGGGAGAGAAACAGACTGGTTGGATAATTAGAGTACCTTGGGGTTGCAATGCATAACTTATAGTAGACATGGGACGCATCGTATGCGTTCGCAATCAACACCGACTTTAAGGCCATGAATTTGCTTGCGAACATAACTTTGTATACACGTCAGATGTTGTCTCTACCGAATCACCATCGATTGTCTGATATTTTGGATGCCTCGGGGTATCGGCAAAAGGATTTCGCAAGATGCTTTATTACGAGTAGCTCTAAGTAAGAAGTTGACGCCTATGATGAGGCAAAAGGAGTACCCGCCCACCATAGGTCATAAAAAGGGCAAAGCACCATTATCAATAAAGGCGCAGATAACACATAGTCAGTATCCTGAAACCTAGCCCCTTCAACCCATTGGATTCAGAAGGCTTCATTTCTTGTTGCCATTCCCTTTCCTTGATGTCCCTTTCGCGCCTCCGAGTCGCTGCATGTATACCTTCTGTGAGACTGTCGCGCCTCTTCTGAAAAGTCATTGGAAGTAGTATTACCAAGTCGGAATAAACCATCGTTAATTTGACTCAATTTCGGAATGTGTTAACATGGCGCACAGATGGTATCAATGTGAGATTGTCCGAGTCAGTCGACTTTGCTTATTAGCATCGCTCAATGGTAAGGAAGCCACAGGAAAAAGCAATGGGAGGGCTCATCTTATTATCACTTTTCTAGCCATGCGTAGTTTCTTTTATCTCTCAGGAAGTCTTCAGGGTTGCCTAATGTTATTTAAGTTAGTTACAGGTAGATTAACAGCTACTATTTAGTCTGTTAATAGTCTCTAACTGTTTTAGGAATAACATACTTATATATAGCTAGAAATACTATAATCTATTACCTAAACTCTAACTAACCTAAACCCTAACCTAAATCCTAACTAAAATCCTAACTACCTTATTACCTTAACTATTCTTAATAAAATCTATAAATCTACTCTAGTGGATTTAGAGTATCGTTACGCAATTGTATTATCATTAAGTAGTTTTAGTTAACAATATTATCATTATCACCCAAGGCTTTTGATCTGCCAGTCAGTGAGCTGGTCCGTTATCTAGCTGTAAACGTAGCAGAGAGGCGAGCTGCCGAGCGTGTTCAACAAATCCTTGATAGGACGGTTCTGCGTGAGAACACCCATCTCGATGACATCCTCAATGGTGGCGTCACGGCTAGGGGGTAAGTTGAGGATGGTGATGGTGCCGGCAATCTTGAAAGCCTCCTGGCGGTGAAGAGCCTGCCACAGCCAGTAAACACGGTCAACCATGGCGTGGTGGAGGAAGAAGGAAGGGTCAGTTGGGGATGCGTAGAGATCACTTGCATCACCGTTGGCGACGAAGTGGCCTGAGGCGTGCAGGCCTATTGTCGAAAGTTAGTCTGTCATAAGAGCAAACCTCTGTGGAAGAAGAAAACACATACCGAGGAATCCCTGGTCAAAGCGACCCTGTAGCTCATCTTGGAAAGCCTTGATGCTCTTGGAGGCTTGTCCAACGGTAATGTTTAGCAGGTTGTTCGAGGTAAAGTATTTAAAGGCAGTAATGGCGCTTATATCGCGGCGGAGACAGCGAGGGTTGTATTCCATGGCACCTTTGGGGTTAACCTCCAGGCCGCGCATGCCGGGGGACACGGGACCTAGGTTGACGGTCATGCTAGACAGTGTTAGACGGCTTGCAAGATCACGTTTGATGGGAGACTTACTTGACGAGAGGACCACTTGTCACACATCCACCTCCGTTGCCGGAGGGTACGAAGATTTCTCCAAAGGGTGAAAGGCTAACACTTCCATTGTGAGGCACGAAGGCGCCATCGCCGCTCAAACTGGTCTCGCTACCATCGTAGACGGGAGACTTGCGCGGGTCATCCGTATGAGCAAACCAATTCCAGTAGGGCTGCGCCCCCTTATATCCGCACTCGGTCCTCAAGGCGTTCTCGTACGCCCAGACGTAGTACCGGTGCCACGTCAGGAAGTTACCGGTACCATGAATGGAACGGGTCTGGTTGATGTGAACGGCAACAAAGTCGTCATATCGGTTGCGGGCACCCGGGGCAAAAGACGGATCAGACTTGGAGGGGGAGGTCAACAAGCACTGCACAGCGCCGATATATTCCTTGCGCTCCTCGATCGAGAAAGCGGCCCTAAGTATGGAAAGTTAGAGGAGGTTGCTCCATGGGAAATACCGTTGGCAGTGTGACAACTAACCAGTCTCTGCGCACCTGTGCGGTAGACAAGCTGCAGCTCCCGCGCTTGGAGGCGGTCCCATCAGCCTCGCCAGCCCGTAGATTCTCCATCGCCTGGACTTGCAGGCTCGCGAGGATTTCCCCAACATCGCGGTCCTGGAGAGGAGTATCTAGGGGTGCGGAAGAGGTGACAGCCGACAGGCCAAGGAGGGCCATGATCTTGATGGGATGCATTGTGCCCGGGGACTAGTCACGCTTTGATGAAAGGGTGTTCCTAACGCAAGCTACTGTGTTGCAAGAGGGGGAAAGGATCGGCGAGGGAGAGGACGTGAGGTCGGAGAGGTAGAGAGATGGGGAAACGTAGTATCGGAGAAGCCAGTCGGCCTCTATATACACCGGGTGCATTTCTCTTACGTTACTACTCATTTGTCTGCCGTATTCAATTTCAGCATGTCGGCAGCAACCTACTTGGCGAAAGAACTCATCGCCGCCATTGCACGTGGTGTAGGTCGGTATAGTTGACAGGTTGGGTATTGATCAATGTCCTGCGTGTTTTTGCGTGTGGCAAGGGGCCCTTGGAGAGTATTCGACTTATTCTTGGTGCCTCGGTGCTATCGTCCCAGAAAGGGAAGTCGTCCTCACGAAGGGCCCCCGGCCCATGAATGATGGAGCCCACACACTGATGCGGCTACCAGACTTGAAGAACGCCAACGAATGGTTTACAACGATCTTTTCTTTTTCCTCTCGACTGACCCCTGGCCCTCCAGCCCGATTACTCCGGTCCAACTTCGAGTAGCCGCGGACGACACAGGCATACAAGGCTTTCTTTCATTCTTTGAACAGTCATGGAAAAGATCGTCCAGCCCGGATTCACTTACCCCATGGATCCATCGGCTATGGGGACTGCTGTGCCTAGGCTCTTTTCTCGTGCGCCAAGTCCGGCTTTTCTGGGTCTCCTGCGCTTTTGGAAATTAGATATCATGCCCATTATTGACCGAGAGGCGATGACTGTAAGGGAACTTCTGGATTTCAGACCGGAGATAAATATCCGCATTAGCGTGTATTGATATATGATGGGTCAGGCCTGCGGACTCTCATACGCTCATCATGATTTGAACAGCGCAAAATTTTACATGCAGCCAAGGATGCAAAGTTGCGAACGCGAAATGACACGATCTGGTATACTCCGCGGAATCTTGTACTACCTGTACTTCTCAATGGGGTTTTGTCCATGGTCTTCGTTGTAAAAGGGAGGTTGATACATGAGGACGTTGTTGAGTCTGGCAACTGGAACCTCTGTCCTGCGAGTAAAAATAGTTCGTCATCCAAGTCTAAGTCATGGTACAAGTGAACGAAGACGACTTCTGAGGAATATGTTATTTGGACAGAAAAGACTATGTAGAGACATCGAGAGTTATCATGATTTCCCCCTGTGCCATGTTTTCCCATTACTTGGAAACATGCGCCCGTGCCTGCGCCCGTACGAATATAACAGACGTTTCATTATGACACTCATGCAAGGGTGGGAAACACCCAGTGACAACCGTCCATCCAGAGACACACCTCAATCTACCCCGTAGGCAAGACGTTTACGAATGGTCCCCGCAGCCTTGATCCTGTCAGTACTGGAAGGAGCTAAATGCATTAGTGGCCCCGCTAAACCAAACAATTATTCCGTTGCCTTCTTCCTTGCGAGGTAGGGGGGTCTTGGAGGACGGCTCTCCACGACCAAGATCAAACGCTCTGTGGGTTGACTCAAATGTGATAGCATTAGCCGACTTGCGTCGCTTCCCGTGATGAGACTCTGTTTCCCTCACAGGTCACTCACTGAGGACCAATGAGCTCGTTTCATGAATGCTGTTTGCCCTAGTTCTTGTTCGCATGTGAAGAATTGCTCGTCTTCCGGCCTTTACTTATAGCCATACCGGAATCTCGCGCCACGGCTTCTACGTCAACCCCGAGTTCCATTCTCCTTTTTCCGTATCTCAGGTTCTAGTTTCCTGGCGCGTATGCGCATCGTCTGGCCGCAATGTCCTCGAATCGAATACCAGCGCAGCCGATTGACCCAGAGTGGGCCAAGGAGAGTAACACGGCAATGATCGTTGGGGTCACTGGTGGATTCCACGCACTCGCACTGTTATTCGTCGGATCCCGAATTTACACCCGCATGGTGATTGCAAAGGTCATGGGAAGAGATGACTACGTCATTGTTGCCTCCATGGTAAGTTGATCATACTTTATGCCCCAACAGGTTGATGGGCACTAACACTAATGCTTGGGCAGCTCTGCGCTATGGCAGGCATGACGATATTCTCCGTACAGGCGTTCCACGGCCTTGGGAAACACACTCTCACGATTATTGAAGAAGACATGGTCATCATGAGAAAGTCTAGCTTCTTCCAGTCTATTATATCCTCCATTGCCGGTCTAGCACTGCTCAAGGTGTCCATTGGTCTTTCCTTGCTACGACTCAGCCGAAGTGTTTGGTACTCGCGAGCCCTTTGGGCACTGATCGGTACGTTTTGCTTGCGTACAGCTCTTTGTAAATGCTTACCATGTCTATTTCTAGTGTTCGTGTCGGCTTACAGTTTCATGGCATGGATGACATTCTTCTTTTATTGCCGACCATTAGAAGGTTATTGGGATAAATCCTTGAAGCCTAAGTGCTACCCCATCACTCTCTTCGTCAAATTTGGGCTGGCCAACACTGCCTTCAACATCTTCACCGACGTCTGCTTTGCAACCCTTCCGGTGACCATCATTTGGACTTTGCAGATGAAGCTGAGAACTCGAATCTACTTGATCATTGTTCTCAGTCTGGGATACTTGTATGTTGACGCTTGAACGAGCCATGTTCCCTACAAGTAATTGGATTGCTTACCATTTAAAAAGCGCGGTCGCCATGGGCGTAGTAAAGTCCTTTTACCAAATCGCCTACGGAAAGGACGCGGATAAAACTTTGTGAGTGTTCTATCTTTGCAAGTGAATGAATTGAGTTCTAATATTTGTTAAGTCACCAAAGCATTCAGTTCTGGGAGTTGTGAGTTTTGAAGACTACTTCTATTGCGCAGCCAACCACTAACAAACATCCAGTTTACAACTCAATCTCGGAATCATTGCCGCTTGCGCGCCTTCACTGAAACCTCTCCTGGGCCGAGCCCTCAAGATTTCGTCCAACGGCCCATATCATGGCGAGTTATACGAGAACCGGCGACCGACTGGGACCAGTACTTCGAAGCGTCGCCAAGGATACAGAGTGCACGATAGCTATGGGGAGTTTGAGATGTACGACCGTCCGTTCGCAGGGACACCTGAGGTTTCCCACACTGCTGTGGGTAATATCGATGGCGCCGCCTATAAGAGAAACGGCAGCAGAGGGTCAGAAAGCGAGGATATGATTCTCAAGGAAGAGAGGGTGCATGGGATCATGCGAACTACTGAAATCTCGATAAATCGATAAAGATAATGTTGCTAGTCCAAACATTTCTACTTGATCACATGATTAAGTCTAATACGCGAAGGCATGGTGATGGTTCATATTAGGTTACTGATAAGCCATCAGTCTTCATTTCTAGATTATGATAAAGTCGCTAGGTTTCTAAAAAAAAAAAAAAAAAAAGATAGTGCAGTGTGGTTTCATTGAAATAAAGGCGGATATACCACTAACACGATTTACCAGCTGTACTGCCCCCCGTATCGAGTGATGAACTTGCCAACCTCGCCGTCTCGCTTCCCCTCGACAATCTCAAGGATGCCCTGTGCACTGGTCTCTGCGCTGTCGGCACCGCTTTCGATTCTTCTTTGCCTGTCGTTTTCTCCCGTCAAATTGGTGACAACATAGCCAGGGCAGTATGCCCATACTTTGGCACCCCAGCTCTTGAAGTCGTACGCCATATGCGCCGTGGCCATGTTGAGGGCCGCTTTGGAGATGCGGTACGACACGGCGCCGACCTCGTAGTACTTCGACCCGGGATCTGTGCGCTGGGAAATTGACCCCAGCCCGCTCGACACGTTAATGATGCGCGGATCCTTGGACTTTTTCAGCAACGGGACCAGTGCCTCGGCGAGGATGAGGGCGCCGGCGGCATTGGTGTTGAACGTATCGAGTAGCTCCGACCGGCGATCCTTGGGTTGCGTGATGACGATACCGGCGTTGTTTACAAGTACGTCGAGGACGCCGAACTCGGCGGTGAGGCTGTCGACAGCAGCCTTGATGGAGTCATCGCTGGTGACGTCCAGCTGGAGCAGACTCACGGTGCCGGCTGGGTTGCGGGCGCGGATGTCCTCCACCGCCTTGGCACCCCGCTCTTGGCTCCGAGAACCGATAATGACATGATTGTTGGGGGACGCGGAGGCAAGAGCTACGCTGGTATCGTACCCAATGCCTTGGTTGGCACCTGGAATGTGTCAGTCGTGAGTCTTGTCAAGCCGTACATCCAAACTTATGTTGTCGTTGAGCAGACGCCCATCTGTATTAAACGGGAGTTGTATTAAACGGGAGTTGCCATGTTATACAACTTACCAGTTACGAGGATGATCTTTTTGCTAGACATGTTGAATTTAAAAGCCTGTACGTATTGTAAGTGAGGAAGGCTCTACGATGATGAGAATAGCCGCTACAATAGTTTTAATGAACACTTCAGAGTTTATTATATGTAGGGGAAGTCCGTACGTTCGTTCTGGTCCTTACCCCCGACCGAGCTGATTGGTCAGGCTCAGATGAATCCGGACCCAGGCATTACCAGTAGTGGTTGAAAGCCGACCCTAACCCCGTGGGCAAATCCGGCCCTAACCCCGTGGGTGTTTCGCTATTCTTCGATGCTTTGTAATGTTAACCTAGACGTCCCAAAAGCAATGTGACGTTATCGAGTCTTCTCGAGCCGCACAGTGTTCCATCTTGAGGGGCATTTTGAGGCAGGGTAATTGATAATTGGCAGGTGCCTATACACCCCTCACGGATTGTTCTAGTCACACTGCAGAATGACGTCTTCAACTGCCAGGTGGGCCTCGGATTTAGGAATTAGCCCAGATGGGAAATCCTTGTCTCATGTGGTTCTCAACCTTGTCAACACACGGCGTTTCTAACAGTCACTGATTGCCTGGATTTCAACAGCTACAGGTAATGTAGGGTGTGGAGCGTTGTCGTCAAGCCACCTGGGCTTTATTGGACAAGCCGTATGTGCAAAGCGTGCTGAGACGGAAGAACCCAGAAAGACAACAGAGAGGCAGTCAGGACCACGACAGGGAAGTTAAGTACTCGCTTGAAACACGTAATAACCAATTTGTGCCTGGGCTCGCTCTTTTTCTATGACCAGGATCCACGAACAGCTCTCTAGGCCTCAACGCCCAGCGCTAATACCTCGTTTCTCGTCGCAATGTAAAAAGGACTGTCTTTCCCAACAGCTTCTTCTTCCAGACGCAGGCCCGTCAACGCCAACTCCTGCCCCTTCTCCCGTCTCTCTAGATCAAATGCTTTACGCGCGGCTGCGACGTACATGGTAGAAACTTCTCTGCCACGGATCGCCTCCGCTTCATAAGCGTCCAGGAGCGCCAACATCATCTCGAACTCGTCATTCGGGTCTCCCGAGGCGGCCTCGGCGAAGCGCTCCAGCCGGCCCTTGATCTCCGTCCTTCGCGCCTCGCCGGCCTTGAAGGTGGCAGGGTTGCAGGCGGAGCAGCCGCAGATGAAGCCGTACCCGTCCTGCAGTGCGCTCTGCCGCGAATCCCGCAGGCCCAGGTGCTCGTCGAGGTACGAGATGGTGATCTCCTCGTCCTTGCTGATATCCCTGGTCGCGTGGATGGTGAACGCATTCAGTGACTGGTTAAAGTTCCCCTGCGAGTTGGGCACGCATGAGTGGTTGAGTCGCGCAACCTGAGGGAAGAGGGCTTGAATCTGGTTGCCGATGTTGAAGTTGTTGTTGCGGAAGATGTTGAGGATTGTGTGATTGGAGATTGTGCTCCGCGGAGCAGACTTGCTTCGCCATATGGACTCTAGCCAGCTGAAAACACTTGATTTGCTGGGGTTGGTTGACAGTGATAGGAGCGATTTCTGGCCAGCTGTTGAGAGTAGGTGAGCTTGTTGAAGAATAGAGCCGCTATCTGATGATGAGATGGTGAGTAGAGCCTGATCGGCGAGAATCCTTTGACCTCTGGTAATGGGATTCGATGCAAACACGCCGAGGCCCTTGCCGGCCGCTTGACGAATCGCGAACATGATGGGAAATGGTTCTCTGGTGGTCAGCACTTTTGGTGGTAAAGGCCGTGTTCCCCCTGACTAGGGAAAATATTTCGTCGGCTGCCCTGCGATAAGGCCCAAAGGGGCAAGGGGTGTTTGCGGAGATTGCCGCTTTTACGGGCGCTGGAAACGCCAAGGATCCTTAGTGTTCTTTGCTATTGATGTTTCACAATCATCAAACATGACTGAGTCTCACTGTTATCGCCATCAGCATGTCGAGTCTCTCTTGTTGTCGGGCTTGTAACCATCCAAGTGTGCTTGCTCCAGTATTCCAAGTTGTGGTCCTCATGTCTCCACCTCTTCAGCAGTCAAGCGGCCGTGTTATATGCTCTAGGATTAAGCGAAGCGGTTTTGTGTTGACGAAACTGCTGCACGTACTGTAAGGACATTTAGATAAATCATTGAGTCAATAGTGTTATCTGGGTAGAGATCAAAAGTAAGAAATACCCGCCGCCATAATGACTTATACGAAATATGCCCCGTTCCAGAGCCTGGTCCACAGAAACCAGCAATGACACACCGTGTTATGTAAAGAGGCTGTAATTTCGCACTACGGCCAAAGCCAAGCCAACAACAATCGTTAAGCACCAAATACAGCTTCCCATCTACACCTTTCAAGCATGACGGTTCAGATTGTCTCCGACTTACACTTGGAAGCACCCAAAGCCTACGAAATCTTCGAGATCGTCCCGCGAGCGCCATGCCTCGCTCTTCTTGGTGACATTGGAAACGTCGCGGCCCATAAAACGGATATTCTCGCCTTCCTAATTCGACAACTCAAGAGCTTTCACACCGTCCTCTTCGTCCCGGGGAACCACGAGGCTTACCACTCGAGCTGGCCTGAAACCCTCAAAATCCTTCGCGACTTCGAACAGGAGATTCAAGAGGATGATTCGGTCGGAGACTTCGTATTGCTTGACCGAAAAGTCTACCGGATGCCCGACTCTAACGTTGTCGTCCTAGGCTGCAGCCTGTTCTCGCGCATACCAGCCGAAAGCGAAATGGCAGTCAGCATGGGCCTCAATGACTATTTTCAAATCAGCGACTGGGATGTCAGCGCACACAATGCGTCTCACAAGCGGGACGTCGCCTGGCTCAACGACCAGGTCGCGGAGCTTGAGAGCTCTGGCGCGAAGATTATCATCTTTTCTCATTGGAGTCCGTCGAGAGACAGCCGCACGATCGATCCGAGGCACGCGCAGAGCACAATCACGCCAGCTTTCGCGACAGATCTTTCGGAAGAACCGTGTTTCAAAAGCGCGAGTGTCGAGTTGTGGGCTTTTGGTCATACTCACTACAACTGCGATGTCAAGGTTGAGCGTGAAGGGAACGCCGAGCCGCTGAGGCTGCTTACGAACCAGAGAGGTTATTGCTTTTCCCAAGCCGCAGGTTTTAAGGAAGAGTGCATAATAGAAGTTTGAGAAGGGATCTCGGCGGTTCTATGGACGCTTGAAGATATAGCTGTTCAACCAGGTTATAACTGATCCAAGCCGTGTAACGGTATACGTCAAATCTAGAGTTACTTAGCCCACTGATATATAAAGTTTATAACATTTCCAGAAAACTGCATCAATGAAGTGTTTAATCAAGATTCCATAATGTGCTACTTTGGTTCTTTTCGCCTTCTATTATTACAGCACTCAACCTAAATATGGTACTAAACTGTATGTATGACCGTCCCCATTTTCTATCCCGATGTCTCTTCGATACGTCTTAGCTTCGAATTCCATGGAATCTATGCTGGCATACACTATATTTCTTGCCTCGCTGAGGGTTGTTCCAATGCCACAGATGGTAGCTACTCGACCCCTTGCGACCTGTAGAGATCTGTGGGCTTCTACCATTCCCCCATAGAGTATATAAGCACCTTAAGGTTTAGTTTCAGCTTTAACTTGGAATGTTTGGTGTGTGTGAACCAATGGGAAGTTGTTGGTGTTAGTCGTACCTTGACTTGGAGTATGTGTCTCTATCCTTTGTCCTAATAAAGGGCGATCTGGGTACCCGAGAGAAACTAGTACGACAACAACGGCGAACATGTGAGCCGAAGGGATGATTTGTCGATGAATACGCCTTGTGTCAAAGGAAAATATCAAATCAGCTAGATTTACTCCATTGCCGCTTTGGATTACTGCGAGCACTGCCTGTGTCTCGGGATCTCCAAAGCGACAATCATACTCGATTGCCTTCGGACCCTGCGTAGTTATGATAAAATCTATGCACAGAAAGCCAGTGTAAGGGTAGCCTTTGATTGTTGTCAGAAAAAGCAGGCGGTTAGAATAGCAATGGTTACCTTCTTTTGCCATGCCGTTGATGGTTGACCCGAAAAAAGTCTTCTCAATCTCGCAAAGCGTTTCGGGTGAGCATCTTGGCGTGGGGCACTCGGCACCCATTCCTCCAGTGTTGGGTCCGCAATCAAAATCAAGCAACCGTTTGTAGTCGCGAAACGGTGGCAATATAGTTAGTGATTTCCCATCAGTCAAAGCAGCAACACTGAACTCGTCCCCAACTAAGAATTCCTCGATTATAACAGGACCAACGTCTGCAAATGGACCTAACTCTTCATGGATCATTAGTTGAGCGAGTGTATGTAACGACTCTTGTGGGCTATCACAAATAACGACACCCTTGCCATTAGTGATACCAGATGGTTTGATCACGAGTCGACCTCCAGTCGCTGCATGATGATCCGTGATCCATGATTCAGCATCGGCTAAATTATCGAAAGCTTCGTACTTTGCGGTCGGGATAGAATGCCGATTCATGAAAGCTTTTGAGAAAACCTTCGACCCTTCCAGACGAGCTGAGAGACTGGAGGGGCCAAAGCAGCATACGTTGGCTTTAGAACTTCCATCAGCAACATCCTCCCTCTGATTTCAAGATATTATCGTGCGCCCACCTTCAAGGAAGAAATCAACGATCCCACTCATCAGGTGGTTCTCTTGGGTCGGTACAACCAGGTTGATACATGACTCTTTCACGAAAGAGAGTACAGGGCTGAAGTTGTCGGTTTCGAAAATAATAACAGCATTCGACGTTTTTGGCGTCAGATCTTGTGTCCCTGGATTGCCAGGAACCACGAAGATGGCCTCCACAAATTCGGCTTGACTGAAGTGCCATGCTAAAGCATGTTCTCGGCCACCAGATCCAAGAAGAAGTATCCGGAGCATCTGAATAAGCGGCTATTATTAACGTACAAAATTATGCGTATCTATGAATAAGAAACCAGAGACTCGGATGCATGATTACCATGTCTTACTGAGAAAGACCGCAAGATATCAACAGAGCAAAGCTGAGATCATAGTTTGTAATTATCGCGGCTTCGGACTCGGTCAGACAGAAAACGCAATGATGACATGGGGGCACGGCTTCGGATAATAGTACCACATGTACTAGGCTGACTTTTCGTTGATTGCAGGAGCACTGACGAGTTGTAGCTCGCATCTGACCAAGTCCTACGGTTGCGTAACATATCAATAAAGCCATAATCAATAGCTTTATGCAAAGAAAATAAGAGCAGCTGATCCTTTGTGCACTGTCATGCAGCCATTGTCCTTCTAGCCTCCTTGGCGAACGGTCATGAGTCACTGGTGAAACATGGTGAGATCTTGTAGAAAGTGGTGACGAAGTAACTTTAGGGGCTACAAGTTGGCCACTAACATTCTTGATTGTTAACTGCTGAGCGCTGCTGCTGTTTCATCTCAAATTGTTAGTTTTTGGGAAAGACAGTTGTACCTCTGTCTCGTGAGATTACCCCCGGTCAGAACAATACAGAGTCTCACAACCCGAGAGTTCGAAAGGCCAGCAAGAGTCTCGACTCCCGAAATTGCTGCTGCTAAACCAACGGCGCTGCTCGGTTCAATCACTCCCGTGAAGTTTTGTGAGTAAAGTCTCATAGCTTCCATTGTCTGTTCCTCATCAACCTCAAAAGACCCCTGAAGGTTGTCGTGGAGGATTTTCCAGCTTCGCTCTCCCACCGATGTAGCAAGCCCGTCGGCGATCGTACCAAGAGCACCATGCCTCAAAAGTCTCCTCCCCTCGCCAAACGACTCTTTTAATCTGGGCCCACCGCTCGCAGGCTCTGCCGCAAAGATGCGTGTCGATGACCCCTCGAACCATACCGCGAAACCAGTCAGCAAGCTTCCACCCCCACATGGTGCGATGATCATGTCAATTGCTTGTCCGGTGGCATCCAGCATCTGCTGTGTAGCCTCCACAACTACTGTTGCATGACCTGTTGTCACATCCGGATCGTCTGAAGGGGGGATGAGGAGAGCTCCTGTTGCTTTCTCTTCTTCCACGGCCAGTTCTCGGCACACATCCAGGCCACCAGAAGCAACGACTGTGACCTGAGCGTCTTGGGTTCGTACAGCTCGAATTTTCTCCATGGGTGCTCCCACAGACATGAATATATGCAATGGAATATCCGTATGTCCAGTCGTAGAGATCGATCTAGATGCGAAAGCCAACGCAAGGGCATGGTTTCCTAGAGAATGTTAGCTACAAAAGCAACGATTGCCAGAAGAACGACATGTGGTGGATCTGTACTGTATGACACTAAACCATTTTTTAAAATTTTGGTTGGGAGACTCAATAGCTTGAAAAGAGCCCCACGGTACTTGAAAGCTCCTGATTTTTGTTCGTTTTCGCATTTGAAATAAACATCGAAGTGAACTCCTCGAGAGTTTCTCGACAGTATCCGGGACAGAAACGGCACATGCACGAGCGGTGTTCGCACCACGTAGTTCTGCAAGACTTTTTGAGCTTTGAGAATTTTCAGAGAGGTTAAATGATCCATTTTTAGCCAATGAGGAAGAATGGCTATGAGCAGCCTGTCTGTTTCTCTGAGCATGTCCTCACAGTGGTATATATACCACAGGCTGGCATGGTGATCAACGCCAGACGGGAGTCAGAAATTTATCCATTTTCTCGCTTGTATCGTTAAGACAGATACCCGTACTGAATTCAGCTTGTGCTATGGTAGGCCACAGGTTCTGTACAAGGCCCAGTGGATGTTTCCACAACGCATCCGGCTGTACGAGGCCCTGTGTGAACATCCACAATGCATCCGATTGTACTGCAGTCGGACAAGTCATGAATTTCTCGGTGTATTCTATCAACCTCAAGCTTCTCGTATTCGATAAATAAGTCTCGAATTTTCAAAGGTCATACTTCTCTTCATAGTATTTCCTTCAAGTACGCAGTGCCACTACTCTCTTTCTTCCTACTCGACACATAACCAGCTTACGACATGGTCATGAATAATAGACCAAGTCTCATCATTCTTCTGTTAGGAAGTGGCGGAAGAGAGCATGCTTTTGCATGGTGTCTCAGCAATTCACCTCTTGTCGAGAAGATTTATTGTGCGCCGGGCAACGTCGGTACTGCGTCAAGTGGTATTAAGGTCAGAAACTGCGTCCCAACCCTCCATGCCCTCGATTTCCCTGGCCTCATCGCCTTTTCCAAATCCCATCAAGTCAACCTTGTGGTCCCTTGTTCAGATGAACCTTTGGTTGCTGGTGTCGAAGGTTGGTTTCGCGATGTGGGTATCAAAGTTTTTGGACCGACGAAAGACGCAGCACGCCTTGAAGGCTCCAAAGCCTGGGCCAAACATTTTATGACACGACACAGAATTCCAACAGCTAAATACAGGACGTTTGACCTGCCAGATGAAGCTATAAGTTACATTGCTGAGGAGATACAGGACCCCATTGTTGTCAAAGCATCAGGTCTTGCAGCTGGAAAAGGTGTACTTATGGCGAATACTCCTGCCGAAGCCATTCAAGCAGTCGAAGACATCATGGTTCGTCGCAAATTTGGCGATGCAGGCAATGAGGTCATTATTGGGGAGATGCTTGAAGGCCATGAGATCAGCATGACCTTGATCACTGATGGCAACTCTTTCAAACTCTTTCCCGTTGGCCAAGACACCCAAAGAGTTTTTGACGGAAATATTGGTCCTAACACAGGAGGTGTGGAGCGAAGAGACGCAACGAAGTGAGGCAACAATATCGTATTGTTGCTAACTGACGTAGGTGAGGAAAAGAGAAACCACCAAGCCCTCTATGGGCTGGCGGGAGCCAGATGTGGGCTCCAAGGCTGCCCCACTGGAGGTGAGGTGGGGTCACATGCCTACACCTCACCTTAATACTCCCCCGCAGACTCGGCTAGTAGCTATATATCTATTATATAAGGTGAAATAGGCAAAATAACAGCCTAATCTTAAAATCCTCTAAATCTAAGGAGTTTTTAAAGTATTAAATACTTTAGTAAAAGGTTAGCTAATTTACTAATTAGCCTAATTAATCTAGAGCTAATATACTAAAGTCCTAATATAAATCCTCTATATAATTCTATATCTATCTATATTTATTAATCTAATCTATCTATTATGCCTAGTATCCTAATAAACTCTATATACTTAATTATGTTAAGTAACTTTATAAGACTATCTATAGCTATCTTAGTACCCTTAATAAGCTTTAAGGTAATAGTATTATTATTATTAACCTCCTATATAATCTACTTATATCTAATATTAATACTATAGGTATACACCTTATTAAGAGGATTTATTATATTAATAAAGGTATTTATACTATTAGTAAAGAGGATTATAGGTATACTAATCTATTATTAGAGGAGCTATTTAATATATTATTAAATCTATATAAGGGTAATCCTAATAGGAGTAAGGTTAATAAACTCTACCTCTATAGAGCTTAGAGTAATAAAGGTCTATTTCTTTAACTTCTATATAATTAGGGTACTAGTAAAGAAGATAATATATCTAGTAGTAGATATATATAAGGAATAGTTATCTATAAATATAGTATTAGCTATAGTATAAAGTAAAAGTTACTTATCTATATAAGGATCTATACCTCTAAATATAATACTATAACTAGTAGTACCTTTAAGGTATTAAAAGTAATACTTAATTATATACTAATAGGTAATTAAGAGGCCTAAGTTAGTATAGTAAAGCTTACTTATAGTAAAAGTACTATCTAGTCTAGTACTAGTAGTAAGCTAATTAAGGTAACTAGTCTATTTAATATAAGTCTAATAATTATTAGTAGAGTACTTATCTTTTACCTAAGTAATAGGTAGATCCTTATAAGTAGGTAATAGGGTTTTAATAGGGTAAAGATTATAGTATCTAAATTACTAGAGGATACTCTTAGCATACTTATACTATAAGAAGAAGATCTTAGTAATAGATTAGTATATCTAAAAGCTAAGAAATTAGGTAGTAATACTAAGGTCTTTTAGTAGGTATACTAACTTTAGTATATTATAGACCTTCTTAATAGTCTCCTTATTAATAGTAGCTACTATATTATTATTAATATATATAAGGGTATATATATCTAATAAGGTATTAATAAAGAGGTAAATCTCCCTCTTAACTAGTATAAATCTAAGCTTCTCTATCTCTAACTTAATAAGCTAAAACTACTATAAAGGGGACTTATGTAATCTATAGAGCGCCTTACGTAATAACTAGACCTTACTAGTACTATTAGAGTATCTAGTAGGCTAGTAGATATATATATATACTCTATTAGGGACTAAGGTAATAAGAAAGGTAGTATTAAAGTTATATATCTTATAGTAAAGTCTATAAAAGGTAATAATTATAAAGAAAAGGTAGATTATAGTAGTAGTAGTAATAGTAGTATATACCTCTTAAGAGGACTATTTACCCTTTTTATAGTTACTATAGACTACCTATTAGGCCTTAAATTAAATAACTTTATTAGTAGAGTTAGTTTTAATATTAAATACCTATATACCTAGTAGTAACTTTATACTAATAGGTAGATTAACTAGATTAAAGGTATATTTATTAACTATCTACTAGATCTCTATATTATAGGTAGGTTTCTAATACTATTACTAATAAGGGCTCTATTTAGCTTAGTTAATAGTATATAGGATAGAGTATTTAGGTAGAAGGATCTTAGATATAGCTATAGTAGCTAGAGTACTAATAATATATAGGGTATCCTTATTAATATAGATATTAGCTATAAGGTAGGCCTTCCTAGCCTTCTTATTAGTAGTAGTATATTAAGGATAAAGATTATTAATAATCTTATAATCTAGGCTAGACCTAGCCTTTTTATTATATTATTAAGTACTAGCTATTTCTTAGTAGTAACTAGGTAGTTTAATAGTAGTAGATTAATATAGGTAGCTACTTATAGTAATAAAAGAATCCTCTATATCTAGGGTATTAATAGAAAGAGGATTTAGATTAAGATTAAGGTAATTAGCTTCTTAGTATTAAATAGTATTAGTATTAAATAGACTCTCTCCTATCTATAAGAGTCCCTTACATGTAAGGGGGTAAACAAAATGTAAGGTAAACTAAAGATCTATTATCTATAACTATCTCTTCTAACTATAAGATAGCTGTTATATAGTAGTTATATACTTAGCTATAAGACTTAAGTTAGTTACGTTATAAGTCGTATATTAGTTTATACCTAAGGTCTAAGTATCTAATTAGATATCCTTTATTATTTATATATAACTTAAGGGTTTGTTATATAGTTATATAAGATTACTATTCTAATACTTATAACTTTTCTTTTTATAACTATATACCCTTTTATCTAATTAAATCCCTTAAAGTAAACCTATAAATAGCTTTACCTTCCCTTTAGCTAGTCCTACTAGCTAAACGTATAATAAAGTTATTTACTAGGTAAAAAATAAACTCTAAATATACCCTTTCTAAACTAAATAATAGGTAAGGTAAAAACCCTTTTATATATATACCTTCCTTATTATAAATAAGTTTAGTAGGTGTATATATAAGCTCCTTCCTTAACTTTACCTTCTCCCTATATTACTACCTAGAGGTGCTTTACCTCCCTTAGTAATATATAAACCTCTCTTCTTCCTACTTTTTCCCTCTTTTTCTCTTTTTCTTCTTTTATGCCTATATTAAACCTTTTATATGCTAATAATATTTATATATATTATTAATTCTTCTAATATATAACTTTATCTACCTTCCTTACTATTATTTTTTTTCTTCTCCTTTCCTTATAAGCTACTAATTACTTAGAAAGAGACTTTAGTCCTTACTATATATCTCTTATATGTTTCCTTCCTTTCCCTTCTTACCTATTAATTTACTAACTTTAATAGATTAATTATATACCTATTATTATGTCTCTTATTTATAACTAGCCTTCTACCCTTAGTAATATTACTATCTGCTCTAAGGGTAGTGTTTACTAGTTAACTATTCTAATGTTAACCTAAGGTAACTATAACTTTATAGCTACTTTTACTCTTAACATACGTTACTTTTTTCCTTTTTATGCCTTATTTATATGCTAATAATCTTTTCTAGGATAAGGAGCGTTATACCCTTAATTACCCTTTTTGTAATATTAAGATCTAAATAACTACTAGAATGTCTATCTAGGAGTTTATTACTTTAATTATATAACAGTCTTTATATATAGTTAGAATTATTATTTAGTCTTATAGACGTCTTTATACTACTCTATATAGTTACTACTCTACCTATAGTTAAAAGCACTTCTATAAGTATTATTATATAGCTAACTTCTAAGGTAGAGTATATACTAAGTATGCCTAGTAGTCTAAGGCTGCTTCCTATATATATTATAGTTATAAGTCTTTAGATAAAGATAATAATAGTAATAGTAGTTCTAGTTCTAGTTTTAATTCTAGTAGAGGTAGTTTAGATACTAGTTTAGAGGCTCCTTCTACTAAGAAGGCTCTTCCTACTCCTAAGGCTAAAGCTTATAAGTATGTTATATCTTACTAGCTTATCTGCCTTAATAACTACTCTTCTCTATATGTTATTAACTAAGAGTAAAAGGTATATCTAATCCTTATATATATTATAGTTATAGTAGGATAGGGTATATAAGGTAGGTTCCTATTTATACTTTTTATTAAGTTAATTTCTCTTAGTTATACTTTAGAGTTAGGGTTTTTAGTTTCTATATAATACCTAGGTTAGTTAGTATTTACTTATAGGAAGTAGATAGCTTCTTTATATAGGTAAGTATATAAGTAGTTATTAATTAGAAGTTACTTCCCTTATTCTATCTATATATACTTTAATATATATCTTAAGTATGTTATATAAGATAAGTTATTAAAGTACTAAATTTAGTAATTTCTTAGTAAATATGTCTATAGGGTTATCTTACCTATTAATCTATCTTACCTCTAAGATCTCTTTCTTCTTATATAACTTATATAGGCTTATAATATCTATTATTAACCTCTTTTTATCTATTATGCCTAGTTATATAAGGTATTTATATAAGGAATATAAATTAGAATATACTACTACTAGTATGTAAGGTATCTAAAGCATATAGAGTATCTAGTTAAGTATTATACTTAAGGTAATCCTACTGTTAAATCCTATAGTTATGCTATATAACTTACTTACTAGTATACTTTATGTAACTCTTTTATATTTAGTTAAACTCTAGTAGAGGATATTACCTCTAATTTTAAAGTCCTTATTTATATAAGTAATCTCCTCTATAAGCATAATTATAAATCTAAGTTATAAAGATAGGTCTATATTATTTATAAAAGACCTATTTATAAAGATATATATCTTTATATATATAAGGTTAAGTAGGATATAGGTAAGCCCTCTTTAGTAATTATCTATCTGTTATTTTAGTTATACGTTTAAGGCCTAGATGTCTTTATTATCTAGGGTCTTAACCTAAGTAGTAATAGCTAGGTTATATAATACTTCTAGTTAATAAATAGAGGTAAGATAAGTACCTCTTGCTTTCTAAGATATATATTATTATTATATGTCTTCTACCTTAGTATCTACTTACTAAAGGTTAGTAGCTTAACCTTTTAGGGTAAATATAATACTATTATCTTTATATAAGTAAATCCTTCTACTATTAAAATTAATATCTTAATTAATAGTAAGGACTATTTTCAGCTTTATATAAAGTCCTTTTACCTATAAGGCCTCTTCTTCTTTTTTAGAGAACGCCTTTATATAGAAGCTTAGGGTGTTATCTATCTATATAGCTATAATACTAAAGGTCTCTATATCTTTATCTATATAGAGGAGATATAGGTTATATATTAACTCTATTATACCTAAATCCTCCTTATAGTATTTAAAGTAGGTCTTATACTAGTAGAGGCCTAACTCTACTAGTCTATATAATAGCTTAGTAATATATAGGAGTATATCTAGAGGATATCTATCCTCTAGTTCTTTAGGAAGTTATGTAATAATAGTCCTAGTAAGGGTGTTATTAGATTAGGTATATACCTAAGTAATATCCCTAAGCTCTCCTTAATAACTAAATGATTATATAAGGGTAGGTCTAAGGGTAAGGAGGAGTCTCTAGCTTATCCTTTAGATAGTAGGAGCTTATATAAGGAGTGTCTCCTTCTCCTAATCTCTATATCCTTAGATAATAAGTCTAGACTTCTTATATAGCTTAGTAAGTAGGTTCTTAACTTCCCTTACTATCTTAGTCTTATAGATTAATATTTAGTTATATATAGCTAGTTTATAATATATAAAGGAGAATACTCCCTTATTAATAAGGGAGTTAATTTCTATATTATTAGATTCTTTATATAGTACTCCTAGAGTAGTAATAATATTATTATGTCTTAGCTTTAGGACTAGCTTATAGTAGTCCTTTTCCTTCTATAATAGGAAGACCCTTAGTAATTGTCGTATAGCCTTTCTCTACCCTTTCTTAGGTCTTCCCCTCTTATTAGGTTATAATTAAGGGGTTAGTTATATAACATCCTAGGGATCTTCTAGTAGTATTTCCTCCTAGAAATAGGGTTTAATATATGTTATATAAAACTAGGTAGGGCTATTAACTATATTAACTGTAATAGTATGTCCTTTTATTCCCTAGATTTTATATAGTCTAGTCTATCCCTTATTTTCTCTCTATATAAGGACTTTACTTTAAATAGGGAGTAATAGGACTTAGTAGAGGTTAAGGCTATTCTATATATTAATTATATAATTAATTTTTATATTAGCCTTAATACTTTAAAGTATCTTTATTACTTTTTATATAGCCTTAGCTTATTAGGTAATATTATATAATAGAGGTAAATCCTAGTTAATCCTTAGATATATTCTAAAGATAAGAAGGGTTAGTATAATACTATATAGTCTAGTAGTATTATTTAAGGCCTTAATTACTATCTAAAGAATAACTTCTTTATCTATATTATAGCCTAACTCCTTATAGAGTATCTTATATATATGTCTTAGGGGTATATATACCCTTTTAATCTTACCTATAGCCTAGTAAGCTTTAACTAGTATTTCTTTATATAATATACCTATAATCTTAGTATTATTCCTAAATTCTTCTAAAGTAAAGTTTATACTTAGGTTATATATAATATAGTCTAGAGGACCTATATATATATTAATCTAGTATTTTAGGAGTATGTTCTAGGTGTCTTATATAGATAGTAATTTAAGAAATATTACTCCCTAGAAGCTTATCTCTATATTAATAATATAAAGGGTATTCTTATCCTTTAGTTATATAACGTCTACAATAATCTTATAGTTAAAGTAATTCCTATCCTTAAGTAAGAACTTAAATCTTCTTAAGGCTTAGTTATATAATTAGTAGTAATAATAGAACTTTTAGATCTTTTCTAGAATATTAAAATTAATATCCTTATGTCTAGCCTTCTTTAGAAGGTAGTATAGGTAATCTATATAAGGATGTCTAAACCTCTTATAAAGCCGTCTTAGCTAGGATTTAGTAAAGAACGTCCTAGCTTCTATATAACTTAGGTTAAAGAATAGGTATCCCTATTTTTATATAATAGGTATCTATTTACTATCTTTTATAATAATAGTGTTTTATATATTATTAAAATAGGCTTCTAGCCTATCTATATTATATAATAAGAAAAGGAATAGTATTAGCATATTTAGGATATAATAGGTAACTTATCTAATTTAGTTATCTATCTTTATTACCCTAATTAACATTATAGATTTACTTTCTCTAAATTATATATTAGTAGATCCTAGCTTCTATATTACCTTTATATATAGGTTCTCTTATAAGTATGCTATAACTTATAGCCTTCTAATAGTTAAGAACTTAGCTGCTCCTATATCTTATAGTTCTCCTTAGTATATAGTACTATATAGGTCTTATAATATAAAAATCTCTCCTTCCTCTAATGCTTACTTAGAGAAGATATCTTCTCCTGTTATATAATAAAGGAATAATATTAATAGGAGGTATTAGGAGATATCCTAATCTTCCTAGTATTTATCTTTATTATGTAATTTATCCCTTTCTTCCTTAATAGGGTTTTCTCCTTCTACCTCTAAGAGATATAGTAAGAAATCTTTATATAGTTCCTAGTTAAGTATGTTATATACCTAGAGATATTAGTTCTTTATATAATTCTATTCTTTATCTAAGTAATTAGTTAACTAATATCCCTCCTTTTAATATATAAAACATTTCTTAGGTCTATTTATATAATAGGGTCTTAGCTTACTATTTTAAGTACCTCTACCCTTATAAAATAGTTAACATAGTAGTCCTCTCTTATATAAATATTATTACTATTAATCTTTATAGTTAGATATATATCTCCTATCTATAAAGTATATATTATATAAGGTAGTCTTCCTATCTAAGGCTACTTATAAGGAAGCCCTAAGGTTTAAGAAGAACTCTTTATATATATAATATACCTTAAGGTTACTAAGAGCTATCTTAAGTTCTAGCATACTATAGTAGGCCTAGGTAACCTATATATAGAGTATAATTTCTCCTTAGAATCTAGATCCTAGTACTTATTATATAAGAGGTAATTTGTCTAGAAGTACTTTTAATACCTCTATAGGTATCTTATCTAGGTTTTCTCTTTTAACTTATATAAATAACATAGTAGTCTAGTTAGTCTAATATAAACTATAGTTAATACTAGTATTAAAATATATGTCTAGTATACTATATATCTTATCTTACCTTTATATAGGGCTAATATAGTATAGGTAGAATTCTTCTATATAATTAGCTAGGATATCTAGAAATACTATATAGTATTAATCCTCTATAATCTAGAGGTGTTAATAGAAACTAATAAAAACCTTAGCCTTATTATATAGTATATTATATAGCTTACCTATATAGTTCTTATCTTTTCTCTATCCCTTTTAGAAAATAGAGATTATATAAGGCTTATAAGGTCTGTTCTATACTATTTGTTTTAGTAGAAGGTTATAGATATCCTTCTATAGGGCTAGTATACTATAACTTTATAATCTTAAGAAGCTCTCTACTTCCTATATAAATCTTATCCTAGGTAGTACTATTTATATATTAAACCCTCTAATCCCTTAAGCTAGTAGTATATTCTAGAGTTTAATTAACTCTACTAGAGGCTTAGCTATATTCTACTAGGTAGTAACTTTAGGGTTCCTAATAGTAGTTATTAGTATATTAATTATATAGGAGGAAGTAGTTATAGTAGTGTTTTCTATATCTTCCTTATTAATCCCTTTAATAAAGTTTATAATTTATATAGAGGCTAATTTTTCCTTACCTTTTAGGAGTTAAATTCCCTATTTAGTAAGTAGTTAGATAAACTTATCCTAGTATATATAACTAACTCTTAACTATTAATATAGTAACTAGTCCTTAAAGTCTTTATATAGTTAGTTAATAAAGATTTTATTTAGTAGTCTAACTATAATTATGTTTATTATAATATATCTAATATATATAGTAAGCTTTACTTCTATTAGGGTAGCTATAATATCTAGTATTTATATCTAGAATCTTAGGTTAGTTAACTTCTTCTAGATACTAAGGGGAATACTACTCTTCTTACTTATGTCTTTATATATAATCTAATATTTATCTATGTTATTATTATTCTACTAGATTTCCTCTTCTAGTTAAGAGGCTTCTATTTCTTAAGCTAAAGCTATAGTTAGGTAGTAGCTGTTTTGTCTTATATAGCGTTAGGTTATTATGTAATATACTATAGTATATACTATCTACTAGTAAAGTATATAATAGGTTTCCTACCTAGTTCTGACTTACTAGAGTAGATATAGGATGCTTTCTTATATAATATAGTAGTATCTAGTCTTCTCTACCCCTACTATCTAGTTCTAACTTACTAGGTAATAATAGTAAGATTAGGGCTCTTAGCATAAGGTAATCCTCCTAGATTCCTAAGTCCTTATCTCTTTACTCTTACTAATCTATAATTATATAAAGTAATTATTTATAATTACCTAAGTAACTACTAATTAGTATTAAATAGACTTTCTCCTATCTATAAGAGTCCCTTACGTATAAGGGGGTAAATAAAATATAGGGTAAACTAAAGATATATTATCTATAACTATCCTTTCTAACTATAAGATAGCTGCTATATAATAGTTATGTACTTAGTTATAAGGCTTAAGTTGGTTTGGTCTGAGTTATATACTAGTTTATACCTAAGGTCTAAGTTTCTAATCTAATAGCCTTTATTCTTTATATGTGACTTAAGGGTTTGCCATATAGTTATATAAGATTACTATTCTAACACTAAATCTATAATAATATTAGAGCTTATAATAGTATTATTATTAACTATTATATAGATAGCCTTATTAAGTATTATTATAAATTTCTTTAGGGTAAGTCTACTAACTAAAGAACTACTAATTATACTAGAGGTACCTTTAATAAATATAAAAGATTTATTACTATTACTATTACTATTAGTTAAAGTCTCTTTATAATCTTTATTATAGATATACTTTATAGTATAGGTAAGAAGGTTATTATAGTATATATAATCTATAGGGATTAGATCTAGATAGGTAGTCTAATACTTTATAGTAGTATAACCCTTACTATAATAAGGGTAAGTAGGGTAATCCTTCTTCTTAGTAGGATTAGCTAGTACTAAATTAGTACTAAAGGAAGTAGCTATATTAGAAGTAGTAGATTTATAGTATAAGGTAAGGCCTATCTTCTACTCTTTATCTTAAGTAAGGGTATAGATAGTCTTAATAATATTAGTCTAAGTAGGTTTCTTAGAGTTATTAGTATATCTTTTATATATATTAGGTAAGTATACCTTAAAGTAGTTAAGTAGAAGAATAGCCTAATAGTAATTAGAGTTTTTACTATAGAGACTAGTAATATAGGTATAGAGGTATTAGATATATTTAAGGGCGTTATAAAGAGTCTTATAGTTATAGGTGTTACCCTTACTAAATTTAGTAATAAGAGCTCTAATAGTATTCTTAGAGACTTTAGGGATATATCTCTTAAGGGCTCTTATAAGTATAAATAGGTTACTATTATCTTCTTAACCTATATTAAAAAGCTTATTAATTAATATATTATATAATAAGATAAAGAGGTTATATATAATATTATAATTATTTTCCTATAATACTCTCTTAGCTAGATTAGTAGGCTTAAGGATATTACTATTAATATATTTCTTAATATAGTTTATATAGAGGATAGAGTTAATAAGTACTAACTATAAAGACTAGTTAGATTTACCCTTAAGGGTTAGGATCTTTAATAATATTAATTAGTAATTATAGGTATCTACTATAATAAAGTTAGGGTGCCTTACGTAAGGGTAGTACTAAGATATTACTAAAGATATAAAGAATTAATTAAGCTATAGGTAGCCTAATAATATAATAAACCTAGGTATTTCTTCTATAGGATAGAAAGCATATATAGACGTTTTATAGATTACTACCCTTTAATAGATACTTAATTAATTAATAATCTATAAAGTAAAAATTAGTAATATAAATAAAAGAGGAAAGGATCTTACTATATTAGTAAGAAATTTATATTAGTTAAAGAGGTTAGATATATATTAATATATAAGGATCTAAGGTAACTATTAGAGTTAGTTAGAGGTAAAGTTATTATTACTTAATATATTAATTATAGGGTAATTAATAAGGGTAATAAGGGTAATTCTTATGGCTATTATAAGGTAATTAAGAGGTTAAAAAGAGAGGTAGATACTACTAGCTTAATTAAAAGAAAAATTATGGCCTGGAGCTTATAACCTATAGAGCAAAGAGACGTAACGAAGTGAGGTAATAATATCGTATTGTTGCTAACTGACGTAGGTGAGGAAAAGAGAAACCACCAAGCCCTCTATGGGCTGGCGGGAGCCAGATGTGGGCTCTGAGGCTGCCCCACTGGAGGTGAGGTGGGGTCACGTGCCCACACCTCACCTCAACAGGAGGCATGGGAGTGTATGCACGAACAAAATTGTTAACAGCAGACGAGATTGATAAGATCGTTCGAACTATCCTTGAACCAACTATCGAAGGGATGAAGAATGATGGTGAGTGACCCAGCTTTCTAAGATTTTCCTCTAGTATCCCGTTCGTATCTAAATAGCTGTGTCAGGCAATCCTTTCCTCGGATTCATCTGCATCGGGCTGATGATGACGTCTAGCGGGCCCAAATTGATCGAGTACAATGCTCGATTCGAGGATTCTGAAGCCCAACCCCTTCTACCCATGCTAGAAAAGGATTCAGACCTTGCGGAAGCCATGGTATCCTGCATCGACCAAACACTTGATCAGGCTGTTCTCCGGTTCACAGAGGACTTTGCAGTTTCCGTCGTCATGTCTTCGGAAGGTTACCCAAATGCGGTAACTGTGGGTGACAAGATCACTGTTGACAAGCTACCACCAGGTAGGTGTTCTCCAAACAGCATTTTGTGACATATTGTCTTTTGTTGACAGCATGAAAACTCCAGGTGTCATGATGTTCCATGCTGGTACTCGTTTGGAAGAAGGAAAACTGATTACCTCGGGTGGCCGGGTTCTTACGTCCGTCGCTCTGGGTAAAACCTTGAATGCAGCTACTGCAAAGGCGTATGAAGGTGTGAGATGTGTTGACTTCAGAGGGATGCATTTCAGAAAGGACGTTGGACAGGAATCGACTTTGCGAATCATATAATGCAAGTATTTGATTGCATTATCATGGGAACCTTCTGCACAGTGCTATCTAAAACAGGCAATAGTCATAGCTACATGGACACCTATTTTTTGATGACATGCTATGTTGTGTTCTAATTGGTCTACAACAAGGTGATTCGCAAGGCGGCTCAACGCTTGTGGCGGCTTAAGCTGGCCTACAATATCGGCCCATATTCTATCAAGGTAGCAAGTATAAGATTGGACATGCTCCGTCCGTCATTGAAAATTTGAATTCAGCAAACTTTCTTACTCTCTCACCCTCGCAGCACGACATAAGTGGCTTTGATAACAATGCCCTCTGACGCCCCTCAACATCGCATCCTTTTAGTCGGTAAAGGTGGCCGCGAGCATGCATTAGCTTGGGTGAGTATCCTCGATGGTTTTTTTTCTTAATAAAAAAAGGGTTCTTCGTGTTTTCATTATTTATACGCTCGACTTTACAGGTTCGGAAGTCCGTCGCCTTATCATGCCTCAGCAACGCCCGGTTTCATGACCATTTGTTATAAGTTCGCGGACAGTGGTACGTGTCCGCTTACTCGGATGAAAACAGCACTCCCCCCCCGAGCGGTGTAAAAAGGGCTTTTGTACATTTTGCATATCTTTTGGGACTAAAATTGACCATTGCCCAGAAATTGGGCCACTCGCCATCGGTCGAGCATGTCTTCGTTTTCCCCGGAAACGGGGGTACGCCAAAAGGGCTACTGAACGTTTCAAACGTAAATGAGAAGGTCGAAGACTATGCAGATCTGGTTTCCGTATCTAAGAGATTTTCAATCACTCTCGTTGTTGTAGGGCCTGATGATGATGTCGTCAACGGGATTGAGGGGTTTTTCAGAGACAGTGAGTAAACCTTCAAACACTTTGTTACACAAAGCACGACCAACTCAGCCAACCACAGGCGGGATTCCTTGTTTCGCACCCACCAAGCAAGCGGCCGAAATCGAGGGGTCTAAGGCGTATGCCAAAGACTTGATGAGAAAATATGGCATACCCACAGCCACTTACATGACCTTTGAGGACGTTCACCAGGCAAAAAGCTATGTCGACAGCGTGGCACATAGAGTTGTCATTAAAGCGAGTGGTTTGGCTGCTGGTAAAGGTGTTGTCCTTCCGACGAGCAAAGAAGAAGCAAATGAGGTCCTCGAAGATATGTTGGTTCGCGGAAAGTACGCCTCCGCTGGGACCTCTGTTGTCATCGAGGAATACATGGAAGGCGAGGAAATCAGCGTTCTTACATTTAGCGATGGTGAAAGCATTCTGTCTTTACCTCCAGGTCAGGACCACAAGAGCATATTCGAAAACAATACGGGCCCCAACACAGGAGGCATGGGCGTATATGCTCCAGTGCCTTTTGTGGACGATTGGGATATGAGCGAGATTGAGGAAAGAATTCTACGGCCTACATTCGCCGCACTGAAAGCAGAGGGTAAGCTGATACGTTCCTTCCCCTTCTCCACCATTTGGACTGCGACAATCTTCGATAGGGAACTTGGCTAAAGGAATCATCAGGCCGAACCTTCAGAGGCATGCTTTTCACCGGTATCATGATGACCAAAGATGGTCCCAAAGTACTGGAGTACAACGCCCGATTCGGTGATCCTGAGACACAGAGTCTGATGCTTCTACTCTCCGCTGAGACCGACTTGGCCGAGATACTGCTGGCATGCACTCGGAGAACTTTGCACAAGATCAATCTACTAATCAGACCTGGGTTCGCCTGCAATGTAGTTGTGACTGCAGAGGGATACCCAGAACGTTACAAGACAGGAGACCATATCACTATCGGATCTCCCCTTCCGGAAGGAGTAGAGATCTTTCATGCCGGAACCAAACTTGACAGTGATGGGACCATGCTCACTGCTGGTGGAAGAGTTTTGTCTGTTGCCTCATATGGCGACAGTCTTCAAGACGCCGTTGGTAAAGCCTACCGCACGATAGAGCGCATTCATTTCCAGGGGATGTACTTTCGGAAAGATATCGCACGGCGGTTCGTTTGAGTTCTCGGTAGAAGTTATAGTAAAAGCGGATGCTCCTATAGTCACAATTTGAGACCTTTCCAGTGTCTGTAATAGGTCTGCCTAAGCATGGGCATAGAAGTCCAATCCACAGCTGACTAGATCTCGAGGCCGTGATGAGTTGGGATGGGAAAATAAAAACTACGATAAGACAGGAGAGTGGGCGTTGGGTACTGAGAGTTAGGCTGAGTATAGAAGGACATCAAAAGCATGGTTACAAAGATGGACTGATGTAGCTATTGGTACAGGAAAACTGGAAAGCAAGAACGAACTCCAATCTCAAAGGACTGGGAGAGAAGCGACCAAGGCAAAACGACGTTGGATACGATCATCTAAGCTACATCCAACCAGATCTCCAGAGCCAACTATACATTATTTTGACCGCTGGGTGTCAGCAATAGTTGCTGTTGCCTACACGGACAGACAATGAAGATTAAAGCAACATCATCCTCGGCGTTTTTCAGGGGTCAGGGACACATAATCTAGTATAGGAGGCGTTCCGTCGAAGTATCCCAATAACAACGCTCGGAGATGGCTTGTGGCAAGTTTATCGCATGCTGCATCAGGGCGATCACAATCCAGGATGCTGGTGAAGTGTGCAGCCAACTCGAGACTCAAGGTCTAGTTTCTGAAGCGTTCTGTAAGTAAGTCTGCCTGTCGGGATGCCGAGCATCTACGGATAGTGGAGGAGCCGATCCGGGTCACGTGTCACGCCACGTGACCCACCTCGACGGCTCTTTCAATATCTACGGCACTATTGCCAGCTAGCGTGCTGGCCCTCTTTCTCTTCTGTTTAACTCTAGTAACATCTTTAAATATACTATGGTTTAACCCCCATATCTAATATTAGATCCTGTGATACCAATACTGATTAGTGGTTAACTTTATAGTTACTACTACTATAGATTAGTAAGGTTAATAGAAGAGACTATAAATACTACCTATTTAGGCTGCCTAGTACTACCTAGAAGAAGGTACTAATTACCTAGTATAGGTTATATTTAATAATACTAGTAAAAACCCCTTTATCCCTATGTCTGTTATATAGAAGATTACTATCTTTAACTTTATTACTTATAGAGAAGTCCCCTCCTTCTTTACCTATACTTTACTTACTACCTTACTAGCTATAGTAAATCCTCTAACTATATAACTCTCTTAGTTACCTATTACTATTAAGGGTATATTATTAAAACTACTATATTAGCATCTTTACTACTAATTAAGGTAAGTAAATTTTTTACCTTTATAAACACCTAAGCAAACAGGCCCTTCCTATACTTTCTACTACTTCCTATTAGTACTATAATATCTAATAGTAATACCTATAGATTAATAATATCTAATAGTAATACCTATAGATTAATCTACTTCTAATACTATAAGGTAGCTAGTAGTAAGTAATCTACTTCTAATATTACGCCCCTTAATATCTATAGTAATAATTAAGTATTTAAATCTTACTAGCCCTTACCCTTAAGTCCTCTATCTTCTTCTTCTCTATCCTCTTCTATTACTTTCTCCCTTATCTAAACTCCTATTATATCTTTTACCCTTCCTTTTATTATATCCTTTATCTATTATCTATACTACTAGTAGTAATTCCTCTAACAAACAGATTCACCCCTAAGCCTATATAGTTAGGGGTAAGTACCTGTGTTTAAGAGGTTGTGAGGCTATTAGAGGGTAGTAGATCTATTCCTAGATAATTATAACTATTATTAATAGCACCTAGGGATTTCCCTACTAAAGAGTAGGATCCCTTACACCCTATAAATATTAGGAACCTATTCCCTATCCCTAAGTAGTATTAGGGTTAAGTTAATATTAAATAATAGGGTAATACCTATATTAGTAATATCCCTATTAATACCTCTAAGGATAAAAGAAGGAAAGCCCTAGCTACTATTATTGTCTTCTAGATAATAAGGTATATAAGAGAAAGGCTCTATAGGACTAACCTATAGGATACCCTATAGGATAACTTTAAGGGATAGACTAAAGAGGACTTTATAGTAATATACTATAATACCCTAACAGGATTCTATAACTATCTCTTATACTAAGGGATATTTATTAATACTACCTAAAGTGGCTAGATTATACTATAAGTATATACTACTATATTAGCCCCTAAGGTACTAAAGTAGATAAAGGAGTAAGTAATAGCTAATATAGGTAAGACTAATAACTTTAAGATAAGGGCTAATAACTCTAACTTTATCTATAATATTATAGGATTATTACTATTAGACCTATAGCTAAATAGTTTACTAACTCTAGCTCTAGCTCTAGCTCTAGCTTTAGCTCTAGCTCTAGCTTTAGCTAGCTAATAGTTAGTAGTTAATCTAAATTCCTTATATAATAACCCTAACTTTATCCCTCCCTTCCCTAGTATAGTACTAGTACTAATTATAACTATACTATCTACTAGAGGAATACTACCCCTCTACTAGCTTACTAACCTTATTAAGATATACCTAGAGGAGCTTAAATATAGTAGAGGAGTATATAAATTAATTAAATCTAAGCTTACTATTTTCTAAGACTAGTACTTTAAGGTAGGGATACTATAGGATTAATTTACTAGTATGTTCTTTATTATACTTAAAGGGGTAGTAGTAGACTTCTATACTAACTATCTCTATAATCTATCCTATACCCTTAGCTTCTATACTATAGTTATAATACTTAAGGGTAACTTTAAGATAGAAGAAATATATTAAGCCTGCCTTATAGAGCTATAGAGAACCACCTTTACTAGTACTATCTATAATAACCCTAATAAGAGTAAGCCTAAGGCCCTTAAGATCCTTATCTAATAAGTAAATACCCTCCTATAATCTATTATAAGGATTAGCACCCTATCTAATATAGCCCTCTATGATTAGCTCCTTAACTCCTACTGAGGCGTAGAGGAGTACACCCTCGTGCTGTTTAACCTAGCCCTAATGTTTACTAGCGTATATAGCTAGCTAAGATCTACTATTAGTAATACTACTAAGATTAAGTAATAATAGTAATATATACTATACTAGTATCCTACTAATATTAATAGCTAATATAAATATCCTAGTAACAATTAGTACTAGACTAACTATATATATAATAGCTAGTATGGCTGCTACTAGTATAACCCTTCTAACTATAATAACTATAATTACGTAAATAATAGCCTATAGTACCCTTTTAACTATAATTAGTACTAGTATAATACTTCCTTAAAAAAGTATTATATATATAGGAAGCTAGGATACTAGTTAACTAAGTACTCTAAGGATAAGTACTAGTAATCCTACTACTAGTATAAGGATTAGTACCTAATAGAGGGATTAATAGAGGCCTTTTAATAATTTATTACTAACTTTAAAGGATATAAGCCCTTTAAATTAAATAATAAGAATAATAATTATATAGATTATAATAATAAGCTTAGTACTATATTTTTTATATTAACTACCTTTTTTAACTCTATAGTAGTAGATAGCCCTTTGTTATTTTCTAAGCTGTATAACTAAGTAACTACGTACTTTATTATAAAGGAAGATCTCTAAGGGGATTAAGACAAAAATACCTAGCCTATAGTAGATATCTTTACTATTAATAATTAGTATTTAGTAACTACCTTCTAAGGTATTATACTAGACTTAGGTACTATAGAGTACTTAATAGTAGGATACTAGTAGTATCTTACCCTCTATAAGCTATTTAGAGGAGACTTACCCCTAGATATAGACTACACTAGAGAAGTAAGGATCTAATTTAGTAATAGGATATATTTTATATCTAAGGGTACTATTAATATTACTACTCCCCTAGGTACCCTTACCTTCTATGTGATACCTAGTAATACTCCCTTCCTACTCTACCTTATAGATATAGATTACTAGAGGATTAAATTTAACAACCTTACTAACTAACTCATCTAAGGCAATACTATTATCCCTATTATATGTAAATAGGGGTATCTATAGATACTATTAGAATACCTAACCTAGAGTATTGCCTAGTACTATCTTACTAATGCTAAGCTATGTTAAGTGTACTACTAATTTAGCTATCTATTAGTCTAGTAGCTTTATAAGGTGCTCTAGCAATCTGGTAATAAGGTAGAAATCTCAGCCCTAAGGAAGATTACTAGGGTCTACTACTAGTACTAACTTAACACTATAGCACTAGGCTGGTTTAAGTTCTCTTTATAGGATAATAACTATAACTTTAACTATAAGATTATTATTAATATAGTATATCTTAATAGTAACCACCCTATACTATATGTTATTAATATAGCCACCTCTTTTTAAGTAGTATAATTCCTTAAGAATATTACTACTAAGTATATATAGGAGGCGCTCTATATATGTTAGATTAATATATATCTTAGCCTACTAGATTAGATTGTTATAGATACTAGCCTTAACTTTTATATAGCTAAATTCAAATAATCTATATACACCCTTTTAATCTATATTAAAGAAGTCCTAATTAAGGCTTATAATAGTATTAGTAAGGTTAAAAGATACTATATACCTCTACACTACATATATAAGATCTTTTATAATAAAGGAGAATCCCCTACTATAGCCTTATAGCTTACTATAAAGGCTATTAATAATACTACTAGCCTAGACAGCCTTATCCCTACCCTACTTATGTTTAGGGTATACCCCTAGATTATAGATTCTTTACTACTATTACTATTAATAATAAAGAGGGCTAAAATAGTAAAAAAGGCTATAGAGGTAGTATAGTAGATCTATACTAAGCACTAAGTTAATAAGGTAATTACTACTTATAATAGCCTAGATATATCTAAGACTACTATACTCCTACTTTAATCCCCTATTTAAGTATAGCATAAAAAAGAGGGTTAGTAGGGCCTATACTACCTTATTATAGTTAATAGCACTAAGTATACTATAGAGTTCCCCTATGGCCTAAGAACCTTCTACTCTACTATTGTTAAGCTATACTATTATAAAGAACCTAAAGATTACAAAGGAAACACTACCTCTAAAGCAGCTAATAAGAGGCCCCTAGAGAACAATAATAACAACAATAAGGGCCTTATGCTAAGTAATAACAAAGAGGAGGATAAGCTTACCGCTACACCTGCTAAGAAGGTTTTAGATACTATTATTATAAGGGCTCTACTACTAAGGAGACAGCCTGGCCGCCCTCATAAATACAATACTAACTTCCTTAATAAGATAGGCCTAGGTATAGTGCTTATTACTATATACTAGGTATCTACTACTTACTTCCTATTATTAAAGGAAGAATCTAACCTCCTACTAGTAATTAATCTATATAAGAAGGGTATTATTACTACCCTAGGAAAGCCCTTTAAGTATGCTATTAAGCTTAAGATTAATACCCTTATTACCTATAGTATATTCTAATTTATTAAGTATAATAAGCACCTCTATATAGGCTAATAAATCTTTAAGGCCTATATTATTAATAAGGTAAAAGGGATAGATAACTAACTATATAAGAAATCACGCCTAGTCGTCTAAGGATATATAGATAATAGTAAGGAAGTAATCCTTACTTAGTCCCCTATAATCTAGTAGGCTAGCTAGTAGTTAATACTTATGCTAGCTCTATTACTATTACTTAAGCCTAGATTTATTATTTAGCTCTAAGATATAATATAGGTATATACCTAATCTACTACTCTATTAAATTAAATAATCCTTATAAGATTACCTAAGTAGATCTAATACTATTATCTAAAGGGTATAATTATATAAGTTATTAAACCTCTATATAGTATTATAGAGGTAGGTACCTACTAGTAGGCAACTTATAGCTACTACTATAGAGAAAATCTTAAGATAGATACTTTAACTTTTAATCCCTACCTACTTATATTTATAGTAGAGAATCTAAACTTTAGTATTATTAGGATATAAACTAATAATATAATTAGACTCTTAGATAAATCCTTCTCTACCTATAAGGTAGAAGAACTTACTAAGGTAACCTTTACTATTAAGGAGAAGTAAATCCTTAGTATTAATAATCCCCTAGCGTTTAATAGTAGTATTATAACCCTTACTACTAATAGTAAGATAATCCTTAAGTAAAAGGGCTAGGGTAAGAAACTCTACCCTATTAATTTAACTACTATAGATACTATTAAGTAATATGTTAAGCAACAAGCCTATAGCATATATATTACCTCTATATGCTAACCTAAGGCTAGCTTTAATTATTCTATTATAGTATAGTACTAAGTACCCTAGGCTAAGGAAATTAAGGTGCTTAATTAGTATATTAAGTAGTAGATAGATAACCCTAATTATAGCCTTACTTTTTAACTACTTAATCTAGCTGCTATAAAGCTCTTTGTCTTTATAGATAGATCCTTTACTAATAATAAGGATATAATATTATAACTAGGATTCCTTATTACCTTAGCTAATAAGATAACTAGTAAAGGCCCTAATAATAGTAACAAATTTATAATAACTAAGAATATTATCTACTTTAGCTTAATAAAGTATAAGAGAGTTACCTATAGTATACTTACCTCTAAGGTATATAGTATAGTTGTTAGTATAGATATAGTATATACTATCTCTATAACCTTAAAGATAGTAACTAATTATATAAGACTTCCTCTAATACTAATAATCCTCTATATAGACTCCTATTTACTTTATAAATGCCTTATAAAGCTAGGTACTATAAAGGAGAAGAGGCTTATAATTAATATTATAGCCCTTTAGTAGTCCTATAAGAGACGTAAAGTCTATAAAGTATGCTAGATCTATAGTACTAATAACCTAGCTAATAGATTTATAAAGGTAACACCTAATAAGGCACTAGAGGAATTAGTAGCTAGTAGGAGAGTAAAGATTAGGATAGAGGGATAGGTTTCTTATACATAATTAGGTCATATGTATTTAAAAAGTATAATACTTTTTAATCTTTTGTTTTTATTATGTTTTTAAGTTTTTTAGTATTGATAGGCAAAAGGGGGTAATAGGCGTATTTATCACTACTTTAGAAAGTTGCTAGTATTGGGATGCCGAGCATCTATGGATAGTAGAGGAGCCGATCCGGGTCACGTGTCACGCCACGTGACCCACCTTGACGGCTCTTTCAATATCTACGGCACTGTTGCCAGCCAGCGTGCTGGCCCTCTTTCTCTTCTGTTCAACTCTAGCAACATCTTTGAATATACTACGGTTCAACCCCCATATCCAACGTTGGATCCTGTGATACCAACACTGCCCTTTCTCATTGTACAATTATCGTGCACAGCCCTGGACACAACTTTGCTAGAAGCTGACACGTTCTAGCAAATTCAGCAAATCGGCTGGATTGCAAAGCAACGTGCCTGAAACTCGATAGCTCTTCTGTGTTTCATGCGACTTATAGTTCCACTGCCGATGGGAAATCGCCCAGGAACACAGTCGTTGCCTTCATGTCAATCCAGTGGACTGCAGCGCTTGTCGGTGGGCGCCCCGGGACGCGGAGAGGCTTGGTGTACAATGCTATCATTAGCGGTCGAGGTTTTCTGCATGAAAGGCCCGCAATGTAAGGAGCTGGACCAACGTCGCCCATGGTGGTGAGCGGGCGACTCGCGCTGAGGTCATCGGATTCGGTGCCTTGGCTTCTCCTAGCCCAGACCGCGCGTGCCGAGAGCGCGTCGGGCCAGATCATCCGTCGCAGTTCTGGCAGCAATAAACCAATCGATTAAATTGATTTGACATAGTTGAGTTGAGGAAAGTGGAATTCTGAGCCAAATGTGAGGTTGAGGTGGCTTTTAGTTCGGGGTCCTCGAGAGTTGAGGACGGCAAGTGAGCGTATGTAAGAGGGCCGCTGACCGCCTAGTAACCGCCTTCTTAGACGGCCACTGAACAATCACAACCATTCTAGGTATACTAAATAGCATCTGCCCAAGCTAATTCATCTGGCTCGTCCACTGACTATATTTCTTTCAAGCCGCCCCATCACCAATCGGTCCACAAGACGATTTCATTGCTCCTTCCTGCGGAGAACTCCAAGAGTTGGCGGACATAGAGACAAGATATCAACAACATACGTGACCTTTCCGAGACTCTTGTGGCTTCGTTCTCACCGACTCCCAATGCGTCAAAGTTTCCCTGCATTTGTCAGGGTTACTACGTCTCCAGCAACTTGCCCCTCGAGCTCAAGAACGTCAAACACCGCCGCCCACATTCCATATTGACATTATGCTTCGGAGGTTATGATAGTGCTTGATCCCCAGTCAGGCGACACCGCGGTTTCTGCCAGTCTTGGATAACTCCCTCGTGGCACCGACCCAATCTCAACTACCGTCTTGTTTTGCCCTTGCTCCCAACAAGCGACCCGGACGTGCGTCAGGTGTCTTCATATACAGAAAGAGGCCCGTTGTGATCCCCAAATACCACGTGCTCTTGGAGGCCTATCTACGACTTTATGCCTGCGATTCCGATGGACCGGTGGGCGTCTTCGCTACGGCGATGGTATAGAGGAGTACGTCGACAACAATGGTCTGCTCGATGCAAGCCAGCTTCACAGGCCCTTGAGAACATCATACAAGGAGTTGCGCGAGGGCCAAAGGCCTCTCCGACAGCGGACAAAGGAACTTCAACACAATCCTCGGATCCCTGAGGAAGAGGGCGAGTCCGAGTATGAAGACACATGGCGAACACGATTCAAAGTTGCGATCAATTCGTGATACCGAGGTCTTTCTCATCGGTCTGACGCGTTAGGATTGTCTACCCGATAGATCGTCTTTGCTGTGTTGAAGTAGCCTTCATATTCGATAACCTCTTCCTCTCCCTTGGCTTCGAAATGGTAATGGCCTCCAGCATTCTTTCCTGATGGTGAAAATGCATGCGTATGCTCTATCCGCAAGCCCATCTTGTTGCCGGGGTCCGCGGAATGTAGTACCGACAAGCCTACGACGGGCGAGTCAAAGTCGTGAAAGGTCAGCCATTTTTCGACCTCCTTCCTGTCTTTGAAAGGAAGATCCTCCTCTGGCGGGAAATCGGGCATGATGTGGTACGTCGCCTTGCCGGCTTTCACCACGAAAGCCCCACCGAGGCTGATGGTCCTGTCGCTGCCGTACGCCGCATGAAGGCCTTTGCGGATGCACTCGGTGAAGCTCTTCTCGGGCCCCTTGCGCCCTTTCGCCGTGATCTTAAGCACCGGCCCCGGCTCGCCCAGGCACCCGTACAGATTGACCATCAGGCCGCAGTCCACCGAGGGGCTCGTGCCGACGCGGACGGCCCCGGTGCCGCGCTCGATCTGGATGACCCGGCTCTGGTTGTCGACCCTGTCGATGCCGCCGGACCAGCTGAGGTTCGGCGCGAGCTCGCTGTTCTGTCCGATGACGTGGAAGGGGCCGGCGCCGGCGCCGATGAGGCTGCCCTTCTCGGGGCTCATCTCCATGTGCCTGCCGATGTCGGGTAGGGACCAGATGGTGTCCAGTCGGGGGCGTGGAAATAGGTTGGGCTGCCCGCCGACGTCTGCAATCTTCTCGTCGCCCGACAAGCCTTCGGTGGCCAGGTGGAAGGGGGCGTTCCGCAGGTCTGGGCACCGGACGACGCTGACGGATGCGTGCTTGTAGTTGGCGGCGAGAGGCGCTTTGAGTTGCTCGGCCAACTCCTCCAGGCTCGGCGGCGAGAGGGGGAACTTCTCTACGCGCATCCTGTGGTGTTTAATGATCGCTTGTGGATTGATGGTCGAAAGCTAGTGTTGGTTCCCGGAAACGCTTATTGGGATGAAGCACGTCGCCGCGTCGGCATAAGGTTGGCTCCCTCTTGTGAAGCCCTTCCGTAGTTGGTTGAGCAAAGAATAGATGGGATGTCTGTGTCGGGCTTGGTGACGTGCTAAATGGTGTCCCAGAACGAACCCACCCCCGCTTCCGGGCCGTGCAGCGCAATAAAGTGTGCCATCTTCATCTGGACATGCGGTGTTTCCGTATACTTAATTTCAACCATACTTTCTCGTGCGCAAATTGAAATCAATTGGCTTCCAGTGATGGTCTTTCGGGACTAACGCGCTTCAAAAAACAATGCAGAATGCAACTTTTGCGCCGCTGACACGGCACTACTCTAGTACCAGTAGCAAATTTACAGGTATCTTAGACTAACGTTGACAGATATATACCGATGAGAAAGAAGGATAGGTGATAGTTTGATTGGATTCTATAAGATGCTGGTATTGACCGTCCCAATCAAATTATGGCAGTTCCCGCGTGAAATCACGCATATAGTCTATTACCTGAACCAATGACATGTCCATCTTCTATTATGTCCTACCACCGGGGTATTCCTTTGAACACCGATTCTTACTATTTGAGGTGCACGCCGTGATTCAAGTCTTCTTGTTGTTAAGAGTACCCCATGTAGGAATTTAAAAAAAATCATACTACTGGCCTTGACGGTCCAGAATTCGGGCATGGTAGCCTGCTCAGCACAGCCGTGTTTTGTTTGCTGGTTTGTTAGATGCCAAGTGCAAATTCAAGTAAACATATGTTTGCATAGCGGATGTCAGCAGGCCAACATTCAACGTAGGCACCGTAACCAGCTGGTGTATATATTTAGGCTATCCAGAAGAACGAGGCTGGACCCACGCGATATCAGTGAAAGCCGCTGACCCTTCCCCGAGTGGTTGTATGGTCAAAGAACGCTTCAAGATCGAACGGCTGAACCCAATCTTACAGATAAACAGGGCGAAATCCAGAAATCACCGACGAGTCACCCACCACAAGACATCTGGATATGGCGAGGGTTGGTTCAGTCCCTCCTGAACCTTGTTGAACCGGCGCTTTCTTTCCCGTTGGCATGATGCCTGTCTATAGAAGAAGTACATCCGCTCTTACAACAACAATGACTGAACGACTAGAAACGACGGCGGCGACACCAGGGCCGTGTGGACCATCGATCAGAGGGGCGTTTACATGCCTGCCCTTTGCATATCATCCAGTCCCAAGCGCGATCCAGCAGATTACGCGCCAAAGGACGCATCGACCAGAGGGGACCGGATCTGTTCGCCGGGTTACTGTCTTCGCAGCATCGCATATCACAGCCTCGCTAGGCGCACTTCAAGCCAACAGGAACCCTCCCCAAGGCGCCATGGACGCGCCAACTAACACACGCACACCCTCGCGGCCCCCGAGAACTTGTTAAAGGAAGCCAGCACGATGCGCTCCCGCCTTGGGGCCAACGCCAAAGACATTTGTTTGGCTGCGGACCCAACTGGGGCCAGGTCCATCATCTTTGTCACAAGTGCCGCCCTTTGTAAGAAAAAATGTGTTTGCTCCGCGCGCAACCGACGCATGCTAGACAAAATAACATGTAATTGTCCAGGGGAGTCTGCATGGACAAACAGGCGCGAAGGATTCCGTCCCCTTGACCGACGAATCCTACGAGTGCTTGGTCGGCGCTTATCAAGACAACAGCAGCAGCGGGCAGTTGGCAGGCAGCAGGTCCAGGATAAAATGGCGCCAGAGGGGCTTGCAATAACAGAGAACAACGAGGCAGACAGACGTTTGATGAGCCGGGTCGTATATGCGGGAGTGAAATATGAGCAGAGTGAGTTTTTGTTTTTTTATGGCGGGATATATGTGACGATGGAGATAACCATTGCTTTTTGCTCCTTGGCGAAGGCGAAGGGACGGGAAGACGGCGAGGGAACGTTCTTTCTCTTACGAGACAAAAAAATAAAGGATTCTATACGGAAATGGCACCTTCCTGCTGCTTTACCGCGTGTTAGAAGTCTGCGGGCCTGTCTCCAAGAGGCTACAGTCCCTCTTATAATTGCTTTTCGTTGCAGCCGCCCAAGCACATCTGCATTCGTACGCAAGGCACCCTGTGGATTCGTTTGGCACGCCCATTTCTAGGTTCTACTAAGAACTATTTTAGGCAATGGCACAGTTCCATTATGTAGATCAAGTATCTGAACATGGAAGATGCGCGGGATATATCTTTGCGAGCGAGATTGAGAGACATGATTTGGATTAAGGCGTTTGCCACATGTGACAGGAGCCCTCCGACACGACATCAGGATGGGGTATGCTTCGATTGTTTCTCCGGAGGCTGTATCTGGCGCAACCATGGACAGTGTCGGGATCTCGCTAGATATGCCTCGGTTTTGGTTTGCGTTCCTCGACGTGTTATCCGACCGAGACGATCAAGCCCGTGTCTTCCACCAGGGTTTCCTACGGCCAGTTTCCTGTGTCGCGCACGTCAATACATACGTAATGATGCAAAAGAGCCATCATCAAACATAGTATAGAACCCGGAGCTTGGTATGCAGTCCATCCTTCTTCCACTCATAACTGTATACGTAGTCGGAGGCGTCCGAACAAGGCCACTCCGGGATCTAGTGTGTCAAAAAAGACTCTCAATAGTAGCAGCATGTATTTGAGTGGTAGCCGGCTTGACAGGGAAAACCATGGAGCTTGGGTTATCGTGGGCTTAGTCCGACATCCCAGGCGCCGTCGCGCATGAAACAGGCGTAAAGGAAGTCAGTATTCAATCAAGCCTGACGAATGGTAGAAGGGTTGGGTGGCGCTTACACTGTTCTGGTGGTTCTAGACCGTAAGGCAATCTGAAGTTGACGCAGAAAGATGCTTCGTATGGTGGATGTGGTGTGGAATAAGAAAGCCCAGCAAATGCTCTTCCCGCCTAGGGGCAGGCTGGTGAAAGAGAGGCCGGGCCGCGACCCAGTTTTGCGCAGGCTGGAGGCGCGCGCATTAGGTAGTGTAGAGCCGGGGCCGGGGCAGTGTGTATCGGCGCGAGGCAGATTGATGGCCGGTCTTGTACAGATACCGGACTGGGTGGGCATGTTATTTATGTGCATGGGTAGGCATTTCTCCGAGTCGCTGGCGGCCAACGGCATGGTGGTGGCCGGCCTCAATGGCTCCTGTGCATCACATCGCGCGCGCTCTGGCACCTGGACAGACTTCTGTTGCCGGGCTAAGTGGCTGGAAATAGGAACCACTGGCCGCCTGCGATGGAGAGCGCTTGAATTGACAAGAGAAGATAGGTTCACATTGCCTAAAGAAAGTGTTGAGAGTCGAGACGCTGAGCGGTGCCGCGCGCGGAGTGAAGCATGAAGAAAATCAAACAAAACATACGAGGTTGAGGCCGAAAATAGAGGAGTTTTGACAGGCGAAAGGAAATGGAATAAAACGGTGGTCGACTCCGATGATAGTGCAGATGACGAAGGAAAAGAGCATCTTGTCATCAGTCTCTTCTATTCTCCTCATCACTCGGATTTTCAGCCGAGAAGCCGAGAGAGCCCAGCGCTTTCCTTCTCTTTTTCCTCCAGGCCAACCAACAAAGCCTTCTTCCCTCACGCTTTCGTCACCATCCATCCCCCTTCGCATCTTTTTCCCCTGTTCGGCTGTAGTCAACACGCTGCGGGATCACAGTCATCTTTTCCTTTATTTTCCTCTACGGCATCTCGTTCCGCCTCCACTTCCATCACAGCCCGACTCTTCCACTTTGCCGCAGTTGTCAACGTCATCGGACCATTGATACTCTCAGCCTCCCCGGCATCACTTTCGCATCCAATCACTGCAATTCTTGCAATACACCTCGTCCACCGAAATTCCCGCCTCGCCTTGCCACCAAGTTCCCATTGGAGCCGGGCTCTCGACACATCTTCCCAGCAGACGAGGCATCTGCAAGATCTGGTGGACGACGTAGGGATTTGCAGGTGAGAAAGCGCCGTCGGCCAGCGTCCAATCACAGAAGACGGCACTAATAATAGTTAGATCACCGCGGAACGCCGCCCGAACGGCTGCCCCGGCGCCCCCATCTTCTCTCGTGATCCAATTGCCTGTCCTCTGCCCTTTACTGGCTATAGTGCACCTTTCCTAGCGCCCATAAGCAGCCCCGTTAGACCCAGCGACGGACAGCCCGCGACTGCACGACACCTCACCTCAATCCTCCCCGGGAGCCAATCACAACTCCAATCCGACCTTTGCACCAAGCAATTAAGCGAGGCCTCTCCACGCCGGACCACTGCCGTCTTGACTCTGGCTAGCTCAGATAGTTTCGCCATCGACTTACCTTACCTTGGCTGCTTCTTTCTTCGCCTTGTCTGTTGCGTTCTGTCTTGGTCGAATCTCCTTCCGCCTGGGCTGGCTCTGTCTACATTGCTCTCCACTTCCACGGCACATCATATCCACTTGGCCCTGCGAGTATTCGTAACCCTGGGGCTTGGAATACTTGACTTTCACTAGGCGGTTGCGACGTACTGACACTGGATACCTGTGCCGACCATCCAATCCTAGTTCACGAGACGTCCGCACAAAAACACAACATCGTCATCGCGATACATAATACACCCGTTACCTCAGCCTACCTTAACTGGGCGTTGCTGCCCGATTGCCTTGGACCAATTCCGTCGAAGGCTTGCGTTCCATTACACATCCTGGGCGAGAGGCCACGAGGCACCCACGATCTTGAGACGGGATAAACGGTGATCCCAGCAGCCCGCCAAACACCAGCCGCTGCCTCCAATTGGTTTCGTACCCCAGACACCCGCAAACGGGTAGAGAGAGAGCCTGTGCCATCACAGCCAACGGGGTTATCCGACAGCGCAGTAAAGCTCGGGAAGAAAGCCAGCCGCTGTGTACATTAGAACTGTCCAAATTTGCCCGCTTTCTTTTGGCGTGCAACGAGCCGATTCGCCCACCAAGGGACGACACCAAAGGCAAATTAGCTCCAGCAACTGTTCAACAACCCCTGGTCCGTTTTGGCTTTTGCCTGTCCTGTTAAGCCCCGTCCCATCTCCGTCCGGTCTCTGTTTCGCTGTCTCCTGCAGCAGGCTCAGCACGCACTAAGGCAGTGAACACCACACACCACACGCGCCCACACAGCGAATCGAATCGTCGCTTGTTTAGCGTGTACGACCAATCACGTCTCTTTGACCTGCTGCTTTCTTGCCGCTTTAGAGAAACCCCGGCCCATCTCGTCTCTCGACTTCCGCGTCCAGTCTTTGTTGCTCCCCCACCACCACGCTCGCGCTGCTGCTCGTGTCTCCCTTCCTCCTCGACGCTCCCGCCGCGCGCCACTGCTTCAATCTCGTTGGACCATCCGTACCCGCTGTCACCGACACATCACGACTCCTCTTCACCTTACAGGATCCTGCTCGCGCTACCGCAACCTTCTGGTGTAGGCCTTGCTCCTGTGCTGTTGTTCCAGTTGAACCACCCCTCCCCCGCCTACAGCATCTCGTCACCACACGCCCCTTTGCACCCCTCCCTGCTCTGCCCCTCCTTCGTCCAGCCTGCCGACTTGGTACAGACTCATATTCAGTCTGCCTGCTCGTCCTCCCGTCCGAGCTCGAAACCTGTCCTGGCGAATAGCACTGGTTTGCTATTACCCCCCCAGCAACCCCAGACCAAACTTCCGGGAGCACATCAGCTTCCTAAACCTTCCATCTTCCTTGCCGCCGTCAGAGCTTAACCTCATCCTGCAGTCCTCTTCCCGGGCAACTTACACTGCAACCACCCAAGCGCCCATCTCACCCTCTCCGGAATAATATAACGTCCTCCCACCCTCACAACTGCCGGTTATTTCTCTCCCTTTTCTCCCCAGGCGATTTGTCTCTGCAGCTTGTAGGCAGCTTGACTTCCTCCTCCTCCTCCTCCTCTCAAGTCAGAGTCATTCAGTTGACTGGACATATATTCACCCTCCTTGCACACATTCGCTACCACCTTATCTCTCTTTCGCCTCTTCCGAGTCAACTAATCATGCCTGCCAACCGACCCAAGTTGGCCCAACTGGCCACGCCCGTCACCAGCACCTTTCCCTCGGAGACGATCTTCTCGGCCTCGACTCCACTATCAGCCAGGCCTGTGCCCTGCAAGGACCTCCCCATCAAGACACCCATTAGCCCACCTACTGCCTACACGGACTTCCTCAAGCACATGTCTCTCAACTCCCCAGCTGCCTTCAAGCCTTCAACATCTGGGGCCACCACACCCGAGTCTACGCCAGATTCGTTACCCTCGACTGCAACCAGCGAGCAAACAGACGTTTCTTGCAAGTGTGAACACGAGCATAAGACCCCGGCCACTGCGCCACCTATCCCGCCAAGCCCGTTCACCCAACTGCCAATGTCAGCACCTCCCACCGGTGCAAACTCTTTCCCGAGCCTCAAGATCCCGCCCTCGCCAGCGGTATCACACATGGACTCGCCCCTGAGCGCGCGGTCACCATTCAGCGCCAGATCCATTCATTCGGCGTTCGACTGGGACGCAGCTCTCAGAGCCAAAAGGTTGAACGACGCCAAGAAGCCTTCGAGGACGAGTGTACGTCACATCCGCGAGGTTGTCACGCGAACGGTGACTTACACGCCGAGGATGAATCCCGCGCCAAAGGGCAAGAGAAGGAAGTTGGAATGAATCTCTGGTGGCCCGCAAGCAATATATTCGGCTTTCCCAGTCCAACACACACACCATCAGCTTTACATGTGCTGATATCTTTTATTTTGTTCTACCATCACGATCGTCACTTCAAATCGACACCCCAACACCCTACACCATCTGATGACCAAAGGCCTAGTGCCCCAAAAAAGACAAGGATGACATGTGATGAAGCAGGCTCTTCCACGGAGGGACATTTTACAATGACATGACTTTATGCAAAGCAAACAAGCACACGCCATCGGCGCACACCATGAGATGAAAGGCGAACACAGAGGGCGGAATATGCGATTGGTTCAACGGGGTGGGGACATCTTGCGAAGAAAGGAGGACAGCGACTTGGATTTTTGTTTCAACCCATCTTACTAGTCCCCTGAATGGGAAGGGGGACCTACCGGAGTTCTTTGGCGTCTCTACGATGCTCATGTTCGATACCAGGAACCATTTGGGTGGGCCGACTTGATTATTGATCTGGGGAGGGGGCTGGAATACGTTCTATCTCGGAGACTTTTGGGGGGAGAGAGGGATGAGCTCAATCAAAGAGCCAAATCAACCAGTTAACTACTTCGTACACAGCAAGCCAAGGTAGCCTAATATCAGCATACTGTGTACATCCTGAAAGACTCCCTCGGAACACATCACTTGACCTCACCGCAAGAACCCTGCGAGGGTATGGTGGGCATGTTTATTTGTTTATCGTTCCACAGACAGCGTTTCCTGTGCGGCGCGACCGTTGATGCGGCCTAGACCACAGGTTTGTTATGGCCCCGCTAGAAAGAGAATGGATAACCAGAGGGGGGGTTCGGGGGGTCGCGAGGGGGAGGGGGAAAGAAAAAAAAAAAAAAAAAGGGTCACGATAGTCGGCTGCAGACAGCGTCCACCGGGAAACAAGCAGTGACGGGGTTAGACAGATGGACGGCTGCTAAGCAACCGACTTTCTTCCATCTCTGCATCTCTGCGTCTTTTGCACAGAGAGCCGTGAAAACAGCCTACTGGGACGGTGCTCAGCGACCCGGCAGGCAGTCCGGCATCGATGCGACAGCTGGGGAAGTCGATGGAGATAAGAGCAAAAAGAGAAAAAAAAAAAAAAAAAAAAAAAAAAAAAAAGGTCTCGAGGCATACATCCATACATACATACACACCAGACCGAACTTCTCAGCTCATCCTCCTCGTCCGCCTCGATTCCCGCTGTAGAGGATACAAGCTTGGGTTGGCATACCATCCCTTCGCCCTCCCCTCCCCTTTCCTTCACTATCTATCCATTTTGTGGCCCTCTCTCGCTTTTCCGCGTAGAAGCCACACCCACCAAGCAGGGACGCCATGAGGAATGAATGGCTGTGTAAAAAAAACCTGGCCTTGCGGTGCAGTCGAACTGGAGGGGGGGGGGGGGGGGGGACTAGAGAGCAAGCAGCAGCCGCGTGTGACTGGGTGAGTAGTAGGAGGGGTTATCCCAGGGTGATGCACTTTGTCCCCCCTCGAGCCCCGAGGGCGACCATTATAGAGCCTGGCGCCGTAGTTCCTCCTCCGCGCTGCTAGCTTTCCACGGCGTGACGGTGTTGCATTCACGATGGGTGTGCTCTGCGTGACGACTGAAGTGTAGAAACGGACGGAATCCATGTCCCATGTTTACGCTCTAAGCTCCTCCTCCGCCTTCCTTCGTGGTCCGCTTGTCCCTGTTCATCACCTTCGCGGGACCGGGGCTAGGATCGGCTGGGGTCTATCACGGGATGCGTACACACCCTTTTCACGGCGCGAGCGAGCGTGCACGCGCGTTGTTGTTGCTGAGTCTCCCAGAACCCGACGCCCCGCCGTTTCGCGACTGAGATCGAAGACGATCTGCCCTCCGTCGCCGTGATGGGACACAGTCAATAAACAGACGCAGTCGAGGGCGTATCGACGCAGCAGGGAAAGGTACCCAGCAGGCGCGAAAGTCGGGTAAGAGGAGTCGGACAGAGTGGTTGGCAAAAGCGGCCTGTGGCGCTATGCCTGATCCGGGCATGGCACGACCCGGAATCCCGGGCGCTGCATGGGGGTGGGTGATCGCGTACGGAGCGAAGCCGTGAAGGAGCCACCCCAGTCACCTCACTTTGCTAAGCGCCTGTCCTCAGCGGCCCCCGGGGCCTGATTGGCCCGAGGTCGCGAGCAGGGGTGCCGCCGTGTTCCGGTTCCCGTCAGGACCATCACCAACGGCCAGCGTAGAGGCACCGGATTGGTCGAGCCGTTAAGCGCCGGCGTGCTGGTGTGGGGATTATGGTGCTCAGGGCCAGGCGAAGCGTTGTAACTGTTTTTTTTTTTTTTTAACCCTTGGTGCAGACAGAGCCACTCGTTGCAGGAATCAAAGGCTAGTCACACGGCGAGTACTGATGCATGTCGTCTAGGTTCTGTTCTCGCGGGTGAGCTAGGATGCGTTTCCTAGCGAAGGAGGCGAGAGATGAGATGGCATGAGATAGAGCAGGTCCGAGAGCCCGGGAGAAGCATGATGCCGGCCGTTGTTCGTTCCCGTTGCCCTGCTAGCAATGATGCGTCCAAGTCGGTTGGTGGCTGTCGGCTCCTCTCATCTAGCGGTGAAGGGATTCGAGTGAACCATCAAATGGGATTCTAGACGGCATTCTCCCTCCAGACATTAGTTGCTATGTAGAACGCATGTCTAGGTCTCATTAGCTCACGCACGCAGTAACCAAAACGCCAGATCAACCATGAGCTTGGCGAGCTCCCCCAAAGATATGGCATTGATGTTGCTCCTCTCGCAACAATACCGCCGTGATTCTGGGAAGGCGGACGGCTCCCGCCGTCGGCAAAAGTTGAATGAGGTCGCATCCCCGTCCTGACCACGCTGCTCAGCACAACGGGATTTTCCAGTCAATCTCCTCTGGACTCTTTCGTAATTTCGTCTATAATTGGCCCCGCGCAAATTGGCTGCATGGTACTCAAAAAAATCCCCGACCCAAAACAGAGCCCTGTAGCTAGCTCCCAGTGCCGCTTGTGATGTGACTGGACTTCTATAACTCTGACGCCAGATTCAACATCCCCCACGCCGCTGTTTCTAAACCCTGGCTTCCTTGAAACAAAGGCCAAGGACTTCGATGGTCCGTCAGATGATCATATTGAAACCAGGTGTCGAGACCGCCAATCACGAACGAGACATAGTCATCTAGAGCGGCTGTCACGCTGTGTTTCGTTGACCGGTGATCTAGACAGAGCCCATGGGCAGCTCCCAGGGGCAGCTCCGGTGTTTCGAAGTCTTCTTTCGTTCTTCCGGGCAAGCTTCCATGGAAATTAAAGTAAACGGTGATCGCTCCCTATTTTTGGCAACACCAAATGTCGTATTCCGGCTCTCCGCTCGTAAAATGAACTCGGCTGAACCGGATTTATGGGCACCGGACACTGCGAGGATGTCCAATATCAAGGAAACGGTAGCCTCGAAGCGTTTGGGCGCAAGCCGTTGATTGACAGACCCCGGCACATTGATCTCGCTACTGCAATGGTCTTCCCGTCGTTACAAGCGCCGAATCCTAGCAATCTCCGCTTCTTGTAATACCATGCAATATGCCGCTCAGTATGGCTATCGTGGGGGTGAGCGAAAAAAGGCCTCTGGCTGTTTACTGTTTCCGATTGTCGATACGAGCCCTCAGCCCACCGTCTTGACTTCTTTGGCCACGGCGTTGCAAAGTACCACCTTTACGCCTGCGCCCGTAAGGACGTGTATCCATAATCTCTGCGTATCGCTGAGCCGATCATTGGCACTTTTAACCTCGGCCAACATACATTCCTTCTCTGGCTTCGTTCGCCAGAGTATCAGGTCTGGCAAGCCTCCGCCCCGCTGCCGGTATTCTTGCGCCATCACCTTGCACAGGGCGGCTAGTGCGCCGCCGTTGAAGCACCCGACAAGCTCGACAAGATCCTCGACGTCGTAATCCCAGTTGAGACCGATGACACAGGTGCGCCGTTCGCGTTCTCTGGCATCAACCTCGCGGATGATTCTTTCCGCCCCGCCGTTTGCAATCTCGACCAGCCGATGGTTGATCTCAGACATGCGAGTTGGATAGAACGAGTCAGTATGCAGGTCCAGCGGGCATGTCTGATATGCCGTCTGGAATACATTCGGAATGTAGAGAAACAGAATATCGTAAAATAGGTAGGCGAATAAAGTGCGGACGATGCCTCCCTCAGCGTGGTAGCCCTTATACCCCTGGCTACGGTACCAACTGAGGCACATCTCCTCAACACTGCATTCGCCGCCGCCTTCTAACTCGTCAACCCAGATCGTTTTTGTGCTTGCTTGACGGCCGTTTCTGCCTTGTCGATCATTCTTCAATTGAATGCCCTCTACCGTGTGTTCCACGGGTTTCTGAAGACGAACGTGCCCGAAGTCATGTTGTAGACGACGAGGTATGCGCAGTTGCTTCTCGAGCTTGATGAGGCGCTTTTGCAAATCATAGTGGTATATCAGATGGCAGTCTTTGTCTTCAAGGCCAGTTTCGCATGTGGTCGCGGCGATTCGCTTCCAATGCTTCTTTTGAATGTCCGGATCAGTAGCCACGGCGTTGCCGTCGAGTGCGTGCATGTAATGCTCCTCCAGCAGGGCCTTGCGCTGGTACCAACTGCCTCGTCGCGATGGGTGGAATAGATGCTGGCCCAAAAGCTCAGAAAGTATGCAATGCTCGCGTCTGTGGTCCTTCAACCGCCCAAACACAAATGCAGCTTTATGAACGATGCGGGTATATGAGTGGACAGGAGCGAATCTTCTCAGGTAAGCACCCTCGCCCTCCTCATACACCCGTTTTTCCTTTTCCTCCTCTTCAGCCAAAAGGGCTTTCCATCGAGGGTACACTCGATCGAAGATGTCCACGATTTTGCGGAACCCTGCTTCGCCCGGTGGTCCATTGAACTCCAGAACCTGGTCGACTTCAGCTTCCACTCGGATTGCTGATTCGAATTCGAGCACATGTCTGCGAGTAGCAAAGATATTTGAGCTTCGACAAACGATATACTCGGGGTAGTTGCGCCGTGCAATACTGGCGAGAATGATTGCCGTGAGGGACTTTTCAGTCCACTCGGTCGAGCGATAAAAGACCAGATGTACCCTCTCGAATAGTTTGTATGTCAGAGGCGAAAGCCTGATGCATGGCCCAGTGATGTCTCTTATCTTTTCCAGAAAATGCCGTGTCTGATTCGAGTCTTGTCGGTTCAGCTGTGGGGGCGTGTCCTGGCGATCTCTCATCAAGACTCCAACTGTCTGGGACTCGACGCTGCCAGATCTATGAAGCCCATGCGCGAAGAGACCAGTCTGCTGGTAGCCTGTTCGGCAAAGTGCTCTTACCAGATCGGCCTTGTTCCGACCCTGAAATTTGGCCTCTCTGGCAAGGCCTTTGAGCTCATCCAGGCTTAGCAATGAGGAAGCTTCCTCAATGGTGGTAATATGATCTTCCGAAGCATCGGCAAAGGTGAATGTGTCGCCCAAGCTGAACTCTTCCAATTCAATGCCCTCGACCGGGTTGCTCTCCTTAGACATCTCAATTTCAGGTAGACCTCTTGCTTTCTGGAGTGACTCAATGGCCGCGTCGGGGTCCGAAATATCACTATAATATCCCAGTCGGTCTTGACGGTGCCAAGCCGATGTCTTACGTAGGAACAAGCGCACGTAACTGGCGAAATCATTAGCCAGAAAAAGCAGAGAACTTTGAGTTCAACCCACAGATACTGGGCCTCGTAGTTGAGGCCCTTCCACTGCTCGAAAACATGCCGTTCCTTGGCATCAAAGAGGTGAGATTCGTCCGCCAAGACGGTGTCTAATGCAAGATTGAACGCATCCACGTAAATGGAACTTTTACCTCTGATCCATTGACGGCTCGCTGTGGCTGGTGTTTCATCACCAGGATCGCTGGCCTGGGAACTTTTCATCAACTCGTACTCCTCAATCGCATCCCTGTCTGCTTGAACAGGCGGCAGGGTACTCTCGATGTCGGTCTGTCGGATACGGCGATCATCTTTGTCGTCTTCATCAGAAACATCGTTGACAGTAAGCCCAGACGTATCGGCATCCTCGTCGGCGGATTTGATATCATGTTCATCATCGTCACAGTCGCTATCCTGGATGTCCACCTTGACTTTCTTGGCAGGCCTTTCACCAAGCGGCGATGGCCTCGTAGGAGATCTCGAGGGGGGCTGCGGCCTCGGGCGCGGCAACCGCTGTACAAAAGCGTCCATCACTAAAGTCAGAAAAGTCCTACATCGTAAAGAGATGGCTTTTTTTTGGCTAGTGCAGCAGTCGAGACGTCAGTATAGTGAGTTTCGCCTTCGTGGCGTCAGCGATGGAGACGCGAAGAGGACAGGCAGCCGCAGGGGGGAAAGCGCACCGCACAACGCGACGTCAGGTGACCCCGCGTAAATGAGTTCTGATTTTCGACCTCAACTATGGCGGGCAGCAATTGCCCCAGCCATGTCAGTCCAGCTTCGCTATTGTAATCAATTGCTAGACATTGAGATATATGCTTCATTGTCGACCCCCAGAAGTCCCTTTGTTGCATTGACTGTCAACAGGGTTCTCTAAACCTGTTCCCCATCGGCGCATATCACGTTCCCACTCAAAGCTTAGCCTTTGTCTGCTGTGCCATCCTGGCGCAAAACCCACAGTCAGCAAGAATCGCCGACTTTCCGACCGGTCGCAACCAAGCTCTTGCCCAGATAACTTGCCCGCCCGCTGCACCTACTGAGCCGGCGACGACAAAGTTATCTTTGAGCTACCCATATAATTGCACATATCGGCCATTTATTGCGAATTCCTTCCTTCCTCCACAATGTCCGACCCAACCACAACAGAATTAACCCCGCAAGAGACCGCAGCTCCGACGACATCAGAACCCACGATGCCACCCGCGCCCGCGATCACATCGGCCGATACCGTCAGCCGCGACGTCGCCATGACTGATGCCGTTGAGCCGTCATCCGTAGGACCCTCTGCGACTCTCCAAGCCGACTCGGAAGTTGCGCTGACACGATTCTCACAGTCTCCCGCCCCGAACCCGCAGGCAGCCCCGAGCGCTCCCAGCCCTGCTTCCGGCCGAACGGGCACCCCCAGCCGCAACCTCAATGGCGAGGCCAGCTCCCGCGCTGGCTCGGTTCACCCCGACGCCCACCCCACGAATATCCCCAACCAGGCGGTCGAGCACGGCGACCCTGCCCGGATGTACCTAAACAATAATGTGACCGCCGTTCTCTTGGAGGGCATGAAGATTATAGGAAAGAATCAGTAGGTGCCACGGCTATGGGCAGGACCCCCGAAAGCGCTTGCGGCTAACATTGTGTGTTTCTCTAGGCCCAAGAACCCTCTCAAGGTTCTGGGCGAGTTCCTCCTCGAGGAATCCCGTAAGCGAAACGAGCCTTCTGGCTGAACAACCAGCAGACATGGGTTTATTCTATCACACACGCATCAGGAGGAACGCGAAAGCCGAGCTTGGTTGGCATGCATAGATGTTGGACGGGACTGGACTTTTCGCATTTCAGTGGCTTTAAGCTAGGCGTTCTAGGAGGTAGAAAAGTCTTTGCAGGTCTTTTTCTTTTTCCCAAGCAACTGCGCTTTAGGGTCATACGAGACGAACTTTGATACCACGGTTCTTCATAACTTTTGATTTATCATAAAAAAACGCACCAAGACAAATGCCTGTGTTGCCGTGGAAGGAATTTCCTCTTTCTTTTTTGGAATGATTTTGTCTACTTGTTTCAAGTGACAGGGGAAGAACAAAAAGCTTTTGGGTGTTTTTCATTCCTCCTACTCCACGGCTGAACCATGCGGCCACCGGGCCCTAGAGAGCTGGCATCAGAGCCTCAAAATGCACTTTCCTAATACCCCAACTCCATGACCTAGAATCCACCGCGTCAATGCGACGACCGTCCCATTCGTAGCAACGACGAGGGCGCGCTTAAGAGACGATGGTGGAGGCGGTGGCGGACTCGTATCTCCAGGTGGGGGGGAGGACACCGACGGTCTTGTAGTAGCGGGCGAGACGGTGGATACGGGACTCGATAAGAATGAGGCGGAACTTGGAGTCCTTGTCCTTGCGGTTGCGCTCGAGGTGCTTGCGGACGGCAACGGCCTGTGTCTCGTGGTCAGTATTTCCATCCTCCTCTTGTAGGGTTCCAACCGGTTGTAGTCCAGACGGCGGCAAAACATACCTTCTTGATGAGCATGTACAGGTCCTCAGGGATATCGGGGGCAAGGCCTGTTCATCATCTCTCTGTCAGCCTAGACCAAGCAGAGGCGCATTAAATGCGGTAAAGAGGATTTCTCCTCCGCGGAATTGTATATTCTCGACATTGAAAGTCGCCGCTTCGTTTATTCAGCTAACTGGGATCGTACCGTTGGACTTGAGGATACGGAGGATACGGTTGCCTGGAGAGAGAGAAAAAAAAAACGTCAGTCGCAAATTCTTCACAAACATCTCTGCCAATTACTGGGCTTCTTCTCTCGTTAAACTTACCGGTGACAACGCGGACCTGGGCAACGCCGTGGGAGTCACGGAGGATGACACCGATCTGGGAAGGGGTAGCACCCTTCTTGGCCAGCTTGCAGATCTGGTCAACCACCTGCTCGGGGGTGGTCTTGAGCCACGAGGGGGGGTTGCGCGAGTAGGGGATCGCCGAGGCGGAGATACCCTTTCCCTTGGAGTGAAGACGGCCCATTTTGACGGTGTTGGTGGTTGTTGTCGGCTGGAGACGAGGGGGTCAGTCGGTCGGTCGCTGGTCGGGTTTGGGAAAAGGGAAGGGAAAAAGTTCACGATCGGAAAAAGCGATATGTTGCGGGCGGGCTCCCGTTCGGGCGGTGCGGGTGGATTGTGCGAGGCCGGCGAATCCTCGCTTAATTAGGGCACCTCAGCGCTGGACTGATCGCTCCTCCTCCTTCGCTCTTTTTGCTGCATCGTCCTTGTCTGGCCAGAGATTGGTTGAGAAAAACTTCGGGTGGGACCCATTGGGATAGGCTGGTGGGTCCATGCTGTAGACGGAAGCCTCTTCCCTGGTCCGTGCGTCGCTTTGCTTACCTCAAGCTTCGCGAGCCTCAAGATTTTCTCTTCGTTCCCTCAACTTCATCGCTTTGCAGGAGTTGAAGATTGCCGCGCCAAAGGTATTGTGTCGCGGCGGCTCTTTGCGCCAGCTCTCTCAGGTAAGTTTTGCTCATCCTCACACTCTCATATTCCTCCTCGCATCAAATGATGATCCTCCACTTTACACTTTTTTCTGGTACCTCTTATTTTAAAGCCTTCGGGCTTCATGAATGAAACGGACTTCTGATACTTGCACCTTCCATCAACACTTACGTTCGCTGCTATCTGCCAGACGAGAAGCTAACCGTATTCCAAAGGTCACATTCTTCTCTAGATGAGTATCTGTTATGGAATCACGCGTCAAGTGATGCTGAATTTGGGTTTCATTGAAAAAACTTTACTTGTGGGACTGGGACTTGAGGCGATGGTAAATAGCAAATTGATATCATTACTAAACCAATTTTCTTCCGTATCATGCCCTCTGACTCTGACTCTTCACATTGGCGTATGTTATGATTTTTTCACTACGAAAAGCCAACTCTCCAAATAGCGGAAATCTGATAATCCATGGCCACAGCTTGGAGCGGGAAGAATGTGTTACAAAGTTTCCTCTTTCATTCGCGGCCATCACGCTGGCTGTAGGACGCACCCGCAAGTAGATCTAATTCGAGCGATTGAGAAGATTGCTCCATGCCTGGCTCGCCTCGCCACGGAATTATGATACAGCATTTTGGTTGGTTACAAGGCAGTCAGTCAGCAGACGACCAGCCCGAGATTTCTTTTCCGCCGAGCCCTGCCCCTTACGATAGTGTGTGGCTTCTTGTGTTTCCCCCCAGCTATCCGCCAGCAAAGCAATCACCAAGCACCGACCTCGAAGTTCTCCTGTAAGATGGTTAGTGAGCTGGAGTTGGATACGCATAACCACGGGCATTTACCTCTGGGAAATAGGTCGTGACGACGGTTCGGTCCGCAAACTTGCGTCCTGCAAGCGCTTGAAGCGCTTTCTTGGCCGCCTCCTTCGTTTCAAATTTAACAAAGATCTTGCCCACACCGGCGGACTGCCTGCTTCCTCCGACTGGCCGGGGAATCTTGATGTCGAGAACGGTACCAAACTTGGCGCACTCTTCATGGACGTCTTCCTTGATTTCTGGGAGGTGTCAGCATACGCCGCGTTTCGAACAGGGATCGTCCCCTTACCTTCATAATCGTCATTGTCCATCAGTTCTTCGGGTGTCACCATGTTGAGAAGCTGCAAAACACGGGTCTCCTCAGAGTCTGTTGAAGTCGTTCCCGCCAGCATAGACATGGCGGCAACGCCCATCTCCACTCCAGCTACTTGTGTGACACCCACGCTGGCCTTCTGAACCCTGAGCCTCTTGTCGCCAAGGTCCATACCGTTGAGGCCCTGGATGGCAACGTCTGTGGCTGAGGGATCAACATACTCGCAGAATGCAATGCCCTGCGCAGTGGGTTAGTGTGAGCCGTGACAGCCAGGAATGCAAAGATCTTACCCGAGACTCTTCCGTACTCTTGTCCCGGACAAGCACAAACGCCTTGAGTTCACCGAATGAGACGAGAAGTTCCGAAACTTGCTCCTCGGAGAGATAGACGGGCATGTTGGCAATGCTAATCTTGTTCGGCGTATCGACGACGATGTTGGACACGACGCCCGGCTCATACGGAACATCATCGACCACAGCCGGGACAATGTAGTCCTTTGGCCGGCGGATAACCAAACCCTGGCTGGCTGCTGCTCCGTTTGTGGCATCGTCGGCCTCCATTGAGATTCCGTCGAGGGCCAGCGCCACGGTGGCTTCGGATGCGTTTCTAAACTCGACAACAGCGAACGAGTGGTCCTTGGAAACCTGACAGCTGGTGCAGGGGTCGGTGCTCTCGATGATGTTCAGCCCGTTCAGCTGCAAGTTGAAGAAGTTCTGGATGCTTTCCTCGGTCGCAGAGGGAGGGAGGTTGTTGATGAGCAGTCGCTTGGCCTGGCGCGAGTTGCTGGGCTTCAGCGCAGCGCTGTTGACCTGACCACCGGGTTGGTTCATGATGGCCTGGAGCTTGCTCGGATCCATGGGCTGCTGGCGGGGAGCACCGGGCAGAGGGAACATGCCTGACAGCTTGGCTTGTTCAGCAGTGACATTCTCATAACCGGGGGGCTTGATGTCCCACTGAGTCAAACGTCGCTTGCGCTCCAGAACTGACGTGACGTCGGTCAAATCAGGCGTGGGTTCCCTCTTCTTGGGAGGTGGCGTCGCACTCCGCTGGCGTTCGCGCCGGCCAAAGCCGGGATCCTCGTTCCTATCTCGTCCGCCTCGGCGTCTATCGTCGTACGGGTCGCGGTCTCTCCGAGGACGGTCATCGTCGTCTCTTCCAGCATCGCGTCTGGTGGATGCACGGTCGCGATCCCATTCTCGGTCACCTCCACGTCTGTCGCGTCCAGAGTATCGATCCTCTCGCTCGCGCTCGCGATGACTGCGGCTGGTCGCATAGCTGTCCTCGTCCTCGCGACGTCTGGAACTTCGGTCGTAGGGCGAACGGGAGCGTCTTCGGTCTCGGGGTCTGTCTCGATCACCGCGTCTATCATCGCGATCTCTCTGCATCCTCGATCAGCGGTCGTCTCGGTGGCAAGGTACGGGTGGGCAAGGCTTACCGGGTAGTCGCGAGATCCCTTTCCTCGTCCTTCTTCCCCAGGAGGCAGATGTTAGAGCCAGGGGCAAACTGGTTATGATTTGCAGTTCGGGCACACTTACCGCGAGAATAGCCGTCGCCGTTCATGATTGCGGATGCTTGTGGCGTTGCAAGGCTAATCTTAGATGATGGGCAATCAAGACTGGAGAGGATAATTGACAATGAAAATGAAGAAGATTGCCGCGTGAGGCAAAGGCGCAGTCGTGCTTTACTGGCGCGAGGCTGGAACTTTTTTTCCCGGGAGAGGTCAAGCTCTGAAACCACGGTGTGATTGGCCAATAGCGCTGTGGAGAGCAGATTGTCCAAACTCCAGGGCCCGCTTCAGGTGCGCCAAACAACGCTAAGGGGGAACCCATGTTTCTTTAGTCAGCCGAGGATGAAGACGTACCTAAGGTAGGTAAACATTGAAAAGCCTCCCGACATTTGCGACTTCCGCACCACACATCTGTTACCCTTCAACCTGTTGATAATACCGAGGTCGCTGCTCATTCGCGTTACTCAACCTCGTTGCGATGATTTGTGGCAATATATCCGTAGTGTACCGGCGTTGAAGACGATTGATAGTTACGCCTTTTCACAATGAGTCTCATTCCCATCAGATTGAGACACCTACCTGCTTATGGCGACTGAACAAATGCACATCAAGAGCATATTGCCTCTTGTCTTGTGCTCATCGATTGGTGTTGTTCCGGCAGCTGTCATTGATGCCTGTGCCCTTACATCTGTGTGCACGTGTTGGCCGCATTAGCAGCATCTATTCGGGGCTCCTCTCATATTTCGCATCCAGTTTTTTGGAGGATTTCTTGCACAGCTGGTTCAAGCTTCGGATACCCTAGCTCGTGGTTCAAGACCAGTGCCTGACCGTTCGCACCGGCGGCGCTTCACTGAAAGAGGTGCGTTCCCTGCCCAGGGTAACGATTCTCGGCTCGTTACAAAAATACCCACGCAACTGCAATTAGAGTCGACGTCGGCGTCTGAGGGAGTACCATCGCCTGCTGCCGGCTTGGTGTCTCGGTCTGGGCCTTACCAGGCATGGTCTCATGCTTGGCCTTAGTACAGCACTAAGACCACCGCAACGCTCTGGCGCCTGCATTGTCCGGCCTCAGCCCACCTCATTTGGGCATCACTCTTTTCTCCTTCCGAACTGGATCTTGCTCTGTCAGCGGACTCGTGGTAACAGATCTATTCAGGGTTCATACCCGCATGTACCTTTTGCTTCCTCGGCCGGGCGCGCGCCACCAAACACTATCTATCATCCGCGGGCCGAGAGCCTCCCAAGGCACGATGGCAACAAAAATGCTTGGATGCCAAGATGCCCCTATCCTTTGGAAATCATCCCATCTCGTCCTCTGCTTCCTTTGCGTTGGGCTGAGATGAGCATATACTGACGACCCGACGATCTGGCATCTGAGGCTACCCATCTGCAGTCGCACTTTCGGATTTACGCTCGTTGTTGTCTTTCTATCTTGGCCAAGCGTCCTCAATAGAATCCTCACTTGAAGTTGAGCATCATATTCATGGCTCTCCGAACTCGTCAGTGTCATGGCAAGTCTACCACCGCCAGCCGTTGATTTCCCAGCCAGTCTTCAATTAGCCAAGGGGCTCCTTCATTGTTTCTCGACTGCCAGGACTCGTTTCGCTCGTTACACTGCAAAAAAGAGCCATCTGCCAAGCCCCATCACCGCCTGGAGGCTCATGCCTCCATGGTGACCCGGCACTTTCTTTCGCCCGATGACCTGCCAAAGAGCTGGCGGTCGAACAACCCAGGCACTGGTGTCGAGAGCCTGGCCAACGGCTTTCACATGGATCTCTTTGGACTGTAGCGCAAGGAGCTGCAGAAACATGGTCTCAGTCCTCAGGCCCGAGTTACCTTCAAGCCCCGTGCTTATGCTCGGACCGACATGCACAGTAGGAAGCTATTGGCAATAAGTATTATTATGGTCCCCTGTTGTAAAGGACCCACTGCTCCTTCTGGCTGCTGCTTCTCTCCCTCTTTCAACAACTGCTGTTCATGCTCCGAACAGACTGGAGGTTCAATACACTGCGGAGCTATTGCGAGATGGTAAGGCCATCGTTGTATGGGGTCGCCACCCTGGCGATCTTGGTGAAAGCCCAGTCGCCAGTCACACCAACACCGTTCCTCCCGATGACGACGACGTCTAATTCTGTCCCAACTACGACACTCGATGCTAGGCAAGAACCAACATCAACCATAACGGGAAATTACTCGGCCACAGCAGCGGAGACACATACCATTGCTGTTGGTGTAGTAAGGCCTTCTGTCGTCGATATATCCGGCTCGAGCTCACCTTGAATAGTCCGGGTTTTCGTTTACACCTTCAAAGGTTGACGCCAACGTTGGCGATACCATCGAGTGGCTATTTTATCCGGACGGCCACTCCGTCATACGCGCTGAGTTCGGTTACCCCTGTACGCCGTACGAGTATGTGGACATTGGCCGCCAAGGATTCTACAGCGGCAAGGAGTCGGTCAAAGCCATTACGAACGATGTAAGACAAGTAGCGGGAGTACCACAACTACTCGACTGACGCTCCACAGATGCCACGATTCAGGGTGCTTGTCAACGACACCAATCCGATCTTCTTCTACTGCGGCGCCCCTGGGTCGTGTTATAAGGAGAAGATGATCGGGGTCATCAACGAGGTGAGTGGCCATTTCGTACCCCCAAAGGTGACAACAGGACACTAAGAGAGTCAGAATTCGAACCAGACACTGGCCAAACAGCTTGAGGCGGCACTTACTCTGACGACTCAAATCATTCCCGGCGAGCCTTTCCCAGTAGAAACAGATGACCCCAAAGCGACCAACAGCTCCGGCAACTCCGGCAACTACCACCCGGTCCTGAGTGCCGGCCAAATCGCCGGCGTCGTCATCGGCTCCTTGGCTTTCCTGTTGTTAGGCGGCGCTCTGATGTACATGTGTGGGCGGCAGAGCGCGCTCGACCGCGCCTATCGACGAGCCTCGAACAGGCAAGAAGCACCTCCTCCTCCTCACCCTATTCCGCAGCCGGAAATATCGGAACCACCCGTCACGGAAGTCAGCGAGATCGCGCGGCCAAAGACCCCCACAGTTCGGGATTGGAGGGGTAGCCACTACAGCTCATTCAGCGGCGGTCCGTATCGTGACACCACCACGGGAGTCTCCGCACTGACGAGCCCTCGGATTCTCGGGTTTTCGCACCCCATGGAAGGCAACCAGACTTACTAGTGAGTTCTTGCTTGCTTCACTAGACATACGTGTCGAAGTCTTGACTAAACGAGAGGCAGCGATTCTCGCATATCGTCTATATCTCAATGCTCCATGGTCGAGGCTCCGGACAACCAGCCCATGTCACCGCCCATTCTAGCGCCTCTCTCCATTTCTGGTAACATAGGACCGGCCGAGCTTCCGACGTACGAGAATCCGGGACACTCTCCATTTCCGCGGTTCGGAGGGCGGTTCTCGTTTGCCGGGCATGAGAGCGGATATGGGCCGTCCAAGGAGGGGTAGTCTGGGGGGACGGTATTGTAAGTGGATGTGTGCAGTATGGCGTGACTTAAACAAGTAAAAGATACTCGAGCTTCACACAGGCGAGGCGTTGGTGGATTGTTGGTTTTCGGTTTTCAGGCTGGCTTTTGATTCCCTATTATTCCGTGTCGCCATTGCCAACTTAACACCCCGGGAAACCGCTTTGGGGTTACATTACATATGTTCAGCGTTTATTGACAAGTACGAAGCTCATGAATGCAAGTGGCATCCCCTCAGAGGAGGGGTACTAAGACATGAGTGAGACGTGGCACTTCTTCTGAGACTAATGACTGACCTACCTAATGGTTGAGTCAGCTCATGGTGATTAACAGCACCGAGGATAGGGCTTGCAAGGCCTCGGCAAAGTCAAGAACGTCAGGCTGTTGATAACCAACAGGACTTGCACGGACAGAAGCAAACCTCTTCGGAGCGATCTTCCTCTCAGGCTATGGCTGGCGGTGCTGCTGGCGGATCAGTTTCACTGACGGCATCTGTACAGGGCGCTCATCCCCCATGTCGATTTGGACGGATAGGTACGTTGGTGGTTTCTGATTTTGATGAGACCAGTGGCGGGGTATGAGATAGGATAGCTGAGAAAGTCAGCACGTGATGTTGCCGCCTGAAGGCCAAACCAGCCTGATTCCCTTGTGGTTTTATGGCAGGCGTCCATCTTGCAGCCAACAGGTCTGATTTCCGACGTTGTGACCAGGCCTTCAGAGTGTCGTTTGCTCTATCGAATGCGCTGCCATGAATGGGCAATCATTCGGATCGGCGACTGGGCATGTTGCGTTTCCCGGCGCCCGGGTTGAAACCGGCGGGACACTCAACGTGACGGTCACTGATAGTCGTAAGCATGGCACTACCCCGCCGCTCGACCACGAACTCATGTTTATAGGCCCACCAGCGACAGCAACAATCACGCCGCCCCTCTTCGTCGTTCCCTTTGAGCACAACAACGACATTATTGACCGCCCTGACCTTTTTGCCAAACTCGACAATCTCCTCCCGCCCGTCGCTGAATACCAGAGCGCCGCTCTTTGGGGTCTTGGGGGCTCTGGGTAGGCGGGTTATTTACAGCTTGCTGAACGCACAGAGCACTGACTGTTGTAGGAAAACACAGATAGCCCTCGAATTTGCTTTTCGCCGGTTCCGCGAAACAGACTGCTCTGTTTACTGGGTCCACGCAGGCAACGAAGCGACATTCGCACAAGACTATGAGAAGATCGCGAGGAGAGCTGGGCTCAACGAGAAATTCCAAGGCAAGGAGCTGCTGGAGGCTGTGCGCGAATGGATAGAGAGGCAACCCCGCTGGCTGCTCATCGTCGACAACGCAGATAATCTCAGCATCTTTGGCGTTGGAAAGAGACCGGCTACCGCACAAGCCGCGGCTGATGAGACGTGCTTGGACGACTATATTCCCCGGGCCCCCGTCGGCACCGTGCTCTGGACGAGCCGCGACCAACAGATCGTGGGTAGTCTTGTGGGTGCCCGGCGGGGAGTGTCAGTCGGCCGTATGACCGTCGATGAGGCCACAACGCTATTCAATGTATCGAGAAACGACACCGTTTCTGTTGACGAGAAGGACGCTGTTTCTGAGTTATTAGCTCAGTTGGATCACCTCCCCCTCGCCGTCTCGCAAGCCGCTGCATATATCCGCAGAAGGCCCACGCCGGTGGCGGAGTACTTGTCCAGGCTCAAAGAGGGGAAGAAAAGGTGGAAAGTTTTGCAGAGGTCGGAGCACGACCGGCACCGTCGGCGCGAAGTTCCGAACAGCATCCTGGAAACGTGGACCATCTCTATGGAACATATCAGGCAAGAGGACGATACGGCATACCGAATCCTTCTCACTCTTGCCTATGTTCACAATCAAAATATTCCAGACATTCTCATCAGGGCAGCAGCGCGCCCAAGTGTCGACGAAGACATGCGAAATTCAAGAATCACCAACTCATCTAAGGAGAGCGAGGATGAATCAAGCGACAGCCGGAGTTTGACCAGTAAAACCTCATCCACAACAAGCGAGAATGAGTCAGACGACGATGACGAAGGTTTGGCAACTGCTGTGGCTCGGCTGAGGGAATTTTCGTTTCTATCCGAACGGAAAGACCAATCAGTCGGGCGGACGTACGATATGCACAAGCTTGTTCAAGATGCCGCACGATACAACTTGAGCCAGAAAGCACGACAACATGAAGCAGCGCAGTATTCCAAGGCCGCACTGCTTCTTGTGTCAGACCTCTTCCCTCCTAGATTAAGTAAGACATGGGAGGAAAGCGAGATGTGGCTTCCTCATGCATTACAGACCAGTGAGTGGGCCGAAGTATGCAAAGCGAGCGCAGATGAACAGATCGCCAAACTTCTTTCTAATGTGTCTGACTACCTCTACGACCGTGGACGATGGAATGAAAAGGAGCCAGTAGATAGCAAGGCATTATCGATTCGAAAGAGAGTGCTTGGCGAGAGGCACGTCGATACTCTCTCCAGCATGGCTTTACTTGCAGTAACGTACTATGGGCAGAGTAGGTATAATGAGGCAGAAAAGATCCAGACAGAAATACTAGAGCTCCGAAGGGAAATGCTCGGCAACAGACATCCCGATACACTTTACAGTATGGCTTCGCTTGCAGCAATATTCCGTGGACAGGGACAGTATGAAGAAGCAGAAAAGATTTGTATAGAAGTACTGGAGGTACGCCAAGCAACCTTAGGATACAGGCACCGGCAAACAATCTCTGCTATGGATTCACTTGTATTAACATGCTATATGCAAGGAAGGCATAATGAGGCAGAGAAGATGGTATTAGAAGCACTAGTGTTACGGCAAAAAGTTCTTGGGAGGGCACACCCTGATACGATTGCATATATGCGCGAACTCGCGATGGAGTACAGGGCCAAAGGGAGATATGATAAAGCGGCCATTATCGAGAGAGAGAGATCGAAGAGATCGAAGAACTAGGCCAGAACTAGGAAAAGGAGGAGAGCTGTTACTCGTCAAGTTCTTGTGGACATATATCTGAAAACTTTGCTGTTGAGGATTTGGACGGTTTCACAAACCTGGCTAGCAAGATCTATGGCTATTGGGAGCATCGTACAAACGAGATGGCACGGAGAGTAAATGTGAAACAACGCGCGTGATGTTGTTCTTTCCGTGGAATTTATCAACAATAATGTGGAATGGTTGAGTAAGTTTGGCAGAAGTCAGACACCCTGGATGTACTGGAAGAGCTCATGAGTCCCTCGAGAGCTTCCGCGAGGGAGTGTGTGCCACCCTGTGATGAGCCTCTGTTTTGCAAGATCTCCGCCAAAGGGGTTTCCACCAACCTACCTTGACAGGAAAAACATTACCAGCCCTTTGTAAGCTACTGCTCCTGATTTTGAGAAGCTGCGTTTAAGGCCTACCGCAGAGTGACGATCTTCCTCATGCTGGAGCGGCTCCGGAGTTCACGCACATGCAAGTGTCCCCGGCGCGGAATAGGGCGTCTCATTTATCGGAACATAGAGCGCTTCTGTCCATCGCCTTCCTGGTTGGAAGCTCCCCATAGAAAACGTCCCAGCCCAGTAAATATGTGCCGGGTTGAGTATTTATGCTTTTACACTGGTCAGTGACGACCGGGACAGCCGTGTAGAAGGCCGCGTCTGTGCTCCAGGAGAGCTCTTATCTCAGAAAAGGTCAATGGTCACTCGCAGGCATGTCGTAAGGCACCGAATTCTCATGCTCCGACCGTCTTGGACCAGTTTCTCGTCGCTCGGCGTGCTGTCTGTGATCTGCAGGCCTGGCGGATGAGGTTGATGTACTACAAATTGTTCATTTCCTACAACAGCTCCCGTGGTCTAGCTGGTTATGACGTTGTTCTTATAATTACATCATCAATGTGAGAAATGCGAAGGTCGCGAGTTCGATCCTCGCCGGGAGCAACCTTTTTGCATTTTCCAGCCAAAACACCCGCAAATTAGTTTTCAAGCAGATTAGTTTTCAAGCACCGTTAAACTTGGCTCGACCATTTCTATCCTTGCGCACTCGCCAATCTGGAATTGATGTCCGGTGTTGTTCCTTTTGCTGTGTGGGTACCGTCTATCTTGGTCTGTGCATCTAGTTTCCTGACCCATTTTGAGAATATCCGGAGATGCCGATACTGAACCGCAACATCGTAATGCTTGTAACCTTCACCTATCGTCTAGATGATCTGCTGTAGAGGCGCAGGCATAATAACCTTGACTAGTCATATCACTTTTTCAGCCTGCCGGATAGACAGACAGACAGAGAGACACACACACCTATGGTATATATATATATATATATATATTATGTTGTATTAGAGAGTCTGAACTTGTTTTGTTGATGACTCTCCACGCCATTATTGCCTTTCGAGGTACAGGCTGGGCAAACTGTTACAGATCCAAACATCCTCTCGCCATACGAACGCCAGTGATTAGCAGAGTTGTCTGCAATTTAAAAGGCAAAGGAAGAGCCTACCTCCTCACGACGTCAGGCCAAATCGAAGGAAGACACTGTCTTCAAATCACGTCCGATAATGCTTGTAAAGCTCTCTCCCATAATTCCCCATTGACATCACCCGGCAGAAGCACCCCAGTCTAAGAGACCGAACCGATCACCCGCAACGAAAGACATAATGGCCTTACGCAAAGCGCTCGCGTCAAGAGGCTGGTGCCGAGAACATGATCCTTGTTGCGTAAATAACCCTAGCTGTCGACTCGTATTCCTGATGCCTGTTTCGTTGGCCCCCTCGTAAAAAGAACACGTCATATCAGCGTAAAAAACATCACACGTAGAAAACTCCATGCTGCCACCCCGCATGCTATATACCACCTCCAATGCCCACCCGACCAACCGCGCCAGATACTCAGACATATAGATGCTGCCGAAACATCGCACCCCCCCCCCCCCCCCCCCTACATACTGAAAAGATGTCATGACGTTCGTCGAACCAGATATCCATCCCCCGCCGAGAAACATTCTCAAACCCGCAGCTCGACGGCGATCTTGTCGTCCTTGGCCACGACCTCCTCCTCCCCCTCGGGCGCCCGACCCCGCCGCCGCAGCTCGCTCTCGGCGATGGACCGGATCAGCTGGATAGCCAGCTCGGTGCCGCGGGCGACAGACGCCTCGGAGGCGTCCGAGGGGACGTGTAGGAACGTCACCCGGCGGTGCTCCCGCGCCCGCCAGAGGTGCGCCAGGCTGGAGAAGTAGATAAAGTCGCACAGGTAGTGGCCCGCGTCTTCTGATATGCGCAGGTCGGAGCCCTCCTACTCCCCCCCCCTCCCGCCGTCAGCATACTAAATCGACCTCGAAAACAATCGGCACCCGTCGTTATACGCCACGACAGGGAAACTCACCGGGCTATGCGCCTTCCACAGCTCCAACACCTCGGCCAGGTCCAGCCCCGTCTCGATCTCGGGCGGCATGCCGTGCCACACCCAGTCGTCGCCCTCCTCGCGGCGGCGCTCGTCATCCTCGAGCCGGCGGCCGTCGACGTCCGGGAAGGTGTAGTTGTCGCGGTGGCCGCGGCGCTCGACCGAGTAGAACAGACGCGGGCCGGCCATGCCGATGTGCACGGCGGCGTCGATGCGTGGGTGCGTCGCCGGGTCCCAGAGCTGCGGGACGAGGGCGCGGACGGTCTGGTAGTTGACGCGGATGGCCTCGGGGTGGACGAGGATCCGGACGGGCGGCAGGGGCTGGCTGGCGGCGGCGGCGGAGGAGGTCGAGACCGAGGAGTGCTCTTTCGGGTTCTTGGCGCGAAGGGGCGGGAGGTAGGCGGGCAGGGAGCGGGCGATCTCCCAGGAGGGGTTGACGGGGTACTGGGCTTTGAACGGCTGAAGCGCGACACGAGTCTGGTCAGTTCATGAAGGAGGGTCGTTCTCTCAAGAAATTTGGCCGAAAAAAAAAAACCACAAAATCAATTGAGGGCCCCGCGGATTGGAAGCCCGCTGGACGCTGCCGTTTGGGTTCACGATGGGACATAAAAGTCGCCGTCGGGCGTGGCGGGGTCGCAAAAGGAGGGGCAAACCCGTGCGAAGAACGGGCATGCGCGCCGGGGTGAAAGGGGAGGGGAGGGGAGGGTGTGGGGATTTCCAGGACGTACGCCGAAGCCAGTGACAAGCACCGTGAACTCGTCTTGCGAGTCAATCTGGGACCCCATCGTGAAGTCCGTTTTCTTCCCTTCTTCTGCGGGATAAGGATACAAGTTTGAGAGGGTACCAAGGAGGGAAGGGGGAAGGTTGTGGTTTATCGAAAAAAAAAAAAAAAAAACCACCACGATTCCTCCTGAAAGTAACACAGCACGCGCGGGGGATCAGTCTGTTGCTTTTGTACCTGTGCGTGTAAGAGGTGAGCCACCCACCCTGCGGGCGCTGTCCGGGGGTCTCGACTGTCTGCACCTGCGAGAAATGGTTACTGTGGGGTCACAGCGCTAATCGACACACTGCAGCAACAGTAGCAGCAGTAGCAGCAGCAGGCCATGGGGAAAAAGGACGCCACGAGCAGTGTGTGGGGCCCATGCTAATGTAGAGAGATCTGAGGCGGGCGAAGCGGCGGCTGGGGGTACTTTGCTTTTTTTCAGACGACATGTCGAGCCTGCACCAACTCAGGCCGTCGTCCATGCCGACCAACCACCTCGGTGATCCTTGTCATGTATACCAACTCCTCCTATCAGGATCAAAGCTGATTGAGAGGAGCGTTCAAGTCAATTGGGCATGGGAAACATGATAAGAGATGCGCGAGGCGGCCGCCGCACAGAGATTCTAACAAGCCGTTTATCGGGGAGGGGGAGCCAGGTGGGTCTGCCGTAAGATCGCAGCAACCCGGGTGGCATGTCATTAAGGAACTGACGGTAGGGTCACCAGAAAAGGACTGACTCGTCTGTTTTGCCTCCAAGGGCGGGCAAAGAAAAGGAAGGAGAAAAAAAGAAAGAAAGAAAGACTTGTTCTAGGGCGATCCGGGGGGTGTCTGTGTGTGGTGCTGTGCCGTGAGGCTGGCGCATCAGACATGATTCGCTGTTGATTCGAGTGGCACAGCATACCTAGGTACCTACCTAGGCCGCAAACTCAGCGGTGGAGGTGGGTGGTTGGAAGGAAATCGCGCCGAGTACACCCGTCCGCAAACGCTTGGAAGCTTAGATTGAAAAGACACTTTGGCGAGTCACTGCTGAATCGTGCCACCGTTTGTAAGCCTACTTTTGAAACGTATCCTGTTGTTCATCCAAAGCTGCTCGAAAATGCTTCAGCAGTCCGTCTATCGACACTGTCGCATCTAATATCTAATGCTGTATGTGCGGAGTGCACCGTTCTGTGGTGCGGGTATCAAACCAAACTTCATATCCAGCCTCGGCTGAACCAGTCGTATTAAAAAAAAAAAAAAAAAAAGCCCTCAACTCGAGCCCGCCCGCGGCTCGTCAAGGATCACCAACTCGCCAGTTTCATCATAATCCACCCGCTCTTCGTTTGCAGCTCTTCGCATCTCGTCCCGAAGAACCGTCCTTTCGCCCGTTACGGGATCCCATTCCCATCCTTCGCGCATCCACATCCACCGTAGACACGCCCGGAGCTCCTTGTCGTCCGGTCGTACTCTCATCCACTCGGGCTGGAAGTTGGGGGCGGCGCCTTTGCCGTTCCAGTCCTCGGCCCGCCCCAAGAGCTTGTCACGGCAGAAGATGCGCCAGCTATCGAGCGCGTACTTGCCTTGCGTGAAGTGACCGATCTCCCACGCCTCACCATCTTCTCCGGTGTGTTCGGTAGTAAGCTCGAGAGAATCCTCGTCAACACAGGGCCTCTCTGTTTCTAGTTTCACATCTCTTCTGTCGTAATTCTTCACTCTATAAACGGTGCCTGCTGCCGGTGGCTTCTCAAGCCACACTCGGGCGTATCGCTGTATCGCCGCTGTTCGCACAACAGAAAGACCCAAATGATGAATCATACCCACGATCGCAGTAGTCGCCTCTGGATCGGCCAAGGCGGTTGGTGTCGGGAAGCGTTCCTTGACTTTGTAAAACGCAGGGATTGCCAGCGTCCCGGCTGTCTTGACAAGGAAAGTCACAACCACGAGCAGCCAAAAAGGTTCATGAGCAAACTCTTCTTGAATCAGACCAAAGCGCGGTGCTGACAGAGGCGGGAAGGGGATCGTGGATACAAGACCACCCAGGCGTTTTGATCGGAGCGAGGGCTTCAATTGCGGTTGACCGAAGAAGGGTGACTTGACTGCCATCTTCCGTCTCGGCGAAGGCTCCGGCGGAGCTACTTCTCCGACTTGACCCGTCTCAGCTCCTCGGGGGACAATAATTCGGACGAGTTCGTTGGGGATGGGCTGCTGAGCGGGGATGGCCAGGATGGCTTCTCCGCCCGAAGACCCCCAGCTGTCTGCGGGCTGCTGGCTTTTAAAGCGCTCGAGTTATCGCCATTGGTTTTGCTAGATGCAGCGCCATAATTTGGGGTCTTGACGTCGTTAGGGCGAAGTGTGCCTCGACCCGTGGTGATGCCTTTCTTGGGAGCCTCATTTTCTTGTGATTGCTTGCGGGGCGTAGGATTGGGCGTGGCGATGCCATTGCGGATGAGTGCTGGGGTAACGACGGTCTGTGTCGTGTCAGCAGGCGATGGAGTAGCTGTTTGCTGTTGGGTGCTGGTGCGTGGCGATTGCTCATCGGCGAAATAGTGGGAGGTGGATGGCTTGGGAGTGGCTTTGTGCCGCTTGACTTGGTGCTTCGGCTCGGTCTGGTGATCATCGTCGCCTTCGTCATCTACCCGTCTGCGCTTGGGAGCAGCGACCTCTCGCTTGATAGCTCGCTCCCTTTTGATGGCGGCGGGTTGAGACGGATGTCGAGGTTGGGGCTCGACGGCGTGGTCTGGTCGATGAACACGCAGCAGTGCAGCCAGATTCTTGATGGACTGGTCAGTGGCCGTCCAACCCTGACGCAGCTTCGCGGCTGCTAGCGTGGCTTCTTTGACTCGAGGGACGTAAGCTAAGATATCTCGTGCATCGAGCGGCAAGCGAGCTAGGTCCTTGTCCTTCATTGCGGCTGCGCTCTCCAGCATCAGGTTCCAGTCCTCGTATCCACTGAGGAGGCCGAGGTCGTAGATGGCTAGCTTCTCGTCCCACGGTGTGCCGGGGGCGCAAAGAACGCTGAGGAGGAAGGGCTTGTCGTCGTCGGGAACGTCGAAACCGACGAAAATGTCATCTGCTAACGCCATTGCTGATGATGTGTGATAATGTGAGCGGACTGGCGGGATGAATATTGCGGATATCGTGGAATCGGATATGATGAGGCGGTGATGGACCACTGATGATGAATAGCTAGAGTGATGGCTTCGTCGAATGGGTGGGTGATGGAATTGAGCAGGAACGAAGTTTTGTCAAGGGCGTAAAAAATATTTCGGGAAAGGGAGCGAACGGAGACAGGTTTTGAGATCCAGGGCAGTGAGCCTTGAGTGAGAGGCACCCGAGGTTGACGGAGGCTTCAATGGTACCAGAGAAATGGCAGGTGGGATGTCCTCAGTTGGCTACGGGCCTGGCACGGCAGGCATGGAAAGCAACATTGTGTTTTGGGGGGCGGTCAATAGCATTCAGTTCCAGCGTCAAAGAGACACTGGAAAATTGACGCAGGGGAAGCTTCAAACAACCAAGGCAAGGCAAGTGCTTAAATGGGTAAGGGGGAGTTAATCCGCCTCCAGCAATGACAACTGTGCTTTTGGTGAGGTCGGTTGTCGTCAGGTCAGTTTTCAGGAGCAACACTTTCCGGCTCAGCACAACAGAAACCTGCTGGAGGTGTGGTTGTTTAGCCTCATGCGGATGCCCTGGCTCAGGTCCCCCTTTTCTCCCAGCGCCATCCAGCCACACACAGCCCGCGGAGGGGCCTACGTAGCTCTGCCTGGCTTTGACTGCGAATCTGGGGAAAATAGCAACTGGTCGCCGGCTCAGGGCTGGAATGAAACACCCGGCTGGCTGTTGAAAGAGGCAGAAGGACAAAACCAGCGGCCACTTTGTCGAATCCATGGCCGTGTGGCTTATGAGCTCGCGTGCGGTGGTGTCAGTTGCTGTTCAGGCATTTGTCGACGATCCGGATCAACAGGGACATCAAAATATAAGGAGACCTCCTGGCCTGTCACCGTCGCGCACCCACTCGCTCTGAATGATGAGCCAGGTCGGCCCAACTTATTGCAGATGCCACATCTTTTAGGTATTCAAGTGCCAGCAGCCAAGACACCTAGGACTGGCTAGCAGCCTGCAATCCATCCGTTCTAAACTTCTCAATCGCCTTCTCGAACAGTTGCTGTTCAGGGATACCTCCCTAGCCTTTCCCCAGATTATGTGATAGGGGAGATAATCTGGTTGGCAGGGTGCTATCGCATCGATCAAATTACTCAGTCTTGGACCCGATCTTGTGACTTGCCCAGAGGTCCACTTCTCAACCATCATTACTGAACCCGAGCGGGCCCGATGTGCATGATGGGATGTAATCCTCAGGAACTACTGCATGAGGAGTCAATCTGCTCGAGCGTGTATGTCGCATTGATTACAGAGCAAGGTAACTTCATCGTGTGTGAGTTTGAGCCTGTTTTTGAGGCACTGCCGCCCGGTGCAATAAACAATACAGGGCGTGCTGACCTATGACAGGTAGCCATGGGATGCAGTGGTACCTAAAATCGGCAAGTCCAATCGAGGTCGCCAAGACATCTCATCGCTCGGAAGGCTGCCAGAATCACCATCCGGCATCAACAACCCGCGAACCCCCCGCCGGCAAATGGCGTTCTTTCCCCTTAGGTGCCCTACATCAACAAGTACATGCAAGTAGGCCTTACTCCCATCACCGTCGGTCGGCTTCCCTTGATTGCTTGAGTCAATAGGCCAAGCGTGGCAGTGACATGCTACATTAAACCAGCAAAGTCTATCCCGGCAAGCGTGTTGTGTTGTTTGTTTGAGTGAGCGGAGACCGAGATGGGCGTTCGGTGCTGCGGATGCACTGGGTGTGCCACGTACTGCGGAAAGCCGAAGCGGGTACGTACCTTCACTGACCACCTCTGCAACTGCCTTGCCTGTCTTGACGCATGATGAGTGGTCCATCGCGTGATGGTCTGTGGGGCCTGACCAAGTCACGTGGAAGCTTTCACCCAATCCTTGCCTCCAGCCAACCCGTCGCCTCATTTACTGCCTACTCCCCATTTGCGCCCTTCTTAGAACTTCCAGATCCTGTCCCATTTTCCGCCCATTCCCCATCACATCCAGCGCGTCCTTGTCATTTCTTCCGAGTGTTCACCAACCCGAATCGATCACTCTCAGCGTCAATCGAGCATCGAGAGATGAGTAGTCGCGGCGGTAAACTAGCCCCAGAAGTCAACCGGTGAGTCCGAATTCTTCTTCAATGCCTAGTCTGCCTCTGTATATCTCTGCATCTTTTCCCTGCCTTGCACACAAGACACCATCCGGGGAGCCGGCCAACGTCACCCCATGGCCCACGCCGTACACGCCCGGCCCGGCCTCTTTCGACACTCCTTTACGTCCCTATTGATATCACCTCGGTTGCATTGCTTGACGTTGGAACATGGCTGACTGGTTATCGCACAGAGCTCTGTTCGTGAAGAACTTGAGGTAAACTTCACCTTCCCTCGGCATCGACCACACACGACACTTGGCATCAGTAACTGACATAATGGCAGTTACAACGTAACTCCAGAGGAGTTGTTCGACCTGTTCGGAAAATTTGGCCCAATACGGTACGCCCTATCCTGTCCATGACTGGCACTCAATCTCGACATCAGTGACTAACCTTTGCTGCAGACAGGTCCGTCAGGGCATTGCTAGCGGCACCAAGGGTACCGCATTCGTTGTCTATGAAGACGTAATGGATGCGAAGCAAGCTTGCGACAAGCTCAACGGTTTCAACTTCCAGAACCGTTACCTCATCGGTATGTCGATGCCGACTTCGCGCGACCGGTGATGAATACTAACATCCGTAGTTCTCTACCACCAGCCAGAGAAGATGGTCAAGTCAAAAGAGGACCTCGAGGCCCGCCGGGCCAGTTTAGCGCAGCTCAAGAAACAACACGGCATCGATTGACAATCCGACGGGTCTGCGGCACGCCTCCAGACATCTTCCTCGTCTGCAGGCCCGTCTATGTCTTCATCTAAACCGAGCGGTTCTCCGGATCAGAAGACGATCCTACGAAAGGGCAAGCCGACTATTACCGGGCACGCACGCAGAGCCGGTGTACGATTCGCCGACGGAGTGCGACCCAACTCGCTCCAGGCCCAGACTTGCGCTTGATACGGCGGGATTGTTGTGAAAACTCAATGACCCGCCGATAAATCAAGCTTTCGTTCTGGTCGGGATCCTTACGGTGCAGAGATATGCGCAACTTCTTTCGTTTCGCTGGTTTTGGCTTGAAAATGCCCGAAAACTCACTAGACCTCTCCTGGAGAGTATCATGACCTGATATGAATCTTGCGCGATGGAAGGGGCCATTAGGGATTAGGAAACCTGGTTGAGCCGCCCGTGGACGCCGATACTATCTTCAGTCCCGGCGGTACTGTTGTATCATTTATTTTTCCTTTTTTTTAACCTGAATTTGGGAAAGGGATGGGGCGTATCACCTTTACTTGTGGATTACCATCCTTCGACACGCTTCACTGCAAAGTCACTATCATCAGAGAATGCATGAAAGACAACCGAGGCCTTGTCCTCGTATCCCCCTGCTGCTGAGCCCTGGGCTCGTCGTCTCGATATGAGGTAGCATTGCACGCTGGTATGTCACAGTAAATTGTTGAGTGGCATGTGTATGCGTTCGTCATCATGTCTGAGTGCCGTCTCATGTCATGATGATCCACTCTATGGAATACCACGGTTGCTCGCCGAGCACATCTGTGCAAAAAAGGCATGTGTGCGGTTTGACCTTTCCGGCTCTGACTCTCGCCGTCTGGCTGATGAACTCTGTAGCCACTGGAAGTATTCACGTTGGCATTTTTCTAATCCGTTGGGATACTTACTACATACACTTGAGAGCGTGTTAACGTTCGTTACCATCTATCGGCCGATGTCAATTGACACAGACCGCCCCAGAAGTGTACAGATGTGAAACGTCTCGCAACACACGACGCCTGGCCCATACTGGCGCTCCTCCATCCACAGACTGTCGTCATAGTGAAGCCAGCCCAACACCTTCGCCGTCCAGGCACGCCAGCATCGAGGCTGGGCATCATCAATTGATCGCGTACCTGTGAAAAGAGGGCCTGATGGCGCAGGTAATCTGGGTGACAAAAGGCTGATGGGGAGGTACTGGGCGAGTATCATCATGGGAGGGGGGAGGGGTCGCGTGAGAGGCGTCGGGATCGGTGAAGAAGCCGTTGGCCGGGCGCGGTGGGGGGGGATTTACACCGTTGCTGCCGCGCGCAGGGGAGTGTAAATGGGCCTAAAAACGGTACGATGGAAGGTGTCTTGGCAGGAACGGTAGTGCCTTTCCGAGCCCGGATTTGGTTCCGAACGCGGGAGCGGCGCCGGACGCGGAAGGGCTGTGAGATGGCCGGGGGGGGGGGGGGGGGGGGGAAGGATTGGCGGAGTTCCTCCGGGCGGGAAAAGTTGCAGACCGAAGAGGTGAGGGCGGGGGGGGGGGGGGGGGGGGCTGTGTGATTCGAGGAACAACAGGGCTTGTTTTATAGCTGGTATTGGCGTGTCTCGTTTGGTTTATGCTTTATTTGTTTCCAATCTGTTGTTTGCAATTCATATTGGTAGAGCTGGGAGAGAACATGGTCTAGACACCTATCTGAAGGCCAAGTGGCGGGGCAATGAAATCGGCTGATCACCGTCCCGCGCATCTCACGGTCTCACCCACAACGTTTGCTTCTTTTCCTTCTTCTCCCCGCCCTTCCAGCAGTATTGTAATAAGAGCCATGCTATAGAAACCGTCAGCGCAGCGCCACACTCACTCCCTTTCTATCTAAAGTCCTGGTCCAGCCGTCCCTCTTGAGGTCGCCAAGGTACACAATCATAGTTACACAGTTAGAAAAACACAGTAGAGGTATTACGCCCAATACTCAACACGATAAAAAAGGTTTCCTAAAACAGATGATAGAAACATAATAACCATGGATTATTGTAACTTGAGCTCCCAGAGCTTTCGGAAATGAACCCCCTGTCTAACATATCCCCTTTCAACTCTCATCACCACCGGCCGCCCACCGACTTATCAGCCAACATCTACCCTCACTGTGGTCATTCTTCCCTCTGGGGAGCTCTTCCATCGTTCCAGATTATTTATCGAGTTCGACATCTTCCTAACAACAGACTTCCCACAATCCCTCGTCCTCCGTGCCCTTTGGGCCTCGTATCGTCAATCTGCGTGTGGGGCACTGACATTGAAGGGCAGCGACACTGCAACCAGCCAGCATCACAAAAAAAAAAAAAAAAAAAAAAAAAAAGCCTCAAAGTCATTATACACCACGCCGGCCGAGATATACAGTCACCGCCCAAGAGGCAATACATTTATTCAAAAGAATAAGCTAGGCACTCGTGATTGTGGACTCAACGGTTTTGACAACCTGCAGATGGAGAGCCAAAGAGGGTAGGTGAAGACGCACGTGGTCCGCAGAAACCTCCAATGGCGGACGTCCTACTCAACGGTTGTATTCCCCCCCCCTCACGGGACGGGAGACACCACCTTGGATGCAGGTCGCCGTAAAAGGGGGCCAGCGTCAATCACCTTTGCCTTAGTGCCGGGGCTTGGCGAAAACCTATTCTCACTCGCAACCCTCCAGGCTCTTTAGCCGACAAAAGACCGGCACTTGATCTCCGGAAACACGTGTGAACTTGAATGTATCTTCTCCATTCCTGAAGCGCGCAGCTTGAACTTTCAGTACCCACTATAGAACCTTGCGCGTCTACCCGTCATATATGCTGCAATGTGACTCCCGAGAACCCGCCCAAACGCGCATCGCAGAGTGGGACAACGTGTGCAACCATTTTTTTTTGAATGCCGTTTGAAATGCCAGGGTACAGCCCTAATAATATCGATCGATGGTCTTCGTCTTCTTCGTTTTTCTCTCTCCAGGATTTCCGCCCTTTTTTGGAGCTGACCTTTGATTGTTGTTTCGTCCTCCGCTGTCTAGTAAACCTTCTTCTTCTCGTCGATGGAGAACTGGCCGGGGCCGGCGTTGACAAGCAGGAGGAGACCGCCGACGATGGAGAGGATCTGGAAGAAGTCGTACTTTGCGAAGTCCTTGTGGGGGTGGTGCTCGTGGAGCTACGGGTTTTGTTAGCGTCCGGTGCTGCGCAGCAAACAATGGCACAGAAACTTACAGTCCAGAAGTTGTTGACGAGGACGTTGAAGATGCTAAGGATGAGAACAAGCAGAGTGGCGCTGAACTTGGCCTTGAAACCGACGACAACCATGACACAAGCGACGAAGCCAATGATGGAGGTAATGATACGCCAGATGGACCATTCGCCGCTGAAGATGAAGCCAACGAAGAGGAAGATGAGCAGGACACGGCCGGCAAGCTGGAAGTACATCTTGCGGTCCTTCTCGTCAAGCTGGGGCAGACCGGCAAAGGCCTTGCTCTTGCGAACCCACGAGTCGGAGAGGACCATTAGGAGACCGCCAATGACGGACAGGTTGCGCAGGAAGAAGTTGAGGTCAAAGATCAGGCCATATCCGAGGGCCTGGGTGACGACAACACCCATGAGGCCGGCGACGGCGTAGTCAGAGTACTTGCGGATGATGACGAGGCTGGAGCAGGCAACCATGGCGACAACGTTGACAATAAGGAACAGGTGCGTGATGCCGGAGGGAACTGCAGAGGATTAGGTTAGCCTTAGGCCTGCCACCTCGTAGATTTGTGGACTCGCAAAACGTACTGTGTCGGTAATCGTGGAGGTAGAGAAGCTGATCGCTCCACTGGGTAATAATTCTGATGGCATCCTCGAGGAAGGTGACGACGATCAGGAAGCGGCCAATCACGGGCAGGTGACTGTCAAGCGCGCCTCAAGTCAGCATACAGAGTTCACACACGCGACCACAAGCACCCGAGCACAGCTTCATGCCACAGCTCAATGAGAGCGTGCAACTTACGGCTTGATGGGCTCGCTGACGGAGTCCAGAAAGTCCTCGATTTTGCTCGTCTGTTGACGGATCATGTCCAAGGGGCTGGACTCCGAGTCGTCTGCACTCGGGCCGCCGAAGGACGGAGGGCCGCCGGCGCCCAGACCGTAAGAAGGGCCTCTCTGCTGAGCCATTGTGTGAAGAGAGGTGGATAGGTTTGAGGTGGCTGTTGCACGAGGGTATGTACAGACAGACCAGCTGTTTGCTCTGTCGGTTATGTATTGTTCAAGGGGTGGTCGTCCGTCGGGAATGACGGGATTGTTTAGCGGAGAGGCGGCGCGGGGGAGCGTCGAAATCGTGGGAGAATAAAATGAGGGTGGACTGCGAAGCTGGGATCCGAGGGCTAGCCTTGACCGCGGAAAGGCAGACAGACAGACAGGTAGGTATAGGTTTCTGCGACTGAAGGGGGAAAAAAAGCGAGGGGAAAAGGAGATTGGCAAAGTGGCCCGTTGGCGTTCTTGGGAGGGAGGGGTTTAGGAGAGAGTAGGTAAGCCGTAAGCTAGCTGTCGGAGAGTTGTGAATGGATGCGTGTGGTCGGTGAAGAGAAGGAGTTTGCGACTTTGTAGTGTCGAAGGGGACCGGGAGGGAAACGAGACGACGAGGGCGGATGGATGGAGCAAGCTGGCCTGAATTGCCTGGATGACTTCAGATTTGGTACAATGTGTCCTTTCGAACCTCCCGCGATGGACACTGATGCTTAGAGGTCCGAGGTGCCCACTTTTTAGAAGGGACACCTAGAACGGGTAGGTCGGTTAGGATGTACCTGCACCTCTGCTCGGTACATGTACAATTGCCGCAGTTGCCCGCCCCCGCCCATGTACTCGCTGAGGGGGGAAGTACCGGCCACTGGGGGAGGGAGGGGGGCATCAGGTACCTAAGTAGGTAGGTAGGTATGTACCTAGGCAAGTTATCAGCCACTGAGCGCTCACCTCGTTCCCCATGCTGACTTTCTCTCTTTTACTGGCTCGTGCGCGCTCAGTCCCTGAACTCGGCACGAACGCCTTAATTCTTCTGCGTGTTTTATTTTCCTGCCTAGTTGCTGCAGCTGCAGCTGTTCTCAAACGCCTCAACCGTCAACCTGTAGCCCGCATCTACCCCCTAATTTGTTTTACATCCTGGTGGACTCCCGCCTTGAATGCGAATTGACTCGAGTTGCGGACAACTAACCGCACTTACTTGCCTAAGGCAATCGCATCCGCAACCCCGAGCACGAAGAAATCGTCCCAAGCCTTTTGAACTTGCCCTGTCTGTCTGTCTGCCTGTCTGAATAGTGCCGGGCTGTTCCGTGCCGCGATGATAGTAACCTTCCGTGTCACTGACTGCGGTGGCTTACTGTGCACCACTGTGTCCACCATTGACCTCGGACAGCAAGCCATCTACCGTTTTCCCTCGTTCTAAGTAGCAGCAGCAGCCCTGCTAAATACAAAGCGGCTTACTTAGCCTCGGCAACCATAAACAGCCTTTCTCCGTCTGCAGGGGTTTTAAATATAGGGCCCAGCTGACTTTTATCTCACTCTTGGCGGGCTTCCTATCCCATGTCGAGCAACTACTCGCCGTCAGCAGAACCATCCGACGTTGGGACGAGAACGACGATATACACCTGCTAGGACATGTCATTTGGGCACCTCCAGGTGATGGCGAGGGATTTCATCGCTTCTTCTCTGGTGTAATAGCAGTCCCTTAGCTCATGACTGCATGGTCTTGCCCTAGAGATCCACCAGGCGAGAGGGACATCGTGTCTGACTCGGTCAGCTCAATATATCCGCAAGGATCAACACCTCTGAGGAGCATCAGGTGGACGCCAGGGCGCTCTCGAGTAAGGCAAAGTGCTTACTTGTCACAATTCCGCAGACGAGGCCTTCAGCTTCACAAAGCCGGGAGCCATCACGATGCAGTCAGTGGGTGTACTCGAACCTGGCGTTTGGCGGTGTGCTTTTAAATGAGCGGATCACTTCCGCGTACATTATGGAATACGGTTAAAACACGCGACTCAGCGGACAGACCGACGCCCAAGACACGCATCCCCTTTCGGATGCGGCCGGTGTTGGGCCAGGCGTCCAGCGTTTACTTTTGCTTCCGGGTGGCCGCCGAACAAGCTCGACGGTCCTTGCGCCGGTTCCTGTGCCGATACCAATAGTGCGTCCAACACTAGAGTCTTTCTCGTTGGGCGAGGCCACTCCCAGTCTACCAATGTGATTGTGAAGCAACAAACTGTATTGAGAATTCGTCGTGAACTTTCAGACGTTGTAAAAGCTGTCGCCAGTGATTGACAAACAGCCAACGGATGGGACTGTGGCATTCACAAGAAAGATGCCCGAGGTAACAGCCACGACTCCTACAGCTGGAGGGACATCTCTGCGTTGAATGCCTCTTTTTGAGACGTGGTATTTAAGTAAATGAAGTTGTACCTTCTGGAGCCTCAAGATTGCGGCGTTCAGCACACGCTCGTCTACCGGCGATCGATCATTCCGATGAGACGAAGTCCTTCCTCTTGACGAGAACGCGCTCGCAAAATCCCTCCCGTATCCCGAGCCCTTACCAAGAATGGCTGGCGAGCACCGAACAAGTCTTGTCCCTCAACTCCGATGCCGCGCCTCCGCTCCCGAAGGCCGTGGAGGTGGGGACAGGGCGGGTGGGTCGCGCTCCCGGGGTAGTGGGTACATTCGGACCGGGCACGACAGGCAAACTCACTCAAGAGCCGATTTTTTGGCCTCGTAGAAAGAAAAAAGAAAAAATGGACTAGACGAAATGGACGAGCCAAACCTGAATGTCACAATAGGCTTCCAGTAAAAAACACCGACGGAGCTTGTTTGTAATGATTCGCTGGCTTTGAATCTGGCTCGTGGTCGATTAACCCACGGCGCTGTCAGGACAGCGTGGACATCGAACGTGAGACACATCTAGCCATGACTATATGACTATCGTCACACACTCGCACACACACTTAGTCCAAGTCCGGTTGAGAATCAGGCAAAAGACGACTCTTTCCCGTTTTGATGGAGGCCCAAGGCAAGGGGGAAAGCGCCAAGTCTATTTGCCAAGTCCTTCGAAAACAGACGGAGTAAAGAAAGGAAAGGGATGAAGAGGGGGTATATTCATGAAATCGTCCCGTGTCGTAAACTACTTCATTTCTTGGATCCGGACCGTGACCTTCTTGTCCGGCCTCGTGCCGTCCTTGCGCTTCCTCCCGACGTACGAGAGCCGGCCCTTGACGTCCTCCGGGTCGATGCCCACTGCTGCGCCAGCCGCCACGTGGACCGTAAGCTCGATGCTCGCCCTCTTCTTCTCGGGGTCCGCGGTCTGCGTGGCCTCGAACCTGGGGAATCCCGCCGTTAGTCTGTTTCGCATCGATGCGGTCCACTCTCCACCCGAAGAAAAAAAAAAACATACCTCAAAGTCGACTCGAGTTCCTCGACGCTCTTGGGCCAGGCCGGTACCAAGTCAACCATGACGGCCGCCACGGCACCCAAATACTCGGCCCAGAAGACGCTCTCCTGCCTCGCCTCAGCGACGAGGCCCTTCAGGTTCCCGTACAGCTGCGCATCGATCGGACCCAGGTTCGACCCCCACCGCGCGCACGTCGTCAGCCCCAGCACCGCGCGCGCGAGGTGCGTTAGCCCTGGCGCGCTGGGGTCCCGAGTGACGGCCTCGTGCAGCGCGTACGACGCGTTGGCGTCGTCGTCCTCGCCCTGGTGGATCCAGACCTGCCGCGCGAACAGCGGGCCCAGCCCCAGCGAGAAGACGGTTGGCGTCCGCGAGATGTCGACGTTGACAGGAACCGCGCCGTATAGCGTCCGTAGCACCGCCTGCGCGACCGCCATGTCGCCCCTGCCGCCCCCGGCTCCGCCCGCGTCCTCGTGGCCCTGGATCGGGAACCCGGCGAGCGCCTCGAGCGGGTTGCTCTCCCGCACGCTCTTGGGCAGCTTCATCAGCAAGGCGCCGTCTCGGTTCGAGCCCCCGCAGAAGGTCACGGTGCGCAGGTGCGGCACCGTGCGGATGAAGGCCTCGACGACCTCGATAATGGCCGGAAACTGCTGCCGCCGCCGCTTCGACATGCCGTAGATCTTGCCCTCGTGCTCGCGGTTGACGCGCCGCATCTTCTCCGTCTGCTTGAAGAACTCGCCCGTCACCGTGTAGGTGCCCACCGACGGGAGCGGGTATGGCTGGATCGGGTCATTATGCTGCAGCATGCACCCGTAGCCCCGAAACCCGCCGCCGCAGAGGTAGGCGTCGATCCCGCCCGCGACGGGGCCGGTGCTGGCGCCCGCACCGTTCGTCGTCGGCGCCGAGGCCTCGTGTTCCGCCTTGGCCTGCGCGAGCGCGGGGAACTTATCACACAGCCTCGCAAAGGCGCTCTGCATGCTCGCGTTGAGCCTCTCCTTCTCCTGCGCGCGCACCTCCTCCGGCTGCCCCTCGAGGACGCGGATCAGTCGCGCCGCACCAAAGGGCATGCTCTCCCCCGCCAGGGCCGCAGCGATCTCGTAGTCTGGCAGCCGGGTGTCCACCCAGGTCATCTGTACGGAGCCGCCGCCGAGGTCGAGGAACAGGCCGCCGCGCGAGATGTCGACAAAGGCGGAGCGCGAGCCCATGACGGCGCCGAACAGGGTCTCAACCTCGGGGGCCAGGACGTGGACGCCAATGTCGGCGGCCTCGCGGATGGCAGTCAGCATATCGCGGGCGTTGGCGGCGCGGCGCATGGCCTCTGTGGCGAGGACGGAGAAGTGGGCTGGCGGGACGCCGTAGGAGACGGCGATGCGGCGGAAGCGGGCGAGGGTGCGGGCGACCTGGGCTATGGTCTCGGCAGGGAACGTCATGGGCTCGGAGCCGGCGCCGGGGGAGACGTTGAGGGCATCGAAGAGGGAGATGCCGGCGCGCTCTCGGTAGATGGGTCGGAGGAGACGGGTCTGGGGTGGGGTAAGGTCCGAGATGGAGAAGCGGATGCCGTTGCTGCGGAATGAGGTGTCAAGTCAGTTTATAGGCGTTCCACCTCATCGAGCACCAATGGCAAGCATTGTGACACATCAACGTCATGAAGCACCGTCAAGCATGTCGAGGGACTGGAGCGATAAGGCTGGATAAAGCAAGAGGGGATGCCCACACGATCCCTGATAGAAACCCTGAAGGCGATCTCTGGAAACGTGGGAATGAGGAAAAAAAGAAAGAAAAGAAAGAAAGAAAGGAATCCTCGATGAGAAGGAAAACCGCGCCGACTGACCTGCCCATATCAACGAGCGCGTACAGGTGATTGGTGCCTGCGGGGTCCCATCTTGGCAGCAGCTGCTCAAAGTTGTCAAGCGTTATGATGTCAGAGCTTGAAGCCATTGCCGGCGTGGTGGAGGCCGAGTCGAGGTCGTGGGAGTTCAGATTAGATTAGAGGAAGGGGAAGAGGAGGGGTAAAGAAAACAGGAGGGGTAGTATTTTGCCCTCAAAGCAGTCGTTGTGCAGAACAGGATTTCCACGGGGGGGGGCCAGCTGCCGACATATATCTCCTCTCTTTTCTTCTTTCGCCTCTGCCTTCTTCTTCCTCCTTTTGGGGCCTCTTTTTAGACAATTGCTTGTTTCTGGTGCGCGTGCGCCTGTGCGTGTGCGTATGCGTGTGCCGCAGGGATGGGATATGTATGCGAGGCAAGGGCAAGCAAGGCAAGGCAAGGCAAGGGGAAAAGCGTGAGAGAGAGGTCGAAAGTGAGAGCGAGAACGAGAGAGTAAGAGTGAGAGAGAGATAGAGAGAATGAGAGACAGGATGATGAAATTACCCTGGATGCTGACAGAAACCTTGGTAGTGTTGTTGGATGTGAGGGGAAACCTCCGTAAAGGGCGAGTGAGGTGTGGATTCTTGGATAGGTATTCGGCGATGGGCGCCTGGGAAATGCAGCGTAGGTGTGGACTTGCCTCCTGAACCCACAGTGAGCGTGAGAGAGGGAGAGGAAGATCTTTCCAGAGTTGCGTGAAGAACAGTGCGTCTCCGGTCGGCTTGATATACCTACCCTCTCTACTAACTTCCAACAGTGACTCGAGAAGGCTTCTCGGTAAACATGTGCAACACAGGGGTGTTTAAACCGTGAAGCAAAAATCGAAATCTCTCTCCTCAGGTCAGTAACACATACAGAACGGGGTGGCGGTGGTGGGGGAAAAGCCCGCATCAACCACATCTTGGGGACACTAGGTAACTTCTGTGAAAGCCGCTCCTTGGGGGGGTTCCTTCGACCTTCCGTTCCGGCTTTAGGCAACTAATCCGTTATCACCCCCCGGCTCTTACTCATCTCAACTCAACTATCACAGCGTCTCGACTCTTGCATTCCAATGCCATCTCGGTATCACGTACGTATATGCATCCGATATTTCGCCTCCGTATGCCGCGCCGATTCGCTCTATCAGCGCAACCCAGACCCCGGGGATGACGGCCTAGAGCCGCTCAGTGCCGGGGGGGGGTATTGGTTGCGTCGTCGCGTGACGGTAGCTACTGGTCGATGCATGGCCTAGGCAAGATGCATCTCTGGCTGCAGTTGGGCGCATCTCCTCCATGCGGGCTAGCCAGCTCTGGTCGCGGCCTACCTGCCTATTTGCCTGCCTGTCGCTGACGGCCAGGCTGCTTCACAGAGTCAATTGAGGGGCAGCATCTCATCAATAGTCCCGCTCCGCTGGGTGAGCATGTTGGTTCTGGTTCATTTACCGCCCCCGCCGCCGTTGCTGTCCCGTCCCCAGTCACACGTTCTGCTCCCTCTATTGATTCGGCGACAAGAATGATACTTCACCCCCTCCCGGCGACGCGGGGCTCACTCGCCAAGCCAAAAATCTGCACAGAGTAGAGACGAGTCGGTTCCGAAGGGTGAGGGGTTACCACGCTTGACCCGACAGACGACATGTCGCCAAGAGCCCCGTTGAACGTCAGACATTGAGATGCTTGGCCAGGGATGCAATGTGCACAAAAGACTCCCAGGCGATATCTGACATGCTACGTCCTAATATGGCATTCCTTGCATGCAGATGGTACGTGACAGACGCCAGTAAAAATCAAGCGTAAGCCTTAAGGCAGTCGGTTCTCTAGACCCAAACTCCGTGTGACATGCTTATTGTTCCATGGCCGTTTGTCCTACCCATTCGATCATGGCCATATCGTCGCTGCCATGGCAAACGCGTTCCCGTGTTGCCCATACAGAGTAGTATAGTCATCATGCCACGCAATCCCCCCGGTAGAATCTGGTTCCGTGCCGACCGGCCCCTTCCCAAAGGCGTACGACCGCCTCAGGGCCAAGTTCCACGCGAACACGCTCGCGCTCACGCCTCCCACCAGCCCAGCCCGTAGCATGATCTCGTAGTCGACCAGGCCCCGCTGGTCCCAGGTGAGCTTCTTCAGAACCGCTTGCTCCTCCTCGTCCAGTATGTCAAGCTTGGTCACCACCGTAATGTTGAAGTCCCGGGCGCGCTTGACAAAGGCCGTAATGTTGTCCTTGGTGGCGCCCGTGGCGAGGAACGCCATCTTGGATCCGGACTCGAATATGTAATCGAGGTAATTGGCAGCCTGCGAAGGGTAGTCCGGGTACTTGTCGTCAACGTTCTCCTCCGTGCGCAGGTGGATGCCCACGAAACTCTCTGGGTGGTACCGCCTGCGCGGGTCGAGGTTGAGCCCGAAGCGGGATCCGAGGGTGAATAGCGCCGACGCCGCAAGCCGTCGAGCGTCCGGACGGACGCGAAGCATACGGCCAAAGGACGATGCCATGGAGTGCGTGTCCTTCGCTACTTGCCACGTCCATTGAGTACGCTGCAAATGGACGCGGAACGGGTTCGTCCTGTCCTCGACGGGCAACTTCTCGTCGATGAAGCTGTGGAAGCTCTGGTACCACTTCTGTGGCACAGCCATCACGGTACCGTTCACCCACTCGTTGTTGGTATCCGCAATACTGAACTGTAGAACACTCGAAGCCTCTGGGACGTCGTAGAGATCGTTCAGCGACTCGTACACCTTCATCTGTGGGCAGTACGTGGCGAGCACGTGGTGCAGATGGTCCACATCGAAATAGTAGTCAAGAGGCAGACCCGTCCGCCCGTTGACGACTTTGATGTCGTCTTCCGAACGGGAGGTGATTCGAGGCAATACCAACGCGGCTGTGGCATATCAGAACCGACCAGAAAGATGGCGACGGTGGAGTAGTCTCTTACCTCCCGCCTCGATTGAGAAGCGAATGCAATGCAGATGAGCATTGCGTACCTCGCCAACGCCCCCAGCAACCTCATCGCAGCTCATCAACAGTCCCGGTGTCCATTTCTTGCTGGCACACAGAGTCGCAATGGCGGTGCCGTTGAACTGACCATCGATTTCGTGCTCGAGGAAGTCTTTAATGAAAAGCTCCCTTTGGTTGCGGAACGCTCGGGTGACGGCATGGATGTGTTGTCGGTTGAGGCCCATATACCATAGTGACCAGAATAACAAGAGGAGCGGACCCGCGAACTTCACAATCTGGGAAATGGACGAAAAAGCGATCATAGTGGGCTCAGCGATGCAGTCTGATTGCTGGGATGCGTAGGCGTGGGAGAAGCATCCTCTTGAAGACGAGGAAAGTCATTATCAGAAAAGACGGCCAGCTCTCGAGGATAACGCAAGTGGAATGTCAAGCATTGCACCTGGCCGGACGAGCCAGGAATGTGGCGTTTGTCGGTCGTCCTTGGGACGGCATGGCGTCGATCGACTTCTATGGAAGGGATGGGATTGGTGATAGCGCGCCCAGTAGGCTGCTAGTCTGCCAGATATGATTATCGTTGACGTTTTTCAACAGCGGCCCAGAGGCCTTGGCTATACCCACTTGGCGAACTCTTCTGTTTGCGGCAAGTTGCGACTCACAGCCGGGCTCCCTACCCTCGTGTCATGAAGCTAATCGCCTAGGAGCCTCCCAGTGTGTGCGAGTGTCCTCTAAGGGAGCACGCTAATGTGAGCCCGAGTCGCGTCCAAACCCGCTCTGGCTGCAGTGAAGACTGCCAGACCAATACGAGTGCGATCTGGAGATTCCAGAGTTCTGAAGTCGGAAGCCGCCATGCAGATTTTTAACTTTGGGGGTTATGGATCCCGCTCTGCTTAGTTGGTGTTTCGAGATATTGAGGCATCAATGGTGCACGCTCTCCTCCCGGGATGCCGCGACGCCCCTATGTAATTTCATTCCATCGTCATGTGCATCCATCCACTCGCGATTTCGGATGGCAGATGGGGAGGGTGAGCTATAGCGCCGTCCGTTGTGCAAGGATACCTGGGCTTCTTGATGGGCACCATCTGATCACGTCGTTGGAGATACCCGCCAACTCGAGGGGAGGGAGCATTGATGTGGCCCGATGATGCACCGTACTGCGGCAGGGCACATTCGGGATCATGTTGCTTGGATCTCGCAGCAGACAACCGAGCGGCACCATGCAGAGCGCGTTCGCAACAAGGAAATATGCGCGCTGATTGGCGACGGCGTGTGGCAGTTAGGCGGTTGCCAAGTGCCTCCGGGACGGCCGTTCGGTTTGACTCGGGCGGGTGTTTGATCGTTTGAACGGGAGAGGACTCTTTAGTCCGAGACGTGCGATGTCGAACAAGAGTGGGATGGGAGCTGGGGGCGCTAAGATTGCCGATGGCATCGAAAGTGGCTGAGCTTCAGGGACAGATGAAATCAAACCGGGGGTATCCTGTTATGGAGCGCCGGCGGTCCCAAGGCTAGGAGGGAGCGAGAACGTGGACGTCGCATGTATACCTACCACCGCTCTTGCAGTGATCAGTGATGCATCCCAGCGGACTCAGCTGCAGCGTTGCAGCCAGCTTGCTGATCGCAGAGGCGGGCCTCCTGTCATTTCTCTGAGCAGAGAGTGGTCAAAGGTAAAGAAGCTGTGGAGGGGTTCACGGCAGCCGGCGCACCAAAAAGGCATGCTTGCAGCTGACACGCCATTCGATCAAGGTCGACGGTGACCAGTCCAGACTATCCACACATCAGCACTCACCGCATCGCGGCTCCGTCGTCGTGCAGACCGAAGCAGGCATACGCCGCTGGTCAATACGCCGCCATGCTGCGCGTGGATTGGTCCGAGATACAGTGATCCGGGAGCAGGGGAAGAGAGGAAGCAGAGGGCTGTAACCCGATGCAAAGGCAGTGCGATTGGCGTTGATATTGGCATGCTTTGGAAGTCTATCTGGTGTTAGTTAGTGCCAGGCAGCAGGGTGTTTATGTATAGTCTGCACCGAGATGCGAGATAGAATAGCTTGAATCCGCCGGGATTAACATCCCATCCTGTCGTCAATGCACAATTGGAGAACAGACCTCTCTCGTCCATAGGTCGTGGTTCGTGGTTCGTAGCGGAGGGCGGGTGGCTGTCAGATGCAAGACGGTTTGCCCTTGGACAGTTCAAGGCCAGAAATGCTATGTTCTGTTCACGTCACCCCCGCTCGTCTGCGTACAACCGCACCGGCCCCTCGATCCTGGCATCGCATCTTCATGTACCCTCCCACCGTCGGTCCACACTCTGGAGGGGATCGAGGTACCTAACCTCGACCAGCGAGCAGCTCTTTCCAGAGGTTAGCCTGGAAGGAGGTAGCATGGAAAAAGCGTGTGATGCTGAAGGGCAGGACAAGCGGGGATGGGACTTTCCCAATTTAGAATCTAGGGCAACCAGCATCTGGTGGGTGGTACAAGGACAAGTCTAGAAAGAGCTTTGACACGATCCTTCCAATTAAAAAACCAGGAAACCGCCTTTTGACCCGCATCACCGCATATGACCCACATATCATCACGCGTAAAGATCGCGTTCACGACGCGTCTGTTTTCCATTTCACACATCTCAGTCTGTCCTGGAAGGATGTTGGGGTTCAGAATTTTCCACATCGCTCCGTCTCCATCGCTCTGTCTCCATCTCTCCTTCCCTCCCTCCCTTTCCCTCTCTCTCTCGCCCACGCTCGTGCACGGAGCGCAATCAAGTCAGTTTCATCCGTCGGCCTCGTGCTAGAACACTCCCCTCCCCACCTCCCCCCAAATCACCGATACGTCTTTCTTGGATGAACGTCACCGCCCACAATTGTGACGCCAACTGAGTCGCTGTCCACCCGTCGCACTCACCTTGGCTTTCACCGGCCACATCCAATGCCTCACCTGGTTAGGTACCTACTCAACCTCTACCAGCATTCTTCTTCTCCCCCTTCAACTTGATGTGACTGCACCATACCGCAACCTTCGCTCGCCCCCATAACGTGCTGAGCGTAGTCCGTCTCGCTCTGCTATCTGTGCTAGCTGAAGCCAGGGCTTTACACTCTTTAGAATCTGATATCTATCAATCCTTCGACCTTTTCATTCAACGCTTGAACATCAACTGTCTAACACCAGGCATACATTTTGTGGCTTGTTAGCGACGCAATCGCTGCATGTCCAGACTCTGTTCGTCCCAAGACCGAGCGTCCGGCGCGAAAATAAGCTTGGAAGCTGCAGGCGCAGAAACCAGCCTCTTTCCTTTCCCGGTCCCGGTCGCAAACGACCGAGCGCGAACCACTGGACAGTACAGTCTGTCTGCCCACAGGACAGCTGCCAGCCGCAACAACAATCACGGCAGGGCAAACGCGCCCTACCCGCGAGGGAGAGAGGGCAAGAAGCTGCACCCACGTCCAGCTTCGGGCAGCATCGTCTGGTTGCTTGTTTCTCACCGCTCCGCCAAAGCAAGCCACCTTGACGTCTGAAAACCCACACGGCTTGCCATTGCTTGCTCTGGCTCACAACCTATCTTGTCCAGCGCCTTGTCGAGTCGCTCGTTGGATCAGCCAGGCTACGTACGCTTGACTCCTCTGCTCACGACTCTCGACTCTAGCTTGTTTTCTGCGGCACCTGTTACAACTGCTGCACCGCGCGACGACCAAGTAGGGCCAGTAGCCGTGTTTTAGCGTTGTTGATAGTTCTGTCACTGATCCGGAGGGTCTGCCGTGACTGCTTTGCCTCGGCCAACCCCAGTCCTAGTTCTGCGCGCTCCCAGACTTCACGCGTTGTACCTTGCCTTACGCCTGGCGAACGGGCGAATCGACCGACGGGAGACCGAAGCCCTTGCCTTGCTTTGCTTTGCTTTCTGTGCTTGCTCGTCCGGACCTCGTCGTTCTCTGCCCCCAAGGTCCGCTGCTGCACATGCACTCCTGTCGTGTCCGTTGACTGGCTACACCACGCACAGCACAGCGTGTTCGGAGTGCATGCGCCTACTGCAAACACCACCCATCCTACCTAGGTAGGTAGTTTACGTCGCCGACCAGGTCCCTTTCTGGAACCCTGGTGAAGAAGAGAGGAGTCTTGCAAAAAAGCCACGACTTCATCCGGACCCAGTCTCAGAAGTTGACAACAGACGATCAGTCCCCTCCCATCCAGAGCGCTTCCCACACACACCACGCACCTCACCGCACATCGCATCTTCAGGGTCTTCGTTGCAAAAAACAAGACCACGCACACCCGGCGCTCCACCCTGCTACATGCGCTGGCGAGCTTCTGGGCTTGTCTCGAGGCGCTACTGGCGTGTCCGTCAGTCACAAAACGCTCCACTGTTACTCGCCTTGGACGGCTCAACTAGGTTCCCTTGGGTTTAGCCTGAGTGGGGGATTCTAGCGTGCTCAACCGCCGTCCGCCGTCCGCTGTACAACAACGCCTCCTCCCCTCCCCCCGGTCACAACCACGCCCTGCTGTGGCTGCGACTGCACGGGGGGGTTCAAGCGAGCAGTGTGCGAGGGTTCGTCGGTTCACCCCAACTCTGGTGAGGTACTTTCGGCGTCCAACGGCCTGTCGACTTTTTCCACTGCAACCCTCAGGCACGAGCGCAGGCTCAGGCGCAGGCACACACGTCTTTCTTTTCCCAGTCGTGTCCTGCGTCTCGCCCTGTCCCGGCTCTCCCAGCAAGGTTCGCGCCACCCGCTCTTCTCTTCTCCACCCGTCCACCGTCGCTGGACCTTGCCATACATACTACACCGGCCCGCCTCAACCCAACCCTCTCGGATCTTCCTTCTCCCACCTCTTCTCTTCAACCACAGTCGTTCCTTTTCGCAAACATCAGCCGTCCTCCGGTGGTGGGGGTTGCGCTGCGATTTCCTCCAACAATCCCGTCATCACGAGCCATCCACCACCAGTAAAAATAACGACATCTTTTGTTTGTCCGACCCCCGGCTTGTCGCGACGACCCTTTTCCTTGTTCCTTCCTACGGTATTGCGCTCACGACCCCCTCTCGATATCTACGACCCTATCCACGACCCTATTTACGACCCCTGAAACGAACCGACGAGCACGGCACGGACGACAGCGCCGGTTTCTTTTTCTGTATTCCATTCGACTATTGTCTCGAGGGAAAGCGCGTGGAGTAATCGGACGATTTTCGAACCCAACCAGCTAAGGCCGCCGCGTACCCGAGTTGCATCAGATTGAGCGCATCATACCAACTGTCGCAATTTGCCTCAGCCGTAGTCGATCAAGACGAAGACTTTTACACATTGTGCATTTTGCGCTTCACACTAAAACCATCGCGCAAACCTCTCTCGCAAGATTGGCATTGGCTTCAGTTGGAACCTGTTGAGGCTTGGACACCCTTCGCGCGCTACTTTTTCAATCATTTGGAGGGTCAGGACTCCTGCCTGTCTCAAATTGCAGCCAAAAAAGACAAGTGAAAGGACCACGTCGCCTTTGTTTTTGAGCGAACCCCCAACCGCGGACGTCCGTCACGACTGAATCCTGTACACGAGGTAATCGCATTCCAAAGACCATCTTGTTGCCGGACAAGATGAACCCTCAACATTCCGGAGCGGCGACGCTGCCAAAAGGCTTCCGCCTCCATGATCTGGGCCAGCAGAACCCCAAAACACCGGAGCCTTTTGCTACAAATGAGGAGCTGCAGCCACCCTCTCCGCCGCGTCCTCGGTTGAGACTGAAAAGACGCGTCGCATCCAACCTGACCGCACCTACCTCCCAGTTCCTCGCCTCAGTTGCTGCTGCCGACGTGCCAATCCCCAGCATCGAAGAGCCGGAGCCTTCCGGCGTAAACAAGGAGGCTTCTAGCATGACATATCCAGTCATCCACAACCTCGGGGACCTGGATGGCCTTGGGTTACAGAAGCTTCGCGGCAGACGGTTTTCTCCACCCAGGACGCCAGCACCCGGCGCCGCGCCTTCCCTTTCGCCTCGACGCTACCCCAACTGGTCCATCGACTCTGCCTTTAGTAGCGGCGAGTCAACCCCGGAGTTTGAGTCCAGCCGTCCATCCACTGCACGGTCCACCCAAACCAGCGCGTCTATCTTCAGCCGCTTCTCCCTAACGTCCGACGACCTGGAGTGCATCAGTCCCGAGACTGACGCATCGGACCACATCAAGCAGTCATTTTTTGACAATTTTGATGAGCCCATCGACCCTCCACCCAAGCCCAAGTCGAAAAGGCGGAAGGCTCCCTGGACAAAGGCGATGAGCGATCATCTATGGGCTACCTACCTCACGTACCTGCAAGACCCCAAGGTCACACCATTCCGCACCGGCAAGAGCTGCATCCCTCCCCATGGCGTATGCCTCCGTGTTGCAAGGGAGGCCAAGAGGAGTTGGCGAGGTCCCAAAGGCGGAAGAAAGTCGCTGAACCCAAAGAGCGGGAGCAACACGCCAACCGTCGAGACTCGCACCTTTCTCCAGTGGCCGCATACTTGTGCGGCCACTCGAGTACATCTGAGGGAGCTGTGCAAGTTGAAAGCGGCCTCGTCGTCGGCCCGGACATCCCAGTTCCTCACCAACAGCCCGACGCCTTTCGGAAGGACGGCGGCGAGGTTCTGGAACCGCAGATCCACACCGGCCAGGTCCCCTTCCGTCTTCGCGGCGCATGACATGTCCATGTCGCTCACCCTCAGCACTTCAGAAGCCATGCAGCCTCAAGGTCCTATGGCACAGCTCACAAAATCGGCCCCCGAACCTGCCCAGGAGCCTATGACGGAGCCGTTCCCTCTACTACCAGTAGAGACCGATAAGCTGGACATTCCCCTGGATGAACGCCCGCGGCTCGGATCACCATTCATGGCCAAGAGCTATGGGCCCAGCTCGACTGGCGCGTTGGTTGCTGCCGCGTCCTCGGTGCCCCAAAGGCAGAATCAAAGCCTGGGTCACAGACGTACCCTCCAGTCGCCGGCGCGCCTGACTAGAAGCCGGTCCAACACACAGAAGCGCGTCGGAAGACCCAGACAAGCGTCGCATGAGCCAAGAAAGACAAAGCGGCCCAGTCTTGTCTCCGATCTGTGGACCGAACCTATACCTTGTGAAGCAGCTCTGCCCAAGACACCAGTGAAACCAAATATCGAGTTTAGCTCGACAGACAATCATTCGCGCGATGACCTCTTCGTGCCCCGGACAAATATCGCTGGGCTCTTTACGGCGCCCATGCGGATACCCTCCTCGCGACCCCAGCTGTCGGATTCATTCGATCCGTTCTTGGCCCTGCCCAATGCACCACCTCCGAGGCTGGGATCGCCCTTTCCTGGATCCAACACCAGCTTCTCATTCCCAAACCGGTTCACGCAGCCAGAGGGGTTAGACCACAGTACTATCCGTCCCTTTGCAACAGTTCAACAGTCCGGTGATGGCGGCTCAGCCCCTCCCCGCAACCTGGCTGACCGATTGGCTTACATTGACGAACGTCTTCGGGACTTGAGACGGCGTGACACCAACCGCCGTCGATCCGAATCCCCCTTTTAGTGAATGCTTTTTTCTTCCTCCCTATCTCTTTTGTACATGCTGCTACGCCCATTATTGTCTCACGACTTATGAGTTCATGCAAGTCACCTGCCCGATACCCACGTGGCTAGACTCTTGCAAGGACATGCCCCTCGACTGGTACATAGACGACAGCACACTTTGATGACGACAACCAACATTTTTTTTTTCCCTTGCTTCGCTTCTACCGAACACATTTGCTTCACATATCGAGAGGAGACAAGCCCGGCTTGGAGGACATAATGCCCACTCTGCATGAGATGGTGTGCGAACTGGACGACATTTCCTTTGTTACTTGTTTCCATGGCTGTCGATTCGTCGCAGCCTGGCTTCCTGTTACGAGAACCATGACGATGGAGATGATGAAACGACATTCGACGAGAACGTCGAATAATTGGATGTATCTACCGGCGACCGGGCCTTGACTGGGGTTCCGGGACGTTGAGTGAGAAAGCTCCTTGAAGAGAGGAGACCTGAGTGGAAGAGAGAAAGTACGAGAGGGAGAATCATCAATGTGAACCAAAAGACAGGACAATCGTTTTTAGACGAATGGATATGACCTTTTGGGAAAATTTGCGTTTCGGCACAACTGCTCTTCCGTGAGACGCACTTGACGTCAGTTACGCCCTTGCCGCCAAATGACTGGTTCCGTCGCGTCGTCCCCCCATGAGAGCTGATACATATGCGCCTCATACGCGAGAAAGCGTGAATAGAAATCCCTCTGATGACGACTAACCGAGTCCGGCACGCGCCCATTCGCCGGTCTTTGCCTAGAGTGATTCGACGCGTTGGGGGGGAGGGGGAGTAAGGGAGGCTGGGCCTATCACCGCGAGGAGCGAAGGCGCGGAACGCGGCGATGGGGAAGGGGGCTGACGCTACGTAAGACGAGGACGGCCACGTTGGACGCGAGCAGCCGACGCGGTGCATATCAAAGCTCGGAGGAGATGGAGAAGCAAGGGGGAGGGGGGGGGATCAGAGAAGTGCGTCGAGAGGGACGGTGGGCTTCTGCCTCGCGGCCCCCTCGACTTTCTGAGATGCTTTGCGGAGGAGCCATGATGAAAATAATACTCGATAATGCATTGTTCAAGATGCCGCCTCGAGTTTTGTGTAGATGCTGGTCGTGTTGGGGAGGAGGGGGGGCCATCTCGACGGCTCGATTGTGGAATTCGGCGCCTGGGGAGATGAGGGGCGAGGAGAAAAGGGATTGGTCCGCTCGGGAGGTCTCTCCCGATCCAAGAGGAATGCGCCGGTGTGTTTCCCCTCCATCTTTTTGGTAACCCCGCGAAATGAGGTGGAGGGGCATTCCTGGGTGGCGATCTTCGAAGAAACCGCCGGCTTCCGAGTGCCCGCGACTCGGCCGAGATACCATTCCCACGATATATTATTACCTAAAGAGCATCGGAGCAGCGAGGGCATCTCTCGAGGGTTAGAGGGGGCTCATACCACGGAATGTCAGTTCAGGAATGAATCGGATCTCCGCTGATCTCCGGACCATATTTCCTTTCTTTTCGCAGCGCATCACGAGCCCTGTCAGCCAGTCAGTCAATCACCATCGGATCAGTACACCGCGGCTCATCTGCATCTCCCACGTGCTTCCAACGCCTCTGTCCCCACCCTTTTTTTTTTTTCCCTTTCCCCAGATGGGAGTTGTATTTTGGTTCGTTTTAGTCGGCTTATTGTGGCGCGCTCAGCTCTCGACTAGATAGAAGTAGCCCCCTCCCTCCCTGACGTCGAGTGTCCGTCGGACGCCCCCGCCCTTCTCTGGCTCGATGCGGGACAGTGTGGTCGGGCAGAGATGGAAAGATGCCAGAAATGCGGAATTGAATTTCACGGCGGTTCGGAAAGCCCGGCGGCCTGGTAGCAATTGCAGAGCCAAAATAGGCCCTTGCTCCTCTCCCATTACCTTTCTCGCCTGTATTTTATTTCCCCCCCCTTCGCCCTCCGGCGTCATGGACGGTTTTCCCAAGAAAGAAGTAAGAATTGGAATGAAACGAAATGAAGTCCCGTACCGGACGTCTCAAAACGGGCATATGGGCGCCGGGGCGCGGTTTAAGCTTCTACGCCGGGAGGCCGCCACCGCCGCCACGAGACGATACCCGCGACCCACCGCCTAGCGGCCGCGTACGCCCGGGTCTCGATCTTTTGGAATGGGCAGATTATTGTGGGGTTTGGTATTCATTTCAGGACTCAGGAGGTTAATTTATGTTTCGTTTTTGTGCTTCGTTGGTCGCCGGGTTTTACATAGTATCTGTCGTATTGCCTATACCGGGCAACATATCGTTTCGCTGTTTCACGGGCACGCTGCGGCCGGGAGGCCCCCCCCCCCCCCCCCCCCCCACCGTGTCTAGTCCGAGCGCTCCCCTCCCCCAAAGACCCTTGATGAAGCCCGTCCGTATTGTCGTCGGGATCTGCAGGCTTAGAGAGGCGCGGGACACGTGAGGAAGGGATCTGGATTCTGACAGCGCTGATCGCTCACCGTGGCAGAAGGAACACCTCCAGTAGACGGTTCGACCCATTTGAGGGCGGGCTCTCTCGATTGGTGCCAGCGATGTAGGTACGAATGTCCGAATACGTGCTTTTCGATCCTTCCCCCCCTCCCGCAAACGGGACGTGGCAGCGTAACAGGCAGCGCCGCTCCTCCTTCCGGGGCCCGGAAAAGGGGGGGCTCAGCTAGGCTGCCTTTTCGCCCGGCTTTGGTGTGGAGAAGGGAGCCAGTGAGACATACATCCAAGAGCAAACATTGGCATTGGCACTGGCATTGACATTGACATTGACATTGACAATGTTTGGCGGGGAAAGGGGGGGGCGGCATGTTGTCTCTGTTGCCCGTCGCTCCTTGCATCACAGCGCAGCAGTGCGATTGGGCGTAGGCCGATCGTCAGACCGCTGCGTCACACTTTCTTCGGATCCGTCGTCCAACGTGTGCGTCTCTCTCTGCTCCCCCTCCCTTCGGTGAAGGAAAACCAGAGTCGGGCGAGACAAATGTCGGCGTAAAGGCGTGAGGTAGACGGGCAGAACCTAGAGTCTTAGTCCACCTCCTCTCCCTTGCAACCATTGGTCTGTTAGGTGTTGGTCGGTCCGGCCGAGTTGTTTGTAGTGGCCCCTCCTTCCTTTTCTCTCGACCACACAACGCCTTCTACAGCCGGGGTGGGCATCGTCGTCTTCTGTCCCTGATCCCATCCCTCTTTCTTCCCTTACCTGAGGCCGACGGACAGACGGAGGGGCAGAAGACGATACGAAAATAAAAGAACAATCAAGGCTTATTTTAGATGATCCGAGCGATCTCGTCCCGCATTTGGGTAAAAGAAGGGATCACCCCCTAGGGGCCCCCAGTTGGCGCTACGCTCTTTCTCGACTAGCCCTATGAGAGCGCGAGAGCTCATTTCCCCTTTGAGGAAATCCAGAGCAGAGAGAGGAGGCGCTGCCTGGGCCTTTCTAAAGTCGCGCCGCAATATCCGGCATCCCCCCTCTCGCCGGGAGGGGAAAGGAAGCAAGTCCGCGCTGCGCCATGTGCAGGGCGTTGCGGTCCCCGTATTCCTTCTCTTCTTGTCTTTTCGCTGAGACCCACGGGGCGGGAGGAGAACCTCAGTCGTGAGACCGGTGATTGACCGACCTGGTCGCCGCCGCATCGAGTGCGTTTCTTTTTTTTTTTTTTTTTTTTTTTAACCCTCTGAGACGAGGGGAGAAGAAGTACCGGAAGAGCGAGCGCAAAGGAGGACCGCGCACCAGCTCAACGAGGATGGCGCGGCGGGCTGCCGACACGCGCCATACGAGACGGGCCTCTCCGCGGATGGCAGTCGATGTGCCGTCCGTCTCCGAGGAGTAGAACGGAGCCCATCATGACGATGTCGATGCCGAGCTAAGGATTTGGAAACCCGCAAAGCCAAAGCATGGCGCGATCCCAATTTAGCAGCCCTTCCTTGAATTCAATTCGACCTCCACTCCTCTCTCTCCCTCCTTTCCCCCTTCTCTTGTACCCATCAAGCTGGGTGCGCACGGCAGACGCTGCGCAAAGAAGAGACATGGGGCGTCCCCAGGGCTGAGCCTCTTCCTGTAGCTCCCCCCCCCCCCCCCCCCCCCCCCCCTTGCCTTTGGGATCCGAAGCCGCATTACCATCGAGTTCCCTTGCCAGCACAAGTCGGTTTCCCCTAGTCATGTTGAGTCTCTTTATTGCTTCCGGTCCGAAGTCACGGTAGCCCTACTTATTCCGCATCTTCGGACTGAAAGAAACCAAACCCCAAAGGGGGGACCCAAAATGTAGAATCCAAAACCGAGCTAGACGGGCAGCAAATCACCACCCCGGGATCCCGAACCTTATCCCCCAAAAGGGGTGTGTGTTACTAGGTAGTGTGCGGTAGGTATGTATGTAAGATCAGACGAAGAACGACAAGAAGAAACAAAAGGACCCGAGAAACCGCACCTCCAGCATTCCGCCTGGGCCACGGCATCCCGGCACCAAGCAAGTAACAATGGTCCCCACCCCGGCCAACCCAATTTAGGTACCCAAGGTACCTTACTCCAACAAACTGCGAGAGAGAGCTCCCGCGGCCCGCCAGCAAGCGCCAGCTTCGGGACCACAAACATTGTCTTTTTTTTTCTCCTTTCCTTTTTTCCCTCCCCCTGTCGAAAGGGGAGAATCCCTTGGGAACCGATGTGAGAGCCGTAGAGTCAAAGGCCAAAACAATACAATCATCCGAGAGTCGGTAAGAAAGAAGACTTACCAATGGATCCCGTAGGAGGGTCAGCCATAGGTGTCATTGGTGCTCCCCCAAGTGAGGTCATCAGCCCAAGAAGCCCAAGGGCCAAAGCGGTGTCAATCGGGTGTCACAGGCCACACCTACACACACATATACACACATAGACATACACATGCACACCAAACACCTAGACACACCAACTCAGAGCTGAAAACCGTCCCGACGCCCCCGAGGAAAGGAAGGCCCGGGAGCTTGCTTGCACAAAGGGCGCCCTCGTTCTCCTCTTACTTACAGCACACCACACATATGCGCGCTCGCGCGCACCACGCACCGGGCGTCCCATTCAAGTCAGACCAAGTCCTTTGCCCGGCTTTTGCCTACCCTGATTCTGTTCTACCACCTCCCCCCCCCCCCCCCCCCCCAAAAGGAAGTAGTATATTATCGTGACGAGCCGCACCCACCCTTTTACCCTTTTGCTCTTTTCTTCCTCCCCTTTCTCGTCTTCATCTTCGTCCCGTCTCTTCCTCACCGTTTGCCTCATTTACCGACGACGCTGAAGAGGCTTCCCCCCCCCATCTCATGCTTCCGTACTACATACAGAGAGCATCGGGCCCCGCCTAATATCCCCTCCCACTCTCGCCTTACCAACCGCACGCCCTCCCCGTCTCAGACCAGCTCACACCCCCCCCCAGCTACACCGTCTACCTAGACTTCTAACAACAGCTTTTTCTCGGAAAAGGGGAAATTAAGAAAAAAAAGGGAATCCCGGCATCCTTGTCACTTGCAAAAAAAGGTAGAAACTCGCAAATCGAGATATTCCGGCAGCCAACGCATTAGTGTTGTTGTATTGGGGGCGGAAGAGACAAAAACCGGTCATCATCCCCAGGGGTATCTGAACTATATACAATATCGAAAAAGAAGAAGAGAAAGAAAGAAAATATGGCTCGTCTGAGCTTCGTTATCGCCCACATCCTCCTGTCCGTCGCCGGGTCGGCCGCCGCGCCCTCTGACGAACAACAACGGCAACTGTCCAGAGCCGACTGCGCCGCCATCGAGGCCCCGGCCTCCCTGACGTGGCTCCTGCAGGACCAACCCTTCGAGCAGGAGGACCCCTCTGCCTTCTTCTACGTCAACCAGGACATTGACGCTTCTGGTAAGGGCTCCCACATATACACACATCACCTAGGCAGCTTCCCTGCCTTTCCCTTCTATCTCTCTCTCTCTATCCCTTTTTCTTTGACAAATGAGATGAAATACTCAAGAACGTGGTGTAGGAAATAAAGCGAACAGGGTCGCACAGCTCGTCACCTTTCGCGACCTTCAGGGCCAGGATCCGACCGATTGCAGGCTCATCTTCGCCATGCCCGAGGACGCCGAGAGCTGGGAACTGATTCAGCGCGAGGGCAGCCCCACAATGCGCGTGTTCCGCGTCCCGGACTACGACGACGGCGACGCCGCCCAAGGAAAGCCGAACCTCCTCGGCGCCATCCAGGTCCGGCCGGGCACGCAGGCCATCCATCTCGGCCGGTGCGACGGCGGCGGCAGCTTCGTCTTCGAGCTGGCCAACGCCGGGCGCAGCCGCGTCGCGTTCCGCCAGGCGTCCAAGCCCGACGACGGCTTCGGCGTCTTCATGGGCACCGGATGCCCCGTCCCCAGGAGGACCGTGTCGGAGGACCTCTGAAGCAAAGGACTGCCAGCCGAATGACGAGCCGGAAGAAAGGAAACTAGAATCCGGGGAGATTTCGGTTGTTGTTGCTGATTTATTTTTTATATTTTATTTTTTTGGGAGTGTTTGGGGTTGTCATGTTGGCCAAACTCGGTGGGTGTATTCCCCCACCGGTGAAAAGGTCGACGACGCCCAATTCACTCAAAACACCTGCCCCGCGTGAGTCATTCTCTCGCGGTGTAGGCGTTGTGGCGCGTCGCGTCGGGGGCGGCTCGGAGTCGGTGCGACCTCCATGACCAGCGGTACCAGGAGGAAGTTATCCAGCTCCCTGCTGGCCGTGGTGTGGGGACACCTGCGCTCGCCGACAGCCGCGCGGTGGCTGTGGAACGAGCACTGCCGGAAGCCGAACTGCCTCTCCTCGTTGCGGAGCTTGTTGGCCGGGATCCGTAGCTGCGGGTTCTTGATGCGCGTGTCGAGCTTGCTCGACTTCATCTTGCGTAGGTGCGACGTGTACTCGGCGGCGAAGTCGGGGAACCGCTCAAACATGCCCCGGAACCGCTCCAGCCCGCCCTCTTCCCTCATCGACGAGGGTCCCCCGGCGATGGACCAGGCGACCATGGCCACCGTCCACCGTCGGAGCCGCATCGACGCCTCGGCATCGCACTGCTCGTACACGAACTGGACGAACCGCGGGGTGACGTCCCAGTCGCAGCGAAGGTAAATGTCCTGCAGCGCGTCGATGGCCAGGTCCTGCAGTTGATGGATGCCGAGCCCGGCGGCGAAGATGTGGAGGCGGACCAGCGCCCAGTGCAGGCGCTGGCAGGGTACTCCCGGGGCGTCGCTGACGAGGTTGATCATTTCATCGAGGTGTCGTCGGAAGCCGTCGGGTTGGTGGAGCCAGGCGACGAAGAGCTCGAACATGGAGGCCGACTCGTCAGGGAGGTGGATGGTCGACTTTTGCTGCGGCAGCCATACGGGCACCGGCGTCTGGTTGGATGATACCTTGGCGATGCCGGCCGGTGTGGCGTCCAACTGATCCTCGAAGAAGGGGGCGGCGTTGCTGAGCTTCTGCTTGTCGACCCGAAACTCCTTCATCTTCTCCCCGCGGCCAACGAACACGCGTGCAACGTTGTCATTGCCGTGTGATGATCTACTAAAAAAGAGAGAGAGAGAGACGGTCAGGACTTGCCCAGATTGGGTGTGTCAGTAGATGAGGGAGGAGAAGAACTTACACAGGAGATCCTGAAGACTTGTGGAAGATAGCCTGTGGTCTCGCCATGGGGGCCATTGTGAAAATAGTGTGTGATCCAGCACGCAATATATGAGCCAGCTCTGTTGTATATGGAATAAAGCAGATAGTAGTCACACCAAGAGAACTCGGAATCCAAGGAGACCGAAGCAGACGAAGAATAACAAAATCACAGAGCCAAGTTCGTACGTCGCGAATCACTCTCCCAGAGAGCTTGAGAAAGGGGAGAGGGTCAGAACCGGCTCGAAGCGGAACCAGAGGAGGCTCCCCATTATCAATTGCTTCAAGTTCCGGGTGCAACTTCAGCAGGGCAGAGCAGCAGCAGGCATGGGGAAGTAAGTGCATGGGGGGGGGAGCCGCCCATTGCAGGTCGCTAACATGATGGCCCCAATGTTGTCTGCCAAGCACAATAGGTGAATAAGCTTATACGGGACACGAGATGTTAAGCCAGTTTCAGAAATGAGGGTAATCAGGCACGCCTGTGCTTGGTACCAGACCCAAAGAGGGAGGGGGCTTTGCTGGGGCTTGTCGGAGTTTGCTGGGACTATTGCTGTGGGCATCGCCAGCTTAACAGACGGCTACTATGGGACAGCGACTCACGTCGTCGAGATGCGAGATGATGTCGCTTGCGATGGGCCAGGGGGTGGTGGTTTCAAAGCGTCATTGTCAAACGCACTGAGTGCAGTGGTGTGGGAGTCGTGCAGCGCGAAATGCTCCTCAGAGCCCCAGGTAGCCAGGGGTTGTTGGCTGCGATATTGCGGGTCATGGGCCGTACATAGTAATTGAAGCTTGGGTGACAGCTTATATGTGGCTGATATAGGACAAGGGTCCCAGCTGGGCGGGTGTGGTGTAGCGACTCTTGAAGTTCCCGCGGGCTGAGCCCTGTCAGGAACTTCCTCGTCTGTGCAGCGATCTACTGCTTCACCAGGGCCCGGAGTTGCACTTGATGGTCGAGCGAGATTTCTGTGGCTCCTTTTCTGGTACGCCAGGATAACGCGTACCGGACGTTCTGACACTCCACCCACAGGCGACTCGAACAATGGCATGTTGATCTCCTATTTTGGGTGACCTTCTTTGACAAAAAGAAACTCACGATCAATGGAGTTCCGGTTAGGCGAGCACGTTATGTGGAAACAAGACATGTCTTGGGGATCGTCGTTTCCCGTCGTCGGGTTGTGCCAGGTAAACAAGAGAACAAGAGCTAGGGAACATGATGTTTGGGGTTGCCGCAGTTCCGGGTCATATCTCGGGGGAAGTCGCACTGGCGGGCCCATCGTCATCGAGGTTGCACTTTCCGGCATCGCCGAGTGATGATGGCTGATGATGCGACGGGAGTCACTGGAAATGGAGGCGTCTTGAAGCTCAGTGCCTATTGCTCGCCACATAATGCTCGGTGCTCAATGCATGCTCAATGCTCGATACTCGATGCTCGATGCCCGATGTTTGGTGCTCGGTGCTCGGCAGCATTGGTCAACACCCTCAAATGCGTTGCGAGCTCGACAGCGCTGCGCCGCCGCGTCGTTGCGCGTTGTCTGTCGCGCAGCGTTGTGTTCCGTCTGATGCTGCTTGGATCGTCGAGGCAGTGCAGCCCGCATGGAAAATCCCGAAGCTCGACGGGTTCAAAGACGGGATGTTAAGGACCGGGGAGCTATATCGCCGTATTGCTGCCATGGTCAGTCAGGTTTCAGCCGTGGAGTCGGGGGAGCTGTGGGGAGTTGACGAGGTGGTGGGAAGACAAAGTGAAGACCCGTATGCGTGTACGTATTCGAAGCTGCACACTCGGAGACTTGAAACCGGGGGCCTCGACCGGTCGCGGGAACGAGACTAGGTCTCCCGTGCCAAAAAAAGAAGATGGGTAGGTAAGAAAAAGAAGTCTGCCTACAAGCGTACGTAAACACTAAGTGAATAAAATAAGGCTTCCACTTTAATTTAGGTTGACCTATGAAGTGCTTCTGTCAACCTTGTTTTATGCAAAACGCAGGTTCTTTCTGGTAACTATCTTGCCTATTGCGGGTAACCCAGAGAACAGCGGTAGCCGGATTTACTTGTATAGGAAGTCATCCTCGCCTCGGGCGCCGTAGAGGGGGGGGGGGGGGAGGGCTCAGGAGGATTCTGCGCACAGGGCGGCCTGTGACCAGTCCTTACTGTAGCACCCATGGTCCTTCTCGACCTGCAATATCGGCGCCTGCTGACTCCGATGTACGGTGATGGAGACTTGGAAGAGGTGGAGCGATGTTGGAGCCTTGTGAGGGGTCGTTGTTCAAGAACTTTGAGCTTCGAGAACGAGTCCCCATAGCAAGGGAAAGAACCGGGGGAGTCAGGGGCCCTTCTTTTCTGATTGTGCGCGGGTTTTCCCTTTCTCATGCTTTATTTAGCATGAATGCCAACAATGCTTGCCCCATCTCCCATTGATCCAGACCCAGGTTGTGACGAGCCCAGGCTCTGGACCGTGGGACCCTTCCCAGCAGATCACGCCATTAGCGAGCGATTGCCCAGAAACAAACACCCGCCCTGCCCCAAGACGTGTTGTACCGGTATTGCCACGCGAAGAGACACCGATGTGATGTCTAACAAAAGAAAAAAAAAAGAAAAAAGAAAAAGAAAAAAAATAAGGAAAGAAAGTCGACGTCGAAACGCTTCCACAACTATGAATGGAGCCACACGCATTGTTTGGCACTGTCATAGTGCGATCAGTCAAGATGTACCAAGACAGGGCAATGAGCGGTGACGGCTGCTAGGTAGGGACCGCTATTGGGTACAGTCGTCGACAAGGAAAAGAGGGAGGTAGAAAGCTGCTCAGGCGGCTTAAGAGATTGCCCTGACTACTTCAGGGTGTTCTCTCTGACTGCATTCCCATCAGTAAACGACACGATGTCATCTTCAATTGAGGGAGGTAATAAGAGCGTGAGGAGGGTAAGACATTGTTGACCGCAACAGTCGGCGGCGGCGGCGGCGGCGGCGGCAGCAGCATCAGCATCAGAATACAACATGCACCACTTCCTCAACGAAGCATGACATTTGTGACAGCTCAGATAGGCTAGCAGAACGGCGGCGGCGGCGGAGGAGGACGAGGGATGCGAGGGGTTTATCGCCAACGGTAGTAGGTTTGTGAGATTAGGGACCAGAGGGGACTCAGTCGTTGAGCTCGACAACGTGCTCGAGTAATGGGTGGTCGGTAAGGCAGATACAGTTTGATAACGCTGGATAATGCCCCAACTTGGTTGACTGCAAATTTTAGTCAGAAACCCTTCTTGGGTAGGTAATACTCGGATTAGAGTGAGGTCCACACAACACACGCGACTACGCGAGAATAAGAAATGACTGTTGACATAAAACAGGGCGGAAACCTAGGTAGGCAACTCCTCTCTTCCTGTACAAAACCTTAACTGTAGGGTTCGCTAATGGCACTTTATAATAGTTACTAACGTTATCTACGCCCAGTACGTTTTTGGTGGCTCTCAATTGGCAGGCGGCGAAGAAATTGCTCAGGCACAAGAAGCACCTCACTAGACAAGGGAGACCGCCTTGGATACGTATTTCAGTATGCGGATACCTGTAATCAAGTTGCTCACCACCCCCCCTTCTCAGCAAGCTTCCTTTGCGACACGCCGGGGAGCTCCAGGCGGAATCAATAGTTTCAATATCGAGTTAGAGGACGAATGAGAGAGACAACAACGGTCCGAAAAAGCTTTGTTTACTCGGTAACTAAGGCGAAGCGATAGAAATCGTATATCGGTTGACTTTCACCTTGACTCGGGCGAGAGAGGCTAAAAGAACCTACGCAGTAAGGAAAAGGAAGGGTCAAAGGGAAAGAAAAAAAAAAATAAAAAAAAAGAGTAAAGAGAGAAAAAGAGAGGAAAGCGCGTTCCCCGCCCACTCACCCACACCGCCCTTCCATATCAAGGCAGGCTGTTCCATGCGTTCCTGCCGCTCCTGTGTCGGCGGCGCCAATAGGAAGCTGGGTTGCCTTCCGTGCTAAGTTCTGGCTCCCGTCTATAGTTTGATTTTTTTTCTTTTTCTTTGCACGACTTGGTCAGTGGTCGTGATCGCCAATTCGACCTGATAGCATCCCTCGGACCGTCCTTACCTCCGCGGATAGTTACAAGAATTGCCATCTCATGCGAGGGGGATATGCACATCTGTCCAGGTTCTGCTGTCTCTGCTTTGCTTCTGGTCCAAGCGGCAGCATGTTGTCCTAAGGCACAGACCCAAACGCGTAGGCAATGGAACACACAAATGCATGCAGAGGGAACGATAAGGCCCCACTCAAGCTTCTGCTTACCTCAGGCAAGCTTGTAGAGCGCTAACTAGCTACCTGGGTAGGTACCCAGAGTAACGGTCAAGAGGGACACCAACCGAGGACAATGGGTGGCTGCCCATGTGTTACCGTGTACTCTCTCGTAGTTTCTTTCTCGTCATGATGCATCGTCGTTGGACAGGTACCTCGCCAGCTCCAAACGCCCAGCATGAATGTGGATCCATTTGGGCAAACGTTGTCCCCAATTGAGTCTTCAGCTGACTTCACGCCACGCTCGCTGCATTCTCAGGGCGTTACAGAGAGCAGTATCTATCTCAAGGACAGGACAATTTTGCGACAACCCCTCCTTCCCTTCACATCACAGATACCCGCCTACCTACCTACCTAGTGTAGGTACGACAGATACCCCACCTTGAAGCTAGTTCCGTGGCGCGTGCTGCCTGGTGGTGCACGTTTCTGGTGGAGGAGAAAATTAATTCTCACCTCGCTTTTGTGTTTATTCTACTCTACCTACGGATAGCAACTATACCTACACTGTTTGGCTCCCTTCTTGGTTGGCACATGCCATGGAGAGGGGCATGCGAGGGATAGAAACAAAAGTCCCCGTGTAAAGATATGTTTGCTGGGCCAACTAGTGGCGCTTACTGCGTAGATTATGTCTTCTGTAAGGGTCCTGTGGGTTTGGGTTGAGGAGAGTGAGGATCCGCAGGAGACCGACTTCGCTCTCAATTGACTCTGGAACCGGGCCCCATCCTCCAACCGCCAGCCACTGAGAAGAGCTCCCCGCCTCCATGTTCCCCATGCTCCTCGTCCCTTCGCACGCAATTCCCAAAAGTCACTGACCGACTCGGCCACCACCTGGTAGAGTTTTCCCCCCCTCTCCGTCTCTCTCTCTCTCTCTCTCTCTCTCTCTCCCCTTCATGCGGTGCCCGTCCAACCGAACAACTACTTCTAATAAACCCTCCTCCGCCACCCTCTTCTCTTTTCCCCATCTTCCCTCCTTCTCCTTCTCAACCGCCCTGTCTTCTAAATTCTTTTCCTCTTGCCTTGCTCTTTGTCGGTGGGGTAATTTCACAAAACGCACATTTCCATCATCACCTTTGAGTACTTTGCACAGACAGGCAGCAGCATTCAAGATGGTTCAGTCCTCGGTCCTTGGTTTCCCCCGCATGGGTGTGAACCGTGACCTCAAGAAGGCCAACGAGGCTTACTGGGGCGGCAAGCTCTCTCGCGAGGAGCTCCTCGCTGAGGGCAAGAGACTCCGTCTCGCCCACTGGCAGATTCAGAAGGATGCCGGTGTCGACATCATCCCCTCCAACGACTTTGCCTACTACGACCAGGTCCTTGACCACATCCAGCTCTTCAACGTATGTGATCCGAGTCACCCAATCTGCCCGTTTCCCCCTCACTCCTTTAGAAAGTCAAAATACTTACGAATATGTTAGGCCATCCCCCCGCGTTATGCTGAGACCAAGCTCGAGCCCATTGACGAGTACTTTGCCATGGGCCGTGGCCACCAGAAGGATGGCATTGACGTCCCCTCTCTCGTAAGCCCCGCCCCCGCCATAAAAAAAATTACCCCTCCCCATTGAGCTATGAAGAGGGGAAAAAAAAAGACAGAGAAGCTTGGGCCAATTACTGACAGGGACCCACAATAGGAAATGGTCAAGTGGTTCGACTCCAACTACCACTACGTCAAGCCTACCTTCCAGGATGGCCAGACCTTCAAGCTCTCCTCCGACCCCAAGCCCGTTCGTGAGTTCAACGAGGCCAAGGCCGCCGGCATCGTCACTCGCCCCGTCCTCCTGGGCCCTGTCTCTTTCCTCCACCTCGGCAAGCCCGACCGTGGCCAGTCCGTGGACCCCATCTCCCTCCTCAGCAAGCTCGTCCCCGTCTACGTCGAGCTCCTGAAGCAGCTCAAGGCTGCCGGTGCCGAGACCGTCCAGATTGACGAGCCCATCCTGGTCTTTGACCTCCCTCAGAAGTCCAAGGACGCCTTCAAGCCCGCCTACGAGCAGCTTGTCGGCGCTGGTCTCCCCAACCTGGTTCTGGCCACCTACTTCGGTGACATCGTCCACAACTTCGATGTCCTCCCCGCCATCAGCAACGTCTACGGTCTCCACGTCGACCTTGTCCGTAACCCCGAGCAGCTTGGCCCTGTTCTTGAGAAGCTCGGCCCCAACCAGATCCTCTCTGCCGGTGTCGTCGACGGCCGCAACATCTGGAAGACTAACTTCCAGCGCGCCATTGACACCGTCAAGCAGGCCATTGCCAAGATCGGCGAGAGCCGTGTCATCGTTGCCACGTCCAGCTCCCTCCTCCACACCCCTCACACTCTGGCCTCGGAGAAGAAGCTCCCCGAGGAGGTCTACCGCTGGTTCTCCTTCGCCTCCGAGAAGGCTGTCGAGGTTGCCATCATTGCCAAGGCCGTCACCGATGCCGCCTCTGTCCAGGCCAAGCTCGACGAGAACGCCAAGGACATCCAGTCCCGCGCCACCTCTGCCCGCACCAACGACCCCAACGTCAAGAAGCGTCAGTCCGAGGTCACCCTTGAGATGCACAACCGCAAGTCCGAGTTCCCCACGCGTATTGAGGCTCAGAAGACCCACCTGAAGCTCCCCCTCTTCCCCACCACCACCATCGGCTCCTTCCCCCAGACCAAGGAGATCCGCATCCAGCGCAACAAGTTCACCAAGGGCGAGATCACTGCCCAGGAGTACGAGAAGTTCCTCGAAAAGGAGATGGACGAGGTCATCGCCATCCAGAACGAGCTTGACCTGGACGTCCTCGTCCACGGTGAGCCCGAGCGTAACGACATGGTCCAGTACTTTGGCGAGCGCATGGACGGCTACGTCTTCACCACCCACGCCTGGGTTCAGTCTTACGGCTCGCGCTGCGTCCGTCCCCCCATCATTGTCGGTGACATCTCTCGCCGCAACAACGAGCCCATGACGGTCAAGGAGTCCAAGTACGCCGCTGCCCACTCCAAGCGCACCATGAAGGGCATGCTTACCGGCCCCATCACCTGCTTGCGCTGGTCTTTCCCCCGTGACGACGTCCACCAGTCTGTCCAGGCCCAGCAGCTTGCTCTGGCCCTCCGCGACGAGGTCGTCGACCTCGAGGCCGCTGGCATCTACTGCATTCAGGTCGACGAGCCTGCTCTGCGTGAGGGTCTCCCCCTCCGCTCCGGCAAGGAGCGCGAGGCCTACCTCAAGTGGGCCGTCGACTCGTTCAAGCTGTCGACTGCCGCCGTCCAGGACTCGACCCAGATCCACTCCCACTTCTGCTACTCGGAGTTCCAAGACTTCTTCCACGCCATCGCCGCGCTGGATGCCGACGTCCTGTCCATCGAGAACAGCAAGTCGGACGCCAAGCTCCTCCGTGTCTTTGAGGAGAAGGCTTACCCCCGCCACATCGGCCCTGGTGTCTACGACATCCACTCCCCTCGTGTTCCGTCCGAGGAGGAGATCAAGCAGCGCATCGAGGAGATGCTCAACAACGGTCTTCGCCCCGAGCAGCTCTGGATCAACCCCGACTGCGGTCTGAAGACGCGCCAGTGGCCCGAGACCAAGGCTGCGCTGACCAACATGGTCAACGCCGCCAAGTTCTTCCGCCAGAAGTACGCCAACAAGGCTTAAGCGGGGACGGTGCGGTGTACATGATGAGTGTGATTTAGGTGTTGGGTGGGAAGGATTAAGTCTATTCAACAGACATGGGGCGAGACAATACCCGCGGGGATAACCGGAAAATCAGGGGAGGGTTTCGGGCACAATTCAACATAGGCGTTCTTTTTTCAACATTGGCGTTTTGCAAGCGGGTTTGGGACTCGGGGAAACAAAAGCGTGGCATTCAACGCCGCTTTCACAGGGAATGGGTCCTGGACTGATAGACTCGAAAAAGGAGCCCCTTAACGGGCCGGAGGTCTTACATGAGTGTAGTACGTTCATGAATACATGAAATTTGCAAGGTTCAATTATTGGTCGTCTCTCGCGGCTTCTATGCACATTGTCAACTCGTGCGGAAATGGTATGTTTCAGTCTTGTATCGGGACATTGGTCTCTGTCCAGGCAAGCAGGCAGGCATAGATAAATAGTAGTCACAAGCCCTTGTTAGTGAGACGTACGACCCGAGTTTGGTGGCATGTCGCTAACGCCGGTGACATCTTGTCAAAGTAAACCCTCTTCCCGCAATGGTCAGGCATAGTGATCCAGAAAGATTTCAGAAGCAAAGGAAACAACCCCTTCATCAATGAGAAGCGGAGCTTGAGGGCTACGTTCAAGGGTGAGTGAGAGCACCTGCCTAAGCGAGGGGAGGGAAAGAAGGGGGCCGGGTTGCCGATTCGGTGCCGGATAACTCGGAATGACGCCACTCGGGGGGGCCCCCCGGGCCTCGCTCCGGCCAAACAACAAAACCACTTACCAGCTAGGTAGGTAGTCTAAACAATGACTGCAATTACTCAGCAGGCGGTACGGCTTCATCTACGTAGGAAAGCAGTCGGCGAGTGCGTTGGATGCCGTGTTTCATCTGTCCCGTTGGAAGGTGCGATGAAGACACTTTGGCCCGACCTATTAACTCCGACTCCGTTCCGCGACTTGTCGTGCTTTCCGAGGAGTACAAATACCAAAGGAAAGCAAGCAAGTGTTTGGTCGCCAGCACTTGACACATTGGGAGAAGAAGCCTCAAGACTTGTCGTCCCGGAATATATGTCCCGGCGTTGGTCTCTCGGAACCCTTGCAGAATAACCCCCCCCACCCCTCGTCAACCCCCTCCCCCAGATATTTTGTGTCACCGTCGCCAATTCAAAACAACTGCCTAGAACAGCACGCCTTTCACATGATTTCTCAATAAGCATCACAACAAAATCACGCACGTAAACTTCTCCCAGCATCTCGCCCACTTCCTTTCACAACACAATGACTGGCACCGCCACCAAGGCCGCCCCAGGCGTGCCGTTTTGGACCCCTGCCCAGGAGCCTCCCGCCGGCACCCCCGTCGATGCCTCATCCGCGCCGACGCTCTTCCAGCCCCTCCAGATCCGCGACGTCACCATCAACAACCGCATTTGGGTCTCCCCCATGTGCCAATACTCGGCCGAGGGCGGCTACCTGACGGACTACCACCTGGTGCATCTGGGCCAGTTCGCGCTGCACGGCGCCGCCCTGACCATCATCGAGGCCACGGCCGTCGAGCCGAGGGGCCGAATCTCGCCCCAAGACGTCGGGCTGTGGAAGGACTCCCAGGTCGCGCCGCTGAAGCGGGTGGTGGACTTCATCCACTCGCAGAATCAGGCCGTGGCCATCCAGCTTGCCCACGCCGGGAGGAAGGCAAGCACGTTGGCGCCGTGGATTAGAGAGACGGACGGGAGGTATCTCGCGCATGAGAACGAGGGCGGGTGGCCAGACGACTGCGTTGCGCCGAGCGCGATCCCCTACGACAAGGATTGGCCCATGCCGCGGGAGCTAACCGTCGAGGAGATTGAGGGGCTTGTGAAGAGCTTTGCCAACGCGGCCAAGAGGGCGATTGAGGCGGGCGTCGACGTGATTGAGATTCATAGCGCTCACGGGTACCTGTTCACCCAGTTCCTCTCCCCTCTGACCAACGTAAGCCATCCCCTCCCCCCCAAATGTTGTCCCGGGGCAGCGACTAACACTATCCCAGAAACGTACGGACCAGTACGGCGGCAGCTTCGAGAACCGTACGCGTTTCCTTTTTGAGACCCTCAAGGCCGTACGCGACGTCATGCCGTCCGGCATGCCGCTTTTCCTCCGCATCTCGGCGACGGAGTGGATGGAGTACGCCGGCAACCCCTCTTGGACAATTGAGGACTCGATCAGGCTTGCCAAGCTCTTGCCGGAAGCCGGCGTCGACCTGCTGGACGTCTCGTCCGGCGGCAACAACCCGGCGGCCAAGATGGAGATCGAGCCGTACTATCAGGTCAGCCTGGCAGGCCGCATCCGCGCGGCGCTGGAGGCCGAGGGGAAGAAACTGCTCATCGGCGCGGTGGGCATGATCAGCAGCGGCGAGATGGCGCGGGGCATCGTCCAAGCGAAGAGAGCCAAGGAGCACGCGGAGGTCAACAGGCAGAACGGGGCGGGTCAGGAGAACGTGGCGACGTTGGAGGTGGACGAGGAGCACGGGCAGGTGACGCAAGCGGACGCGGTGCTTGTTGCGAGGCAGTTCCTGCGGGAGCCGAACTTTGTGTACAAGATTGCGGACGAAATCGGTGTCAACGTCAAGTGGGCGAACCAGTACCAACGGGCGAACCTGAGGAAGTATTGATTGCTTGTGCGGAAGAAGGGCATCCCAAAGCTTTGAGAGAAGAGTGGTAGGCTTAGACTCAAGAACATGAACAAAGCATAGAGCTAGATGGGGTAGACGTAGAGCTTAATGCGAGATATCACTACTTTGCGTCGGACAAAGAAGGGTTCCAGAATTGTTGTTTATTTACTTTTAACTTTTTACCCGAATGCTTGGAGTTAGTACTGCTGTTGTTCTCAGGGTAGTCGCGACGAACGAAGGGGCTGGAATGGGAGAGATGATAATGTTATTCAACTGAAAATCCCAACATCTAATCAGATGCCATGGGCCTGATGAACAAGCCACCTCATACAATGCAAAATGAGAAGCCGATTAGCCCGGAGCACAATATTCTCTCTCTCTCTCTCTCTCTCTCTCTCTCTCTCTCTCTCGGGCGTCCTAGTCCAAAGCTCCAACCTGACTGCCTCAGTGTCAGCTCCCTCATCGCAGGGACCGACGACTTCCCCCCGTCCGTCACGATTGCCTCGGCGTCAGGTGGACCATGAGCGGCGGCTTGTCCCAGAGGGCGTAGTTGAGCTGCTCGTCCCAGCCGCGGCTCCCCTCGTCGAGGCGCAGGTCAAAGGCCCAGATGACGCGGGCCAGGATGACGCGCATCTCGGCATAGGCGAGGTTCATGCCGAGGCAGGCGCGGGGCCCGGTGTGGAAGGGCTTGAGGGCGTCGAGGCGGTCGCCGGCGAAGGCCGGGTCGCCGAGCCATCGCTCCGGGCGGAACTCGAAGGGCCGGGAGAAGATCTTCTCGTTGTGGTAGAGGGCCCAGTGCCCGATGCTCATTGTTGTCTGTTTGGTTGTTTGTTTCGCTCGTCAGCGGCGAGAAGGGGGGAACGACAGGCTGGGGAGCTTGTGATGGCACTCACGTTTCCTGGGATCCTTTGCCCAAGGATCTCGGCCCCTCCTGGAGGCGTCTTCCGCGGTACAGCGTAAGGGACGGAGGGGTACATCCTCATAGTCTCCTCCATCACAGCGTGGAGGTAGCTAAGCTTAGAGGTGCTTAAGATGTTAATCTCGTCCTCACTTGCGAAGCTGCTACGGATCTCGTTGTTAAGCTGGGCCAGGGCGTCCGGGTTAATAGCCAGGAGGTAGGTGGCGCCAGAGAGCGCTGTAGCTGTCGTCTCAGAGCCGGCAATAATAAGGATACCGGAGTTCTCGTACATCTCTTCCTGGGTCAGGGGCTACAGAAGGCAGGGAGAACAAGTTAGTAGTTTTTTAGTAGTTTTTTTTTATCCCAGAAGGAACTTGAATGGTTTAATCAGAAGAGAGAGGAGCGCCCACTCACCTCGCTTCCCTTCCTCAGCATGGACTCAGCGAAGTCGGGCCGCGGCGTGCCAAGTGCCATCCGCCGGTCGACCTTTTCACGGACAAGGGCGTCATGCGACTTAGCCTTTTCAACGAGGTCCCTGGGGACAAACATCTTGAACAGCGGCATGAGGACCCGGAAGCTCCGGGCAAGGTTTCTTAGGGTAATCATCTTGACGTTGCCAAACATAAAGCTGATCCAGGGGTGGTAGTCAGAGCGGTCGAGGCAGCCAAAGGGCTCGCCAAAGGCGAGGTCGCCAATGATGTCAAAGGTGGTGAAGTTGTACCACGCCACCATGTTGACGGGAGGGCGGCCCGGACCAGCGAGGGCGCGGAGGCGCTTAATGAGGAGGTCGATATAGGTCATGATGATGGGCTGCTGCTCCTGCAGGCTGCGGGCGGAGAAGCTGTGGGAGAGGATGCGGCGGTAGCGCGCGTGGTCCTGGCGGCGGGCCGAGAGGATCTGGTTGTGGCGCTCGTCAACAACGTCTGGATCCTTCTCGTTCTCCTCGTACCGGCCGGCGCGGTGACCCATGATTTCCTTCCAGGAGTCAGGGTGCTGGAAGGAGAGCTCGTTAGGGGAGACGCGGACGATGTCGGCGTCGTAGCGCCGGTGGAGGTCGAGGATGGTCTTGTGCGGTTTGCCGCGCAGTATCATAAGGGCATAGGGGATGCGGGATGCCGCCCAGAGCTTGGGGCCTGGGTACTTGCAGAGGGGGTGGAGGGTGACGTTGTAGAGGATCATGAGCAGGAGGCCGGCGAGGCTCTGGTTGCGGGGTTGCGTTAGACTCTGGAGAATTGTAATGTATAGGGGGGTTATGAGAGAGATTTTACAAGGGAGACCATCGCCAGGGGCCAGAAAATGGAGCCCGAAAGCCTCCATTCCCTGAATTGAATCCCCATCGTCGATGTAGTGCCGTGAGTGAGGTGAGCCGCCTTTGGTGTAGGTGTGGAGGGCTAAGTCAGTATGGAATCAGTCTACAGATCAGATAGTCTTCATGAAACCTTTGAGTTTCCGTGTAACAAAAAATAATAAAAAGACTCCGGCAGAATGCAATGCTGATAACTTAAAAGGGGAGAGGCTACTGAAGCATCTTTATATGTCAATACTCCCGACATTGGCCCCGACCACGATACTCAAGAGTACCCCTTCAAGTCCCCTTCAAATTACAACATCACACATCCTGGCATTTGCCTTGACGGCTTGGCCAGGTGGGCAAGTCCCGATTTCGCCCTGACGGAATCAACAAGAACCCGACGTGCGTGAAAAGTCCGCTGCAGCTCCGTCTCGCCAGTCGACATGGAGGCTCGATACTGCAGACCAAGAGATGATACTAATGCAGCCAATGAGTACGGCCCGCCGCGCATCATACCCCTTCACCCCGGACGTCCAGGAGGAACCCTACTAGCCAAGCCCCTCCCGCGTCTTAATCACACATGTTGTGAGACACAAGAGATAAGACTAGTTCCTGTCAAGAAGGGGAGAAATAAAAAAAAAACTTGATGGCTGCCGTGTGTCTGACAGATAACGGCCGGGTGTGGTGTGAGTATGCTTGACATCGTGCCGCCGAAACTGACGCATCATGTCGCTCAGTACCTCTTGGCAGAGAAGCATTCGGCGCTGAGCTTCGTCAAGCTCGAAAGGGAAAAAAGTCAGTGACCAGTTTAACCAGTACGCGCAGGGGGTTCTTTGGGGTACTTGAACAACTATCATTGAGTACCTGTGCGACCTCAAGAGGGACCGCCTTGTATCAGTATCTTAGTACGTAACGACGGTAATACAGTTGAAAAAAAGAAAAAAAACAGTATAAAGTATCATGCCCATTACTCAACCTAATAAGAGACGTTGCATCGCAGTCATGGTCTCCGGCATGCAATGCAGTTGTTTCAAGGGTCGGGAGGGAGGATAGACGGGAACAGGGCATGTCCCCCCCCTCCCCGAGAAGGCCCCCCAGCAGCCTTCGATGGGTTTTGTCCGCAGTGAACCCACCTACAAGTCCGACACGGGCGGGGGAGCATGGCGGGCAGTCATGCGGAGAATGTCGTATTTTGGCGGCCCTGTGCATACTGAGTTGACGAAGTAACAGTCCTCCCCCCGGAAGGTTTGGCCAGTGAGAAACCATCCAAAGTCCGCCGTCATAAGTCCGCCATCATAAGTCCGCCGTCATTTGCTTTGCCGCCGGCCAGCGGCGCCTGTTATTTGAAAAAAAGAACAGTAACAAAATTGTTATGTATATTAGATGGACTTGATAAGATATATCATGTAATAAAAGCGGTTTCTCCTAAATTGAATCACGCTCTTTCAATACATCTTACATATCTAGAATGGTGTTTCTCTTTATTCAACTGTAGTGCCTGAGTGACCTCATGATGGAACGCCCCGACTTACTTAATATCTTGAATATCCGTATGTACATTTGTAGTTGGCGTAAGATATGCTCCCGCTTTCCCACCTTCCAGGACAAGTCGTTCGGACAACGAGTCGGGACAAGTTATAGACTCCCGTTGTGTTGGTGAAAGCTTTGGGGTGAGCCACTATGATATACTGACTGGCTCAGGTGTAATTAGTTCCTCTTGCTCTGTGATGGCGTGGAAGGATTGATCTTGCACTGCGCGCGTAGGCCCCTTCCCGTCAACCAAGCTTCCGTCTTGTTCTCATCTGAACTTATCAGATCATGTTACTGCTCTCTTGCCACGTAGTATTGGCACGTAGTATTGGCATAATGCTGCATGCCGTGTTGGTACTGGTCCAATCCTGGCCGTCCATCTGCAGTCACATACATGACGACGAAATGAGTCACGATGAGAAATCGAAAGAACCGCCTGCCTTTTAAACATATTTGTCAGTCAAATCATACGGGAGGCCACATGTCACACCAGTTGATCATTACCATGGAGACCCTGACTGTCCGGTTGGCCCTCAGTTCGAATTCGGTGCGACCCTCTGGCGCCTTGTATCAATATTATCAAACCCTCAATTATTATCTACCTTGGGCCAGTATCTGCGTCGTTGAAGATGCGAGCCAGAGGCTACATCGTACCCTCCTCTACTAAATAACACTCCAAAGTAATTAAGAGGAAAGGGGGAAGATGGTGGGATTGGTAATCACCAGCCGGGCACTGGCTCCGGCGCGGGAACGGCAATGATACGATCTGCCCAGCCGACTATCATGCTAGGGAGTAACAAGATGTTTTGCTACAGTCTGCTTTCGTCCCTTTCCTCGGTTCCTCCTTGTCTTCATGGATTTAACTAAGACAGTCTGCATGGAGACGTTATTGTCGGGATGCCAAGCATCTACGGATAGTGGAGGAGCCGATCCGGGTCACGTGTCACGCCACGTGACCCACCTCGACAGCTCTTTTAATATCTACAGCACTATTACCAGCCAGCATGCTAGCCCTCTTTCTCTTCTATTTAACTCTAGTATATCTTTAAATATACTATAGTTTAACCCTTATATCTAATATTAGATCCTATAATACTAATACTAATTAGTAGTTAACTTTATAGTTACTACTACTATAGATTAGTAAGGTTAATAAAAGAGACTATAAATACTACCTATCTAGGCTATCTAGTACTACCTAGAAGAAGATACTAATTACTTAGTATAAGTTATATTTAATAATACTAGTAAAAACCCTTTTAGCCTTATATCTATTATATAGAAGATTACTATTTTTAACTTTATTACTTATAGAGAAGTCCCCTCTTTTTTTACTTATACCTTACTTACTATCTTACTAGCTATAGTAAATCCTCTAACTATATAACTCTTTTAGTTACTTATTACTATTAAGGGTATATTATTAAAACTACTATATTAATACTTTTACTACTAATTAAGGTAAGTAAATTTTTTACCTTTATAAATACCTAAGTAAATAAGCCCTTCCTATATTTTCTACTACTTCCTATTAGTACTATAATATCTAATAGTAACGCCTATAGATTAATAATATCTAATAGTAATACTTATAAATTAATCTACTTCTAATACTATAAGGTAGCTAGTAGTAAGTAATCTACTTTTAATACTATACCCCTTAATATTTATAGTAATAATTAAGTATTTAAACCTTACTAGCCCTTACCCTTAAGTCCTCTATCTTTATCTTCTTTATCCCCTTCTATTACTTTCTCTCTTATCTAAACTCCTATTATATCTTTTACCTTTCCTTTTATTATATCCTTTATCTATTATCTATACTACTAATAGTAATTCCTCTAATAAATAGATTTACCCCTAAGCCTATATAGTTAGGGGTAAATACTTATATTTAAGAGGTTATAAGGCTATTAGAGGGTAGTAGATCTATTCCTAGATAATTATAACTATTATTAATAGCACCTAAGGATTTCCCTACTAAAAAGTAGGACCCCTTATACCCTATAAACATTAGGAACCTATTCCTTATCCCTAAGTAGTATTAAGACTAAGTTAATATTAAATAATAGGGTAATACCTATATTAGTAATATCCCTACTAATACCTCTAAGGATAAAAGGAGGAAAGCCCTAGCTACTATTATTATCTTCTAGATAATAAGGTATATAAGAGAAGGGCTTTATAAGACTAACCTATAAGATACCTTATAAGATAAATTTAAGGGATAGACTAAAGAGGACTTTATAGTAATATACTATAATACTCTAATAGGATTCTATAACTATCTCCTATACTAAGGGATATTTATTAATACTACCTAAAGTAGCTAGATTATACTATAAGTATATACTACTATATTAGCCCCTAAGGCGCTAAAGTAGATAAAAGAATAGGTAATAGCTAATATAGGTAAGACTAATAACTTTAAGATAAGGGCTAATAATCCTAACTTTATTTATAATATTATAGGATTATTACTATTAGATCTATAGCTAGATAGTTTACTAACTCTAGCCTTAGCTCTAGCTTTAGCTCTAACTCTAGCTTTAGCTTTAGCTCTAGCTTTAGCCTTAGCTCTAGCTAGCTAATAGTTAGTAGTTAATCTAAATTTCTTATATAATAACCCTAACTTTATCCCTCTCTTCCTTAGTATAGTACTAGTACTAATTATAACTATACTATCTACTAAAAGAATACTACCCCTCTACTAGCTTACTAACCTTATTAAGATATACCTAAAGGAGCTTAAATATAATAGAGAAGTATAGGGATTAATTAAATCTAAGCTTACTATCTTCTAAGACTATTACTTTAAGGTAGAGATACTATAAGATTAATTTACTAATATGTTCTTTATTATACTTAAAGGGGTAGTAGTAGACTTTTATACTAACTATCTCTATAGTCTATCTTATACCCTTAACTTCTATACTATAGTTATAATACTTAAGGGTAACTTTAAGATAGAAGAAATATATTAAGCCTGCCTTATAGAGCTATAAAGAACTACCTTTACTAGTACTATCTATAATAACCCTAATAAGAGTAAGCCTAAGGCCCTTAAGATCCTTATCTAATAAGTAAATACCCTCCTATAATCTATTATAAGGATTAGCACCCTATCTAATATAGCCCTCTATAATTAGCTCCTTAACTCCTACTAAGGTATAAAGGAGTACGCCCTTATGCTATTTAACCTAGCCCTAACGTTTACTAGTATATATAGCTAACTAAGATCTACTATTAGTAACGCTACTAAGATTAAGTAATAATAGTAATATATACTATACTAGTATCCTACTAATATTAATAGCTAATATAAATATCCTAGTAATAATTAGTACTAGACTAACTATATGTATAACAGCTAGTATGGCTGCTACTAGTATAACCCTTCTAACTATAACAACTATAATTACGTAAATAACGGCCTATAGCACCCTTTTAACTATAATTACTAGCATAATACTTCCTTAAAAAAGTATTATATATATAGAAAGCTAAGATACTAGTTAACTAAGTACTCTAAAGATAAGTACTAGTAATCCTACTATTAGTATAAGGATTAGTACCTAATAGAGGGATTAATAGAGGCCTTTTAATAATTTATTACTAACTTTAAAGGATATAAGCCCTTTAAATTAGATAATAAGAATAATAATTATATAGATTATAATAATAAGATTAGTATAATATTTTTTATATTAACTACCTTCTTTAACTCTATAGTAGTAGATAGCCCTTTATTATTTTCTAAGTTATATAACTAAGTAATAGTATACTTTATTATAAAAGAAGATCTCTAAGGGGATTAAAATAAAAATACCTAGCCTATAGTAGATATCTTTACTATTAATAATTAGTATTTAATAACTACCTTCTAAGGTATTATACTAAATTTAGGTATTATAGAGTACTTAATAGTAGGATACTAGTAGTATCTTACCCTCTATAAGCTATTTAGTAGAGACTTACCCCTAGATATAGACTATACTAAAGAAGTAAGAATCTAATTTAGTAATAGGATATATTTTATATCTAAAGGTACTATTAATATTACTACTCCCTTAAGCACCCTTACCTTCTATATAATACCTAGTAATACTCCCTTCTTACTCTACCTTATAGATATAAATTACTAGAGGATTAAATTTAATAACCTTACTAATTAACTTATCTAAGGTAATACTATTATCCCTATTATACGTAAATAGGGGTATCTATAAATACTATTAGAATGCCTAACCTAGAGTATTACCTAGTACTATCTTACTAATACTAAGCTATATTAAGTATACTACTAATTTAGCTATCTATTAGTCTAGTAGCTTTATAAGGTACTCTAGTAATCTAGTAATAAGGTAGAAATCTTAGCCCTAAGGAAGATTACTAAGGTCTACTATTAGTACTAACTTAATACTATAATATTAGGCTAGTTTAAGTTCTCTTTATAGGATAATAACTATAACTTTAACTATAAGATTATTATTAATATAGTATATCTTAATAGTAACTACCCTATACTATATATTATTAATATAGCTACCTCTTTTTAAGTAGTATAATTCCTTAAGAATATTACTACTAAGTATATATAAGAGGTACTCTATATATATTAGATTAATATATATCTTAGCCTACTAGATTAAATTATTATAGATACTAGCCTTAATTTCTATATAGCTAAATTTAAATAATCTATATACGCCCTTTTAATTTATATTAAAGAAGTCCTAATTAAGGCTTATAATAATATTAGTAAGGTTAAAAAATACTATATACCTCTATACTATATATATAAGATCTTTTATAATAAAGGAGAATCCCTTATTATAGCCTTATAGCTTACTATAAAGGCTATTAATAATACTACTAGCTTAAATAGCCTTATTCCTACTTTACTTATATTTAGGGTATACCCTTATATTATAGATTCTTTACTACTATTACTATTAATAATAAAGAGGGCTAAAATAGTAAAAAAGGCTATAAAGGTAGTATAGTAAATCTATACTAAGCGCTAAGTTAATAAGGTAATTACTACTTATAATAGCCTAGATATATTTAAGACTACTATACTCCTACTTTAATCCCCTATTTAAGTATAGTATAAAAAAGAGGGTTAGTAAGGCCTATACTACCTTATTATAGTTAATAATACTAAGTATACTATAGAGTTCCCCTATAGCCTAAAAACCTTCTACTCTACTATTATTAAGTTATACTATTATAAAGAACCTAAAGATTATAAAGGAAATACTACCTCTAAAGTAGCTAATAAGAGGCCCCTAGAGAATAATAATAATAATAATAAGAGCCCTATGCTAAGTAATAATAAAGAGGAGGATAAGCTTACTACTATACCTACTAAGAAGGTTTTAAATACTATTATTATAAGGGCTTTACTACTAAGGAGACAGCCTAGCTACCCTTATAAATATAATACTAACTTCCTTAATAAGATAGGCCTAAGTACTATACTTATTACTACCTATTAGGTATCTACTACTTACTTCCTATTATTAAAGGAAGAATTTAAGCTCCTATTAGTAATTAATCTATATAAGAAGGGTATTATTACTACCTTAGGAAAGCCCTTTAAACATACTATTAAGCTTAAGATTAATACCCTTATTACTTATAGTATATTCTAATTTATTAAGTATAATAAGTACCTCTATATAGGCTAATAAATCTTTAAGGCCTATATTATTAATAAGGTAAAAGGGATAGATAACTAACTATATAAGAAATTACACTTAGTCGTCTAAGGATATATAGATAATAGTAAGGAAGTAATCCTTACTTAGTCCCCTATAATCTAGTAGGCTAGCTAGTAGTTAATACTTATACTAGCTTTATTACTATTACTTAAGCCTAGATTTATTATTTAGCTCTAAGATATAATATAGGTATATACCTAATCTACTACTCTATTAAATTAAATAATCCTTATAAGATTACTTAAGTAGATCTAATACTATTATCTAAAGGGTATAATTATATAAGTTATTAAACCTCTATATAGTATTATAGAGGTAGGTACCTACTAGTAAGTAACTTATAGCTACTACTATAAAGAAAATCCTAAGATAAATACTTTAACTTTTAATCCCTACCTACTTATATTTATAGTAGAGAATCTAAACTTTAGTATTATTAGGATATAAACTAGTAATATAATTAAACTCTTAGATAAATCCTTCTCTACCTATAAGGTAGAAAAACTTACTAAGGTAACCTTTACTACTAAAGAGAAGTAAATCCTTAGTATTAATAACCCCCTAGTATTTAATAGTAGTATTATAACCCTTACTACTAATAGTAAGATAATTCTTAAGTAAAAAGGCTAGGGTAAAAAACTCTACCCTATTAATCTAACTACTATAAATACTATTAAGTAATATGTTAAGTAATAAGCCTATAGTACGTATATTACCTTTATATACTAACCTAAAGCTAGCTTTAATTATTCTATTATAGTATAGTACTAAGTACCTTAGGCTAAAGAGATTAAGGCGCTTAATTAGTATATTAAGTAGTAGATAAATAACCCTAATTATAGCCTTACTTTTTAACTACTTAATCTAGCTACTATAAAGCTTTTTATCTTTATAGATAGATCCTTTACTAATAATAAGGATATAATATTATAACTAAGATTCCTTATTACCCTAGCTAATAAGATAACTAGTAAAGGCCCTAATAATAGTAATAAATTTATAATAACTAAGAATATTATCTACTTTAGCTTAATAAAGTATAAGAGAGTTACCTATAGTATACTTACCTCTAAGGTATATAGTATAGTTACTAGTATAGATATAGTATATACTATCTCTATAACCTTAAAGATAGTAACTAATTATATAGGACTTCCTCTAATACTAATAATCCTCTATATAGACTCCTATTTACTTTATAAATACCTTATAAAGCTAGATACTATAAAAGAGAAGAGGCTTATAATTAATATTATAGCCCTATAGTAGTCCTATAAGAGACGTAAAGTCTATAAAGTATGCTAGATTTATAATACTAATAACCTAGCTAATAGATTTATAAAGGTAGTACCTAATAAGGCGCTAGAGGAATTAGTAGGTAGTAGGAAAGTAAGGATTAAGATAGAGGGATAGGTTTTTTATATATAATTAGGTTATATATATCTAAAAAGTATAATACTTTTTAATCTTTTATTTTTATTATGTTTTTAGGCTTTTTAGTAAGTAATAGGTAAAGGGGGTAATAGGTATATTTATTACTACTTTAGAAAGTTACTAGTATTAGGATACTAAGTATCTATAGATAGTAGAGGAGCTAATCTAGATTATATACTATACTATATAACCTACCTTAATAGCTCTTTTAATATCTATAGTACTATTACTAGCTAGCTTACTAGCCCTCTTTCTCTTCTATTTAACTCTAGTAATATTAAATAGACTCTCTCCTATCTATAAGAGTCCTTTATATATAAGGGGGTAAATAAAATATAGGGTAAACTAAAGATCTATTATCTATAACTATCTCTCCTAACTATAAGATAGCTATTATATAGTAGTTATATACTTAGCTATAAGACTTAAGTTAGTTATATTATAAGTTATATATTAGTTTATACCTAAGGTCTAAGTATCTAATTAGATATCCTTTATTATTTATATATAACTTAAGGGTTTATTATATAGTTATATAAGATTACTATTCTAATACTTATAACTTTTCTTTTTATAACTATATACCCTTTTATCTAATTAAATCCCTTAAAGTAAACCTATAAATAGCTTTACCTTCCCTTTAGCTAGTCCTACTAGCTAAATATATAATAAAGTTATTTACTAGGTAAAAAATAAACTCTAAATATACCCTTTCTAAACTAAATAATAGGTAAGGTAAAAACCCTTTTACGTATATACCTTCCTTATTATAAATAAGTTTAGTAGGTATATATATAAGCTCCTTCCTTAACTTTACCTTCTCCCTATACTACTACCTAGAGGTGCTTTACCTCCCCTAGTAATATATAAACCTCTCTTCTTCTTACCTTTTCCCTCTTTTTCTCTTTTTCTTCTTTTATACCTATATTAAACCTTTTGTATGCTAATAATATTTATATATATTGTTAATTCTTCTAATATATAACTTTATCTACCTTTCTTATTATTATTCTTTTTCTTTTCCTTTCCTTATAAGCTATAAATTACTTAGAAAGAGACTTTAGTCCTTACTATATATCTCTTATATATTTCCTTCCTTTCCTTTCTTACCTATTAATCTACTAACTTTAATAGATTAATTATACGCCTATTATTATATCTCTTATCTATAACTAGTCTTCTACCCTTAGTAATATTACTATCTACTCTAAGGGTAGTATTTACTAGTTAACTATTTTAATATTAACCTAAGGTAACTATAACTTTATAGCTACTCTTACTCTTAATATATATTACTTTTTTCCTTTTTATGTCTTATTTATATACTAATAATCTTTTCTAGGATAAGGAGTATTATACCCTTAATTACCCTTCTTATAATATTAAGATCTAAATAACTACTAGAATATCTATCTAGGAGTTTATTACTTTAATTATATAATAGTTTTTATATATAGTTAGAATTATTATTTAGTCCTATAGACGTCTTTATACTACTCTATATAGTTACTACTCTACCTATAGTTAGAAGTACTTCTATAAGTATTATTATATAGCTAACTTCTAAGGTAGAGTATATACTAAGTATGCCTAGTAGTCTAAGGCTACTTCCTATATATATTATAGTTATAAGTCTTTAGATAAAGATAATAATAGTAATAGTAGTTCTAGTTTTAGTTCTAGTTCTAGTAGAGGTAGTTTAGATACTAGTTTAGAGGCTCCTTCTACTAAGAAGGCTCTCCCTACTCCTAAGGCTAGAGCTTATAAGTATGTTATATCTTACTAGCTTATCTACCTTAATAACTACTCTTCTCTATATATTATTAACTAGGAGTAAAAGGTATATCTAATCCTTATATGTATTATAGTTATAGTAAGATAGGGCGTATAAGGTAGGTTCCTATCTATACTTTTTATTAAGTTAATTTCTCCTAGTTATACTTTAGAGTTAGGGTTTTTAGTTTCTATATAATACCTAGGTTAGTTAGTATTTACTTATAAGAAGTAAATAGCTTCTTTATATAGGTAAGTATATAAGTAGTTATTAATTAGAAGTTACTTCTCCTATTCTATCTATATATGCTTTAATATATATCTTAAGTATGTTATATAAGATAAGTTATTAAAGTATTAAATTTAGTAATTTCTTAGTAAACATATCTATAGGGTTATCTTACCTATTAATCTATCTTACCTCTAAGATCTCTTTCTTCTTATATAACTTATATAGGCTTATAATGTCTATTATTAACCTCTTTTTATCTATTATACCTAGTTATATAAGGTATTTATATAAGGAATATAAATTAGAATATACTACTACTAGTATATAAGGTATCTAAAGTATATAGAGTATCTAGTTAAGTATTATACTTAAGGTAATCCTACTATTAAATCCTATAGTTATGCTATATAACTTACTTACTAGTATACTTTATATAACTCTTTTATATTTAGTTAAACTCTAGTAGAGGATATTACCTCTAATTTTAAAGTCCTTATTTATATAAGTAATCTCCTCTATAAGTATAATTATAAATCTAAGTTATAAGGATAGGTCTATATTATTTATAAAAGACCTATCTATAAAGATATATATCTTTATACGTATAAGGTTAAGTAGGATATAGGTAAGCCCTCTTTAGTAATTATCTATCTGCTATTTTAGTTATATATTTAAGGCCTAGATATCTTTATTATCTATAGCCTTAACCTAAGTAGTAATAGCTAGGTTATATAATACTTCTAGTTAATAAATAGAGGTAAGATAAGCACCTCTTACTCTCTAAGATATATATTATTATTATATATCTTCTGCCTTAGTATCTACTTACTAAAGGTTAGTAGCTTAACCTTTTAGGGTAAATATAATACTATTATCTTTATATAAGTAAATCCTTCTACTATTAAAATTAATATCTTAATTAATAGTAAGGACTGTTTTTAGCTTTATATAAAGTCCTTTTACCTATAAGGCCTCTTTCTCTTTTTTAGAGAACGCCTTTATATAGAAGCTTAGGGTGTTATCTATCTATATACCTATAATACTAAAGGTCTCTATATCTTTATCTATATAGAGGAGATATAGGTTATATATTAACTCTATTATACCTAAATCCTCCTTATAGTACTTAGAGTAGGTCTTATACTAGTAGAGGCCTAACTCTACTAGTCTATATAATAGCTTAGTAATATATAGGAGTATATCTAGAGGATATCTATCCTTTAGTTCCTTAGGAAGTTATGTAATAATAGTCCTAGTAAGGGTGTTATTAGATTAGGTATATACCTAGGTAATATCCCTATGCTCTCCTTAATAACTAAATAATTATATAAGGGTAGGTCTAAGGGTAAGGAGGAGTCTCTAGCTTATCCTTTAGATAGTAGGAGCTTATATAAGAAGTATCTCCTTCTCCTAATCTCTATATTCTTAGATAATAAGTCTAGACTTCTTATATAGCTTAGTAAGTAGGTTCTTAACTTCCCTTACTATCCTAGTCTTATAGATTTATATTTAGTTATATATAGCTAGTTTATAATATATAAAGGAGAATACTCCCTTATTAATAAGGGAGTTAATCTCTATATTATTAGATTCTTTATATAGTACTCCTAGAGTAGTAATAATATTATTATGTCTTAGCTTTAGGGCTAGCTTATAGTAATCCTTTTCCTTCTATAATAGGAAGACCCTTAGTAATTATTATATAGCCTTCCTCTGCCTTTTCTTAGGTCTTCCCCTCTTATTAGGTTGTAATTAAGGGGTTAGTTATATAACATCCTAGGGATCTTCTAGTAGTGTTTCCTCCTAGAAATAGGGTTTAATATATATTATATAAAACTAGGTAGGGCTATTAACTATATTAACTATAATAGTATATCCTTCTATTCCCTAAATTTTATATAGTCTAGTCTATCCCTTATTTTCTCTCTATATAAGGACTTTACTCTAAATAAGGAGTAATAGGACTTAGTAGAGGTTAGGGCTATTCTATATGTTAATTATATAATTAATTTCTATATTAGCCTTAATACTTTAAAGTATCTTTATTACTTTTTATATAGCCTTAGCTTATTAGGTAATATTATGTAATAGAGGTAAATCCTAGTTAATCCTTAGATATATTCTAAAGATAAGAAGGGTTAGTATAATACTATATAGTCTAGTAGTATTATTTAAGGCCTTAATTACTATCTAAAGAATAACTTCTTTATCTATATTATAGCCTAACTCCTTATAGAGTATTTTATATATACATCTTAGGGGTATATATACCTTTTTAATCTTACCTATAGCCTAGTAAGCTTTAACTAGTATTTCTTTATATAATATACCTATAATCTTAGTATTATTCCTAAATTCTTCTAAAGTAAAGTTTATACCTAAGTTATATATAATATAGTCTAGAAGACCTATATATATATTAATCTAGTATTTTAGGAGTATATTCTAAGTGTCTTATATAGATAGTAATTTAAGAAATATTACTCCCTAGAAGCTTATCTCTATATTAATAATATAAAGGGTATTCTTATCCCTTAGTTATATAACGTCTATAATAATCTTATAGTTAAAGTAATTCCTATCCTTAAGTAAGAACTTAAATCTTCTTAGGGCCTAGTTATGTAATTAGTAGTAATAATAGAACTTTTAGATCTTTTCTAGAATATTAAAATTAACATCCTTATATCTAGCCTTCTTTAGAAGGTAGTATAGGCAATCTATATAAGGATGTCTAAACCTCTTATAAAGCTATCTTAGCTAGGATTTAGTAAAGAACGTTCTAGCTTTTATATAACTTAGGTTAAAGAATAGGTATCCCTATTTTTATATAATAGGTATCTATTTACTATCTTTTATAATAATAGTATTTTATATATTATTAAAATAGGCTCCTAGCCTATCTATATTATATAATAAGAAAAGGAATAGTATTAGTATATCTAGGATATAATAGGTAACTTATCTAATTTAGTTATCTATCTCTATTATCCTAATTAATATTATAGATTTACTTCCTCTAAATTATATATTAGTAGATCCTAGCTTCTATATTACCTTTATATATAGGTTCTCTTATAAGTATACTATAACTTATAGCCTTCTAATAGTTAAGAGCTTAGCTACTCTTATATCCTATAGTTCTCCTTAGTATATAGTACTATATAGGTCTTATAATATAAAAATCTCCCCTTCTTCTAATACTTACTTAAAGAAGATGTCTTCTCCTGTTATATAATAAAGGAATAATATTAATAGGAGGTATTAGGAGATATCCTAATCTTCCTAGTATTTATCTTTATTATATAATTTATCCCCTTCTTCCTTAATAGGGTTTTCTCCTTCTACCTCTAAGAGATATAGTAAGAAATCTTTATATAGTTCCTAGTTAAGTATATTATATACCTAGAGATATTAGTTCTTTATATAATTCTATTCTTTATCTAAGTAATTAGTTAACTAATATCCCTCCTTTTAATATATAAAATATTTCTTAGGTCTATTTATATAATAGGGTCTTAGCTTACTATTTTAAGTACCTCTACCCTTATAGAATAGTTAATATAGTAGTCCTTTCTTATATAAATATTATTATTAATAATCTTTATAGTTAGATATATATCTCCTATCTATAAAGTATATATTATATAAGGTAGTCTTTTTATCTAAGGTAACTTATAAAGAAGCCCTAAGATTAGAAAAGAACTCTTTATATATATAATATACCTTAAGGTTACTAAGAGCTATCTTAAGTTCTAGTATACTATAGTAAGCCTAAGTAACCTATATATAGAGTATAATTTCTCCTTAGAATCTAGATCTTAGTACTTATTATATAAAAGGTAATTTATCTAGAAGTACTTCTAACACCTCTATAGGTATCTTATTTAGGTTCTCTCTTTTAACTTATATAAATAATATTATAGTCTAATTAGTCTAATATAGACTATAGTTAATACTAGTATTAAAATATATATCTAGTATATTATATATCTTATCTTATCTTTATATAGGACTAATATAGTATAGGTAGAACTCTTCTATATAATTAGCTAGGATATCTAGAAACATAGTATAGTATTAATCCTCTATAATCTAGAGGTGTTAATAGAAACTAATAAAAACCTTAGCCTTATTATATAGGATATTATACGGCTTACTTATATAGTTCCTATCCTTTCTCTATCCTTTCTAGAAGATAGAGATTATATAAGGCTTATATAGTCTGTTTTATACTATCTGTTTTAGAGGGAGGTTATAGATATCCTTCTTTAGTATTAGTTTAGTATAACTCTATAATCTTAGGAAGCTCTCTACTTCTTAGGTAAAGTATACCCCTAGTAGTGTTATTTATATAGGGGGTCTTCTAGCCCCTTAAGCTAGTAGTATATCTTACTACTTAATTAAGTCTACTAGCTATTTAGCTACTATATCTAGCCTTATAACTTTAAGTAACCTAATAGGTATTTAAGGGGTTATTAAGATTATATAAGTGCTTATATTAGGTTAATACTTCTTATAAAGTCTTTATATAAGGTTAACTAGTTACTTATCTTCCTTAATTTTCTTATCTAGATATACACCCTATTTTTCTAAATACTTAATAAATTCCCTAATATATAGGTAGTATACCCTCCTCTAGTAGACCTCTTCTTAGTTTTTAAAGTTAGTAAGTATAATAGTCTTAAGCTATCTTTAACTTAGGTTTAGGTAAATAATTTAGTAGATTTTATATACTAGGTAGGTTATAATTTTCTTTTAGGGAATATTATTAGTAAGTTCCTAGCTCTCTATCTAGTATTAAGGTAATATATATAATCTCTAGGTTGTAATTAAGATACTACTACCTTCTAATATATCTTTATATATAAAGATATATTTATTAGATACTAACTCTTCCTCTTAGCCTTAGGGAGTATATATTATTAATATAATAGTAGTTATTTTAAATTATATAACGTCTTATTAATTAAAGTATATAATATATATAAAGTAGTATACTACTTACTTCTTATATATATATAAGAAGGTATTAGTCTTTCCTATTCTATTATATATAGGGGAAAATAGTATAAGTAGTATTATAAAGAGTAGTTCTTTAGCCCTCCTATAGTTAGATACTATATAAACTAGTCTCTTTATACGACTTAAGCCTTATTTCTTTACTCTTACTAATCTATAATTAACTAAGTAACTACTAATTAGTATTAAATAGACTCTCTCCTATCTATAAGAGTCCCTTATACGTAAGGGGGTAAATAAAATATAAGGTAAACTAAAGATCTATTATCTATAACTATCTCTCCTAACTATAAGATAGCTATTATATAGTAGTTATATACTTAGCTATAAGACTTAAGTTAGTTATGTTATAAGTTGTATATTAGTTTATACCTAAGGTCTAAGTATCTAATTAGATAACATACCTACATAGTGAGCAGCGCATCATAGTGAGCAGCACACGTCCTCCTAAATCTCCCCTCTTTATCTTTAGGATAACTTTCCTTTACATACAAACATGTAATCTACCTTAATTAAAAGCTGTATTATCCTTACTATCTAGGCTATTAAAAAAGACCTAAAAATATCTATATAAAGAGCTGCCTCTACCTTTAAGGTCCCTAAATTAACACTCTACTACTAACGTACTAGACGCGTCACATAAGCTAAGACGCATTTAAAATTAATAAAGATGACTATATCTAAAGAGGAGGTAATTCTTAAATAGGTTATTAACCTAATTAATTAAGGGTTTCCTCTATAATAAGATAATATATGAGATATAGCTGACTAACTCCTTTCTAAACGTAACATAACGCATATTAGACCCTAATAGGTAGAGAACTTTATACAACAACATCCCTAATTAAAAATGTAATTTTAATATTAAATTAACTATTAGAGGGCCTTAGCTAAGGATCCTATAATTATATAAGGCTGGTTTATACTTATATAAAATATAATTATAAAGTATGGGATATAGGATTATAATATCTATAATTTTAATAAGACTAGCTTCCTAATAGGAATACTATTACATACTAAGGTTGTTATAACTTCTAACTATAAGGGAAGGCCTTATATAAAGTAGCCTAGTAATTACAAATAGGTTTTTATTATTTAGGGTGTGTGTGTAGATGGCTAGGTAATACCTCTGTATGTTATTATAAAGGGTAAATATTACCTCCTCTCCTAGTACTAAAACGGCTAATTCCTAGCTATATAGCATATCTATCTAAGCAAAAATAGATAGATAATAAATAAGATTAGCCTAGATTAGCTAAATTATTTTAATTAATATATAAAGTCCTATACGAAGGGTACTTATCGCCTCTTAATCCTTAATAGCCATAACAGCTATAAATTAATAGACTTTAATAAATACTATAAGAAAGAGAGTATTATTACTCTTTATATGCCTCCCTATTTATTATATAAGCTTTAGCCTCTTAATATTAGGTGTTTTAGCCTATTGAAGTATGCGTATAGTAAGGAAATTAAGAAGATAATATAGATATAGATTTTACATATTATAAAGGATAACTTCTTTCTAGCCTTTAAAGTAGTATTCTTTACCTTAATAGGTGAAAATAACATATAAGCTAGTTTTAGATAGGTAGGCCTTATACCTTTTAACCCTAAAGTAGTTATTTCTTACCTAGATTTTAAGCTAAAGACTCTAATACTATTAAACTTAAGGCTAAGCAGCTAAGGCTCCTAAGACCTAAAGATACTAATTATAGTAGTAGAGGGCATATAAAATACTACTTCCCTTAAAAAGAAGATCTAGGTATATTAAGGTAGCTTACTAATAGTAATATATAAAGTAATTAACTTTTAGGCTAAAGGTATTAATAAGTTAGCCTATAGGCTTACTATTATTAAGGCTAAGAACTATAAGCTTTATATAGGGATAGAGGTACTAAGTAAGTGCTAGAGGGCTAAAAAGACTAGACTATATCTTAGAGGGTTACTTAATACTACTGAAGTAGAGGCACTATAAGGAGAAAAGGAAGGTGTTAGTGCTAGGGGAGAGAATAACCCTTAGGAGGAGGGTTATACAGAAGGTGCTAAACTACACGTGCGATAATATAGTAATTATAGAAAGCCTAGGCATAACGCACGAACTTATAAAGTAGTTTGGGATAGTAATAAGGAAGAGGGTGATTAGTAGTTTTAATTGATTTTATATGTTATAGCTAAATTTACTTATATAAAAGGTAGAAGGGTTAAGGAAAGTATGCTACTTACTATAATATGCTGCTTACTATGTAGGTATGTTATCCTTTATTATTTATATATAACTTAAGGGTTTGTCGTATAGTTATATAAGATTACTATTCTAATAAGTAATATATTTAAATATACTATAGTTTAACCCCTATATCTAACGTTAGATCCTATAATACTAATAATATCTTATAGGGTTAGGGTTAAGGTAAAATAATATAAATATACTATTAACCTAAGCCTTTTTAATAAATATAAATATAATAAGAAAATATAAATATTATAGTTATTATAGTTATTATAACTACTAAAATAAGATATTTATTACTTTTAATTATTTCTCTATTATATACTATAATATTCTTAAAGAAACTTAGTTAACTAGTAGGCATATTTAGAAAAATATATTACATATAAATATATACTATTAAACCCTATTTAAATCTATTTTTAAAATATTTAATATAATTACTAAAAATAAGGTGTATTTTATTATAAAAATATAAATATAAATATAGATATTTATTAAAATAGTAATCTTATATAACTATATAGCAAACCCTTAAGTTATACATAAATAATAAAGGGTATTAGATTAGATACTTAGACCTTAGGTATAAACTATAGTATGACTTAGACTAAACTAACTTAAGCCTTATGACTAAGTATATAACTACTATATGATAGCTATCTTATAGTTAGGAGAGAGAGTTATAGATAATAGATCTTTAGTTTACCCTATATTTTGTTTACCCCCTTATGCGTAAGGGACTCTTATAGATAGGAGAGAGTCTATTTAATACTAATTAGTAGTTACTTAGGTAATTATATGTAATTGCTTTGTGTAATTATAGATTAGCAAGAGTAAAGAGATAAGGACTTAGGAATCTAGGAGGATCACCTTATGCTAAGAGCCCTAATCTTACTGTTGTTGCCTGGTAAGTTAGAACTAGATAGTAAGGGTAGGGAAGACTAGATACTATTGTATTATATAAGAAAGTATCTTATATCTACTCTAGTAAGTTAGAACTAGGTAGGAAACCTATTATATGCTTTACTAGTAGATAGTATGCACTATAGTATATTATATAATAATCTAATACTATATAAGATAAAATAGCTACTACCTAACTATAGCTTTAGCTTAAGAGATAGAAGCCTCTTAACTAGAAGAGGAAATCTAGTAGAATAATAATAATGTAGATAAATATTAGATTATATATAAAGATATAAGCAAGAGGAGTAGTATTCCTCTTAGCATCTAGAAGAAGTTAACTAACCTAAGATTCTAGATATAAATACTAGATATTATAGCTACCCTAATAGAAGTAAAGCTTGCTATATATATTAGGTATATTATAATAAATATAATTATTATAAGACTACTAAATAAGATCTTTATTAATTAACTATATAAAGATTTTAAGGACTAGTTACTATATTAATAGTTAAGGGTTAGTTATACGTACTAAGACAAGTTTGTCTAACTCCTTACTAAGTAAGGAATTTAGCTTCTAAAGGGTAAGGAAAGATTAGCATCTATATAAATCTTAAACTTTATTAAAGGGATTAATAAGGAAGACATAGAGGACACTACTATAACTACTCTATCCTATATAATTAATATACTAATAACTACTATTAGGAACCCTAAGGTAGCCCCTTAATAGAATATAGCTAAGCAGCTAGTAGAGTTAATTAAACTCTAAGATATATTACTAGCTTAAGGGACTAGAAGGCCTAATATATAAATAACTCCCCTTAGGATAAGGTTTACATAAGAGGTAGAAAGTTTTCTAAGGCCCTAAAGTTAAAGTGTACCCCTATTATAGAGAGATATCTATAACCTCCTACTAAAATAAATTATTAGGAATAGTCTATATAAGCCTTATATAATCTTAGTCTTCTAGAAGGGATAGAGAAAAGATAGGAACTATACTAGGAAACTATATAATATACTTTATAATAAGGTAAAGGTTTTTATTAGTTTCTATTAGCGTCTCTAGATTATAGAGGATTAATACTATATAGTATTTCTAGATATCCTAGCTAAGTATATAGAAGAATTCTACCTATACTATATTAGCCCTATATAAAGATAGGATAAGATATATAGTATGCTAGATATGTATTTTAATACTAGTATTAACTATAGTCTATATTAGACTAACTAGACTACTATATCCTTTATATAAGTTAAGAGGGAGAATCTAGATAAGATACCTATAGAGGTGTTTAAAGTACTTCTAGATAAGCTACCCCTTATATAATAAGTACTTAGTAATAGTTCCTAAGGAGAGATTATGCTTTATATGTAGGTTACCTAGGCCTGCTAGGGCGTACTAGAACTTAAGATAGCTCTTAGTAACCTTAAGGTATATTATATATGCGAAGAGTTCTTCTCTAATCTTAAGGCTTCTTTATAAGTTACCTTAGATAGGAAGACTACCTTATATAACATATACTTTATAGATAGGAGATATATATCTAACTATAAAGACTAGTAGTAATAGCGTTTATATAAGAAAGGTCTACTATATTAACTATTCTATAAGGGTAGAGGTACTTAGAATAGCAGGCTAAGACCCTATTATATAAATAGACCTAAGAAATGTTTTATATGTTGTGAGGAGGGATATTAGTTAACTAATTACTTAGATAGAGAATAGAATTATGTAAAGAACTAGTACCTTTAAGTATATGACATGCTTAACTAGGAACTATATAAAGATTTCTTACTATACCTCTTAGAGGTAGAAGGAGAAAACCCTATTAAGGAAGAAGGGGAGGAATTATATAATAAAGATAAATACTAGGAAGATTAGGATATCTCCTAATACCTCCTATTAATATTATTCCTTTATTATATAACAGGAGAAGACATCTTCTCTAAATAGGTAATAGAAGAAGGGGAAATTTTTATATTATAAGACTTATATAGTACTATATACTAAGGAGAACTATAGGACATAGGGGTAGCTAAATTCTTAACTATTAGAAGGCTATAAGTTATAGCATACTTATAAGAGAACCTACGTATAAAGGTAATATAGAAGCTAGGATCTACTAACATATAATTTAGAGGAGGTAAATCTATTACGTCTATAGGGATAATAGAGATAGATAACTAAATTAGATAAGTCACCTATTACATCCTAGATATACTAATACTATTCCTTTTCTTATTATATAATATAGACAGACTAAGAGCCTATTTTAATAATATATAAAATACTATTATTATAAAAGATAGTAAATAGATACCTATTATGTAAAAATAGGGATACCTATTCTTTAACCTAAGTCATATAGAAGCTAGGATATTCTTTACTAAACCCTAGCTAAGGCGACTTTATAGGAGGTTTAGACATCCTTATATAGATTACCTATACTACCTCCTAAAGAAGGCTAGATATAAGGATATTAATTTTAACATTCTAGAAAAGATCTAGAAGTTCTGTTATTACTACTAATTATATAACTAGGCCCTAAGAAGATTTAAGTTCTTACTTAAGGATAAGAATTATTTTAACTATAAGATTATTATAGACGTTATATAACTAAGGGATAAGAATACCCTTTATATTATTAATATAGAGACTAGCTTCTAGGGAGCTATATTTCTTAAGTTACTATCTGTATAAGACACCTAGTATATACTCCTAAAATACTAGATTAATATATATATAGGTCCTCTAGACTATATTATATATAACCTAGGTATAAACTTTACTTTAGAAGAATTTAGGAATAATACTAAGATTATAGGTATATTATATAAAGAAATGCTAGTTAAAGCATATTGGGCTGTAGGTAAAGTTAAAAGGGTATATATACCCTTAAGATATGTGTATGAGATACTCTATAAGGAGTTAGGGTATAATATAGATAAAGAAGTTATTCTTTAGATAGTAATTAAGGCCCTAAATAATACTACTAGACTACATGGTATTATACTAACCCTACTAGTCTTTAGAATATATCTAAGGATTAACTAGGATTTACCTCTATTATATAATATCACCTAGTAAGCTAAGGCTATATAAAAGGCTATAAAGGTACTCTAAGGTATTTAGGCTAAGGTAGAAGTTAATTATGTAATTAATATATAGAATAGTCTTAACCTTTACTAGGTATTATTACTTCTTATCTAGAGTAAAGTCCTTATATGGAGAGAAAATAAGGGATAGACTAGACTATATGAGATCTAAGGAATAGAAGGACATACTATTATAGTTAATATAGTTAATAGTCCTACCTAGTTTTATGTAATATATGTTAAGCCTTATTATAGGGAGGAGATACTACTAGAGGATCCCTAGGATGTTATATAACTAACCCCTTAATAGTAACCTAAGAAGAGGGGAAGACCTAAGAAAGGGTAGAGGAAGGCTATATAATAATTACTAAGAGCCTTCCTATCCCTAAAGGAAAAGGACTACTATAAGCTAGCCCTAAAGTTAAGGCGTAATAACGTTATTACTACTCTAGGAGCACCTTATAAAGAATCTAATAATATTAAGATTAACTCCCTTATTAATAAAGGAGTATTCTCCTTTATATGTTATAAGCTAGATATATATAATTAAATATAGATCTATAAAATAAGGATAGTAAGAGAAGTTAAGAACCTACTTGCTAAGCTGTATAAGAAGTCTAGACTTATTATCTAAGGTTATAGAGATTAGGAGAAAGAGATGCTTCTTATATAAGCTCCTACTATTTAGAGGATAAGCTAGAGACTCCTCCTTACCCTTAGACCTACCCTTATATAATTATTTAGCTGTTAAGGAGAGCTTAGGGATATTACCTAGGCATATACCTAATCTAATAACACCCTTACTAGGATAATTATTACATAACTCCTAAAAGAACTAGAGGATAGATATCCCCTAGACATGCTCCTATATATTACTAAACTATTATATAGACTAGTAGAGTTAGGCCTCTATTAGTATAAGACCTACTCTAAGTACTATAAGGAGGACTTAGGTATAATAGAGTTAATATATAACCTATATCTCCTCTATATAGCTAAGGATATAGAAATAGAGACTTTTAGTATTATAGTAATATAGATAGATAATACCCTTACCTTCTATATAAAGGTATTCTCTAAGAAGGAGGAAGAAGCACTATAGACAAAAGGTCTTTATATAAAACTAAAGATAATACTTACTATTAATTAAGAAATTAATTTTAATAGTAGAAGGATTTACTTATATAAAGATAATAGTATTACGTTTACCCTAAAAGGGTAAGCTGCTAACCTCTAGTAAGTTAATGCTAAAGTAGAGGACATATAGTAATAATATATATCCTAGAGAGTAAGAGGTGCCTATCTTACCTCTATTTACTAACTAGAAGTATTATATAACCTAGCTATTACTACCTAGGTTAAGGCCCTAGAAGAGAAAGACATTTAGGCCTTAAACATACAACTAAAATAGCAGATAGACAACTACTAAAGGGGACTTACCTACATCCTACTTAACCTTATATGTATAAAGATGTATATCTTTATAGATAGGTCTTTTATAAATAATATAGACCTATCCTTATAACTTAGATATGTAATTATCCTTATAGAAGAAACTACTTATATAAATAAGGACTTTAAGATTAAAGGTAATATACTATACTAGAGTTTAACTAAGTATAAGAGAGTTATATAAAGCATACTAGCTAGTAAGCTATATAGCATAACTACTAGTTTTAATAGTAGTATTGCCTTAAGTATAATACTTAACTAGATACTCTATATGCTTTAGATACCTTACATACTAATAGTAGTATACTCTAATTTACGTTCCTTATATAAATACCTTATATAACTAGGCATAATAGACAAAAAGAGGTTAATAATAGATATTATAAGCCTATATAAGTTATATAAAAAGAAAGAGATCTTAGAGGTAAGATGGATTAATAGACAAGACAACCCTATAGATATATTTACTAAGAAGTTACTAAATTTAGCACTCTAATAACTTATCTTATATAATATACTTAAGATATATATTAAAGTATATATAGATAGATTAGGAGAAGTAACTTCTAATTAATAATTATTTATATGCTTACCTATATAAATTAACTATCTACTTCTTAAAAGGAAATACTAATTAACCTAGGTATTATATAGAAACTAAAAACCCTAACTCTAAGGCATAAGGAAGAAAAGGGAAAAGGAGGAAAAAGGTAGGAAGAAGAGAGGCTTATATACTACTAGGGGGTGAGGGCTAATTAGCACCCTCTAGGTAGTAGTATAGGTAGAAGGTAAAGTTAAGGAAGGAGCTTATATATATACCTACTAAACTTATTTATAATAAGGAAGGTATATATATAAAGAGTTTTTACCTTACCTATTATTTAGTTTAGAAAGGGTATATTTAGAGTTTGTTTTTTACCTAAGTAAACAACTTTATTATATATTTAGTAGGTAGGACTAGCTAAAGGGAAGATAAAGCTATTTATAGGTTTACTTTAAGGGATTTAATTAGATAAAAGGGCGTATAGTTATAAAAAGAAAAGTTATGAGTGTTAGAATAGCAATCTCACATAACTGTACGGTAAACCCTTAAGTTATATACAAACAACAAAGGGCATCAGATTAGATACTTAGACCTTAGGTATAAACTATAGTACGACTTAGACTAAACTAACTTAAGCCTTATAACTAAGTATATAACTACCGTATGACAGCTATCTTATAGTTAGGAGAGAGAGTTATAGATAATAGATCTTTAGTTTACCCTATATTTTATTTACCCCCTTATACGTAAGGGACTCTTATAGATAGGAGAGAGTCTATTTAATAATATTTATATTTATATTTTATTTTACTAAGGTAAAATATAAATACTAATATATATATTTTATTTTACCCTTAAAATATAAAAATATAAATATATATATTTATATTTTTATATTTTATATTTTATTAAGACTCTACCTATAGGATATCTTATAAGATAACTTTAAGGGATAGACTAAAAAGGACTTTATAGTAACGTATTATAATACTCTAGTAGGATTCTATAACTATCTCTTATACTAAGGGATATTTATTAATACTACCTAAAATAGCTAGATTATACTATAAGTATATACTACTATATTAGCCCCTAAGGCGCTAAAGTAAATAAAGGAGTAAGTAATAGCTAATATAGGTAAGACTAATAACTTTAAGATAAGGGCTAATAATCCTAACTTTATCTATAATATTATAGGATTATTACTATTAAATCTATAGCTAAATAGTTTACTAACTTTAGCCTTAGCTCTAGCTCTAGCTTTAGCTTTAGCTCTAGCTTTAGCTTTAGCCTTAGCTCTAGCTAGCTAATAGTTAGTAGTTAATTTAAATTCCTTTTATAATAACCTTAACTTTATCCCTCCCTTCCTTAGTATAGTACTAGTACTAATTATAACTATACTATCTACTAGAGGAATACTACCCCTCTACTAGCTTACTAACCTTATTAAGATATACCTAGAGGAGCTTAAATATAGTAGAGGAGTATATAAATTAATTAAATCTAAGCTTACTATCTTCTAAGACTATTACTTTAAGGTAGGGATACTATAAGATTAATTTACTAGTATATTCTTTATTATACTTAAAGGGGTAGTAATAGACTTTTATACTAACTATCTCTATAGTCTATCTTATACCCTTAACTTCTATACTATAGTTATAATACTTAAGGGTAACTTTAAGATAGAAGAAATATATTAAGCCTGCCTTATAGAGCTATAAAGAACTACCTTTACTAGTACTATTTATAATAACCCTAATAAGAGTAAGCCTAAGGCCCTTAAGATCCTTATTTAATAAGTAAATACCCTCCTATAATCTATTATAAGGATTAGTACCCTATTTAATATAGCCCTCTATAATTAGCTTCTTAACTCCTACTAAGGCGTAGAGGAGTATACCCTTATACTATTTAACCTAGCCCTAACGTTTACTAGTATATATAGCTAGCTAAGATCTACTATTAGTAATACTACTAAGATTAAGTAATAATAGTAATATATACTATACTAGTATCCTACTAATATAGATAGCTAATATAAATACCTTAGTAATAATTAGTACTAAACTAATTATATATATAATAGCTAGTATAGCTACTATTAGTATACCCCTTCTAACTATAATAACTATAATTATATAAATAATAGCCTATAGTACCCTTTTAACTATAATTAGTACTAGTATAATACTTCCTTAAAAAAGTATTATATATATAGGAAGCTAGGATACTAGTTAACTAAGTACTCTAAGGATAAGTACTAGTAATCCTACTATTAGTATAAGGATTAGTACCTAATAGAGGGATTAATAGAGGCCTTTTAATAATTTATTACTAACTTTAAAAGATATAAGCCCTTTAAATTAGATAATAAGAATAATAATTACGTAGATTATAATAATAAGTTTAGTACTACGTTTTTTATATTAACTACCTTCTTTAACTCTATAGTAGTAGACAGCCCTTTATTATTTTCTTAGCTATATAACTAAGTAACTATATACTTTATTATAAAAAAAGATCTCTAAGGGGATTAAGATAAAGATACCTAGCCTATAGTAGATATCTTTACTATTAATAATTAGTATTTAGTAACTACCTTCTAAGGTATTATACTAAACTTAGGCGTTATAGAGTACTTAATAGTAAGATACTAATAGTATCTTACCCTCTATAAGTTATTTAGTAGAGACTTACCCCTAGATATAGACTATACTAGAGAAGTAACAATTTAATTTAGTAATAGGTAGTATATTAAATAAATATAAATATAATAGATATAAATATATATATTTATATTTATTATATCTTTAGGAATAGATATAATATATATATTTATATTTATATTTTACCTAAGAAAAATATAATATAAATATAAATATATATATTTATATTTATATTTAATATATTTAAATACACCCTATTTTAACTAATTATATTAAATATATAGAAAATAGTTTTTAATAGCTTTAAATACTATATTTATATATCTAATATATTTTCTTAGAAATCTTTACTTATTTACTAGGTTTCTTTAAAAAGAAACTTAAATTTAATAAGGAAATAATAGAATTTATATTTTAGCTATTATTATATTATTAGTATATTACTAGGTAGGTAATATAGTTAACTATATATATTAATAGGTAAGTAACGAATAATAGGGGTAAATACTATAGTTTAATTATGTGTAACTAGAAGAGAATTATTATAGGTTCTGCTATAAATAGTTAGGTAAATAACCCCTAAATCTATAGTAGATCTACCGACAGATTAATAGTTAATCCACAGCTAGTTATTAGGGTTACGTCTAATAAGTCTAATAGGATCTATAATAGTTAATATTATAATACTAGTAACTTTTCTCTTAAGGAGAAATTCACTATAGATTTATAGTACTTTACTAGTTAACTATAAAGGGCCTAAAAACGTAATAAAAACAAAAATCCAAAAGTATTACATACTTTTTTACGTAACAAATCTATTACATACATAAAACCTATCTATTTATCTATATCCTTACTATACTATTACTAATAAGCTCCTCTAATGCCTTATTAGGCGACGACTTTATAAATCTATCTACTAGGTTATTATTGCTATAGATCTATTAAATCTTATATATCTCTTAGTACTTATATAACTACTGTAACGCTATTATATTAATTATAAGGCGTTTCTCCTTTATAGTACTAAGTTTTATAAGACACTTATAGAGGAAGTAGGAGTTAGTATATATAACTATTAGGATCTATAGGTATTTAAGGCGGTTAGTAACTATTACTAGTATAGTAGTTATTATGTAGGTAATATTAGTACTAGTAACTATTACGTAGATCTTAGAGGCTAATATACTCTATATAACCCTCTTATACTTTGTTAAGCTAAAGTAGATAATATTCCCTTTAATAGTAAATTTACTAGTATTATTAGGGGTTTTTATAGTAGTATTGTGTTTACTGTGTTACTTATTTATAAGAATAATAATAAATCTAAGCTATAAGGTAAAATTACTATTATTAGTAAAAGATCTATTAATAAAGACAAAGAGCTTTATAGTTATAAGGTTAAGTAGTTAAAAATAAAGGCCTTAGTTAGGGTTCTTTATTTACTACTTAATTTATTAGTTAAGCTCTTTAATATTACTTATATCTAGCGATTAGTACTAGGTAGTAATAGAGTAGTTAAAGCATGCCTTAGGCTAGTAGATTAAGGTAATATACATACTATAGGTATACTACTTAACGTACTACTAGTATAATTCTAGTAAATTAGGGTTAATAGGCTATAGTTACTTACCTTATCCCTTCTAGTAGAGGTAAATATTACTATTATTATTAAGAAAAAGCACGCTACTATTAAAGGTAATAGGTTTGCTAGGTTTAAGGAATTACTTTAGCTTTACTATAAAGGTTGCTTTTATTAACTTAGTATCCTTATAGTTAGAAAACAATTTATCTATAAGGCTAATAGTATTATTAGTCTATATACTAATTAGCATAAAATCTTTATTATTTAGTACTAAAATAAGTAGGTAAGGGTTAAAGGTTAAAGTATCTATCTAGAGGGCTTTTCTATAATAGTTATTATAAGTTACCTACTAGTAGGTTCTAGCCTTAGGTATACTATATAGTAGTTACTTAACCTCTATTATTATATTAGTATTATAAAGTTATTAGATCTTAATAGGTAGTCTTATAAGAATTACATAGTTAAGTAGGGTTGCTAATTACGTATATACCTATGTTATATCGCGTAGCTATAAAAGGTGGTTTTTAAGTAATAACAATAGGGTAATAGTAAGGATTAAGTATTAGGCTATATATTAGATAGTTAGTAACTAGGTAAGTATTACAGCCTTCCTATTATTAGCATACCCTTAGATAATAAGTCTTAACTTCTTATATAGGATCTTATTTTTACCCTTAATTTTATATACTAATTACAACTTAAACATATAGATGCCTCTATAGTGTTTTTTATTATACTAGATAATATAGAATACACCCTAGGCTATTAATCTCTTAATCTCTTAGTAGTTAGATTATTTAAATTGTTTACTAGGCGTAGTTATTACGCCTTTCTTATAGAGTTTAATAGTAAGTATATAGTTAGTATCCTCTTTTACTATAAAGTAGTTAGCTATTAATAGATTAGTCTTAGTAGTAAATATCTCTACTAGGTTCTTTTATAGGCAGCTATAGTACTATTACTATAGCTATTCTATATTAACTATAATACCTTTATGTATTTTACCTCCTTACCTATTAAGAAGCTTAGAGGGTAGGGTAGCAGTACTAGTATCTTATACTTATATAGTATTATTAGGATCCTCCTTACGTTAGTAGTAGGGCTTTACTATAGTAATATAGAAATTCTATAGGCCTTATAGTAATTTAACTATATAAGTAGTGCTATTATTAGAGAGTAATTAGAATAGGCCCTACTAGCTGTTCTTTTCTTACTATATATAGACTAGAGATTAAAGAGGTAGTATAGTAGTAGCTATAGTATCTAGGCTGTTATGTGTTACTAGTATGTTATTTACCTATCTCTTAGTATAAATTTACTATATTTCCTCTATAGCTTTTTATATTATCTCTACCCTTTTAATAGTTAATAGTACTAATAGTAAATTATTATTAATTTATAGGTATACTCTAAAGACTAATAGGGTTAGTATAAGGCCATTTAGGCTAGTAGTATTATTTACTACTTTTACTACTATTTAGAGTATAACTTTAGGTTTTATATTAGTTTCTATATAGAATATCTTATATGCTTAGTAGAGTATAGTATAATAACGTTTAACCTTTCTAATACTATTATAGGCCTTAATAGGTATCTCCTTAATATTAATAGATAATATATAGGTAGCATACTTAAACTTAGCTATATAGAAATTAAGGCCTATATTAGTAATAATCTAATCTAGTAGGCTAAGATATATGTTAATCTAGTATATTTATAGTACTTCCTATATATATTCTATAGTAATAGCTTAGAGGAATCTTATAGTATTAAAGGTAGTTACTATGTTTATAATATATAAAACTAGCTTATTACTATTAAGATATATAACGTTAATAATAATCTTATAGTTAAACTTATAGTTATTATAAAGGGTAAATTTAAACCTTCTTAGCGCCTTTAAATTTAACTAGTAGTTATAGTAGAACTTATTAATCTCCTTAATATTAGAGATTACTGTCTTATGGCTAGTGTGTTAGAGCACCTTATAAAGGTGCTAAACTAAGGGGTAGCCAAATTAGTAGTATATTTACTATAATTTACTATTAGTTAGGTAGTATTAGGTAATAGTATGCTTAGGTTGCTCTAGTAGCATCTATATATAGCCCTATTTCTATATAATAGGTATAATTATATTACCCTTTACTAGCATATTAGTAAGGTTGTTAAATTTTACTCTATAGTAATCTATATCCTTTAAGTAAAAGAGGAATAGGGTGTTAGAGTCTATTATATAGAAGGTAAGATTCCCTATAGGTATAGGGACTTCTATAGTGCCTGTTAAGTTAAAGTAATTACTACTACTAAAGTAAATTATTACTTTACTAGTATGTAACATATCTAGTAGAAGTTTATAGTTAAGATACCTTTTTAATATAGCATATTACTACTAACTAACTATAGAGACTCTTACTACCCCTATGTCTAGTATAATACCCTAGAAAGTTATAGTAGAGTAATAGTTGTTAAAGGTAAATACCTTATTAGTAGTATATTTCTCCTTAGTAGTCTCCTCTTTATATAGGTCGTCCTTTATAATTACGTAGAGTATAGCCTGGTTATATAGTTAGGTAAATACCTTCTAGCTATTAATACTATCTTTACTATAAAAGGCTATAGATATAAAGAAGGTATTACTATTAAAGGGGCTATTACTATTGTCTAGCTTATATTTATCTTTAGCTCTTTTAAAGTTAATAGTACTCTCTATCCCCTTATAGTTAAGCAGAAAGTAGTTAAATATTAATAGTAAAATATCTATTAAGTATATACCTTTATACTACTAGAAAGAAGACTAATATTCTTCTTTAGTATGCTTAGTTAACTAGTATTTAGGTTTCTTATAGATAAAGTACCTCTTTACTATAAAGTTACCCCTATTTCTTAGGTTTTTATATAGTAGGTCTATTTTTAGCTATAAGTAATAGTTATAGTTACTATTATACTTATAGTTAACCTAGTATTACTTATTATTACTAGGGTATTCTTTAGTATAGTACTAGGCCTATAGTTTATAGAAAAGTATAGTGTTAGCTATACTATTATATAGCTATATATAGAGTGTGTTATATATTATAGGTAGGCTAAGTAATACTATAGCATACTTAGGTACTCCTTAGTAATAGTTAATAAGGGTATTATAGTATTCCTTATCTTTTAGTATGCTATTATAGGTTATAGTACATACTAGCTAGGTAACCTTCTTAATAAGCAGATTAAGAATTTTACATTTACTTTTCCTAGGGTTATTACATATAATAGATTTAAAGGTAATATAGTATAACTCTATAATCCTAGTACTATAGACCTTATTACCTTTAAATTCTAATTTAATATTTGCTATTAGCATATTAAAATTACTAGTAAATCTATAGAGATTAATAGAGTAATACTCTTAGGCGTTACTACTTAATATTATTATTACTATAGCCTTATACCTACTAGTAGGGATTCTAATATAGTTATAAAGCTTATAGAAGGTAGGAAGCTTTAAATTAATTATCTTATATTAACTACCTATATACTTTAACATAGGATTATTAGAGTAGAGCTTAATAAGATTAGTTAATTATTATAAAGTTAGGCTGTTACTTAGTACTACTCTACTATTAAATTAAGTAGTTAGTATAGTAGATTTATAGTCTTATAATCTCTTAACTATAACTATTATTAGGGTTAGGCTTACTTAGGTAGAGCTTTTACTTAATAGTAGTAGTAACTTAAATAATAGGTTATAATAGGAAGAAGCCTATTAAAGCTAGGTATCTTTATACTATTTATGTGTCTTAGGTCTAGCTATAGATTTAAGGTTAGTTAATAGTAGTTACCTTACCCTTAGTAATAAGTAGATCCTATAACCTAGTAGCCTATTAACAAATCTAGGATTTACTATCCTTACTTTAAACCTTAGGTTAGTTCTAGCTACTTTATTAATCTCTTCCTTAGTCTAGACATATATATTATTAGCCTCTAATGCCTTATATATATAAGAAGTAACCTACCTCTAGTTTAATTTAATCTAGATACTATTATTAATTAGGAAGTTATAGAATTTAAGGAGGACTTCCTTATTAACACTATTATAGTCTTTAACCTTCTATTTATAGAGATAATTATAGGCCTATTACTATAGTTAATTAGCTATAAAATCTTTATGTTAGGCTTTTGTTATAAAGTATATAATAGTGGTGTCTAGTATATAGGCTCTATGTTTCTACTTAATACTACTAGGTATCTTCTTAATATTAATAATACCCTATAGCTATAGGTTAATATACTTTATATATACCTATAGAATAGGGTATAAGTCTATAGTATCCTTAGCCTCTTATGTATCCCCCTACTATATTACGTATATTCCCTCCTCTTTATATTAGCCTTCTTATAGTATTTCTTTAGCCTCCTTAGTAGATTAGTAGACCATATTAACTTCTTCTTCTAGCGTTATTATTACTACCCTCTATTAGCCTAACTACCCCTTAAATATATATATTTCTTCTAGTAGGTTAGAAGGTATATCTATATGTTAGAGGATTTACTACTAGTAGTATAGGTAGTAAGGATTTATAGGGTATTTATAGTACTTTTATATTAATTTGCGACTTTACCTTAAACTTATAGTAGAAACTTATTACTTATTAAGGTAAGCCTTTATATAATACTTATTGCTTATTAAAATAAGCCTTCTTTATATAGTATCTACGTAGTATTTCTTAGCTATTAGTATGTAAAGTAAGGTATTTTTTATAGTTAAGTAGTAATTTCTTAATACGTAATAAAATTAGGGTTGTTTATAGGATGGCTATATATCTTAGGCGACCTTTTAGTTATATTAGTTTATAATATACTTCTACTAGTAGCCTCTAATTAACTATATAATATAGTAATAAGTATGAATAATTTGCTATAAGGGTGGCGAAATTTATCTCTTCTAGTTAGTACCTTACTAATCTATAGAGTTTATATATAGAAGTAGGAATTAGTTAAGATAACTACTATAGTAGTAAAAATTAACTACTAATTAGTATTAGTATATTACTAGGTAGGTAATATAGTTAACTATATATATTAATAGGTAAGTAATAAATAATAGGGGTAAATACTATGGTTTAATTATGTATAACTAGAAGAGAATTATTATAGGTTTTACTATAAATAGTTAGGTAAATAACCCCTAAATCTATAGTAGATCTACTAATAGATTAATAGTTAATCTATAGCTGGTTATTAGGGTTACGCCTAATAAGTCTAATAGGATCTATAATAGTTAATATTATAATATATATATATAGTAGTTAAAACTAACTTACTTATATACTTAATTAGTATTTTTAAGTTATATTAAGTTAAATAGTATATTTTTATTTTTAACCTTAACCCTAACTCTATAAAATAAAAAGAGGTTTTCTTTAGAAAAACTACTATAATACTATTAATATCTAAGAAAATATATTAGATATATAATATTTTAGTATTAACTAACTTAAATATAATTTCTATATATTTAATATAATTACTTATATTCTAGTATATTTAAATATATTAAATATAAATATAATATATATATTTATATTTATATTTATAAATATATATATTTATAAAATTTATAAATATAATATAAATATATATATTATATTTATATTTATATTTTATAATTTATATTTATATTTTATAATTTATATTTATATTTTATATTTATATTATATTTTATATTTATTTTTAATACTTTAGTAATAGGATATATTTTATATCTAAAGGTACTATTAATATTACTACTCCCCTAAGCACCCTTACCTTCTATATAATACCTAGTAATACTCCCTTCTTACTCTACCTTATAGATATAAATTACTAGAGGATTAAATTTAATAACCTTACTAATTAACTTATCTAAGGTAATACTATTATCCCTATTATATGTAAATAGGGGTATCTATAAATACTATTAGAATGCCTAACCTAGAGTATTACCTAGTACTATCTTACTAATACTAAGCTATATTAAGTATACTACTAATTTAGCTATCTATTAGTCTAGTAGCTTTATAAGGTACTCTAGTAATCTAGTAATAAGGTAGAAATCTTAGCCCTAAGGAAGATTACTAAGGTCTACTATTAGTACTAACTTAATACTATAATATTAGGCTAGTTTAAGTTCTCTTTATAGGATAATAACTATAACTTTAACTATAAGATTATTATTAATATAGTATATCTTAATAGTAACTACCCTATACTATATATTATTAATATAGCTACCTCTTTTTAAGTAGCGTAATTCCTTAAGAATATTACTACTAAGTATATATAAGAGGTACTCTATATATATTAGATTAATATATATCTTAGCCTACTAGATTAAATTATTATAGATACTAGTCTTAATTTCTATATAGCTAAATTTAAATAATCTATATACGCCCTTTTAATTTATATTAAAGAAGTCCTAATTAAGGCTTATAATAATATTAGTAAGGTTAAAAAATACTATATACCTCTATACTATATATATAAGATCTTTTATAATAAAGGAGAATCCCTTATTATAGCCTTATAGCTTACTATAAAGGCTATTAATAATACTACTAGCTTAAATAGCCTTATTCCTACTTTACTTATATTTAGGGTATACCCTTATATTATAGATTCTTACTAAGAATTAAGAAGTAATATTCTTTAATTCTTAGGTATATAAATCTCTATATAACTCTATAACTAAAAGTCCTATAATTATATAAGTAATTTTTCTAGATTCCTCTTGAAAAATAAACTATAGAAGTATATACTTCTATATATAACTATACTAATGCAAACTAATGCAAACTACTATAGACTACTATATATAAACGTATATACCTCTAAGTATTATATATATCGGTACTTATACCTATGCTTATACCTACCTATATATATATACGGGTATATATAGGCATATATAGGCATATATATATATATATAAGATACATATTAAGCACCTCTTGGTACTTAGATATATACTTAGATACTATACGTATCTAAAGGACTTCCTATATAACTAAGAGTTATTCCTCTACTTAGATAGTCTTTTCTACTATAGACTTCTATATAGTTAATATATTAATATACCTTTTCTATCTACCTTTATCTATCTTCTCTACTTTCCTTATAACTATTCTAAATAACCCCTTGTTATTCTTACTTTCTTTACTACTATTACTATTAATAATAAAGAGGGCTAAAATAGTAAAAAAGGCTATAAAGGTAGTATAGTAAATCTATACTAAGTGCTAAGTTAATAAGATAATTACTACTTATAATAGCCTAGATATATTTAAGACTACTATACTTCTACTTTAATCCCCTATTTAAGTATAGTATAAAAAAGAAGGTTAGTAGGGCTATTATAACCTAACTAACTATAGGTAATATAGGCCCTACTAGAGCCCTAGAAGTATAGGTAGTATAGTATCTTATAAGAAATAGGCTTATAGAGTAAGGCAGAAGGATAACTCCCCCTAGAATAGAAGAACTATAAATTAAGTTATATAATAATAAAAAGGACTAATATATAATAAGTAGTCTTAGGATAGGACTAATATATCCTATATAGTCCTAGGATAGAACTAATATTCTAGGGATAGTCTAAGATACTACTAGGATATATAGGATTTATATATAGGATAGACTAAGTCTAGGACTTAAGATAAAACTACTATAGCTCTTTAGTAATTAACTTATAATATATTCTCTAAATACCTTTTAGACCTTAATATTATATTTACTATTATCTAAGCTATATAAGCTACCTTTTAACTAATTAACTACCTAACTAATTACTAAGTAATCTATAGACTAGTAAGCTAATAATACTATTACTAAGTATTAACCTTAGCTATACTTCTAGTAGAAACCTACTATTAGGAATCCTAATTATAATACTTTAATTACTCCTATTAAGTAAGTTAACCTTAATACTTACCTAATAGTAATATAATAATATATCTATAAAGAATACTCCTACCTCTTCTAACTTTAGCTCTAAGGGTAAGAGACCTACCCCTATAGTTACTAAGAACTTAGATAAAGAAATAAAGGATATAGAGAACTAATTAGATAATAATAATAAACTTATATTTACTAAAGAAGTCTATAAAAGCCTATAGAAGTATATTAAGAAGAATAATAAAGATATAGCCTAAATATAAGGCATAATTAATAAGGTTTATACTTAGTTATAGAATAAGGATAATAAAACTAAATAGCTAAAGGCTATAATTAATAAGACCCTTACTAAACTTAAGATTAAATTATAGGAAGCTAATATACTTAGGTAAGAAGTTAAGACTCTCTAAGTAGCTACTAATATTATTATAACCCTATTAGATAGGCGTAAGAAACTTAAGCTTAACTCCCCTAGAACTTATAATAGTACTTAAGGATAGCTTAAGGGATTCCTAATCTAAGTATATACCTACTAGATATTCTATACTAATATATAATCTATATAGGAACTTTCTTATAAGGGAAAGTACTTACCTAGTTTAAACTATTCCTAGAAGAATTCCTTATGTATAATAGAACTATTAAACTATATTTAAGGGAGACCTAGTTAATCTTTAGAAGTATAATAGGCTTTAAACACACCCTAAAGTTATTATTCTAAGACCTAGATAAAAAATAATAAGCTAAATAAGATCTTACTAACTTATAGTAAACTAAGGTAGTATCTTACTATATAGTAGAATTTAGACGCCTAGTAGCTAGACTTAATATTACTAATAAATCCTTAATCTTTATGTTTTACTTAGGACTTAAGGAAGATATTAAGAATAAACTAGATAAGATTATAAATACTCCTAAGGATTTTCTCTTATATATTAAACTTACTATAAAAATTAATACCTAGCTATTTAAATAAAGAAGAGAATAAGGAGAGAACTAAAGACCTACTACTAACTTAGGGAAATAATATAACTAAGGACTATAACTAACTAAACTATATTAGTAAAATAAGAACTAGTAACTATATTATAATATACCTAGTACCTCTTATAGGTAACATATAGGACTAATAGATATAAGTATTACCTAGAAATAAAATAATAAGGCCCTATAAGATATTAAAATAGTTAAATACTATAACTATAAAAAGATAGAATACTATATATAAGACTATTAATAACCTAAACGCCTATAATATAAGGCCTTACTTAAAGGAATAAAGAAAGCTAATATAGCTTATAAGGAAGCTCCTTATAGGTTACTCTTATAGACTACCTATTACTATAATAAGTATACTATTTACTAAGATAGTAAGGAATAAGCTAGATAGTACCCTAAGGAACTAAAAGGGAAAACTATTATAATTACTAGGAAGTAATAACCTTAGTAGGAATAAGCTTCTAAATAATAGAACTAATAACTTATTAGAGAACTTATCTAGGCCTAAGACACTATATAGGAATAACTTAATAAGCTATATATAAAAGATACCCTAGATATTATTACTAAATAACTAGAAAAGTATATCTAGGCCTAAGGTAATTACTAAAAGTAACTATAGCTTAAATAGAATATTAAAAATATAGCATTTAAATCTATAAAGCTTAGAACATAACCTATAAAGATTATTATAATTACTTATAAGTAACTAGTCTTCTATACTAGTAAGCTAATTATATAAACCCTAAGTAAGTATAATAAACTAGTAATCTAGAATATAAATAAGACTATATACTACCTATAATATAGGCTAGATAACATATAATAATAAATTAAATAAAGGAAGAAGGACTAAGGGGACCTAAAACAACTAGTATAAAGCTACCTATAGCTCTATAAAGTACTTAAGTAGTAGTATAGATAAGAAGAAAAGCCTATAGACCCCCTTAATATCTTAGAACTTACCTAAGGACTTTAATTAGAAGTATAGGAAGGACTAAAGCCTACCTAGGAAATTATATAGTATAAGACTATTATAATAGTAAGAAAAGGAAAAGAACCTAAATAACTATAGTTTATACCCCTAAGACTCTAATACTAGGAATACACACCTTAAGATATAATTAAGTACCTAAGAATATCCTCTAATATCTATAATACTTCTAACTTAGAATCTTCTATAGATAAATTTACTCCCTAAAGTAAAGTTAAGTAACTAGCTATAAAATAACTAGTAGAACTAGAGAGAGAAATAACCCCTATAACTAGATAGACTAGTAAGAAATCCTAGTATATCTAGTAGTAGGCTTACTAAAACTCTATACTAGTACCCTAAGACGTATAAAACAAACATAAGGTATATAATAATACCCCTAAACTTAGGAGGAGAAAACAAAAGTACCTTAAAGAATAACCCCTAATATAAAGAAATAATAACAACTAGATTATTTATTTCTATAGAATAAAAGACATAGATATTAAAAACTAACCTATAGTATTAGTATAAGAAGAACTAGTTTTTAGAGATTATAAACTACTTTATACTATAAACTTATACTATTATATAATCTTCTAGGCTAATTATATCTATAATAAATGTTTAGTATACCTAGTTAATAAGGAAAAGTATGTATTTTTCTTATAAAGAATTACCCCCTAATACCCCCTATGTAATATATATATAGATTATAACCTATATACCTAGATAATAGAAAGCTACTATAAATAACAACTCTACCTATAACCTAACCTAGAATACCTACTCTTATATAGTAGTAGTAGAAGATACTAGTTAAACTACTTATATAATAAGTATAAATACTACTATAAAGGAAAAGTATAAGCATAGCAAAAGGAAATTAAGGAAGTAAAGACTTCCTAGGTTAAACTAAAAAATAAGAAATACTAACTATAAAGGGACTATAGGAGGTAAGATAGGACATAAAGTCCCTATATATAATAAATATAAAAGATAAAGCATACCTTATTTATAATATTACTATTAATAGATAACCTACTAGAGTTATAATTAATAGTAGAGCCTATATTAACCTAATATTACTATAGTTAGTAAATTAATAAAAAATACTATAGTAAGAGAAAGAATAACTATATTACCTATAAACTATTAAAGGAGAAGTAGTTATATATAGTAAAGGAACTATTAATAAGGAGACTATACCCCTCCCTATAGTTATCTAAGGCTAATACTAGTAACTAGTCTTTAACATAATAGTAATAGGAGATATAGACGTAATATTAGGAATGCTATAGCTATAGAAATATAACCCTAATATAAACTAGAGAATAGGCTAACTCTAGTAGAGAGACTTAACTATAAGGATGTATTATATACTATAACCCCTAAGTAAGCCTAAGTAACTAACTTAATATATTACCTATATTAAAAGGATTAAGCCTATAAGAGACTAGTAACTTACGTCTATAATAACTATATAATAAATAACATAATAATAGCATATACTAAAAGGGTAAGGAAATAATAATTTAAAGGAAGACTATCTTAATATAGTACCTCTTAAATATTAATAATATATAAAACTATTTACTAAAGAACTAGAAATAGGACTACTAGAATATAAACTATATAACTATAAGATCTAACTCCTAGAAGGGAAGTACCTAAAACTTAAACCTATCTATAGACTAAACCTAATAGAAAGAGAGATACTTAATAAATAGCTAGATAAGAACCTTAAGAAAGGATATATTAGACTATTAGAATTACTAGTAGGGTATCTAATCCTTTTTATACCTAAGAAGAATAGAAAACTATAACTATATATAGACTACTATAAACTTAATAAAATTACTAAAAAAAATAGTTACCTACTACTACTTATTTTAAAGCTATAAAACCTATTATATAAAGCTAACTAGTTTATAGTACTTAACCTTAAGGGAGCTTATAACCTTATCTATATTAAGGAAGAAGATAAATAGAAAATAGTATTTAGGACTTAATAAGGACTATTTAAAATACTTATTATACTATTTAGACTTACTAACATACTAGTAACATTCTAAATAATAATTAACTATATGCTTTATAAGAAACTAGATATCTTTGTTATCTACTACCTTAATAATATCCTAATATTTTCTAAGACGCTTAATAAACATAAGGAATATATATATTAGGTACTCTAGAAACTCTAAGAAGCAAAACTCTTAGTTAAACTAGAGAAAAGTAAATTTTATAAATAATAAGTTAACTACCTTAGATTTACTATTATATTAGGAAGTATCTATATATAAGCTAGTAAAGTAGCTATAGTTAAAGATTAGCCTATACCTTAGAATATAAAAGATATTTAATCTTTTAATAGCTATATTAACTTTTACTAAAAATTTATAAATAACTTTAGTAATATTATATAATTAATATAATAACTTACTAGGAATAATACTAAATTCAGATAGACTTAACTATACTAAGAAGTATTTAATAAAATTAAAGAAATTATTATATTAAAACTAGTCCTTAAGATACCTAACCTAGATAAATAATTTAAAGTAGAAGCTAATATCTCTAACTTTACTATAGGTAGATAACTTAGATAATAAGATAAGTATAAAAGACTATACCCCTATATATTCTTCTCTAAAGTATTCTTAGGACTAAAATTAAACTACTAAATCTATAATAAGGAACTTATAGTAATAATCTATATATTTTAAGAATAGAGACCTTAACTTTTAGGAACTAAGTACTAAGTTCTTATATACTTAGATTATAAGAACCTTATATACTTTACTACCTTAAAGGTTCTTAATAAAAGATAAATTAGATAGTTAGAATTCTTATTAGAATTTAACTTTAAAATTATTTACTATAAAGGAACTAAAAACAGAAGGGCTAATACTCTTAGCTAAAGAATAGATTATAAGGTTAAAGTACTAGAAGAAACTTATATTATCCTTAAGAATAATAATACTAGAAACCTTATACCTATATAGAAACTTATTATAATTAGTACGCATACTTATCCTAACTTAATTAATAAGATAATACTAGAATAGATCTATAAGATATATAGTACTAAGGTATATAAATACTAAGGAGTTATAAAGACATTTAAACAAATTAGATAATACTATAATATATAAGTTATATAAAAAGAAGTAGCTTTAGTAATTAAGGACTATAATATATATAAGAAAAGTAAGAATAGTCCTTATAAGCTATATAGGTATATTTAACTATTACTAGTACTACTAGAAGTATAGTACTTAATCTCTCTAAACTTTATTATTAAACTACTAAAGTTAAGAGAACTACTTATAAAGACATACTATAATAGTATCTTAGTTATTATAGACTAGCTTACTAAGTATATATACTTTATCTTATATCTAGAATCTAGTAATATAGAAGAACTAGTATATACCTTCTTAAAGTATATTATTAGTAATTATAGACTACCTAAGGAAATTATATTAGATAGAGATAAGCTATTTATATCTAAGTTTTAGAAATCTCTAATTTTATAACTTAGAGTAGATTATAAACTATTAACCTCTTTCTACCTATAGACTAATAGATAAATAGAATAAGTTAACTAGATACTTAAGTAGTATCTTAGGTACTATATTAACTATAACTAAGATAATTAGGTATTACTACTACTAATAGCCTAATTTACCTATAATAGTACTACTAGAGAAAGCATATAGAATTCCCTATTTTTCCTTAACTTTAGATACTAACTAACTATATATAGAGAACCTTAATAAGGACTATAAGCTCTAAAAGCCGTAATAGATATAAATAAACTCTAAGAAATCTAGAGTAAAATATCTTTAGATCTAGAATTTATTAGGTAATAAATAAGGAAATATACTAACTAAATAAGGGTTAAGAGACTAACCTTTAAAGAGGGGGATAGTATATACCTACTATACTAAAATATTAAGATAATATAACTAAGTAATAAACTTAACTATAAAAAACTTAGACTATTTAAAATTCTTAAGAAAATTTTAGATATTAACTTTAAACTTAACTTACTAGATATAATAAAAATATACCTAGTCTTTTATATCTTACTACTTAAACTAGTACTAAGAGGATTAAATACTAATAACTATATTATTATTAAATCTAATAAACTAAAATATAAAGTTAAATAAATTATTAACTATAGAATAGAAAATAGTTAAGAAGAATACCTTATTAAATAGAAAGGCTATAGATATAAAGAAAACTTATAGGAACTAGTTAAGAACCTCTAACATACTTAATAACTTCTCTAGAACTATTATAACTCCCTAAACTAGACGCCTCTACTAATAGACCTAGATCTATAAACTTATTACTAATCCTAAAACTTATCTAGTTAATATTATTATTAATACTAATAAATTATAAATTATCTACTACCCCCTACTTATAAGTATCTAGAGTATAAAGAAGGTCTTTATTATCTAACTCTTATATACCCTAATAAAACGCCTCCTCTTAATGCTTATAAACCTTCTTATAGATCTTATAAATTTATAATAATTAACTAGTAGCTAGGGCTATATCTAATTAAATTTTTACTAGCTATATATAAAGGGCTATAAACTCTTTACCTACCTTCTCTTCTTTTTTATCTTACTCCTTTTACTAGGCATTTAGTTTTATTACTATAAAAAGAAGTTAGTAACTAATTAAACATAAAAGGACTACCTTACTTATAAGTAGAAGCTATAAGTACTCTATTATATAGCTTCTTCTTCTTAATATATAAAGTATATTATAAAGACCCCTTATTAAAGTAATAAGTAACCTTTATATAGTAGTAATAAGTATAAGGCATATTAAGAGGAATAGACTAAAACTCTATATAAGATAAGAGGGCCTAGTGTTTATAATCTTTTAGTAATATCTTTTCTAATTTTAATTTTAATTTTACTATATAACCTAATATAGTATTAGTATTATAGATAAAATAAGGAAGTATAATTAATAACTCCCTAACCTAGGAGATATAACCTACTTATAGGTCTTAAGGGTAAGACCTTTTAAGGGGAGACCTAATATTATAACCTAACTAACTATAGGTAATATAGGCCCTACTAGAGCCCTAGAAGTATAGGCAGTATAGTATCTTATAAGAAATAGGCTTATAGAGTAAGGTAGAAGGATAACTCCCCCTAAAATAAAAGAACTATAGATTAAGTTATATAATAATAAGAAGGACTAATATATAATAAGTAGTCCTAAGATAAAACTAATATATCCTATATAGTCCTAGGATAGGACTAACGTTCTAAGGATAGTCTAGGACACTACTAGGATATATAGGATTTATATATAGGATAGACTAAGTCTAGGACTTAAGATAAAACTACTATAGCTCTTTAGTAATTAACTTATAATATATTCTCTAAATACCTTTTAGACCTTAATATTATGTTTACTATTATCTAAGCTATATAAGCTACCTTTTAACTAATTAACTACCTAACTAATTACTAAGTAATCTATAGACTAGTAAGCTAATAATACTATTACTAAGTATTAACCCTAGCTATACTTCTAGTAGAAACCTACTGTTAGGAATCCTAATTATAATAAGGGCTTATACTACCTTATTATAGTTAATAGTACTAAGTATACTATAGAGTTCCCCTATAGCCTAAGAACCTTCTACTTTATTATTATTAAGCTATACTATTATAAAGAACCTAAAGATTATAAAGGAAATACTACCTCTAAAGTAGCTAATAAGAGGCCTCTAGAGAATAATAATAATAATAATAAGGGCCCTATACTAAGTAATAATAAAAAAGAGGATAAACTTACTACTATACCTACTAAGAAGGTTTTAAATACTATTATTATAAGGGCTCTACTACTAAGGAGACAGCCTAGCTACCCTTATAGATATAATACTAACTTCCTTAATAAGATAGGCCTAAATGCTATGCTTATTACTACCTACTAGGTATTTACTACTTACTTCCTATTATTAAAAAAAGAATCTAACCTCCTACTAGTAATTAATCTATATAAGAAGGGTATTATTACTACCCTAGGAAAGCCCTTTAAGTATACTATTAAGCTTAAGATTAATACCTTTATTACCTATAGTATATTCTAATTTATTAAGTATAATAAGCACCTCTATATAGGCTAGTAGATCTTTAAGGCTTATATTATTAATAAGGTAAAAGGGATAGATAACTAACTATATAAGAAATTACACCTAGTTATCTAAAGATATATAGATAATAGTAAGGAAGTAATCCTTACTTAGTCTCCTATAATCTAGTAGGCTAGCTAATAGTTAATACTTATACTAGCTTTATTACTATTACTTAAGCCTAGATTTATTATCTAACTCTAAGATATAATATAGGTATATACCTAATCTACTACTCTATTAAATTAAATAATCCTTATAAGATTACCTAAGTAGATCTAATACTATTATCTAAAGGGTATAATTATATAAGTTATTAAACCTCTATATAGTATTATAGAGGTAGGTATCTACTAGTAGGTAACTTATAGCTACTACTATAGAGAAAATCTTAAGATAAATACTTTAACTTTTAATCCCTACCTACTTATATTTATAGTAGAGAATCTAAACTTTAGTATTATTAAAATATAGATAGATAATATAATTAGACTTTTAGATAAATCCTTCTCTACCTATAAGGTAGAAGAACTTACTAAGGTAACCTTTACTACTAAGGAGAAGTAAATCCTTAGTATTAATAATCCCCTAGTATTTAATAGTAGTATTATAACCCTTACTACTAATAGTAAGATAATCCTTAAGTAAAAGGGCTAAAATAAGAAACTCTACCCTATTAATCTAACTACTATAAATACTATTAAGTAATACGTTAAGTAATAAGCCTATAGTACGTATATTACCTCTATATACTAACCTAAAGCTAGCTTTAATTATTCTATTATAGTATAGTACTAAGTACCTTAGGCTAAGGAGATTAAGGCGCTTAATTAGTATATTAAGTAGTAGATAGATAACCCTAATTATAGCCTTACTTTTTAACTACTTAATCTAGCTACTATAAAGCTTTTTATCTTTATAGATAGATCCTTTACTAATAATAAGGATATAATATTATAACTAAGATTCCTTATTACCCTAGCTAATAAGATAACTAGTAAATACCCTAATAATAGTAATAAATTTATAATAACTAAAAATATTATCTATTTTAGCTTAATAAAGTATAAGAGAGTTACCTAAAGTATACTTACCTCTAAGGTATATAATATAGTTACTAGTATAAATATAGTATATACTATCTCTATAACCTTAAAGATAGTAACTAATTATATAAGACTTCTTTTAATACTAATAATCCTTTATATAGACTTTTATTTACTCTATAAATACCTTATAAAGCTAGGTATTATAAAAGAGAAAAGGTTTATAATTAATATTATAGCCTTATAGTAGTCTTATAAGAGATATAAAATCTATAAAGTATACTAGATTTATAATACTAATAACCTAGCTAATAGATTTATAAAGGTAATACCTAATAAGGTACTAAAGGAATTAGTAGGTAGTAGGAGAGTAAAGATTAGGATAAAAGGATAGGTTTCTTATATATAATTAGGTTATATATATTTAAAAAGTATAATACTTTTTAATTTTTTATTTTTATTATGTTTTTAGGCTTTTTAGTATTAATAGGTAAAAGGGGGTAATAGGTATATTTATTACTACTTTAGAAAGTTACTAGTATTAGAATACTAAGTATCTATAGATAGTAGAGGAGCTAATCTAGGTTATATATTATACTATCTAACCTACCTTAACAGCTCTTTTAATATCTATAGTACTGTTACCAGCTAGCGTGCTAGCCCTCTTTCTCTTCTGTTCAACTCTAGTACATCTTTAAATATACTACAGTTCAACCCCTATATCTAACGTTAGATCCTGTGATACCAACAGTTATTTGTTACTATCTTTACCCATTCAGCCTCGTATAGGAGTAAAACAACCTTTATCTTTAGGCAGTTCATAGACGCCCTGTAAATCATCATGCTTAGCTCGTCAATTAAATTGAAGCCGTCTGCATAATCAAGCGATGAAAGTACTGTTGCTAGGTCCACGACAATGTAGACCTGTGCACCCAAACTTCTAATAGCTTGCTCCAGGAATTTCAACCAATCTGTTAGCTTCTGTGTAGTGTGAAGTTGTAAGTATCGAAACGACAAGTCTTTTTCCGTCTCCAAAGAACCACCGCACCACAACGCCTGATACGTGAGGTACTTGATCAAGTCTACTGCGGTTGACATGGAAGCCCGCTTGGACTTGTCTAAGCTGGGCAAAGCCCACAGCGTCGACACATCAGCTGATGCCAAAGTCTGGATGACGTCGATGCCGAAGTCTACCATGGCAGATCGCATGCTAAAGGGTCTCCTGATGATGACCAAGGAAGATTGATGTCACGAGATATATAAGCGTTAGTTACTGCCTAAGTCACTAACGGTATCGTTTTGTGACGTGACAGTTATAAGCCTAGCTTCTACCTGCTTAGTGCCATAATAGTACCAGTGCTCCCTCACAGTAACAAGCTTAAAGTCTCATATAAACACTATAGGTTTAATTCCTATAAGGGGCCCTTAGCTAAAATCCTAGAGAGTCTAAGGGAGCACACAGTCTGCACCACCTACGTTTAGGTCTCCTATAACAAAAGGGTATAGATCTGACTCGTAACGTGTACTAGGTTAAATCTAGGGGGTATATCACGAGATATATAAGGGTTAGTTACTGCCTAAGTCACTAACGGTATCGTTTTGTGACGTGACATAAGTGCTCCCTGAGGTGGAGGAGCTATAGAAACACCTAGGAGTTTAAATAAGCCTTGAAACGTTAACGACTGAGATAGAGGTGTATCTACCGTCCTAGATAGACCTGAGTTCACATGATATGTTCCGCCTGACCGTTTTAAGGAGCGTTGCCTACCCCTTTAGGTTAGCGAAGCCGTCAATATAGCTTTGCTCTGCTCTATCTAGATGATTCCATCACGAAGGCGATATAAACGACTTGATAAAAGCAACACACCACATACGACCATACCCACTGGAGAACTCGGGATCCCGTCCGCTCTCCCATAGATAAGCCAGTGAGGGCCGGATTAGTAGTTGGGTCGGTGACGACCAGCGAATACCTGGTGTTGCATGTTTTTTTTGGTCGCTTTTTCCTCTGGGATTGAGGTAGTAAAATAATATTCGGGGAAGAACCATGGCTGTGCATGACAACCACGTCGATAGTGAACATGAATGAAAATTTGGGGCATGACTTCGGAACATGTTTCTTTAGCTTAAAAACTAATTCCGTTTGGGCATTCGTAGCTCTGTACAGTCGACCCGGAAGGCCATTCCGAGGGTAGGTCGGTCCGGGGTAAGGCATCCGAGATCGGGCCTCGGAAACAGGGGGCCCGATCGGGCATCTCCACAGTGTAAATCCCTCGAAGGGGCCTCGGCTTACCTCCGCACGCGCCGTACCCCGTACGATTTCAATATCGCTGGCTCCCGCCGTAACCAATCCTTGTTGCTATTTTCCAGACACCCGATAAAGTCACAGTCGGAAGAAAGGTTTTCTACCCTCGGGAACAACCCCATTTCCAAACCGTACTTATCGGTCTCTATTCACCATGGCTTTCACGGTGTTGTCGGACGAGAACGTGAAGCAACTCTTCCAGGGCTTCGGGCCCGAAGACGTGGCCCTCATGTCCGACGTCCTCACAGATGCGTTCCTGCCATACTCGGTCGGGCAGGAAGCGCAGTATCAGCCTCACCGCGCCGCCGTGGTCCGACCCAACGGCCAGACCGGCCTCTTTATGCCGGCAACGATGGAAGACGGCATGTCCGTCAAGATTGTTGGCCTCCCGCCCCCGTCTTCCGGATCGACCGATCTCCGCTGCGTCCTTACCGTCTGCGACGGGACCGGCAAGGCAATCGGCATCATTAACGCAGAGGAGCTCACGGCCTTCCGGACCTCTCTCGGCTCCATCCTGCTGTACCGGTACCGGAAGCGGACCGGGAATATCGTCGTCTTTGGCGCGGGGAAGCAGGCTCTGTGGCATCTCCGGCTTGCTCTTGTTCTACGGGGGCCCGATATCGCACGCATAACCATTGTCAATCGCTCACAACAGCGCGCTTCCAAGCTCAAGGAGCGGCTCGTAGCCATGGGGAAGGCCAGCGGGGTGGGAGGCACCGATAAGGTCACATTCACTGTCATCGAGGCGACCCCCGATAGCGCTCCAGGCAATGCCGTCCTGCGCTCCGCTGTCGAGGAGAGCGACGTCATCTTCTGCACGACGCCGTCTACACAACGCCTGTTCCCTGCAGAGTGGCTGACTTCCGAGCCCGCCTCCGCCAAGAGCCGGTACATCTCCGCCATCGGGTCCTACAAGCTCAACATGAAGGAGATCGACCCCGCGTTCCTCCGCGCCGTCATAGACACCCCTCTGGGGGCATTCAGCTCCGCCCATGGCGGCAAGGACGGCGTCATCTTCGTGGACAGCCGCGAGGCGTGCTTCTTGGAGGCCGGAGAGCTGGTGGAGGCCAACATTCCTGCGGAGAAGATTACCGAAGTTGGAGAGCTGGCTGATAAGCTTCGCAGGGCGGACGAGGCCGAGGCGAAGCTCCTGCGAGACTGGCTTGAAAACGGGTTGATCGTTTACAAGAGTGTCGGAATCGGCATCATGGACCTTTCTTTGGGCAAGGCTATTCTCGAGCTGGCGGGGAAGCGCAAGATTGGCACGCTGCTTCCGGATTTTTAAACCTAGTTACTACGAAAGTTTGCAATATTGCTTCTCGCAAAGGTCAGTCCGATACGTAGGATCAGAAGGAGAGTCACTTGCAGAGATACCACGACACCGAATGAGTCCAGTCATTTCATAACTAGATCGCCTTTCCGCCCAGAAATAGTGATGAACAAGTACAAGGACTACTCCTTTTCCAATTCACTGCGTTGCGGTAGATGCACCAAACACATAAGATTCACGCCGGTAAGCGGACACTATGGTGCAGTGTTGTGTTTATAAGGCCTGGGGTCGACGTCCCAGTGTCGAGAAGTTTCATTTCAAAAGTTTTTGGTGCGTCTTCACTGCACACTTTTACGAAAAACTTCACAATTACCCCCTGGTTTCCTACATTTTTGCAGTCAGTCTTTATCAAGAGCGCAAGACACTTTTTGTCGCGAGTTACCTCTATCTGTACTCACTTCCATGGCCAAGTTGGCAAAAGACCTTGAAAAACACTGGTTTCCACCAGACAAGGAGATACAGAACAGACCAACCGAAACTTGGGAGTTTGACAGAGATGGAGACGTGGTCATGAATTACACGGCAGATGTGGTTGGTGAGGTGGCAGTCGAGCCTCGCAACAGTTTGATATTTGACAAAGATGGGGACGTCATTATGGGAGGGTGCTAAAGTTGGATTCCGGCAGAGACAGTTCAGTGGCAGACTCGGACCTCGATCCTTCAAGATCAGTCACCGTGTCGTTCCGGTACCGTCTTCAGTCGAGCCAGGGTTACATCCAAGTAGGGATTTAAATACGCGATGTAAGTGTGCGAGGACCGTCCAATGAGCAGGTGGCGAGAATGTCAAGGATACGAAATGAGCCAAAGCAAACTGCAACATCGTTTGTGTGAAACCCCTTATTGTTTACTCTTTCTACAACACCATCCCTTGAGCAAACCTGATCGTGACTTCTAACCCAATGGATGGGAATCATGTCTCGTTGGCGGAGCTGCATACAGCTGTGCAGAAACTAGGTCAGAAATAATTAACCACTCAGAGTCTCACTTCTGTACTCGCTCAAACTGCGGGATACAACGGAGACTCCGTCCGTCCGAGTCTAAAGACCCGATCAAGTAGATCCGTCTCTTTGTTCTTCGGCCTGGGGATCCCGATAGCGAGGTCCAGGGTGACTTCACTGTGGTCAATCTTGATGACAAGACACGCTACCAATGCATCTCATACGCTTGGGGTGATGCCTGGATACCACAGATATACTCGTGGGCGGAGAGAGGTTCACAGTCACAACATCCCTCTTTTTAGCCCTCCGCCGGATCAGGTCTACCCAAAGCCCCGTTACTCCGTGGGCCGACGCAATATGCATCAATCCAAAAGACAACGAAGAGAAGCGTCTGCAAGTCAACATGATGTTCAGAATCTACAGCAAAGGCAGCAACTGCTTCATTTGGTTGGGTGAGATGGACACGGACCGCGTAGAGCATGTGCGTTTCCATAAAGTTCGCTTTGGATGAATGGTCAGCTGAAGTCCGTCCTTGCTTCACCGTATAAACTAAAGTTTCAATGAACAGCTGTTTGTCGCCTACCTTGAAATGCCGGTTGCTGAAGCCGAGGAACCGGAGAACTCCCTTCCAACGGGTTCTTCTCTGAGTTGTTTTGGCGGGTTGTATTTCAGAAAGTCTTTAGCGTATGCAGCTGCAGCCATCGTCGCGTACCCCTCCCATTGATAGTCATCGCTAGAGTCGGCGTAATGACATATTCCTCTAATGACCAGACGAGGAACTTCACCTTTGGCGGCGGTTCCCACATCGAAACACAGCACGTTTTTTTTTCTTGAGCAATTGTATCCCGAATCGAAGATCGCTTAAGTGGCTGGCTCGATGAAGCGATCGTGCCGTAACGGACCTTTGGTTCTTTCTCAGGGTCCCGTCGCGGTGGGGTATATCTATTTGTGGCTTCTGAAAATGAGGAATTGGCATGAGAGCCCTGGAAGAGACGGTTGCTTTGGGGCCCGACGACAGTCTGGTCCTTGTTGGATTTTGGGCGTTTATAAGTATCCAATAGTGTTGGGTGCTTTTCGATGGTTTCGCGGATACTCTGGTCAAAGCATGTTCCGTTGAATACATGATGGTTATTGAGTTGCTCCACTGCCAGCTGCAGGAGAGATACTGGCGGCACGATATCCCCATAGTATTTAATATATTTAGGTTCAAAACCATCAGGTTTTGAAAGGATGTCGTAGTCAATGACACCGCCAATGCTGGAAGAGGAGCAAGCTCCAACAACAATGTCGCCCAGACGCACGTCGTGTCTCGTGAATGGTACGCCAGCGCCAGTGCCAACAACTAGGATGGCTGATAGCTTGGGGAATATCTCACTCAGTCGCCTACACACCAGAATGTAGAGTCGGTGATATTGGTGATGACGGTTTCTCCGCTTCGCAAGCAAACGATGACAACTTTGTGCTCGCCGACTGAGCCGAACGTGCAATTGAAGTGGTCGTTCTTCGATATGGATCTTCGTTCTGTGTATACATTCTCGAGGAAAGCTCGCGACGCCAAGTGATCTGTGTTCGTGGTACACACCCAGCCTACAGTGTACGAGTTGTTGTCGTTATACGATTCCACCAAATCCACATCCGAAGAAGTGCCCGACTCCGAGGAGGAGCCACGACGTTGTCTTGGGACGGTTTCGATGAGGGGCTGGCTTTGCATTGTATGGTAACTTTCGGCTCTTTCGTGGCGATTCCGGGAGCGTGCAGGAGCAGAGGGTTTGGATACTAGCACAGGCAGGTAGTAAGATGCAGTTCGGTCAGACTTTCCCTCGTCAGGTGCTGGTCAACTTCATCAAAAATGTGGACTTGCGGAACGAAGAGCACAACGGGATTTCCGCTTCCTTTTCTATTCATTATATTTCTCATCAGGCTGAGATGAGGGGTTGCTGCATGATAGGCTCATAGGCTCATATCACTCACTGCGCCTCCTGTTGGTTCGCTACTCGCGCTTGCATTTCGACCGGCCGCAACAGGATGCGACGTAGCGCCAACCAACGGAAGCTGACGCTCAAGAAACTATGCAAAGCGTTCGGTTGAAGATCATGCCGCCGTACAGATGATAGCCTGCGGATAAGATGGGGTAAGGAAAGAAACGTCGACTTGACGAAAGTCGTCTCACTATCTCACTCTACACGACGGGACCCAATTAGTTTACCTGAGCATCAATCGTGCAGCTAGCTGGCTTGACAGGTTCAGCCTTGGCAGCAAGTTTGAGGGTTTTTGTAAGCAAGTCGAGCATACGGACGTTGTAAACCCGATTGGCTTTCCCGCCTATGCCGGAACCTTCGTTCGAGCCCGTCCGCAACATGGAGCACGGGCATCGGCGTTCTCGGAAGGAAATGCAGAGGTTCGGGCCGGAAGAAGGATGCTGCCAGGTGTCAAGCAAGCTCGCTCGGGTGTCCGAGAGTGTGCCCAACTTTTTGTGGCGGGGGCCTCCGGAAGGCGTGCCGGCCGCTGCCAACGAGTGGCTGGAGTGCCGGGATTTGCCCTGATGCGGGTGAGGAACGTACCACTTACCGCTTATCAGACCCAAAGAACACCTCAGCTGAACCCTCAGCCACGGGGAGCTTTGCTGGGCGTAGCGGCCCAGCATCCACCAGGAATCCACCAGCCCCAACCAATGTCGTATCACCGAGTCGCACTCGTGGATCTGCATGGTAGCTGCCGAGCTGACTCTCTGGGCGACAAGTACCAACTTCGACAAGTTTCCTTGCTCCAAGACTTCGTCATCCCGCCAAGAACGACCGGCGAACTACAAACACACACACACGACGTACGACGTGGCCTCTCTTCATAATATCCCATTAGCGCATAGCTTCTTGTCCCGCGCCAGCTTTCGCATCGACTTTTCTCCCTCTGCTCAACAAATTTCGGCATCCCATCTCAAGCTTCATACACAACCACATTACGCTTCTCGACCGATCGTGTCGCGAACCACCACCACAATCCTCCGAAATGCCCAGCACGAGGGATCGCAGGGTGTTGAGGACGGACGACGTAGCGAACCTCAAGGACGAAGAGAAGCGAAAACTGCTACAGGTACGGCGGCCCCTTTCTTTTCATGTCCCCATTTCACCCGCCCATCAGCTGACAGCTCTGCCCCTACAGGAGTACCTCCCGGACGGACCGCCGGAAGACGCGCAACACCAATGGCCTGACGACAACATCCCTTCCAAGGGCAGATTTGGACTGCGCCGTGCCCTGCGTACGAAGCTGCACCTCGCCGTTTACACGATCCTGCACGCCCTCTTCTCCCTGTACATCAGGGTACGACAGGCATGGCACCTGGTGTGCTACCGCGTATCCTCTATCTTGTTCTATCACCACCGAACCCCCGAATACATTGAGCGCGACGTTGTTGGCCTGAAGAAGAAGCCGAAGCACCTCAGTGTCATTTTGAAGCGGGAGGAGGGCGGCAGGCATGGAGCCGAGCTGGAGAGGCTGGTTGCCGAGGCGGCCGAGATTGCCGTCTGGTGCGTGTGCGCCAAGATACCCGTTTTGACGGTGTACGAGCGAACAGGTAAGCTGTGGCAGTACAGGAAAAAAACCATGGGTGGGGCTGTCGTTTCTAACACCTTCTCTAGGCCTCCTGAAGCACTATCTTCCCCATCTACAGCAGTCCATCATACAAAAGTCCCGATCCTACTTTGGCAGGCACCAGCCGGCCCTCACTGTGGCCATGCCCCATGCCGACGATGTCCTCGAATCCCCCGCCCACGGCGACTTTGTACGTGACGATCCACGCCACCTCAAGGTCCTCTTTATTTCAACCGAAGACGGCCGGGACTCGATGGTCGACCTCACGCGAACGTTGGCCGAGATGTCCCAGAAGGGCAAGCTCCACCCTCGCGATATTAGCACGGATTTGATCGACGCCGAGTTGTCCGAGGGCATCATGCCGGAGCCCGACTTGCTCATCTCTTTCGGTCCCTATGTGGACCTTGACGGCTACCCGCCCTGGCCCATCCGTCTGACCGAGATCTTCTGCCTACCGGACAACCAGGGCGTCGGATACCAGGTCTTTTTGAGAGCGCTACACAACTTCGCCAAGGCGCAGTTCCGCAAAGGCAAATAAAAAAAAAGAAAGAGAAAAACAAAGGTGTTGAGGTTGCGTATACCCTATCAAGAGTCTCATGGTTTTCCCTCGAGCTGGTCCTTGGCGGAAGACAACCGCATTTCCCGCATCGTTTTGTCCCATCGATAGACAGGCCCGGTCCCAACATTGTAGTTGTAGTAATTCTCAGTTCCATCCTTCACCATGGCCCGTCTGAACGTGATGTTGATCCGCCCGCCGTCTTCGGCGTTCTTTCCGGTTCGCTTGGGTATCGAATGCAACCAGTTGGACTGCGTGCGCCCGCGCATGAGGACCATGTCGCCGCTGGCCAGAGGCAGCTTGAGCTGTTTTGGTTGCGGCCTGCCCGGGTTCTGGTCATCTGGGGCCACGGGCTTGTGCTTCATCAAGAAGTCCCGTCGCGCACCGAGGGAAAAGGAGGCGATGGCCGGGTCCGGGCCCAGGAACCTCTCGTCGTCGCTGTGGAAGGAGATGCTGTCCGCGCCCGAGGCGTAGTAGTTGACGAGGCAGAAGTTGAACCTGCAGTCCGTCGCGGCCTCGGCCGAGCGGCGGAGGTCGTCGAGACACTTGGGAATTGGGCGGGGCGGATACCGCTCGTACCGCTTGTCATCCACCTTGAAGCCGGACTTGGCATCCACAACCGAGCCGTCTTCGTCAAACCGGGCTGTCTCGTCCAGGCCAAAGACTGTGGTGTATCTATGCCCGTCAGCAAGTGATATGGATAGTCACAACTGGCAGCGGCGGTACCTCGGCGTCCGAATATGGGTCTGATAACCGCCCCTATTGATGTCGTACTCAACGCGATAGAACGGCAACTCGGCACGCAGAAACTCAAAGAGCTTATTGGTCAGGTACGAGGGGACGTAAGGTTCAAAGTAGACCAGGTCAAGATCGGGCTGGTCATTGATCTCCCTTCCTGGGCGCGCCGGAAGCGATGAGAGGTCTTTGCTGATACCAGACGGTAGCTCCGAGATCGCAATGGGGTAGCTGGGATGGGTAGAGTGTCCGGTCTAGTGTAAGTGAGCTCATGTTAGTGTTCCTCCACGAGCTAAGGGGGACCATGATGTTTGCCCCTACAATCTCGGCCGACTCGTCTTCCTGACGCGATTTCTTCGCGGTCGGTGAGAAGAACACGTCTAGAGTTCGTTTTTTAGACATGGCGTGTTTCGAGCCTTGAACGGTTGGCGTGTGTCACGTTGTGTAAGTGACGGACAAGCTCGAGTGGGCCGGGCACCATCAAGCATTCGCCACAGATGAAGGCTAACTTAAACTGATCGGAAGCAATCAAACTATTGAGTTATACTCTCTGTAAGCCCACGAATCGGAAGTAGTAAATAACGAGAAATAGCTCTGTCTCTCAGGAACATGGTTTGTGTCATATTGAGAGTACCAACACCAGGATAGCTAATCCATCCCGTTGGACATGCTTGTCGGCCAATCATCAATGACGCTTACATCGTAGAAGCACCCAAAGTCAATCTGTGGCGCCCGTTCTCTGAAACGGTCCACCTCAACGGATGTGGCGCAGCCTTGTTTCTGCGCCACTCAAGACCCCTGCCCCGCGCTAATGGAGTTTTTCCTCAGCCTTGCCCCTCCATGACTGTGCCCGATCATCGACTCTTCAACATGGCGGTAAGTCCAGACCCCTGCAAGGCTGTCCTACAGGTTTATGGGCGCCATTTTAACGGTTGGAACAGAAACAAGATACCGACATGATCAACTTGCGCGCTCCTCTTGCCCGCGCGGTCACTACCCTGGACCGATCGCTCTTCTCCCAGAGGCTGGAGCTCGCTGCCGCCACGGTCAAGGACCCCCGCAACATCTCCAAGTACCGCAAGGAATTGGAAAAGTCCAGAGAGCTTCTGAAGCTCGACCGTCTGGACTCTTGCAGGAACGACCCTAAGGCTCCTGGGCTGAAGTGTCTTCTGCTGCGGCCCGGAGTGAAAGCCGATGGTATGCTCTCCTGACGCCGGCCACTTGTCATGCATGGGCTTTCGACTAACACCGAACCCCAGCGCCGACGACATGGGGACCCGTATTCCAAGAGGGTGTCAAGACTGGCGAACTGGACGTCGTTCCCTATGAGTTGGATCTCGACTATGACTACTGGAGCTACCGTAAGCCTGAGGCGACTTGAAAACGAGACCTTGGTCGCTAACTGTCTTCACAGTTGATGTCATGACCTCTATACTGCCCGAAGAGCTCCATGTCGAGATCCCAGTCGGCTTCAACACAGCTGGACACGTCGGTAGGTCGCGACTGTCCTTCTTTGGGACCACGCCCACTAACCGTCGCAGCGCACCTTAACCTCAAGGACCAGTATCTCCCGTACAAGAAGATCATCGCCGAGGTCATCCTTGACAAGAACCCCAAGATCCGCACCGTCATTAACAAGGTAGACGATGTTGGCCACGAGTCCGTGTACAGGACGTTTGCGTACGAGGTTCTCTGCGGACCCGACGACCTGAATGTTGAGGTCAAGGAGAACAACTGCATCTTTCAGTTCGACTATTCCAAGGTGTACTGGAACAGCAAGCTGGAGCCGGAGCACACCAGGCTCATCAGCAAGTTCAAGGCCGGCGAAGTTGTTGCAGATGTTATGGCAGGCATCGGGCCATTTGCTGTCCCTGCTGGAAGGAAAGGCGTCTTCGTCTTTGCCAATGATATGAACCCGGAAAGTTTCAAATACCTCAATGCGGCAGTCGAGAAGAACAAGGTGAGAGTCTACGATGAGGTCAAGGTTTATGTGCAGTCTAACAGGCCAGGTCACGGAATACGTCCGGTCATACAACATGGACGGCCGCAAGTTCATCCAAGAGGCCGTCCACCAAGTCTATGATGCCTCGAATCGGGGAGAAGGCGCCGTAATCAAGCCCAAGCAATCCAGGAGCAAGCCTCAAAACCCGCCCCCTAAGCCGAAGCGCGTACCCATCCCACCGACGATCTCGCACTTCGTCATGAACCTGCCTGCTTCCGCTTACACGTTTGTAAAACATTTTAAGGGCATTTACCGTGGACACGAGAAGCTCTTTGAGCCGCACACGTCGGCCAAGCTTCCCATGGTTCACGTTCACTGCTTCGCTCTCAAGAGCGACGACGAGGTGCCCCTGAACGACATCCTCGAGCGCATCTATGAAGAGATTGGTGTCAGGTTCAAGCTCGGGGACGCGGACAAGTACGGAGAAATGGACATTTACAACGTACGGGATGTGGCTCCCAAGAAACGCATGTTCTGCGCCAGCTTCCGTATCCCACCCGAAGTAGCCTTCGCTGCGGACAGCTAAGCTTGGCTCGTTCCATCACCGGAAGTGCCATTCCGGAACATGGACTAGCCGAGCAACTACGAACGGGCATAGAGATGCAGGTGTGGCCCTTTGGTTACACCACCATTTTGGTGACGCCGGAATCTGCAAACCCAGTTCCGCTCGTGCGTGTCATACGAACTACGTCCCGGGGCGTGACGGAGACATGCCCAGACCCCACCAAAGCATGCTCTGCTTCATGATCATTTGCCGCCGGTGTACAGAAGATAAAGCTTGTATGACAAGCTCATTTTACTCTCTCAGTCTCGAATATAGATGGCGGGGCTGCTCAATGCGCCGTTGCGTAGAGGCGGCCGGCTGGAACAGATATAAAGGAACGGCATCCCGACGGAGTCATAACGGGCACCTGGCCGCCTCGATCAGGCGTATAGGCAACGGCGGCATGCAAAAGTAAAAGAAAAGGAATATACAAGAGGAGCATGAGAAGCAACAGATCCCCCTCGTCTCGTCTCGGCGGTTCCATCAACGAACCAACCGATGTTCCCAATGGCATATTCTATAGCTGCTGCGACATATATATGCAAATATCACCACTTGCATCTGCATATGCGGCTACCTCGTCTTCAACTGCAACTATGCCATGGGTGGGTTCGGTGGTGGCGCTGAACGCTGGCAGATCCAACGCAACCACCAAGCATGCAGCATTTGATACCGACCCGCTCGCCCAATCCAGGGACCGACGCGTCATCGTCCAGGCCGAGCCTCCATCTATCTCACTGACGCCGTGCGACCCCGTCCGCGGCGCCCGCCCGCCCATCCGATTGTTGCTGCTGTTATTGTTGTTGTTGCACCCCGCTCCCCGCCCCGTATTACCCACCCACTCTTCTTCATCTTGGATGCTCGGTGTGCCTGCTCAATGCACACACGAAATCGCGTCGCTCATGTATGTACCCTACCAGGCGCCGTGGTGCGGCACCATGACATGCGGATGATGACGGATTCTGCTCCATCGAAGCGGGGCCGAAGGGAGCCTAGAACGCAGGGCCAACCTCCACTATGCTCTCATCGACGCATTCTTCCCCTGCCTCTCCACCATCCACTACCAAATACACACACACTGACCTGTCAGAGCTGTATGCGGACGCGCGTGTCTGTATCTCTGGACAAATCTACATTACGACAATCCGGAGCCCGCAGATTTCCCTACCCCTCCTGCCGCCGTTGTCTGGGATGGTCTGGTCCGTCAAGTCCACGGTTGGTTCAATCGCGCAGCCACTAGATGGGGGAGGGGAGGAGGAGGAGGAGGAGGAGGCCTTTTTGATCGAAGTATCCTGGCATTGCAAGGTTCCCCCTTCATTTTCCTTCCCGACGCGCACGTTCACTCCCTCCCGCCAATCCAGCGAACCCCAAGCACACTTGGCCATGCCCGTCTGTACATTTCATCAATTTTCCCGCTCGTCTATATGAGATCCCATCACAGCGGTAGCGGATCCGCGCTCGGCTTTCCTGCCGCTGCTGCTGGTGCCCTTCCTATCAGCCTCCGTCCTCCGTCTCGGGGGGAACTACTCTTGGGCTGCATTTAACCTACCGCTAGGAGAGCTGACGCCTTTCGCCCCCCGTATCAAGATTCCTGTCGCCGACATGATATGTGGTCCTTGATCGTCAAGAGCGACCCCCTCCGGTATCCGCTCCCTTCGTCCGTCCAACCGTAAAATTTCTCGCCGCAACGCCTCTCCTGCGAAGCAGGTTGCATTCGGCGAGACCCTGATGTTGTATATGTATGCATGGACACGGATAGGCATGGGGCTGGGAGTGGGATACCTGGATGGATGATACGGGGACGTGGAGATGACAAATGGAGGCTGAAGTCAGGGCAGAAGCGTTCGCCCAGGACCATGGAGAGGAAGCCATAGCAAAACGCGCACCTGCTTTCCTGCTGCCGCTACACGTTCTGTATGACGGCATGACAACGACGAACGTCTCACTGCCCTCAGCGCGAAGCGCGAGGGAGCAGCCTCAAACGACCCCCGACGCGACCCCTCAGCAGCAGGCGTCTCGCGACTGCTCGCTCGCCCTTGCTCTGTCGTGCCGTGCCGTTCCGTGCCATGCATCGCCATATCTCTGTCCGCATATGACGGACACAGCATGACACATGCACACACACACCCCTTGTTCGTTATCAAGGTACACACGAATACACGTACACCGGGACGCCCTCGACGGCGACGGCGACGGCCGCCGGTACTGTGACGGTGATATTGCACAACGGGCAGGGTAAGGAAAGGGAAGGAGAGTTTTTGAATCCACGCCCGGCATCACGTATAGATAAGCGACGTATCATGACCGGAAGGTATCTCCGGAATTCAATAACGATTCAAAACCCCACTCCCAAATCAAATAACAACATTAAGAACCTGTTGGGCCATGCAAGGCATCCACCCTCCCCCTTTCCTGCTGCAGATAAGGCGTTTAAACTCTCGCAAGAATACGTCAGACGCGATGTGCGTAAACGGCTGGATCCTTCCAGACAGCTAATAGGGGGGGGGTATGGGTGAGGGTATTCGATATATCACACCCGTCCGGGTTGCTGTTGGTATCATCCAAACGCAGCGAGATTCGGGTGACCACCAGCTTCCACGCCCCGGAGAGGAGATGGATGGCAGAGAGAAGCAGAGAGGAAGAGGCTTCTCGAATCTCAGTATATCGATCGACACGCCGCGAGAAGGCATCCCGGGGTGTGTGTAAGTCGGCGCCCCTCCGAGGGAAAATTTAAATCTCCTAGTGAGCATTTCAACGCCGATCTTTGCACCCTGTCCTGCAAGTGTACATACATAGTACGCCCTCGGCCACCCAAAAAAGATGAAATAAAAAATAAAACTCACCAAGGTACCGACCGTAGCGCAATGGACGTAGATCAGTCGCCCACGACGGTGATCGCACATGCAAGACGTGGCAGTCGAGTGCTCTGTATCTCTCTAGACTCTAGGCACCACCACCACCGGTCGCCCGGAACTAGCTCTGATTTGCCAGAGGGCCAAGGAAACCATCCCAAGCCTCCTTTCAGGTGGGCGCCAAGAGGGGGGGAAGGGGAGGGGGGCGTCGCCGTCTTCGTCACTTCTCAACGAGGAAACAACCCATTTGGATAATAAAAATAAAATAAATAAAAAAGACCCTTGGCTTGGCCAGGATACGTCCCCCCCTCCCAGCTGGCTCGGGATACCAGATATGGCTCTGAGACTCTGAGAGAGAGAGAGAGAGAGAGAGAGAGAGGGAGGGAGGGAGAGGGAGAAAGGGCAACGCCTCATTTTGCTTTCATCGTTGCATTGCGCATTCCCTGGGTGTTTATTTACGCCGAGTGCTGATATCCCTTTATTTATTTATTTTGCGAACAATGGCTTTTTTTTTTCTTCTTTTTTCTTTTCCCCTCTCGTTTCTTTTTCTTCATTTCCAACGGAAGGGGAGGGGTTGGCCTAACCAACAGGGCGTGCGTGTGGTAGGGAAAAATGACAACGCTAGTTGGGCTAAACTCGCTCTGGTCAGGAGGAGCAAGAGAGAGAGAGGGGAGTAAATCAAAATCAAAATCAAAAATGAAAGCAGAAGACAAGAAAAGGAAAACGAAAAAGAAAAGAAAAAAGATATAGAAAAAAATCTACTAACACAACCACTATACCGTACCTACGTCAAACGTTCGCGGCGAACCTCCGTCGCAGCCAATGTCACACGGCCATGTGCCACGCAGAACAAAAGAACATGAACGCCTCTCTCCCCTCCCCGGAGAATGAGAATTAAAAAAAAATAAAAAAAAAAACCCCCCCAGGGTAACTATGCGTCTTAGTTCGGCCGCCGTACCACCGCGAAAATCTCCGTTTTCTGACCCCGTCCCTTCGAAGGGGAAGGATGGGGTTCGTCGTCTCCTCCGAAGCCATTCCCGTCTCGTCCAGAACGGTCGTGGCGGGGACTTGGTTTGGTTGGTTTTGTTGGCGGGCAGCCCTCTGTAAATGATACTACCACACTACGGACTACAGTGGCCTCTGTTTGCGGAGCCCCCCTGTACCGACTACCACCAGAGAAAGAGAGAGAGAGAGATGTGTATGCTCGCCGCTACGGCTGGGAACGATGCCCCCGCCAAGCACTCACTCGTTCATACTCACTCCACACACTTGCTACCTCACTCATTCAGACTCATTCGCACACTCTCTCGCCTCATCGATCCCATCCACCTTTTATAGCAAACGTTTATCCATCACCAAAAGAGAGGGTTTACGACCGAACCCCCCGTTGGCGCACCCGTTTGGACGTACACACATACACACATAAAGTTTGGGGGGGGGGGTTATTTCTCTTTCTTTTTTCTTCCCTCGTTCGCCTTGGTTGCTAACGCAGCTGACATCGGCTCAGCATCGCATTGGGGTGTTATGTTGGCCTCTTTTCTATTCTTGCTCAATCACATCCTTTTATATATCTGTATATATTTTACATACATGTATGTATCGTATCTCTTGCGGGGGGTTCGCCCGATAATATTCGCCCACCCCTCCTCCTGCTTTGCCTCCGCCTCCGCCTCTGCATCTGCCTCATCCTCTCCTGCATCCTCCACCTTTAGGAGCCCCCCCCCCCGATCTACGGTGGTGGTGGTAGATAGGTTGGTGGTGGTGGTGGGTGTTGGACATTCTAGACCATTCGCAACAACCAAAACCAGCTTCTGCCGGCCCATCTACGAATACATGGCCGCTGACCCCGCGCGCACGAGCGTGAGCGAGCAAACAAAACACTGCGTACACTCTTTCCCCGCTGCGTTCCTCGGCGACGTGCTCTCGGGACGAGACTGACTGACGCCTGACTGTCGACGACGGGATGACGAGACGAGAGCGAGTTAAAGCCTCGGAGAGAGAGAGAAAAAGGGACAGAAATCAGGTGATGTCCCGTTTTCAAACACGCGCCGGGTGGTCTCTATCCACCCTTTTCCCTTCCGGTACCCCTCGCCCGGTTCCCCGGTGTAAGCGCTACTCGTCATCCGTTCCAGTCGCAATGGCCCTTGCCGAGGTCGCCGGTGTTGCGATTTTTTTTATTAAAATAAAAAAAAGGTACTGTAGTAGAACATGGCAGCTCTTTTGTGCTCTGCACTTTAACGCAGTTTACACACACCCTCTCTGAATCTGGTGCCGCGGAGGCCCCCCTCCCCCCCTAGAGCTCCCGGCCTTCCGGTCGCCCGTCCATGCCTGACCTGCCCCTGGTAGAGATGGAGAGATACAAACATCGTTGTGGATAAGAAACAGACGTCTAAAAGCTTCCCCCCCCCCGCCTTCCCCGGAATGAGTGAGTTAGCAGGAAACTCTTTTTTTATCCTTTGCGATCGCCGAATGTCTGGGCATCATCCAAGGCTTTGATCGGGGAACCCTCGTTTCGAAGCTACCCTCGCCAATGACAGTCCCGTCTTTGTTGGCGCGGATGCTTGGTAGCTGCTGCGGACTGCCGGTGGCGCGCCCCAGGGGGGGAGGGACAGCAGCATCTTGGCAGGGCCCGTGATGCGCCAGGCACCTACAGCCCTAGGTTCTGACCCTTCCACTACGACCATAACAGTAGCAGACGTGCGAATGAGCCTTGTAAGTAGTCTAGCAACCAGCCCCTATATCGAGCATCGTTCAGATCATCGGCAGGGAGAGCCGTAGACGCGGCCTCCCAGCTGAACTCTCGTTCGGGCACCCTCCGGTAGACCTTGTTTATAAAGGGCTACCTCTTCAGGAGGAGCATCGCGAACGGCCTGTTTTGCTGAGACAATACATCCTCCCCCGCGTCCCTGGAAACTATCACCCCCGCGGAGAGACTCAGCATGAACAAGGTTTCGTAGCTTACTCCGTACCTCTGCAGCCTGAGGAGAGACGAGCCTCATCGAATCTTGGTGGACGAAGCTTTCCCCCGCGCTTCGCAGCTCGCACGGTGAGTTTTTTTGTTCCTCGCGTTACACAGACTTCCTCGTGGAACGTGGCAGAGCGGTTTACATGCCCGTCAAACCAACCCCCCTCCCCGCAAACCCATTACAGGGAAGGCCCTGGTACTGCCGACCTCTATCTGGCGGACCCCAATAAACCATACGGTTCAAACGCGTACCCCAACTTCGGGGGAAGAGGGGGAGGAGGAGAGACGCTTCATCGATCGGGCTCGCTCGGACTGAGCTTGGGGCGTGCGATTGACTGTTGCACAGCGCAGTCGAGGAGGGGGACAAAATTGAGATGGGCATGACCGGGGAAGCGGATCGGCGTGCGAATGCGGCGCACAGCCTGAGGGGTGAAGTTCCAGGTTTGAGCTGTCCGGTTCCAGGCCGCAATCGATCAAAGCTGGAAGGCGGGGAAGCATTGGAGCATTCCGGCCGAGCTCAAATGTACGTACGTGGTTCGGCAGTGTTGCTTGACAATTGACACTGACCGAGCCCGCACTGCGCAAACGACGGAAAAGGCCAGCTATGTTGGCTCCGTAGGACCGCCAGCGCCACGGTGCACCTCCGGCTATCACTCGGCTTTCATCCCCGTGTGTATTGCTCCGTCTGAATCGAGCTTTGGGTTCCAAGCCCGCCGCTCTTCGCAGCACCTCTGTACCGACTGTGGGGTCATTTCCAATGTCTCTGCTATCATACGATATTTGTTGTTGACAGTACCAACCGTAACTAGTCTGGCTAAGCGGCACGATTTTGTTTGGACTGTGGCCCTCTGTGTTTCTATTGACATGCCAGACAACCCTTGCAATGCCTCTCCGTCGGCAGCAAGCAACATGGCGTGATACAGTAAAGACAGGCTGACCCCGGTCCCGGACTGCAAAGGGGGGTTGGTATTTCGATATCGTGACGTGTGCCCGGTTGCAACGCTGTGTATGCCCGAGATGAAGTCGACGCGGCGAGGGCATTCACTGCAGATAACCTTGATGACAGAGGAGGTCCGGTACCTCCCGTTTCGTCTCATGGTCCAGTGCTGAGCAGTGACGCCACATTCACTCTTCGGATGTGCGGCACAGGGCTCGGCCGTCGTCAGCAGAGGTAAAGCAGCGGCTTTGGTCAAAAGGTGCCCACCGAATACTCTGTGGTCTGTGATATCGGGTTGCCAAATTGGGGTGGAGAGGGGGCCTTGACTTGCAGGCCACGACCGGGGAAAGGGCGGGAATGCAGATCGGCCCCATACTCAAAGCCACCCGAAGGGACCCGGCGGCCCAGGCTTGCTATTATTATATCAAGGAGTACTCAGTAGGGACGACTTCCACTACACCGTGCTGTATGTATTTCCAACATCGGGGTGTCAATGTTCTCAAGGTAAGCGCATTGCCTGCGGAGACGGCGTGTGCCGAAGAAAGACCAGGTATGCCAAGCAAACATGCTTCTGCGTTGGAGAGCATGGGCAAAGGCACCGTATCTCGTAGATTTGGGTGTGGACGTTGGATGAGGCGGCTACCTGATCGCCGCATAGTCCCATAGGGTGGCTTGCTTCAGAAGATTCAAGATCGTCGTGATAACGCGGTGGATAGATTACCCCTCGCTTGTCTCGGGACTCCAGCTTGCAACACATGTATGCGGACGGAGTTACCGCAAGACTGCGGCGCCTAGCTTGTTATTCTCCCAGTCGTGTTGCTGAAAACAAGCGAGACAACAAGGCCCGCTTGGAGATGACTCTATCCACTCGGCCGCGTAAAAAGCCGAGGATCGCCGAACTTCCTTATCGAGCTGCCCGATGTGGTTGTTTGCAGACCTTCACATCACAGTCAATACACTGTCCGGCGGCTTTGGCTGTCTTGCGGTTTCCAGGTGCACGACGAACGCTATATAAGAGATGATGTCGAGACCAAGAGCGGAAGTCGATCCCCCTCACCCCTCACCGCGGCCCACATATCGAGACATGATGTTGCGCCGTCGAATGTGTAAATGAGCTGATGGGGCGCAAAAACAGTGGCGTTCCTGCTCGTGTTCAGTGGCACTGTCCCCGGGTCCGACAAAGGAGGCGGCGCGTGAGAGAGTGGGGGGCATTCCACACACTGACAGACGCCCTGTTGCAGATTCGTCAACTTTTGAACGCGACAGGCTCTCCTTTAAAGATGGCGTCTGACATCCTTGTGGTGGTGACTAGGGTGCTATGCGTCGTGGGTAGCATCTGGCAGCTCGTTAACTTGATAACGCTACATCGGACGTGCCTCAATGTGACGAGTCACAATATGGAAGACCCGCGATCTCCAGAATGTGGGCCTTGGAGACCTTACATAGTATGAGAACCACCGTGGCCGACGAAACGCAGTGAGTAGCGGAGAAGTGCACGCCGCCCAGGTCGCGAGCAGCGTTAGTTTCTGGCTTGGAACCGCCTGGGCCAGGATTGTGTGCAGCCATTTGCGCAAACATGGCTGCCGTGCTTGCACCCTCCAGCGTTTCTCATATTCCACACGAGCGCATCCAGTGCGACGTCCTGATAAGCCTCAAGGCAAAGTTGGGTGACGGAGACGTGACGCTTCAGCGGGCGCTTCGACTGCAGCAGGTCCTTCATAGGACCCGGTTGGACAATCGCGGCAGGACAAGAAACCAACGGCTTATTCTTGATCATACTGATTCGCGTGGGAGCGTGCTGCTTGGCGTAACTCTATTTCGGGCGTATCACTAAGTCCGCCTGCTGCCCGACTTGTCGAGCATGGTGCGCGAAGTCGGCACCGAAATCATTATCGCGACAGGGTCAGCCGCACTCATTGCCGGATCCAGATATGCCAAGGCACTTTCTTCAAGACACCTGCCCAGTGAGGCTCTTCGTGTGATGGGAGCCTCAAACCCATGTCAATGGGCTGTGCGGGGGCGCACCGTCGCCACGAACTAAACCATCACCCTGACTGAGTCCATCCCACAGTTGCCTTGTGCTCGGACGAAGTTTGGACTCTTCAGTGACTCAAGTCCACTAAACCACGCTGAGGCATCACGGCAGTGGTATCTTGAATTGGCTGGGTCAGGGTCTTGATTTTCCAGCATGTCACACACTAAGAGAAGGTTTTTGACGAGGCGAACCTAGATGCCAGGGCGGCGCAGCGGCGGGAAATCGGGTCCCATTCTTTGCCCAATGTCCACCGTACGCCGGCCGCGCCCGGACCGATGGCGGGAGACTTGGAGCGACGGCGCAGTTTACGGCGCCCCGAACGATGCCAAGATGGGAAATTGTGCGCAACCTGCCTTTTCCCCTCTGCACCCCTTTCGATGGCGCCTGACTAACGTGGAATGTGCTCAAAGCCCGGGACAACGAAAGCCCGTGCTCTTGGGCCAAGAGATCAGCCGCAGGGTTGACGGCCGAGAAGGTGGGCAGCGCTGAGACGTGTGTCGTGCGAAATATGGCTGACAGTCGCATGGCATTAGTCGTTGGACTGTCCAAGATGGCTGGCGGATCCCAGGAAACAGAGGCAACGTCTAAAAAAAAGGGGGACATTCGGTTGATTGCCGGCCGGAGCATCTTGTTGCGGCTGTTGTTTCCGTCCTTGCCTTGTCGCCAAATCCTGCCACCCAGTCGCCATACATTTCATGTCGTGGATCAAGAAGGTCGACTGACTCTCGAGAAATCGATGTTATGCATGCCCGCTGATAGATAAGCCCAGAGTGGCGGATGCTCGTCTCCGGTGCCAGGTAGGCTTCAGGGTATCCTCCTGGGTTCCCGCCACCACCGTCACCTTGGATGCAACAACAAGCCGGACGCTGAGAGTGTGACTTGAGTCCATCTGCAAGGAAAGGCGTGCATGGCTTGGAAGGCGTGGCGCTGGCTGTCATGGCCCGGGGCGGGGCTGATGCGGTGACAGGGCGAGATTATGGCGTCGTTTTGGATGTCGGAGGGACTGGCCAAGCGTGCGCCCAAGATGCGGGATGACGGCGGGGTTGGCTGACCTACTCGACGTACGGTTCACGTAATGCAAGCTGTCCGCAGAGGTGCGGCCGGCACGGTGCAAAGCAAGGTCGACGTCGGTTCGGCCTTGGCATCCCCGTATCTCCTTGAGCAGTGAGTAATTAACAGGGGAGGGGAGAGACAGGCGTTGCGTTGCAAATAGGCGGACTGTCGTGCGTGGACGGGACGCCGTGAACCGTGCCCCTCATGGTGTCGAGCTGTAGCGGCGCTTGATCCTTTGATAAGCCGGAGAAGGCCATGGACGAGGCACGGTTAGAAACATGCGGCATCGATTGGACGGACGGCTACAAGTGGTCCGCGAAGGCGGAGAAGACATGGTATTATTGCATGGCGGAGCAAGCCTCGGCAGGGCGGGCAAGCAGACAAGACGATAAGGCAGGAGGATTCTCTTAATTCTCGCTGTAACGCCGTGAAGGCCGTGTAGCCGCGCGGCCATAGGGGGTATTCGCACCGCTTCCCTGCCGTTGCGTTTGCTTCTTGTGCAAGTTTGAGGAGAAGATAAGAAGAACCGGGTGAGTTTGATGCGCGACCGGCCTGCGGCAAAGGTTCGTGTGTGACTGACTGACTGGACGGGCTATGCCCAGAGAGAGTCAGGGATACCTATGGAAAATGCTTCAGATGGCGGATGAAGAACCCGGAGAAGATGGGAAACTGCAGAGGACGAGGGTCGGACGAAACCGGGCTGGGGTGTAGGCGTATCTGTAGAGGGGCGAAGAGGAAGACGGACGGCGGGATTCGCAATACATTTGCCAGATGGTGTGTGCATTGGTTGTAGTAGTAGTCGGCGTGGGTGCAGATGGCAGGTTTGAATGCGCACATTCCGCACTCCAGACCTGGCACGGTAGTGCAGTGTAGGTACCTTTCTCCCCTCTTGCCTACCTTAGGTAGGTGGTAGGTACCTAGGTAAGTACCTACTTTTCTTACCTCCCTTACATAGGTAGGTACCTATCTAGATGCCTACCACAGGTAGGCATGGTACCTATTGTAGGTAGCGTCCGGTAGGTAGGCTTGCTTGGACGGCGAGGCGAAGGCGTGGTGGTGGTGGTCTAGACCTGCTCTACCGTCACAGCCGCCAACTCGACGCCATGCCATACCAGGAGCGTCCCTGCTCATCCCGTGACCATCCTTTCTTGTCCCCCTCCCTCGAGGTTAGAGAAGGGACCAGCACATCACACAATATAATACAACACCAGTCGTAGCATAACACAGCACAGCACAGCACAGCACAGGACAGGCAGCAACCCGCAGGATAGACCCGGCGGGCGTTGGTTCGTCGGGAAACAGTGGTTCGAACGCTTTCCTTCGCCCACCTCCCCTCTCCCCATGCCACACAACATCATGGGTCAACCCCCTTCCATTCGCTTGACTGTCTATGTAGGTATGGTGGTGGCGTTCATATTCGGAATAAAAACCTCAATTCGGTTGAGCGAGACACTGAGAGAAGGAGCGTGGTGGGGGCACCGAGGAGGAAGGAGGCGAATTTCGTGGCCTTCCCTTCCCTTCCCTCTCCTTTCCTTTCCTGCTGTGCGAGGATCCACCATGCATCGGCACCGCTGTTGGGGACCTGCTTCCTCGGCCCTGAGTGTCACGGGCTCTACGCTAATTACAAGTGTAGTACCTTCGGGGGCAAGGCAAACGCCGCTTCCCGAGAGTCGCACGATTCCTGGACGGAAAGGGGTTGTTGCTGGTGCTGGAGAAGAAGCATCACCCCTCCCGGTGGTGAAGTCGGACGGAGAGCGTAGGTAGTACGACGAGGTGCGGCGCCTCGCCCGCCGACGAGCCCCGGACGCTTTCCTTCCAACCCTCCTCCTTTTTTCGGGTGGGCGCGCCGAGTCGCACCGCCACGTCGCACAACACCGACGGCGAAGACGTGAACCTCTTGGATATCTGCAATCAGCAACCAGCCAGCTCTCTCACTCTCTCTCACTCTCTCTCCCTCGTCGTTTCACCATCGAGGGGGGGTACACCCGCGTCGGGTAGGCGGTATGCGGCATGACCTGAGCATGCAAAATACTGCCCCGGATGCCGGACGGACGGACTCTTGGAGCCGCTGTTGCACAGTCTAGGTTTAATTGGGCCCTTGTTACCCACGGGGGAATCTCGTTTCCCCAGAGAAGCCAAGCAGTTTAGTCAACTCAATTCCCTACGTATCTTTCCCCGTCGAGCCCCCCTTCCCCATCTCGTCCCGTTTGAGGAAACCAGGGACCAGTGCCTGTCAACTGTATTGGAACGGCTCCCTTCCCATTCGCCCATCGCCCATCGCCCATTGCCCTATTGCCATATCCAGACTCTAAACACGTCAAATGCATTCATCGACGAAGCTTCCGGGGCTGCGAAAGTGACACGCGAGATGACACGATAAGAATAGCCCACGGTGTTTCATGAGACACCTCACTGAACCTAACCTAGCCTAAACTAACCTGGGCCAAGCTCGCCTTCAATTCGGATAGGGACGACGCCAATAAGGGCCAAGTCAGCCGCCTCTCCCCATTGGTCCTCTCTCCTTTTTGTCTGTAGCATTGCTTGCAACAGCTATGCTGGCCTCGTCCCCCCCTTCCCCGCGTCGTGCCCGTAGCTTGACGCCCTTCTTGCATGGCATGCCTCTCCCGGACTCAGCGAAAAGGAGGGGGGAAAGAAAAAAAAAAGAAAAAAGAAATTTTTCTAAGAACACCGACCAAGTTAGCTTTGCGTATACCCCAGAGTGTTCGTCCATGTGTGTCCGAGTTTTACCAACGTGACGATGGGCATAGGCCGACACATACTTGCCGCCTACATAATAGTACATACACGGATGCGCACTTTGAGGCGGAAGGAAAAACCGGGGAAACCAACTTGGCCTATCAAATGGTTGTTTGCGGGAGCCTACTTAGAACTAAGGCCGTCATTACACAAAAGCCAAGGCCCGTCTGCCGTGGCCATGTCGGCATCGATATCGATCGACAGGCCACGAGCAACGGCGGTTGGCTTTCTGGAGATCGAAAATGCCCATCTCGAACCATATCCTGGCCGGCCTTTGGTGTTATTTACCTGCAGTCTCAGTCTGCTCAAGCGTTGATCTTGCTGGCAAGGACTCTGGCCTGCCATTGCAGCCAATTTCAAACCCCACCACATTCGCAGCAGCAGGGGAGGGGCAAAAAGTAAGCACACTAGATGCGCGCCAAGTATTTCAATCTGCACCTTGTGGAATGCCCAGCAGTTGGCGTTTTTTGCCGTGACCAAGATAACGAGAAAAGTGCGTTGCAGTGGTGCGTTCGATGTTGCGCAGCTAGCGATTAGTTGCAGTTCCCTTCCTGCATAAGGTCATGTCCATTGGTGTGCGCTTGTGTGACCGAGACTCATCAAAGACGCTGGGAAGCATTGCCGTACGGCAGTCGACGATAGACGGGGGAAGAGTTCAGTTGAGCCAACAAGAGTGTCGGCTCTGATAATGGCCCCGAAGAGATCATCGACAAGAACACTACTCATGTCACAACTACAAGTCGGGTCCAGCTTGATTAACTTGAAAGGAGAGGGGGAGGGTGGGGTGTTTGGCCGGATGGGGCATCTGGAAGTCGATCCGAGTTACATCGATTCAGCAGCATCCAAGTTCTCCGACGATTGATGAGTTTGCTTAACGTTTGTCAAAGCCTGTCATGATACTTGGCTTTGTTATGTTTCCCAGATGCCCCAAACCACTTCTGTACCTTGGGTGATGGCGCCTTGGACCCTTGGGCAGCCACCGCGGAGATTCTATGGACATTGCCCTCAACAGAACGCCGATCGGTTCTGACGTCCGGAAGGTGAGGCGTGAGGCTCGTGCCTCTTTTGCCATCAAGCACAACAGTCGTCCGATGATGACGGCCAACGGATCTCTATCGGCGGCCTAGGCTTGTCCAAGCTGGGATAGGCAATAAACAAGTTGATGAGCTGGTTTGGCGAGAAAAGTGTGTACCACCAGCTAGGAAGGCCATGCCTGCCCGTCGACGGCACTGCCATCAGGGTTAAAACGCATATCAAAACGCACGTCGTCTTTGCGTTTCCCCTCGCTGCAGGACTTGAAGCTAAGACCGTTGAGGTGGAAAGGGGTGGAGTGCGGAATCGATCATGGATACACGCTGCGCGCCAGGGCTAGGGCATACAAATACAATACCTAGCAAGATAGGCTCCCTCGAAGTAAAAATAAGGGATACGTGACGCTGACTGCAACGGTGGCATAGCGCAGATATCAACGTGAAAGATAACGCCGCTGCTTCCCTCAGTCCCCTGGGCTCTTATAGGGGCGAAGGCGGAGGTAAACTAACTTGACAAAAGGAAACCAAGGTGGAGCCTGTCAACCTCTCGGACGTCTCCAGTGGCCACGAGGTCATGGATGGAGTCATCGTGGGGAGCATATCCGTAGGTGGGTGCTCGTAAAAACCACAAACCCGAGACCGCAGTCACAATGAAACTGCAGATACTCAGTCAACTGGGTTGGACTGCCTATATAGCACGGTCACTGTGCGGTGTTGGCGCCACGATATGAAGTGCCATGTTTCTGCTTTCGGAACGCAGAGTTTGTAGAGTAGAAGGGGGATGCGGCATGTAGGTCGTCGGTAGCTTGTCGTCTCGACGAGGACAAGGGTGCAGTATCGCGGCCGTCTGCTGCTGCTCCAATCGCCATTGCCCGTCGTCTCCGGGAAACAAGAGGTTGTGGACGAAAATTGTTAGCGAGGTACTGTCTGCCCCGCAGTGCCCAAGTCCATGGCACGCTAATCCGCAGCGTCGAGTGACAAGTTGATTGACCGGGGAAAAGTTCCGGTCATGCGTAGCTTAGCGTGTGTGGGGCACCCATGACCGATGCCCCATATTGTTGCGGCGATATTGTGGGGCAGTTAGGACCGACGACTGTTTCCAATCGTACACCCCCTTGTCTTCCACGCTACCTGTCTGCACTTGCCCTCGCCTTACCTGCCAGCCCAGCCTCTCTGCCTTGCCGATAGGCGCAAGAGCAGGAGCCCTTGGATCGTCGCCTCCTTGCCGTACCGTACCGTACCGTACCGCAGGTAGGTAGTGAGTGTAGGTACCTACCTACCTACCTTGTGTGGTGCACTTTACTGCCTGCCTACCTACCTCCTACGTGCCGTACCTACCTATTCGTATGAACACACCGGGGAGAGAGAGGAAGGACAGGACAGGACAGGCAGGACATTGAGAAGCGGCGAAACATCCAAGACACGCGCTTACTGACATTCAATGCCGTCTCCTAATTCAGCCTCCTGCGCGACAACCTCCAACCTAAGTCACTGCGCGCCGGTTGCTAATTACATCAACACCGGCGGTTCGACCAATGGCCCACAGCCGATATCGACTGATGTTGCTCGACTCCCACATCACCATCGATTTTTGTCTGGACCGTCTGATGCATACCCGAGCAGGGAGAAACAGAGGCAAAACCCTGCGCCAGGCTTCAAAGCGAAAAGATGCGGAAGCAACTCAGGCGCACGCTAGCTTTGACACAAGCGCGCCCAAGACCCTTCGTTTCTTTCCTTCGAACCACATTTGCCAACTTGATGTCAGCATTCGGGCCTCCTTCATTCGTCGTTTACGCCTCTCTGCCCACCCGCCGTCGCATCCATTTCACGCCTGTTTTGGACCCCCATCATGGGCTAGACGGTCTGGGGGTAAGACGAAGAACTTGCCGACACACAGCTCAGAGGTCTCGACTCTAAAGGCGGGGATCATGTCATTCAGTGGACATGGCAACGTGGAAGTTGACCGGGACGAAGGGGAAAAAAAATAAAGAAAAAAAAAGAAGAAAAGGAAAAGTTTTCGAACCTCCCCTTTCCTCCCAACCCCATCTAGCCTTTCTTCCTGCTAGGATCTTGCCGATAACCCCCTGTCATTTGGCGCCAGCCTGTCCTTCGCCTTGCAAATTTCGAACGTACCAAAAAACTGGCTACGGAGGCCCTTTTCGTCCTCGCTTGCCCAGCATACCCTGGGCCCAATTCGGATTGGGGTTAGGAGTTGGCCCTGCCTGAACCCTCAGACATTAGGGCGTCCAACCTACCGTGGAGAGCAACTTGGTCTGGGCCACTGGTTGCTACCATTCCAAAAGAGCTCCTTCGTTCTCGCACCATCGGATGCGGAGTGTTTTCCGCTCTGTCCCCGAGGCTTTACTCTGCTTCATGCTATTAAGCCAACCAGCCGAACATGCCGATGTGTCTGGCAGTTTCGACTCAGCGGCCCCTGGCTTAACAATGGACACCAGTTAACGACGACCCATATCAAAGCGTTGAAAAAGACATTGTTGGCCTTTCCGATTGGAGTCGAACCCCCCCCCCCCCCCCGGAATAGTTAGTTTTAATTACCAAACGAACAAATGTTCCCCGTGTTGACGTCTTTCAGGTCAGGAACGCGGATCATCTTGACGGTATTTATGGGCTATATTCGGCTAAAGATCAGAGATCAAGTGACCCGAAGATCGCCGGGTCATTCAACCTTGAGCCGTCATTCCTACCCTGGTTTCCAGGTACGTACGTGATAGCATTGACAGGAAGCATGCTACATATACATCATCTCGCCACCTAATTCGCAGCAACAATGTGTGCTGGCGGTGTACAACTTGTTGGATCTCAGTGTGCAAGCGTGTTTTCTGTGTGTTAACATTGAGCACTACAGCCCTCGTCATCCACTGTGTCGGGGATTGCGACCTCCACTTCCCCGGAACGCCTCGCGAGACATTTCGCGTGCTCCTCGGTGTGGACAGATACAGTGTCGAATATGCTCCTCTCGCACGTACACGGCTTACTACTGTTCCATTTTATTTTTGCATCTTTGCCCATGGTTCCGGACAATCAGCACCCATTCCCAACCCCGTCCCGGTGCGCCAGTCTTTAAAAGCACTGGAATGCATTCATTATCCAGCTCTTGGAGCCATGCAGCCAGTTCCTCGTGTCGTGGCTTAGGCTGCCTTGAACCGTTCCTTGGACCGGATCATTGTGCGTGTCTCTCATCCACCCTCGTCGAGCCATCACGCAGGTTGCTCCATCTCTGACGGGCATCAGACCGTGCCTGACTGAGTTGGCTCTGCTTTCTCTCCCTTGGGACTCGAGGGAGCGACTCGGAGATGCTATCGACATTGACTGAGATGTCCCTTGAATCTGGAGAAGGACGCACCATGCCGCCTTCTGGTCTCTTGGTTTCTGCTAGATGACTCGTTGCGGACTCGGTCCTCTCGACGAGTCTGCCGAACTTACTTGGCCAATCAGTCGGCCAGTAGTCCACCACACGCTGCGTTCAACCGCGCCTCCTCGCCGTTCTGTGTATTGTCCGTGTTCGCTGTTACATGCCTGGCTGCGGATAGGCAAGTCGCAGCAGAAAAAGACACCATGCAGATAGATTGGATATATAGCGTGCTCCTTCCCCGGACCTCCCGTGAGTGGTTCCTCTCATCGTTACTGCGTCGGTGGAAGAGAATCGGACAAATAGCATTGAGGTAAGGTACCGGTGTGTTTTTTTTTTGGTCTGCCTCTTCCATGCAACTCTCTGCCGTCTACAACTCCAACAACCTCTCACATCTCTCTATCTCTCACTTCTCCCCTCCCTCGATACCCTCCCTCTTTGCACCCCAGTTTGTCGGTCTGGCTGCAAGCTGCCACACTTGCATGTTGGATGCGTGCATGGATGGGCTTGCAGGTTTGATAAACGCTTGCGCATCGCAGCGCGACATAGCATAGCGTAGCGTAGCGCTGCGCTGCGTTGCGTTGCGTCAAGCTACTACTCCTCACACCACCGCTTGGGACACTCCACACAACCTTTCCCTCACCCTCTCACTCTCTTTCTCTCGTTCTCGTTCACTCTTCACTTCCCTTCAGTTGAGTTTGGTCTGCATGATACCTCACTCCAGCTATGGACTCACTCTATGCTTCGCATCCCTGCCTTTCGTCATCCCCTCTGAATAAAACGATCGTTGCGCCTGTCCAACTCGTCCATTCTACGCAGAGAGCAAGCTGCCAACGCCGGTGTGCTGCTACTGTCGCTCGACACTGGATACCGGCTGCGCAGTACAGTCAGTACGTGCACTACACCACACCCCCTTCGAGTACAAGCACAGTTCGGCGAAGTACGTACCTTCCCACACTGTCCTGTCCGCACGTAGGGAGTTGCCTTGTACTTGGTAGTGCAAGTACCTGGTGGCGTGCCGGACCATACATAGCAAAGTACTCATTGCGCATACGCAACAGCACAGCACATTCACTTGCTGCTTTTTTCGCTGGCAGTACCCAGTCCAATCCAGCCCAGCCCAGTCCAGTCGAAATCCTCTCCCTCCTCCAAGTTTCTCGCGATCCACGTCGGTAGCGTACATTCATCCCAGGGACACCATTCTCCAGTTTATCTCGCTTTCTACCTATCTTGCCCTCTCTCCGCCTCCCCGTCTCCAAGTTCGAGTCTTCCGCAATCATCAGTCTGGCTCAAACCTCTTGGGCCTTTCCCAAGCTACGTCAGGGAAGAAAATAATAATAATAAAATCATAATCCAGAATCACCTCGTTTTCACTTTCTCGCTATCCATCACCCCCCTTCCAACCTATCCGAGCCAGTCTTGGTTGTCTTCTCCACACAAACTTGGGCCCCCCCTGCCACCCCCTTCAACTCCTTGCCCACCATTACCCTTGCTTGCACCATCGAGCCCTTTCCCAAATAATAAGACGCAAAGGCAAAAGGGAAAGAAAAAAACTCTGTATCTCCCATACACCCCGGAGCGTCATCTCCCACGCCCCTGTCACACTCTCCTCCTCATTCTGTATCTCTTTCTCTCTACCGATACCTTTGCCTGCATTCTGCCCCCTCCCGCTCTGGACTTGGACCCCCCACCACCCTCACACACCCCCCCCCCCCCCTCCTCCTTAGGTTTCTGGTAGTACCTCGTCTGTACCCCCTCACCCCTGTCCGCCTTGCGTTCTCGTCTCTGGCCCTGGCCGTGTGCGTGGGTGTGTGTGTCTGTCCCTCCCACTCCTTCTCCTGCCTCTCCTCCTAATCCACCGAAAGACTCCACCATACGGGCAAAAGAACGAGGACTACCTGCAATCAACCTCTGGGGCTCGAACGCGCCGGTTGTCGTTCCATTTTCTCTGACTCCATTTGCTATCCTTCCCTTCCCGGTATTTTGCTTTTTTACCTTTTTTTTTTTCTCCTCCGCTACCCTGTCTGTCTGTTCGCCCATCGACAACTCTCCTCTCCCTACACCGAGGTCATACATCTACCTACCCTTTCCTCGCGTCCATCCCCTCTCCTCTCGGACGCCCTTCCTATTCTACCTCTCTCCCCTCCACTCCTCCCCTCCCGAACCGATCCAATATATACAACCTGCTCATAACCCGCTCTCTCTTCCCGCTGTCGCCGACTCGGCCAGTTCCTAACACCCGTCTGCGTTTCCTAATGCTGCGATATCCGTTTCTGCCATCGCCCATTCTCGACCGTCATCACTGACCTTTACGCGCATTTTCTGTCAGTCCAAGCCAGCGCCAGCCAGCCAGTTTCTTCTGCCCTTCCGCCTCTCTCTCATCCTATACTGTATCATACCGCACCCGATCTAAGCCAACTTCTCCGCCTTTTCTCACTGGCGAATCCCCGCGAATCGCTCCAGTCACCGCCTTTGTTTCTTGGAGACGCCACCGCGCTAGGTCCTGAGCCACCGAAAACCTGCACGGTACAGCCAACGGCTTGGTGTAGAACGAATAAGAAAAGGGGACCGACCGTCATCCGTCCAAAACAGACAGCCCCGCCTCCTTCCTGCTTTGCGTAGCCGTCGCCCCGATCCCGATTCCTTGGTCCCACGATCTACAACCTGCTGCTATCGCTTCGCACTTACCCACCTACAACTACAACAACACAAAGCTCTCCACCCCCAGATAACCAAAGGCTTTATGACAGAACTTGTCTGCTTCTGTACTGGAGTCGCGGCGATTAGGGACTAACGTTCCTCAATTCGCCTATACACTTTCACAATGGCCGTCGTTTTATCCTCAGAGGAGAACACCTACTTCTCCAACTTGCGCCGCTCACATTCTCAACCCAAGTTCGTCACAAAACAGTCCGGATTCCACCCATCAACAACCTCGGCCAACCACATGAGCGACACTTTCATGGACTCAAAGGCGTATCCCGACTCTGCGCCGTCATCTGCTCCGTCATCTCCCAGGACCACTCATGCTGAATCCACCGATCTGTCTTGCTCATCGACCCCCGCGAGCAATGTGTCGATCGCCTCCGACTGCGATGACACATTAGACCTCGCCGTGCACGCCAATGATCACTTTGTGTTTCCCCACTACGAGGAGTCCGATTACTTTAACCACCCGGAAGATCTGGAACCGCCAACAAGTCCCAAGACTGGCGACTCGTATACAGTTTCGCCCGTCGACAACGACACCGAGGGTGACACTTCCAGGCCTAACACGCCCGAGTTCATCCTCGATGTGGAACACGCGGAAGACGACACAGCGGTCCGCGTGCAGCCCTCCCGCCACGTTGATTATCTTTCGCACAACTGGAAAGAGGAGGACATCTGGTCGTCGTGGAAGTTTATCGTTTCCCGGAGATCTGAATACAGCAACGCCGCTCGCTTGGAGAACGCATCATGGAGAACTTGGATGAAGGCCAAGAACAAGTTGAAGACCGTCTCACCAGAGACGCTGAACTGGTAGGTGGCACGGTTGCATCGAAGGATCCATCACTGACCCTCGGCAGGCTGAAGGATTGTGACGTGACTTGGCTCTACGGACCGTTGCAGACCGGTCCCAACACCTTGAACCCCATCACGACGGACCCGAACAGCGCCAGACTTACCAAGAACAACTCGTTCGTCAACAAGAAGCCCATCCTAAAGAAGAGGAGCATGTCGGAAGTCATGCTGCAGAGGTCTCTGTCCGCCTCCTCCTTGCTGAAGCAGGCGGCCGCGGCGGTCCAGGCCCAAGAAAAGGATGGACGGAGACGTTTGGCTCGGCCAACCCTGGAACGTGCCACCACGGACTACGTTACGTTCCCTTTCTCATCGAGGAGGCTGAGCCGCGAAAGCTCCAATCTGTGTCCCTCGAGCACATCCTCCGGCATCATCTCGCCCAGTAGTGAGAAGAAACACATCCACTTCAACGAACAGGTGTCGCAATGCATCGCAGTCGATATCAAGGGTGACGACGATGAAGACGAAGAGGCTGGCACTGAGCGATACGACAACAGCGATTCCGACGAGGGTGCCATCATGATGAAGAGGTCACGAACCAAGAAGAGGATGCCTCTCCTCAGGAAGAAGTCGGCAAAGATCGCAGCGGCTGCCGAGGGCAAGACCATTGCCATGCTACCATCCACCACCCTCAAGTACCGTGAAGACACGCCCGAGCCTCAAGAGACGGCGATGAAGCACAGCACTTCGTACCGAAGCCCCGTTATGTCACCGTCATCTTCTCAGGAGACTCTCCGACCCTCAAAGGGATCCGGAAAGTTCTTTTTCGATGACGAGGACGAGGAAGAGGAGGAGGCGGCGTCTATGGGCTGGCAGTCGCCAACGAAAAGCGACGACAACAGATCAACAGGCCTGCAACGATCATCGTCCACCAACAGTCTGAACGCCGAACCAGCTGGCATGCGTCGGACCTCGTCAGGTATGTTCATGCCATATGAAGAGGGGGAATCATCTTCCAACGAAGGCATCATCGGCCGGGTCATTGATACAGTTAATACAGCCCGGGATATTGCTCATGTCATTTGGAACGTGGGGTGGAGGAAGTGAGGGAGGGTCAGCAGTGACGGAGTTGGCCCCCTGATTCTCTTATATTGTTTATTTTCTACCAACAAAAGCGGAAAGCCACACGGATCGACGGCATTTTACAGTGGTTGTACGATACAAAGGATCCAGGACCACCTTATCCTGTCATACGGAGAGTGGGCAAGGTTGAGCACTTCGAAATGTTGATGCGAGGATATAATCAGGCTCGTGGGAACGGGTCCATTGGGGGGGGTGAGAGATTCCGGCCCAACCGCGCCGTCGCACAAGGGAGAGCATATTTTCACGCAGCGGAGATGGATCACATTTGGTTGCGGGATCAATACGGAACGGTACATGGTGGAATATCGGCGAAGCATGGTGAAAGGGCACTGATCATTGCCCTTTCACTTTCGTGGCAACTGGAATGCTGCACGAGGTGGGGGGACCTGGATGACGATACACACGGTAAACGCTTGTAACAATCATTTTTGGGGGGGTGGGGATGGAGGAATTTGGGTAATTCGGTCGGTCATCATCATCAACAACATGATCTGGGACACCGTTTGGTGTCCAGGTATTAGGTTTCAGCAACGGCGCATTGGGAAAGAAGGCGAAGAACAAAAAGGAAAAATGGGGCTTCTTATTCTGACAAGAAGAATCCGACCGGGTCATCGGGGGAGAATTGGTGTGCAATGTCGTGGTGTTTCGGCACTATGATTCGCAAGAGTTGGGAGACATTGTGGCTGCGTCCATGAGGACTTTTCTCCCCGCAATGCGTGTCTCATCCGTGTAGGGTTAGGCTGCTGGCGGGGAGGGAGACGTCGATGAACTGCAGGAGAGGGAAAGCTTTTGGAGGTCGAGGCATGGGGGGAGCGGGTCGGGGTTAGATGGTCAGTTATCCCCTCCCCTCTCATGTATCACCAAGACGAGAGTGGGACGAGACCCGGGCCGTGGTATATAGAAGGGCAGTGAAAAAGGCTTGAGCAGATGAACTCGCCATGGCAGAAAACAAATGCCAATTCATGAACAAACATGTCCTGTGTCGATGCTAAGGTGTATGTGAGAGGGGGGGGGGGGTACTCGGAGCAAAATCGGCCGTTGACCTCGTGGGGTCGGTCGGTCGTGTTGTATCAAAGTACGCCCAATGTCTCGGTTGGGGGGGGGGGGGGGGGGGTTTGTGACTTCTTTCTCTCACGTTCCACGTTCAACAGCGTCGTCTCCTTGCCAGCAACGGGACTGGCCGTCACATCTCTCTCTCCCTATCGATGGCCCTGACCGCCAGGAAGGCAAAACAAGATTGGCATTTTTCCCGGAAAAAAAAGGTGGGATGCCGGGGAAAGTGGGGGTGTACATCTACGGGGAGGGCTTCTCAGGCGTCCAGACTTGCCCTGTGTCTCAATATGGTGGTACGTGTTTAGATACCCTTCTTTAAGGGGAGATGGGAGAGAGGCTGGACGGGGTGGTGGTATTCTGGGGGGGGGGGGGGGGGGGGGGGCGGAATGCGGCTGATATTGAGGCTCCCTTGACCCCGGCGAAGATCGTGGCCACCTTTCCCTACGAGGTAGACTCTGGGGGGGGGCATAAGCTTACGCTGGATCGATCGATCGGTAGGGGGGCATTCCCCCCCTTCTCCCCTGGCGTCTTTTTTTTTTTTTTTTTTTTTTTTTTTCCTCGGAATTCATTTTGTGGCTGCGACGAGGGAGGGGCGGGACAATGGCCGATCATGGTTGCTGCTCACGCCTTGACGAGCGGGAGTTTGACGGGAAGTGTTTGTGGGATGACGGTCGCCGTGGCCGTGCGTGATGGACCAGAAGCCAATGGACGATTTAATTCCCCCCCCCCCCCCCCCCCCCCCCCCCCTCTGCTGGTGTACGAGGGAGAGAGGGGGGAAGAGGATGAGGATGAGGAGGGTAGGTCAGCGGCGCTTTCGTGGCGTGTGTTTTTTCTGCAGTGGAATACCCTATTCCCGTTGATCGTTCTCTCTTGTCCGGGATATAAAACAATATGAAATAAAATAAAATAAAAAATCAGGGGTCCACAAGGGTCCAAACACGGACGAGCAGCGGCGGCAGAGTTTTTTTTTTTTTTTTAGTTTTTTTTAGTTTTCTTTTTTTTCCCTTGCTATGCCTCTCGCGTTTTCGGGTCCCGGGTTGCAAAAGAAGCTCTCGGGCATATACGGAACGCTATTCGATCCGGCTTTCAGTCCTCCGTCCCTCATGGTCCCCCTCTCTCTTATCTCTATCCTTTTCATGAATCATTGGCCATGGGCGAAATTCCCATCTTACTTTTTTCACCTTGGCTTACATGTGGGGGGAGGGGGAAGCATGAGGGAAAGTTCAGGATCCAAGGTTTGGATCGACTTCTCTCTCTCTCTCTTTCGCGACGCCCGCGGGGTAGGTTATTTGTGGGAGGAGCTTTCTTTTCATTCTCCGTCTGTTTTCGTGAGCTAGGTTTTCCAGTACGGAAAGCGTGAGGTTGGGACGACTGAAAAGATGTCAGGGAGTGATGCCGTTTTCTTTTTTATCCGCTCTTAAGGTTACGGGTTGCACTGATGGATGTTACAAAGAGAGTAATGGGGGTTGCCTCGGCGCTTGCGGGCTGTGGAAGTCGCGAAAGAAAGGGGTCCGAGTTTGCGTGAGGTCGAGATAATGCACGATGAGGGCGTATGATCGTCCGCGAAACGGATTGCCCGTTTGGGGAGACTCGTGGAACCTGGGGAGAAGGGACTGTGGGGAGGGGGGGGGGGGGGGTGTTGACAGGGGATGTAGTCCACTGCAAATCAGGGTCCTGGAGCAAAACTTGGCACAAGAAAAAAACAACAACAACAACAACAACAACAACAACAACAACAAAAAATAACCAAACCCTGCACGAGTATTGACTGTTGTTGGGCTGGAGGGGGGCTGTGGAGGTGGAGGCGGAGTGAAGGGTGGCGAAACGGGGAAGAAGAACTGGGGAGAGAGAGCGTGCGTAGATCTTTTTTTTGATTTACCCCTTCTCCATGTTTTGGCGCGGTGGCTCGCCCAATACGAAGTCCGTCGTGACTTTCTTGTTTTTTTTTTCTTTCTTTTTTTTTCCCTTGTCCCCCCATACCCAGTGCACGATTGTTTGCTGTCTATTACTTACATGATGCATGTGGCGGACTGTCGCACCTTGTCGGCCTACGTACAGGTATGTGCAGCTTGCAGCGACGATCCCTCCCCGGAGGGGAAATGGTGTTTCGTGGTTCCCCTCTGCCGCCTTTTCTTCGGTGGCCAGATCCATCGCCGATGTGGCTTAGAGAAACCCGGGGGAGGGGAGCCAGAGAGAGAGAGAGAGAGAGAGAGAGAGAGAGAGAGAGAGGCTAAGGGAAAAAAAAGCGGTCTACTGAGATATAGAGATACGTACCCATGGCTGTCCCTCTCCAGGTCGCACAAGATTGAGGGACGTCAGGGATGGTGCGTACGGTTTATGCGTGTATACGTAAGTGATCTGGAAGGGAGTATCTGTGCGACCTGAGGGATCCGATCCGCCTCTACGTAGCTATCTCTCTGTACTGTGTAAGCAGACCGGGGAGGGGGGACGTGCCTGGCGCGTAGATCGGACGAAGATGCCACCCTGCCTACCGATATGGAGAAAAGACACGCGCCCTGCTACGTAAGGCCACATAAACTAGACGGACGATGCCCCGAGATATGTGCGCTGACGCAACGAAAGACACCAAGATCAAGAGTAGAGAGAACCATTCATCGCCGAAGCGGGTTTCTCGCAGACCGAGGGACCACTCGAGACGCCAAGAAGACGCCACAGGGGAGGAGGCCAGGCGGTTCTGGGAGAGCTTGGGAGCTTGGACGAGCCAAGGAGAGGGAGGGGTGGGAGGGGGTTTGTTCAAAAGAGCTTTTCTTCCGTCTTTCGGACGTGTGTTTGCGCTATTGTGAGCAGGGAGGGTTTTTTTTTTTTTTTTTTTTTTTTTTTTAGCTGAATCCTGTTTCCTGGTTTCCTTCCGAGCCCCTCTTTTTCTTTTACATCTACTGATTCATCCCTCTCATCGAGCAAGAGAGAGAGAGAGACCTGTGGGGGGGGGGAGAGGTGCAAAAGAACGCGTGGAGGAAGAAGCGGGCCGGGGAGGGAGGGATTGGCCAATCGGCGGACCGGGACAGGAAGCGTGCCGTCGTACGGAGATGACGAGAGTAAGAAATGGCGGCGGCTGCATTCTCAAGGTCAGCTGCTATGGATGGCGCCGTCTCGAAGCTTTGTTTTCTGGTTTGCTTGCTTGCTTCCTCCCCCCGTACGTCACAGCATGTAGACAGACGCCCAAACACCCGGCACTTCCCTCCGGAGGAAATCTCCGTGCTCTCTCTTTCTCTTTCTCTTTCTGCTGGCGCGCGATGAAGACATACTTGTTTCGGCTCCGGGGGGGGGGGGGGGGGGGGGAGGGTTCGGGAGGAAGGGAAAAGACCTTGTGTCTTGCCTGCGGATGCTTCCCCGCGGGTGTGGATCCGGAAAATACTTGGGGGCCATTTCATTCCTTTCTTGCCTTTGGTGTCTTGATTTCTTCTGTCTTGGACTCTTGGTCTTCCCTCCCTTTCTTTGACGCAGCGCCCCCACCGGTGGTGGGAAGGAAAAGGATATTTTCATGAGACATGGGAGAGAGCGGGTGTTGAGCTGTCGTCCCGCTCGTCCTACACAAGGTGGGCCTGCCGTACCCCTTTCTGAAGGTGCTTATCAAGACTTCATCCTCCCTCCCTGCTGACTTCTATGCTGTTCATGTCACGCAACGGATAGTGAATTCATGGCAACTTCCCGGGCCACCGGTTGAGGTTGCGTGACAGTGTACATATCTTCTTGATCTATATCTTATACCAACTATATTATTGTAAGTGTATATGGAACCTAATCACTGCCATCTGACGTCACAAATGTTCCCATTTTTAACCTGTGCATATATATATATATATATATATATAAGACTCAAACCAAAAACCATTTCACGCATGGCAGCATCCTCATTCATAACTCTCGCGGAGATAAACATGGCATAGAGGACCATCATCTCAGCGTAGAATAGCTGCCTCATCTCCATGCCTCTCTCCGCCTTTGAGGCAAGCGTGCACTTCAGTAATGGAAGATTACTTGTCGAGAGTAAGGCTACTAGACTCCTGGCACTGGCATGTACTGCTGGTTGATTGAACACCAATATATCCTCTTTAGGATATCTCATCGCAAATTATCGCCGTCTTGCCCCTCTACGTAGTCGAAATAGCCAGTATTCTTGCATGACGGGGCACTTGTTACTTTGGTCAAGTACTCTCTGTTAGAGCTCTCCTCATTGCTATTGTTATTAAACCACGGCGAGGGAAGAACAGTAGATACGGATTTTAACACAATCTTCAGAAACACACACGCACGCACACACAATACGACGGCAAGATTACGCTGCAGAGATACCCCCACATCATTATACGAGGCTGAAAGCAAGCGTCTCAAGTTCACGGAAATGTCAGAGAGCAGATACTTCACGATGCTCCAACAGCCACCCAACAGCCACCCAAGGCCCGCAGTTTGTTTTAGCTATTGTTGTCAGCAAGGACGGTCTTGAGCCAACCACTACTAGACGCCACTGCCCCGTTACCATGGGAGGGTGGTGGTGGCTGGCCCCCGCTACATCCACTGCCGCTTGCAGTCTCGGTGACAGCAAGATCCGCAAAGTCCCTTGATAAAACATCCATTTTCGAATTTTTTAGATTCTCCATCGCCAACTGGTAGTCTGCAATGGCCGTCAGGGTAAGAGCCTCTTCGGGTACCTGATGATGCTTTCCGACGGCGCGCATCTCGCCCATCATAGCGACCGCCGTACGCCTCCCGATTGCCCCTAACCGAAGGGCGAGGGTCAAGTTGGCCTGGACCACCTGCAAGTAGACGCGGTAGCGTACGTACGCCTCCTTCCAGTAGTTGAAGCACAGCTGGAAGTAGATCCGCCAGTCCGGGTCGCTGGTGTTCCGCAATACCACACTCGTGATCTGGAGCACAGCGGCAGTGAACCAGCCGTTGTCGGAGTGACGGTCTAATCTGGTGTAGTACCAGAAAAAGAGACGCTTCAGTTGTCGCATGGATGCCGCGAAGATGGTAGCCGGCCTGCTGTCCCCCGATTTGAAGCTACGGAGACGCAGCTGCTCCGGCCTGTCAAGCAACGGCTGGAAAAGCCTGGTAATGGTGATGTGGTACATTGCACTAGGTCATGAGCTTTTTACTGTCCTGTTGCTTCGGACGAGGTGATGTACTTACTGAAAGAAATACACGTGAGAAGGGCTATGCTCATCACGTTGCATGCTTGTGCTACACTCATCCGCCCAGCTCAGAAGCATCCGGTATCTGGATTCGACAAATGCCATGGATACCGTCCTTGATAGAGGCACGAGGTCTCCTATAGAGCAGACGTGGTCTAATTCGTTGACGATCCGCCAAAACTTGGACAAAGTCATCGTCGTCTGCCCCGCCCAGCTCGGTAGTGGATGAGGCGGCCACATCAACCCACCGCTTCGCCTGTCTGCGTCCCCGGGTATTGGGAGTAATGGAGGGAAGGCGATTGGTCGAGCGGGGTAGTGAGTGGCGTGGAATCTTTTGTTGTTACGTGAAGAACTGACAAGTTTGGGGGTCGATCGGCGACCTACGTTAACCAGCCGTAGGTTTCCCAAGCAGCAGCTGCCATTGCTTTGAACTTCTCTAGCGGAAGCTGATAAAAAACCTGAAGCAGTTCATCAGTCGGCTGGGCTCCGAACAGGTTCATTCTGGTTGCCATGGCTCCAATATCCTTGAGCAACGCGGATGCCAAATCTTCGTGGCCGCTCATGCCGCTTGCCATGGCCAGGTAACACATGGCGGCCAGGTTGAGGGCACTATCGTGTGACCGCTCGGCGTTCCACAATACTTTTGCCTCCTGCTGGAACGCCACACTGAACGAAGCAGAGCGCACGTCGAACGTTGTAAACGATTGCTGGTGAGGGTTGTCAGTTTGATTTTCGGCGTCTGGAGTAGCAACGTACGCAGGCAAGCGTCAGGACACTAGCGACGAGGAAGGGCGAGCAGTAATCGAGTCTCCTCTCGACCAGGTCGTCCAGAAACTGATGGGCATCGAAGCAGGCAAAGATGGGATAGTGAGCTGTGAAGAAATGAGACAATATGTCCGATGTGAACTCATTGTCGATAGGCGTCCTGCTCCAGTAGCTCATGGTGAGGTTTTTGAGCTGCGCAGCGAACTGCTCCCTGCCTGGGAAAGCATTGGGCGTCGAAGATGATCTCCCTGTCACAGCCTCCTGCCGGAGCGGCGAGGGCAACAGCAAATTGGCAGTAGATGTGATATCGGGTTTCCCTGAACCAGGGAGATCAAAATGTGCTGAGGTAAACCAGCCATGAACATCGGTTGAGTCAAGGTTCAGAGGCTCTAACACAGGGTAGGCGAAAGGATGTAGCATCTGCAATTCGGACTCCACGCTAGACTGTGTAGGGGGGGGTAGCAAAGCACGATTTACCGAGAGGTCGGACGGCCGGTTGCGCGTGAGACCACCGTCCGAGGTAGGCAAGACCGCCGCAGGTGTACTTGCCCTCAGAGCTCGCAAGGTCTCGATAGCCTCATCCTCTGAAAGGGTCTTCAGGCGTTGGATGAGAGTCTTGTTGTCGTCAACCTCTTGTTGGAGTCGGCTGATTTGGAGTCTCAAGGCTTTCCGCTACGTGTCTTGGCCATAGACACAGGTCAATGAGCGCCTGGAACATGAACCACACATGGGTTCTTTTCCATCGCACTTGGCGTAGAGAGCTGTCAGGCACTGACTGTAAGATGGGGTTGTTGGAGTCGAGAGTGACTCACGCTAATCTTCTTTGCTCGGCAGTTGATACATGCAATTCGCACAGGTGCCTTGCGCTTTTGTCTTTGCGGTTGCTCCTGATTGCTGTCTCTACCCTGCAGCCCTTGCAACTGGGCATCGCGGTCCTCCGGACCGGCTGGTAGGAGCTTTCTTAGATGGCTCATTTCGGAAAGTTCGCCGAGAAGGGACGTGGAGGGTTGTGTGTTCCTCGTGATTGATGCGCTGTCAATGATGAAATGAAAGTGTATGTCGCCCAAGTACCTGGAAAGGGTGAGCCAGTATTATTCGTGACGCCGACCTCCCATTCATGGCCAATGGCAGCTAAGCTAAGAATGGATATCATGTTTGGCACAGACCCACGGAACACATCAGAGAGGACGTTCTTCTGGACCCAAGCAGTGAGTGCCTATTAGCTTACGCATCAAGCTACTAGGTAGGTCCACGTCGTGGTTCAGCTCGTTATCGTCGTCTGGAAAACGGGGCGGCTCCAGGTCATACAAAGCCAAGATAGAAGGTAGACCGCACTGAGATTGGGGGAGGAAGACCCGGAGGCCCATGTCCAATCGATCGACACCCTCCCAGGCCTTGTTAAGTCGCTTGTCTCGGCGGCCAGATGCCTGCGGCCATGCACTATTCCTGCTCTGTGCAACAACGTTCAAGCCCAGCAATAGGCCAACCCCGCTAGTAACCAGCCCATCGTCCATTTTCCCCCGCCTTATTTTCGCGACAGACCATATCGTAATATGGCATGATGTAACTGCAGGAAGACGATTAACAATCCCTATTATTGAAATGAAGCTGCCGTGCCTAGGTACTGCCCACGCAGGGAGGTCATCAGCTTCATGGCTGGACATACACCAGAAAAGGCCCCGCTTGACCAGTCCCAAGAAACCAAGAATCTACGAGTAAGGGTTGGGCTATTTGGTACCGGTCTGGTCTGGGTACAAGCAGTCAAGGCACCCACGCCATCGCCTCAGCTGTGCTTGAGGGGATGACGAGAGGAGGAAGCCGGGCGTTGTGCCCGAAGCTCTTCATGGATGCCGTAGTAAATTAGCGGTGCATTCCCGCCCTGGGTGGCGAGTCATCATTTTCTCCCCCGTATACCGGTGTGCAGGTCTATCCAGGGGGGCTTTGCGGATGCGGCACGTATCTGGCCTCGGGGCCAGAGCTGTCCGTCGCTTGTGTCGTCGTCCAAGCTCTCCTTCCGAACCTGCGTCCCCTCCCTCTACCCTCCCTTTCCGAATATTCGGGTTTGCCTGGATCAATGGGATATTATAGTGAAACAAGAGCTGCCACAAATCACGGCGGGTACGACTACTGTCACGGTATGAACGTGGGGGTTGACCGCCTGGATCGAGTACCTTAGTATCCAGGGGGGCGGGGGGGGGGGGGGGGGGGGACATTTTCTCTGTACGACGGAATGCCTCCATCGTATACTTTACCAGCCATTACTCGAGACAGACAAGGGAACCGCGATCGTTCCTCCGTCGACGTTTCGCTGCAAGTTGCCCGCCCCATCTTTGTACCCCCCCCTTTTTTCTGAGGTCTGGCCTCCGAGCAACTCAGCACGCCGCCGAGCACGCCAAAGACGATGCAGCTAAAAAGGACCTTATCTGCGAAGAGTCTTTCGAGTGAGGGGATTGCGTCTCGCAGCGAGAACGGTACCAAACGTTGTTTTTTTATCAACATCTAATCCGTAGAGGCGCGATATCTTTGTCGCCTACGCGGACGCCCCCCTCTTCAGGCTCATCTACAATGAGGCATCAAGAAGCGTCCAGTTTTCCCACACCAGACTCCGTGCCCATGAACCCCCCAATCAATCTCAAAGTGCCCGTTAACCAGTCCGCGTCTATTTTTGTACAGCAAGTGTCCTCCGTGTCTTCCATCGCCCGACCTCAAAATGTCCCTAGTCGTCCTCGATGTCGTCATCGCTGATTACCAGGTTCTGCACCCGCAGACCAGCAACGGACCCATCGCCTGCGCGTCGAATGGCCGAGCTCCTCTTCCGCGGCGAGGCCTCTTCTGACGGCTTGTCTGTAGCCCACGCGTCGCCCGTCATGACCCCGTCTTCCGGCGCGTCCTCGGCCTGCTCGTCATCATCACCCGTTTGTGTACCGATGCCTTGGAACGAGACAACCTTCTCGATGTCCCTAAGCTTGAAAGAGTGCAGCGTCGACTTGCGCCCGCGGACGATGGAGGCCATATACGGTAGACGTTCAAGCAGCATCTCCCTCCGGGCTGCGCTCCCCAGAGAAAGGAGCGGTGCGACATGGGAGTCGGCCTTTGCGTTCTCATTCGCCAGCTTGAGCCTAGACTGGTGGTTGGCCACCCAGTTGCCCGCCTCCGTCTGCTTCGGCCGACGGAACGCGCTGGCCCCCTCCGTAAGGCTCTTGCGGGGTGCCGTCTCCTCCCCTTTCATGAGTTTCGTGGACCACACGTCCACCAGAGCTTCGAATTCCTCCTTTGTCCGCCAAAGCTTGATGCTGGTTGGGTAGAACATCTTGTACGCATCCGCACCCTTCGCGCCAGTCGATGCTTTGCGCTTTACAGGGGACGGCAAAGAGAATAGCATCCCGCGAACGGCAACCTGGAAGGCAATCTCGTCCTGGCGAAGCACATGGCTACCCGAGTCCTTGCCGAAGCTTGCAGATGAGCCTCTACCGCCAAAGAAGCTGTCCCGGGATGGAAGGAGCAAGTCGCTCTCCGAGAGGTACTCTATGCATCCGTTGACATAATCCAAGGGCGTCGACGCGTCAAAAGGCGGCACAGTCTCGCAAGAGAGCATGTAGTTCTCGTGGAGAGCAGAGATGAAGGTCGGCGTGTCTGTGCCGGTTTCGTCCATCAGCGTATCGACCGAGACCTCGGATGGCTTCGGCCGCGAAAGGTGGGCAATGTAGCTGGGCAAGCGCTCTGCCGTGTTGGGCGTCGAGGGCGTCTCTTCCCTCTTGTTGTAGACCACTTTTCCGACGGCGTGGAAGATGCCAAGGCTGGCCTCTCGTTGAGATATCAGCTCCAATGTCTCTTCTTCTCCCTTAGTGAGCGATATGCCCGCCTTGGCGCCTTTTGACTGCTTCGACAAAGCAACCTTGGCTCCCCAGTCCGCGTCTTCATCGCCTTTCAGACACATAAACTCCAAAGAGGATATCGCACTGCGTATGTCACCGATCTCGCCTAGGCGCTTCAGTACTTGAGGGCCCGGTGTGCGCTTCCTGCCCGACTTGCGTGCCTCTTTCAGCACGACCAGTTCCAGGGCTTTTGCAAGCAGAGTGGGCGCAATAGTGTTGAACTCGATGACGCGTGTTCCGGGGTGCCGCAAGATCTCCGGACCTAGCAGTCGGTGAGCCGTAAAGCTGTCTGCCGAGGCCGATGTCGTGGTCAACAGCGTTTCCGAGACGATCAACACGACAGGGGTAATGGGTTCACTGGGTGACCGCCGCCCAAACGTCGTTAGTAAAGGTGTATTCGCCGCCAGGTATTCCAGGAGTGTGCTTCGAAAGGAAGACAGGGCAGTCGATGACCTCGAAAAGGTGTTGGGAAACTCCTCTATGAGGATAATCTTCCCTGCAGAGTTGGACTTTTCGTTGGCTGGACGCGGTGCTTCTTCGCTTGGCATATCCGTGTCGAGCTGCCCAAACTTTCCACCTCTGCTCAGGAATTCCTGGAACTGCGCCGAAGCGGATGTGTACCCGAGATGTGCACCGAGGGTGTTTGTTGGATTCCTCCACTCCAGAAGCTCATAGCCCATGTCCTTCGCCAACAGTCTCATGGCAGTGGTTTTCCCCGAACCCGCGGCTCCTTTGAGGAGGAGCAGACGTTGGCGCAAGCGCCCGCAGACGACGTCCTCCAGCCATTTCCTGACATCGGCGACCTTCCTTTTGTGCACGGCTAGTTCTTCTAGGTTGAGCGGGCCAAACCGTTCCGACCAGGGTCGCAGATCGTCGTCGAGCGCTGCCGGCTTCATCGGACGGGGGGGCTTGAGAAACTTTTGGCTCGAGCCAACTGTTGTCGAGGAAGAGACCGGCGTGCTATCCCTAAATCGTTTCCGTGCATTTTGGCCGACGATGCTCGACGTGCTAGCTTTCTGTTCCGCGACATCGTCTTCCTCTGAGATGGGGTCGCTCACGATGTCGTCAAAAGGTAGTGTCCTCGAAACGGTGGTCGGTCTGGCGCTGGTCTTAGACGCCTGCTTGGAGAACAGTGTCATGAGGTCGCCATTGCGGCCCTTCTCCTCCACCTTGACGCGCTTCTGCTGTTTCCCCTTGAACTTTTCCGGGCTCGTGCTCGGGCTCTTTGTGCCCTTGTTGGATGGCCCGTTCCGTGATTGGAGGACGGCGGGGGTCGCGACAGCTCGAGTGTTGTGGGCGACGCGGGGCTTCGGCTTCGTGGGGCTCGGGGAGATGGAAGCGCCCCGGCTATCGGATTTCGAGGGTGACGAGAGGAGGAAGTTCGTGAGGGTGTTCGTCTTTGGCTGTTCATCGTCTTCATCGTCGGACTCGACGACGTTGCGCCTTCTTCGCTTGGCGGGCGGGGCCATTGGATAGCAAGGCGATTGGCGAGCTCAACATGAGCGCATGATCTCTGCAAAGTTGCAGGTCAGTTGGCGCGACCTTCTTTCTCGGTGTCGTTGACGATGCAAAAGCTGACAAAAATATGAAAGAAAGCGCTACCAGGCACGCATGCACGCACGCACGCACGCACGCACGCACCGACCTGCCGTCGGCGGCTAAGGCAGCTTGTATCCTCGTCATTTGGAGCCTCGCCAATCGGGTCCCCACTTGGACGGGCACTACATACCGCGGGTGGGCACTAAACTATCGCTAAACCGTCCAGTGTTGGCGGTACCTGGCGAGCCCAGACTGATCCCCGTATTTCTTGTCTCAACAAAGTGTACGGGTAAGCACAGGAACTTGACCGTCTTCTTTGAACAGTTGTCATTCATTGGCATACATGCGCCACAATCAGCCCTGAAGTCCAAGTATTGCGAGATGGGTTGTTTCTACGGTGCTGCTTCAAGTGTCCCGAATGGTACGCAACTGTACTTGACGTTCGACCTCGGATGTAGCAAAAGCGTTCATTACACGTTCACATTCATTCGCATGCCTATTTACGCCATATGTTGTACAATTGGCTCGACTGAGCGTGCATGCTGGCACTACAACATCCGCTGAGTGGGGAGGATAAGTCAGAGAACGAACACGATATCCCTACTCGACAATGCCTCAGAAAGTAGCAGCAGCAAGCTACATCCAACGCTCAGAAGGTCCATCCACGGAAGTTGTCAACGAAAGTCAGAGCAGATGCCAAGTAGTGTTCATGTACGTCTCCCCACGTTCTGGACGCCTCCTTCATGGCGCGAATGGCTGGAACATGTCAGCAAACATACCCTAGAACTGCCGGGACACCGAACCGACCTTTGACGTAATGGGAGTCTGTTGCCCACTGCGAGTTCAGAGCTTCGTGCTCGACGTGGCCCCAGTGCCGCGCCTTCAGATCGGTCTCGACATTGTCGGGGTCAATCTTGGGTCGCAACAGAGATATGTACACAGCGAGGACCAGCAGCCACCATTCCCTCACCAGGTCGATGTGGAACTTGGCCGGAATGAAGGGGAGGAGAATGCGGACAGCATGGCTTGTCGTGAGGAGATGCACGATGAAGAAATTGTATGCGTGGGTGCCGCGGGATACCGTCGCAACAAGAAGCGCAACGGCGAGCTCCTGGGATTCTTCAAATTGCTTCACCGGATCGGTGATGGTCCAGGCATTCCAGTATTCCAACACAAGGCTCTCATGCTTGTCGAACAAGATGTCGAGGTTCTCCAACGCCGGCTCCTTGAACAAGCCGTCGAGACGGCCGTCTCCTGCCAGCTTGTCAACCAGTTTGAATGTCGACTTGGAGCTGAACGGCGAGGACCTCGTGTAGGACTTGTCGTCGAGGTACTTGTGGAAGAAGTTGTATTGCGTGGCTGCCAGGGTGAGTGCTTCGATGGCAATCTCCTTAGAGTTCATTTCGTATGCGTATCCGAGGTGGATGAGGGGATGGCCAACTTGGTGAGGGGATTAGCAGACGCGCCATGGTATCAGTCCTCGGGGCAACACTTACGGCCACCAATAAGTCCGTGGATCAGGGGCTCCTCGCCACTGAACATGAACTGGTCGACAACCTTCTTCCATTCGTACGAGCTGTAGGCCAGCGAGTCCTCGAAGAAATCGAGGTACGCTCTCTGGTACGTCTTGTCCCCCAGTAAATCCCTCCAGTCGTCCTCGGTCACCTCAGCGGGGGATTCTTTCCAGGGCTCGAGCTCCTTCGCCTCGGTTTCGTAGATGGTTTGCAACTGGCGGTCGTTGGCGCCGAGGAGGTAGGCGGAGCAGAGGATGTGCGGCGCATGATTGTCGAACTGGAGGTTGTGGTAGATGACGGAGTGGTTAACGTGGTTCGCTTTCAGCAGATGCTTGAGGCATCGCGCTCGTCTGTCGTGATCGGTCTCGACATCGTGGACCTCGACGGCGGGGATGTCGATGGACTGCGCTTTCTCGCTGTCCGAGACGAGGCGGTTGACGAGGGGGACGTATGATAGCAGGCCAGGTGCCATGGTTACAGTCAATAGCTTCAGCGTGTTCGCATTGTTGTAGAAAGAGAAAACCTGGGGTTTACGACAGAGCTGCAGATGCAGATGCAATAGGCCGTCAAAGACATGGCGCGACCCGAGAATCGTTGGGAAAGTGACGTGTGATGGGTGTGACTGAGTGGGGCAATGAATGCAGGGCGCGCAGCGCACGCCCCCCCCCCACCTTGTTACAGGGTCACTGCTTGCATGGAAGTTATAGGTGCTTTAAAGCTTTAAAGTGCTGCCAGCTGGACGGTTGGCGACCTCAACCCCGCCATTCCCGGCCGTTTTTGCCCCGCTATCGAACATCCGGGAACGGAACGCCGATGCTGAGTAATTTTGAGTTCCTGCCATGTCCCGACGTGAGTTCGACCTCTCTTTGTTGTGTTTTCCTCTCGCCATGCTGTAGATGGATTCTCTGCGGAGGAATTTCGGCATTAATTGTTTGCTCGCCGGGCCTGCATTGCTTCGGTGGAGGAGCCTGACGATTAGAGCTGACAGCGCCTGCTCGGGCTCAGGAACCCGACGGGGGCGGACACTCTCATCGCGCCCTTTTCAGTACCATCAGATATAAGGAAAAACCGGCGCCACTGCGACGTCCATTTGTTCATTCGAGCTACATGCTAGACTTATCTGACAGTCACACCAGTGACGGTCTTTTGTGAACTTTCATGTCTAGGCTTAGAGTCAGGCCGCAGATCGGACACAAACACGAATGATATGTCTTGCACATTGAAACACGAAACGGGGTGTGAGAGGCGAACTACAGTTCAATAGAAACAAGGAAACCGTATACATACAGTCACGCTATTGTCTGTCTCCACAGACCTCGGGATGGATGGCTCGATCATGTCCTCCCACCACCGAGCCATGCCAAATGGTAGAAGCTCAACTTCGCACATGCAGGCGGGCAAGGAAATCCTGTGTCTCTACAGGTAGGATGGCAACCATTTATAGTAGAGATATCCCCATCGTCAGCTCGCTTACATAACGACCCCAAAGGACCGTTGACAGGTTGCTCACGCATGAACTGGATGCAATTTTCGGTGATTCAAGGGTATCTGATTGGCATACTTATATGGGGCGCAGCTTGCCATTGACCAATAGTATACATGGCTGTCACCGAGAATGTGAATGAAGAGCGTCGTGTAGGTTGTTGAAGCTGTGGGATATCGAAGAGCCTCAGCTGGGAGTGGTATAACAGGGTGTATGCGAAAACCGTGAGCCCCTCATGACTTTTTCATTCCTACAAACCCCAGGCCGCCAAAGTCCCGCAACCCTTGACAAAGCACTGGATACCCGCGTTTGCTTGCCCCCTTGTAACTCCACCCCCTGTCCCCATAGCGACTTACATGGCCGAGATGCAGCTCGATCAGAATGATATTTACCACTTCCTGGACTGCCATCAAAATGCAAAGATTCGCTCAGGCTCCAACCCGACCGTCTGTCAGGCCACCCAGCGGGGCCTTGGTAGCGGTCAAGGACATGTCTTAAGTGAGGACGAGAAGCTGTTCGAGTTTTGCTTCGACTACGACCTTTATAACCCCAAAGACAACTCAACCCTTCCCAAAATCATGGCCGATGATGCTCAGCAGTCCGTACATGACTCTGGGAGTACGACAGAGACATCCTCTATCCGCACCCCCGAGACCTTGCTATCCAACCCGGGGTCCCCATTGACAGACTATGGCCACCCCGTCTCGGAAGACTACCGGTATGAGGCTGACGACCTGACTGCTCCTGATCTTAATGAATTCCCCAACCCTCCCGACCCGTTCCTCTTTCCCCGTATCCACGTACCAAACCCCCCCAGGAAGCCAAATCTTCAGGTTCCCACCAAGAAGAGGTCAGGACCCGACAGTCCGAACGGGAAGAAACGGATCGTCAAGGACGTGTCCAAGACAAATCAAGTCAGGTCCACCGGATCCTGCACACGGTGCCGGATCCAAAAGGTCGACTGCACAACTGCCGGTACATGCGACAGATGCATCAAGGCCTATCCCAGGGACCCAGAGAGCGCCTGTGTTCGTAAAGAGCTCGTGGCAACCGCCCTCGACCTGTCCTCTGCGCGCTGTGAGTTCTTTTGGGCCTTGGCCGGGTCGGGACCATCAACCATTACATTGACCGCCAGCTGACACGTCCCAGTCGCTAGACTAGACAGGAGGGCCGAGGTGGAGGCGAAACAGTCTTTCCAGTTCGTGCAGAAACGGTACTACGGAAGCATCCACAGGGGCCATGTGGTGTTCCGTCGAGACCCGCAGAGGATGAGGCTCTCCACCGCGCTGCAAAACTACTGTCGCATGTCGGAGGATGGTCAGCGGCCCATCTACCAAGGATGCTTTCTCTCCAGGGAAAACAACGGGGTGCCTTCGTATGACGACCTGATCAGGTGGGGCGAGGAAATCGTATTCCCCGAAGACAGACACACGTTCGAAGGCCTCGTCGAGCTCTTCATCAAGGATTATTCCGCCCCCTGCCGCTCCGGCGGCCCCCGGCGGCCCCAAGTATGAGACATGTGCGACCCCCGTACCCCCACGATGCTATACTAACGATCGGAAGATGGAACTCCTCAACGACGTCCACAAGATGAAGGTCATGTACAAGATCTGTTGTGAGGAAGACTTTGACTTCGTCCGAGAGAACACCAACGCCGTCGAGCCGCTGCCGCTGCTCGTCAAGGCGGAGTTCAGGGCCATCGCGCGGATGGCCCTCGAACAGTTCGAGAAAAGCGCGCTCCGCGCCCTCGACAAGTACCTCGCCCCGAAAAAGATTCCCGAGTGTGAGGTGCCGGCGCTCTGGGCCTCGTTGTGGCAGCTGCTCTTCATCTACCGGGACCTCCTGCGGACCCGGGCTCCGCCCACCAGCAGCAACGCGGTCCCGCTGCTCAACGCCGTCGCTGTATTCTACTCGGCGCACTTCAGGACCTCGGCCTCTCTCAAGCTCTCCCTGGACGGCATCGAGGGTTCTTGGGACCCCTGGGAAACTGGGCAGGCGGCCCTTGCCGGCACCTTCAACCACGCCCTGCGGCTTCGCGACACGCTTCGTGAGTAAACTTCCGTGTTTCGAGTGGCGGTATTGTTATATTCATCCTCTAATTACTTGGATTTGCAGATCGCACTATTGCTGCCGGCACAGATGACATCGATAGCCGTCTCAAGAGCCTCGTCGTCGATCCCGAGATGAAAGTGCTCAACCGGCGACAGCCTAACAAGAAGTCGGCCAAAGGAAAATAGGTCATCTCAAGCCACTGAAGGGATTGGTTCTCTGGATGACATTCTCATTTCGTTGTTGTGGATTGGATGAATGATGATTCCGCGACTTCCCTCACCACTTTGATTCAACTATAACTCAGTCCTGTCTCTTCCCTTATTTCCTTAATGATTGCTCTTTCGCGGATACCCGGTTTCTTTTTTTTGTCAGGTCCACGCATCGTTATCTTGGTCTGTAACTACATATAACCAGACTTTTACTCTCTACTGATCGCGTTAAACATTATCACAGTAGTATCAGCTCTCAACCCATATGGTGAAGGCTGCTAAGATGCTTACGGACAACGACGGTGACGGTATGCCTAGGATAGAATACTACGCGTCCTAACTGTTGAGCTACGCACAAGACGACAAGGCGCCCTTTACCGAGTATGTCCGTGCCAAAGCCACTCATGATCTCTACCATACCGACCACCGCTGTGAGGCCATTCTTAACCTCGCAGCTGCTGTGGATCTGGCCTGTTCCGCGAAGACGACTGAAGGCTAGAATTACAGCATATTCCACATTTGAGTCTTATTTAAAACTTATGGCTACTGACCGTTATAAGACACAAAAATGCCCGGATTAAGGGACTACGTTATGCGATAATACTAACTTGTAATTACTAACCAAGTCATCAGCCGTATTGTGTGGAGTCTATGAAATAACGCAGAGTAATGAGTGGATAGTGACAAGCAATCAATTGAGAAACCGGAAGCACGTCAAATTGCTGCTGCATAGCATTCTGACAGCGTTTCCCTCTCATCAACAAACATGCGGAGTTTGGTAGAAGCTCGCCTAAAAATAATGCTACCATGGAACAACCAAACTTTCATATCCGATGCAAACAAACTATTGCCTGCGACTGATTCATCTATCGTACACTCATAAGACGCTTCCGCCTCTTATCAATACCCGGATCCTCGGAAACAAGGTCAACCCCGGTTTCGAGTGCATATCAGCAAAAGTCCGACTATGGGGCCGTATCTATGGATCCCTTTCTCTTTTGCGCGGGGAATCCGCGTCACTTGGCCGAGGAGAACCATGGAATCACCAGAGCGCCTCGTCCTCGCCCTCGGCGCCAGCCCGCAGCTTATCGGTCCGCCGCGAATGACTGAGCTGTAGATAAACGTCCCCTCCAACGTCGGCTCGCGAGATGAGGCCGCATCGTTGAAGCAAAAAGTCTTACACCAGCCTACTCTCACGCACGCCCTTTCTCGAACATCATGGCGCAAGCGGACCACCCCTACCAGAAGCTCGACATCGACGAGCGAGTCAAGCGGGTCCTCCTCAAGACACCTCTCATCGATGGCCATAATGACCTGCCCCAGCAACCGCGGGCGTGCTTCCACGGCAAGATCCACAACAACCCAAAGTTCGACCTCGCCGGCGGCTTCGAGAGGGGCATGACGGATATCCCCCGGTTGAGGGAAGGTGAGTCCCGGGCGGCGTTGTTCGGCTACCTTGGGCCAAGACCACTTACACACGACGCTCCGAAGGTGCCGTCGGCGGCCAGTTCTGGTCCGTCTGCGTCCCCTGTCTCAGGTCCGCGGAGAACTTCTCCACCCCCGAGTACTCGGACATGGCGCGCGACGCCATTGAGCAGATCGACCTAACGCTACGTCTCATCGAGTCTTACCCCGAGACGTTCGAGTTGGTGCATGGTCCGGACGATGTGAAGGGGATCTACGAGTCTGGCAAGATTGCTTGCTCTATTGGCATCGAAGGGTGCGTGTTCAAGAACTAAAGCATATAGGCTTTGTAGGTCCGGACTGACATGAGGCGCAGGCTGCATATGGCTGGTAACAGTATTGGCATCATTAGAGCCTTTTATCGTCTGGGAGTTAGATATGTAAGTCAAGCATACCGACCTCTTTCGGAGGCCCACGGGACACAACGTTGACTCCGCAAGTGTACTCTCACTCATGTATGTAACAACGCCTTCGCCGATAGCTCAACCTCGAAAATCGGACCGGTCCACGGCGGGCTTTCAAGGCTGGGCCGCTCGGCAGTGGTCGAGATGAACAGACTAGGTAGGCGTGCACCCCGTCTCGTTTTCCCCTGGCACCCCTCCGTCTGACCACGCAATCCGCAGGGATGATTGTGGACATCTCCCACGTCTCGGAGGACTGCGCGAAGCAGGTTCTCGAGCTCTCGCGCGCGCCCATCATGTTCTCCCACTCCAACGCCAAGGGTGTCTTCGACTGCCCCCGCAACGTGCCGGACCACATCCTCGACATGGTCCCGGCCAACGGCGGCATCGTGATGGTGACGTTCGTCCCGGAGCACGTCGCCACGCGGAGGAGGGACGCCAGAATGGACATGGTCCTCGACCACCTGTTCTACGTCGCCGCGCGCGTCGGCTGGGACCACGTCGGCCTCGGCTCCGACTTTGACGGCATCGCCTCCGTCATCCCCGGCCTGGAGGACGTCAAGTGCTACCCGAACTTGTTGAAGGCCATCCTTGACCGCGGCGCGACGGAGGAGCAGCTCGCCAAGGTCGCCGGCGAGAACATCTTGCGGGTCTGGCGCGGCGTGGAGAAGGTCAGGGATGAGATGAAGGCCGAGGGCGTCTTGCCGGTCGAGGATGTTTGGGAAGATCGGACTTGGTGGAGGTACGATGGATACTACCAGATGCCCGACCCCGATCCCGAGGACAAGTTGGGTTTGGACTGGTATGGCGTTCCACCTCCGGACGAGGGCTTGTATCTTGAAGACAAGGGGTCATAGATGGTGTTTATTTATCCAACCCGAACATGAAATTTCAGCCTCATCTTCGCTATGGAAATCGAGTCATTCTCATGTTTTCACTTTTTTACTTCTGGGTCAAACGTAAGGACACTTTTGCCACGCTTGAAGAAATTATATCAGAAACCCCATTTCCACTTTGGCAATGCACGTTGCGTATGAACGCGTGACACAGCGGTCCGTAGATCTGCCTTCTCTCTGGATGGCTTTGCCCATCGTCATGATTCTCACTGCCACGTTGTGCGCGGGGCAGTAAGCGAAGACCGCGGATGACTTTGTAGCGGTGACAAGGGTTTTCCGCGGAAAGCGAACTGGACGCCCCAGATATACTCGGTACCAACACCTCTTATCTATCGCATCGTGGAACAGCCCAGGACGTAGCTAGTTTACAAACACCAATTGTGGGCCTGACACTTACACGCCCATGGCCATATAGTGACTTCCCATCCAACGCCCGTTGGTTCGCATCGCAACCCCGACGAATCTCTTTCCTGCCTTTCCAGGAACATATCGGACGCATTATGGAGACGGGCACGACGAAGAAGGAAGAGCTTGTGGCCTCGGGGCCCTCCAAAGCCCTCGACCTCCTCGACACCGCCGAGGGCGAAGTCATCGACCCGGAAGAGAGCTCAGCCCTCTTGAGACGAATCGACCTCAGGCTCATGCCACTACTCTGCATCACCTACGCGCTGCAGTCCATCGACCGTACCACCCTGAGCTACGCCGCCGTCTTCGGCGTCCGCGAGGACCTCGGCCTCACCGGCTCCGAGTACTCCTGGGCGGGCGCCCTGCTGTACCTGGGCTACCTCTTTTGGGAGTTCCCGACCAACGTCCTGCTGCAGAAGCTGCCCATCAACCTCTTCATGTCCGCGACCGTCGTCATGTGGGGTGCCGTGCTCATGTGCCACGCCGCGTCGCACAACTTCGCCGGCCTCGCGGCGACGAGGACGTTTCTCGGTGCCTTCGAAGCCTCTATTAACCCCGGAACGATGCTTCTGTTCTCCATGTACTACTCGAGGAGGGAACAGCCCGTGCGGATGGGCATCTGGATCGGGTCGGCGGGCCTGGGGTACGTCACCGCGGGCATCGTGACTTTTGGCATCGGCCACATCCAGGGGTCCATCGCGAGCTGGCGGCTCCTGTTCCTGTTCTGGGGCGCGGTCACGGTGGCGTGGGGCGTCCTCATGCTGTTTTTGTTGCCCGGGTCGCCGCTCACGACCAAGTTCTTGTCGGAGAGGGAGAAGGCCATGGTCATCAGCCGTGTCAAGGGCAACGGCACGGGGGTCGAGAACAAGACCTTCAAGTGGCCCCAATTCAGGGAGGCCATGACAGACATGAAGACCTGGCTGCTGTTTCTGTTCGCTGTCGCGAGCAACAGTCCCAATGGCGGGCTGACGACGGTTCGTTTACTCGCTTGTTTTCCTGGACTCGGCATACTGATGATACTTTGTATAGTTCCAAGGTCTTGTCATCAAGGGAATGGGCTTCTCAACTCTGGAAACCACCCTCATTCAAATGCCGTCAGGGGGCGTTCAGCTCATTCTCTGCCCCTTGGCATGGTAAGCGTGCCTCTTCCTCCTGCATTGCCCGAACCATGCTGAAATTATGTAGTTTCTTTGCTTCGTACTATCCCAACGCCCGCATAGCCATCATGCTCATGTGCCTCGCCCCTTTCCTCGCGGGCATCCTTGGTCTCTGGCTCATCGACCAGGCCAGCCCCTACGGCCGCCTCGCCTGCCTCTGGATCTCGTTCGCCTACACCGCCACCTGGACGCTGTCCATGTCCGTCGCCACGGCCAACACCGCTGGGCACACCAAGAAGATCACGACGAACGCCATGCTCCTGATCGGGTACTGCCTCGGCAACTTCGTCGGCCCCTTCTTCTTCAAGGCGGAGCAGGCTCCGAGGTACCCCCTGGGCGTGGCGATGATGATATTCTGCATCGGTGTGCAGATTGCGTGCTTGTGCGGTATCTGGGCTCTTCTGTGGTTCCGCAACCGATCGAGGAGGTCGGAACATGCGGCTTCGCAGGAGAACGAGCATCAAGCGTATGAGCGAGGTCTTCTGGATGAGACGGACTTGCAAAACAAGTACTTCAAGGTAAGGAACACGTGTTTCCTTGTATGACGGGTTATATAACTGACTCTTGGCAGTACGTTTATTAGATGTTGTATGTGGAAATGGAATAGGGATAAGGAGGGCCTCGATGTTTTGACTATTGAAATGAACTCGGAGTTCTTTCACCTGGTGGTATTGACAGACTTGACACATTGTCTTGAGAAACATGACTGATATGAAAGTGAACCCGGTATTTTTTTGTCCATGTGACGATCAGTGGCCTCTAATCTAGGTACACAAGGCTCAAGTTCATATCGCTCTGGAGGCAATTGGTCCATGAACCGTTTTGGTTTGGCCGGAATTCCTCTTGCTGCCCTTGATGGCATCTATGGCATCGCCTGAAAATTCCCTGAGACGAAAAATATGGGACCAGCTCTGACCTGGAATTCAAGTGAAAGTCGCTCTTGCCCTTGAACAGTCTGGGGATGAGCACAGCACTCGTTGATGACCACATTTAATAGGGAGATGGCCTGGGTTCTGGACTTCTCGTAGTAGGCGCGTCTGTCATGCCCGTCTGCCTCCATCTTCATCTTCTTCGTTTCGCGTTCGTTGTCGTTGTCAGACTCGGCGTCTCGCTTCTTGTTCTCCTTGACCTTCTTAGCACCAGACTTCTTTTCAATCTTCTTAGCTTCCGCAGTCTTCTTGGTATTCTCTCTGATCATCTTGGCATTGTCCTCAGCCTTCTTCTTGATACTCTTCTCGATCCTCTTGTTTTTCATCTTGGTCTTCGTGACATTCTCCTCGATCTTCTTGATCTCTTTGATCTTCTTGTTGTTCCCCTTAGTCTCCTTGTTATTTTCGTCAGTCTTCTTCTTTCTCTCCCTGGCCATCATCTCGATCTTCTTTCTAATCTTCTTGTTGTTCTCCTCAATATGCTTTGTCTCGTTCAGGGATTCATCAGTATGTCTCGATTGCTGGATGTCTGTCAAGGCAGCAGGAGATGACTTGTAAGGAATCATCACTGCCATTCCTTTGGCCGAGGCCGTGCCAGACATGATGGCCTGTTGAAAAGATGTGTATTGAGTGTACGCAAGTGTTTGTTTTGAATCTGCAACAGATCAAAATGATAAAATATGTATGGAGTCGAAATATTTGTAAATGGAAAAGCTGGACGGCAGAGGAAGGGGGGAGGGGTCTAACTTGAGGAAGTTGCCAGGCAGGAAGGCACCGGTGTGGCGGTAGTATTCAATACCATCGCTCCTTCCCAGTTTTGTACATCACAGCAAAAGGCGGAAAGAGCAAGTTAACCATGAGGGAAAATAGAAACAACGCATTTTTAGTTCCTCATTTGGCACCCAGCTTAGCAAATCCACACTGAATAACACTCCAAACCACTCTTCCGTCCCACAGACTTCCTGGCCGTCACACAACTTTCGTTCTGATCAACACAAGCTCTAGCCTAGAGACTTCTCTCGTACGACTTCTGTCTTTACGCAACTATTGACGCAACCAGACCGGATTACACACGACTAGGCCGCTATGGATCCTGCAGACCAAGTAGTCACGATCAGGTCGGGTGACTTGAAGCTGCTCACGAAAGTCTATGCCCATCTTGCTGAGTACGCCGCAACCAAGGATAAGACCCAGGTTGATGCAGCCGTGAGAATCATTAATGATTCGAATCCTGCACCGTGGATCTCAAGCGTTCATCTGCAACAATTCATGCAAAAGAAGCGTGTATGTGATGGAGAGGCCCAGGAAGCAGTCAAAGAGTTTCGTGTAAGTAAAATAGCTTGAAACTTCACGATTCTGCGCTAATTCTTAACACGATAGGCCGTATACCCCCATCTGGACCCAAAGGACCTAGATGAACTTGACTGGGAGTGGCTAACGATGACCTCTGCCGTCATGAGAAAGAAGCCTGACGAATTCGACCTCAGCTGGAATGTGCTTCGCTGGTTCTTACCGAACATCGCCACAAACTGCAAAAACATCACATGCACTAAGAGACTTACGAAGTTGGTAAAGTCGATAGATGCGATCAAAAAGGCGTATAAAGACGCCGTCGCCAAAGTTGAGACAGCGGCACTAGCTTCGATTCTTCCCAATCCGTTGGAGAATGCACCTCCAATTGCCGATTTTGAGTCAATTTCTGGTGGAGATGAGCCCAACAACCATGAACTGATTTCGGAGCCCAAAATGCGCAAGAAGCGGCGCAACCAAGAGACGGGTGAAGAGGAGAGTTCAGAACCCAAACGGCGGATGGTCAATCGTCAAGAATCAGCATCCACTATGAGAAGCCGTCGGACCCAGAAGCTGCCGGCCGACGAGACCATGGACGAGTTGAAAGAAAAGCGACAGCAGTTTATGTCTAAACTTGAAGAGCAACCACTGGGCAGCCAGTCGGGCCTTTTTCGGCAAACAATGCTGCGCCTATACCAGCATGGTCCTGGCGCCGACCTTCTGGAAGCCCTGGAGAAGACAATTGGTGAGGAGGATACCGAGTGAATTCGGAGACGTTCAACCCAGTCATAGGTTGAACTGCCTCATCTCGGAAGTTCTAGAGAAACTACTAAATGGCAAGGTCGTAATGGCTTTTGTATGAGGTTGAAGCAGGGTGCTGAATGCTCGGAACGAGGCACAATTCTTGGAGAAGGCTTCGCTTATGATAGAGTCTCTCTTCTGGAGAGTACAAAGGACGAAGAATCTTAGAGAGAACAAGGAGCGGTTCTCAAAGGCATACAGAAATAGAGATACCCGAGATATGCACTACTTGAGGTTACATAAGCTTGCCTGCCGAATTTACGACCAGCAAATAGCTTAGACGGAATTTCACTTGGGGCTTGGAATTCCAGTCTCTATTTGTGACCCTTAGGGACTTTTAAGCCCTGTATAGCATGCAATACTAATATTCAGACAACATCGACGAACCGTCACCTCTCCTGTCCAAAGAAGACCTGTATCTCGGCCACGAGTCCGCGTCCGACGAGTCCAACAACGACGGCGGCAATCAACCCATCTCTTTGACTGGTTGCCCTCAATACGCCCGCAGTAGCGATAGGCTCAAACCGCAGCGTCAACGTTTAAAACAATGTTGAAGGCTATGACCCAGCTACGCGGAGTTAACTGCCGGATAATGGGCCATCTCAACGAGACGACAGTTAAATATGGTGCTACCCAAACGCTCAGCCTGCCTCTCAGCTGTGGCTTGGCCGGCGAGACCGTTTGCCATGAAGACTGGACATCTCTCGGTCTGACCAGGCTAGTTGGTGACGAAAAAACGCCCGGTCCGATGGTACAGGTTGTAGGAGACCAGTCAGATTGCACGATTCCAGCCCGCTTAAGATATACGAAAGGACTGAAACCTCGACATTTGAATTCAGCTGGAAACGATGCTCGCATCCGCCTTTGGCAGGGTCATGCTTTTCGGTAAGAGTCTATCCGGTCCCCGAGCCTTCCGTCCACATTCGGCCCCACCAACACCGGATTGATCGGACATCCGTGCCGTTCCGTGTCGGCTCCATCTCGATCAATTCCATCTCAGTACAACTTGTCAATTCGACACAACAGGCCTGTGAGTAGACTCTCGGCACCATTGAAAGTGGTGATAATTGTGCCTATTGCTCTTGAGTTTTAATGGTACCCGGGTGTCTTGGCAAATGATATCAAGCGAAACGGGACTACCACCATCGACTGCACTCAGGACGCGCCTGTGCAGTTCTTGCCGTTTCCCCGCAACAAGAACGGATACCCGCAAACCGGGTGCATACGTAGGCACGGAAATGTGAGGTGTACGCAGCGAGTCTATGAGGCGACAATTTCCGGAGAAACAGTCATCCGATCGGGAAAGAAGAAAGGCCGAAGATTCGTCGGTTGGGGGGCAAAAGGAAAAAGCGAAGGGGTATGGATGGTAATGAGGTGCTACCATCTGATACCCGGAAACCGGGTGGCAAACAAGAGGCCAATCTGTTTTCTCAGTATTTAATTTCGGCTGTTCTATTGTGACAGGTTGGAAATGTCTCATCGCATGCATAATCGCCTCGAATCCGGGCTCTAAATCTTGGAATGGCGTACTTTTCTGGTAGCTCATTGATCCCCCCGCCGGTGTGTGCTCGGTGAGTAAGGTCAGTCTGCTCAGTGTGGTTATGCCGTTTACCTGCAATGGTCCGCATAGTTGCACAACAGATGCAAGCCCTCTGGAAATGGACACCGCTTTCCATTCCGTTCCTCATGTGTTCACCGCCTGGGTCCATGGACCGCCATCGACCACATCTCATGCAGGAAACAGTGGGATTAGGGTTACCAATGAACCAATGAATGTCGCAGTCATGCTCCGTTGCCCATCTTCAGTGGAGTGTGTTAATTAACGCCACCTGAACTCGGCCCACATAAACCAGTGGATTTCCATGGACCAGCAAATCCATTGGACGGTTCCTGGCCTAATTTCCCGCTGTCTCCAGTGGTATCCGCACGGCTTAATGTACACCCGATGCCGAGATGACTCAGGCCCCTCATCCGTTCTGCCGTCTGGCTGATCTGTGACTCGGCACACCGCCCTCCAAAAATCTATATATTCGCCGTTTCCCGCCGTCCTTTGCTTGTTTTCTCTCTTTCTTCTTTAGCTCTCTTTGCCTTTTGGCTTAGATCAAGTGTAGTATCTGTTCTTTTCAGTTTAATCTCTGAAAGGTCTCTAAGGAGACCAATCGTGATTATTCCTATTTTTGGTCTCAGGGAGGAATCCTCTGTGCTTGCACACGATTCCTCCCACAGTGTCCCTGGTATTACACTGCCTCCAGGTGACGCGAACACTCTTTTCATTGTGTGCTCTGGCTTGCCCAGGGTCATGAAGAAGAATCTTGGTTCTCGAGGCAGAACACTCGAATTTGCGCTGGACGTGATCAATGTAGTTTTATTTCGTGGCCCTAGCCTACCTTTGAGGTATCTACATGATCTAGGTACTTGTGGTTATCGATGAAAGGATGAAAGTAGCTCTGGGTTTGGATGCCTCTGTGGGCAGCGTACGAAGAACTACATGTCATTCTGGTGCTGCAAGTTACGCTACACCAGTACCCATCCATGTATGTATTGATTGACTGGTCTTGTCATCTAGCTTGGTGGCATACTTGGGGTAAGGAGAGTTGTTTGCAGAGGCTTGCTGCATCGGCGCATTTGTCGGTGAGAGAAACGCCGTGTTCATGGATGATGGCACGTGACCTACCACAAAGGTTTCGTTTGACCCTCGAGGCTCCTTCTCAACTTCACCTCTGATACTAGGCACTCACATTGCCGTAGCAAAGTTTTCATTTCTTCAATCACTCAGACAACTCGCAAAGAGACGCAACTTACAGTCTTATAGGGTCAAGGATGCAAGAGCCATCAACCAGTGAGGTCATAAAAGACCTCCACGCCGACCGACCTCGCTCGGAAATACAGTCGACACGGTGCCACTCTCGAACGCTTGTGGAGAGGCTTCGACCAGAAGCAACGGGTGAAATGTGTCAAAGCTGGAATGATGGATGGCGTTCTACTAAAGCATCCTCGAGATGTTTCTTTGGGCAACGTGTACAAGATTGTCCCCGACTGGAACTTGCGCGACCTCACCGAAAAGCCTGAGCATCTCTTGAGCATGCTGGAACACCGCGCCAAAAGTACACTCATGGATCAGTACCGTATAGGCCCTAATGGGGGGCAGGGTGACTACGCCATCATTGATGAAAGTGTGCGCACCCGAAACCTCCGCCACGTCGATTCGTTCAAGGACTGTTGGACGTTTTTCCTGGACAACGACGAGAACTACGGCAGGTCGATCAGAATCGTCTCGGAACGCGAAAATGTTCATCGTGATTTTGCCGCGGCTATGCAGGCCAATCTCTGCATCCCCCAAGCCACGGGAGAGTTCGTCCTACACCGGCAAGTCAACCTCTTGCAGGCACTGAACGTCCTCGTCGAAGACATCCTGGAGCAGGGCTCCACAGAGCGAAGTCAGAAGCCGCGTCCGAAGAATCCCGTTGAGTCGGCATCGGCCGCGTTATCAAAACTCAGTATTCGGGACTCGCCCGTCAAGCTTTCCCTGCCCGATCTCGTAGCCAGCGCTCGCGATCAAGCTGCATCATGCAAGGAGCACCTCGGTCTGTACTCGGAGCCTGTTGTCCTTGCCCACGAAGTCAATTTCTGGTTCTTCAGCTGACCGGAGCTTCTTCCAGACGAAAAGGGACGCTGGATGGGCGTTCACACTGACAAGTACATCAGTGCCGCCGTTTTCGATACACTCCAAAATGCCGTCAAAGAAGCCGCCATTTGGGACTACATCCATCGGCTTTTGGCCCGCCTCGAGACCCTGAATAACGACAAGGCGCACCGAACCATTCTCCTGCAGGAGATATCGAACGTCTGTCAACTCGCATACGTCTCTGCTCAGGGTCTATTCAAGCGCCACATTCAGTCCAAGACGGGGGCAAAGTGGTACAAGCGTGTATCCAACGCCTGCGACAGCGCCGGCAACGCGCGTGTGACGCTCAAAGGCAACCCCGGCGACTTGACGAGAAGCAACCCGCAGCTCCATTACGTCCTCCGTCTCTGCCATCCAGACACCACTGCTTCCAAGGCCGTCGAGTGGCTGAAGAAGCTGACGGATCTCCAGCAAGCTCACCCGTCAGAGCGGGAGAGCTTGGATGAGAGCGAGTTCGAGGCTCTTTGTAACTTGGCTGTCACGGTCGCATTCATCCAAGACTTATCCAGCACAATAACGATGCCTGCCCCATCTCGTAAAAAGGGACTGTTGTTTGTCTCGAGATCGCAAGAACTGGAGGCAGAGTTGAGCAACATCAAGACTGGCCTGGATCTCCGCGACTTTGCAGCCCCGATCGATACTCTTCTGGAGCCGGGAATGACAGATGGCGCCTTGGAGACCCTCGACCGGTTCATCGTCGACAAGGCTGGCGCGAAGCTCGGCTTCCTGTATCAAGATCTCGTCGACGAATGCTTCTCTGATCTTCAGAACCAGTATGACCAGTATAAGGCCAAGATCCAATTGGGTCAGAAGGAGTGGACACCGCTCCCGGTTCCAGCCCCTGAACCACGCGAGACCTTGATTCAACAACGCAAGCAAAAGGAAAAGACACGGCCATCTCACTCGTCCACATACGAAATCAGCCCCCAAGCCGAGCCTGCGGTGGTGGAGGACGCCGCCAAACCTCAGACGTTCAAGGTCAGCGCAGGAACCGCCGAGGTCTTTGGGGCTCTTTTCAACAAGTCAGAATCTCGGGGAGCGGTGAGCTGGGCGGCCTTTGGGGGCGCCATGGCAGAGCTCGGGTTTTCCGTCCTGCCCAAGTACGGCTCGGTCTTCACTTTTCTGCCGCCTGAAACGATGGCCGCGAATAGACCGTTTACCGTCCACCGGCCTCACAAGTCTGATATCGAGGGTTACATGACACTTGTCTATGCGAGAAGGCTCAAGAGAGCGTACGGTTGGGACGAGAAGACATTCACAGTCGTCTGATACCAAGCTGGTGGACCAGCGTTTGGGGGGTAATAATACACGGGTATTAATTAGCCGCCTGCGAGGAAGTCGCCAGTGTGAGTAGAACTCTTAACTGAGTGGAATGTGCTCCAATAGTCAACCAAACCGTTGTGGTAGGTATGCCACTTGCCTGACTCGATGGCAAACGTCGATGTTGAATTAACAGAGTACTTGAACCGGCCCCGTCCCAGTCCCCGATAGTGGCCGGTGTTACCATGCTTAAAGGTCATCACAGAAACGGAGGCTGGAGTCTTTGGCCTTGCTTGCGCAGTCCCGCATTTGTCGGACTTGGCATCTATCTTGATGCGAGCGAGCAAATGTCATGGTCGTGAGGGGTTTCTGAAATGTGGGGGTTGATTGATCCTTCGGGTGGATTGTTCGAGCTGGCTGCAGAAGTGTGTGCCATCCCAATGTCTCGCAGGGCTGACGAAGAACCCTGCCACCGGCGAATCTCACGCCATGGGAACCGTCTCATCCACGGAGCCGAACGGGTTTAATTTAGTAAACCCACCGATCAAGTGTTTTGGTAATCTTCGAACCAGGAACCTTGCGTGTTCGGGCGGGGTTCTGCCGGTCTGCAGTCTGAGCTGTCTTATGGGCCTGGTTAACCTTCAAGCATATAAAGACGGCCCAGCTCGTCTATAGGGCGTGTTCTCTATATGGCGCAGTCGACGTATTGGTAACGGCCATGCATGCTTGCTTGTGCGCCGGAAAACTCGATTGAATCCTTTTATCCTATCCTCCGTGATTGGTCGTCCTCCCAAATCTACTCGTCATAGATGAACGGCTGCCTGGTTTGGCCCAAGTTAGAGTGACATTTTTGGGTCGACTTTCGGAGGCTATGCTAGCTACCCCGACTTTGTCTCCCAAGTCGGGCGTCTCATTCCATCGTCCACGCGAACCCTGCGTTTAACGTGTGCCGATGGGAGACCCTTACCTGTTTCCCGTGTCCACCCCGCCACGTCCTGGCGCAGACATAAACCTCTAGGATTGTCCCTCTCAACTGTCGTCGACAACCGGGTATTGTTGCTGTAGTTGTCGTCGGACTTGAGCTCTCGTTGTCTTTGTTCCTTCGTTTGTGGAAACACCTGGACACAAAATTGTGCTTCAGGCAGCGTTAATAGATATTGCCAGTCGTTCATCTCAACACCTAGAGTCCCAATTTCAGCACGGAGAGTATACGGGTTCTGGAAACGAAAGAATATCCGTCTCGAAACCGGACAACTTGATTTTCAAACTTGTACCAAGACGCTATAGGGAAACAGGATTCGGCTCCGAGTCCCGGAGCACAACTGTATTTGTCGCTTACACGCACTTATCAGTCGCCCGAGACCGGCAATGCCGACTCCCGGCCCCCAAATCCTCACCTTTGCCCTCGAGAACTGGCCGTCCTACAACGGACCCGCCACCAGAGCCAGCAAACCCAAGGTCCGAACGGGATGCACCACCTGCAAGTAAGTCTCGGCCTCCCGAGACCATGAACCCCCCCCCCCCCGTTCCGTGCCTTTTGCCAACCCACTTTCTCCATTCACAGACGGCGTCGGATCAAATGCGACGAGGCCAAGCCGTCCTGTCAGAACTGCCTCAAGCGCAGGACGATGTGCGAGGGGTACCAGTTCCAGCCTCAGCCGCCCGCCACGGCCTCACAGCAGCTCCGGGCCGCCCGGCTCATCGGCTCGGCGCTGCTGGTCCAGCCGAGCTACCAGGGCCTCGTGTTCGCAACGCAGCTGCAAAAGGACCGCTTTGACCAGTGGCTCTCGTTTGCCGCCGACGTCCTCGTTTTCCCCTCGGAGCTCGTCACCGGCACGATCCCCCAGATCGCCCGCGCCGATCCGGCGGTGAAGAATGCCGCCCTTGCCATCGGCGCCGCGGCGCTCGGCAGCCGCACCCGCGAGGACCGCCTCGCCGGCAGAGGGCCCCACTACGCCGACGCCCTCCAGTACTACAACCGCGCGCTGGCGCTGACGGCGCGGTCGCCCCCGACGGGGGACACGTTCCCCAGCGTGCTGGTGACGTGCCCTCCTGTTCGTCATGTTCGAGGCACTGCAGGGGAACCGGCGGGCGGCGCTGATGCACCTCAACTATGGCAACAACATTCTCGACCATTACGACAGGCGGCGGGCTGCCACGAGGGGGCGCGACCACCTGGTCGAGGCCATCACGTCCAACTTCCAGCGGCTGACGCTCCAGTCCTGGAGCCACAACGGGGATCACCCCAGGGAGACGGCGGGGCGGGTGCTGTGGTGCTGTCGGGGGCGGACGGAGCGCTACGCCGTCGACGAGATGCCGGACACGTTCGAGTCCCTCGACGAGGCCCACCACTGGTGGGAGACGACGCAGCACCATGTCGTACACCACGCGCCTATACTGATCGGGTTCCGCGTCGAGGGGACGGGGAACAAGGCGCCGTCCTTCCCCCCAAACCAGAGCCTCCCCATCCCGCCGGAGCAGGTCAAGGGGCACGACCGGTTCAGGCCACTGCTCAAGGCGCAGCAGATGTGGATGCAGGTGGACGACATGGAGCGCCTCCAGACCCTCGGGCTGCAGATTCAATCCACCTACCTCTCCATTCCGACCGTGACGGCGAACTACACCGACGCTGAGGCCCTGGCGCGGATGACGCCCGCCTTCCGCAGGTGCGTCGACCTCTGCGAGGAGTTCCTTCGCCTCCAGGAGCGGCTCGCGACGACGGCGACGGCTGCGGGCGGGGCGGGCGAGACCTTCACCATGAACAGCAACGGCTCGACGTGGCCCCTCGGCGCGGCGGCCATGCTCTGCTTCGACGAGGGCGTGCGGGCCGACGCCCTGAGGCTCCTCCGTGACTTCCCGCGCCGCGACGGCCTATGGGATACGCGGGTCTTCGTGGGCATGCTGCAGAGCTACCGGGCGGACAACCTGGGGACCGCGGGCCTCGAGGACCAGGAGAACGAGGGCCGACACCGGTTCGATGTCGAGGTCGTGTACGAGGAGGACTCTGTGCGGTGGATCAAGAAGGCGGAGGAAGACCCGTCGGTCGTCGTTGACCCGGGGGAGCTGGAACACAGGATCAGTCTCCCTTAGGGGGGGCGACCACTCACCATAGCACAAATCTTGTCAACACTTGATCGTAGCGTTCCACGACATGACACTTTAATATCAGTTAGCAGTGACGCAGACTGTGCACGTCGAACACATAGGCTCACAGGCAACATCATGGCTTGCTGACGCCAGCCGGTTCCTCTAGGCCAGCAGCGTTTTAGATAGCAATTCGTAGATACACCACAACTCGTCCCTCTGCCTGTGAGATCTTGAACGGCCAAGATTATGCGTGCTTTCATTTGTTCCCAGTCTCCCGAATTGTCCAAACTACTATGCAACGACTCACCCACCCGTGGGCTCTCCCATCGACAGCGGAGACGTTCCCGCAATGTATAGACGCTTGTCCATCTCTCAATATTGCTCCAAACCCCGTCTGCGAACCCTCTTTAAACAGGAGACCGTGCGGGCATCGTACCTGTGCGGATGGCAGACTGAGGTCTCCAGCTACCCTATATCGCGCGCGCCACGCGTCGAGCTTGCGGCCTTCCAGAGACCAGTGTTGGTCGTGCCGCAAAGGAAAGACAAGGGGAGGAAACCAGTCCAGCGAGGGTGAGCTTTCTGCGGCTTTTAACCGACCCGGACCGCGCCCGAGCAATCACATGTTCATTGAATAACCAAGCGGTGGATGGATGAATATGTGGATAGGCCCGGGGCCGAATCACCCGTCCCGGAATGTCTTTAAGTCCACCGCTTGTATTCTACAAACATTTGGTCTCTGGCCGGTGGCGCCAAAACCGCAGGAACAGAGTTCGTCGAGGCCGATGTCCCCTTATAGACTTGGCACATGAAACTTTGGCAGCGACCTCCCGCGCGCTCTAGACCTCAAGGGGAGACACGGCCCAATTACTGGTAGCCAACACGTTGTAATCCCGTCGTCGTCGTCGTCGTCGTCGTCAGCCAAGCTGATCACGTCTCCGGGCCGAACCACGCAGAAGATTTCGGCACCGAGACGCTTTCCAACGAATATGGCCCCCACCCTCGGCCCGCAAGCACGGTCCCGATCGGACCTCTTAGCCGGCTGGCTGGCCGCACGTAGTGAAGGGGTTCACGCAGGACCGCAGGTTCAACCTTGGCCGCACCGTCGATGGAACGGGGCCAGAGCGTTCGCCAAGTGTAGGAACGAATCGAGCCCGTCAGCCTCCTGGGTCCTCTATGGCCTAGTGGTCGAGGCCTGGAGGTCCTGCAGTGCACCCAACACTGAAGGAAGTCGGTTCGAATCCGGCTAGAGGATCCCACAGACCACTTTGTATACACACAGTATACTTTCCTTTCCTTTCTATAGAGATACCCACAGTGTTCTACGTCCCTAAATATTAAGTGCTCTTTAGGACATTCTTGGGTAGGGTACTCTCTGGCATAGTGTATTGACGTTTTCTCCTGAAGATCAGATTTTCGACTTTCAACAGTGTTCATCAATAGTGTATGGCTAGTCATCTAGATAGAGACAGCTAATAAACAGTGTACCTGGCGACCCCTACGGGGAGATACGCCTTGTACTGTACCTCGGTCAGCCTCCTGGGAAACAGCCAGACAGACCCTGGTCGATTAACTCAGCCCTGCAAGGGCGACGCGGCAAGATTCGTCAGCGGGACCGGTTGATGGGGTGCGCATTCTCCACGGCACCCAAGTTCCGACGGCGGAGGGACGCGAACGTTGGCCGGCCTGCGTGGCGTGAGCGCCGGGAGTGTGGGGGTTGGCACTACGTTGGTGATCTACATTGTAGATTGCTTCCGGGCTCCGCGCTCAAGGTACACTGTACACTACCACGGCTCCCGCCCCCTTTGAAAAATAGAATGATCCATAGAGGGGGCAAAAAACACGAAAAAAAGGTTGAAGGGTCTTTCCTTGCCCCTATCCACTTTTGCGGAGCAAGTTGATGATCCTGAAATGCAGCATCGCGTATAAAGGTTTGTATCCAAGATCGGTCAGCTTCGGAGCTGAAGAGCGAGAGCCTTGTTGAAGGAGTCAATACTTGACGTTGCGCCACATCTGCCGGATTCTGGTGTGTCAAGCGGCGGCCGGCAGGATTCTGACCTCACAGCGGTAGGATTAGATGACTGGCATGACGGTTGATCGACACCAAACGAGCAAAAAAAAGTGACAGGGGTGAAGAGACAAAGAGGCGGTCGGGGAAGCTAGCAATATTGAGAATGACGCTAGAAGAAAGCACACAAGTCAACGAGGGCCAACCCTTTGGGTCGGTGCAAAAGCAGACTAAGTAGAGCGAAAGCAGGCTAACAGACGGTTGAAGGGGGCGTGGCCGTGATGCGGATAGCCGCAAGCGTTGGTGTGTTTCTCGGGCTCTCGGATGACCCCGATCGACAGTCAGCCGGCGAGAGCACGTTGACAAATGGCGAGATCTAAAAGGGCCGGATGGCTCGATGGCGAATTTTCTTCAAGGGGAAGGAAGTCCCGAGCGGGCGGTGGATTGGTCGAATGGGTGGGACGGGGCGCACTGGGGATGGGAGGTGCCGCAGAGTTATTTTTACCCTGAAAAAAGTCTTTGTCCCGCAGGTCTTCTTGCAACGTTCAACGCGTGGTTGAATGGATGGCAAAGGTCATGGGCCTCGTCGTGTATCTGTAACTCTGTTAGCGGGGGACTATCTTTTCCTGGGCCACCCTGTTGGAAATCCAAAGCTTATGTCCGGATCGGGGAACGGAACTAGGCGGTTGCACACGAGGACCCGGGCGAGATGCCACGTATACCTATGATTGCCCTTTGTCGATCGTGGGCCGGCTTTATTGACGTTTTCGTATTTTGTGGCTGGGAGAGGGACCAGAGATTTGGCTTCTTTCGTGTCTGCCAAAAGTGGAAAGTGGATAGAAGGCGACATTGGACGAGGTGTTCCGGGGACTCGGTGGGTTGTCGTCGTCCGCGCTCTCTCGGACTCGGCGGCGGAGTTGCCCAGCGCGCTAGCGACCGGTGGGCAGGCAAAAGAAGAAAACCAAGCAGGAAAAATCCCGGTGGGCGCAGGAACTAACCAACAAACGGGATGGGGGGAAAAGGGCCACAACAACAATCAATCGGGTTCGTCCAAGGTTTCCGTTCGTCGTAACTACCTAGTCATCGGCACATTGTCCAATGGTGGGTGTCAAAACACGTAAAAAGTGCTCGTGTATATGCGTCACGGTGTTCCAAGAAGAAAAGTGTTTTGATATTATGAGCCCCGTTTGCAAAGTGAGTGGACGGGGCTGCGCAGCGAGTGAGTGATTGAATGGAATGAGTGACTGGCTGGAACCGGGCGCGCTTGTCTCTCATCACGTCACCGGGTCTGGAGCTGCCGACATTGGACGATGAAGAGACAAAGTTTCGGGGGGGGGGAAGCGGCGCAAGCATGTTCCTCAGCGCAGGGCGGTGGGAGAGTACGGACGGAAAACGGACGAGGGAACAAAGTTGATTGGACGAGACGGACGATGTACAAATGTGTATTTTCAAAGTCATCAAGGTCAGACGTGGCAAGAGATGCTGCTGCTGCTGCTGCTGCTGCTGCTGCTAGACGCATGTCAGAGAGTCGAGATGGGAAGTTTGTCAGACGGAAAGTGACGACTTGCATGCGGCTGTCCTTCCAATCACTGATATAGGAGGTACTTACTTGATCGTGACGCAGGAAGGAGCGATAGATCAATCAATTAATCAATCAATCAGCCATATGCAGCCTGGACCGCAGCTGGAACGAGCGAGACACCCCGCTTTCAGCCCGTTTGCCTTGCATGTACGGATATTCCCGCGGACAGTCTCTCACTCTCTGCTGTTCCAGAGGCAGAAGGAAGGAACAATTCAGCGACTCGCAAACGACTCTGACCTTTTTTTTTTTCTTTTTTTCTTTCTCCATCACAACAGCTGCCCTCCAATCAATCATTGCACGGGGGTTGACGGTCTCTGGTGCCCATGTTACTGTCAACTTTCTTTCCTCACTTCTTGCCTCTCCCCTATTCTCTCGGTATGACGGGTGGCCGATGCGATGCAGGCTGACGCCAGCGCCAATGAGCTAATTGCTTGGGTCCGATCAGCCAGGGGATCTCATGTCAGGGGTATGGTACGAATCGTTGTAGTTGTTGTCGGCATTGACGTCTGGAGTGAGGGAGAGGGAAGGTTTCAAGTACATGCGCATTACCAGCGGGCAATTAAGAAAGGGAAGACAAAGAAAAAAAAAAAAGAAAAAAAAAGCACGTCATAAATATGCACACCGGTTATATCGTACCATAAACGTCTGCTTTCTGGTTTTACACTAAGTATATATATCCTTACCTACTAAGGGTGACCTAACAGCAACACCACCACCCGGTATGAAGGCTCACATGAATAGAAACCCGATCTCCGCGCTCGCGCGTCCGTCTCCTGCGATTGAAGTGTAGTCAGTGATAGTAGAGGCGACTCGGCAGTCCGGCCATTTCATTGTGATGATACGCGACGCTGGCCGCTTGTGCAGAACCCCGTGTTTCCGGGAGTCGGGCCCACTGCTGCGACCCTGAGCTGGGCCAGCGTCACACTGGGGACTCGACCTCTTCTGGAGTCGGGAGTCTGGAACATACAGGCGCAAGAAAGGAGGAGAATTGCCCGAAGGGTTTTTGTTGCAATATGCTCATCATGCAGTTTGATTCTTGCCTCAGGGCGCCATGTGCGTGCACCGTACTGACTGACGACCTGTGCAAATGCAGACCTTCCCCGCCGCAGCAACGGAACCAGGGAGAGGCATCATGTGATTCCCGTGCAGGGCACTCACTCACTTCACTCGCTCGTATGGTGAATTAATGAGAAACATCAACGGCAGGGCCTATCGTAATTGCATGGCATTGCTGGGTGCCCTACCTCCCCAGCGCCGATGAGTTAGTTGAGCTGAGCCACCATGTTTCTGTGCTAGACTAACACCAATGCAGAGGGGGAGCCTGGGTTTGGAGATGAGCTGAGAGCCTCAGGTGGAGGAGGGGGCCTGAGTCCTGAAGGTCCTGCGGTGAGAAGACGCCTCAAATGATCACATTCTCCTTTCTGTCTGTCTGTCGATCCAAATCGTCGTCCCATCGCTCATCCTTTTAGTTGCACCTGCTGCCTCCGCTTCTCCCCCTTTTTTTTTTTCGCCTTCCGCGTCTTCCACGGTGAAGTAGGTGTTTTGACTTATTCCCATTCTTTTACAGTAGGTAGGTACGTACGTACATTGCCGCAGGTACCGAAGATTCGTCCTGTGGTATGAATATCCGTATTAATGTACTCCTCGGGAGGGGTCTCGAGACCCCTCTAGCCTCTCGCCATCTCTCCACGTCTCCTGGCCTCCACTCTGCATCCAAAAACGTCATTCCCAAGTCGGACCCCTTTCCTAAATATGCCACGCTAAGGCTGACCTGCCACCGAATGTGTGGGTATTGGAGTGGGTACGTACATGCCCAGTACATCGGTACTTTCGGACGATATACGGGTACGTACCGTCAACGAGGGATGAAGAGTGGACAAGGTGGGGCATATACAGTGTCTGAATCGGACGAAGAATCGGAGGTGCCGCCCAGATTCACCGTGTCTAGACCTTTGTTCCTACCTCGACCCTAGTAAAAAAGAAGGGGTTAAAAAAAAAAAAAAAAGGAAGAAGAATAAGGAGGAGGACAAGACGGCATCCCGTGACAGCGAAGAGGAAGGAGAAGAAGAAGAAGAAGGAGGAGAAGTACGGCTAGGATGACCCTGCGGCGTGAACATCTCATCTACTTTGCTTTCTATGTCCGCATACCTACATGCCTAGGTACTCTCCAGGAATTAACAAGAAAAAAAAGTACCTGGCAATACGTGCCGTCCTCGGCACCCCTGTCTTAGGTAGACCAGTCCTGGCGTCCCCCTCTAGGCCTCATCCTCCTTCACCTTGACCAACTTACTTACGTACGCCGCGGTCGACATGACCCTCCCTCTCTTTCTCGGCTTGCTCCTCTTTACTCGTTTACACATTACTGCCATTAACGCGTAACGGCTCCATTCCCATCCTGTTTCTGCCATCAACCACCTCGGTCTAGCAAGCTTAGCACTCCAACAGCAACAACAGCAGTAGTAGTAGCAGCAAACAAACGCAAGCAAAGCAAAGCCTCATGCCAGGTAAATGACTAGCTCTCCTTCTCTCGATACACCCCTCCCTCTCTCCCCCTCTCGCCCGCCTTGTCTCTCATCATCAGTTCCGTTTTGTCTCTCCATACTCTCTTTCCAGGGATCCAGTGTCTAGTGCCTGGCTGTCTTGTATCCTGCCTTGTACCTACCGAAACTCTTCACTAGACTCCGACCATGATCACGGTCTAGCTTGTACCTGTGCCCATTCCATCCCATTCCCACCCGTCAAGGAACAAGGTCTCAGTCCCGCATTCGCCCTCTCATGGAGCCTTGGTCCGCCCTTTGCTTGTCCTTTGTTCGCATTCATAATACCCGCCCGCCCGTTTTTTCCAGCCAGAGAGTTCTTTCTGCTTTGCTATTGCTGGACCGGACTGAACCGTTTGTTTGTTTTCTCCCTACTGCCGCCCAAGAAAAGGACAAGACCCCTGGTTTGGCTGTTGGCTGCGACGTCCGCTCCTTCAGCTCCTTTCTCCGTCTCTTGCTTGCGCCTGCCGCGGCTGAGGGTGACATACATACATACATACATACATACATACATACATACGCACACATATACACACGGGCTAGGGGCCAGACTACCTAAGCGAAGACTGAAAGACGGCTGTTCATTTTTGCGTTGCCCAGCATGACGTCGAGTAAGCTGTCGCTTTCTCGCGCCTCGGTCAAATCCTCTTTTGGTCACTTCTCCTTCTCTTCTTCTCAAACCAACCTCGCCGACCCCGTCTCGGCCAAGCCCCGCAGCCAGAGCCATCGCAGCGTGTCCGAGCCCCTGCACGAACAGCAGCAACAGCATCATCAGCATCAGCATCAGCAGTGCCAAGGTCAAGACCAACAACAACACCACCACTGTGAATCTACGCTAGCAGATCCCAGCCGTCTCAACGTCAGCAGCAGTCACACGCACTCCCGCCCGCCGCCTCCCACATCCCCGAAACGATCACAGACCGACACTGCTGTCAAATCCCCCGCCACAGCTGCGAAGCTCAACAGCCGAAATCTGACCTTGACTATTGAAGAGAAGGAGGAGGACAAGGAGAAGCCCGTCGAGCCAGTGCTCGTTCCCTCCCGGCCCCTCACCAACAGAAAGTCCCGGTCTTGGGGCGACCGTCTGTCTGCTCTGTTCCCTTCGCTCATAATCCAACCAACAGATCAGCCCCAAGCGCAACCCCAGGCTGCCCAGCCGCAGCTGCAGCAACAGCTACCGATTCACCGCAAACCGCTGCCCGCCGACCCTCCCGCCTCGGCCCCTACAGACAGCGCATCCTCCTACCACACGACTGATAATCCTACCGTTCGCCCTGTGACGAGCTCGGTTCTTGGCCTTGGGATCGTTACCCCGACTCTTGATTCCCTCGACCCACCACCACCTCCGCCTCCTTCGGATGCACCGCCTCCTGTGCCTGGAAAAATCGCCCATGCACCTACATACCCTCCGGCGACATCATCTCACTCTGCCATCCAGCACCCTCTGGTCTCTCCTTCTGAACCTCCTTCACCTACCACTCCGAACATGATGGCCGCCCCTATGCCGCCCTCCGAGGCGCCTCCTCCAGTGCCCGCGAAGCTGCGAAAGGACAAGAACTTCCCGTTGCCACCGACAGACCATGCCTCCCCCCGGGTCGTCTCGCAGCCCGAAACGACGTCGCCTGCGAAGCTGAGGAAGGAAAGCGTCGAGCCTAGAAAGCGAAGCAACTCCTTTCTTGAGAACCGGAAATCGACGTTCCCCATGTTGGGTGTCCGCGCACCTTCACCGGGTCCGGATGCACGGGGCAGAAGCACTTCGGCGAACCCGACCGGAGCCAGGACCAATACGGGAAGCTCGCAGACCACAGTACAGACTCCTGGGTCCAACGAGAGCCAGAGCCCGACCCGCGACGACAGGCGTGGACGGCTGCGCAGAAGCTGGCTGCCGGGAGGAGATAAATCACGGTCGAACTCTCAAGACGTCACTGCGGCGATCCAGAACTCTCAGGCGTGGGTATTGTCGCCCGACACCCCTGGTGAATACAACACGTCATTCCTGCTCAATGCAGAAAAGGTAAGCTTTCTCATTTCGTGGCGGTTGGCGCAAGATCGGACGAGAGCTAATGCGACGTCAGGTCCCAGAACTCTGGAACGAGAACGGCAACGTCTGTGTTTACCTTCAACCTAGAAGCAGCAACTGCGGGCCATCCTTCAAGGTCCCCAGCTTCTCCATCATCAACTCGGTCATCTTCAACGAACTTATCCAGGCCGAAATGGCCTCGCCGACCGGCAGGAGCAGGGGGAGGAGTTTCGGTGGCCGGAATAGCCTTTCGGTGGACGACGCGCGGGTCGGCAGCTCACCCCCTTTGGAGGGTCAGGAGGGCCCTGGCGATCTCAAGCTTTATCTGCCAGCGACCCCCCCGCAGTACACGGAGCCCGGGGACGGCCAGCTCGCCGCGCCGGGACCCCACCTCCACGCCGACGTCGACCGATTAATTTCCATCCGCAATCTGTTTGCCTTCTTGACCGGCCAGCCGCTGGTGGCCACCAGAGCGCACCCCACTACGTTCGCGGCATTCTTGCAAATTGCAAAGCTGCTCAAGGAATATGGCTTCACCAACGCAGACGGCTCTTCTTTCGGCGAGGCGGTTGATCTCAGCTTCGGCTTCTACATGGAGCAACTGTCGCTTGCTGACGTCCGCCACAGCCGCGAGAAGACGCTCGAGTCTCTGATCCTCGGCGAGGCGATGAGGTCGATGGAGCTCTACAACGAGGCGTTTGCGCATGCCGTTGGCAAGTACACTGCGATCCTCGACCTGCGCTCGCCGCTCTTTGAGCAGATCTCTCACTACACCAGGCAACGCCTCGAGCGTGCGCATCTGGACCTCGTGAACCGGCAGCACAACGTTCATAGCCGACTGGAACAGTTTGAATTCCCATCGTTGTTTGCTGGCATCGCGAGCTCTACCTCGGACCCCGAGCTTAGGGCCATCCGCTTCAAGATCTGGCAAAAGTCCTTCAACAAGATGAAGCAGTTCGTCCTGGGGTACTACAAGGCCAACTTCGGTGCCTGGCCCCCAAAGGCCAGCAGTAAGAAGAACCCCTTCTCCGAGAGCGGTCTCAATCGCTTGGTGCTGAAGGCCCTCTACTCTGACATGTGTGCGCTCTACGACCTTACTGTGGACCGTGAAAACATCACCACCAGAGTAATGGACGGGCACGCCAATGACGAGTCGGGCAAGACGACCGATTCGCCCATGATTGCCAACCTGCGCAAGATGCTTACCGAGTTCGACAACTCGACACCTCCTGTTCTGCCGCCCATCCCCTTTGACGTTCCGAAGCTGCCCACGATGGCGACCATTCTCGCGACCTACGACTCGATGTCTCAAAAGGAACAGGCCAAGTTCGACCGCAAGATCAAGGAGCACGAGATGACGCTTGTTATTCAAAAGGCGTATAACTGGGATACCAACAACGTCAACATCCCGTTCCTTCTGGAGTTCAAGGATTTCGAGCTCCACGAGGCCAAGGGCAAGACCGCGGCGGACCTCGCTGACCAGCGCATCGGCTACTGGCTCTTCCTCTACGTCGTCATCCAATCGCTCCCCATGCTCGTCGTCGACGCGCCGAACCTCAAGTTCAGCGAGGCCGTCGAGTATTTCCTGTGCGAGCCGCCAATGGGCAACCTGCCGTGGCTCGAGGATGCTCGCCAGGTCCGCAAGATGTGGTACGAAGTCTCGGGCGGCAACGGCTACGTCGAGCTCTCGGCCGACAGCGTCTTGTTCAGCGTGGAGGCCGTCTACCACCGCAGCCACTGCTGGCTGGCCGCCAAGGAATGGGAAGGCCTAGACGGGGCAACGGCTCCACCCCCGCAAGACTTCGGCATGTCTCCCTTGGAACCGCCCCGGCCCGTGTTCCCTGGTCCGGATGGCATCGTCGGCAATCCTCCCGCGTCTGGCACTCCACCCACGACAGGGTCTCCACAGTCTCATCTCCGGCCGCGTAATGCCTCGCCTGGAGGGCGTCATCTCGGCAGCCGCAACGCGCACCGCTCTAGCATGATTTTTGGCCTCGAGCCCGTGCCCTTTGACGAGGGTCTGCCGGGCGACCGCACCTCGCGCGTCCCCAGCGCGAGGAGCAGCTCTGCAGGGTCCCGCCCTGTGAGCATGGTCATGCCACGCACGCCCTCTGCCACAAACATACGCAACCTGTCCGTCGACCACACTCATACCCAAGAGGCGGCCGCGACGTCGACCATGACATTCGACGATATCCTCGGCGGCGGGGGCGAGGAGAAGAAGCAGACCAAGAAGAAGAAGAGCAAGTTCTTTTGAGTGACCACGTGCTACTTGCCGTGCATCCTCTCTCGCCCCCTTTTGCAGCAAGGGGGCGAGAGAGCTGTATTTATACTCTCTCACTTAATCTTGTATGTGTGTTTGGTTGCTTTTTCGTTGGCCGCTGCGCGCATCTTGAAGCTATTTGGCGTTTGTCGAGTAGGAGAATTGCATAGATGAAAAACAAGGGAGTCGGGGATATTTTTTAACGATGATGTCCATAGGAGAGGACTGGTCAATTGCCCTCGTAGTCTTTGGCCATACAAAAGAGATTTGTACATGGCGTGTCTGATGGATATGGCATGATAAGAAGAAGAAAAAAATTGATGCATTTGAAGACAAGCCGCCCTTCTCATAGATTGATATGAATGCTCCCCGCGGTCTCTGCTGGTGACATCAGTGATCCATACTACCACTCCAGGCGTTGAGTCAGCTACGCAAGACGATCGCCTCGAACAACACGTCCCCCACCCAGGGGCAGCACTGACATGTCTACCGCTTGCCCCTCCCTCTTCCGAGACACCAGAGGCGGTAGCTGCCATGATCACGGTAGCCGTGACCGCTTGACGCCAGAAGAAACGTGAGGGACGGCTTGGCAGCCATGATGCATGAGGTATTCCGGAACAACGGCGAACAAAACCAGCAAATCATCACGGGAGAGACCACAGCCACAGGGGTAACAAACAACAACGACGACGACAACCACCCTGCCCCCATCTAGGTACATTGTACAAGATCAAACGGGTCGGGTAGCTTGCTCCTAAACGCGTTTGGGCCACGCATTCCCATCACATTGCGTGAAGGCTCGTTTCAAAGACTAAGGGACTCGAGAGCAGCTGAACCGCCGCGATCATCCGCAGAGATGCCCAAGATTTCTGGCCTAGAGGTTTTTTTTTTTTTCCTTTTTTTTCTTTTTCACGAGTGTTTCTGTTCGAAATCATCCGGCTGCGCTTTTTCCGCCCTTCTTATTTATCGAGTGCAAGCCGAACGAAGGTTGTGTGTTTGGATATGAAGTTTGAGTGTTGATATGAGACCTGGAGACTCGAATGTGATAGCAGTGAAGTGGGAGGGTTGAGGTTGAGAAAAGAGAAGTTGAAGAGTCGAATCGCCGGGTTATGTAGTGAGTCTGGTAATCAGTCTAGTGGTCCTTTCCCAGTGTTCAAACTCCAAAACTAGCCGTACGGCAAGAGCGGGCGGTATAGGGGAAAGAAGCTGTATTTGTTAGTGATGAAGTGGCTGCAGGATATTATCAGCTTCACAACTTGTGTATGATACATAGCAGACGGGAGGTATGTTCATCTGCGGCCTGCTCCTTCTATGTCACCTTCATTGTTCCTTCCAAGGTGTCCTTGGCCATCGCTTTTGACCTTTCAATTTCATCCCACCGTCGAAGGTCCTTTCCCTCTCTTTCTTTCTTTCTTTTTCTTTTTTTCAACAACGCACAAACAAACTCCTAGCCCACCACTCCCTGCGACGTCGCAACCATGGCCCAAACTGAGGCCAACGCCGCCATGAATGCTATGGTTTCCAATGCAGACGCTCTACGTCTCGAGATTAGAAGACGGTCCAAGACTTTCCAGCCAACATCATTGTCACCTAGCATGAACGAGTTGTTAGCCCACTGGAAAGTGAGATTCGATCGATTCAGGCACGAAATCTTGAAGAAATCGTCAGTTGCATTGCCTTTGATCTTGGGACGATTCTAATCATCACACAGACCATCAGAGACACCCACTGGAGAAGACGTTGAGGCGTGTTTCTGGGTTATGCATCGATACATGGAGAAGAATGGTGAGAAAGTCTCGTATTGGTACTACAAGAATGGCCTTGAGGTGGTTCTCATGAACCTCACGTTTTATCACCACGATTTTCAATGGACTGCACATAATCGCCTTCGATTGGGTATGCCTCACTGGTGTCTTCTTGTCTTCTTGTTTTGTCATGGGGCTAACTCTACAAAGATGGTCTATTCAATCGGCTTTTCCTTTCCGGAGTTTTCAAAGAGGAGCCAAAGAATATCACTCGATAAAGGATACTGCTTGCTACTAGGGGCTCTCTTATTTGCAGTCTGGTGCGGACGATATCCGTGGCTGGCGTTTGACGGTTGTCTTCTGCCTGACACGTTCACCGCACTACATTGCTTGAGCAGGCCTAGACATCAATACCAGAACGGCCATACGCTTTGATTGCGTGTGAGACGGCGTTCCTTTCATGCCTGTCGTCCTCCCTAAGCCTTCATCTTGTGCTCGTTCTTGTTGTCAGACTCCAGGTCTCACTTTCAGGTCTCACTTCTTACCATTCTTGAATCTTTCGACCTCCTAGACCTTCTTGGCATTCTCCTCTGCACCAGACTCCTCTTCGGATTCCTCGAGCTTCTTGCCCTCCTCTTTGGTCTTCTCAGCATCTTCAAACTTCTCGAGGACTCCTTGACCCTCTTTCCAGCACCTGACTCATCCTCAGACCCCTCCTCGGATTCCTCGAGTGCCTTGACCATCTTGGTCTTCCTGTTGGCCTTCTTTCTCAAGTTGTCGGCTTCCATCGCGTTGTGAATGAGCTCTTGGCGGAATTTAACCTCGTGGTCGGTGAGTCGCTCCTCCCGAAGCCTTTGTCGCCCTTGCAAGAAATCCTTCCATGCAAGACCCGATTCTGCCTTGCGGCGCTCCAGAATGGCTCTGCCTTCCTGTCTAGTATTAGAAGTTGGAATATACATTTGGTATCTCGCACTTACTGAAGTAGCTGTCCACTCCCTAGCCTGCCTCACATCCTCTTCCAAGTGTTGAAGCTCCCTTGACGGGCCAACAGGCAGCAGCTTAGGGCCATCCATTTTTGCCGCTTCTGACTGAAAGAGTTAAGCAGTGTAGCCACAACGAGATTGTGAGGTTATACTTGCGTTTAGAAGCCTCCCAGATGTCGAGTCGGAAAAGACAGCTGACTTCTGTAGGGGAAGAGCTTTGTCTTGATTAACGCGAGATTTTGTAGGCGACACAGATGAAGACGGAGACCGGGTCAGCTTCAACACAGCGCTGGATAACACCTAAAAGGAACTTGGGTATTAGAAAGAGAAAATGCCTGACAAACTGAAGAAGGGACATGAAGAAGGCCATACACACGTACAAGCATGTCTTCGACAACCAGTACCCAAGTGCCAAAAGATTACTTTCACCTCACCTTTCACCTCGCTTTTCACCTCGCTTTTCACCTCGCTTTTCACCTCGCCTTTTGCACTAACGCTCTTCATTGAGCAGTCGCTTAAAAATATTGAACATTTGTCTCTAGCACCGGAGTGGGAAATAAGGACATCGAAGACCAGCTGCCAGCCGCCCTCAGGCAGCTTCAACAACCATAGTAGCGTCTCGTCCTCCAGCAGACACAACAGGACCCGACTGAGAAGGGATGGACTCTCTTGCTAGCGAAGTAGTCGGAAACATGTCCATCATATATATAAATATATTCGCAACCGGATAGATACGTTCTCATTGGAGCTATACTGCGCCTCTTCATAGTTATTCTTGCAATGCTGCTGGAAGACAGCCATTCCCCGGGCAAAGAGACGGTCGAGGCTGAAATGCTCTCTCCTACGCCACGGCGGACTTCAAGGCAGGGAACCCGGCCCCGCTCTCCTATAAGATCACGGACGACAACGTTTTCAATGTCGTCAATATGGCAATCAACGTCCTTGAGGGACTATCGGCAGGCCACGCCGATACGTCAGGGGCGCTATTCAATTTCGCCAACTCACTGCCCGGTCAGTGGAGTATAGAGGAGGCGGCCGACATTATTCGGAAAACTTCAGCGCCACCGCATACATTGCTACTGAGAACTTCTTGCATGCCCCGGGACTCAAAATCAAGGTCATTCAAGATGACCATTTCGCCCCGCCGCTGGACTGTCACATCGAAAAATCGAAGGATATGGCTGCTGCTCTTAGCAAGAAGACGGAGAAGAGATCTAAGGACGAGAATGAGACTATGGAGACCGGGGCCAAGGAATGAACATGAGACTCGAGGTATTTTTGGGGTATATGTACAGGTTGCCTTGTTGAAAGGTTGTATATCTACTATCTTGATACTGTAGTACTGCCCTCTTTTTCATCCTCATTCTCATCCTCATTTTCACCTAGTAAACAAATTGTGGCTACGCCGAAGGGGTAAGTAAATATGGGACTGGAGTAATTTTTGGGGTGATCAAGGGGAGAATCCCTACAGTGGTCCCGTAGGACGTCACATACTTTATATTGGTACTCGCATCATACACCCTAGTGAGAAGGATGCGTCATAGAATTCTTGATAACGCAGATTATGAAGCGAGCAGCGAGGTCACATCAAATATGAACTGCTATATCGGTCAGGTGGAAGAGGAACGGGGTGAGCGAGAAGAACACAAACAACGTCTCTATTCGTTTCCCTTCGTTCGAAAGACTTGCCCAGGGTATCGTTTGCAGAATGCCATGACCTGTGACCCCAGAGATGACCGTTTCCGCCAAGTTCCTTGCCTCCCAGGCCAGCCCCCGCCTAGTTTTCCTTGCCATTCACTAAGCCAGTACAGCCGACCGTATCTCGCCCTCGACCAAGCGCCCCTCCGTATGCCGTCAAAGCCCTCCCTGGTCCCGCGGCACACAATCCCCGCTCAGACGCGCTCCCGTCCGCTGCCCGCCTCCCACTTGTCGAGCAGCCCGACGTTCCACTCTTTCAGCGCCCGCTCGCCCGGCGGGAGGAGCCCGGTGCTCGCCCTCAGCTCCTCGGCCGCCGCGGCGATCGCCGCCCTCGGCAGGTTGACCTCCTGCACGTCCGACGTCATCGACTCGAGCATCGTGTCGGCCTCCTCCTGAGTCATCTCCCGGTACAGCAGCTTGATGGCGGAGCGGGCGGCCCCGCCGCGCCTCAACGACGAGGCGTAGACAATGTGGCTGTTTAGGATCCACAGGTGCAGCGCGGGAGACGACGCCGATGACGGTGACGACGGGAACGTGGGCACGACGACGGATTTGGACGATCCGGAGCGCGAGAGCGTAGCGGTCAGGGCGGCGGCCAGGCACTCGGAGCTGCTAGGAGCTGCCGCCGCAGCCGAGGGCGACGCCGTCTGGCAGGACACCTGCCACTTGAGCAAGACCACAGACGCGATGGCAACATTGAAGAAGCCGACGTGCGCACCGCAACCCGCGCAGAACACGTGGAGCATCCTCGGGGGCGGGTCGGGCCCGCCGGCCAGGACGGCCGAGCTGGTGGTGTCTGAGCTCGCGTCGCGGGACGGCGACGAAGAGAACTGGAAGGAGAGAAAAAGGGAACGGTAAGTAAAAGTAGGAAACGGGGAAAGGGGGTGGTAAAAGGAGGAGGAGGCCTGCGGCGGCGGCGGCGGCTGCCGAACGTCTCGCGGGCATTCACATATATGTCCCTCATTGGAATCCCGGGGCTCCCACATGCTCTGGGAGTCCCCAGTGAAAGCAAGAGGGCCGGTGTCTTCGACCCGGCCGTGCCGACCCCGTCTGTGCCCCCCCGCGAAAGGAGGCCAGAGGTTTCGGCCCGCCCGGGAAGCCTGCGTGAGGGCAGGGACGACGGATGGATAGTTTATCTCGGGGCGAGGTATCGGTGACCACATCACTGAGCGGGCAGCAGGAGCTGCCCGATATGGCCGCCTTCTTAAGGCCCCGTTGAGTTTGAGATTTTCTTTCCACTTCATTTTTGTCGGGAAGCAAAAGGGAGGAAACAGACTGAGCGTGTCACAGAAATGGAAGCTGCAAGCATGGGAACAAAGGAAGCAATAGAAAATGAAAATAAAAGTAAAAAACCGCTTACCTCCAGACCCGTGCAGTCGGACTCGGAGAAGAGGAATGAGGTGAGATCCACCATGCCGATGCCAGGCTGCGCCGCGATGCTCGAGTTGGCGCCGTACCCGCGCCTGGTGGCGAGGTGGTCTTGCTCCCCGCGGCCGTGCTCGTGGCGCTCGTGGTCCGTCGGCTTATGGCAGTGCCAGAAGTCCATCATCTCGGCCCAGTTCTCGCTCGGCAGGTCTTTCCACTCCCTCGCCCTCCCCGGGGGCACCAGCGGCGCGGTGCAAGCTCTGCACACGACGGCGGAGCCGGGAGCCAGGTCTAGCGCCGTCCACGGCACGGGCTCGTCGTGCGGACTGCGCGCGGTGGTCGTCATTGGCGATAGCGCTGACGCGTCGACTTCCAGCGGCAGACGCCATGAGATGGCGCGAGAGGCCGGCGGCGGGGTGGGAAGCGTGCTCCCCCGGGTCTGAACTCTGCCCGGGAGCTTGAACGAGGTCTGCGTGCCCGCGTGCTGCAGCTGGAGCGTCGCACCGTCTGGCGTGACGAGGCCTTGCGTGTGGCTGCCCGCGGGGGAGGGCAGAGAGACGGCGACGGAGAGCTGGCGGATATTCGCGAGCAGCTCGGCGTAGATGCTTGGCGTTTCTTGGGACGCCATCGCGGGGTATGGGTGTTGTTGATGGGATGTGGAACTTGAAGGTTGCGCGCGAGTGTTGCGAAGGTCAGATTGAAGATGTGCTGGGGGTGACGGGTGGGAGTGGGTCCACAACGTAAGACTTAGCGCATCGCTCGCCCAAGTTCTAGCGTCTGTACTTCGGTCCGGTTCAGTATGCCGTTGAGGTCGGATGCGCGCTCGACAGTCACCAGGCTGATATCCTCACCACCCATCCATGACCTAGATCTATCACGTGGACGCTGTGGGAATGAAACACCATGAAAAAAAAAAAATTATTAGACCTTTTTATGAATGTGATATACCGTTCTGTGGAACACGTCAGATCGTAACCCTAATATCTCTGTCAGCGTCACGGTTCGACGGCCTCGCGTGGAGCTCGTAGTCTGGTGCCGGCACATTCAGATCGACATCATGCGCCTGCCTCCGGCTTCCAATTCTTCCCAGCTCAACGTCTTCAAAGGATTCTCGTGACGCCCGGGACCCCCTCCGCCTCCCTCTCCCACTGATGGTTGTGCCGTTCGGGTCGACCCTCGAGTACGGCGGGAGTTCGTCGTCGACGTCGTCCGGGTCCTGCTCTCTGTGGACGGGTGCCTCTCGCCTGCTCCCTCCGTTGGCTCCCTGCCACGTACGCGCTGTTGGCGCCGTTCTGGGCTCTGTTCCCAACTCTGGTGGATATAGCTCCGGCCGCCGAAGCCGTTCACCCATCAGCACCGAGCCGGCATACGCTAGTAGGCCGAACGAGTGGCTGATGAACGCGCACCACGTCATGGCCGCGAACGACACACCGGTAGAATGGTACCTGAAGACGTGTTTGAACTCCCTGAGAACCCCATCGGCCTTGCGAGAGGCTGACATCGTCACGGCCGAGGCGACCAACAGCGCAAGGACCGCCAGACCCTGCGAACATGCCATGACACGCCAGGAGGACGGCTTGACTTCGATTGAGTTCTTCGTAATAATGCCGTGCCATATCCAAACCCCGAGCGACAGCGCCAGAAATATGATGTAGGAAGCGAGCGCGTCGCGTGATGCGGTTATCGTGGCCGCGGCGGACAGGTCGAGATCCTCCAGGCCCTCAAACATGCCTCCCGCATACTCACCAAAGGTCTGATTCTCAGTCTCGGTCACCTTGGTTGCGACCTCAGCCATGATGCTGCCGAGGTCAAAGGGGCTGCCGGGCGTACGGTATACACAGCCTCCATGGGCAGACGCGGTGTCTATGTATTCCTCCACGTAGCAGCTGCTGCTGAGGAACCAACTCATGGAGAATGTCGTTCGGGTCCCCGTCGCGTTTCGGCGGTATACGGCCGACCACTATACCAGATCGCGTTTCAGCAATTGGAAGAGGGCTGACTCAGAAAGCCGGTCTGGACTCACCGTGACGAGATGCGAATCTCCGCTTATGGCGTTGGCCGAGCTGCCGTCGTTGCCTCTCGTCCAACCGCCGATGCATAGCGCGATGACGAGTGTTACGGCGAGGATGTCGAAGAAGAGGGCGCTCTGTAGCAGCCGGCGTCTGATCTTCTTCTCTTCGTGTCGCTCAAATATGTATTTCGGGCCGGCGCTAGACCTGTCGTCTTCGACGGGCGCATCCATGCTGTATCGTGAGGACTTGGTGGCTGCGCATCACATCCTCGAGAGCTCAGTAATTGTTTTCTGTCACTTGAGTCGGTCTGACTGCTCTTCAGTATTCTCAGGATTTGGCGACGCGACGAGAAGGTTGCCGCGGTGAAATAAAGGAAAGTAAGATGCGTCGCCTGATTGCGTGCATGACTGCCTCACTAGGGGCCGTCGCCCAGTAGATATGGCAAAGCCAGGATGATTCGTGCGGCGCAGCAGATAATGCAATAGTCCCGCCTGCAATTTATGGCTAGAGCGGTCTGTTGCCCGCGATACATACTGGGGTGACTTGGTGGTCATCTCTGGTGATTGGAAGCGAGCATTGCCCGGCATCCTTTCCAGGGCGCCAGGGCGCCCTCACGTCTGTTGAGTAGCAGATAAGTAAGTATTGAGCCCGACAATAGAAAGTAAGCGCCAAGCCTGAGCTTTAACCAGTGACAAACTGGCCATGGCATCATGGATTGTGGAATCCCAAGCACTTGTGGAAAAAGAATCGCCAAGACGGTGTCAACACTGCCTCAAAGCTGTCATCTCGATAGCAGACTGACACTGAATAAAGACGTATAGAGACAGACGTTCCAGTGCACAGACCAGGCGCTTCTTCGACGCACCGGCGTGCTTTACTACCTCCCAAAACGGCTTAGCCGGGAAGCTCCAAGGTCCCTCCACTCAGAATTCCGAATTTCACCAGCCCAGCTTCCAGAATCAACGTTACGATAGGGCCCGGTTCAACAGCACTAGACACAGCATTCCCGCACACTGCAACAGAACGACGGTCTTGAACGTGACGCGTTCCGTCCACATCGAGCTTATTACGCACGAGTCTACATACGACCCTTCCCTTCCAGACTGCTGCAACAATGGCCACCCTCGGAGGCTACCTCAACAGTACGTTCCATCCAGCTAGCCCACGCCCGCCGGCCTGAAGCATACTGACGGTCGAACCCCTCTTCAGAGAAAGTTCTTATTGTGACAGCGGACTCGAGAATTCTCGTGGGTACCTTGGAAGCTGCAGACCAGTCCACCAACCTCGTGAGCTCCCCTCAACCCCCCCTCCAACAATGACTGCTCCAAGCTAACACACGTCCGACGCACTAGGTCCTCAGCAGCGCCCAGGAGCGGGTGATCCAGACCCCCGAGAGCGGAGAGCCATCTGTACAGGTCCCCCTCGGACTCTACCTCGTCCGCGGCGACAACGTCTGCACCGTCGGCCTGGTGGACGAAGCGCTAGACGACAGCATCAACTGGACCGAGGTCAAGGGCTCCGCCATTGGAGGAACCAAGCACACATAAAACAAACCAGCGACGCCGACTGGCTTATGGAGTGGAGTGGCAATTGCTTGATTACCTCACAGATGTGCTGTTTTTTCTATATTTAATATTACGAGCGGGATACCCGGGTGTTGGGAAGATGTGGGCTTTTGCCGCCACGAGGCACGCATGCACGAAAGAGCGCAGGCACACACACACACACACACACACACAAACACACACAAAACAACGGCGTTAAATATGTTTGGGTCGGTAGAGAATGACATTGGGTTCCTATGGGGTATGCGCCTGCTTTTCCTCTATTCAAAATATTCCACCAGTCTCTCAACGCTGTTGCGCTGACACGAGCGAACGAAAGCCGCACGCGCCATGTCACCCACGGGCTGTTCATTTCCGTCTTAACCAAAGATCCTCTTCATGAGGTCCGGCGCGAACAGCTCCTCACCAGGGGACTCGAGCATCCTGTTGATCCTGTTACCCCTGCTGGTGCTGAGCCAGCCACCAGTGTCGCCAGGGACCTCGGCCAATGTCAAGACGTCGACGTCGTCATTGGCCTCGTTATTCTCGAGGGCCGCCTCGGTATACTTCGCACGTGTTCTGCGGTCGATGACGCACATGCCGCGGGTCCATTGGCCGGACGTCTCGACACGGATATCCTCCGGCTGCGCAACGGGCTTCCACTTGGGATCGGACTGGGTCAGCATGTACCAGATGGTCAGGGGGTCGTGCAGAGAGAGGCCAGGCTCCTTGCCGTCGCCTTCTAGGAATTCAATCTTCTCAAACGTCTTGGACATGAAGTGGTTGACCCATTGGCCGAGGGGGCTTCCGGCCTTCAGGATAGGCTCGATGCGCTCTGTGAAGTAGTTCTTGTTGAGAAGGTGGGGCGTGGTGATGTCGAGAGGGAAAAGCGTCAGCTTGAGCCTTCTCGACAGCCTGGCCGGGTAGGGAGGAAGAGTGGACTGCTTGTCCGAGATTGGCGGCATCGTCGAACGGGGCGTTGGGGAAGTCAGGGCGAAGACCCTGGCGGCCGCCACGGTGTCGGCAAAGGTGTTGAACTCGCCGACGGGGGTGATGTTGCCAGAGACGTGAACGGCACCGCCCATGACGCAGAGCTCCTTGACGCGGAGGAAAGTCTCGGGGTCCTCGGCGGCGGCGAGCGCGACGTTGGTCATCGGGCCGACGACGCAGATGGAGATGGTGTTAGGGGGGTTCTCTTTGAGGATGCGGAGGATCTCCTTGTGCGCGACCTGCTTGGCTGGGGTGAAGTATTCGGAGAAGGGCGATGGGTCGTGGTCGAGGTTCTTCTCGGTGTGGAAGAGCGACCGCCACCTTTCATCTGGTGTCAGGTGGGGATGCTCGTCGTGGACGCCATGGAGGCCGTCGATTCCGTCTGCAGCAAGTCAGGGTTGGCAACTTGAGGGAAGGGTGGTACTCCTTGGAATTGCCTTACGGAAGTAGTCGGCAGCCAGTTCGTCGTCTTCCAAGGGGTGCTCAGCACCAACGGCCACGATGGGCTTGTAAGCCTTCAGCGTTTCAAAACCTTCGGGCTTGCCGTTCTCCTTGCGCCATGCAATCTCCTTCTCTAAAACGTGGAAGAGAGCAACAACGTTGCGTAAACAGCTATGTCGAGTTAAAATGAAGAACGCTGAGACGCTAGTGGGATGTGGTGCTCATACCTCTGCAGCGGCACGTTGCCGTATGTGACTGAAATCATCATGACCTCGAGCTCCTCGGGAGAGGCCGAGAGGGCCAAGAGCATGGCTAGAACATCGTCGATACCTGCATGAATGAGCGTCTAGACCGCCAGTCGAGCCGCATTTGAGAGAAACCCACCGGGATCGGAATCGATGATGACGCGGTTTTTGGGAGCCATCGTGAAAGTGGTTAAAAATATGTCGTTTCTCTGTTCAAATGGAAGTGTATTGTGAGTGAGAGAAAGAAGGTAACGTCACCAAACGGCCAGAGCCTGACTTTCTCACTGGGATACAGTAGGTTTTTGACGGAGTCAGGGTCCATTTTATCCACAGTAGGTAACTGCCAACAGCCTCCATCAGAGCCACCTAAACATGGTTTAGCGCTCATTGCGTTGTCGCTCGACGTAGCTTGTCGGCCTTCGTTGTTTCTCCAATGTTTTTTACGCATACACTACATTGCCCCCCTTCCTCCAGCAAATATTTCGACCCTTTAACCAACGGCTTTCTGTTATGGAAAGCCCAGGCGGGATCCGCCATACACCATACGCATTGAGGTAAACGGAAAAGCCACCCGCAGTTTGCTTTCTTTGCCGGTCGATATCGCTTCCGCTCTGAGTACTATTGAGCAGGGCGCCCATACACTACCTGGTTTCTTCCCGTGCCGCTCTCTTTGAGCTGTTTTAGTGGATTAGCCACAGCAAGTTAGCCTGGAGCGGGGAGGGGGGGGGGGGGGGGGCCAGAGACGGAGCCCGTCGAGATCCGACGGGCTTAATGTATAGGTAAGTGGACAAGGTTGATAAGCCGGAGAGCGAGCTCCGGCGGATCAACGCAAGGTACGCTGGCGGAGATGGCCGGTGGCCATGGTGTGGCTGTGTCGCAAGATCCGGTGCCGGGCTGCTGGTGCCCGAGGGCCTTCCCGTTCTGGCCTTTGTTGTTTGCGAGTATGTGGTCTGGTCAATGACGCACAAAGGCATTGCCAGCGATCCCCGACCCCTTATCGTCAACGTCGATGGTGGGGTGCAAAATGCGAGCGATGGGAGGGCAGAGCGCTAAACCGCTCTGAGACCAAGGCACAGATCTAATGACTGGATCGGAAGGGCTTTATCGGCAGAGGGCGTACAGTGATCTGACATGCGTCAAGGTGCAACTCTCTGGACCTCGCAACATTGGACGAGACACGGGAGAAGGCTTCGGGAAGTAAATAAGGAATTGAAATATAAAGAAGTGTAAGGTCTGGCGCATTTCCAGAGCCGTACACATATGGACTTGACTCCGGACAATTTTACCCTTTGTTCAAACTTTGATTCACAACATTGTCACAGGCCTTTCTCCGAGACCCCCAAGACCGTACGACTAGACATGTGCATTGTTTGGCAGCAAACCATCAATTGGCCTTTGTTTGTGGCCCGACAACTGGAGGCTCTCTCATTTGCTCGCACCAGCACACTTGTTTGCCCCAAACAGCCCCACCAGAACCAATCAGCCAATCACTGTTAGCCACTCACCAGAGAGGCTAATCACGTGAGGCAAGCGTGTCTTGGATCTGTCCATCGCATCTCGACTTAGCACGTGACCTTCCCGTCGCCTCTTCTCCAATCTTGCATGCCCCCGAGAGCCCATGCTGGGGTCCCCCAAAGGCGGACGCCCCGGGGCCCCTTGACACCGAAAGGTGAAGCTGTCACTTTGAATGACGACGCAGGAAATTACCTAACAACACGAGGAACAGTCTCATCTTCCCATCTCACCTCGGCTCGAGGGTAGACAATACCTACTAGTCCATCGCCCTCGCCAAGCACGCCCGAAAAGTAAGTGCAATTGACTCTGAAAAATGTTTCGCAGCGCCCAAGAGGACCATCAATTCTCTCTTTTCCCGTTTGACAAGCGACACATCATCCATCCATCCATCATTCCCATCATGCCCGTGCTCATCATGCCCATGCCTATCCCGCCCTTCGCCTCCAAGCTCAGCTGGCCAACCAGAGAAACGTGTCACTCAAGGGGGGCGGCCTGCGGCGAAAGGACACCGGGCCCAGTACGCAATTCCCGCCCTTAGGGATTCGTATGCATATTGGCCCTGGTGTGCGTGCAGCTGCAGCAGCTCCTTTGCGTCGGTTGGCTTTCGCATCCTTGGACGGAACAGCAGGACCCTCTCCCCCCCCTAGGCACTTTCCCTACCTGAGCCATTTCCCCCAATTGCTACTGGACACTGGATCTGGACCACCGGCGGCGGGCACATTTGCTGAGAAGCCACCTGGTAACTTTTTTTCTGCCTGTCTCTCTCTCTCTCCTTGCCAAGCTACCTACATCTGAACACGACATCCAGCCCGTCTTTCAACCGCGTGGTCGAAACGCCTCCTTCGCCTTTCTTCCCCCTTCTCTTTTTTTTCCTCTCCCCTGTCTGCCTTTGCTTCACCATCCACCCCGAGCATCAACGCTCCTGCTCTTTCATCTCCAAATAATCCATCAATCGAGCGCCTATATCTCTATTGCGCCCGCCCTTTCTCTATCTACCTATCTGTATGTCGCTGATCGGCACACTAGCCCCCAAGTGTCAAAGAGCTTCGGACAATCTCGCCCCCCGTTCAGAGCTTCAACACCACTTGAACTCTATCGCTGACTTGACTGTCAATCAGGCTTCCGAACCTCCCCACATCTTCTCCATCAGCGAGCCACCGAACAAGACAATCGTGACCCTTAACGGCACCTGAGCTTGTGGCACTTCATCTGACAAGCTGCTGTCTGTGGCTGCACTGCACCCACCTCATCGACTCTACCCCTTAATATCTATCTTGTAGCGCTCTGCGCTACCAACAATCACAACAATGACGGCTTCCGACTTCTTGACCACCCAAACCGTGGGTGGCTACCTTGTTTGCTTCATGATTGCCGGTGGCTTCATCTACCACTACAGCAACAAAAACAAGCCTGCGCAGGTTGCCAAGCAGGCCAAGGCATACGTCGAGCCCCGAAAGGACACCAACGCAAAGAAGCAGCGAAAGGCCGCCTTTGCTTCGAGCGCAACAAAGTCAACCACTGAGCAGAAGGCCTCATCAAGCGCAGTCGAACCCTCCAACACATGGCTGAGCAATAACCCTAAGGAGGACGTTGATAACGCCGAGTTCGCCAGGAGAATGGCCAGTATCAAAGAGGGCAAGAAGTTCGATGGCAAGTCCTCGGGAGACTCCAAGAAGAAGACCAAGTCCGTCAAGCAGTCCCATGCTGCCGAGAAGAAGCCCGTCGAGGTGGCCGAGGAGAAGGAGCCTACTCCTGCTCCCGCTCCCGCCGTCGAGGCCGTTGAGGATGTTCAAGACAGCTCCTCTGCTGCCTCTCCTGAGGTGACACCCGCCGACCCTAGCGGAGTCAGCGACATGCTGGAGCCTTCTGCCGGCGGTCCCTCCGTCCTTCGCCTGACCGGAACCGACAAGGAGAAGCCCAAGGCCAAGAACCAGAAGGCCCCCGAGAAGGCCGAGACCAAGAAGCAGCGCCAGAACCGCCAGAAGGCCGAGGCCAAGAAGGCCGCCCGCGAGGAGGAAGAGAAGGAGCGCAAGGTTAAGCTCGAGAAGCAGCGCCGTTCCGCTCGCGAGGCTGCCGGCATTCCCGCCAAGGACGGCTCTCAGTTCATGGCCGCTGTCAACGGCAACAAGTCGGCTTGGACCGCCGGCTCCCCCAATGGCGCCTCCGTCGACGGCACTCCCCTCGCCGTGCAGCCTCTCGACACCTTCGAGGCCCCGGCCAAGAACGGCGCCGCCCCCGCTCAGTCCTCCAACAACTGGATCTCGTCGCTTCCCTCGGAGGAGGAGCAGATCGAGCGCCTCAAGGAGGACGACGAGTGGAACACCGTCCCGGCCAAGTCGAAGAAGGTCAAGAAGGAGAACCGCACTCCTTCTCCCGAGCCCGCCAAGGCCGCTGCTCCCGCCCAGTCTCGCCCCATCGCCCAGGCTGTCCAGAAGCCCGCGTCGAACGGCAAGGCCGCGAAGCCCGTCCAGTCCAACTTTGGATCCTTCTCCGCTCTCAGCACCGAGGAGGAGGAGGAGTGGGATGTATAAGCGGCTTCCACCGTCGCGAACATCCTTGAGGATCTTTCCGCCCTTAGACACGCAATCCCTAAACGTGGTCACATCCTCCCCGCGTTGTCTGAAAGTCACGTGTTATTCTAACTGTACAATACTTCTTCCTGGAGTGCGGAACCATCTAAAATGAAAAATGGAAAACTTCACATGCGTCCCCCTTTGCGACATCTTAGGAAGGGCGCCAACAGCGACGATTGCGTTCCCGCTAGGCGGCGGCGTGGTCGGGAGGGCCCCATGGCTTTCCATCGCGTATACACGAACACAAAAAGATCTCAACCATAGCGCGAGGTCTGGAGTTGGGAGGGACAATATTGACCAGCGGGCTGAGTGATTTGCACATGCTTTCTTTCTTCGCCTTTCAACCTCGAGACCCAGCCAGCTATTGATTGATTGGAGAAAACGAAGGGAGTGTGCCGTGAGATCACGAATGTCTATGAGGAAGTTGGGCTTATCAGTCTGGGCCGGGAAGAAACCAAAATGAGCAAAACCTTTCCCTTAGTGGGGGAGCAGAATGGGTTGAATCACATGGCAAAAGGGTCATGCATCTTTCAGTCGTTTTGTGTGTGTTAGCGCGGGACAGCGCTAGATACTTTCAATAGGTTCTTTCCATTGAACGTGTTTTTTTTTTTTCCCTTCCTCAGCTGTTTACCCAGCGGTGAACCCGTCCGTCCCTTGTGAGTTGTTCACCTGCCTCCCGCCACGCTACTGAGATGGTACCGGCCCGAGTGAGGAGGTCGTCGCCCCGTTTATGCCACTCCTACGCGCTTTCTGGTCCCGTCGTCACAAATCAGACAGAAGAGGAGATCGAACAGCCTCGCGCGACGTGATTGGGTCGTGGGCCTTGGCCAGTTCCACTGCGCGCGCGAAAGAGAAAGAGGATGAGGAAGAAAGAGGGAGAAAAGGACTGGGATAGGTTGTCCATCGACATGTGAGAGAGCGGGGGAAGGGAAGGGAGGGTGAGGAGGCTCCCGTTACCCGTTCCGTGCCTCCCTCCGTCCATCACTCGCATGGTTTGAATGGAAGGGAGTGCGGTTTGTTGACCGCCTTCGGTCCGGTCTCCCAAGACATACAAGACATGCGCAACGAGGAAAGGCAGTAAGCAACGGCAACAAGTGGTACATGTAGTGCAGTATAGTACAGTATAGCACGCCGATGGCGGAGGGGGGAGGAGGAGGGCGGCCAGCCGGGTCCCCGGTGCCCTTTGGCTGTGGCGGCGGTGGCAGCGGCGGCGGCGCCCCGCGGGAGGCCGAGTGGTTGGTTTATTGGCGGGATGGGGTGGGGGGGGATGGGGTTCACATGCGACTCGCTCGTCCGTAGTGTAGAAGGAAAAGGTCCCCCTTGAGGGGACATAGTGTTTATGCTTGGAACAGTGTTTTGATTCATGGGTATCCTTGTATCTACCCCTGCTTGCCCTTGCCCTTGCCTGCCAGTCCATTCCCATCAGACCATCTGGATCGTCGAGATAGCATAGAGAATGTCCTGCCTATACTCCTAGAAACGCTTAGTATCTAGTTGCCGTATTTCCGCTTCCTCTAGTGGCTCTAGTTAATAGCCTCGCTTGACCTTTAGGTATATGGCTGTAAAGAACTCACAGGCAGCCTATACCTCTGCCTTATTATAGATCCTTCTAGGCTGGTCCTAGAACTATAACCCTGCTATAAGGTATAACAGGGCTGCTATATCTTAAGTTCTGAGCTGAGTTGTTAAGGCTAGTAACCTAAGGAGGTTGTGAAGCTGTAATAGCCTTAGCAGTCGTATATACTAGTAGGGATGGCTGTTAACTAGCTGCTGTGGGTTATGGCTTTAGAGGTTAGTCAGTGTAAGGGTGCGACCGGTCGGCAGGCCTTATAAGGGCATGTGTAGTGCAGGGTCTGGCACTTAGTGCCAGAACTGGTTGATCTTTTGGCCTTCTGGCTGAATGGTCTATTGATTGGCGTGGCACACTACCCATATCCTTACACTATGTATAGATAATTGTGTACCTGTGCGACCCTAAGGGGGACCGCCTTATAGTTATACCTCGGTAGAAGGAAAAGGGCATCGCTGGACGGATGGCCCGCGCATATAGTTAGTGATGGCACGATGTAAGGCGTGGGTAGGTAGGGAGGCTTTCTGAGAGGTTGGGGGGGGGGGGGGGGGGGGGGCGACTCCTTGCATATAACCGACTCGTCCGGGTAGTGGAGTACGGTGCCTGTCGGGAGGGCATCGTCGAATCAAGAGGCGCATGATGGAATCAACGGTTCATGGCAATGAGGGGTGCGCGCTTTCTACAGCGTGTGTGGGCGGTTAGTTATCCGGAGATGTGGTGGTGGCATGTTGGGGAAGGCAAAAGGGAGAGGGGGGGGGGAGGGGGCGGAGTGGGACTCTTGCGAGCGTGGATGGCTGGACTGGCCCTCGCTCGTATCATCGGGGGCTTGCATCGCGACTGCGTCGTGTTGGTTCTGATCGTGGGCGCGTGTATGTGTAGACGGTACCTGTCCCGTGGACAAACGCAAAGGCGGACGCAACTGACGATGTTCGGGTCGGATAGGAAGCCACTGTTCCATGGACGGAGAGGAGGCGGGTGGGTCTAGAGCTTGGTAAAGAGGGGGGGACACGGGAACGTGGAGGTGCGAACGATGTCGAAACTCGGGAAAAATTCCACGCGGGAATGTCAGACGCACGATGTATTATTCCATCGTGGCTGGTGGTAGCGGTACCGCCGCGTGTTTTTGGTGTCCTTGGCCGGACTTTCTTTTCCCCTCATCTTTTTTCCTTTTTTACTAGAAACCCCTGTCTATTGGTGCCATTTCTCAAAGATGAGGGAATGATAGCAGTGTATATTTACCCGTCCTATAACTAACGTAACACCGAAACAAAGGGTCATCCAGCCGCAGGTTATTTTTACACCGTGTTCGGCCTTGCAATGTCGGTCGGCCTTCCTCCCAGCGAGGTGGTCTCCGGCATCGCCGTCAAGGTTTCCTCAAGGCCTGTCATGCTGCAAGCTGGTTCGTTCCGGCTGTTTTGGGGGATCACGTACGACCTGTCAGCCTCAAAAGTGTAAAACATAGAGACGACGACTCGAAGTGTGCCAATGTCACACTACTTGAGGTTCTGGAAGGGGGCACACCAGAGGCAGGTGACAGAGCTGCAGCTCCATTTCGAGCTTTCCCTTCCGGGAAGAAAAGGGTGTGGCTGGATGACGGGGGAGGAGGGGGAGGGGCGGGTGTGGAGGGGGGATCGGAGGTGAGATGATTGGGATGTTCACGGATCGTTGGTGATTTGATTACCGAGTATGTTTTTTAGTTCCCACTGTGTCCGCCTGGGGGAGAGTTTATTACATGGCCAATGCTTCATCGTTGCTTTTCTAGGTTCTGTCACGGTTTTGGACCCATGCTGGAGGCACCCAACGTGCAGGGAGGCATATCATGACCGACCGGTCACGGCGGTGTCCGTGAATGATGATGCCTTTTCTTCTTCGGCGCAGGCGGGCAGCCTCCTATCGAGGATCGACAGGATTCCCGGTTTCATTGTGCCGTGGCAGCACCCCGGCGATCGCGAAGGCTAATCATCGCGTTGTGTAACTAGATTAAAGCATCATCGGCTCGATGCCGATTCACTTCCTCTCGAAGCCCCAGCTGACGTCCTGGGGGTGGTTGTCTAACAAATGGGGTGTGGGTGTGGGGAGAAGAAAGAGTTGGACGGGGGGGTCGACTACCTACTTGTACAACTATATGCATACAACTGTTAACCAGTAAGGTGGGTAGGACTAGAGAGCATGATACACTGATAGGCTTCCAACAAACATGCTCTCCAACTAGGGAAACCCTCGGCCATGTGCAACAGCGACCGGGCGGCCATGTGAAGGGAGTCAGGCCTGACGTTGTCAGTCTGTCATTGGTGCCGTGCCCATCAATCAGGGTAACCGGAAGCCAGCGGGGGGCAATGGCATTGAGAGTGAGAGCTGAAAACCGGGTGTCGGATGATCCAGTCTCTCTCTGGCTCTCTGGCCACGGAGTAGAGAGCCGTGCCGGCAGCGTTAAGGCGAAAAGCAAGCTGGGGCGCTGCGTTGTAAAACTCGCAAGGCGCGCGAAACGCAGAGGCGTTTGTGATCCGGTCTGGTCTCGTCTCGCAAGGCCCGTCCTGCTCTCTCTCACCTGCCAGTGAGACAGGGCAAGACAGGAGACCGCTCTGGAAACGCGAGCCGCAGCAGCGCAACGTCCGCGCTATGCGTACGGTTGGCACCTTTTCCCTCGCACACACTTTAACAGAGAGGGTTTAGGCGCTGCCGCCACCGTGTTCCCGGAGGGTTGTGACTAGAACAGGCGGTCACTGCGGGAGATCGGGCTGGCTGGCCGTGAGACATTAACGGTTCTGGCTGGAGCCGTGCGAGATTTGAGCAGCACTTCTGAGCGACTGCGACGGCATCCATCCGGCTTGTTGGGAAATGATGGAAACGGTAATCAAGATTGAGAAATTTCGTTTGCACGGGATGTGCCTCTGCTTAGTCACTCCTAGGTTCGGGGTTGCTGAGTGATATGAGAACGTGCAATGCACTAGTTGTCCGCAGACCATCTGAGGGATGACTAGCAGAAACGGCCTCAATGTCAGTCAGACAATGGCTGATGGATCATTTGCTGACGGACAACCAAGCGTGCGCGGCATGTCCATATGGCGTCCCTCCCATTGCAGAGGCGCGACACGCGGCGCAAATTACCCGGCTTGCAGCTATGATTCCAGCGTTATTGAACCACCGAGTTTAAAAGGGTCCAGGATGGCGAGGTTTGCGACATGATAAAGTGCATGGTATTCTAGTTCGAACATTGGCCTGCTTCCCAATCCTACAGGGTATACGTAGTAATTACCGGGGTCGTGTTAAGTTGTTGTCGGGGGGAAGAGAGGAGAAAGGGGACCTGGAGGGGGGCAGCTTAAAGGTACCCGGTACTTGGACCATCCCACTTTGGGAACTGCGTGGTGGTTGACAAGTATTCGTACAGGATGCATGTCGTTGAAGTCCTAGTCCATTGATCTGCAACCCATGCCAGTTGTCCGGCGTCGCCCTGACTGACGCAAAGGGACTTTTCTGGACGAGGACGTTGAGGGCATCTTCTCTCGCCAGGACATACAGTTGCAGAGCCAAGGGACCGGACACCGGCCAAGATCGGGTTGGGCTTGTACTTTACATTGGCGAGACAAGGGGGAAGAAAAGAAGATTCGCGCAAGCAGGCGGTGCAACCAAGTTGGACGAGGAATCGTTGCGGTGCACTGCAATGCACTCAGTGGGCCACAGCAGCATACACAATACCTTGGTAGGTGCCTACCTAGGTAGGTAGGTATGGCTCATGTCCTTGGTATGTCATGAGCTTCTGTCTTCCAAACATCCTACGGCTCTGGAGATGGGGGTCGGGTAGCCTTGCCCAGCCGTTCAACTCGCACCGGCAGGAACGAGAGTCGCAGCGGACCAAACAGCGCACGGCATAGGATGCAGGCACGAGGCACAGTGCTGTCAATTGGGTTGCAGTATCAGCAAGCATGGCATGGGCATACAATACACTACACGCCGTACACTAGTCTCCTGCGGAGATGCGGTTGTGGAATGGAGGCGTATGTATCGATCTGCCATAGGTAGGTAGGATGGCTACACGCTACGCACAGGGCTGCGCGAACGAATGGTAGGAAGGCCATGTATCTTAGACTCTTACCAAACCAACCCCCTGTGTCGTCGCGCACTTTTCGGCCTTCGTTCAAGGACTCCAGATTGTGTCGTATCCAAAGGTACTGCGTGTGTGGCTACGCGATCCATAGTCGGTGTGTGGGTGTTGCGTTGCTGTGTCGTGGACCCATCTGCTTGATTCGTCGAGGGTATCGCAATCTCTCGCGATCATCTGGCGTAAAGCGGACGTTGAAAGCACACACACACACACACACTCTCTCTCTCTCTCTCTCTCTCTCTCTCTCTCTCTCTTTTCGTGTGTTCTCTGGCAGCACCATGGTTGGGGAATGAACAAACATGATTTGGCAGAGGGCCCTTCTGGAACGAGAGATTAAATCAAGAGCGATCAATGAGGTAATTCGGAGGGGAAGCTGAGAGACGCCTCACCTAAGGGGTATATTGGTTGGTATTGGATGTTATCGGAGGAGGAAGGATGTACCTGGTACTTGTCTTCGATGCCTCCCACCTGCCTTTGCCTCGCCTTGCTTCCCTTTCCCATTTTCCCCTCCCTCCCCCGGTCGACCCTCTCTCAGCTCCACTCTCAATCGTCCACCCCCGTTGGTAAGGAGTCCACAGATACCCCCAGTCTGTCCTACACCCACGCCTCTCTCTCACTCTCACACAACTTACTATGTACAGTGTGTCTCCGCCCTGTTGGACCCTCCACTCATTGCCCCCCTTTCGTTTCGATTGATGAATGAGAGCGAAGGTGGAAGAGAGGAGGGAATGACAGACATCGGAGAGGAGAGATAGAGAGAGAGAAAGCACCAAGGTGGCCAACACTGTACCTAATTGCGCAACCCATCCTTCGCCTCCCTTTTTTACCTACCTACCAAACGTAGACTCTTGCAATTCACATCCAATTCCCGGCTTCAATTCTTTTCCATTTTCTTATTATTATTTTTCGCCTTCCCTCAATTCCCCTCCTTCCTTTTGTTCCCCTCTCACTCCTTTCTCGTCTCGTGTTTGTCTCATTTCCGGTTCCCCCGTCCCCGAACCGCCCAAATACCGCCAACGAATCCATCGCCTTCCATGTGGTAGAGCCATCCGAGTACTGTATCCAGACGCCAACGTTTAAATCGTCCACGCGACGCAAGCCTTGGGCCCGTCACCGTCATCATCGCCCATCATCTAGTCAAAGTTCCCAGACCAAACCGAACCAACCCGTCTGTTCGCGCCCGCCAATTCATCCTGCGTCCGACTTCCCCAACGCCGCCATTGCGCTACGGTCCCATCAGCTTTCCTCCTCTGTCTGTCTCAAACACCAGCACACGAACACACACACAATCTCTCTCCACCTACTCTTTGCCCTATTACTGCATAGTATTGGCTGGACCTGGATAGGACTGCATTACAGGACAGCCACTGCATAGTTGCACCGTGCTGCTCTCACACCCCTCGAGAATAGCACCGTCACTCATACCCAACCTTTGAAACCTCTTCCGTCCGCCAATTCCAAACCTCGATACTCCCGGTATCTTGGGGGGGGCCGCACAGGCCGAACCACTTTTAAAAGCATCTGCGCCTCCCTACGAAAACTGTGTCTTGGGCTCTGCACCGGTGATTCACTTCAATGGCGCTTTAGATTTCCCCCTCTGGAGCTGGCACGCGCTCCTTTCCCTTCCCTAACTATCTCATCTTAGGTTCTTGGGCCTCCACCGCACCCAAGACTACTTTTAACATTCACATTGCCTGCTGCAATTGTATCTGTCCCAAGTCCCTCCCTCTCTCTCCTCGCCGCCTTGATATCAACCATATCCCGCGAACCGTTCGACACCACCCCACTGAACAACAACAAGAACACCACCACCACCACCACCACCACCACTACCACCCTGTCGGACTCTTCCCCGACTTGAGCTCTGCCTTCGATGTATACGAGGGCTTCCGGAAACCGCCAGCTACACACCAGACCTACCCACACCGGGGTTACGGCCATACAATAAACATGTCATTACCGGTCGCCATTCAGTCGGCCATATTCTACTACCTCGCATGTACACCATGTAATGAGATGAAGGCGTTCCGGAAGGCCAAGAAGAAGGCCAAGGAAGACAGAGAGATCAAGCGAAAAATCGAAATGGAGCAGCCAGGACTGTACCGCCATCCGGACCCGTTCCATACCAACCCCTTCTGGGCCGAGGAGATGGCTGCCGGCCCACACCTGCCCAAGAAGTCGGGAAGCAAGAACACGAGCCAGAGAGGCCTGGCAAGTGCTGGCAGGACGAGTACGGCTGCCAGTTTTGGATGCGCCAGCACCGTCGCCGAGAGTACCAGTCCTGCAACACCGACAACGAGTACCGACACGGGCAGGAAGCTGTCCGGTGAGGCGTGGAACAGGGCCTTGTATCAGCGAGAGGACGAGGAACTTTGGGGCCACAACTTTACTGGCATGGGCCACAAGCTCATGGACAACATTGCCAAGGCCGGAAACACAGCGGGGCGTTACGTCGAGGAGAAGCTAGGACTCGAGAAACCCATCACTGACGAGGACCGTGACAACTTCTATCACACACCCAAAAACCCACCCGTCAATGAATACCACCCGCCGATCGTAGGGAGCAAGCCCTCTCGTCCGGATGCCCTCAAGTGGATGCTGCAACCGCCTCCGCCAGCCAAGCTCATGGAGGGCCGTGTTCCCGTTGCGAGAACCGGGAGCACCAGCACTGTTGGGAGCAGGCGGACGATGGCATCCGAAGAGCCCCCCCTGGACCGAGTGGTCCGCGAAAGGGCCATTAAGAAAAAGCTACGACAGGGGGAGAAGCCCCGCCTGGAAGAGACGCCTTCAGAGTCGGAGCTCATCGACTCGCTTATCGGCGGACGGTCTCGGAGGGCCACAGTTTCAAGCAGAGGCTGGTCGAACCGCAGCCGGAGTCTCTCGCTAGAGTCTGAAGTGTCTTCAGATGGCGAACTGGTGGAGCGGCGAAGGTTGGCTCGCGCGAGGCGTGTTCCCATAACCCCAGAGGAGACTTCTTCGGACGACGACGATTTCGTCCAACACCGCACCTGGGACTCGCTCGGAAAGTCAAGCCCCCAAAAGCGGCCCCGGCTGGAAACAATAAACAGCTCTCGCGCCAACACCAGACAGGCGTTGAAGGCACGGCCAAACGGCACTAAGCCCGATGCCGCGTCCAAAGACGAGTCTGATGTTACGCCCAAGGCGTCAGCCAACCCTATCGTCACCCGCACGGCGGACGAAAACACGCCCACCACTGTTATCGCTACCACGACAGTATCATGATATTGAGACGCGCTACTGGGCCTGGGTCGCAGTATCGACTGGGCTTATGTCCTTTTTTTTTCTGTTTTTTTTTTTCTCGCAGGCCCTTTTGGGTGGGCCATCCACTGCATTACTACTCCTATGGATGGGCATAGCGTTCAGGACTGGGGCATCTGCATTACTGGGAAACGGGACCGGCATCGGCGTTAGAGAGAGACGTGTGCAAAAGCAGAAAGCATGCGGAGCTATGGGTTTTCTAAAAGGGTGGTTCTTTTATGTTTTGGTCTTTATTTGTTTGTTGACGTTGCGTTGTGGCGACAAGGGCAAACAATATTTGACCCCTTTTTGCTTCCATTCTTCACTTCTATGACCTGCAACACTTGGTCCCCGCGCAGAGTCGCGATGAAACTTGTCCTTTCTTCTCTTTTTATCATGGCATGGCTAGCAAGCAAGCATGCAAGCAATAGTAGGGATATGAGGGTATTAACTCTTTTTCCCCGATAACCTTTTTTGTGTCCCACTTTTGATGTCCCTGGAATCAAAAGCCAATGTCCTTGTTTTGACTGTGAAGACCCTGTCGTCCACACTTAGAGGTGCATCCCGCCGTCCTCATCGTTGTCGTGGCCGAGGTCCCTCATCCGCTCCTCCATGGCCCGGCGCAGCTCCTCGTCCGACAGGCGGCCGCCCGTGCTGCTTGACTGCGGGGTAGGTTGGGCCGGTGCCGCATCCATCCGGATTTCGCCGTTGCGTATCGTGCCCATCTGGAAGGTACCGTCCAACCACGCGGGGTGTGGCGAGGCTGCCGTTGTAGTGGTGCCAGAGTTGTTCGCTGCCGCCGCCGCCGCTGTCGCCGATAACGCCGCTCTCTGTCCCGCGATCCTCTCTTCTTCCGCCGTTGCGGCACCGAGACCATTGGTCGTCACCGTCGTCGTCGTCGTCGTCGTCGTCGTCGTTACCTGGGACGCCGTACCATTCACTCCATTGGCGTGGGCGGCGCCGTCCTGCTGCTGCTCCGACTCGATCTCCTCCTTGCTCCGGAACTCGTTCCACGAGTGACCGCGGCCCTCGACCTCATCGCGGATGATTTGCAGACGCTCCTCCATGCGGGCGATGACGGCGTCGTTCTCGCGGATGGCCTCGACGCAGTCAGGGTCGGGGCGGCCGGCGGAGGCGTCGGCGGCGTCGAGCGTCGTCGCGGCGCCCTCGGCGTAGGGCTTCAGCTGGGCGTTGGAGTATCGCAGGTGAAGAATGGAGTTGCGGATCTCGAGCGCCTTGAGGTGCAGTGTCGGTAGGGAGAGTTCGCGCAGGGCCTCGGCGAAGCGGGCGGGGGATATGGGGCTCGTGTCGGCTGAGGACATGGTTGCGAAAGGGGGGGGGGGGGGGGGGGTCTGTTTGTCGTCTTTTATGTTCTTCGTGATTCTGCGATGCAACGGGCAGGTCCCTTCTGTACGCAGATGGGCGGCGGTTGCGGTTGCGGTTGGTGAAGGGAGGGAAAAGTCCGGTAGGTCAGCAGTCGTTACTTGTAATGTGTATGGCCCTAAGAAAACGAAACGAGTGGGAAACAGGCTGCGTGCGCAACACGTGGAGGGAGCGGGCGTAAGATGACGATGACGATGTCGTGTGGTGCAGTGTGCGCACGAGAGTTTGGGACTGCCTGTCTGGGATAGGTAGGTGTAGGTGTACAGGTAGGGAGATAGGAAGAAGGAGGGTGGACGGCTCTGGGTAGGTAGATGCCATACAACGTCACCGCAACCCCTCTGCCAGCTCTTTGAACCTGGGCGCGGGGTGGAAGGTGCAGTAAGACATTCCGGGCGGTGGGGAGCCCTGACCGGGGGGGACCAAGGCGCACCCCTGGAGCCGAGCACAACCACTACTACTAGCTAAGGTTTCCTTATCGATTACGTGCCTAAGAGAGGTACCTAAGGTAGGTAAGCTCGATGACAGGCGCCGCAGCGATGAAGTCACGCCAGGGCGTGTCCCGGAATCGACCATCGCCGACCGCCGCGGTCCCTATTCCGTGTTGCGCCAAGTCAAATCGAACCAAAGAATTTACGGTCCATGACACCTTCGGCGTCGAACCATCGCGACAACGACGCCGACGACGACGAGAACGGAACGTGCCCCAAGGCACAGCGCCATCACCAGTCCAAGGCGGATGCCTCTCTCTTCCACCTAGAAGCCCACTGTTTTTTCCCCCCCCCCCTTTTTTTTCCTTTTTTTTTTCCTTGTCACTTTTCGACCGGAGCCGGCGCATTGGTAAGTGTGTAGCTTTCCGTACGCTGTGACAAACCCGGTCCACCGGCTCCAGGAGCCATGAACACCTTACTCGGCCTCGTCCCCTCGCGATCCCTCCTCCACCTCGGCCTGCGCGTTTCCTGCCGCCGCGCCTCGAGCAACAACTGCAGCGCCTCCGTGTCTGCCGCCGCGTCCCGACTCCTTTCCACATGCACGACCCTCCGCAAACCGGTCTCCAGCAGGCCACACTCGCCATGGCCGACGCTCCGCCAAACCCAATGGCCCTCCCCGGGCCTCGCCGCGACGTTTAGCCTCCCGACGCGGAAATGGGCGTCCTCCTCGCCGCCGCCGCCCAAGAATGACGCCAAGAACGACGAGCCCATCCTCCGAGACTACATCGATCTCCCGCTGGACTACAAGGACAAGATCGGCTTGCGCTTCCGGATCACAGAGCTCTCCCCCGCCGAGACCAAGGCCGTATTTGGCCCCTCCCTCAAACCCGCCGCCGCGAATCGCCTGCTGCTCATCATGCACGGCCGCCGCGTCGCGGGCACCCTCGACGACCCAGCCTTCGCCGTGAACACGGCCGCCTTCACGCCCCAGCAATGCGACGCCGCCCTCGCCTACCTCCGCAAGACCCTCCCCGTCGACGAGGTCCTCAACGCCGGTCTGCGCGCCGAGGACGAGCTCGCCGCGATGGAGAAGGAGCTGGTCGAGCGCGCCGACGAGGACCCCAAGCCCAACGACGCCGAGACCGCGGCTCCCAAGGGAGGGCACGAGGCAGACCCGGTGTACGGCTACAGCGCCCTCGACGCCATCCGCGCCAAGAACCAGGCCAGGGCCGCCGAGGAGGAGAAGCGCCTCGCCGAGGAGGCCAGGCAGAAGAACCAGGACGTCGAGGGCCCCGGCGCCCTAGCCACCCTGGACCTCAAGCGCCCGCCCATGAGCCCGCGCATGCAGCGGTGGACCGAGGAGGCGACGTCGGACCTCGCAGCCCCGCCGCCGCTGACGCTTGCCGAGCGGCTGCTCCCTTCCGCCGCCGTCGTCCTGCTGCTGACCGGCGCGCTGTCGGCCTTCGCCATGGTCTACACCCCGCCCCGCGACGCCGACCGGCTGTATCCCGAGGTCTCGGCCTCGACGGCGACCGTCGGCGCCCTCATCGGCCTCAACGTCCTCGTCTCGCTCGCCTGGCGCGTGCCGCCGCTATGGCGCTTCCTGAACCGGTACTTCGTGCTGGTGCACGGCATGCCGCGCGCCGTCACCATGCTCACGGCCAACTTCTCGCACTCGTCGCTTGGCCACCTGGCCACCAACATGGTCGGCCTGTGGTTCGTCGGCACCGCGCTGCACGACGAGGTTGGCCGCGCCAACTTCCTGGCCATCTACCTCGCCTCCGGCGCCTTCGGCCTGCTCGGCAGCCTGACAGTCTTCACGCTGCGCGGCCTGCTGACCGTCTCGACCGTGGGCGCGTCGGGCGCCGTCTTCGGCGTCACGACGGCCTACTTCTGGATGCACCGCTTCGACTCGTTCAAGGTGCTCGGCCTGCCGCCGGACCCGATGAACGGCCCCCAGGGCCTCGGCTTCATCGCCATGATCCTCGGCTTCCACGTCTACGCCTTCTTCCGCCGCGGCCGCCAGACCATCGACCTGACGTCTCACCTGTTCGGCATGCTGGCCGGTCTGGTCGGCATCGGGCTCGTGACGAGGAAGGAGGAAGGGTCAAGGCAGGACGGGCTAGAGAGGAAGAGGGGGGACCTTGTCAAGGACGCGCTGCCCAGCGAGGGCGGTGGCGACGACAAGGCGTGATCGGGTCACTCGGGGAGGGGATCCTGCTCCTCTACGGGAGGAGCACGTGTAGTCATGGCGAGTTGTTGGAATAACCCGATCGGGGCGATGAAGAGAGCCTTGTGAAGGAAGTCTTTGGACTGTTGTACGTAATAAATGGCACATGTATACCAATCACTAGTTCACCCGTGTTGCTCGCCCCGATAGGCCGAGAAATGCCACAAGATCTTAGGGGTAAAAAAAAAAAAAAAAAAAACACCTGAGTCAAACGACTAAGTAGCAGTTTCGCCGAGGCCTCATACAAGCGAAATATGGCGCAGTCAGCAACCATCATCACTCTCATCCTCATTTTTATCCCCGTTCTTGTCCTTCCTGTAGTAAACAGAACCCACAGTTCCTATATAGGAGAGGGGCCAGTAGATGTAACGTTTTTTCCAGAAGCGCGTAAACCAGTACAGTTATTTCTTGAGTTAAACTGAATAGTCTCAAGAGACGTGATAGCCCCTTGTCGTCGCTTTCAGGTTAATTTGCTATGAGCTGCTTGGTGTTCTGAAGTCAGTGATTTAGCACCTGATATCCCTGACTCGAGATCGAGAATTCTTTGCAGATGTGTCCTTGGGTGTTCTGCTATCTTTATTATTTCGTATTGATAGACGCGTGTTCCCTTGGTGTAGTATTCAGGAGAGGGGGCTATAGACGGTCCGTCTGCACCGGGATGCCGCTGTTGTGGGCCAACTTGCGGACCAGTGCCGGCATGGTCCCGACGTCGTCGACGCCCCGCAGCAGGACCATCCGGTGCCGAACCACAACCGCGGCCTCGTTAGCACCTGGCCTGAAAACTCGTTTTGGTGGGGGGGAGGCGGGGTTGTTGAAGTGGCTGCAGAGCGCAACGCCTTTGGGGGCCAACCTGGACCGGCGGATGCTGGGCAGGTCGATGAGCCTGCCACCGGGTTGTTCAGCAACTGGGAACCGGCAGGCCACTACAACATCACATCCAAGTCATCGGTGGACATGGGATTTCGTCCATCACCCTTGAGAGACCTCCGGCGGTCTTTAGGGTGGACCTTACATGATGCCTCCTAGTACGACGGACGGCGGCGTTGGTCAGGGACAACGGCCGTTCTGATATGATTGCTAATCGGGCGCCACGGTTACCATACCTGCAGTAAGACCCTACTGCAGTAAGACCCGACAGGTATTTTTAAACATGTCAGTTGTCAGTTTGATTCAGCGTGGTTGGCTCGGCCAGAAAACTGCGTCAGTGTCTCGGTGGGAAGAGTGTATCAAGGGAACAGTTCCGCGACTTACACCTGATGGGTCAAGCGAAGCGCCAGAGGCTTCTGTCGGAACAGGTACGATGTACGTTCCTGGACCTGGCAACCGTCTGCATTACTTTTTCTGATGCGACCGACCAATGGGGATCCATGCGGGCTGGCACCGCTGCAGTTCACCAGTCACCGGCCCTCCTGGCCCCATCGGACCGCCATCATCCCAGACTCGCCCTCCGCCACGACACGATTCCTTCCATGACAACATTCTGCTTCTCTTCAACGAGCTTTTATATCATAGCCGGAGACCATGGCCAGTCGCTGTGGTGCCCACGGCGATTACGGTTCCTGGCCAAAGCAGCGTAGAAAGCGGTACCACAACCAAGAGAGGCGGGAGACCGTTTTGCGGCTTCTGAGCACTTTCGACTAGTCCCCGAATGTCGCACCAACTTGTTGAATGCTTCAGGGGCCGTTGCTAGGCTCAAAATTAGAACCTTGGTTTGCTTGGAAGAAAAGAAAAGACACTTCGGAAAGGCATAGATATTCAGGAGAGGGTAGCATGCTAGGCAGTGAACCTTGTCTCTGGTAGACCGGTGATCTCCGTATCTAGTTCCGCTCTTGGTGATTCCGAAAGACCTGGAAGGGCTCGGTGAATGGACGTTGTTGCTCCACACGTCAACCATCGGGGGAGAAAAAAGCCAAGGTGACCGTCAATAGGGCGTTCCTGTTCGAGCGCCCACGCGATGCCCCCCAGCATGCCATGCCTTGGCGAGGCGTGCGGCGGGGGCTGCGTCTGAGTGCTATATGAGACAATTGTCCTGGGAAAAGGAACTATACGCCCCGCATCACGGTAGCCCTACACGCTAGCTACGCAACGTACACGGGAGCGAGGTCGAAAGCCCGGCGAAACACGATTGATATGCAGACCACTCCGCTCGAGGTCGAGGAGGAGCGGCTACGAAATAGGCAACTCGGTCAACTGTCAGTCCCGGCAAATTTGGTTGAGGGATATTATGAGAGGGAGGATGACGTTGAGCCTGCTGCGTGGGACGAAGTGTCACGGGGAAAGGCGGCGGTCGAGATCAAACTCCCGTGGTACGATCCCTTCCGCTCCAAGAGTATAGGTCACGGTGCCATATGGAGAACGGCTAGCCTATATTTGATATCGGTGGGGCAATGTCGAAACTGTTGTCGTCTGAAGGCTTCCATGAGAGCCGCTTGGTCGGAGGGAGGCGGAAGTAACCGACACCTATTCCCAAGGCACAACAATCCACCATGGAGCTGTAACAAGCAAGAGAATATATTCCCGTGTTTTTCTGTTGGGAATGGTGTCTCATCTCACTAGCCACCCCTATACGTAGACCTATCTGACAAGAGTCAGGACAAGAGTGAGGGTGAGAATTAGAACGAGAGTTAGGGTGAAATAATGATGGAAATGAATCAGCTAGCTCCTATGCCGCCGCGCCAGAACTATCCCTCGTTCATAGGATCTCCATCGACAGCCCGCAAGCCTTCATATCCTCCAGAATCCATTCCATAGGAGTGGCGTACGTCACATCCATCGCCTGGTAGTAGTATTCTTCCCCTTGCAAAACGTCCTCGCGCGTTATACCTCCCGTCACCATACCAACAGCCCGTCCTTCTAGATCAAAGATGCAGGCACCCGAGTCCCCAGGCTTGGTGAAGGAGCCATGATTATTTCTGTGTGCCACAATGCAACACTCCTTGGAGAAGAACGTCCGACCGTCTTTCACAGTTCTGCGGATGACGGACTTGACTTGGTTTACAATCCCGAAGCTGAGGTCCGATGTTCGGCCCCTCATTCCGACGATGCGTTTCCTTGGATTCTGAAGCTCGGAATCCGCGACGATGCCCTGGATATGAAGAGTACCGTCATGTTCGAGGTCGCGGGTGAGAAACCACGGCGTACAAGGAAACAAGGTTCCCAGAAATTGTGGGCCAATGTAGACGTGATTGGAAAGCTCGGAAAGGCGTCTCTCATGAGAGTCAGCCTTCATCCGTATCAAGCACCAATCGCTGAGACATTTAGAAGTTCGCACCACGTAGTCGCTGGTGTACTCGACGTGGCCAAAAACCCGAGTGTCTAAAGCCTCGCGGAGGGTGAAGTGCTGTAACAGGCGGTCGGTCTCGCGTACTTCTTGTTGGCATATGGTGATCTTTTCCAATCTGCTTCCCCTTTCTTGGTGGCATTTCCTCTTGGATTCCTCCTCAATTATTTCGATTGCCTCTTCTTTGAGCTTATTAAGGTCTCCCACTAACAGCTCTGTGGTCTTCTCTGGCAGCTGGATGATGGGCTTGCTAGACAGCGTTTCCTTTCCCGGCAACCGGCTACCCGTCTCAGAGTCGCTATAGCAGACATGTCGACAGGTCAACGCAAATATCTCGGCGACAGGCTCGCCACCGGTTCGGCGTAGATAGATTCCCTTCGTACCCTCCCGGCGGGGGTGATCCAAGCTCGCAATAGCGGTTCCCAACTGATCGGAGAGGTGGTACATGAAGGAGTGGAATTTGGGGGGGTGCGAATGCAAATCTTGCTGTAGGACTGAGGCGAGATTGACCAGTATGGATTCCTTGATCTCACAGTGAACATCATCGAGTCCGTGTGCGACAAGGGCCTCTCTGCAGTCGCGGGCTACTCGGCTGCCTGTCTCCCATGATGTATGCGCCGAGACTGAGATGGAGAGAATCACAGGCTTTTCTTCATCGACGTATCCTATACGGAGGATATCAATTGCCTTCCAGTCGACGTCCTGCTGGGCAAGAATACCTAATATTTCATTCCTCAGTGGGGAAGGCTCGTTATTCCATTTACCGACAATAGCATGCTCGCCGACCACAGTCAAGGTTTTACGATCCGATGACCATGCGTCAACGCCAAAGTGGAACAGTGTTGAGCTAGAGCGTGCTACAAGCTTGGGTTGGCTGGGAAGGCCGAGGTAGAACCAGTCGCGTTCAAGGCTGGTTGGCGGGCGTTGGGAGTCCATGTCTTGCTACGAGATCGACCTCGTGTGTAGTCCCTTTCAACTTCGTTTCGGCTTGACTGTTGTGCTTGGGAGGAGCTTCAATGGCGTGGTATCAATGGTGTCTGGGGGAGAGAAAGCCGTTATATATTTTACCCAGGCAGAGAACCTATCTCCGTTAGCTTGGGGGCCCTGGTAGTTATGAGGAAGGGGCGGTGGGAGAGATGAAAGCTTGAGCCGGCAAGTCCTCCAATCTCTGATCTGGCACTGATGGATCCTTCTTCAACATCCCAACCTCCCGACATAGTTCAACTTGACGATGAGACGCATGTTTGAGCCTGCAAGTTCTGGTTCGGGCACCTCTGTGCTGTGCCGGAAGACAATGGTAGGGCTAAGTGCTGGGAACGGTAGGAGCTTTGTGGCTTGGAGTCTATGCCATCATGTCACAACCTTGATGGAAGATTTAACAGAGCCACCATCGCTAGTACGTCGGTCGCACCCTCCTCAGTTACGTTCAGCCACAAAGCTGCAAATCTATCTGACCTTATTTAGTAGTACCTTTACTAGTTGCCGCTAACGTTCTGGCACCCATTGTTTGCGTATAAATCTAGGTCATGGTTGAAGCGAAGTCTGATGTGGTAGCTGCTTCTATACCAAGCTATTTGCTCTCGCATGCACTGTTTCTTCAGAGTAAACCAAAAACATTGCTTCTTGATATGAACGAAATCCCCTGCCCACAGGTGTAATCGGCTGCACGCGGGTGGTCCAATACCAGTGCAGGGGGGGTTGGTTATATACGGCAAATGTGACCACTTGGAAATGATCTATTCAGATCTGAAGGGAAGACTTGACTAAAGGAGGATGTGAATGACATAACCGAGCCACTGCAGGGTAAAAGCTTCAGTATATGCAATATAGCATGACGTCGGGCCGATTCAGCGCTACTATGTGGTGGGTGTCGTAAAATAACATATCATCCCTTCGAAGATGCGGCACAATCCGAGAATAATATTGTGCTTTATACGCAGCATCCGGTCCGGTAACGGATGTTCGGGGAGACGAGAATCACACTTGCTTACAGAATTGCACATTCTGACGAACCCTCGTTGGCGGCTGGAAGTGACCAAAGCCACGGGACCAACACAGAAACTACGAGATGCCGTTGGTTCTCTCCCCAATCCCTTAACTTGGAGGATAGATAGGGTAATGCAAAAGGCCCAAGGCATTGTGGTTCGACGCCTCGCGATTGACTCGCACAAAGAGCACGGAGACCGGCCTGCCTGTCGCCATGAGAGCTGCCTTGTCGACGAACTGGACCGAGATATCATCAGCACGTTACACCAAGCCGGAGCTGCGATACGAGACATGGCGGAACAAAAATCTGGGGATGATCGTAGTTACTCACCACATCCCGGCCGCCTTCGTTCCAGACCCGCCGCCCGCTTCGATCGGATTCGACAACCAAGTGTCGTGCGAGATGGTTCATTTCTCGAACGGTGATCGAAATTGCGGCCTGCCGAGTGACGCCTACCGGAAAGTACAGAGCGTCGTTCGGATGATGCGTGGGCCGGGAAGCAGGATGACGAACTACCACTACTCCGGTCGGGCTCCTTCAAAATGGCAGACTCCTCAGTTCTGAGGCCTCGCCCCAATGGTGAGTCGCAATCTTGTGGCAGAACTCAGCCTGGATAACAGGCGATGTCCAAGACGCACGCCACACGTGTGCTGCTACCCTGGAGTCACATCGCTAATGGAGGCCACCGGAGTCGCGAAATGAGAATCGGTGCTAGTGCAGGATTCGCTGGAGACGTGATCTCTGCCCCCTCCCCCCCCCTCTCCGCGTTATTCCGATGGATTGGCCGCAGACGGTTCTTTTGGTTCGCCGAATGGGGGCTCCCATATCTGGTGCAACGCTTCCCAGGGCGTTGCCGCCGCCGTGGCTATTCTGGGCAACTTTGCAGCCTTCAGTGGCGCAGCGTCGCATTTCGAAAGGCAATGGAAGATCCGTCCGTGACATGAATGCAACCTACACCAGGCCAGAGGGCTGAACTGCATATGCATATCACAAGGCATATATATGTTTGTTGTTGTCTGTCCTCCCCCCAACCGGCCGTTGGAGATTTGGGGTTTCGGCTTCGTAGTTCTACGAGGCCTTGCGAATTCCGGCCCTCTCCCCCCTTTGTTTGCCGGGTGTAGCGCTCGGCTTTACTGTACATAGTGAGCATGACTAGGCTTGTAATTGCGGCACGGAACTTGACCGTTGAGTTGACGGTGGACCAATCGCCTGCTCTATGCAGAACGAAGAAGGCAATGTCGTTGGCGGCGAGTCAACGACAATGACAAGGCCACGGGCCGAAGCAAACATGATACACCCCGGGGTAAGTTGATGTGGACAATCCCTAATCGAGTCGAGTCCCTCATATCTCGAGCCAAAGGCGTGGAGGGCTCACTCACCCAGTATGTTTGTCTCTCCTGGGTTCAGAGCATTCCTAGACTGAAGAGGGCGCAAGCGACTGGCGGCGTGGAAATTGCCGCTCCCTTTTTGGAACGGAACGCTGCTCGATTAAGCAGCTCCACTTGGGTCTGCGTGTGCGTGAGCCTTGTGCGAATTGCACAATGACTCGCCAGCGCAATTTTTCCGAACCGGGGCTGTCGGAAGGCAACGAGACACGTCGGAGATGCAGGTACGACTCCGTCTCGAGGCCGTCGGACCGAGACTCCTGGTGCGGGCGACGATCCCGAGCGCGACAAACTCCGTCGGGTGCAAACTGACATGACGGTGGAAGCGAAGTGTTTGCTACGGGTGCGGTCCGTCGTTGCAGCACCCAGGCGGCGCAGCTTCTTTGACAACGTGAGGAAATTGACGCGTGTATGCATCAGGCAGTGAAAGGAAAAGGAATGCTAAGGAAAGGAGAGAGAGAGAGAGAGAGAGAGAGAGCAGCAGCAGCAGCGTGAAGGGGGGTCCCCCGCGAGGCCCTTCCCACATATCAATCACCAGCAGGCGCCATCCTTGGGACCCCGCCGGGATCCGCCAGGGTCTTTGCAGGGCAGGACTTGATGCTGAGGATCCTGTCTTCTCCATCGTTGTTTTCTTTCCGTTGCGGGATGCGCAAATAAGCGAGTGCGCATACGGCGATGCCTGCCACCTCAGGCATTCCGTCAGAGACTGAATGTTCCTCAGAGAAGGAGTGGAGAAGAGAGAAGAAGGAAGCCGGCTCGAGGTTTCCTTCGGGCAACGGAGTGTCGTCGAGGCGATCGAGTGAGGAAACACGATCGCCGGTGGGTTACGTGGAATCAGACGAACCTGCGGTGTGAGAAGTTCGTCCGGTTTCTGGCCATCGCTGGAACGGACGAGCAACCCCTGCCCGGGGCGATGAGCCACGGATTCAGATTTACGAGAGCGGTCGGCGTTCGGGTCTGCCAAGTTCTAGGCTCTCCCCCACCCCCTTTTGCGCCGAAGACTTCCTTACTCTGGCAAGGGCAGCGGGGGATAGGTAGCCACGGAACCATGAGGTTCCGGTCGAAACAATCTTAACCAATTGCGAGCGCTTTTAGTCATAGATGATGAAACGGACAGTGGAGGTCCCATGCCTGTGCCTGTGCCTATGCCTCTTATGGGAAGCATGGGGGTAAAGAAAGGAATGGAGGGAGGGAGGGAGGGAGGGGCATACCTAATCTCTGGGGTTGAGTATTGTAGAGGAGGCGGCAATGGACAAGGAGTGAGGCGAACTCAGTTGTCGCGGTGAAGGCGAGAAGAATGGATATCGAGGCTAGTGACAGATTGCAAGCCAGATGGAGACGATGGGGTGGAAAGAAGCTAAGAAAGCTTCCAGAATGAATTAGACCAATGTGTGACAAGAATGCTCACTGTTGATATATTCTTCACCGATTGGGGTCGTTAGTGTGTGTGTATCCGTCCGGATAGGGACTATGGTGGTAGGATAGTATGCGTTTGAGTCGTGTTCTCCCTCCCATCCTTTGGTGCCACAACGGGGAGGCAGGAGGCCTGATGAATGTCCATGATCTCGAGCCAAACCCCATGCCAGCCCTTCGTGCCACGTAACGAGAGCTGCATAAAGTCCAGTCATTGCTTCCCCCCGTTTCGAGAATCGGCGTCGTAGCAGGCGTGGAGTTGTGCTTCTCGAAGCAAGCTGGATGTTCTCCAAAAGAGGCTCAGCAACCATCCCTTTTTGATTGAGGCTATTACTTTATGCAGCCCGATGGCTTATACTATGCTCGTCTGAGCTTGGCGCCAAAGGTTCGTCCGGTGATGGCGCTTTCCAAATTGGCATAAAATGTTATAAGATCTACATTATAGCCCCCCCCCCCCCCCCCCCCCCCCATTCTGAGCAAAGCCCCCTTCGAGTCGATGCAGTATACGTAGCAAGTACTCCGTACGGACCAGGCGAAATGCGGCATGAGTCGTGAAAAGTAGGCATCGACTTGACGGGAAAAGTGGGATTAGGAGGAATCGCACGGGCAAAATAAGGCGAAGGACACGGATGGGGTTTTGCACAAGCGGTGGCGGCCATCAGACAGACTCTGATGAGACTTGTGCCATTGCTGTTATCCAAGGTGGACCGGAGGAGCCCATCATCGTCGATGTGCCGAACTCCGTGGGGAGGAATATAGGGGAGTGCGAATCTTCTACATACATAGCAATAGTGTAAAACTAATTTACGTACGGATTCCATCCTGCGGTGGTCCCTCCGTGGAGCAATGTAACCGGCCTCTTGGAATGACGATGACCCCGAGACCTGAAGCGACGTGCCGATCGGTACACATGCGGCGAAGGGAGCGCTCTAGTGTATTACCTACGTGCGGGTTCGAACTGTCAGGGCAGAATAGATTTATGGTTATGTTTTTGCTGCCCGCCCCTCCCCGTATTCCGAAGGCCGAAAGGGGGGGGGGGGGGGATCTCGTCGTACGGATACCGTTCAGCATGCATCTCGGCGACATGCAATGCATCTTCGTTCAACAGCGCCTTCATGGGTTTGAAAGCGCTCGCAGCTGACAAGCCAGCAGGCTGCCCAATCGTCTCTGCGGACTGCCGTCTTTTTATTTTTATTTTTTTTGACTTTTATTTTTTATATATATTGGACGTGTACCAGATGATGCTGACGAGAGGAATTAGCTCAAGCTAGCTCAAACTTACTTTCACATCTTTAGGTTTATTTTCCTCCCCTCTGTGGAGGAGGATATTCCGGCCTACTTAGATGTGACGCCCATCGGTGGGGACCGAGACGATCACAGAGGAGCCCGTGGAAGGGCCTTGGAAGCTCGAGTTTCAACCTAGTGTAGGCATCTCAGTCCACCTACCTTAGCCCATCCAATGTTTCGAGTATTTCTTATTTCTTCTACCTTACGTCCGTAAGCGCATGCAGAGCGCGCGCGGGTTCAACGTCGCACAAGGGTCGTCCCGGTTACATTAGCCTTCCTCTCCTTTCCTTGTCCGGCTTCGTCGCGCCCGGGGCGGCGAAAAGGAAAGAAAGCAAGGAACAGAAAGGGCCGAGAAGGAAGGAAAAAAAACTCTGTTGTGTTTCCCGGGTCGAGGAGGGGCGGATTAAGAAATCCAACTTCACCCGAAGCCGACGCGTCAACCTACTTTGTCCAAGATGACGCGTACCCATCTTCGCGGCCGGCGGCAGTGGGCAAACCCGCCTCGAAACCGTCAAGTTTGTAAACTAAACGAGTTTGAACCTGAGGGACCGTGTCCGCGTCCGACGTTTTGTCTGCTGCTATTATGTCCCAGCGCGGACCATCGGAGTCACGAAGCTGGGCCTCCCCTCCCATCCCCTCCCCAGACCTCATCTCGAATCTCTTCAACGTTACTTCCTCGTATGACCTTCTTCCAAACTGGCCGGGGTCACGATACTTTTGGGCTAAAATAAACGAATGCCGGGGGGGGGGGGGGGGGGGGGCTAACGAGAGTGTCATTGGTTGAACGAACGCCGCCAAGGGGATCGCGGAATTGGCCCCAAGGCTCGACATTGCAGCGCGGCATACGGGATTGAGCATTGTATGCATGCGTTGCATTTGGGGTAATATTCAGGCACCAAAGCAGGAAGGACAGGGAGTCTTGCATACAAATTATATTACATATACTATGTAGTAGGTAACCCTCCTCCCGTCATTCAATGAAAAGCGAGATAGGCGGCTGCCGAGGACAGGGAAGGGTAATGTTAAGTGTGCATGTCACTTTGTGTAGCCACACCAACTCTCCTCTGGGGGGGGGGGGGGGGGGCCAACGAATGGGGATAGATGCTCGACGATGCTCTCGGATTCGCTGAATGGGCCAACAACGAGCAAGGCCGGACATGCAGCGAGCGGCACAGAACAGCTGTGCTACCAGGGCACGCAAGATTTGTGTGTGACACACGCCCGTCCGGCCTTTGCCTCGCAGCATATGTTTGCCTGCCTGCCTGCCTGCCCGCCCGCCCGCAGTTCGCGCCCGTTGGTTTACAACGGCTACAGAACTGCTGAAGAAATCCTTCCTCGCTGATTCCGCAACCCCCTTCATAAAGCCCGAGACGGGCGTTCTGTTCCGGTCGGCGACGTTGGCAGAAGGGGTGATGGGAAGGGAGACGAACAGCTAGCTAGTGAACCCAGGCCCGAGTCTTCTTATTGTTGCTCTACCATGGCCAATGGGCGGCTGGTTGGAAATAACCCCCTAGGCCCCAAACCGCCATGCTTCATAATCGTTCCATCACATTGCCACACCCATTGTGTTGGTGATCAACATTATCATCACCATTCTCGAGTGTCCGACCCCGGCTGGAGGCTACCTTGCTTGGCTGGAGCCCCGTCGGCGAATTGAGCCGTACTTTTTCTCCATCTCACCTATAGTACCTTACTTTCCGCGACCAAAGTACAACCCTCTCTCTATTTTCCTTCCCCTGCACAAGTGGACCCGGAACCAACAGAGAGAGACCCTCCCTCACTCAGAAAGTTTGGCAGGGGAACCCGGACGACGCTGAGGGTGGTCAGCTCAGCACAATATACACCTACTCACTAGTCTACGGCGACATATCGTTGCAACAGGCGGAGGCGGGGGACGGGACTATTTGGGTGGACGAGCAAGCAGGATCAAGGTTGATTGGGACAAGCCAAGTCTGAAAGGGCCAGGAAGAGCAGAGCAAGCCGCGAATGATGGTCGCCGTCCATCCTGCTCACGCCGCAGCGGCGCGCCTAGGAGGTGTGATGGGCGCGCAGCCATGGGGCCCATCACCGTGGTCGCCATCGAGTCGCAGGCGTGGACCGGGGGAGGAGGACATGGGCATGGGCAGCATGGGCCGGCATAAGCTCATAAGTTTCCTTGACGACGTGGATCCGGACGCAGACGAGTCTGAGTATGTCTTGCCCTGCTGCCCGTCTTCTTTAACATTCTCCCCATCATTAACATTGTCAACATCCGTCCCCGTTACTTATTATTCTCTGATCGACAGCTGCGACGAAAACGACGACGACGCGATCGGCAGCGATCTCTCCACAGAGGCCGATTTTTCCAATAGTCATATTTACCCTCGGCCTGCTAGCTCCTCCTCGTCGACCGGCCCGACAGCCACAGCAATAGTAACGGCAGCAACAACGCAAGCAACAACGCAAGCACAAGCAGAGACACAGGCACAGGCACAGGCAACGGTAACGACATCGACGATGGCGCCCATGACCAATGCCGATAGTTTCCTCAGTCTAGGCGGCGGTGGCGGCGACGCTAGGAGCCATGGCCAGACGACGACAGTGGCCGGGACAGCTGTCTACAGACGGACCAGCGAGGATAGCGTGGACGGGTCTCACGGGCTCTGGGACTATTTCCACCATGGGCTCGACGGGAACAGCACACCCGATTTGCATCAGTTTCAACAGCAGCGGCGGCAGCCGACACAACAATCAAAACAACAACAGCAACGACATAATCTGCAGCAACAGCATCATCAGCATCATCATCATCATCATCGTCATTGTCATCAACAGCAGCATCAGTCATCCTCGCCAACATCCTATCTCAGCCTCTACCTACGGCCCAAGTCTTCCAGGAGCCATCAAACCCTTCTCAATGTCCCGCAGACGAACTCTGAGTCGGCGACAACAGGGAGCCTGACTGCGGCCCGGACAGCGAGCCCGTCCACCTGGCCATTGAGCATCACCAAGAGCCACGAGAAGAAAGGCAGCAGCGGCAGCAGCAAGACGACAGCGTCAACGGCGACGGCGGCGACGACGACGACGACGACCACAACGATACAAAACATGCGGGAGACGCTGTCCTCGGCCGGGTCAGCGACGATCGTGGCCCCGCCGCCGGTATCACCGTCGACGGGGTTCTTTGGCGCAGAGATGACGAAGCAGGAATTCGAGGCTCTACCAGAGGCCATTCAGCGAAAGGTGAGCGAGAACAAATTTTTTTTTCTTGTTGTGTTTCGTTTCTATCTATCATTCATTCAGCTCTCCATTTTTTTTTTTTTGACTCGAACATTCATTGCACGCACCCCCCCCTCCCCCCCTCCGATCTTGCCTGTTCGGATGGTTTCTCTTTCGTAGCTTGCAATGGATTGATTGTTCTTTCCAAGCAAGCCATTTTCTGCCTGCTATGCCCTTGGTCCATTATTTTCTTCTTCGGAACAGTCCGTCTTTCTTTTCTCTTTCCTTTGGTCTCATCTGCCGGGGTCTCTGTGTGCGGCAATCCAGCAAAGTCAATGCCGGGTCCGTCGCCTTAGCGCACTCACCTCCCCTTCTCCCCCGGCAAAAGTCACACACAGACCTGTGTGTCTGCGGTGTCAAGGACACTTTGATGCAGATGGAGACGAGTCGGCCAGTTACCGGGGAGCGAAGAAGTGGCTTGTGGCCCGTCTTGGATGAGGCTCAGGTTGTGATGACATGGGTTGTATGGGTGAGTAAGATGAGATGAGATGAACCGAGAGGGAGCTTGGTTGCGACAAGCTCTCGTCATCCATTATTCTCACAAACTCACACACACTCTCTCTCTCCTTCACTCGCTCAGCCGCCGAAGGCCCCCACCCCACCCACCCCTTCCAACGAGTCCCTGACCCGACCCTGGGGTACTGAGATACCTACCTTACGTAGCCAATCGACCAGGCCCGACGAGACTCCCCTGAACTCCGCCGCTTGGCACCACTGGCTCTTCACTATCAGAGGCTCGGGGCTGCTGTCATGCTCTGCCCCGTCCCTCCCACTCCGCCCACACGCATATCTTATCCCCCCCATCTCAGCTCACCACAAACACAAACTGTCATCACATCCCTCCCCGTCCAACCAACAACCGGCAACTTGCTTCAATCTCTCTCTCTCTCTCTCTGTCTCGCCTCCCCCCACTCCATGCACCTGGTTCCCAATATCGCCCTCGTCCCGTCCGGACCAGTCAGCATTGACCGGTCAGGTTGGTCTTGCATCAGGCACAAGAAGCGGGCGCGAGCATCCTCCCTCGTTCATGCACATACATACATGCATATCAGGTAGCCGCTAAAGACCGCCGCGCCTACGTCTGCACCGCACAAAAGACATGGACGAGGGCCGGTGATTGGCCGGCGACCATGTCAGTTTGACTCCAAACAACCAAGAGACACGCGATGACGGGAGGGCCGAGAGATTTGTTTGTCATCGCGACCTCGCATCGGACGAATCGCGACGTGCTGACGTCGAGATGGGACTCGCGAGAGTATCATCGTCCGTCGTCAGCAACAACAACAACAAAAACAATAACAATAAGGAGCCCGGTCTCATCTCGTCTCTCTCTTGGTTTTGGACATGGTTTGGCCCTTTTTGCTTTGCATCATCTCATCCCCAATTATCCCTCCCTCCACACCTCTCTCATCTCTTACTTGTCGCGTCCTCGTCCCAACATGCAAAGCAAGCACACGCACATCGCAACACCTCGCACGCACGCACGCACGCGCGTACACATGTCTATCCCTCCTCTTAGCCCCCTTCCCGGTCAACCGTGATCGGCCATCGACTATTGTTCTTCGGGTGTCATTGTGGCCGCCCCAAGACCGAATGACATGTCTCACTTCATACATGCAGAATCGGGACCGACTAGCCGTCATGTCTCTGTGCATTTGTTCCCTCCTCGTTCCTGTCCCCCGGTCGCTGCAACATTTGGGTACCACTAGGCACATCCTAATTCCCACATTCTATGGAACCCCCCGGGCCGCCAAGTGGTGTCGCTGGCCAAGGGGGAAGGCGAGCTAGGACGCATACGCCGTTGGTTTTCTTCTGCCTGTGTCGCCGTTGTCCCCCCTCCCCTCCCATCCCCTCCCATCCCCAGGCCTACTCAGTACACAAGTCAGTATACTAGGCACGCACTGACGTTGAGCCCTGCGCCCTGATGCACTGACCTGACTTGAACATGCATCACGGACTCCTTCCCACACACGTTGGACCCATTAGTTCCTAAACTACTGTCGTCTCTGCACCAGCCACCTTTCGGCCTTGTCTCGTTCGACGGCTTGGGGCTTTCCCTCGACGCCCTAGAATGCTGTTGGGCTGTTCCTGCATTGTTATTGTCGATGGAAAGCATCATCCTGGAAGAACCCCAGGCTTGGCCCTGCCTGAGCCGGGCCTGAGGCGTTTCCTGCATGTTGACATCCATGTTACTGGACTTTTATCTGTCTTCAAGTGAAGCCGGTACAAGGAAGACGAGAGAGAGAGAGAGAGAGAGCGAGCGAGCGCACTGATACTCTTCTTGCTGCTGCAGGTTGATCAACCTGCAGCACCGTATCCACGCCTCAGCGGACCTCTTAGTCTATCCTTTTCCTATCCTGTCACACTGTCTGTACTATCGATCCTTCGATAGCAAGGCCCATTCTCCTCGATGGATCTCGTAGGAGATGCATGCAATGCAGGTTCGGTTCACTGACCACCGACGCAACGCAACGCTACACACGACGCAAGCGCGAACGAGCAAGTGAGCACGGCCCAGCAACACGACGTCTCCCCTCCCCTCCCCCTCCCCGTCCCATTCTCACATCCCCCTTTGCCCATTCCACTACTAAGACAATACATGCCCCCCCCTGTTGTTTCTCAATTCCATTCTTGCTCTCGTCTCCATTCCTGTCAATGGCTTTGTATCTATTTTATGCCTTACTAAATCCTTCATTAGTACTTCAGCTCCCTCGAACGCCTGCACTTCGCTAGTCTCGCTCCAGCTCCCACTCCCCCATCTAAACATCTTGACGTCTACTGCGACCCTTCAGGCACCGGACACAACCCCAAGACACTGAAGCAGCGCCGTAGAGAACGGCAGGCTAGACTCGCTGCCGATCAGGCCCAGGACCACTCCAAGGGACGTCCGTCTCGCCGTGTCGTTGGTCCCCGCTCGTCGACCTCCTCCGTGTACCTGCGTCTGCCGGACAAGATCAAAAAGAGGCACCTGACCACCGAAGAGCAAATCAGTGCCTCCCGGAACCGAAGACACGACATCATTCTCGACCCGGCGGACGAGGCCGTCTACAAGGTCCGAAGAAGAGCGTCCAGCCTGATAATCCAAGACGATTTGTGGAGCCCGACGTTGTCTGTGAGACCTCGGACGATGGAGACCAGACCAGGCCAGGAGCCGCACAAACAGGTGGCCAAATCCGTGGACCAGAGGCCGCCTCAGAAGAATAAGAGGCGAGACTCCTCTCAGAAGAAGCGCGACTCTTTCTACGACAGTTTCCGGTGGCTCGAGGAGGACGACGAGCTGGACCTGCGTTTGCAGCTCGACGACTACCACGCCAACTTGAGAGACGATCTCCCTGCCAACCCGAAACAGCCCAGGCCGTCATTTCGCAGGAACATTTCCATCACCAAGATCCCGTTTGGACGCACCTCACTCTCGGCGAACCGTCCCGGCACTACGACGGGTGTCACCAGTAGCCCTTCGAGCCCCCGCCTCCCAGACTGGCCGAGCAGCCCGCACGCTCGCTCGCCCAACCATGGCCGCCGGAGATCGCGCGCCCTGTCGCTGATTTCGCCAAAGCATAGCCCCCAAGACTCCCTGGCTGCTTTTGACCCGGAGGCGGCTTACTACCAAGACCCGGAGGCCCGTCTGAGGCTGCGGGTGTACCTGGCGTCCCCTCAAAAGTTCGACGAGGCCATCGAGTTCGGCTTTCCTTCCAAAGAGGCCATTGTGTCGAAGCCGGGCAGGAATGCCAAACAGCCTAAGGCCATGTCGCCGAAGCCCGCGGCCGCGGACGAGATGGAGAGCATGCGCACGTTCCTCGCCGACGACAGGTCTTCAATCTCCAGCGACGATGGAACACTCGACTCGGAGTCGCCCAAGACGCCTCATACCATGGATATGGCTGGGCTTCGGCCGCCACCCATCAAGGGTGACCATCAGTCGCCCAAGCCATCGACCGAGTACGCACGGATGCCGGCGGAGGCGAGGGAAATGACAATGCGCATGACCCTAACCCGGCCCGATCTCCGAGCCAACGAAGACCAGATGTACGGGTGGCAGAAGAACCACCCCAGGAAATCTACCAACGCGCTGCGCGACGACTTCCCGACGGCCTTGTACGTCCGCGATGCGTCGTCCAAGGAGAGCATTGAACGTCAGTTCGCGGTCATGGATCAAGAGAACCCTCAAGTGAGCGACCAGGGCGTCATGAAGCGTTTCTGGAACAAGGTCCGACGCGCGCCTTCATAGAAGGGCCCATTTTTTCTTTTTTTGGCCAGACTGGCGGCCTATCACATACATCGCACCTCCCAGACTCCCGATCAAGGCGGAGTCGCAATTCTCCCACAAACTCCCATCAGACACGGGCGCTGGCGCGCGGGGATTTGCGGAAAACCTGCATTCACGACACCGACAGCAAACCTGTTTCCTACACCCCCCTTCTCACCAATTCTGTATACATGCAACCCATAGTGTCTATATTGCGTTTCTATTTGAGAACTGGATCCTTTTTTGTTTTGCAAGCGATATTGTGTTGGGCCATCATCATCGTCGTATCGAGCCGGGAGTTGACATAGGCATTGTTTGAAAGCATGAGGGAGGAGTTTAGAGAGAGGCGTTTTCCCGCCCTTTCCGCCTGTAATTGTACAGCGGCACCGGAGAGAGCTCTTTGTTGAAGTAAATGCTTCACCAAGCGGCGGGGGAGGTCAGGATTCTAGACAGGGTAGAGGGTAGGGTAGTATTATTTTGTCGGACTAGGACGCAGCCGAGTGTCCCTGTTTAGGTAGATAATCAAAGAAGTATTTCAAAATTAAATACAATATTCTTGAGGTGTTTTTAACTTTGCCAGCAAACCTAGCAATCCCCGGGTAACTAAAAAGCGTTCCGGGTGCCATCCGAACTCTGGACCGTCGTCCCATGTGGCTACAAAACACCAACACGCCCGCGGGGCAATCAATGATGGAACGGACATGGGGTGATATTGGACAACTCGAGTGTCGCACGATGGTGTATTGACTGGGTACGTCGGTCGACCATTGGGAAAAGAAGTCGAGTCGAGGGGGATGATGGGCCGTAAGCGCGGTTTCGTCACACGCAGCGTCACATTCATCCCCGAGGGAGGGAGGAGGGAAACTGACTCTTTCAGCCTAGTCCGTCCCCCCTCTTTTTGGGGGGAGATAGACGAAAAAAAAAAAAAAAAAAAAAAAGGTAAGCTTCTGTTGCCGGACGAAACGACCAAGGGCGAAGGATGATGATGATGGGGAACTTTGACTTTTGTGACGGGTACTGAATTGGGACCCAAGAACATGGTTGATAACGAATAACCCTCCCTGGTCTTTGACGCCACACGGACCCCTTCTTCTCTGGTGGGGAAGGTGAGAGAGAGAAGGGGGGGGGGGGGGGGGTGGGATACTTGTTTCCGCTATGACTGTTGTCTCCATGTCGATTATTGGTAGCGTGTCAACAAATCTCCGCTTGGGGTCACAAACGGTTGGCGGGTGAGATGAGGCAGAATTTACATTGCTTTGGGACCACAGTTGCTGGAACGGGAAGAGGACGAGGAGGAGGAGATGGCCGAGGCATCACCCTCCTCGTCGGTGGCTCGGAAAACGCAGAGAGCGGGTGGCGGAAAACGGGCGACGGGAGATGGGAGATGGGAGATGGCCCTCCCCCCCCCCTCCCGGCAGATCGATTGGCCTGTTTGTGTGCCTAGTACTGTCTGACGTCTGTTTGGCCCACTGGCTCTGCATGTATCACAGCAGCAGCAGCATCGGCATATATCGCAGCAGTATGAGGATTTCCATCACATTTCCCTTCTGGCCTAGGCCCCCGTCATGGCACGGCGCTCGGGGCTCCTCTGTATGTATGTATGCCTGCCCGCGCGTGGGTGTGGGGTGGAGACGGAGGTGGGGGAGGGCCGTTAGCGTCCCCTTTTGCGAGGAAGCTCTCGATAACGGGCGTAGGGGATGGCGAGAGGCACGGCGTTGGCATTGTCACGACCACGCAGGGTGTAACTGGAAGGCTGGAACGGATTGAGTGAGTAAGACGGCAACGAGAAGGAGGGGGCTGTGCGCAGACGAGATGGTATGATGCCAGTTCGGTCAGAGATGGTGAAGGGAGACATGCTGTGCTCTACTCTGGTACCGATATGGATAGGTGTTGCATTTTCTTTGGCGGGGGTGGCTTGAGTCCATCCGGGATTGTTGCTCTGGGAGTACCTAGGCACCAGGTTAGTTGTAGGCTCCTTTCACCGAACCGCAGGGACGATTTCTGTGGTCTCGACGGGATGGTCTATTATGTAGGCCTCCCCCAGTCCAGTGACTGGGCTTCGTGGCGTCGCGGGTTTGGGGCGTTGCTACTATTGGGTCCGTGAGCATGACACGGCCGCTACGGGCTACTACACTACCTATGCAAGTATGCTGGGGACAGACGGTAAGCATGGGGAGATGGAGAGATGGACTGAGAAAGAGAGAGAGAAAGAGAGAGAGAGAGAGAGAAGAGGAGGAGAGCAGGGAAACACATGACATGGCAAAAGCCGCAAACAATGCGCGGCTGGCTGTCGTCAGAAGGGTCTTTGGCACTAGCTTCTTTCAGGGAAAAACGCTTGGTTTGCACTCTATAGTTAATGGTTCGCGGTAAGAAGAAACGAAGAAGAAGCAAAAAATGAGATAAAAATGGAAGTGGCGTGTCTCACCAAGTGACGTGCTTTTCGTTGCTTCTCTGCATGTATCATCTTTGTCCTTGTCTTGTCTCTACCGAATGGCGCCAAAGGGGGGAGGAAGTGAGCTCGGACGTCGAGACATGCTTGTTTGATGCCACGTGCGAGAGAGAGATTGCCGCATGGCTGCACATTTGGACATGCTTCGGCTGGATGGATGGATCGGCAGGGAGGAGGAGAAGAAACGGTACCTAGCAGAAGCCGACTTGGGAGGGGCGGGGGATTGATTGGAGAGGTCGAAACGAATGGGCGGACGATGGGGGTAGTCTTGAGGCCTTTTTTTGTTTCTTCTCCCATGTTCTTCCTTTTTCCCGGTTTGCGAACCGTGGTTGGCTTGAAACCCCAACACGAGTGCACATCGCCAATGTTACTGCCGAGAGAGACGGGTTGCATCGCTGCAGGAAGGGGGAAGCTGGAGAGGAAAAAGAAATAAGAAAACACCTTTCCGTAATGGGCGAAGCTACGCTAGTATGGAATGAAGTCGAGACTATGCTCAGACATGATGCCATGATAATGCATCTCTGCCTGGACCCAAACAGCAGGCACGCACGCAATCAATGTGAAGCAATAGTGCGCAGGGGCGGTGGTGGATGACGAGTGGGAAGGAGGAAGGGGGACAGGCATCTGGCGCTGTCGATATGACATGCAAAAGTCCGAACAGTCCCTAGACAGGTGATGCGCGACCAGGAGGCCTGTTGAGAAAGAAACGAAACAGGAGATACCACACATGGGAATGCCCACAGCGGACCGTCTTGGGCAACCAAATCGCAGGCCTGCGTCTGGACTCTTAACGGCCCAGAAAAGGCGAGGCTGCGGATGGGCGGCCGCCGGGGGTTGATGTCCAGCCCAGAACTATTGCGTATAGCGGGCGGCCTGTATACCCCGGCCCGGCGAAAGAAAACTATCTGGGTAAGGTAGAGAGCTTACTACGCAGCATACGGATACACTACACCTCTACAGAACCAGGGGGTCCGGTTCCACAGAGTGACTGGCAGCACGCCGCATCATGAGCCGGTCAGCGGCGACAGCGATCCGTGTGGAGCCGGTGATCGCCGGCACCAGTCATTTGACAATTGACTGTGTTGTTGCAAGGGACTTACTTCACCCCTCACTAGGTACCCTTTTGGGCGGTCGATTGACTCGGAGTGAGGGACGTCAATGGCAGTTGTCTTCTCGTATGAGAAAAGCGTAGGCTTAGGCTCTCCCGTGATGCGGCCGTCGAGGTAGCACCAATGAAGGCAACGGCCAATCGAAGGATGCACGTCAGATATCGAAGACTCTTTGTTTTTAGGCCCTAGATATATCGCTCTGTCTGTCTCCGCCAAGCTCAAGGTCCCAGCCTGTATCACGTGACACCGCGTAAATGGATACTAAAGTGGATCCAGTGGCGTGGCGTGGCTAAACGTCACGACAGTGAAATTTTGGTGAGCCGGAACCCTGAGACTCGAGAAAGGTGCCGTAAGGGACGTCACTCAGCTCCCAGGCTTTCAACATCGCCAGTTTCCCCTCTCAATATGATGAGAGGCTCGAATAGGCCGTATGTGTGTTGGCGATGTCTCACAGCCAAGACGCCGCTGGCTCCAGCGTCTAGCGGATTGAGATTTACTCCACAGCTTCAGAGCCCCTCTGATATCTCCAGAAGAGTAAGTCTCGGGCAACCCAGCGGGGACTACAATGTAATTCTAGAACCCATTTCATTTGAAACTGACATGCTTTGCAGTCGTATGCTGGTGCGAGGTATAAGTATGGTGGCGGCGGCGGAGGCGGAGGTCGACGTCGTGGCAACCTCGTGACGGCCTCGCACGAGGAGCTCGCCCACATCCGCGAAAAGTCGGACATCAGGGAGCGGCTCCGGGAGTGGGAGTCTGCCAACCGCGAACCATCTCGCCGTATGCTTGAGGACATACCCATGCAGAACACCCCGCTGTACAACTTTCTGACCAGGCCGGACGTGCTTTCCAACATTCGGGAGGACGAGGAAGAGACCGAGCTGCAGAGGAACAGCAGGAAGAACCGCGTCCTCTTCGAAGCCGACGAGCTTGCCGACCTGCGCGGGTCCACCTCGGCCCTTCTCGTCGGCGACTTGATCGAGACCAGGCAAGTCCATCGCTGCCCTCGCTCTCCTGCCGACCGAGACAATCTCTAACAGGCTCGCAGATACGGATATGGACGCCTGCCCGTTTTGGCCATCTGCTTGGGACGTCACCACGGGCTGCAGTACTTCTACATGAGCACCGGCGAGGTCGTTCCCGAGCGCAACATCCCCACCCTCTTCACCCTTACCAACTTTGTCCCCCAGGCCAAGCTTCAGCCGCTCATCGACATCCTGCCCGAGGATCCCGTCACCAACCCGCCCAACGTCTTGTTCCACAAGCACACCCCGGCGGCCCTCAAGGCGGCCTCCAGACTTCAGGGTGAGCTGATCAAGTTCTACCAGGACTCGGTGTCCTTTTACCAGTCCCACCTGACGCTGGATACGGCCGGCAGTTTCTTGGCACACCACGACCATCCGCAGTACCTCAACCTGGAAGAGCTGGCGGACAAGCTGCTACCGGAATACCTCAAGCAGCAAGAACGCTTCCCCCCGCACGCCCTGTACGCTGTTCACACCGCCCTGCAGCGCGACGATTGGACGTTCCGTCCCCTGAACGCGAAGTGGCACAGGCGCAACTACATCTATGAGGTCCGCCCCGCCGCCGACATCCGCATCCTGCGCAAGGTCGAGAACCAGGTCCGCGAACTGGTCGAGGGCGCTGCGCTGCGCGATAACCCGGCCGAGTCGATCTCGCTGCTCAGGAAGAACAGCCTCGGCTCCTTCATCCTCAAGGCCCGCGGCGTCATCCAGACGAACCGGCTGTGGAGGGAATGGACGCCGCATGGCATGATCGGCCCGAGCGACGAGAACAACGACAACCTCGCCTCGTGGACCAAGCAGGATGTCGACTACATCCGGTTCATGGAGCTCTGGTCCTGCCACCGCATTGTCCCTAAGGCCTCGCAGCTCGAGAGCCTGGGTGCGACCATCCTCCGGCTGACCAAAATGTACGAGGAAGCCGATTGGCTCGCGCACTGGACAGGCTTCACCTTCCTCCAGGAGATCGGCTGGATTCCGCCCTGGGAGATCCCGGCCCGCTACGAGTACAGGTTCCCCGACGCCAAGGTCCACAGGGGTGCCGACATGGTCATGCCGCCCGTCGACATTAACTCGTCCTTCCGACCCGACATCGCCCAAGGCCACAGGCGCGACTGGGGCGAGACCACTGTCTTCTGCGTGGATTCCGAGCAGACGGCCGACGTCGACGACGGCTTCTCCATCGAGGCGACTGAGGACCCGGGGGTGCACTGGATCCACGTCCACATCGCCGACCCGGCGTCGCGCATCGACCCCAAGTCCGAACTCGCACGCCAGCTCCAAAAGGCCCCGTCCAGCCTGTACCTGCCTGGGTTCCCGAACAAGATGATGCCGCGGGACCTCGAGCAGCAGTTCTCCCTTGACCCGGGTCGCCCGGCCCTGACCTTCAGCGCCAAGGTCAACGAGCGGGGCGACATGCTTGACTACAAGGTCGAGCCGGGCACCCTCCAGAACGTCCTCCACGTGCCCAAGAACGAGGTCGCTTCCATCCTTCCCGGCCCGCAGCCGCGGACCCCCTCAGACGCGGACGCCTTTGCCGTTGGTCGGCCCCCCGCGCCGCCGCAGCCCGTGAAGCGCATCACCACGGCCGCTGACCTCGCCCAGAAGGACAGGGACGACCTCGTCCTCCTCGACAGGCTCTGCGCGGCTCTCAAAGATCGACGCGTCGAAAAGGGGCAGCTCCCGCAGTTCCAGCCCCGCTTCAGCTCCCCCGAGGTGTCCCTTGACGCCGTTGTCGTCAAGGGCGACCCGGATGTCCCCGACTCCATGGCGTGGAAGGGCGACCCCTTTATCAAGCTCACCCACCCGCACCCCACCGCGGCTGACCGCCTCGTCGAGCGTCTCATGCACACGGCCGGCGAGGTCGCCGCCAAGTGGTGCCAGGCCCGCCGCATCCCCGTCCCCTACAGCACGCAGCCCGAGGCCCTCCGCAACCTAGCCGAGCTCACCGCCTTCCGCCGCGAGCACGTCGACCCTGTCGCCGCGCGCGGCGAGCCCGTCCCTGTGGACGCCCTTTACAACCTCTTCGCCCTCGTCGGCACATCCGAGCTCTCCGCGGACCCGGCGCCCTTCTACTCCGTCGGCCTCGACGCCTACGCAAAGTCCTCCAGCCCCCTCCGCCGCTTCGGCGACCTCGTCGTGCACTGGCAGATCCACGGCGCCCTCGCCCATGAGCGCGCCACCGGCCGCTCCCTCGCCGGCCAAGACTGCTCCGACACCCCGGACCTCCTTCCATGGACGCGCCACGCCCTCGCCCGCGCCCTGCCCGGCCTGCAGGCTCTCCAGCGCCAGGTCAAGCAGGTCGACAACCGCGACGGGCCGAACCAGTGGGCTGTTCAGGCCCTCCTCCGCGCCTGGCGCTTCGGCGAGGCCCCGCTGCCGGCCCGCTTCGCCTTCGTCGTCGACGGCCTGTACCCATTTGGGCTGCGCGGCCGCCTCGAGAACTTTTACGGCCTCGCCGCCTCCATCGACCTTGCGAGGCTCGACGGCGTCGCGAGGCTCGCCGACGTGCATGTCGACGACCGCTTCGAGGTCGAGATCCACGACATCAACGTCGTCACCACGCTGGTCTCCGTTCAGCCCCTGCGGAGGCTGGCGCCGGCGGGGACAGACGCCGAGTTGCGGGGTGCCGATGCTGATGTCGATGCCGACGCCCTCACGCCTGCCTGAGAGGGGAGAGGCGCTGTGCCGTGGATGGAAGCTGGGAGATTAGTGTCTTCCTCGTGTAAAAAAAGAAAAGAAAAAAACATGTAAAACAGCACCATAGACTCTTCACTGTGTAAGATAGAGAGAGATAGAGAGGGATATCCGTTCAAGTCGGATTTACCTCAAGAGAGAGAAACAGCCCGGGCTGGTTTCGGGATAAGCATGCATGCAAATACACCCCCTCACGATCAACTCATCGGGACAATGGGATCTGCGCGTAAACTTTGGTATCATATTTCGTTCATTAATCTAAAAGACAAATGGGACAGCTCCGTGATTCCTTACGTCCCTACCCCGAGCGCCCCCGCCCGCCGTCTCACGCGGCTCAAATCCCCGCCAGCACGCTCTGGATGCCGACGCTGCCGGCGTCGTCGCGCCGCTGCACAAAGGCCTTGAAGTCGGCCTTGGTCAGCTTCTTGCCCTGGCCCGAGGGGCCGGTGGCGAGGGTGCGCGACTTCTCGCGCAGTGCCTCGGGTCCGACGATGAAGAGGGAGCCGATGTCGGTGAGGAGCTCGACCGAGGTCTCGACGTCGGGCGCGAGCGACCACTCCTTGAGGGTGGACGAGTACTTGGATAGGTCCTGCGCGACCATGAGGCCGCCCGTGGCGTTGACCTGAAACTTTTTGAAGTGGTCAAAGAGCAGGGCCAGGACGGCCAGGGCCACCTCTGAGCTCCAGACCTCGAGGTTTTGGCCGTCGACGGCCTGCGCGGCGTGCTTGGCGACACGGGAGAGGAACTGGCTGATCTGCAGGCACGTGGCCGTCTGCAGCGAGTCAAGGTCGGCGTCGCGCGGGCGGAAATCCAACTTTTTCTGGCTGGCGAGGGAGCGCGAGACCCAGTTCGTGACGACGTCGATGGAGCTGCGCATGACGGCGTTGGTCTTGCGCTCGATGCTGTCGATGGCCGACTTGGTCTGCGTCGACATGCTGCGGCGCACCGTCGTGTTGGACTCGGCGAGCTTGACCAGCACGGTGGTGATGAAGCGCTCCATGATGCTGGTGATGGTGACCGCGGGCCGTATAGCGGGGAGGTACGTCAGGTCCGGCTCCGTCTTGATGCTCTCCTGGGCCGTTGCGTTGTCATGAGCGGCGTCCAGGGCCGTCTCGACGTAGACGCGGCCCATCGTCGTAAGCAGGAGGTTGAGGAGGACGTTGACGTCCTTGGGCGTGTCCATGGGGGAGCCCAGCTCGAGGGTTCTGCGGACGGACTCGGCGAGCCACTTCATCATTCTCTTGGCGTTGGCAATGCTGAGGATCCCGTCCTCTTCCGACACCTCCACGTCGTCCTTGTTCTCGTTGTTATCTTGGATGCCCGCGACGCGAAGCATCATGGCCTTCTGGGTGGCCGTCAACTCTGACGAATCGAGACGCTCGAGGTAGGCGTCCTTGGCCGACGACAGCAACTGCGAACTCTGTTGGGCGAGGGAGGCCATGAAACCGGTCGGCGCCTTCTTCCTCTTGGAGTGATATGTTGTGAACTTAAAGAGCAACGAGTTGTACATTTCCTCGAGACTCTTCTTCTCTCGGTCAATGTACGAGTTGCCGACTAGGTATGGGACAAACAACTCCTCCATCTGCTGGTCCAGGGTTTGGGAAATCTGGGGCGATGCCGGCTCCGGGTGCTCGGTCAGACCGTGCGATTTAAGGTCTTCAATTAAGGTGTTAATATATGTTCTGGAAGAGTGCAGTGATCTCAGGAAAGCCAGGGACGAGACCTCGTTGGCCTTGTCGAGTACCATCTCGAGCCTTTGTTGGATGGATTGTTGAAATACTCTCTGGATGAACTTGATGAGGACGGTCTCATAGAAGGGGAACGCCCGCTTGATGATGAAGGACTCCTCCTGCATGATCAGCTTGACTTCGTCGACCAGAGACTGCAGGCTGGCTTCGACGCCAGGCGGGTCCGAGTCGGGGTCCGCGATCTGTTCCCAGATGTCACCGTCCATCGTCACTTCATCCGAGATCAACTGGTCTCTGTCGATGAAGAACTGATGCTGATTGACAAACGTGGCGATGACGCTGGCGCCACCGTTGAAGTCGTAAAGGACCTTGGAACATTCCATCATGTCGTCAAAGTTCTGGCGTCGGTAGCTGCTGTTGAATTGTTTCAGTAGTTCTTGCTCCAAGGATTCTGAGAACTTTTCGAGAACCTCTCTCGTGTTGTGCATGCGACTGCTCCCGGCAACCCCGTTCGTGACCCCGTTTCCTCGGAACCCGTTCGCCCCGTTCGTCTGGCCCCATGATAAAGGATCGAGCCGCTGGCTGATGCGCATGAGTTGACGGGAGATGATGGCGCACCGGACCTTGTTCTCAGCCCCTCCCTGTCTCTGGATCTCCTCCAGCGACGTGAGCTGGCCTGTTTCGCTGACCTCGAGCCAGCATTGAATGAGGAAATTGGCATCTTGGGCCCGTCTCCGTTTGCGATCCAGCTCTTCGAGCTTCTCACCGATCTGCACGGCAATGTTTCCGCCAACCTCCTGCCCCGCGTCCTTGTCGGTTGCGGGTTGGTTCAGCGATAGATCGAGTGCCTCAAAGGAGGCCATCGACTGGTCGAGCTTCCGGCCGAGGGTGTCGAGGGTCTGATCGTGCTGGGCTTCGGCCCTTCGTACGTTGGATTGGAGTTCTGATTCCCTCTCCTGGAGTTCCTCAGACAACGACCCGAGTTGCGACAGCGCGTCTAAGGGGGATAAGTCAGCGAGCGGACGGGGCGGTGGACGGAGGGGTCGTACTCTCAAAGGTGCGGATGAGAGGCTTCGGTTCGAAGCCAGGCTGCGCGGGGCCCGACCGACGGTTCGCTGGCACAGCGTTCTCGGCCAGGTTATCGATAAATTCGCGGACGACAAAGTCCTGGGTCGAGAAGTCGTCCAGGGTGAAGCTGGGCCCTTGAGGGAACAGGGACTTGGCCCCAGACCCAGACCGCTCCATGGCTGCGATCGTGCAGAGACGTGTTGGTGATGTGCGTTGGTTCGGACGTCAGCAGCCGGCTACATGATTTTGAAAAGATGGGTTTATGTCGTGGAGTATCGCCAGTAGCTTGGATGGGTGCTCCTGGAGGTTGTGTTTCGGGAGCACGGATATCTGCGAGGCCGGTTCAGTGACGAGCTGCTTGCTCCCTTGCTATTTGGCTTGGATTAGCGTGCTGTTCGTTCTCCACAAGCCACTGTGTAGGGAAACTGCCCCGCCACCGTAGGCTCGTATGTAGTACGTAGCACTTCATCTCCTACCCGTCACGTGATGAACGTCGAATGACGATATTATCAACTCTTTCTTCTTTCTTTCTATGGCAACACCAAAACTGGCGTCCGTCATAATGGTTTCACATTTTTGCTCATGCTAAACAGGCCTCGTTGTGTAAATCTCCCTCCGAGTATCGATATGAGAGTTGGCCATGTAGCTTTTGCTGGGAATGACACCGGGCGTTTCCGCCCCTCCATTATATCTTCCGGCCTAGGACCTCCAATGTGACGTTCACAAACAAGCCAAGTATTCGTCAAGCATGTACTGGCATCTCAAACTGAGAACTCGAAGCTTCATGCATAACCTAAAGTAGAAACCTCTAGCATTCCCGTTGTTTATCGTCCTGTTCTAAGGGTCTGAGTCAAACAGGGTAAGAGGTCATAGGCCCTGACGTTGCCGCCGGGGCCTACAAGTCACCACCAACAACGCCCCCCTTCAGAGATTCCTTGATGAAAGCTGCGGTAGTCCCGTCACTCGCAACGATTCCCCTTCCGAGCGAGTTTTGAAATCGGCTTGGCGAGTTCCCGACTCCAATCTGCCCTGCCATGCCGCACCTTCAACCCAACCCAGTCGAGCGGGCTGGCGGCGGCCTAAACGAAGCCGATACAATGAGAACCTGTACGCGCCGAGCATTCAAGACATGCCGCCCGAAGGGAAGGAAGGAAGGGGGAAGCAGCGAAAGCCCAGAGAGACAGTAAATAACAATGTTCACAGAGTAAAGGCGAATGACAAAAACGCCACCGAGACGACCGGGTGTTTGTAACTCGGTAAGCCATTGATTGGTAACAGCCTACAAAAGTCGCTAGGGATAATACAATAAATCCTGCCCCCGATTTCATTTTCCTCCTTCATCTTTCATCAAAAGATATCAAACGGTATCCATCCTCTCACCCGCGCGATCCACCAGCCCCCTTCCGCCTTCCCAGTGATCCTTTACAACCCATCGACTACACCAGGCCCTCGCGGAAGGACGCGCGCATGGGCGGAGAGCTGAGGATGAAAAGAAAACACTAGAAAAGGGAAAGCGAGAGGAGTTTTGCGTTGCAACCTCGTCCACATACACACACACACACACCACCTGAGATGCACCATCCCCCAACTCCCTTTGATGTGATAAGAAATTGGTAATTACATATTCAAGGCCACACAGCGTGGGTGTACGTTGCGTGGCCTGTGTTGAGTTTTGTTCTTGATTGACGTTCTCTGCGATATTGGTATCACGGGAATGACTGACAGAGAAGGGAACGACCTGGCCCGGGTCTCGCTCTAAAGCAGAGGAATATACAGAAGAGATTGATGCTGTGAGAAGCGAGAAAAAAAAAAGAAGCAAGATCAAGCAGAAAACGTTAAGGGAAACTATGTTCGCAAGCGGATGAAGTGAATTACGCCGCCGGGGGAAGGGGAGGACATGCCATGCCTACCGCACTCCGGGACGGTATAGGAATAGTGTACGCGGCGGGACGCAGAACGGGCTGCAAGTAGTCGGTAGATGAGATAATGGCGAGGGGTACGTTGCGTACCAGAGAAGACGTGGGTTGTAAAGGTAAGGTATGTAACGAGTGGTAGGGCTTTTTGAGTACTCTTATTTCATGCTGGAATGCAGAGAGGCCCCGCCGCCAAAAACGATGCTCCGGAAAAGACCTGGGTATAAAAAAGGACGGATCATGATTCTGGGTGTCGTGGAGCGCCATGGGCGAGAGGGGAGCTCGCAGGGTGTTTTGCGGTGGCCATTGGCGTCTTATGACGGCCATGGCTTCAAGACATGTCTGGTGTTGTTTTGCTGAACCTAGCGCTGGTTCTGCTTGTTGATATCGCCGAGGTTGAGCCAGCTCATGTCTGACGACGTGGACGCCATGGCGAGAGGGGGCTGCTGGCTAACGCCAATCTGGCGGTCCATTTGGGGTGGCCGGGTCGGCATGCTTGGCGCCAGCGAAGTCGGGTAGAGACTCTCGGCGTAGACGCTGCTCGGCGCACGATCAGCACCCCAAGGCCTCGAAGGGCCGGTGGGGTCCCACGTATCGCGGACGCTCTCAGGGATGCCGCTCGAGTATCCAGAGGATGCATCCGACTGAGGTCTATGGGGGGATTCGATCTTGGCAGACACGCCGTCCCGGAAGGGGATCTGGTTCGAGTAGTTTGACACAGTCGGACTGCCCGAGACGACGCGGCTCAGCTCTGGCCGGCCATCGTGCTGAATGGGCGGGATAGTGGACAAGTCCTGGGTGGTGAGGTGTAGGGGAGGGACCGTGGCGGAGTCCTGTGTTATCCGGTTCTTGTCGATTCCGCTCGAATAGCGAGAGCTTCTGTCCGAGTCGACCGTTGTCCGCTTCGAGTTACCGAATCCAAGGATGTTAAGAGCACTGCCGCCGGACCAATACCGGTTCCAACCCGAACTTCTGCGTGTCTCACCGTTACGGCCGACAGGGGCTCCTCTGGTGCCTGGGCGCGGCTCGACAACGTCGGCGGCGAACGAGACAGCCTTCTCGTCACGGGATGGGGGCGATAGGGCCGACTCGTCATTCACCTGGGGTATAGGCTTGCCGATAGTGCTCTTGAAGAAGCTGTTGGAATCATCACGGGGGTCGCCGTACTTTGGCGGCTTGTTGCCGTTGACCTTACCCATCAAGATAGCCATGGAGGAGAACGAGCCAGCCGATTCTTGCTGCTGGTGACCACGGAAGCGACCGCCGGGGTTCGGATCAAAGTCGTCGGTGCCGTACCCAAGTCCAGCCTTCTCATCAGCGAAGCCTCTAGGGCTCATGCCCCTAGCATCATGGCCGCCCTCTACGTTCCGATGATTCTTGGCACGACGACGCCGAATACAGAAGAGAATCAGACCTAGAAGAATCATGATGCCGGTGATAGTACCGAGAACAATACCGAGGATGGCGTTGGCGCCAACTGCTGCCGGGGCGCCGGCTGCCGCGGTCTCAGAGCTGGCCGCCGGTGAGGAGGAGGCAGAAGCACTGACAGATGCAGGCAGAGTAGAAAAGGAGGGGCCCAGCAGGCTCGAGTCGCTAGCAGTCGGGGTTGCGGCAGTACCGCTGGTGGAGCTTGTCGAGTCGCTGGAGATGAGGACATCCTGCTCGCTCAGCTTTTGGGCGGCGTTTTCCCACGTGTTCTCGCGCGCGTTGAAGATGCAGAGGGAGTCGTTGGCAGATCCAGAGCCTCCTGCAAATACGACAAGCCCGTCGGGACCCTGGGCGATGGCAGAGTTGAGGCGCGTGCCTGTGGGTGCCCATGTGCTGTTGTAAGCCGGCCAGTCGCTTAGGGTCAGGGCGCGCTTGACAAACTCGCTGGTTGCCTCCCTCGCCGCATTCTTCGACACGGCGGCAGAGTTGACGACAGGGGCGCCCGAGGCATCGATGAGAACCATACGCTTGACTTGGTTTGGTGTCATTGAAAGATCGAAAGTGTACAGACTTTTGCTCCCATCGTCTCCATTGATAATGACTGCCTTCATCGCGGTCGTGTCTTTGGTCAGGGGTTCGGCGAGTGTCGCACCCGAGTCGGTCCAGACTTTGTCGGGGCTAAAAAGCATGATCTTGTCGTTGGTGGCGCTGCCTCCAACCAGGGCAGCCTGAGTATCGGACCATGGCAGGAGCATAGGGTTTATGACAGGTGCCGCTGTTGATGAAAAGGCTCGGGTATTGTAAGGGGCGGACGCTCCGACCACGAAGGTTTGCGTCGAGGGGCCTGAGTATCCATCCTGGCTTCCGCCATACATAACAATCTGATCAGTGCCGGCGAGATATGTTGCACCGTGAAGCAACCGGTTTTGGGTGACAGGATCCTGTGGCGAGATGGATTCCCATTTCCCGGTCGAGTAGGTGAATTTCTGCAATCCGCGGTAATCTGCTGACGCCGCCTTACCTCCGACGATGTACAAGCCAGCTTGGCTGGGATCCTTGGGGTTTGAGCCTACGCAGACGGCTCCTGTCACTGGCTCGCCCTGGGCCAAGGTCTTCCATTCAGCACCTTCCTCGAGTACCAGCGACTGAAAAGCGCCGGCGGAATATGTGTACAAAACGTTGTCGTGGATGACTGAACATATGTTCTCCAGAGCGATCTTGGGCTCGGGGACCTTCATCGTGTCCGTCTATTGCGTAGATAATGTCCGTGATTGTGTCGTAGTAGATGCGAGTGGGGGCGGACGTTTCCAAAATGAATGTCGTGCAGTCTACAACATGACATAAAAGTATTGTCGATCAAGTCGTTGAATCCAAATCAATTCCTCCAAAACGATGATGGCTCGATCCCAATGCGAGAATTTCTCCTAAGGGGCCTGAGGTCTCCTGACTGAGGATGATCCGATATGCCTAACACGCAAGCGAATGCCTTCGAGGCTTAGAATCGGGGTTTGAAACGATCGGGCTGTTGAAACGAATTCGGTTGGTCGGTCCCAAGCTGGTAGGACGAGAAGCAGACGATAAAAAGTTGGAGAGGCGGTCAAAAGGGAGAAAGAAACAAAGCTGTCGAGTTTGCCGTGGACGGGAAGTACTTGTGCTTGTCTCGGAGTTTGATCTGCAGAACAAAGCTTGAGGTGGTTCTCGACAGACAACTGGTCTGAGGCAGACAGAAGGCAGGAGAAATGGCACCGTATGGATGCGCAGGAAGGGGGAAAACGTTTCCTGTCGATTCTACCAGGCCCTAAAGGCCTTTGTGTCGCAGGTTTTAGGTGTAGCCAAGCAGAGGCCTCGTCGTGGATGACCGAATTTGTGGGAGTGTGAGTGTGTGCGAGTGTGTGCGTATGAGAGGTCTCGTGTATATGTTGTATCGTATCGTATCGCCCCGGGGATATTGCTGTTGCTCGTGTCGGCCAGTCGCTTGTTCCGGGTAAGATAGGGGAACAATGCTGCCGCGTCGAGGAGTCGAAGAAGACGTAGAATGAACGACTCCTCCTTTTTTTTTTTTTTTTGTATCGCGAGGATTCAACGTTCCAGACGATGAGTAGCAATTCCACCTCGAATGAGCGAAAAATGCACACACACGGCGCCGGGGAGGATAGAAGGAGAGGGAAACGGAGACCAAGGGAGGAAGTGTAAGGTAGGTAGCGGAAAGGAAGAGGCAAAAGGAAAAAGAGTGGTACCAGTACCCTCGTCGGTCTACTCAGTACGTGTGAGTGGGTAGTCGTGCTGCTCTATCTGTGTCTGTGTCTATCCCAGCAGCGATTTGGGGAATCGTGACTTAGAGGGGGTCAGCCGGGATCACCCTGGTTTCCATATCATTCGGGGGGGCTTGGACAGGCTTTGAGCGAATCAGATGGATCAAGAGCCATCATATGTGGGTGAGACAGGGGAGTATCCTGAGCCAGCGCCAAAGTAGAGGGTGAGCCAAGAGTACTTGGACGGTGGTAGGACAATGCGGTGCCGCCGATGTACAAGCCGAGGGTGCAACTACCCTTGAGGCTGGACCCTAGCGTGGCCTTTTTGGATCAGCACGAGATTGGAAAAGGAGGTGCCGGGATATCCAGCCTATCAAGAATTCTTAATTTCGCTGTTCCTGGACCAGGGTCAACAGCGGACCGTAACGCCAATCGAGTTGTCACTGAAGAGACAATACCAGTCAACCGTACACCAAACGGTTGAACGGCCAGCCGTCAAGCAGTCAACCACTCGAACTACACTAATAGTTTAGTCACACACAGCCAGTCAGGCGTGACAACGGGCCGTCTAATTGGGCGTTGTTGAGCACTCTCCCTCTCCTTCTCTAGAATGGTGTACCTACCTGGTGTACATGTAGCACGAGCCCATTGCTTGCTTGTGTTGCAAGCCCAGAGCAAAAGGAAGCAGAATCACGCGCCAGTGAAGCAAAGCAACGCAAAAAAGGTTGGCAGTTGCAACTGTCTTTCCGTTCAGATGCTTGCTTGCTTGTTGACGTTCGTCTTCCTAAATTGTCTCGGCCTCTTGCCGGTGCACCGTGCTCGAGATTCCTCGTGGGCTCCCGTCTGGGTTCAACATACTTTGGGCTTGCATCGTCCGAGGATGGGAGGGAAGACGGGTACAGCATGGGACGCATCCCACCAGACGGTAGCTGGCTGACAGCAGCAGTAGGCTGGCCGCCCATTGCTTTGACGTTTGGCTTTGGCGCATTCAGGTCGGCATCACAAGCCCGTTTGCGTGCTTGCGATCGCGGTTGCCAGGACGGTGCGTCAGACCACCGTTCGAGGTATCTCGATGATGCAGATGAGTGAGCCCCGCACACGATCCTCTTTCCTAGCCAAGAGACCGATGGGCGACGAGAATGCCAGATTCTGGAGGCCCTAGTCCGTCAAGCGGCCTAGCAAGGCGTGGATTCCTGGTCCTGGCTCTCGACTTCCAATATTTTACACGTGCAATATCGGGCTAGCAAGCAACCGGACAGAGCAACGGGTCTGGACAAACGGTGCCTGCAACGATGCGAGCGACAGACAGATAGACAGCGAGAAGAAGACGAAAGCCTGTGCGACTTAAGACTCGTCGAAGGGTTGGGCGAACCAGGTAGACCAACGTCATACCGCATCACGTTCATCAAACTCGATAAATGAGATGGGAAAGCTGGGGAAAGACGGCGGCGGGAAAGCTCCAGGCGCGGCGCAAATTGCCAGCAATCAAGTAATCATGCACCTCGCGCCTCATCTGCTCCTTGGGGCCATTGCCCGGATTCAGGTCTAGCGTGGACCACACGACCCCGTCCGGTTTCGCGCAGGATGTAGACCGTTTGCATTCATTTGCTGAAATTGTACGACAAGATTGCAGTGCAGAGCCGAGCAAGGTAACGGGGGAGGAAACGGGCAGGACTGCTGCCAAGAAACAAAGGAGTGGGCATCGAAGGGAGGCAAAGAATGAATGAGCGTCAGGAAGTGAGAATCCCCGAGGTGCCATTCCCATTCGCACTGCAACCCAATGACCGGGGCAGGGGCCAAATGTAAGGGAAGGCCCAGCTGGCTTGCTTTCCCGTTGCTCGACTGGATAAACGTGGGCGTTTCTCCCCCTGACCTTTTTTTTTTCCTTCCCTGCACTGAGCGAACGAGAGTGACGGGAGTGACGAGCAAGAAGGGTCGAGGTGGTCGTAATGGAGTTGGAGGGAGATGTGGAAGCGTTAATCACTTCGGATACGTACCGTGCCTGCCTCGCTGCTTCCTGAAGGACCCAATGGTATTTTGACTGAAACGCGCTAGCCAAGTCCGCCCCTGCGTTGACCGATGGCGCCCCCCTGAGCCACCATGGCGCGAGAAACTGCATGGACCCACCCGCGGACGATGCACGTCGCGGGCAAAGTCGACCGTTATTTTACTGGGTAGTGTACCTAATGTACGATGTACGTACATATAGCAAGCTTGTCGCAGTGCGCCTCAGCTCAGCTTACATACATACATACTTGTCCAGCTATTTAGTTGTTTATCCAGCTGCCAGGTAAGGGCTTGACTCCCGCGCAAAATAGTAAGACCCCCGCCACCTAACTCTTCTCGAACATTGTCCCCCCGGTATATTTTGTCCTTTTTTAAGAAAGACTGGCAGCGACCCTTGTGAATGCCCGCATATCATATTGCCAATTAACCCATCCACCTGCATAACAGGAGAGGATGGGCGGATGGATGGGTAGAGAAGGGAAACATCAGGGCGGGGCTCCATGGCCTCATTCAAACAATGCCTTTTTTCTTCTCCCTTCGCTTCCATTGAATCCTTCCCATGTCAGACTTGGTCCGGCACGGCTTCATCGGGGGAAGGAAACTCTCGGCCCAGGTTTAGGCTCTAGTGGGGGATGAAAGGGAGAGACACTATTCTTATCCGCAGTAGGTACACAAAATTTGCCAACACGCTCCTCTGAGCCGGTTGCCTGTCTCTTAACGGATCAATCCACCACCATCCTTCTATTCCACGCCTAAAGACTGGAACTGCTTCACAGGAGTCGAACCCTGCTGTGATCAAAGCGGCGCACGACCTGGCGGTGCCATCGCACTCAGCCTAAATCCTGACACTTTTACTGATGGAGGCCCATCCGTACTTGCCCTTCTCTCTGTCGAGACGTGGCCGCCTACACCTCCCTCGCTTCTTCTCCGCTTGCTCCTCCCATCATCGTACCAGGCCGCGATCCTCGTACATTCCACCGTACGCGACGCAAAGCAACCGAAGGCCGCTATGGAACGAGAGGAGAGCCAGGCAACGCGAGCTCCCCCCCCCCTTCCATGGCTAGACCAGTTGACAGCAGGAGCTTCGCCGCCTCAGCTGATTCTTTCGGGGAAACCTACTGGAATGGCTCTTCTGTCAACAAAGAGGCCGCATATCCCGGAGAATGGCACCTCCAACAACGCTGGACCCTGGTCTGACGCAGCATAGCATTCCCGTGGTTTCAAGGACATTGCCTGGACCAGGAAAAGTGCAAATCGCCCCGGGTCCTCCATCTCTCTTTCTGTCCCTCCTCGGTGGTAATCTAGTAATCGTTAGTGCTACACTTGCCAGTGTCAGAAAGTCTCTAGGTCCAGTCTTGAACCAATATGCCAAACAGAGATGCGCTAGTCCAGACTCTAAACCTCGATCCGATGAACGGCAGCGTCTCCCTTTCGCCAGGCTAATTGACTCTTACTCGACATCCCCGCATTGTCGGTTCTCGAACTGCCGTACGCCAGAGTTGGTGTGGCAGGAGGGCACTAAATCACCTCAAGTCATTTTCCTCTTCTTTGTTTGGGGGGGTTTATCCCGCCCACGCCGCACCACCGCACGAGAACCTTGATTTGGCGTCTTGGCTCTAACGGCCACCCGAAGTCTGCATGCGAGACATGCCGGTCGGTACCTGATCTGATGACATGATTCCATGCGTCGCGGAGAGCCAGACACTGGATTGCCGCCTCGAAAAGGACGTAAGAAAAGTAAAGAGAAAAAAAGGTCATGTGGCGTGCGCCCTCTTCCCTCTTCACACCGCCTCGTACACCGAAGCCCTCCAAAGGGGTGGACCACGATATTGCCTTCGTGTGATGTATTGTCGAGATTTGAGAACTTGAGGTGGGAAGAGACCATCCGGGATTCCTGCATACCATCAAATCGGAGACTCTCCCATCACTCCACGCTCTCCAGCTGCTGCTGCTGCGGGCTCAAACCTTTCCTATGTAGGTAGTAGTGTGAACTACTTGTAGGTCAGGTATGTCAGCTCCCCAGCACTCCTCCACCACTGGATATTCAGATCTTCCTTTTCTTTCTCCCAGCAAAAACGTGCCCAGAGTGCCAACCAATCCGCTTTTGTTTTTTCGGTCAGCCACACTGGGGAAGACCTTAGAATGGGAACCAAAAAAGATTGTGATTTGCGCCCATCACATCTAACACTTATTACGCCTTGCTGGGGGGACAGCGTTACGCAGGCATGTGATCTTCGCGCCGCCTGATGAGAGGCCCTCAGGCCCTCTCCACTCAACCTCGAGAGCCTCCAAGTGCGGCACTGCGTAAGCGCCCGGGACTACGGATACAAGAAAATAATATTCATATATATATAAAGTTCACATCCGTTATTCTCCTAATGCCCACCACCGCGCGGTACTCTCTCCGGGTCCCCATTTCGGATCCGATTCGTCCCTCGGACTCTCTAGGTAGGTGGCCAAGAAAAGAACCCGCGGAGAGAGAGAAACATTCCACGCTTAAGCACCACAACCTCCGTGAAATGACCTCTGACCTTCTCTTTCCCCTTTCCCTCTTCAGCCCGGCCGATTTCCACAGACCGCGCGCGCGGCTGCTTAGCGGTTCGTGAGCGGTTCGTTCATTGGTTCTCGGGCCCCGCATGATGTTCCCGGTATTATGCGATCTAGGCGTCGTTGTAGGCATTCTGCTAGTAAGAGATGGTGGTAGCGGGTAACGCAATGCGTCCAGATCGTAGCAGTTTCCTAAGACCGGGTGTTAGTATGTTCCAGCAAACCGAAGCGCAATAGCTATTCCGCCTGATGATGCTGATGCTGATGAAGCATATATCGTTTCCCCGTCCGAACCTCACCTGCCACCGGCGGATCCTGTCAGCTCACCGCTGCTGCATTACATTCAACGTCCTTCGCGACCACCGACAACCTTCGTTCCAGTCGACGTTCATCCTAGAGTCAGAGACATCTTCAACCTCATTTCAACAGCGTGCGACATGAATCTTTCTCTCCCCCACTTTCTAGCCAGCCGTTAGCTCAACTGCAAACATCATTGCCCCGGAAACCGTTGTTAATGATATCGGATTAGCGCCAGGGCGTTGACTATGCCTATTCATTCTTGAACCCAGAGCCAATCAAACTATACAGCTTGAGTCACATACAGTCACTCTGTATACATCTAGAGACGGTCCCTTCATGTGGGCAATCTGCTGATTCCATTGTACACCATCCCAGGCCATGCCAGTATTAACCATCAGTACCAAAAACCAAGCCGCTACCTCTATGATGCGCTTTTGTTATCGGCTAAAAGTATATACGAATGCCGTTTGACACTGTCCCCTTCTCATCGCCAAGCTGATCTCTGCTTAGCTTCCACCTTGTTCCATCTCGCACATGGGTATGACGGTTTTTTCCCCTATCCTCCCATCTTCAGAGCCCTGACTAATTGTCCAGAACCCCTAACCGATACTCCTCGCCTTTTCGGTGTTGTGGATTTTTTCGGCCTCCTTTCAAATATGTCGCTAGTGTGGGCCATGTATCCGATGCCGTGGGCCCATCGTGACTATTTCCTAATCCAGCCCTGTTCTCCGAGTTCCTCAATGCCCCTAAACTGGGCAGGAAGAGCACAGCAACTTCTAGACGCTGGCGAAGGCTTCGGCTGGTAACTGGGCCTGTGCGAGACTTAGTATCATTTTTCGAATGGTCTAGGTTTTGGGCCGTCTTACCTTTTTCTCGTGGAAGACTGCCAATGCCCTGGTGAAGTCCCACGCGACGTCCGACAAACACATTTCCGAGTACGCGTGTGTCATTGTGGTTTGTTTTGATAGCTCGACAATCATGGCCTGGCGTTGTTCTTGGTCCTGTGCTGGCGGGGCTTGGGCCTCGGCAATGAAGACATTGGGGAGCGGATTGAAGGCTCGGAGGGAGAGTATATCGCTAACGACGCGGATGGGGTTGCTGTTGGGTCGTCCAGGTCCCAAAACGAAGGTGCGAGAGAAGCTCCGGAGACCCGTCTTGCCGGCCTTGTCGCATTCTTCAAATTGACCATGCACAGAGATGATCATGCCGTCCACACCGCCAGGTGTCTGGCCAGTTGGGTCGGCGAGACCAGGCAGAAGATGACAGTCCATAATGTACTTGCTGATGTCTGCCTTGATGTCCGGGTGCTGTGTTTTCGGGAGGTCGTTCCAGAGGTTCCAGATGGACTCCCTTCCGGTAATCAGTCTTGCAGCTCGGGCGGCTGGTGTCGTAATTTTCATGAGATTCCGCGACTGCTTGATGTATGAAGACCAGGGCATTGGCTGTGGCAAGTTCCCGTCTCTAATAGAATGGGTATCGACGGCCAGAGAGAATTGACTGTTGTCGTCGTAGTATTTGGCCAGGAGACCCGTGCGGTCGGTGTCGAAGCCGAGAAAGAACTCCAACAGGAACGCCTCCCCGATGCCTGCAACGTCACGGAAATCGGGTCCGCGTTGAGGAATTGGCTTTGGTCGACCTGCTGCTTTGATCTCCGCAATCCGTTCCGGTGTCAATTGCTCACCGTTCAGGACTTGCAGCTTGGGGAAGAAGTGTAATAGCTCGAGCACCACCTTCGGCTCCGCGCTGTTGAGCGGGTTTCCCGTCAGGTACAGAGTTTCCAGCTTCTTGAGTTTCTGTCGCCATCTTGACAGCCCTGTGACGGACGCAATCTGGTTCCCACTGAGGTCGAGGTTCTTGAGGTCCGGAAACGTATCCGCCATCTCTTCGACTTGCGCGACGCTATCGATATTGTTGTTGGCCAGGCTGATGCTGTGAATAGCATCAATCTTGGCTTGAGCCGTCTTGAAGAGGTCGTCGCAAATCCTCATCATGACCTTGAAAAGCTTCTCGGCTCTGTCCTTGGACTCCAGCATTCCCATCTGGATCAGACCTTCGTCTTGATACAGGGAGTCCAGCCTCAGAAGCTTGCTTTCCATGTCGTAGCGGAGCGACATGATGCTTTGCACTTTTTGTTTTGTCTCCTGAGCTGCGGCAGATGCTTCGTTCGCCTTGGCAATCGATCCGTCACTGTCAGTGATCTCCAATTGCGCTCCCGCGAACATGAAGGTGTTGACTTTAAGAATTTCCTCCGCATCTTCTTGGCTTGCCGCAATGTTGACCAAGTTCCCTCTCATACTCGACTATTGATGGTTAGCGGTTTCGTAGTCTCAAACTTTGTCCCAGCTACATGGAGGGCACAAGCAGCCGGTATGGGGCTGTTTGTCTCTAGCTTCGCGTAGTATCTGGCGTTGCAACGAGGCTGGACCAGTCGGCGTTCCTATGTAGTTCCCCTGAGCCTCACAACGCGACATACCTTCTTGATGTGCACCGTTTTGTTGCGGCCAGACAGAGTGGTGGCTTTCCGTTCGAGAAACATCAGCAGGTCTCTCAGGCCACCGTCGTCATTGCTTGCGGCCTTGCTCTCCTTCAGACCCTTGACGGTCAGCCAGACGAGGCCAGAGCTCTGTGGCTTCCTCCTCGATATCAGATCATTTCCATCGCCGGTGTCTAGGTGTCGCGCAATCGCTTGATGTATTTTCGAGCCTGGCTTGGTTGCGGCCCCGCCACCCCTCGTTGGTCGCTGAGGTCGCGAGTTGTTCGTGTCATCCGAGGGTGCTCTGTTGTTTGGTCGACGTGTCCCACTTCCTCCAGTGGCGCTTCCCATGTCAAGGTCTCCGTCCCTGTCGACTTGGGTTCTGCCACCTCGACGCTTTTGAATGCCGCCGCCGCGCGAAGTCTTCGCTCCAGCGGCGGAGTTGCGGGTTTCGCGTGCAGGCTGCGAGTTCATGCTGCGGGGGGCTCGGGGAGGCGCCATCTTGGATTTGTTGCCGCAAGCAAGATGCGACAGGCGGTGTTTGGTGGTAGAGGGTGTAGTTGTAATAGTATTCGCTTGTTGAAGGCGGCGATGATTAAGACGTCGACGACGAGCGGATTCGTTCGATAGATCGTCGCGTTTTCAGTAGTAACAGGAAACGATTGTCAAATGTAGAAGAAATCGCTGCGATGTTGTAGAGCGAATGACTGTTGTCTCGTTTCTGGGACGCGGCGAGCTTCAGAGTACAAAGGCCCCAAGGACCTAGGCGCAAACTCGGGCTACTGCGAGAAGCAGGTGTAATTTGGGCGGAGCCTTTATATCTTGACAAAGAGAACAGTGAATGAGTGGTCGGTACGCAAGGGGGAAAAGACCGCGTAGCTTTGTGGGCGGCGTTCGAGGTGAGGTGAGTGATGAAATGGAGAAAAGGCAGTGAAGAAATTCGTCTGTCTGTCGCGAAAAGCAGTGACGTTTGAGTTCAGCCCCACCACGGGTCACCAGGCAGGCAGGCAGGCAGGAACGCTCGGGTCGCATGAGACCTGTCTGGACTATCTAGGGTTAGCGCAATTGGCTCTTCTAGCACAATCTCAAGCTCTACCGGTAGTAGCTGATTGCTTAATGTATCGAATGTTTGGTGTCTACATCCTTCCCTCTTCAAACATTAATGATCAAGAAAAGGTTTGCCGATGAGTTTTGCTTGTTTTGAAACCACTATGATGCGCTGGCTTCCTACCACGAGCGGTTGTCCCGGCACTGGAGTCTTCCAGGGACCCTCCCAGATTGAACAGCATAGCTAAGTAGACAATGAAGGCTGGCAGTGGCAGGGTCAATATCAACTGAACTATGCAAAACGAAAGTGAAAAGAGGTGTACAATTGAGGTTTATATTTCCTAATAAGTTGCGTCAGCACGTTTATCCGTTCTTCCAAAATGCTCACAGCGCGAGAAGCTTTCATCGAAGAAGGCAGACATGATGGGGCGGGCATCCACGGCGCTATGCATTAGGTACTGCCCCGGTCCCACTTTACTTTGTAGACACTAGACCCTGAAGCTGAGCTTGTCGACCAAACCTTATCTACCCTCGTGATTATGTAATCAATATCAGGTGACCCAGATCTGATTTCGCGAGCTCAACGACGCGTCTGGGTCAATCGCCACGCGAGTCCCTCATTATTCTAAAGCAGAGACCTTGCGGGACGTCAGATTGGGCGGTTCTTTAGAACGACCGCGTCGAAAAGCCCCATCATGAGAACGCACTTTGGGAGAAAAACCAACAACACCTCAGTCATCGAGTGAGGATCGTTTACCGTTCCCGCCATGGATTCTGACGAATACGACGACGACCTTGCAGACGAGGATTTGGTGGAAGCACTTAGTCAGAGTCAAGCTGGCCCATCGAGCTCATCAGCCCTTCATCAGCAGACTGTGCTCACTGGGAGAACGTCGTCAGTTCCCTATGCCCTGGCGCCATCCTTCAACTGGAGCAACGCGGGACGTCAACTCACAGCAACCAATGTAAGTCGAAAAGTCATTGACACCGTGACTGCGAGCGTTTCCTAAACGGTTGTCCAGGCATATCAAAAATCAGCATCAACTCCACCTCTGGTAAACGAGTTAGATGACTTGCCCTCAGATGCATTTTCCTCCTCACCGGAACCTTTGTCCACCGCACCACCCACCAGGAATGCAGCAACTACGGCACCAAGGGCTCAGAATGGATTAACTCGCACATCATCGTCAAGTTTCAGGCAGACCACCTTGCTGGGTGGTAGAGTAGCCGACGACGCCCCCATTCAGCCCTCCCAGACAGGATTCGGTCGGGTCTACAGGGGAGATAAGCCGGAAGAAGCCCCTTCTCAGCATGTAATCGATCGCGAAGCTATGAAGACCTGGCTGTATCCAACCAACCTCGGAGCTACCAGAGACTATCAGTTTAGTATCGTCAAAAACGGCCTATTCAACAACACCCTTGTCGCCTTACCCACTGGTCTTGGCAAGACATTCATTGCTGCGACCATCATGCTCAACTACTATCGCTGGACCAAGGACGCTAAGATTGTGTTCGTTGCACCTACCAAACCCCTGGTGGCACAGCAAGTCGACGCTTGCTTCAACATTGTGGGCATACCTCGATCCGAGACAACGCTCCTTACAGGCGACACAGCACCGGCCCTCAGAGTAGACGAGTGGTCATCCAAACGAGTCTTCTTCATGACTCCGCAGACGCTACAGAATGACATTTCTCACGGCTATGCCGACCCGAAATCCATTGTTCTGCTGGTGATTGACGAAGCCCATCGCGCCACGGGCGAGTACGCCTACGCCAAGGTCGTCAAGAGAATACGCCAATACAACCCCTATTTCCGGTTGCTGGCGTTGACTGCGACACCCGGCTCAAAGATCGAGACGGTGCAAGAAATCATTGACAACCTCGGGATATCACACATTGAAATTCGAACCGAGGATTCCATTGACATCCGCCAATATATACACCAAAGAAACGTTGAACAAGTTATCCTCGACCCCTCTGACGAAATGTGCGAGATTAAGGATCTGTTTTCGAAGGCCTTGAAGCCGCTGATGGACAAGCTAACCCAGCAAAACATTTATTACGGCAGGGATCCAATGGCAATAACAACGTATGGTTTGGTGAAGCAACAGCAGGAATGGTTCGCTACCGTCGGACGCAAAGCCAATCCCGGAATGCAGTTCATGATGAGGGCTATTTTCAGCATCTTACAGAGTCTTGCCCACGCAATCAAACTGCTAAACTTTCACGGAATCAGACCCTTCTACGAAAACCTGAAGGAGTTCAGAGGCGGGGTTGAAGACATGGGAGAGAAGGGGTCCAAGTACAAGAAACAAATAGTTAACGACCAAAGCTTCCAGGAGATGATGACGAGAGTAGAGAAGTGGCTTCGCACCGATGGCTTCGTCGGTCATCCGAAGCTTGCCGCTTTGCAGGACACCGTCCTCAACCACTTCATGGACGCCGGGGCCACATCCACCCGCATCATAGTGTTCAGCGAGTACAGGGACAGTGCTGAGGATATTGTCCGGGTTCTGAACGTGCACCAACCACTGATCAAGGCCACTGTTTTCGTTGGCCAAGCAGACTCGAAGCGGTCCGCAGGCATGAAGCAGAGCGAACAGATCGCAACGATTCAGAAGTTTAAGGAAGGCGAATACAATGTACTGGTCGCGACCTCCATCGGCGAAGAGGGCCTGGACATTGGACAAGTCGATCTCATTGTGTGCTACGATGCATCTTCCTCGCCCATCAGGATGCTGCAACGGATGGGCAGAACGGGACGAAAGAGGGCAGGCAACATTGTGCTCTTACTGATGCGAGGCAAAGAGGAGGACGCCTTTGCCAGGTCGAAGGACAATTATGCAGAGATGCAGAAGCTGATTTGCGAAGGGAGCAAGTTCAACTTCCGCTACGATCTTTCGGCTCGGATTGTGCCTAGGGATATTCGGCCCGAGGTGGACCTGCAGCACATCGAGATCCCCATCGAAAACACGCAAAATCCGTCGCTTCCCGAGCCCAAGAAGGGGAGGGCAAGAAAGAAGTTGCCCCCAAAGAAGTTCCACCTGCCAGATGGCGTTGATTTAGGCTTCATCAAAGCATCGGATATGGGCAAGGCTACTGCGGCCCCCAAAAGAGGCCGCCCCAAGAAAACGCAAGAGCCGACAGAGGTTGATTTCGTCGCAGACGTACCCTCGCTTAACTCGGTCGTTCTCACAGAAACTCAGTTGGCTGAGTTGGACCGGGTGTATCGGTCTCTGCCTGCCAGCTGGGCCAAAGTCGAAGAGACGGAGATGCCAAGTTTGACTGCCCATCCCGAGCTTCAACGACGGCTTCGACCAGTAGGCAAGGTTCAACACAGCCAACGAACAAAGAGGTTTGTCAAACTATGCCAGAAGTTCGCCAAGAACCAGGACACAAGAAGCCGCTACATACAACCGTTTGGGGAAGAGGACAATAGCCGATGGGAAGAGATTCCGGTCCCGGCTTATGCCAGCGACACGGAAGACGGTGCGCTTCCGGGCAAAGGTGCCAGGGGGCAGTCGAACATGGCAGTGTCTGAGGATGAGTTCATCGAGGAGTCCAGGCCAAAGAAACGCAAATCCAACGGTGCACCCAAGCGTCCAGCATTTACATCTGCTGCAGCGCTGGTAGACGGCAACATGGACGAGACGGCAGACGAAGGAACGCCGCCGCGCCGACTTCCGAAGCCGAAGAAGGCTGTTACGGGAAGAGGACGCGGCAAGAAGGCCTCGAGGCGAGTGGCACGTGGCATCAACAGCGATGAGCTCGGCGAAGATTGCGACAGAGATAGCGATGCGATGGAAACGGACGGGTCAGACAGCGGAGGTGACTTGCTCGATTTCGTCGTCTCGGACGACCACCCCGTGTCGAGCAACCATCCAACATCTTCGGCGTTGCCCACAAGCCAAGTTACGGTCACGGGCTCAACGCAGCGCAACGATGCCGCCCAGCCGTTTTACGTGCCGACTGAGTTTCCCGCGACACAGGAGTCGGTAGACTCGCTTCCGGATCTTGAGGATGTGCTTCTCAGTAGCAAGGGAAAGAGGCCGCTGGCGGTAGCGTCGATGGACGAGTCTGAGGATGGAGAAGCCACCCCGCGACAACAGGCAGGCGGAAGGCAGCAGAGGAGACGGCCAGTGTTTGAGAGCGACAGCGACGAGTGAAGTGGACAAGCCGTACTATTTATTGGGACGTGACGCATTGCAATTGTAAAAGATATTCATGGGCGGCGGGAACGACAGCAGAACCAGCACCACTAGCTAGACATCACTGGGAACGATCATAATGACTGAATGAATGTGTTTATTGCTCTGATCTATTTCCCATCTCCGTCTCCTTGTGCCACTCCCTTCTCCAACCAAGGAAGACATCCGATCCAGCACCAGGAAACCAACGACGACGACGCGAGCCACGCTTCTCTATAAAAGGAAAAAGTCCCCAGTCAGCAAACGTTCCAGCAAAATGCCATGCCAACATAGCGACAGGAAAACTTGAAATTTTTTTTCTTTAAAAAAAAATTGACCAGCAAATTTCAGAAACCTGAGTTAAAAGCACAACATCCCCACCCCGCCCCCCGCCGCCCCCTACCCCCCGACGGAATCGAAGGACAGCACATGACGGTGCAATATTCCCGAGCCCATGTGCCGGTTGAAGAGTAGGGGTGTCTCACGAGGGGCGAAGCCGGAGGAGCAACAAGACCTCCACCCCCTTCTCCCCTTCCACTCAAAACCCCCCAGACCCTCTCCGAAAAGAGTCGGATCGGGAATAGAAGGATGTTTGGGGGGTGGGTGGAAGGGGGAAGAGGTTTTGTCTTTGGAATGCCCGGGGCGTCTCAGACGGCTCTTCCTATGAGTATAAAAGGTTTTATGACTTTCATCATATGGTGGTCTTCTCCCCGTTTCCTTCCCCTCATGCTCGGAAAGGATCGGGGGTGGAAGGATAGGGAGAAGAAGAAAAAAAAGCAGAAAGATCGTCCGGCTTACCTCTTCTGATACGGACTTTCAATCAAATGTCCTGTACAAACGTCAGAGAGAAGAATGTGCCCCCCGGAGAGGGGCGCGTCGAAGTCAAGAGAAATTCGCAGGGCGGGAGGATGCCTTCGTTGGGCGGCGGACGCAAACGGGTTTTGACGACCAAGACGGGGAAGCTAGGTGTCATGGTTTGGGAGAAAGCAAGAGGTTGAAATTTTTCATAGCAAGGAGAAAACGCGGTTTTGGAGAGCGGGCAAGGGAAAGGACGTGGGGCATGGGGAAGGGGGGAGCTTCGACCAGCTGTCGGCCAGCTGGCGTGAGCCCACTGGAGCTCCCGCCACTCAAGTGGTAGAAGCGACACTGTCCTAGGGAGCAAGAGGTTATTATCTAAGACAGGTTGCACACACACACACACACACACACACACACACACACACACACACACACACACACACACACACACATACACACACACACGCCTTTCTGGGTTCCCCCGACGGGAGGAACATGGCCAGCTCCAACGGCAGCGGGAGCGGCGCGAACGGCAGTCCGTTGCTGACCCGAGGCTTACGGTTACAAGGTATATTCCACTCCCCGCAAGGGGCGCACATAGGAAAGGGATGTCTTAGCTCGCACGATATCGTCTGCGATTTGATACTATCTAACTATCTAACTTTTGGTGTCCATCTCCTCCCGGCATTTCGCTTGCCCTCTTATCTCCTTCCCACCCGCCTCTCTCCGATGCATGCACAAAATGCGCCGAGTGACTCAAAGTCCGTCAAAGAACATGTGTTTTCCCCCCTCGTGTTGTAATCGCAGATCCCTCCACCGCCCCTGTCGGGACGCTTGAGGCCAAAAATACGGGTTGTCGGATCTGGCCCCGTGCCTCGCGAGACAACGCTTGGCTTTGCACGCCGGACACGTCATTCCTGTACCCCTTTCCGCGGGAACCCGAATTCCACACCATGCCCTCCTTACCCATCCAGATTGACTTCCGTCCACCGGGTCCTTCCTCTATCTCGTGGGGGTTTTGTAGGGATCTTGTTTTTTATTTTTTTGTGTTTGCGTCTCTGGAAACCCAGAGCAAACAGTCCATCAGTGAACACGAAAAGCCACAGACTAGCGTCTCTTTCAGTGCAGCACTTCACGGCATTGCTCGACGGGCACCAAGCGAAGGTTTAGTGGTTTTCAGAACTGCCAGATCAAAATTGAGCGAGATAAATGTCTCTAAATCATCTTCCCCAAAACATGGCGTTCCTAGCCCCAAGGCTCCATGGCCAGGCTGTCCTGCCATCAGTGATGTTGCCAATCACGTCCTCTCTATTATCGATCTCATTGTGAATCCAACATGAGAGAATGAGATAAACCCGAGAGCAAGTAGAGTGGTTGTGAGAGACCAAATAATACAAAAATCGCAAGTGAGGAAGAGTCGAGCATACGACCGCCTCGAGACCTCGAGGGGCTCTGTCCATGTCCAGTCATTAAATCATAACCCCATCCCGCGCCCAAGCAAACAAGTTTTGTCACACACGCTAGAGCTGCACAGAAGCAGCTGCCACCGTATCCACTACACTCCTTCCAGCGTCCATTTACTGGGTCGGAAAGCTTTGGTAGTCCATGGCCCACTCGAGAGATTGGAACGGATCCTGCGACGCTTGGGAGTAGCCCAGGCCGGCGCTCGGCACCTCACCGAAGAGGGATTCGTACGTCTTGCTCACGTTGTTGGCGGGGAAGAGCTGGAAGTCGTTGCCACCGAACTCATTGGCACCACCATTAAATGTGTCCTCGAAGCCCTCGTCGACCTCGGCCAGAGAGTTTGGTGTGTAGAGCATGGCATTGCCCTGGCCGATTGGTGAGATGTGAGGGGCGGTCTGGACGGCATCCATCTGGAGCTGGCAGGTGGGGACAGGCTGGTAAATGGGGAATGCCATGTTCATCTTCTCGGCGAAGACAGCCCGGTCAGGGGTGGGAAGCTGAGCGTGGGCACCATAGATGTCCTCGTTCACAGTAAAGTCGGGGCCCTCCTGGTACGAGTAGGGGCCGTAAGAGACATCGGTGGAGGGGGTGTTGTGGTCCGAGGGAGACATGGACATGTCAAGCTGGCCATCGAACGGGCCCGAAACACCAAGGGCCTGGTCAAAGTCTTCGTCCGAGATGTAGGAGGGGAACTCCATGCCATCAATGTGGGAGGCAAAGTCGCCCACGGGACCGATGGCGTGCAAAGGAGCAAGCATGGGGTCGTTGAAGTTGAACTGTGCCTGGTCCATCGGCGGAGGAGGGGTGGCAGCGCTGCTGGTGGAGGGGGTAGGCATTTGGATGAGCTGGGGGGTGGAATGCGTCACGCTGCCGGCCTTGCTCGCCGACTTCTTGTTGTTGGTCTTGGTGCGAACGTATTGCCAGCCGTGGGCCTTCTCCATATGCTGCTTGCAGTTCGACTCACGCTTCGATTTGTAGGGGCACGGCTTGTACAGGCACTCATACATGGGCGGGGCCGAGGAGTGCTTGTCGTTGTGGTGGCGGTCCATCTCCTTCTCGGTGGGCCAACCGTACTCGTGATACTTGCAGGACTTGACAGGGCATTTCCAGGGGCGGGAATGAGTCTTCTCGTGCTTGGTCAAGTCACAAGGACGCTTGAACTCCTTGTTGCAACCAGGCTCGCGGCACTTCTTGGGGGCAAGCTCCTCGGGGCTCGCGTTCTTCTTGCGGCGGGCCATGGAGCGCATGATCTCCTCGTCATCCTCCAATTGCTGGCTCAAGGAGCGCTTCATCTGGACGGGGCTCTTGGCGTCGTCAAGGTCGACTTCCAGGCCGGTCGCCATGGAAATGGCCTTTCCGTCCTTGCGAACGCGAACGAGCTCAGCAGGGCGTCCGTTCTCGGTGATGCCGCCGAACAGCTTGATTTCGTCGGTTCTGGTGAAGACGTTAGCATAGCGAAGGGGAAGATGGGGGCGGGGGTGGGTGTCGTACGGGTCAACGTCCATCTCAGCAGCGTCTGATTCGGCTTCCTTGGCGGCAGCTAGTTGGCCGGCGTACTGGCGAATCTGTTCCACGAGGTCGATGAAATACCCGTTAGTGTAAGGCCGGTCGTTGGGTCGAGTCTGTTCTCGGTCGCTGAGGTATTCCACGGTGGCTTGAATGCAGCGGATCGACGTCAGGCAGAAGTCGAGGTACAAGGCGGCGGTCTTGGTCCTCTCCTTCATCAACGATCGATAAGTATTTCCCCAAACTCCAGTTGTATTCAGGAGTTGACTTACCGGTGCCATAAAAATGAGAGTCTTTTCCAGGTCTCTCAGGCAGATAATCTCCTTCTCCCTGATGCGCCTGGGAACGTCAAGAACAATCGGCTCGAAGTCCTTGAGGGCAGGCTTGGCGCGGAGTGGTCGAAGGATGTGCTCTTGGATGCGGTTGGCAGCCTTGGAGCTCAGGGCGGGAAGCTTCTCCATGGTGGAAGAAGAGGTGTTGGCAGCAGACCTGGTGATGGCAGATGCCTTCTTTGAAGCAGTGGTCGCAGGCTCTGTCTCGGCGGTATGAGCGACAGAGGTGCCGAGTCCGCTGTCTGATTCATGATGTCTCGAGGAACGACGGGTTCTGGGGCGCAGAATGCGACGTTCCGTCTCCTTTGACTTTTCCTTTGCCATGGCGGGGTCCACGACAGGAAGGTTGAGGAAACCTCTGGGCACGGGAAGGCTATCGTCACGGAAGGACTTGGCCTTGGGGGAGACAAGGGTGATGTTGGCAAGTGACTTGTCGATATCGTCGACAATCAAGGCCATACGGCGGCAATGGGCATCGACGACGTCGTCCAGGTTGGTCTGGGAGCGTCGGAGGCTTGGAGGGGCAGTCAAAGCATCGTCCAGGGAAGATGTAGGACTGGTGGGAGAATGGAAGGTAGCGCCCTTGCGGAGGCTGTTGGTCTTAAGAGTGAGGCGACTGCCGGCAGGGGACTCCGGGAGAGTCACCGGAGCCCTGCGTCGAGGGTTGACGGAGACGGACATGGTGACGGTGACGACACAGGTGTCCAGAACTCTGTCAACTACGAAGTGTTAGATGTCTTTTGGGGTTCACCAAATTGTAGTAGGGCTCAAGAGAGCGCCGGGGGTGAGTCACAACCAGGACCACGCTGGTAGGTCCAATGTCGTAGTCCTAAACTCTTGAGCAAGCCCAAGGTTCAGGATTGGTCAATGTGAGGAGGTGGCGGGAGATGGTTTGAGATGGGAAACGTGCAGGCGACGTGGGTGAAAAAGAGGAGACCGATTCTTCTTACATGGAGAGGGGGTTGATGATGGTTATCGATGAGGACGATGTAGATGCTGTGGATAATAGGGCAGACAGCGAAGCAGGCGAGACGATTTAAGTGCGAGGCCGAAATCAGTCTGCCTGATTTTGAGAGGGTCTGGAAGCGGAACAGAGATTTGAGACGGTGTACACTTTGCGTAGCAGGAGTACGCGTCGGCGAGCAGACGAGGGATGGAGAAGGGAAGAAGTTGCGGTTGTGGTAGGGTCCGTGGGATGTATCCGGAGGGAAGAGTAGCGGCGGGCAAGGTGGGTGATGAGCGGTGGCCTCAGTGGGACAAGGCGTGCGTGCGTGTCGTGTCCGAAAGAGTTGAGGACTGCGGATAGAAAGCAAAAATCGGACGGACGAAGACGAGGAGGATTCGGTCGAAAGAAAGGACGGCGAGGCCTTTTGGGGGAGGAGGGGGTTAGGAGGGAAGAAGAGGCGTGGTGGTGAGCGAGGATGTGGAGGTTCTGGTCGAAGGTCTTCGAGGTTGATTAGAAAAGCAGCAAAGCAGCAAGCGACCGCCGGCGCGCGGGAGTTCAAGGCGCTGGAACGAGGTGAGCGGACCAAAAACTATGGAAAGCGCCCGGGGCGAGAAGCTGCTGCCTAATCTACTAGCCAATGAGAGGACGTTACCGCCAACCCAGTGGAGGCGGAGCCTGGGCTTTGAGGTTTACGAAGGATCAGACCCCCAGTCCAACAAACGGTACGTACCTCTCGCTCTCTCTCCACTCCTCACCTTCCCATCATCCCTTGCCGTTTCCGCTGCGGGCGCCGGCGCCAACTTCCCATCAACTCTTCCTCCCATGCCCCCCATTACTGGGGGGGGGGATACACTAGATTCTGTCTGGTCTATTTTTCCAGCATACTGACCTAAGGAGACCCGCTGTTAAAGTCACCGCAGCTCTACAGCAAACTGCTGGAGCCGGGCAGAGCGGTGGAATGAAAGCGTCAGTGTTATAAGTACAGCCTGCGAATCAAGCATCGGTGTAGTGTAACGGATGAGCAGAGACTACTTACTACATACAGACTGCGAAAACCTCGCCCTTGATCCCTAGACTACTAAGTACACTCACTGGACTATACCGTCGCAGCATTAAGCTTCAGTCCGTTTACTGAGCAGGAGAGAGAGAAAGAGAGAAGGCTCACTTTACGACCGTCATAACCGTACGTTTGTGGGCCTCCTCGGACTTCCTCTTGGCATCCGTATGCTCATCTCGCCGACCGACCCGCACTACTGCAAATACCTATCCGTACATACAACAGAGGCAGACCAATTCTCTGACCTCCCGAAGCTTCGTACCTGGGCACATGGAACGATCACGAACTCCGTACGGATCTCTGTACCTGAATCGGGGTCTGCTTTTTCTGCTCGTAAATCTCGGCGGGTCCAGAGCAGCAGAAAAGGCCAGGGCCAGGGCTGTATACACTACTATGTATGTACTACGGTATGTAGGTACTCGGGTGCAGGGTAGAGAGTTCATGGTGTTCTATCCGTACTGACCCTGGTTTTCCCTACGGAATACCTTCCTACTTTACGCAGCGTCACCTTATAGATGGAGACGATGAAAAGGCGTCGGGAGAGATTGGCGGCATAGCATAATCAAACTTCTGGATCGAGTTTCAACATCCACCGCCGAAAATGAGCTGAAGTGGCTTAGGGGTCCTCTCGGTTCCTCGCTGTCGCCAACTCGAAACCATGACCTGGCATGACGCATTCACTGAGATCGTCATACGGGCGACTGGCTGGAAACGCAGTGTACTACACTACTTACCTACACCATCTATTTACACGGCCCAGGTGTCAAGTGTCATCTCAAGCCCGCCTGGCAGGGCATAGCATATCTAGCAGTGCACCGCATCGCATTGCACTGCACTGCACAGCACTGCACAGCACAGCACAGCACATCTCGACATGGCTCAAGTGCACCACCCACCTGTTGCACCGGCCGTGGCTTTGAGGCCGCTAACGACACCAAGACTATCCTATCCATACCTACCTAGTTGATAGACAAAACTGGTAGAGGCTTGACAGAGTGTTCTCTGCAATATGCATGGTACTTTTCTCTACGGATTCTGTGCTGTGCTGGGGTTATACCCAATTGGGCCGCGCGCTCGCTTATCCTCGTCGGAATCAGCCCATCAGAATCAAAGTCCAAAGACTAACCCCGCCCATCAATCTCCACCCGCCAACCCGATCCATGCCTTCCCACTGCATCGTTTCATTCTCCGCCAACCTGGGACCTTTTTTAAGCGAACAGTTGGCTCCTCAATTCCGCTCTCTGAGCCCTCAGCCTCCTCCTCCGCAGGGCCGTCGGGGGCCCTCAGGGTCACTCCCTCCCTGGCCTTTGCCCAAACCGGCAAGCGGGTTCCAGTCTCGAATTGAGACCAACATTGGCCCTCGATCAAGCCACCAACTGTGCGGAAATTGACCAATCATGTTGTCTGGTCGGTCCCCTTGTCGTTTGCCGCAACGCTGTCTGTGATATCAGTGTCTCCATCAACCCGTGGCCCGTGACCCATGGCCCGTGGAGTTTATTGATGACGGATCCGCTCGGAGCCAAGTCCTAGGTCCTATCTCGCTCACCGTTGGGGTACAATCGACCCGTCAAGGGGGAGGGGGGAAGGAAATTCCGACGACCCCTCTACGACTTCCGGTGCTTGTCGAAAGTCGGTACCCTCTGTTCACTCGCCCGCCAGGTCACTCGGCCACGGGATTAGCAGGGATGAGGACGGCAAGCGGGCGCTCTCATCGTCCCCAATCCCGTGACATAAGTCTACACCACATAACACGTACGGATGGATACTAATTAATTATTAGACGGAGAACGGAGTTAACTACGTGTATTACTATTACCTACTACACACTCTACACACCCCGGCCTGATCAGCAAAGCAGAGCCCACCAATCCGGTCTGGGTCGGCCGACTGACGTCCAGCGCAGAGCACGCGGTGATGAGGTTGCATCTGAGTAGTATTAGGACTTACTCGATGTTTGGCAATGCGCACGTTCGCGCTGGGCTGGCGGGCGTTTGCACTCCCCCTCCCTACTGAGTTCACACATTATTGAGGTTACCGGAACACGAACATGAGCAACATGGACCTGCGTGATTTGACTTGTCACCAAGATTGCGTCGTTTGAAGCTTGGCGCTTTGCTCGCTCTGATGGTACCGTACCTAACCACCTACTGGATTGCGCGGCTGCGCGCATCAACACAACACCTGCTAGGATTCGCACTCTGCTCTGCCGTGTCTGCTTTGCTTCTTTGCTGCACGGGACTTTGAGTGCAGGGGGAGCGTCGCATGATGGGGTGGGTTACCCATACACTACGCTTGCAGGTACCCAGCCCAATGAGCCTTAGCCAGCCAATTGCTCACCACCACTTTTGACTCTCGCGCTCGAACAATCTTCCTCATCTCTCTTTCTCTCTCCACACATAGGGCTGGTGGGTGTGGCTGTCTCAGTGACTCCGACTCAAGTCGAGCCAATCCAAGCCTAACAACGATGGACTGATTGAAGCAGAAACTCAAAACAAGCCATTTTTTATTTTATTTTATTTGACTCAGAGCCGGCTCTCGGCCGCAACCCGCACCATCAGACGAAAGACGGTGTCCTGTCATACCTCACCTTAGCCGCTTCGTCACCACACACCTCCTTCTCTTCGTTCCTCAAACTAGTCTCCCCGTATTCCGAGACGCAAAGAAAGAAGACTTAGGGACCCCTCGTTCCCCCGGTTTGTGTGTTTTTTTTGTTTTTTTTTTTCATATCTATCAGCATGTGCTTTGCTGTAGTCTCATTGGTTCACGAAGCCCATCTTGGGTGACACGTACTCTACCCGGACCAGCGATTTCTAATCGCAACAGTCTGCCCTCCGGTCAGCCTTATGGATCCCGCATTCCACCAATCACTTCTGTGGGAATTGGGCAGCCTATCACCGGACTCCGCTCTGCCGATCTCTGCGGCCACCTCTTCCCAGCTATCTATCCAACTGCGTTATGGTTTACGTCGTCGTAAGGCATCAGCATTTTCGTCGTCTCTTTGTTCAACGGATGTGTGCGATACGTACGTACACTGCATTCCTGGAACCGGTGCAGCACACCCTCCTATACACGCACGCGCCCTTTGGGGGGGTGAGGTTACATGTATCCTACTGACACACAGATGAGAGGAGACTTGTTGGATGGGTTCAAGGAGGCATGTTGTCCCCCCCCCCCCCCCCCCCCCCCATTGGGTCCAAACAGAAGCCACGAATCTGTATCGTCACTGAACTAATCTGCTTGCGCCAAATGAGTCAAACTCTGGCTGCATCGCTGTTTTCTTTCTGCCATTGGTCTTGTTCCTCTCGGCTTAGCCCTTGGCCCTTTAGGAATCGGGTCGATCCCAGTCCATGCACGTCAGATTCCCAAGGGCCTCCCAGGCGAACCTTCTTCCTAGCGGCCCTCCCTTCTGACATGCTTTCATTCCTTCGAGAGGGGCGAGCCAGGGATTCCGGGATCGAAAGGTGTCATCTCTGTCTTATCAGTCCATCTACTTCTGCTGCTGTCTGTGTCGCCCCCCCCAGCCCAGCCGCGGCGGCCGAACCGCGTCTATCGCCGCTGGTTGGGGGCCGTTCGCCACAGCCTCTCGACTTCCTCGATCATCTCGCCCAGTGACATACCCGGAGTTGATTCCGGTGGGCTCGCGGCAGTGTTGCCTCCCCAGCCGCTTCCGTCCTCCAGCACGACACTCAGGGGCGGGCTCCTCCTCGCCCTCACCCCCCTAGTCGTTTCTCGACCCGCACTGGCTGTGGGTCTTTGCAGCGGTCGAGGGACGAGGTGCGCCGTTGACGATCTGACCTGGAAGGGCTGGTTGACTGCGTTACCGTCGGAGCCGGCCGTAGAACCACTTGGTTTCTTGGTCCTGGTCCTCGCCCTGATTGCCACTGCGATACCCTGGTGTTCTCTGCTTGTGTCGTGAATGATTCTCGTAGCCCTCGGTGTTGCGTTGCTCCTGACGAAGTCGTTCCCGTCGTACAGCCTTCTCGTACCGGATATTCTTGTAAAGCGGCCGTCGGGCCCGGCGGGCCTCTGCCGGATCCGTGCCCCCGCGCCGGCTTCTCGATGACGGCCCTGAGCATCCCCGCCGTGGTCCTGCATCCCCATAAGCATCTCGACTCACCGGGCGTCCTGTGGCGTGCAGGTGCTTGTCGCCGATGAAGCCGTGCCGCCTGATCGCCCCCACGATGATGTCCTCCGGCCGAGGCGGCGGGCTCTCGTCGTTGTCCTCCTCCTCCTGGCCGACGACGCCCGGGCCGCTACACACTGCTGCGTTAGCTTCCTCCTCGAGACAGCGGGGACACTTGCCGTTGAGCGGTTCGAGGGTCGGCTTGAGCCGGCATCTCTCCTCCTCCGGGGGCGCGGCGGGGGCGAGGAAGAAGCACGGACAGAAGAGGACCAGCCACGGGCTCCTGCGGTCTTGTTCTCGCCGACTGCTCGTCGTTGACGGCGACGCCGCGGGTTGGGCGTGTCCTCTGCGGCGCCTCTTGGCGTCGTCACAGGTGATTTCCTCAATGCGACTGTGCCGACAAGCCGTGTAGATGGTTTGCTTCCTCCAGCACATGTTTGACTCACCGTGTTCCTTGGAGGGGGAATAAGTTTATGACTTGGGTTTTGGGGTTCAGAGTAATGTAGCGGAGTGTGTGGTGTTCTTGTTTGTTTCGTCAGACGAGTCTGGAGACGCCATGGTCCATGTGAAGAATATGTTGAATGTTATAGTGCGTACGGGAAGCTTGAAGAAAAGCCATGAACAATACCTTGTGCCGGATCTCGCAGGCGGTTTGGATTGTGTTCGAGTTGGCTACAAGGCCATACATGCAATTTGCTCCGTGAAGTCGTGGCTCTTTGTTCAGGATGCCGAACAACCACATTGTTCAGTCAGTCATCACCTCTGTTTCCCCATAGACGGTACAGCGCAATACGGAACGCTCCCTCAGAAGGACGGACGTATACCACGGCGCAGTCGATTCCCTTTTGTTGGACTTACCTGTCGCTTCGCTCTGCTGTCGGGGGTGGAGTTGTCAACTTTCTCCGATAATTACAATGTGCTCACCAGTGCGCCACATCATAAAACTACTTGTTCCGGTCATCTGAAGAGCCTGGCTTTCTCTCCTTTCTCATTCTGGAGAGGTTTCTCGTCGGCGTCCGGGCGCTTTGTTTGCCGGCTGTTCATCCCTTGGGCTAGGACACCACCGACCGGCCGGCCAGCCCGTCGGTCGTTCACCTTGAACAACCGCAACACACAGCTCCTGGCAGAGCCTCGATCCCGGGAGAAGGAACCTCGTAAAGAGCTGAATCCGGGGTCAAAGCGATATAGTTTCAGTATTTTGGTATATGGGCTTAAGTTCAGGCCCAATATCAAAGTACGTTTTTCGAACAAGGGAAGCGGCAAAGTATCACGACAGCCCACATTCCCTTTGGACCATGTATCCAACCTTTCTTTGCCTTGTGCGTAAGGGATGGAAACACTGCCCTTCGTCCTCAAGAGAAGCCTCTTGACTGAATGGAACAAGGAAATGACCTGAGAAGAAGAATATGTCTTTGAGAAACTTTGAGTCAAAAAGGCCCCCATGGCCCCCATAACTGTTAGCCTGGCTTGCACCACGACCAGTTCAGTTTCTCTACTAAGCTTTCTTATTTATTTATTTTGCCTCTTTTTTAGCCATAAAATTCCAGCAGGCAAGAAATGGGGGTTTCATGGCCTTCCCTAGGACGCTGGACGTCCCGCAGGGCCCGTCCCTCGGCCTCGCTCGAGCCGCTTCGAAGCGATCCCGCCGACCGCGCCATGACAACGACAGTGTGTTACTCCTCCAACAGCGGGAACCAACACGCTTCCTCGTCCGACCTCGCACCATACGATGAGACTTCCTCATCCTCGTCTTCGTTGTCGTCGTCATCACCACCCTCGTCTCCCACCAGCGTGCACCATCAGCGATCTCCGACCAGCCCTTTCGGAGTCCAGACTCACGGAGTTGAGGAGACAGAGACGCTCGCAGAAGGTGAGTCCCCCCCACGCGCTCGACGCGCTGCGCCGGCGGCAGAAGGAAGCTGAGAGACGTTTGAGGAGCGAGGGGAAGGAAGCGCATCCGCATGTCTGGCCGTGGGCGATTTCCTCTGCTCGGCAAGGGCAAGAGGAAGTGGCTCCGCAGCAGCAGCGGCGGCGGCGGCGGCGAATCCTCCATCACAAAGACCACCGATATCACTACGACCACCTCCGGCCGTACAAAGATGCTTGCCTCAAAGAACGGCATGGCGGGGCAAAAGAGGTAAATTGGGTCACTGCCGGGAGGACAAGTGAAAGCGGGCCAGGTGCGGCATATAATGCTAATGCGTGATGCAGACCGGAGACGTGGAGGAGCGCGGCGGGGACGGACAAGGTTCCTCGCCTGCCGTACCTGTGTTTTCCGGAACTTGGGCTAATGATGGAAGAAGCTGGTATATCAGCAACTATCGGAGGCAATGCCCTCATCTCTATCCATGGGGGCGATATAGATGCGGAAGCGCCCGCGAACATGAGTATGTTGTCAAAGGACAAGTCTCCCAGCTCTTTACTCGGTTTTCGTGACAACACCGGAGGCAAGAAAGGCCCCAAGCAACCGACAAAAAACGGGCTGGAAATCCACCGACCTACGCCTGATGACTTTGAAGGCCGGCAGGTGGACAAGAAGGAAGAGGCTCCCCACGAACTGAGCCAGGATATCCCTCGTCCTGCCACCGGCCTGGGTTGGTATGAAGATGATAGGTTGTCAGTCAAATCTACCGCCGACGACTTCGACTCACAGTCGAGCATGCGCGACTCTGACGGATCGGCGGAAAAGATCACAGTGGAATCGAAACACCTTCCGAGACACCGGGACCCCTTACGATGCAGTTCATTTGTCCGCTGCTGCCCTCAAACGTCGTCTTTGGTCGAGGCAGGGCACAACCCGACAACAGAGGAAAACAAGCCCAGCAAGCCGAACCCGTCTATGAGCACCGTCATAAATAACACTAGTAGCTTCCTCCAGTCCAGTACGGAAGACGATGACTGGCTGGGTCCACGGCCCGCGGAATGGGGCTCGGTCACACACCAACACGTTGAATACTCCTCCACTCACAAAGAACCCTCCTTCAACTCCCTCACGGTTGACTCGAGTCCTATCTCTCCCACATCACCTAGATCCTCTCCAATCTCGAGAGAAGAGCAAGAAATCGACGACCTCCTCGACATCTACGCGACCTCCAACCGCACGCCCATACCCTCTCCCACTCCCGTCCAACACAACGACCTGCCCCCTTATCCACCACACCACCCCTCCGCCTCTGCTCCCCTCCTCACAATCGCCCGCGGTCTCTCTCTACCTCCTACAACCTCCTTTGCCGACCTCCAGGAGTGTCTCGCCCGCAACGCAAACATCCTCCGCTACCTCGTCCTCCACTGCATCCCCTTCCCCTCCATCAACCCCATCGAGTACGTCACTGATCTTGTGGAGCCGATCCTCCCGCTCCCTCTCCCGCCGCACCCCTCCCTCGCTCAAAAGTATCTCCCGCACCCGCGGCGGCGCGAGTACACTTGCCTCCTGCAGGCGATCCGCTCGGTCCTGTGGTCCGCCGATGCCATCAACGACATGCTCGCCATCGTCGACTCGGACCCGTCGCCGCCGGGGAGCCGCGGGCGCCCCTCAACGGCGCTGCCCATGTTCCGCAAGCTCCGCGCCGCGGACGCGCAGCGGAAGGGGTGCCTCACATCCGCGCAGCTGCACAGGCTGCACCGTCACGGGGTGTCGCTGCTCAACGTGCTGCAGATGAACGACGTCCCCAAGGTCGTCGCCCGCGGGCTGAGCGAGCGGCTCGTGGAGGCGGCTGAGAGTGGGGTGTTGGAGGTCGCGAGGGAGGGTAACCTGCTCGATGAGGAGGGCGCTCTCCTGGAGCTGCTGACGGACCCAGACGATATGTTTGCGAAGAATCCTGTGGATGATAGGAGGGGCTGGGTTCGAGGGGGAAGCGGGCTGAGAAACTGTGTTGGCGTCGATGAAAATGAATGGGAGACGACGGACGATGAGAGCGAGGGCTACGAAGGCGAAACGGCTGTTGAATCACTTGCCGGAGACTGGGACGACGGACACGAGGTCGACGACATGCCGTACACCGTGAGTCCCCTGTCTCCCAGGGCAACCCCCGACGAACATGGCTGGAACCACCAGGATGTATCCCCATCGACAACATCTTGTCGCCTCCAGGAGCTCGAGACTCTATTCCGTGAAGTCCGGGTCCTGTCTTCCCAGCAAAAATGTCCCGCCGAGGAGACGACCCCTGATCAGCCACACAAGACGCTCAGGAGGACGGGCATGCTCCGAACGTGCAGGGACAGGGGAGGCATTCTGGTCGACGAGGAGACCGCCAGAAGCCCCGAGATGCAGCGCTTCTTCCACGAAATCGGGGCGGTGCCGGCGGTGGTCTCGGACGACGCGTTCAAGGACCCCCCTCCAGTACGGGAGCTCGCGAAGACGGCCGGGTTGGAAAAGGAAGACTCTCGGCTTGACAAGGGGAGCAGGAGGAGCTGGGGTGTGGATCTCGGGGGGGTGTTAGGCGCTTAGTCTTTTTATAAGTATTTTTTCTTCTTTTTTCACGGATAGGAGGTGCGGGCTGTCGCATGTAGAGAGGCATAAGGCGTAAGAAAGGGGGGGATGGGGTACGGATGGAAGCCACAGCGTGATAATTATAGAGATAACAGGTTTGTATGCCTATTCATGTATCTTACATACATCCAACAAACAAAAGGGGAAAAACGGGGTGGGTATCTTTAGTTTTCTTTCTCACACATGCGCCCAGCCATTGTATACAAGGACCTGTCCCTCGTTGATCAGGCAGTGGACGCCCTTCTCCTGCCTCCCGTTCTCCTCGGCTTCCCACTCGGCGACCCGCTTCCTCACGACCCACTTCTTAACCTGGTCGCTCGTGAGCAGCCGCCGGACCCTGGACTCCCAGGTCCCCACCACGATCCTCCAGAGCGAGAGCCAGCTGTCGCCGGAATCGCGGGGATGCGTCGCCTCGTACGCCGCGGGCGAGTACCCGACCCGCACGCGCGGGTTTAGGAACACACCCAGGCTTTCAGACAACGGGTTGTCGGCGTGGATCAGGCAGCACTCGCTCGCCTCGAGGTGCTTCCCCTCGGCGAGAGAGTCCGGTACGGCGCGGAACTCGAGACGCCGGCGTCCGGACGCCCGGGACACCAGGAATGGCGCGGCGGGCATCGCCACGATGCCGTTCCAGCAGCTCCGCACGGGCACGGCGTCGGCGTAGGCTTCCATGGCCTCCCGGCTCGCCCGCGACCGGAAGTACGGCCACGTCTGCATCAGGTGGCCCTGCCCAGCGGAGTCGCGCAGGGCGAACGTGTCGTAATAGTACGGCGGCTGGGAGAAGTCGAGCGAGCACGCCGCGGCGTAGAGGCCGTTGTTTGTGTCGAGCAGGGCGAGAACGTCGTCCGTCTGTTTATGTCGTCAGACTAGGGTCCCAGTCGCAACCATGTGGAAGAGAAGAAAGGCAAACCTACCGTAAACACTACATCGTTCAAGAAAAGCACCTTGTCAAAGACCTCCCCTTCCTCCCCCAGCTTCCACAGGTCCTTAAGCGTCAGGTTCCTCAGCCTCGCCAGGAAGGGGATCCGCCTCATCTCCCTCTTCCCCCTCGGCGTCGTGATCCAGCCCTCCCTCGCTTCGCCCTGCGCGGGGACGGCCTCGACCTCCTCCAGGTGCGTCTTGTCGTCGAGCACAACGTTGCGCCGGACCCCCCTGCGGCCCAGCTCCTCGTCCAGCTCCCGCTCTCATATACGCTCACGAAGACATTGTCCCGGCCCAGTGTCTCGACGAGGGCCAGCACCGCTCCCGCCCAGTGGTCCCGGATCAGCGCTCCATCGTTGTAGTGCATGCCGGCAATGTACACCCGCTCGACGCGCCGCGGGCGCTTCGGGTCGTGCCTCGGGGCGCCCGTCACCTCGCGCTGCACGCGCAGGGCGTCGAGGAAGGTGTAGACGGCGAAGACGAGGACGAGGTTGCGCAGGCCGCGGGAACGAAGGAGACGCCTGGCGCTGAGGCGCAGGCCGTTGCGGAGGCCCATCGAAGGAGGACCGAAAGGGGGAAGGCGGTAAGGGGCGGTTGAGGGCAGCTCGGAAGAGCAGGTCGATTAATGGTAACGACTGTCAGCCAGGTAGGTAGGTATGCAGGACTTACTTAACAAATGAATGTCTCTGTATTCGACGACGCCATCGAAGCAGTAAAGGTATGCCAAACGGCACATATGTCGTCGGGAGTTACATCAAGTTGGAGCCTAGTGAGCCCCCCCTCCTCACCCTCTCCTGTGGATTGTACCAGCCAAGTCGGGTGTCAGAAATATAGCTCCCCACTTGCAGGGAGTGACCCCTACTAGGTGCCGCCAGAAAGGCCTAGGATCATTGGTCGACAGAGCTGTCAGATCCGTTTTGGAAAGCATGGAGAAGGCAGGGAGAAAAGCGATTGGCTGTTATGAGGCACATTATCCCTGCACAGGTTGTCTGACACCAGTGACATAAATACACTACGTCGTCCACTACATCTGCAGCGATAAGTATTGACATGTTACACAACTGTGCGGATATTCGTATGAAGAAAGCATGGCTTGTAGATCAAACAAATCACATGTGCTGAGCCTGACACCTCTTGGTTGCAAGCAACAGGCTGTTTACGATTTCAGGTGAACATGTTAAGCCTGTTACACTAGGTATCTTGGTGTTGTCTGGAAGGAAACTAGCCAGTTCCTGCTCGACAGAACATGGCTGCCGAGTTCATCCCCTGACAACGCACTCTGACTGGGAGGAAGAAAGACACTGCAACTCATAACTGAAAAACTCATTGCAGCTTTGAGCAGGCCTGGGTATTTTTGTCTTTCTTCTCTTTGATTTCTCTGTCGGCTCCGTCGGCTTCATGCAGTGCCATGCGTCACCAGCAAAGGCGTCAAACAGCCATCACTCGGCATCCAGATACCACTGCGCTTCTCATATGGCCAAAGGGTCAACTGGATCCTGCAGGCTTCATCGCAAATCACATCCGCAGAACAAGCGGTTTGCTGCTGAAACTTCCCGTAGGCATTTGTTGTAGCCCCTCTGCCCTGTGGTAGGCGGGATATTTCGAAATGCGATACGGACCTCGCTGAAGTCTATAACCCATCGGGTTTCATCAGCAATCCACTTTCTGAATCCCTCGTCGTTTGCCATTCTCATAGTTCTCCTCCACTTGACCTGACATTGGCTCACTTTCAAGCAGAGGCAAAGACGGCGTCTTCCAGTACGACTACAGCCGTCAGCGCACTCGAGATTCGATACGAGATGGAAGGACACCAGCTAACTCTTGCCAAATGTCTATATCTTTAGGCTATCTAAGAAGCCCTTATGAATTTGCCACCAGAACTGGGACGAGATATACAAGCGCATGCTACAGAACATACCATCAGAACTCAAGAGTGACGCCACACGTCTCTTACAATTCCTCGTCCACGTGAAAACTTTTGAGGCTCTCGACTGCAATCGATGTAATAGCTACGCAAACAGATGGCGAGAAACCAAGCTTCAATGTGAACTACAGGCTCGTTCGCGAGGACGATTTACTGAAACACTGGCCTAGTTTGGTAGTAATCACGAATTTACGGCAATACGAAGACCAGGACGAGGACCAGTATGGGTACTACTTTCCGTAAAATACCAAAATGATACACTTCGCCCACTTCGCGGTCAAACAGTATCTCGCACGCGACGATCGATTTCGCCTTGCAACTGCCAGTGCTGCAATCGCCAAAACCTGCCTTACGTATCTGAGACATGTTAAGGAAGTTTCTCTGGAGTCTATCAGGTCGGACTTTCCATTGGCATCGTATGGGGCAGAAGTCTGGATACACTATATGAGGATAGCTGAGCATTCCGATGATATCGTCCAAAAAGTCCTGTCATTCTTACAAGACAAGGCTGCACTTGAGCAGTCGGTTTACTTGGATAAGTCTCTTTGGTGATTTGAATGGGCCCCGGAACTTCCTCTATTATATTATGCTTATCAAGGAGGGCTTTCAAGAGTATTAAGATGTCTACCGGAGAATGGAGCAGATGCCAACGCAGAACGCGGTGAATACCGTAGCCCCCTCCAAGCTGCATCATTCGAAGGCCATCAAGATGTCGTACAGATTCTAGGCGCAAGAGCCAAAGTTAACATACAAGGCGGGAGATATGGCACCGCTCTCCTGCTTGCTTCGGCAGGAGGACACCCACAGATTGTACAACTCCTCCTAGACGTCCACTTTTACAGTTCTTGTTGGCAGTCTGATCTCGGCCATGCATCAGAAAATGGCCAGTTGAAAACAGTACAGCTTCTTCTCGACAAAAGAGAACACGTCAAAGTGGAAGACGGCTATTACAGTGATGCTGTGCATGCTGCCTCACAAGCTGGCCAATTAGAAGTTGTAAAGCTTCTTCTACATGAGGTAGCAGACGTCAAGGCAAACGTTAGCGACAGCCTTTACACTGACGATTTTTATGATGCTTCATCAGAATGGAATCTAGAGATTCTACAGCTTCTTCTGGAAAACGGGGCAGAATTTGACGTAAAGGGCGGCCATCTTGGTAGCGCTCTGCATAATGCCTGGGACAGAGGACACCACGAGGTTTTTGAATTTCTTTTAGAACAGGAGTCAGACACTGACGCAGGCGGGAAATATGGCACCGCTCTCCCCAATTGTTCAGCTGAAGGGCGATACGAGGCTATGCAGTTTCTTGTAGACAATGAAGAGGACGTTAACGTAGGTGACGAATATGGCACCACTCTTCAGATTGCCGCCGTCAAAGGATATTACGAGATTGTACAGCTTCTGAGAGAGCGATCAGCTGCCACCTCATCCCAAGCGTCGAAAGTATGATGGCGGCAGATAATCAAAACGACACAAACCTCAATCGAACAAGGTTTCCCCAAGACTCTCAATCTCCGGTTGAAACTGCTGGCCATCCCCGCCCAGGTAGGCCACCCTCGCGAAAAGAAACGATTCGCCGTGACTAACACACCCTCACTTCGTGCATGGCTGCTACCGAATAGGAGTCCCTCATGACAATTGCTTAGAAATTCAACCTTGGTCTGTGAAAAGTGACTACGCGCACACCAGCTTTCGTACTTGCGGTCTGAACGGCTGATATTCAGTTGATGAGTCGGATGTGGATGGGGAGGGCTTCAGAATCCGGCGCAAAGTCTGGGCCTGACAGCACGACTGAGAGCAGTCTTCATTGCTCAAGAACGCCCACCTCGCACGCAATTGTCATCACGACACCAACAGAGAGCCGTTGTTTTTGAAATTTTTATCATTGACTCAAGAAAACTAGTTCTACACTCTGAGGCGCCCCCTTTTTTGTATTCGTCGCCTCATTTTACAATCACAAGATATGCCTCTTGTCCTTTGTTTGGGCTTCTTGCCGTTACTGTATTCTTTGACCGTCTACCACTCTAGGTCGTTGGATATAAGAGTCAAACTGATGTTGTGACAGCACCATCTACTGCATGCACCAATCCCGCGTGGGCTTGGTTGCCGCGACGCAACGTTTGCTTATTTGGCAAAGTGCAGGTCGTATCCGAGCCACTTGCGACGGACGACTTCCTCCACACTCAGGCCAGGGTAGCCGTAAGTCAGCGGCAGGAAGAAGTACCAGCCGGCAACAGCGATGAGCAGGATGACACCGCAAGCAATCCAGGCACCAATGAGGCTTTGACCGGCAAACCGCTCGCGGGCGGAAATGTGTCTCTTGGGTCCAACGGCCTTGGTGTTACCCTTGATAGACTGGTATCCCTCCTCGGGCGCGGGGTCGGCGGTGAAGATAAACTCTAGGAGAGCACCGGCGACGAGGCAAGAAGCAAGGTGAGCCGGCAAATAGTGATGCAGGAAGAGTTGACGGCCCATCAAGTAGAAGGGGAAGTAGTGAGTGGCCCAAGCCAGGAAAAAGAAGCCGGTGGAGTTGTACAACCGTGACCGAGTGCCTGAACATTGTTAGCATCGAGATATGAGGTTACAGGATAGGTAAAGAGAGCTCACGGTGGTCAAGAGCGTCAATGCCCCGTCTAAGCGACACCTGATCCGCACCGATAATACCGGCAAAGACAGCCAACAGACTGCTCGCAAGCCACCAGCCAACGGGATTACCGAGGAAGTAGATCTGCTGGCGGGTGTCATTTTGGGTCCAGAAGCTGACACCGCGGAGCAGGAAAGGCCACTGGTAAGGATGGCTGGCGTAGGGGTGGCTGCTGGTCAACTGATTGTTGTGCCAGAACATGGACCGCTGCAGCTCAAACCACTTGCGGAAGAAGGACAGAGTCTTGACCTGCTTCTCGGGCTTCTCGCGTCTCTTGGAGTCCAGGGGAACCGAGGGCAGGTCCTCAACAAACCAGATGTTAGAGCTCGGCGCCAACTGCTTGTTGCCGTTGATCTCCTGCTGCTTGTGTCCCCAGTCGGGAAGGGGAGTGGTGTGAGTCCACATGGCAACCTTGCTGGGGTTGTGGATCAGCTTGAAGTGGCTCGAGATGGTCCTGAACTCCTGGCCCGGCTTTCCATTCTCGATTCTAATCTCGAAGAGCGTGTCATTCAGACGGTCGCCGTACGCCTCGGTCAGGGGAACGGTGGTGAATTCCTGGTTCGTGGGGTAGTAAGGCGAGGCCACGTCGTGAGACAGGAGCATTGTGTCGGTACCCAAGTGCCTGAGGCGAACAACGTCCTGGTGCCTGACGGGCTTGCCAGTCTTGTGGTCATCGACGAGAGGAATGATCTGCCAGTAGTTGTTGGTATCGTTGTAAGGGTAACCGGTGACCTGCTGGCCCTGGCTGGAAACACGGCCATCCTCATAGCGCAGGGGGTAACGGTCCTCGTGGCTATGAAGGTAGGTCTTGGTCTCCTTGTGGCGCAGGGTAATGGTGTCGTAGTAATCGACAGTCAGGGAGTTGGCCAGCATGACGTTGTCGCTCAGCGTCTCCTGGAACTCTGGGGTCATGAAGTCGTCGCCCGGGCCGGACCGGGTCAAGACGGCAAAGTGCACCTGGAACCAGAAGAGGTAGAACATAAAGGGCAGGATAATCAGACCAAAGGCGCGAGCGGCAAAGTGCTTGCCGAACTCGGGAAGGCTCAGGGCGCCACCGGGTCTCTTGATGTCCAACAGAGCCCAGAGGTCGATGATGACAGCCGATCCAATGGTGACGAAGGCGAAGAGGCCAACATACTTGGTCGAGATATCGGCAGACAGGGCGAAACCGGTCAGGACAAGCCACTTCCACCACTTGCGGGAGAAGGGCTCGTGACGCAGCTTGTAGAACTTGATGTAGCAGAGCAAACTGCAAGCCATGGCGAAGACAAGAGTGGCATCCAGGAGGATCAATCGGGTCTGGCCAATGTGGGCATTGTCAAGCAGGACGAGACCAGCAGCCAGAAGGCATGCAGGCAAGCTGTAGCCAGACTCCCACATGATGAGGTAGGTGACGGAGACGGTCAGGGCGCCAAGAATGGCGGGCAGAGCTCGGAAGGCGACATAGGGCACCTTGTTGGAAATGTAGGAATCGCCAATGTTGTCGAAGTGGAAATGTCCGTCGTAGCCAACGAGCCATCCCATGAAGGCGAAGAGAAGCTTTCCGAAGGGGGGGTGGACATCGAAGAAGTAGGTTCTCTCAAGGTAGTAAGAGGCGAACTGTTGGGGTTGGCCATGTTAGCCAGAGCCGTCGACATGTTGGAGGACTGAGTTTTGGTAAGCTCGGGACGTACCTTGCCAAAGTGAACCTCGTCGAAGACAACCTCATTAGGATGGCTGATGCCCCAGAAACGAGTGACGAAGGCGAGAACGGTGGTGATGAAGAGGCCGACACCGTACTCGGCGTCGGAACCGGTGCGCTTGGTCTTTACAGCGGACTTGTTGTTCAGTGCATTGGCGACGTCGTCGTCGGCGGCGGTGCCGGGCGTGGTCGGCCGCTTGCGTTGGCGAACGCTGCCCTGCGGGGTGGCAGTCGTCGACCCCATGATTCGGGAAAGGTTCGAAATCAATAAGAACAAGAAACGAGAGGGGCTGCTCACGATGGAGGTTGTCAGCACAAGCTTTGGAGGGTTGCAGGAGAGCTGGGGAATATTTTAGTCTGCGAGGTCAGAATGTCACGCCGTAAAAAGAGAAGGACAGATAGCTCCAAAGATAGCTCCAACTGATCGACGCTGATAGGACGGGATGGGTACGTATCGCTTCGTCAAGCTGCACCTTGGGGGCTTTGTAGCTACTTACACGCTATGGAGAAAAGTGCACCACGTCAGCCCTCACGTCGCGCTGACGGAAAGAGGATAAGGAGAATAGGAAGAAAAAGGTGGCGGTAAGGAGTGACTGAAGAAGAAGCTGTATCATGTAGAAGGGGGAAAATAAGTGCGACTGACGATGAAATAGAGATGGGGTAAAATGACAAGGGAGGATTGATCGCCTCCTGGGGCAACTCTCTCGCGGAAAAAAATAATCAATAGGGGACCCCCTGATAAGCTGCAAAGTGATACCTGCTGAACCTTCCCGAAGACTGGATGGTAGGGGGATTGGACACTTGGCCAAAGTGAGAGCCGTCATCATCCCATCCATCCATGGGCTGGCCCCATTCAGTTGATTCGATTGGACGAAGCTGCACTAACGGAATCAGGAGAACCACATTCTAGGTACCTACCTAAATGTTGGGAGAGCTCCAGCCCACTTCACGCGGCCAACACGAGGTTGCTGCTGCGGCGATAAGATAAGGCTCCGATTCATTAGGTAGTCACTTTAACGGATACATTGGCTGGCGAGGTCGTCTGCCGGTCTGGCGTGCATAGGTTTTCGAGTCGAAAGAAGGATTCTGCTTAACGAGAGATGTGATGGTTTCCTCCCAATAGCCCATTTCAAATCACCCATGGATACTGTAAATCTCGAGGGTGACATGAAGCGGCGCACCGCAAGCGTGCTTAGCCCTCTCTGGCTGGAATGGGAGAGAATACGACTCAATTGACTTTACACACCCCTCCAAGAAAAAAAATCTCAAACTGACGCTTTATACATATGTCAACCGCGTTTGTCAAGCCTCCCGCGTTTGACACGCTGAAAGGAGCCAGACGCCCGCTGCTAACCGCCCGGGCCAGGGAGACTAGAGCCGAAGAACGGAGCTCGACGGCGGGGTCGAACGAGTCCCGCACTGAACTTTATGTTGCTTCCAGTACTCCGTAGTCGCAACCCAATTGAAAATCACCCGTTCCCTCCCCGATACTTTTCTTCTTGTCCCTTTCCTCAGTCTATCCGCTCATGTCAATGTCCTCGCTCGTCAGATCCGTTGCCCGACTCTCATCCCGCGTCGCTATCTGCCGCCCGTCCCCGTCCTTGTCCCTGTTCCGTCTCCAGCCCTTCAGCGTCCAGTCCTCCAAGATGTCCGACCAGTCTATCGTCTTCACCAAGAACGCGCCGGCCCGTGAGTTCGCCCTCTCCGCGCCCTCGTTAACGACGCATATAATCTCCAGAATGAGTTGCTAACTGATCCCGTTGGATAGCTGTTGGCCCTTACGTATGAACCTTCCGTGACCCTATGAGCCAAACCTCGGAACCACCAGACTAACCCTGACTCTCCTCCTTCCCCTGCCTCAGTCCCAGGCCATCAAGACCCCTACCGCCATCTATTGCTCCGGCCAGATCCCCCTCACCCCCGCGGGCGACCTCCTCGAGGGCTCCATCACCGACAAGACCAAGCAGTGCATCACCAACCTTAAGGCCGTCCTCGTCGAGGCCGGCTCTTCTATCGAGAAGGTCGTCAAGGTCAACATCTTCCTCGCCGACATGGGCAGTTTTGCTGTGAGTCCTTGCCTCCCCCCTGTTCCTCTCTCGTGTGGATCTCACCTTAACACCCTCATTAGGAGATGAATGGCGAGTACGAGAAGTGGTTCACCCACAAGCCTGCCCGCAGCTGCGTTGCCGTCAAGACCCTTCCCAAGAACGTCGACGTCGAGATCGAGGCCATTGCCCTCCCTTGAGTGTCTCTTCGTTGCTTCGTAGTCACGACAGATTCAATTCAAGAAAACAGTTAAACGTGAACGACTCCTCGCATGTTTTCAGTGATTTCATGCTTATACGGCGTGACCGTGGATATGTCTAATTATGCCACGAATCGTACTCAACGCCTTTGACCGCTTGGTTATACCTCTACAACTGGACCCGTGTATACAGAGTGCTTCTTCAAGACAAGCATCGTTGGCAGCCCGGACATTCATCTTCCCGCTTTCCTATACCAATTCTTTCTCATACTTGTCCTTCGACTCTCAGAACCTGTCGCCGCAGGCACCAGTACACTAACAACAGTAATCAATCGCTCAACCAATCAGTCATATGCCGACGCAGGGCAAGTCAAATGTAGGTAATATGCAGAAAGGTAGCTTTGATGTTCTACAACCCCCTTCCGTCTATCGGTACAAGTCCCACCGCTTTCTAGCAGAGCCTCCACCAAGTCAAACCCCGCCCCTCCAACGGCTCTCGCGCAATCACACCTGTCCGTGGCCGCTTGCAAATCGTTTATTCCTCATCGTCAGCGGCCTCGACGTACTTGTGGCGGATATCCTTCCATTGACGCTACATTCGGCTCCTTGTCAGCAAAAAAAAAATTGTTTCTCCCGTGACCGAACGTGCTTCCGCAGCGAAACCGCAGTGTCCCCTCGAAGAGGGTTCCTTTATACACGAAAGGAAAATGAGGGGAAAGGGGGGGGGGCTTCTTACGCCGCGGTTCACGTAGTCCCAGTACTTGTTCATTGCACCATTGAAGCCCCTAGAGCGCAACATGTCAGCCCATATCTGTTCCTATCCAACACAATCTGATATGCCCCGGATCTGTCGGTCCTTCTCCCTGCAGCCCCATAGGCCGCATCGAATTTTCATCTTGGAAATCATCTCTTACAGCTCGAAAGCAAAGCCCGTCGCAAAGACGAAGCCGAGCATGTTGAAGTTGTTCCTGAAAAAAGCACTGTTCCACCAAAGCTGTTAGCAAGCGCTCTCCCGTTATCGCATTCGGTCTGTCGGTCAATCAATCGTCTGGGACATCGAAGACGCGGAACCCCGGTCGCTCGGCGATGCTAGTAGGAGGAGGGAGACGTCGAGGGGGGAGGACTTGCTTGTAGAAAGGGCGTGTGGGGGCCTAGCAAAAAGTGAGCGATTAGCCAATTGTGGTCGCAGAAAGGGTTTCCATTGAAAACCGAACATACCATTTTGAATGTCTTTTGTCAAATCGCACGTCTCGGGTAGAGGCAAGTGTGCTTCGTTGCGGTCGGCGAGGCGGTGTTCGTTGGAAGTGGGTTGGATCGGATGGTTTTGGGGAGCGAGTCTTGACGAAATTCGCGATGTTCCGGAAGCAACTCGCTTTGCCGAAATGCATGCCCTTTGATTGGCTGACTGGCCCAACAGCCTCTTCGTCCAGCATTTCCTTGATGACTAAGGCCGCTAGTCGACTACGCCAGCCTCGCAAAGTTGCTGTCAAGCCACATTTTAAACGTTCTCTTGGTCAAGATCTAATGATGCTGGCGCAAGTCACTGAGGGCGCAAAAGACGACCAACGCATCCTGGTGTATTCCATTGAGAACGAAGAGGCATGCAATGCGTTTAACGAAGTATGGATGCATACTGTAAAATAATCTGGCAAAACGGCGCCAACCGAAATTCAGAATGAGTGACTGCGGTGAGCCAACTGAATAATAACTGCACTACAAATCCTTAACAGCACCTATTAACCCTGTTTGCTCGGCGATGCGCTGTGGCTGTGACCGCTCAGCTTCACTTTGGCATGGACCTTGGCGTTGTGCACCTTCTGTCTGAACGGAGTGTGCTCTGCCCTGCGCCCACGGAGTCCGGTGTGTGTCCGCAGAGGGAGGTTGAGCCCATCGGCGAACCTGCGATGCTCCTCGAGGCGTTTGTCTGAGATGGTTTCTGGGGCCCATTTTTTTCTGATAAACCAGGGCAGGCACGCCGCCACCCATGCGTCGGGGATCAAGCGAATCAAGACACCAAACGGAAGGGAAATCGCGCCGAGACCGATAGACAAACCCCATTCCTTTCCATCCAGAGGCTTGATCTGGAATGCGGCGCCTCCAACAAAGATGATGAGTATTTGTCCACCAATCATGATCAGATTGATACTGATAAAGAAGTAGTTCTTGGTGATGTTCTCAAACACATTGAACCTGTTGTCTAGGCGGCGGTTGCTGGTTAACAGTTAGCATATACTCAGTCAGCAAACCATCTTGGGGCGCCTACTTGAGTTCGTTGAAGATCTGCAGCCAAACAAACGTGTTGAACACAAGAGTCCTCAAACGTTCATGGTCATCATCAGAGTCGCTATAGCCCATGAGACTCTTTCCGGCAAAGTTCAGTACAAAGGTAATGACAAGCTGACAGATGGCTTGGCCAATGATCATCTTAGTCATTCTCAAAGTTATGAGCGACGCAGACTTTCGGTCAGGTTTGCGGTCCAGAACACTGCGTGTTGGGGGGTCGGTAGCAAGGGCGAGGGCAGCGAAGGTATCCATGATTAAGTTCACCCAGAGCAACTGAACGGCGTTTAATACCGACTGCTCACTTGAACTGGCAACCGCACTGACAAAAGTCAAAAATACAGCCGTGACGTTGACAGTAAGTTGGAACTTGTTAAGGGTTCAGTACTTGTAACGAGTATGGAATAATTAGCGAACGGCGTGTTTGGCATACCTGCAGAAACTTCTTTACGGAGTCATTGACAGCTCTTCCCCACATCAGAGCCTTGACGATGGAAGCAAAATTGTCATCCATAAGAATGATACCAGATGCCTCTTTTGCAACTTCAGTGCCGGCGATGCCCATGGAGAAACCTATGTCTGCCATCTTGAGCGCGGGAGCGTCGTTTGTGCCATCACCGGTCACGGCTACCGTCTCGCCAAGGTCTTTCAGAATCCGAACCAGGATCCTCTTGTCTTCAGGGCTTGAGCGAGCGAGGACTTGCAGCTTGGGAACGATGTCTTTGAGTTCTTCTTCCGTCTTGCGTCGGAAAGTTGGGCCCTCCATAGCGATGCCGCCGTCTTCGGGATGATAGATGCCGCATTCCTTGGCGATAGCTCTTGCAGTCAGGATATTGTCACCCGTAACCATGCGGACGATGACGCCTGCACGGTTGCAATCTTTGATGGCGTCGATGACAGAAGGTCGCAGCGGGTCTTTGATGCCGTAGATGGCAATGAGCGTCATGTCTCGGTGGACCTTGTCGAAGTCTGCAATTCTGGGGTCATCTTTGGAGATGGCATCTTTGGGTGGCCACGAGTCAAAGTCTCGGAATGAAGAGCCGATGGTGCGAAGGGTTTGGCCGGCGTAAGAGTCGATCGTCTGTGTAAAAACTTCCTTGTCTTCGTCCGTCATATCCACAGCACTCAACTTGGAGCCACTGGGATTGTCGAGGACTTTGGTGCATTGCTTCAGAAGGATTTCCGAGGCTCCCTTCACGTACGCTCTGTACTTTCCATCGGGTAGCTTGACTACAGTCGCCATGTATTTGACTGCCGAGTCAAAAGGCACGACCTGGACGACATTGGCGTTCGTCCGCTCTTCCTGGACAGGCCCAGCTGCCAACCGATCCCGGCTGAATGTTAGCAGAGCGACCTCAGTCTTGGATCCAATAAAGGTGTGTTCTCCTTCTTGGTCTCCCTCAAATGCAGTGGAATTGACGGCGTTGCCTTGGATCAACAGCTGTTTCGTCTCCGGACTCAAATCTTTCGTGAAGTCGCCAATCGAAACGTTTCGAATCGAGCTGGCAGCTGTTTCATCCGAGGGCGAGGAGCTGTTCTTCGGCTTCTCTGCCGTAGGCTCTTCAAGAGGGGCATCCGTGCCGCCAAAGCTGATGCTTTTCCCAAGAGTTGTAGCAACGACCGACATCTTGTTCTGTGTGAGGGTTCCTGTCTTGTCCGAACAGATGGTCGTGGCATTTCCCATGATTTCGCAGGCCTTCAGGACTCGAACCAGGTTGTTATCTTTCATCATCCGAGTTGTGGCGAACGCCAATGCCAGGGTGACAGCTAGGGGTAGACCTTCCGGGACCGCCACGACGACGACAGTGACAGAAACGATGAATAGCTTGAGGAAAGCCTGCCCCTTCTGTTCAGGGCTGTCATTATTTCCAGGGAGCGCAGCAAGGAACTTGATGAAAAGTACCACAAACAGTAGGAGAGCTGCGCCGCCACCGAACTTGGCGATGAGGTCGGCAAGGACGTTGAGTTTTCTCTGCAATGGGGTGTCTTCTTGTTCGGTTCTGAGAGACATGGTGATTCGACCATACGAAGAGTTGACGCCAACCGCAGTAACCAGAAAAGTGCCGGTGCCCTCTTGGACCTTACTCCCAGAAATGATAAAAGGGTCCATTTTCTCAATGTCGGGTCGGTTAACATTATCCTGTGCCATTCGATCAAGAGCCTCGTACACATCATTGGCGCCAACCTTTTTGAGGAGATCTGACTCGCCCGTGGCCGAAGACTCGTCACACTTGACTCCATGGCCTTCAATGAAGATACCGTCAACCGGAACCATATCTCCAGTCGAGAGATGGACGACGTCCCCAACGACGATGTCATAAACGGATATCTCGACGGATTTGCCGGAACGAATGACCTTGATTGTACGATCATCGTTCTTCTTGTTGAGTGTGTTGAATTGACGTTGCATCTTCCAGTCGTTGACTGAGCCAACCAAGACGACAATGATAATGGCAATCATGATGGCAACGCCCTCTACCCACTCAACTTTGGCTTCACCTGGCTCATGTGCTTGGCCGAAGGTTTCATATAACCCCAGAGCGAGAGAGACAACGGCCGCAGCTGTCAAAAGAATCAACACCTTGTCATTGTAGGCAATCCATACCATCTGCAGGAAAGACTTCTGCTTCTTAGGGGGTAGGCGATTGTCTCGAAATGCGTGTTTTCGATCTGAGAAACCGCCGGTGTACTCGGCAGGAGGAGGTGGAATAGGCACGTCGTTTTTCGCATTGGGGTCCGGCCGCGGAACTTCGCTGCCAGCTGCGCCGTACTTGGGTACGCCCTTGAGGGCAACTTCCTCGAAGGAAACACTGGCGTCCAATTTGTCCTCGTCAACACCTAGTCCGGATTTGCGGTCCGTCTGTAGACCTTTCTCCAAGCCGCGCAGGCCTCCGAGAGCGTAAAAGGCACTGAGATTTTTGGGGTTGAGAAGCTTGTTGAGATGACCCGGGGTGAAAGCGAATTTACTGTCCTGCTTGGTGTTGAACATGTCTTCTGTGCCGCGATCAGGAGTCAGAGCATCCGCCGTATCCAGGGTAAATTTGCTAGGCCTATGATGATTCTCATCTTTGGCCGCTTTGGCCTCATCAATGTCCGATGATTGACTCTGTGTCCTTTTGTCTTGGATGGACATGTCGACGCCTTTCTCGGCATGTTGCCCATTGTCTGTGGCCATGGTTGGTAGTGATGAACAATACCAATGTGTATTGAGTGGCTTCCGACTCGATGTAGTAGCTAAGAGTGATGCGATGACTGCTTATTAGACAAGGCTTGTAATGTCCTTGATATTGAGTGAGAAATTGATGAATAAAACAGGGCGTCTGTCGATGTATTTATTTAGCCTCGAGCCCAATGGAGCGGTGGAGTGACGGTCAAGTAGTGGTATTGTGGAAGGCAAGCGCATTAATGACTTCAGGGAGCGATAGTTTCTTTTCTTACCCAATGAATCGAAGCAAGTGGTACAGTTTCTCAAGGGCCGTTATGGCCAGAAAACCGATGGAAGAAGGTATGGAGGGCAAAGCTTTGAGAGTACCTCTTGGAGGGAAGAAAAGGCTATCACAGAAATAGTGAACTCGACAATTAGGGAGAAGGAGAGACACGAGAAGCCGACAAAAGTAAAGGGGGGAGAAATGGGCAGTATTTGCAAAGGGAGAGGAAAGCACAACACCATCTAACTTGGTTTCCTATTGTACGCCAGTCCACACCTGGTCAGGTTAAGCAGCACATACACCCACACTTTCTCTCTCATCGCACACACCATATCATGGTCGATTTCACCTGCCGCGACCACATCCGTGAGGCCGGTACCTTCTTTTGCACCCGCATAGACCGCGGTAGTCCGCGGGGTCAATCAAGAAAGCTGTGTCAGTGATGGGATGAGAAATGACGACAGAGTCTGCCGTTTAACTGTTCAGGGCCGCCTGAAGAAGGAGGCTGAGGTCAAACTCAAGATTGACCGTGCAGGGCTATGACCATCATCTAACAATACCGCCGCTGGTTGCTCCTTCGAGTCGTTTCTGGTTTGATGAGGGCGAGACCAGCATGTCGCCTGAGGCTTGGCAAACGCGGCCTGTGACCACAAAAGCTTGACTGGCGGGATGAAGCTTGTGTCTCTTGGCCAGGGCGTTTACCTACGTAGTATAAGACAAGGGTCGTCGGATGATAGAAACAATGCTTGACTGGTTGGTTTATCCCCGTAATCGCTATCATGTAATCGAAGAGCATGAAGGCTGTCGACGCACAACTGGCTGTCAAGCGCTGTACCATCGCAAAGGCAATAGCAGCAGCATAGGAGGTCCTGTAGTTTTGAAAACGCCTCTCCTCTCTGACAGCAGATAGTGTAACACGCGCCGCACTCTCGCAGTTCGGGCGTCCATATCGATCAATGCCGCCTGATGGACACTTCCGTCTCTCTCACACACACCCTCTCGCTATGACGAAGAGAAATGGCCGGCCAGCTGGCATTCGAACAATCTCCAGGGCAACTCATGCTTCTGGTCTTGTCCCACGCTTTTTCGATTATAATTGCGGCCGCTTGAATAGTAAGATCATCCGCTGAAAGAGACGGGTACGTACTATCCGTGTGGACAGTCTGGTTGAAACAGACAATTAGGAAAGCCGACTTATGATGGCCAGACAATGCGCTATCGCCCGCTCTCCGCCCTGTCGGATGCCACAACCGCCAAGGCTTCCTTGTTTGAGGCTACAGCGGAACAGCCAGATGGAAACATACCTACAGGTAGAAACCTGGATTCACAGGGGTAAAAGCTCGCCAAGATGGGATGGCACACACTGGAGTGATGTAATTTGACACTTTTTACCGAAAGACACGCCGGTCTGCTGCAGGTCTGACGAGCCAGTAACGCGACACACGTGGCGTCATTCTGGCCAGACCGCACTTCCTGAAGCGCGGAGAGTATGTTCTTTCTGCTTGCCCAGACTTGACTGCCTGGTCTTAGGTTAGGTAGGTAGGTAGTTTACAACCGAGTGATGACAGTCGGTAAGTACCTAACCAAGCACTGCCAAGGTACCTAGGTGGGTAGTTGGCACCTAGATAGGCTCCCTCCCTCTCGTCTCGTGTACCTGAACCCGCCGGATTGGATGATGGTTGTTTGTGGCCAATCAGATGCCTGCTGCGCAGAGAAGGGTCACACCCCACAATGGTCTGTGCGTACGGCAGGAGGGGTTGTTTCGACTTCAACTTCCCACAGGCGCATTCGCTTTCTTTTGCCAGCCAAAACCAAACTGCACTGTAGATCAGCTTGCCTCTTATCAAAACCTGGCTTCCGCCGCCGCCTTGTTGCGATCTTGGTGTCACCTGCACCCGGAAGTGTGTCAAACTGCCCCGAAGCCTGCAGCTTGCCTCAATTCTTTGGCGAAGCCGATTAGCTGCACGCACGCACGCACGCACCCCGCTCCCCTTTGCACCGAGCTCAAGCTGTTGCCCCTACCCAGCATCATTAGTGCCCAAAGCCATCAGCCAGCGCTTTGGGCGGGCGGTGAGCTACGCACATAGCCTGCTTGAACAGCGAAGCTTTGAGACGGTTCTCCGAAGCTCATCGATTGGGCCAGTCCGACTGACTGCAGGAATTTTTGGCTAGCCCGTTGATACCACCAAGGTTTCCGAAATTATGCCTTCTGAACCCACGAAAGCCTCCAATGCGGGCATCATAACGGATGACGCGGGCGAGCGCCATATTCCCGAGTCGAAGCGAGCGGACGGCAGCACCCGCAAAGCGATCAAGATTCGTCCCGGCTATCGTCCACCCGAAGATGTCGAGGTCTACAAAAACCGCACTGCCGCGGCTTTCCGTGACCGCACCACAAGGGGCGGTATCCCTGGAGCGGCGGGTTTGAAGGAAGAGAAGCCCGAAGCCTCTCCCTCTGCTTCAAGCAACAAGAATGCAAAGCGCCGGGAAGCCAGAAAGAAGGCCAAGGCCGCGGGAGAGGACGAGGCCGACGGTGCTGAGCAGCAGCAGTCCAGTGCCGACCACCCCAAGGCTGAAGAGGTTGACCCCGAAGTCGAAAAGGAGAAGAAGGCCCGCAATCTTAAGAAGAAGCTCAAGCAGGCCAAGGACCTCAAGAACAAGAAGGAGGGCGGAGAGACGCTGTTGCCCGAGCAAATCGCCAAGGTTATCAAGATCAACGAGCTCATCCGTGAATTGGATGCTTTGGGATTTGATGCCGAAGGAGAACCCCAAGCCAAGGATGGTGCAGAGGCCAATGCCACACACAAGGACAAATCAAACGAAGCCTGATGCTTGAGCCAGCCACGATGAGATCTTTCGAATCCTAAACCATTTGCGCCACCTGGTCAACATTTGATCAGAAATGCACTATCGCGACTGTCTGCTCGATGTTTACAGACACCTTTTGAGCCAAAGGCCCGTCCGTCCTCGCGACGCAGGGGGAGTGACGAGTGCCCAGATTTCTGCCTCCAGCAACATTCCATGTAAACAAGGGTGAATCGAGGCCCTTCAGGCCCTGCTGGCTCGATAAGAAACCGAGTTGGCAGCGCGGACGTACAGTTCTGCGCCAAGAAATCGTTTCCAAAGCCAACCTTGTCAAGGCTGCACCGGAGGCAGATATGCAGCCCCAGCTGGGTATGTTGGAAGTCAAAAACGTGTACTTTGGTAGAGGCAGGAGGGCAGGGCTATGCGCAGGGTTGTTGTTCGCATGACAATACCCTCAAGCACATCATGCGCAATGATGGTGCGGGTATCAATAGATACACGACGCTGCGGCTAGGGATAAGGGGATGTGATGTAGTTCCCTACATATACCTCCGTAGCTGCCTTGATCAAAAAGAAAGTTCTGTTTGGAAGCATCTTAGAAGTTTGCCCGGCTCTATGGTCTGGAAGTGGGCTAGGCCTTGAAGGTCTCTGGTTACTATAGCTCAAACCTTGTGAGTGATCGAAAGATGCGGACGGGTGTAAAGTAGATCCACTTAGGTCAGACGAACTTCCAGGACAACGCTTGGCATCCCATCACCTCAACATCTCAAGGAGACGCTTCAGTGTTGTGATGGGTTCTCATTATTCGGCAACGAAACGACTCCGTAGCTTCACGGGTCAGAGCTAGACATGCGGCGCCCTGCGCCGATCCGGGACACGCCGTGCCGTCCCATTCGAGGCCCCCCGTCTGAACCAGGGCTTGGGAATCATTTCTGGTCAAGCCCCCCGGCTCAGATCGCAGACTGCTTTTGGAACGCATCCAGTGGAAGTGGAGATTGCCGACGGATGGGACCCACTGGAGGGCCGACGAGCTAGAGCCGGCACCCCATCGTGCTGCCAGGAATATGGTCCGGATTCGCCCGTTGCCCGGAGCCGGGTTGGCGACCGCCCTAATCTTGGGAGAACCGTGTTCAACTAATTACATACATATTCGTCCATGAATCTTTGACACGCTACTCTCTGCCATCCGTTCTACCGTGTCTTGATCAATCAGAGACCGGCAATCTTTCTGGGGTCTTCGTTACAAGCTCGCGCGGGGTTCATAGGGGCAAACAGGGTACGGCCAGCCCGTCAGCGACGAGTCCGAAGCTCTTTGGCAAATCAAAAGCCGGGTTGGATCTGATGACGAGACCATGGCGGCCAAGTCCTCCCTGAGATGGGCCGAGATCCAGGAGTCTGGTTCTTTGGTGACCCACGAGCCAGGCTTAAGAAATGCAGGGTAGGTAATAGACAGTGACGACAAGCGGAATTGGAACGTATGCCATGTAGGGACTTTTTGGTTTCGACTTTTTCCATGCATTCGCGAGCTTGCGAATTGTTCGGAAAGAGTCTTCCCTGTCAAGGCTCCATCTTTCTGATACAGACAACCGCCCGCCGGGCAGCCCGTGTTCTAGCATACCTGGTGCAATCTGTTCCAGTGCATGCTTCGGCTTTATGATGCTTGACTACGAGATCCTACATCCTGCTGTCCCTGCATTCCTACGCCTCCCTCCCAGTCGCGTGTCTTATAACGGCAGGAACGGCAGATGGCTCGTAGTATGCTGCGATCCTCGCCGCATGAGGAGAGGAAGCCGTCAAGAAACATGCATCCGGCCTGCACGGAATGCGCGTACCGCTTCTGTGCTACCAATTACTGATGCAGCCCAATGAGTGGGTTATTGACGCATCAGGTTGTTTCAATAGAGACCCGGAAAAATGCACTATCTTGTGGAATAATTCTACCTTCACCACATGCATCGTTGGATAATGAGGGCGAGGAAGGATCATTCTAAACGACCTAAACTACAGTACCTACTAATATGGAGTGGCAATTCAGGGTGGCGGGGCGAGCCAATGGGACCGCCTGGCCAGGGAGACAACTGTCGGCATCGCACTGGGGCTATCCTAACTGGGGGTCGAGCAACTCTTTGATGCGCTGGTGTGGCGTCAAAGCTATTGTGGAGCTGAAGCTTAGCCACCCGACTCGCGCGTGCGAAACATACTTCCTACGCTGACGTTTCCTTTCCGGACATGTTCGATTTTGACGACTGTCCAATAGACACTATCACCATTCAACAAACCAATTACTGCTAGGCTGGCCCTCACGATACCTGATATATCCACCCGCGTTCTCTCGGGCGAACTGTATCCTATCCCGTCGCATTTGCTATCGACAGCTTCTTCTTTTTGATGCTCACCACCATCCACACCAACCTCCGAACATGAGGCTTAGGGGCAAGGCTGCCGCCTCCTGGCGCATCCTGCTGTCTGTCCTTACCCTGGCAGCAGCAGTCCAAGCAAAGGACGAGCCGACGATCAAAGTCACCTCCATCAAGCATCCTCCTCTCAACCTGAACTATTTCGAAGATTCCAACATCATCCTTTATCAAGATGTCTCCGAACGGAACCTCTACCGATCTGAGGACGCCGGCGTCACATGGGATAGAGTCAAAGATATCCCTGAAAACCAGGCCTCCCTCCTCACCATGCACGGGTTCGACAAGAGCCGAGCCTACGTAATGACCGAAGGTACCGAACACTACAAGACGACCGACCGAGGCAAATCGTGGCAGAAGTTCGAGAGCGGTGCGCCCCCCAATATCTTTGTGGGCGGAGACATCCTACACTTCCACGCTGGCGATCCGGACCGTGTCATTTTCAACGGAGCGGATTGCATAGGTATCTTCTGCGATCTGATCACATTGTACACGACGGACAATTTCAAATCGAAAGCCAAGTTCCTGCGTGGCAATACCGAGGGGTGCTATTGGGCCAAGTCTTCGGATCTCTTTACCACGGGCAAAGAAGACCTCGACAAGCAGCGTATTCTGTGCATCGTGCGAGGCAATTTTTCGCCTTTCAAGGAAGACAACAGACTTCTTGCGTCGGACAACTTTTTCGAAAAGGTTGACAACAAGATCCAGGAGTTCGAACCGGATATGGATACGAACCACGGCGTCCAGGGTGTCGTCAATCTGGCCGTTGTCAAGAAGTATCTCATGGTCGCCACAACGTCCCTCAATACCGACGAGATGGCGCTCTTTGTCACGGACGACACCATCAAGTGGCATCGCGCCATGTTCCCCACCAACCACGGACACAAGGTCAACCAAGAGGCTTACACCGTCTTGGAAAGCACCAACTACAGCATCCAGATTGACGTGATGAACACTAGACCCTCGAACCCGACCGGAGTCATGTTCACGAGTAACTCGAACGGCACCTTCTTCACCGAAAACCTCGAGCACACGAACCGCAACACCATGGGGCATGTCGATTTTGAGAAGATCACCGGTGTACAGGGTATCTTCATGGTCAACACCGTTAAGAACTGGGAGGAAGTGGAAAAGGGGGGTAGCAGACATGTTCAGAAGGAGATTGTCAGCAAAATAACGTTCGACGACGGCCGGACCTTTCACGACCTGAAGAGCGGCGGCGACCAGCTGCATATTCACTCGGTCACTGATCTCGATAACGTTGGCAGAGTCTTTTCTAGTCCCGCTCCTGGTCTTGTCCTTGCCATCGGAAATAAGGGCAAGTCCCTGGGCAAGTTTGGTGATGGTGACGTTTACGTGTCCGACGACGCGGGCGTGACTTGGAAGAAGGCCTTGGATGGCCATCACAAGTACGAGTTTGGTGACCAAGGCTCGATTTTGGTTGCCGTGAAGGACTCCAACAAAGAGGACATTGGAGAAATCCGATACTCTTTGGACCATGGCGATAGTTGGAAGACAGCCTCGCTCCCTGACGACTTGAAGATTAAGCCCGAGCTCCTCACGACGACACAAGATTCGACTAGTCTCAAGTTTCTGCTCGTTGGCAAAACGGGAGGTGACAACGCAAAGTTCCACATCATTGCTCTCGACTTCGAGGGCTTGCATGAGCGGACATGCAAAGACGATGACTTGGAGGATTGGCACGCCCGCCTTGACGACAACGGCAAGCCTTCGTGCCTAATGGGTCACAAACAGACCTACCGCCGCCGCAAGAAGACTGCCGATTGCTTCTTGAACCAGGAGTTCAAGGACCCTGTTCCGGTTACTGAAGACTGCGAGTGCACGGATGCTGACTTTGAGTGTGACTACAACTTCGTCAAGGATGGCGACAACTGCAAGAAGGCTGGCCCGATTATCGCACCGGACAATGCATGCAAGAACGCCAAGCCGGACGACACTTTCAAGGGTTCTTCCGGCTGGCGCAAGATCCCGGGGAACACTTGCAAGCGAAAGAGCGGTGATCAGAAGGATGATCTTGTTGAGCGAAAATGCTCCGAAGCTGTGAATGCCCCAGCTGCCCCTGTTGATGGCAAGATCAAAGCGACCCAGCATGTCTTCAAAACCGATTTCAAGGACTTTGAAAAGATCTACTTGGAGCGAGGCGAATCGAGCACCGAGGTTGACGAAACCATCATCGTACGACCTGTTGAATACTCAGGAAACAGCATGCGGGCCGATAAGCAGATATGGCGAACTAAGGACCACGGCAAGAACTGGGAAAGAATTCTTGAAGACGAGGCCGTGCGCGGCATCTACCCGCACAGCTTCTTCAAGGATGTCGTCTTCTTCACCACCGACTCCAACAAAGTCTTGTACACGATTGATCGTGCCGAGCACTTCCACTCGTTCGAAGCTCCCACAAAGCCTGGTTCAAGCAACCCCCTGTCATTCCATCCTGACAAGAAGGACTGGCTCATCTGGGTTGGGGAGAAGTGCGAAAAAGTCAACGGCAAGGAAACCTGCTTCAATGAGGCCTCAATTTCGAGAGACCGCGGTGACAACTGGAAGACGGCAATGCGCTACGTCCAGAAGTGCGAGTTTACAGGCCACTCTGCCTACAAGTACCGCGACCTGCGCCAGATTGTCTGTCTCGCGCGCAAAGAAGAGAATGATGAGAAGGACAACCCGAAGGTTATTGTGTCTAGCAATGATTTCTTTGATGAGGACAAGAAGACACACCAGGATAACGTCAAGAACTTCGCCACGATGGCTGAGTTCATCGTTGTGGCTGCGGAAGACCAGGAAAAACAAGGGCTGCGAGCCCTTGCTAGCTTGGACGGCATTACCTATGCTGAAGCTCACTTCCCCGTCAACTTCAAAGTGAGCCACCAAAATGCCTATACTGTCCTGGACAGCTCGACGCATGCCGTCAACTTGTTCGTGGCTACCGAGACTGCCGAAGGTCGCCGCCATGGAAGCATCATCAAGAGCAACTCAAACGGTACATCCTACGTCATGAGCGCACAGGCAGTCAACTGCAATGATGAGTACTACGTCGACTTTGAGAAGATTCCCGGTCTCGAAGGTGTCGCTCTCATTAACACAGTCGCAAACCGCGACAAGCGCAATGAGCCGAAGAAGGTGCAGACCCAGATCTCACACAACGACGGCTCACAGTGGGCTTTTCTCCCCCCGCCAAAGGCCGATGTTGATGGTAAGCCCTACTCATGCAGTAGTACCAAAGGAGATGAGAAGTGCGCGCTGCATCTTCACCATTATACCGAGCGCGCAGACAAGAAAAAGACGTTTTCTGTTGATACTGCTGTTGGGCTCATGTTTGGCAACGGCAACGTCGGGCCAAGTCTCAGCTCTCTTAAGGAGGCCGATACCTTCATGACTACCGATGCTGGCATCACTTGGAAGAACGTTAAGAAGGGTGCGTGGACTTGGCAATATGGCGACCAGGGCTCGATCGTCGTCCTCGTCCAGCGTGCCAGCCGCGAGAACCAAGTCAAGACGAAGACCATTTCGTACACGACCGACGAGGGCAAGACTTGGAAGGACTTCACCTTCACGGACAAAGAGGTCACCGTCCTGGATATCTCCACTCTCCGCTCTGGCACATCGCGCAACTTCCTTATCTGGTGCAAGGACGATGGCGGCGAGATGTTCTCTGTCAACGTAGACTTCACTGGCTTGGCCGACCGTCCTTGCAAGAGTGGCGAGGGTAGCTCCGACTACTACCTGTGGTCGCCCAAGCACCCGTCGCAGCCTGACAACTGTCTCTTCGGACACGTATCGCAATACCTGCGCAAGAAGGACGATGCGAACTGCTACAACGATGCCAGGATCCAGCCCCTCTACCAACTGGATAACTGCACCTGCACAAGGGCTGATTACGAATGGTAAGTGGTTCAGCACGCCAGTATCTTTTCCTTCCAGCTAACAATCTCCAGTGACTACAACTTTGAGCTCGATGCCCATCAACAATGCAAACTTGTCCCTGGCAAGTCCCCCATTTCGGCCGAGCAGTGGTGTAAAGAGAACCCGGATGCCGTCGAATACTACGAACCCACGGGATTCCGTAGAATCCCGCTTACTACTTGCACTGGAAACGGCTATAATGAGCTTGACAAGCAGACTAAGGCCCACCCCTGCGCCGGCAAGGAGGATGAGTTTGAGAGGCAGCGCAGAACCTCTGGTATCGCAATCTTCTTCGCCGTGGTGATCCCGTTCGGACTCGCAGGTGCGATCGGCTGGTGGGTATACCGCAACTGGAACGGCAAAATCGGTCAGATCAGGCTGGGCGAGTCGTCAAGTTTCGACAACGATGCGCCGTGGGTCAAGTACCCGGTCATTGCCCTGTCGGCCGTGGTTGCCGTCGCCGCGGCCCTGCCGCTCGTCGCCTCGGCTCTGTGGAGGCGCGCCACCTCTGTTTACGAGAGCGTGAGCGGCGGAGGCGGAGTCAGCTGGCTCAACGGGCGCGGCAACCGCCGGTTCACTACGAGAGACAGCTTTGCCCGGGGCAGAGGAGATTACGCCGTTGTCGACGACGACGAGGGCGAGCTCCTGGGTGACGACAGCGATGAGGAGGTATGAATGTGTTTTATGACGGAGGGCGGCGTTGTTACTGTAGACTCACTCAAGGAAGAGACAAAGCGACACATCGATACTCTAGCAAGATTGTTTCTTTTGAATTTCGGCACGGGGTATCAGGCAGGCAGACAGGTAGGAAGGTGAAGGCAGAAAGAAGATATGCACTTGTAGACCTTTCCTTACAGCTTATATGTTTTAACAAGCATGGCGTTGTTTCTCAAGTATTTCGAGTGCTCCTTCTGAGACTAGAGTGTTTCGTCTGTGATTGTCTTCCGACTCTAGATGGCACCGTGAGACACTGCTAGCGATGTATAGCGAGATGAACCCAGTTGAACACATTGATTGAAGGTTCGGACGGCACGAAGGAAGCGCCGAGACACGGATCTGCGCGATCTAATTTTCTTGCAGTGAAAATGGAGAAGGTGATGGCCATGTCCGCAGGTTTCTCTCCGAGTTGCGCAGGGCAGGTAGGGCAAAAAGACGCAAATCGAGGAACCCACACGCGCTCTGGAATCCAGACTTTCCCGGCTCGTCTGGGGCAAGGGGGAAGGGGGGAGGGTCACCCCCAGCGACCCAGAGAGAAATAGAAAGGAAGGACAAAAAAAAAGGTCACGGGTAAATTGATAGTGTGATTCTGGTATTTTGCTAGAGTCTAACCTAATCAGGCAGGCACTGCCACATGCACTGCCACATGCCTAAGCCTGCTGGAAATACTATAATCCGTTACCCGAACGCTAGCTAAAACCCGAATCCTAACCCAAATCCTAACCAACCTAACCACCCTATTACCCTAACCTGTACTGCTTTCACTTTTTAGCTGCTTTATAGGTTAGGGTGGTAGGGTAATAGGGTGGTTAGGTTAGTTAGGATTTGGGTTAGGATTCGGGTTTTGGCTAGCGTTCGGGTAACGGATTATGGTATTTCCGGGCCCCTGCCTGATTAGGTTAGACTCTTGCAAAATACCAAAACCACACTATCAATTTACCCGTGTCCAAAAAAAAGAGGAGATTGCGGAAAGCTCGTGATTTGAGATGAGCTTGTTCTCTGATGCAAGGGTCCGAACTCATGGAGAGGGAAAGGGGAGCGGTGTTGATCCCGACCGGACTGGACCCGGGTGATGGGCAACTCAAGTACGGAGTAGAGGCCAAGCATTATTTTCTCTCTCACTTTGATTCCTTTTCACTGGTCGTCCTCGACCACACACGTGTGTTCACCGCATTCCGGGGCCGTGCATGTCAGAACAGGGACCGGGAGGGGAGAGGATGGGAAATGAATGCCCCCTCCCCTCCCCCGGTCAACTAGATACCAATAGCAGAAGCAGGCATCTCGGGCAAATCTGCCTTGTGGGAAGGGATCTGCAGGCCTCGAAGACGTGGAGCTGGTGATGTGCAGAGAGGTGCGCCTTATTTGTGCAGCTTTGGGGGGGCTGCCCTTTGGCCTTTGGGGACTGGATTGATATCTCAGGGACGGGCGATACGAGAGGGAGAGAGGACCCATATGTGTACGATGTGTATGTATGTATGTGTCAGCCAGCTGTGGGTTAATTAGTTTTCACTTTACTCTCTTTATTTTCCTTTTTTTTTTTTCCCTCCCTTGCCGGGGGAGGACGGACAAGGCGGAGATGGGCGCATGCATCCTAGGTCTCGGAAGCAAAGGCAAATGGAAAAGGGGGCGGGAAATGGGCACTGTCGTTTGCTTCTTGGCTCTGCGGACTGCTGCTGCTCCCTAATACTAATATCCCAATTGTGGGGAGGGGGAGATGTTAGGGCGGCTTGCATAGTTGCTATTGGACAACAGCATGGAACATGGACTATCCTATATGCAAATAGAAGCTGTCCATGACCTTTGGGGGTTGGCTCTTGCGGCGCTGCGCAACGTCCAGAGCGTTGAACCGCCTAGCCGCTATCGTAGGCTGCATCCGTTCAAATTTGTCCAAGATATTGGCCGGGTTGCCGATGAACGGTGCTGGGGGGCGGGGGACTCGCGATAGGGCGGCCGGGTTCCTTCCTTGTCTGAGACACTCGAGAGGTGCCATGCACAACGACATCATCGACGGGTTCGACTATTGCGCGTGCTGAAGTGGCCCAGTAATTATAGAAAGACATTTGGGATTGGGCTCCGGTAGGCCAGGACTGTGCGTTTCGAATCCGCCGTGACGGGCTTGTGGTGAGGCGTCTGCTAGTTCAGCGGCCTGTAAGCCGTCGGGTTATTTTTTCCCATGGAGAAGGGGAGCTATCATCTATGCATCTGACAGACGCAGGTACGGTCGTTAGCGTTGTTTCCCTCACGGTACTTTGTGCTTCGTACATAGTCTTGGATACCCCTTTTCCCCCCCTCTTCTTCCCCGCCATCACCTCGGGCGGCGATAACCCTCTTGAGAACCGAATGTTGCTACCAAGAGACGCAATGCCCTGGGGCGCGGCGGTAGATGGGCAATGCGGTTCAGAAATTGCCGCCGAGGCGCCGGCGGCCAGCCACAAGCACGAGAACCACGACGGGGACGAGAATGTGGGGAAGGGCCGCGAGAAACATGCATGGGCCGTCTTTCCCGAATTGAACAACGACCCAGGAACATGGGCTGGTCGTTGTCGTTTCATTTCTATCCTCTTCTTGATGCGTGAGAATCTTCGTCGACATGCCTAGTGTGCATAGTTTATCATAGAATAAACAGGAGGCTCGGTGTTCATTCAGTAGAATGGCAACGCGTGTTCGGGCGAGCAACTGTCGATGGCTTCAGGTTGCTGGTAAACATAAACCCGGACTGCACGGGGCACAGACAGGACCAGTAGGCCGGGGATGGCTGTGCAGCATATTGCACTAATCGCTGGGGAAGAAATGGATATGGACATCTTCAGGTCGGTAGCCATATGTTGTGCTGCCAAGGATGGGGCAAATGGACGGCTAAGGTAAAGAAGTAGGTTCCCTGCCGGCAGGAACAAATAGAGCAGGGTGGGATTGAGAGGTTCATCTCATTTTTTCTGGGTCCCTGATGCTAATATCGCTTAGCTAATTTCCCGGAAGCACCAGTCGTGGCCGATCAATGCACTCCGCCCTCCCTGCAGTGGCCCCCCCCGCAACCTCGCTTCCCAATCAGAGGTCATGCCACTCCCGGTACCTTGCAGCTCCGCCCCTCTAGCCCTGCGATCCTTCCTACACACCATTCTTTTTACGCAGTACTCTGTATACCTACTCTGTCTGCACTTTGGTCTTTGGTGTCTCGCCTTTTCCATGGGCCCGCCTTCTCTGGTCGTCGTATGGTGGCTGCAGCTCACCTCGTGCCATTTGTGCTCTTGCGTCCTTTTGTCTCGCTACTGGCCGGTGCGGAAGCCTAGGTAGCCCCGGATTCCTTCTCGCACCACACACGACAACGTCCCCGACTAGCCTTACCACATCCGCGCCTCCTCTGTCCGTGATGGAGGGTTGATTTGCGTACAGAGCACACTCTCACACGGCCTCTCCTAGTCGTCTCTTCCCGCCTTCGCCCATCCAGACTTGGGCCCAGAGACGCTTGTGAAGTGCCGAGTCGTCAACTTTTGGGTCAATCAAACGCACTCTCCATCGAGGGCGGTGGATTCGGTTGGTCAAGGGGACTGACTGCCTGACCCCCGGTTCATCTCTCTCCTTCTTGAATCTCCTCCCTCCCCTCTGGTTTCTTGCCTATCTATGTACTTCTCACCAACCTACTATGCGCACCCATCTTCCGTGTTTGGAATGGATGCTTCTTGGCCGCCTGTCCAACAAGGGAAACGAACCCCTCCTAGCTATGCTTAACCGGGATTGCCATCTCGCCTCCTTTTTCCTTGCCGCCTTTCAAGGCCAAGGACTGGGCGCTGCTTCTCACCGTCTTGTTGACTCGGTTGCCAGCCCAGCCCAGATTGCAAGCCCGTATCCTCTGGCCCAAACCCCTGAGCGACTCTTCTCCACTTAGTGGGGATGACATAGTCCCCGTTGGTATCGTTTCAACCCTGACGACAGCTTCTGATGCTTACTTGTTGTCCACCATGATCAAGATCTTTTTGTGCTCTGGGGTCCACCCGTCCTGGTTCTCAACCCCTCTTCGTTCGGGTTCCTCAACGCAGTCTGCTGTGTGCCCTGATGCCGACAGCAGGGGCTTGCTGGCTGCCAAGTGGTTGTTGCTTGTCACGCCAGAATGACCCCCTCGGTCTGGACGAGATACGGTCTTGTCACCTTTGTCACTTTTTAGGTATCCAACAACACGGAACCCATGGACGAACTGAACCCCGGTTTGGTCAACGAGTGTTACCTACACCGAGGAAGACACGACACGATATGACACACACAGTCCTTCCTCATCTTCCTATGTTTTCCAGTGCTAGGTCATTGAATGCTAGGCAATCCGCACTTGCCCACTCATCCATCCGTGGGTGGGCACACCTACACCGTCGCGCGCACACACCCCCAGGTTTAGGGCCCCCGCCAGGGACATGCTAGCCTTCTCTCACGGTCGTACCCATGAATATACGGATACTAGCCAGCTACCTAATCTCACCATCAACATAATAATAATATCCCGGCCCCGCCAGTTTCCGTCCTGCTCTTTCTCTCTTTTCCTTTCCTCACGAAAACACAGCCAAATGAGTTGATGCCGTCAACGTAGTTTCGTCCATTCGTCTCTACCACAATCTTTCACTACCGCTTCACTCTTTTAGCGGGCATTCGCTTCACACTCCGACACTATCGTCGATTAATATACCAGAAAAAAAACCTCCCAAAGGCAACTTTAATTCACCATGAAGGGATCCATCCTCGCCGTCGCGGCCGCCGTTGGCGGTGTCAGCGCCGCTGCCCACCGCCACGCTCACGGAGAGCTGTTCAAGAGAGGCGCCGACCAGGCCTCTGTCTGTGTCCCTGGCTGCACCACCATCTACACCACCATCTACGGCGAGCCTACGCGTATGTTTCTCACACCCTCTCACACTCGGATCTCGGGAGATGCGATAGGCTCTCACAGAGAGATTATCGAAAAGACGCCGAGTCCGGAGGTCTACATGGATCGATCGTTGTACTGACCTCGTTATCAACAGTGGTTCCTCACAAGCCCAGCAGCAAGTCCCCCGTCGCCCCCTCGGCGCCTGCAACCACTCAGGCCCCGCCGAAGCCCACGTCCACCCAGAAGCCCTCCGTGGACGTGCCAACCCCCGTGCCTGAGGTCTGCCCGACCCCGGGTACCTACACCTTCCCGGCCACCACTATTACTGTCAGCCAGACCACCACCGTCTGCGCTCCTCAGACCACCAAGGTTCCTGCCGGCACCCACACCATCGGTGGTGTCACCACCGTTGTCGAGAGCGCCACCACCGTCGTGTGCCCCTACGCTACCGCGAAGACGTCCAACGGTGTCGTGACCAGCGTCGTCGAGACCACCACCTACGTGTGCCCTACTCCCGGCACCTACACCATCGCCCCGACGACCACCACCGTCACTGCCCCGACCACCTGCGTTTACCCTGTCGTGACTGAGGTCGTCCCTGGTACCTACGTCCGCCCTGCCGTTGTCACCACCGTTACCGAGACCAGCGTCGTCGTCGTCTGCCCCTTCACCAGCCAGGAGCCCATCCCCACGACCTCCTCCACCGTTGTCGTCCCTGCTCCCGTCCCCACCTCTTCTAGCGTCGTTGTCCCGGCCCCCGTCCCTACCACTTCCGCTGTCGTCACACCTGAGCCCGTCCCCACCACCACAGCCAAGGCTTCTTCCTCTGCGCCCGCCCCGTCCTCCTCCGCTCCTGCCACCGGCGGTGGCCTTGGCGGCAACGGCGACCACTGGGCCATCACCTACACCCCCTTCTCCGAGGACGCCTCCGGATCCTGCAAGTCTGCCGACCAGGTCGACGCTGACATCGCCTCCATCAAGAAGGCCGGATTCACCACCGTCCGCGTCTATTCCACCGACTGCAGCACCCTCGAGAACGTCGGCGGCGCTTGCCAGAAGTATGGCCTCAAGATGATCATTGGCATTTTCGTCAAGGATTCTTGCGACCCCCAGTCGGCTGATATCAAGGCCCAGGTCGATGCCATCGCCAACTGGAAGAAGTGGGATATGGTCGAGCTCTTCGTCATCGGCAATGAGTGCATCTTCCAGGGACGCTGCAGCGCCTCCTCCCTGAAGCAGCTCATCATCGCTACCAAGGCTACCATCACCGCCGCCGGTTACTCTGGTCCCTACACCACCGCCGAGACCGTTGGTGTCTGGCAGCAGTCCGATGTTACCTCTGAGCTCTGCGATGTCATCGACATCGTCGGTGGCCAGATCCACCCCTACTTCAACGCCCAGACCGCCGCCTCTGACGCCGGTTCTTTTGTCAAGAGCCAAATCGCTCTCCTCGAGAGCTCCAGCATCTGCGGCTCCAAGTCTGCCCTCAACCTCGAGTGCGGATGGCCCTCCAGCGGCAGCTGCAATGGTCTCGCCTGCCCCGGTACCGCTGAGCAGGCCACCGCCATCGCCTCCATCAAGGAGCTCGCCGGTGGCAAGACCGTCTTCTTCTCCTTCCACAACGACCTGTGGAAGGCCCCTGGTGCCTGCCTCTGCGAGCAGGCCTGGGGTTGCGGTCAGCTGTTTGCCTAAGCGAGATGGCAGACTGACTGGACGGAATCACGATCAAAAACACTCACCTGACGTTCGGACATGACAAAAGAAACCTTCCCCGGGAAACTCCCGACGTTGAGGCTCCGAGAGAAAGCAACCAACGGTGTACTATGAAGAGAACGAAAAAGAAAGGCATCCCCCACACCACACGCCCTCGATGGAATCGATCCCCTTGACGTTTCCTTCAAAGTACGAATAACGACACGTTTTCGGATACCAGCCCAGCCCCGTCGCCAGCACTCGTATATTTAGCTTCATTCTTTGTATATATGCGCCTGTCTCGCTCGGTTGGCGTTTGAAGGAGACAGAAGAAGAACCAGATCTCGACAGCTTGGTTTTCTTTACTTCGTTGTACAAATCCTTTGTATCTTGGAAACGCCGTCCGGGGCGCTTGTGGTTATAGTTGTAGTAGTAAGCAGCAGCGGCAGCTTCTTCTCTGTGCCTGGAAACCTGCCAAAAAAAATTTCATGTGTCATCTCAAACGAAACCCCATTCCTCGAGCCGAGATATGCAACTGTCAGTGATGCCTCTATCAACATTGATGTATATGAAGCTTAGAATCCCTGTCGTCGACGCTCATTTCCTGAAACTTACGCATGTGTCCACGACGCATACTACCTTTTATGTTAAAAAATGGGTCCAAATTCCGTAGTGGGTTTAGATGAGCTTCATCCGGACGCTCCCGTCCCCTTTCCCTCCCGCATTCCATCTTCTGGTGCCCACGGAGAAGAGAGATGGAACCCCGGCCCCTCTCCACGGTGCGCGGTCCAGCTCGGTGGTTAGCGTATCATTTCCCCCAAAACGCCTGCCCCCTCCTCGCACGCCGCGGCTCAGGTCCGTCCGTCTCAACGGACAGCCGCAGCGATGTTATCAACTCGGAGCTGGAAGAGACACGCGGTCTGAAGACACGGAGTGGAGCTCGAGAGCCAGCCGGGCGGCCCCGGTCGTTACGCGAAGTGGAATTCGGCTTGACTTCTCGAAAATATATATATTGTCCCAAATTGCCCTTCCTGAAGCCGTTCCCGTCTGTCACATGACCAAAATGCAGTATGGTAAAGGCAAAGAGCCAGGAGGCCTTTCTCCAAGCCCCCCAGCCATGCGCCGTGAAATGGGTCGTAACCACATGCCTTCTCGTCAAATCTCGGGCGTCGACAACCCGAATTCGTACCAATATGCTGTCAGAAACGACACCTTCCATCGATTGCCCTTCACATTCCAAGTGACACATGATATATATATATATATATAAAGAAAAATGAATGGAAACCCTCCGATCAATGTAGACCATGGACACCATATTCCCAATGCCCATCCCATAACGTCGTTAAGTTCCATGCGAAATGAGCAGTACCGCGCTTTGCTAGCTGAAAGAGGAGAGAAATGCCCTGAAAGGAAATACGGATTCCGCCGCCGTCTTTCTCAGGGGCCAGCGCTCCAGAGTACTGGGCCGCTCTAGATGTCGAGAACAAAGGGGCACTTCGATATAAACAGAATCAGAGATCGCCAGATCATTATGGCCGAGTAATATTGTCGTGATAGAGACCCTTGAAACGCCAAAACGCCAATACCAGATCGAACCGTCGTTGCTCCTGGCCACGAAGCATTGTGAGTCTTCAGGAGATTGTGTGTCGCGGGGTATCATGTACTTTAAAAAGGCTCCAGGTCGTCAAAACAGGCGATGCTCCTTTCTCGTTCAGCCATCGTCTTCAGTCCAGGCATCTCTGTACCGGCCAGAATGCCGCTTTGACTGGACCTCCACCACGGATCCAGCGGTGCTGGTTGGTGAGCATACCCAAAGTTGGCGCCGTGGCCCACATCGCAACGCTCTAGCTGGACCAATCCACCGCGGGTCCGGTCCATGCAGAGAATGTTGAGATCTTGGCCGTCATTCGTGAACTCAAGACCTCCAATCTCCCCAAAGATGTCAAACGTTTGCTTATGGGCGAGTGTTTGAATGTCAATGATGTTGATGTAATCGGCCTCTTCAGCCGCGACGAGAACTTGGGGGCCGCTTCCCGTGGGGGAGAACCGCAGGCTGCGGACACCTGCCATTTCGGATCGAATTGTCGTCAGCGGTTTACTGGTACCATCCGCATTGGTCCACATCCGTGCGTCCCAAAGCTTCACACTCATATCTTGGAAGCCTGTCGCGACCGTCCAGCCGTTATCTGACCAGTCGCAGGCGAAACCGAAGTCTCTGTGTCCTTCCAGCTCCTGTAGTATCTCGCCAGTGTCGGCGCTGGCGATGAGGACATTGTAGTTGTCGCCAACCATCACACGCAAGCGGCGATCCGCGGACAGGGCTGAGCAGTTGATGGGGCAGCCATACTGCGTGTCAAGGATGAATTTCTCCGTGGCCACGTCCATGATGCGGAAGCCCTGGTCGTTGGACGCAAATGCTGCCATTGGTGCCGACGAGTTCCTCGATTGATGAATTTGCAAGTGGTTGGTGATGCCGCTAATGTGGTTGGTGATTTGCCCTTCAGTGTACTTTTTATCCTGGCTGTGGATGTTTCGCATGCAATACTCTCCGTTAAAGGTACCTGCAATAAGAATACCACAGCTGGCATCAAGTGTCGATATCTGCACCCCAATCATGTCGTTAAGATCCATGGCCACTTCACTCTCGCCCGATACAGGGTTGATTTGGTGCACGGCACCCTGGCCAGGGTAGAAGGCATGGCTCCGTCCTGCACATGCCAAAATGTTGCGCAGCTGGAAATGGGCCAGATGGACGTTTTGACGAATGTCCATACGACGGAACCTGAAAAAGTCTTCCGTGTTCCGAATTATCCTGTCAGGTAGATGGGGCTGTATTGCCTCTGTTAGCGTGACGGCGATACTTGATTCCCAAGGGGGCAACTCACAGCCCAGATGTCGGAATCTGTCCTATTAGTGTAGTTTTTGTAGTCTAGGCTTCGACGTTCGCGGGCATTCTTGCGCGTCACCCCCAAGTCTTCCCAGTTGATGCCTTGCGCATCGCACCGGTTGCCTTGAAGTTCAGAGTACCGCACTCGCGTGATCTGCCGTGCGGCCTGCTCGTTGATCTGTCGAATCCCAGGACTGGGGCCGCGAGACTGGTAGCGGTTGCGCCAGGCCCAGTCTTTGAGAAAGTCGGTCAATCCCGGGTTTTCTGGGCCGAGGGTGCTGGAAATAGGGTTACTGATGGCCGGAGGGCCAGTCGCTTGCCATGCCGCCTCTTCCTCGTCGACCGTAGCCACTTGAAACTGCTGCAGTTGTTCGGCGACGCTTGGGTAGAACGCATCCTCATCATCATCGTCATCCTCCGTCATATTTCCTCCATGTAGCATGGGGTGGAAAGGGGTGGTGTCCAGGGGGGTGGGATGTTGAGGTCCTGTCGGGTCGAGAAACCCATGCCCGGCAGCAAGCGGTATGCTCCAGTAGTTAATCATGTGAGCGGGAGGTTCATTCGATGTGTGGTATTGCTCCTGCAACGGGTGGGACGGTGGTTCGCCATGGAGGGGCCCAGAATAAGGCTCAGGAGTACCATCGACCTCGTGATCCGGCATGGGGGAGAAAAGGCTGGTGGCCGTCATTACCTGGCCCAAAGGGGCACCTCCATCACTATCGCTCATGTCTAGGTCATCCTCGTCGTCCTCAGCATCATCGGTATCGTCGTCGTAGTCTTCGTAATCGTCGTAATCGTCGTGGTCGAAGGAGCCGGGTTCGTGATAGTAGGATGACGGTATTACGGGGAAGGTCTGATGGTAGGAAGACAATGAAGGCTGGCCGAGGTCTGCGCCGCTCTGCGCCGAAGGCCCGTGGGACTGATGCTGCTGACTGGGTTCGCGATAATGACTATATTGTGTGTGTTGATCATGGTGAGGATCGGGTGGAGGCGGGGCCGAGACGAATACTTGGTGATGGCTCGAGGGTGCAGGAGCCGCCTGAGCCTGCGAAGGCTGGTTTTCCGAGGTTCGAGGGCGCATTGTGCTCTCTTCAAGTGTATGCCGTGGCCAGTGGCGGTCGAATGAGGAACATCGAGGTTCGCTGCACGGCGAAGAGCAGCACCCGTCTTCGGGTCGGATAGTTGCGTCCTATTGTGCGGTCGGAGTGTGATTGCGGAGGGAAGGCGACGGTTGTCCCCCCTAAGTCCGGTTTCTTCTCTAGAACAGGGCGGTCGGTGTCGGTGACGAAACGCCAGGCTTCCGCAGGTCGAGAGCCCGGTTTCGTTCCCCTTGTTCGAGCGAAATCGACTAGCCGCAATGGAAAAATTGGCGCCGATGATGACCGGAGTGCAACGCCTTTGTTGACGGCAACAACGGTCGCAGGTTCCAGGGCTAGCGAGACTCGGGTGGGTGACGGGCGATAGTCCAAAGTCCCGTCTATCAATTATTCAGGTGTGTATGGAGATTCGGTATCTATGTGTCAGAGTGCGTTGTTGAATGCGTTGTCGTTGGACCGAACGAGCAGAAAGGAAGAGCAGATGCTGATGCTGGAAGATTAGGACTGGGGCTGGGAATGCGGTCAGGCGGCAAATGTTAGCGAGATCGAGTCCAGCGGATGGCCTGGTGTTGTAACAGGGCGGGAACGGGAATGGGACCCGAGCGGGATGTCTTTCTGGGATCCAAGGGTATCTTTCTGCCTCGTTGCACCTCAGGTTAATTTTGGGGGGACTGGCGCCGGCGCCGGGGTCGGGCAAGGTCGTACCAACCAAATGGAGCAAGCACTGAGCACAGCGCAGCACAGCGCAGCACAGCACACTGCAGTGATGCGATCTGGTGGTTGAGTTTCACTTCCAAGGGCACATGGGTGTGATGCGAAGGCGAGCAGGTCAGAAGAGGGTAGACTTGATGATATTTTCAAGACGCAAACCAAAGTTCAATGTTCCCTTAGGGCTACCATTATACACCTGCCTGGGGCACCTTGTGTCTGTCCGTCCGATAACCTAGTCACCGGTTTGAGAGCGATTATCATGTGCTACCTACTTTTCAGAACATACCTACATACTTAGGTCAGATAGGCAGGGCGCAACAACATGTCTGGCCTCTAGGTACACTAGCCTCGACTTGAGGGACAACAATCCTTCAACCAAAGCAAAGCCACAACGGAATGATCGCGTCCAACTACGGCTAGCGAAATGGCACCATTCAATCGCAACAGTCTGGGTGGGACGGGGCACCGAGGAACGGCACCTCCACCACCACGATGCCAGGGCATGTCCCCTTGTGCCAGTCAACATGTTCCCGCCAGCCTGTCGATCTCGACCTCGACCTTTGACATCGCCTGGCCTCGCCTATGTCTTCCCACACAAAGACGCACATAGGAAATGTGGCGGTGGGAAACGAATGGGGCTCCACGGTGATTCTATGGGACGCCACCTCCAATATCGTATGCATGGCTGACTCTGACTACGAAAAAGGTGTGCTAGGCCGAGCACAAGGGAACTGAGAGAGTAGTCGCAACAAGCCCAATAGGGTACAATCCAGATAGTGGAGGGGAAAGGCGCAAGCAGCGGCAGCAGCAGCAGCAACAGTAGCGGTATCCGGTCATCCCTACCTGCTTGTCTGGCCTGAGCCTAAACCCGAACTGGGCCTGCCACCACCTCATATCGCGCAAAAAGCCTTCTTCCTAGCATCGCTTGCGACGAAGCAAGTCGCCACAAATAGAAATCGGGGAGCCGCTGGCTTCCACATAGGAGAACTCTGCCTGCCTGCCTGCCTGCCTGTCCATTCGTATTGCGAGAACGCGATCCCATCGCCCTGCCTGTCGAGTGCGCCCCTCCACTAGGTATGGAGAATATCTACACTACACTACATTATTCCTTTCTCAAGTCCTCGCCTTCTCGGTCCATGGGCCTGGATTCGCTTCTTTGGGCATGCTCTGACGTCACCGCCGAGATGCCGTTGTGACGGATTGACAATGCCTTTTTCAACGGTTTCGCCCAAACAGATTACTGCACTGCACTAGTTGGTCATGAGCAGACGTAAAGAAGTCCCCCGACCGCAACGTCGGTGTTCTCTTGCTTCCAGTGCGCGAATAAACTCTCGACCTGCTGCAAGCCTCGCAACTCCTGCAGATCGTGCTCTTCCGAAATCCAATCAATCACACCTCGCAACTACACCTCCATTTCGTCCTTGCAGAGAGGATCCTTAGCCGGCTCTTGTCGCCTTCAACCTATACAGGAAAAGTTTCCATGCCATGTTTCGCTTCCTTTCCGGTTCCCGTCAAATTCGACATTTGACAAAAGAGCACTTGCAATGCCCTCACGGAATTTGCATACGCAGCGACATGACCTGTCATTCAGCCACGTCCATGACCTTAACATCCCTGGTCTCCAGGCCACTCATGTAAGTGGTTGGATTAGGAAATATCCTTCCCACTTTACCCTGGTCAGAACAGGCCGGGCAGCGAGGAGAGATGCTCACCGACTGCCACCTGGCGCCGGCAAACCTCACTAGACAGGCCTGGCCGTCTAATCTTTGGCTCGTCGTCCGCTGCGTCCGAAAACGCTGGCATTCCTCTTCCTCACGACTGCCACATTTGCCAGACAAACCTATAGAAGCTGACATAAACAACACAGTCTACCGTATCCTCTGGGCAAATTCGTTATCCACATTGATTTAGGTTGACGTATCAAGTGCTTCTGTTAGCGTCTGTTAGAGTCTGAAGTCTCGTTTCTGCTCTCTTTTAGGTAGCCACCTTGCCTATTACCGTTAGCTCAGAACAAAGTGGATAACGAATTTGCCCAGAGGATACGGTATATAGTCCTATCCAAAACCTGACCTACTTTGCGACCTCTTCAATGGTCAAGAAGTTACAGCAATGTAGCGTAAGGAGTGTCGACTGCATGCGAATCCCTGAAAGCGCCCACCGGCTGTCATCCATCAGTGCCCACCTTCCAACCACGCCCGCGTGACTAGAGCCAGGTTGATATGATAAATCACATTCGACAGCATCCAGTCTCCGAGCTTTCAACCACCCAATGCTAACTAACCCGGTTCCTTCATGACTCCGGGTTCTCAGCTTCGCACACCCTTACTTTTTGTGCCCTTGGACTTTTCAGTCTCCGCCTGCCCGACCCCCCCCCCCCCCCCCCCCCCCTTACCGAATAAACAGGGATACGGAAGCACGACAGGGAAAAGGTGATGCTGTTTTTATTGACACCGCGCAATCCGCTACGTGCTCTTCTAGACTTTCCCGGTACCTACCGGTATGATCTTCAGCAAACGGGGCTGTCCAAAACTAGAGCAAATCACAGCGGTGGGAGGCCAAGATATCGAAGATGAGGACCAGCCGGCAACCGTTGGAGATACATCCAACAATACCTGGAAACTGCGTTTTTGGCTTAATCGGAAGCTTGGTCAACAGGAGGGGCAACAAGGTGCTTTTGCCCGTACCGTCAGACTCCCACATCCCTAATCGGCCCCAGGAACGGGGATGGTTTGCTCCTCATCGCCACCCAGTAGGCCTCGGTCGCTTATTTCGATCCAATTTCCGCCTCAAAGGACATGAATTTGTGACGCAGTTTAATCTCTGAACAGATCGAGGGGTAGGCGATCCAACTGTTGCACCCGGGAAACCCATGGTCAGCCGGCTCATCCAAACTCGTGGCTCTGTGCTTCGGGTAGCACCTCTGACCGGCTCACGACCACACTGGATTTGATTGGGAGGGGGAAGAGAAAGAGAGAGGGTAAGAAAGGGACGGGGAAAAAGAAACAACTGAAAGAGACCCAGTCTCCTGCAGTCCCGGCGAAGCTTGGCGGGCGGAAAGGCCGTGCGACAAATTGACAATCATCCACCTCGCTTCCCCTTTGGTTTTGAGGCTGCGATGAGAGACGCCTGTAAAGATTACGGCACGAATGTAAACACGAATAACAAGACATTGCAGGGCAAGGCGGACGAGCCGCAAAATGCCATGGGGATGATGGAAATAGCCATGTCTCGGCTACCTGCAGTGCGGTCATTATGCGCTCTTAGCCTCCCTCTTTTCCCTCTGCTTTCTCTCGTAGCTCCCTCTCTCTGCCCAGCCTCTTGTCGATGTCGCTGTGCTTGCCTGCCTACATGGCCACTGAGAATCCCAATTCTCCACATCCTCACCGGTCTGCCAGGGTCCCATCCCGCGCAGACAATAAGATCCATCCCGCTACCACCCCCTTTATTTTCTCGAGCCCCTCGTCCGTTTGCCACCTTGGAAGCAGGTGGGCAGTCTGGAGAAGGGAAAGGTAAACCCTCAACCTTTGCCGCATCTCCACCGGGCCGGCTGGCCTCTCCCGCCCTAAAGGGCCACAGCGGCCGGGACGGGACGAGAGATGCTGGGTCGTCTTAACCGCCCGTGGTCCGCTTGACAGACTTCCAACAAAGGGAGCCGTCGGGAGTGAGGACAGGGACGCGGTCCAACTCTTCTCCTATCCTATACTCCTATTCTGTACTCCCGCTCCTCCCCCCTAGATTGAGAACTTTTTGCCAATCGCAATTCCCCTCCCTACCACAAGTGTGGTTACACAAAAGGCCACCGACCTGACATTGCTTCTTTTTCTTCTTTTTTCTCTTTCTCCTGAATGCGTTCATGTCGCGGGCGGGTATGTAGGCACGCGGGTACGCACTTAAGATGTCTGTCTCTATGCGAGCTCCGAACGGCACTCGATCAGAGGGCGGGGGTGTTCAAGGAGGCAATACCAAGACTGATGCCCAACCAACAATCAGCTTCTAGTTCGAGCGATTCTGCATCTGCTAGTCAGAGTGCCTACCCTACACTCTCTCCGGCCCGTCAAGCATCCGGAACAACTGACGATCAATCTCACCGCCTTCCGGTCGGCAGAGGGGGAGGGGGTGGGGGAGGGTATCAAAATCAAAACCCGTTTTCTTGACAGTGACTTGCTGGCTGAGGAGGACAGGGAAGCCGCGTGGATCGAATAAAGGGGCTGGAAGGAGGACGAGAGGGTTAGAGATTGCGAGGATTCTCGCCAGAGACTGGTCAGCAGAAACCAACACCCTTCGGCCGAGAAGGGCGATCACTGGGCAGTTACAGTTGCTTTTTGCAAAGGCGCTCAGTCGATTCGATTGGACGGGCGGGAAAGAGGTCGGTTTTACTAGACAATACAATACCACTACGGTGTATGAATCACTTCCGTTCCAGGAATATGTACGAGGCTGGAACTGTGCAAGCACTTCTCGCTCACCACATACCCATAAGCGCCCGCCACCCTATGCTAGACCCGACAATCCACGAGAGTTCGGCCGTGATGGCAATGTACACAACGTCGCCCTTTTCGAAGACCCAAACAACGCAAGTCTCGGCAGTGTAAGGGACAGTGGAAAACAATAATCAAGTTGCGGCCAAAAAAAAACACAGATAGCGTCTTCGACACAATACACCTCGCGGCTTCTCCTCCCATTATTACAAGTGCCGAGCCTCGACTATTCGCAACACTCCCTCCCTTTTTGTTCATCAGAAGAAAAGTAGGCCCCAACAATAGCGCCTTTCGTATAAACCCCTTGTACCCTTGTGCTTCATAAAAGAACGCCCGGCCGTATGGTTTCTCTCATGCATCAGAGAAGTATTCGTCGTTGTACTGGTGACTGGGAGGCACCGACCAGGTGTTGCCCCCGCCGACAATGTTCTCCTTAGAGCCCCAGTAGTTGGTCCGCGTCCGGCGTTCACGCTCAAACTCGGCCCATCTCTTCATGGTGATCTTACTGCTATCAAACTCGCCCTCGTACTCGAGACCGGCCTTCTTCGTCTTCTCGCCTGCCGTCTTTCTGGTATCACCCCACGAGAAGTCGTCAAATTTCCAGAACGCATACGTGGGAAGGACGAAATTCCAAATGGGCAGTGATACCAGGTAGATCAGCATCCATAGCACGTAGGTCCAGGAGTGAGCAGTTAAGACAATGAGCACGGCGGGAAGTCCGAGAATGAGACCTAGCAGAACCAGGGGAATAATCTGCGGAGGCGAGTGGACGATGGAGATGATAACTGCGGAATCCGTTAGCTAAGCATCAATAACTTTCCGAAGGACGACTACTTACCAACGTAGAAGGTAAAGGCAATGGCGGCAGGCAGGACGAGAGTTCCCATCAGCTCAACAAAGACCACGAACTGCATGCTGAAGCAGAAAGTACCGCAGAGATCTCGGACGAGGACCAGTTCCATCAGATTGTGGATAGTTGAGTTGATCCAGCGACGACGCTGCGAAAGCAAAACGGCAAAGGTGTCGGGCACAGTGGTTTTGCACACAGCTTGCGGCACAAAGATCTGCTTACGCTTGGGGAAAGTACGAAGCATGAGGGTTGTCAGGTATCGGTCCTCTCCAAGCAACAGCAGATTCTTCTTGTGCAAGGTGTCCACGACGTTCTCAGAGTAGTGTTCGACGATATCCGGGTTGGCCAAGATAGGAACCCAGTAGTCCTGAGCTCCCTTGGGCGCCTTGATGCGGTACATGCAGAAGCAACCCGGCAAACAGGTGACACCACCAAAGACCGACTCGAAGGACTTGGCCAAGTGGTGAGAGATGAAGTACTCAAAGACTTGGATGGCAGTAACCCAGCTATCACGCTTGTTTGCAATCTTGGTCTCACCACAAAGACCCATGATTTCGGGGTCCTTGACCATGGCCGAGACCATGTGCGTCAGACTGTCAGGGAAGACCTTGGTATCGGCGTCGACCATGAGCACGATTTCGTAGAAGTCGGGGGATATGCCGGTAACCTTCCAGAGACCGTTGAACATCTCGTACTCGAGCTCTGTCATACGCTCATCGAACATGACCTTCTGGAGGAAAGACATGAGGATGATCTGACTATCACGCTTACCACGGTTGCCGGGCTTTGACTTGGTTGCCTCATCCGGCGTACCGCACTTGACTACGAGTAGAACAGGAACCCTTTGCTGCTTCTCGAGCGGAATGGCAGACTTGGCGCCGTAGTCGTAGAAACCAGAGTAGACCTTGGCCATGTTGTGTCGTTTGGAACCGCTGGCGACTGCTACGTAGGAGAAGGGCTCGACCTCCTCGGGGGGGATGGTGTGATCTTTCATCATCGCCAAGCAGTAATCCGGGGTGGACATATTTTCTCCTTTGCCCTTGATGATGCCATCACAGATAATGACAACGACCTTGTGGCTGTTGGGGTAATCTGTCATGGCGATGGAGTCAAGTGTGGTCCGGATACCCAGCTCTCCTTCGGAGTAAGCGGTAACGAGGCACATCGTATGGGCAAGCGGGAATCCAAACGGCATCCAGTCGGCTGGCGGCTGAGGAACTACGGCCTCGTGGATGAACCCAGCCGGTCCAGGACCCTCGGTTGGGCTGACGTTGCTTGTGTAGGGATCCGAGCGAAGGAAACTGGACCGGCTGTCGTTACCATGGCGGTACATGTTGCTAGGATGTAGCATGTTGCTGCCGGCACCCGAACTGGCCATGGTGGTAGGCATCCGCTTCCCACCGACCAACGGCATCGCGTTCGCTCCATACACGGTAGAGAAACGAGATGTCGTAGGCAAGAAGGAGCTCTGCCGCTTGCTGGTGCGGTCGGAAGATCCGTTGACACTGCTTCCGATATCACCAGGCAGCCTAGGGGGTGCCCGGTAAATGTCCTCAGACCAGTCCTCGATTTGACGATTGCGCTTACGCTTGTCTCCAGTCTGAGACGTCTTAGAGGCACCGTAAGTCCGGCTGATGAACCACTGGAAGAAGACGGCAAGGAAGAACCTCGTCAACACCACGGCCAGAATAAGGACGAGGGAGCAGTAGAGGACGACCTGGGAAGCGATGCAGCCGACAGTGTCAGTGTCTACAGATCCGACCTTGATAATCTCCTCGAAACACTCGGCGATCTGCTTGTCTGAGGAACCCTGGAAGGCCCTGGTAACATCGCGTCCACGAATAGCCCGATTGACGGCCGAGTTCCTGTCTTTCAGCTCGTTGAATCGAGCTGGCACCTTTACTTGGGTTGTATTGAACCAGTTGAGCAAGTCAAGGTCCAGAACAGTACCCGAGTACACAATGAGGTTGCGGGAGCTGTTCTTGATGTCGTTCCAAGTAAAGTAGACGTCGGCGGCGCCGTGCAGGTCTAGATAGAAGGTGTCGCGAGCCTTGCGCGTGGTGTGGCAGGCCCATCCAAGGTAGTAGGGAATCGTCAGGTTGGGTTTCGAGGAGCCGTCTTGGTTGAAAACCGTGCAAGGGAAGTACCATGCCAGATCACCGTTGCTGTCAGTCGGAACATCCGAGTTTTCGGCAAGTGTAATGAGGTTCTTGCATCGGCCGTTGACGTTTTGGAACAGGAAGCTGCCGTCCTTTCCGCCGTTCTTCTCGGGCAAGTCGTATAAGACGTTGGCGCCATGAGTCCTATTGATCATGGGAACACCATCAGCTGGAGGGTGGCGAGAGCCAGACAGGTCGTAAGCGGTTCCGTGGAAAATCATGTATCCCTCGGACACATCGTTGACCTGGAGACGGAGAGGAGGAGTTCCGCACACCGTTTGAGTGAAGCCAAATGTGATAAAGCCAACGAAACCCATGATGAGAAGGATAATGCTAATCAAGCCCATCTTCTCTCTCCAGGCTCGTTGTTGGGCCTTGGATGCCATACCGCAGCATTTCAGCATAAAGTTTGGCATCCAGAACGTGATGATTGCGCAGTAGACGTTCCAGAAACTAGGCGGACGAATCTGTTCGACCTGCTGCTTCCGCTTACCATTCTTACTGAGCTTGCCGGACTTGTGGCGGCTCACATGCTTCGTCTTAGTTCGAGTCGGAATTTTCTTTTCTTCTCGACTGTTCTCCCTGCTGTTACTTCCTCGCGGCGGCGAGGCATCTGAGTAGTTGTCGTTCGTCTGCGAGCGCCCAGACACATCTGTGGTACCCTCCATGTCCTCGACTATCGGGTCGTTTCCGGTAGCCGAGGGCAGAACGTTCATGTTGGCGGCATGTTGACGGTAGTAGTAGTTAGGGTGGTCCTTGTCGATTCTGCGTCGCTCAGGTCGGACCAAACTTCGCTTCCTCTGGAAGGGTTCGTCGGCGGCGGCCGCGGGTCCTGCAACGGGCGAATCGTAGGTCGGGGATAGGGGTTGGTTCTCTGTGTTGATATTAGGCGAGGGGATCGTCTCTGGGAAAGAGGTGGCGGATTGCCCACGTCGGTGTTGAGGTCGCCCTCCTACGGGATAGTAACCATCGGCGTCAACATCGCCGGGACGGTTGCGTCGCGACGGCGAGTTTCTGTACGGTTTTCTGTTCTCGAGAGGAGAGCTCGCTCCTGGCCGTTCGGGGAGAGACATGGTCCTGAGAGGAGTTGCACGTTAGCCTTGGTTCCGCTGCGACTTGAAGTGCCAGTAACAGGAGAGGAAAGGTAACTTCACCCTTTCCGAAGAGGAGCTTTGTGTGATCTGTCGCAAGTGTAAACAAGCGACAGACAGTTCCGTGCTCGATTCGTAAGGGAAGGGGGTTGAAAGCAGGACGCTGGAAGATAGAGGAATGTCGATGTTGGAGGGTGGAAGCGAAGCCGAGTAGCCACAACAACAGCGGAAAGACGATGGGCTGATGCAGATCGTTCGGCAGGAGGTCATACTCACAAGAGTTATTATTGGGAGGAAAGCGCCTCCAGGCCGGATTTGTGGACTGTGCAGACAGGTACGCACCCCTGTTGACAGCGGGGGGTTGTTCCTTGGGAGACCGCGAATCAATGGGGGGGTGGGAATCTTTCTGAGCCAGCTTTTCTCTGTTTCTGCGCCAGCAAATCCACGTTGGGTGCAGACGTGACAACAATGCAAGCAGGGAAGCTGCCAGCAAAAAAAAAGGGCCTTGCTCTCTTGCTCTTCTCGAGCAAGGAGTGAATGCGACTCGCTGTTTGATTCCCTGTGCTTGCGTGATGCCGCAACTCAAACCTGCCCCGAGGGTCGTGGGCAATCCCGGTTTGGATCTTGTAACTTTGGTCGTCCAGACCTCAAGCGATGAACCGGCCAACGAGCGTTGCTGAGTTCTCCTTTTCTTGTTTTTAACTTTGTCTCTCTGTAGTCTGAAAACAACGTCTTCTCCCCCTGTCGAATTTCGAAGACCTGGTTGGTTCCGTCTGTCCGCCTGTAGCTTCTGCGTACCTAAGCAGATGTGCACGGCTTATGTGATCCTACTTGGTTCGCTGTGCAACTTGGGACCAGGATGTTGTGAGTCGCCTCGAAGAAACGCGGATGGGTGAATACAAGACGATATGCAACATGAATTGAGACGATGAGTACGGACGAGGTGGGTGGCGAAAGTCGCGGCGCAAGTGCAGACACGTATGTTACAAAATGGCACCACGCGAATGGTGAGCGGGTGGAGAGTCTGTAGACAGTGTTGGGAAACGACAGTGCAAAGCAAATGTGGCCTAGAAATCGCCCGAATGTTTCGGTTGTCGAATGTGCTTGGGCTAATTGTACGCGATCTGGGAGGGGGATTGATGTGCCAAGGAAAGACAAGGCGAGTGCAGCGCCGGTTGAGCGATCGAGCCGGCAAAGTGACGCGATCGTGCGCACAGCTTGTTTGCTCTTCCCAGGAACAATTGTCGGTGTCACTGACTGACTGATGCCGCCGCAATTTGTAACAAGAGAGGGGCAGGCGGGTCGATTGTTGGAAATGGCGCTGAGATGCCGGTTTGTAGAGACGAGAACAGCAGCGAGAGAAACGAGAGTTGGTCGGCTTTCGTAAAAGCCAACAAGACGAAAAGCAAAGGAGAGGTGGAAAGAAGGAACGAGAGAATGCGCTGTGGTAAAATGTCGATATGTCTGAGGGGCGTCCAACTACTCCAGTTCCCTTTGCCAGGGAGGGGGATGGGATGGGTACAGAGAATTATTGCTTTGGAACAGAATACCAGTCAGGACGGGGAGGGTGCAGTGCAGAAAAGGGGAAACGAGTCCGGCGTTGGAACCGTTCTGCTTGCTAGCCTGTACTGAGTAGGTACCTACTGTACCTACCTACTCTTTTTTTTTTTTTTTTTTTCAGAGCCTGGTACTTACTTCAAGGAAGACGTAGAGGGCCGAGGGTATGTACCGACCATCCCATTTCCATTCCGAACCGCCACACCCTCGCCTCATCCATTCTCGTATTACTCCGTACTGTCATCACACTGCGTTGCCAGCCCGTTTCGTCGATGTTACCTGCGAGGTTTCCGTACTGCTACGTGTACCTAATCGACTGACTCTACCAGCCCGCCTCCCGTCGCCCTCCCCTTCCCCTTCTTTTTTCTTTTTCATTTCGCCATCCTCTCGTCAGGAAAGCAAAAGTAGTTTACAGGTGAACAAAAGGACACCAGCTACGACCTCGTCGTCACCATACGACATACCGTACGAGAATCCGCTTCGACTGCCTTCGATGGAGAACGAAAACAAGGCTAAGAATAAAGTATGCTGGACCTGCTGGGTACCTTGATCAAGGAACAGGGGCCGACTCATGTGAGAGACTCAATGAGTCTTTACTAGTAAAGTATTCGCAGCTCATGGACCCATAGCGAAGTACCACTGATGTACCCTACCCTCACCCTTGAGAGTGAGTATCCCTACGGGCACCAACAATCGAAACGTTGCTCTGGCATGCCAATGACAGCACACTTCGATCATGAGTCTTGTAAGGGTAATCCGAACCCACACAACCGCCCGTTTCATAAGTTTCTCTCGTTTTGCGGCAAAAAAAAAAAAAAAAAAACCATAAACATGGTTCTGCATATTCTGCTCCGTCATGCAAAAAAGGTATCCTGCATGAAGGTGCGGATACGACATTAGAGATGGCGGGACTCCAGACGAACGAGTGACACACACATCCACTCACAGCCCGGGTATCGACCGGGCCCGCTCGTACCTTACCCACCACGTACATACCTACCGGTAGTCTAAGCCAGATCAGCATGCAGAAACCAGGGTTATTTCCAAAGCTCAAGCCCCTGTTACCCAGCCGACCACCGCGAGACATTCAAAATACCCACCTTGGCCTGGCCTGTGCTGTGCTGTGCTGAACGGCACCGGGGCTTACGAATGGGCCAAGTCGAGGGAAGATGTAATGACCACAAGAAGGACGCGCAACTTGAATGATTGTTCGGCCCTTGGCCAGCCTTGCCCAGTAAGGAGTGTATTTGTCCGGGACATCTCAGCGCATCTCCATCGGCGCTGCAAGTAGGTATTTGGTCTCTGGCTGTTACGGACCCAACGTCCCAACTACAAATAGAAATATCAACTACCCCCATAGATCCGTACGGATACAGTCACCTTTGCGCACATGAAGGCTCAACTGCGGAGGGCAAGCGTTTCTTTATGGCGTCCAACAGTGCTCCAGGTCATCGTCACTGGTATAAACTCCGGCCCCCAGGCGAGATATCCACGTGATACTCCGTGCCATGGCCAAAGTATCGATGTTGTACCCGCGTTTCGAGGGGGCACTGAAATTGGCCTGGGAATGTTTCCTCTCATCAATACACAGCATAGCCGACCCCTTCGTCTATCCCATTTCGCGGTATCTTGGCATCCCCTCTTGTCACCATCAGATAACGGTGCTTCGGGCGATTTCCTCTGAGGTTGGGGCATGCGCACCTGTCCCGATCGGTTCGCTCCCATCACAACATGCTGGACGTACGGCTATCACTATTATTGTCAATCGCCTTCGCTCGAGGCATGCTCGGTTTCTTGCAGCCCCTGTGGCCTCCGCTAGGAATGAACACCCTGTCTTGAGTCCGCTTCCGGGGCGTCCACTCTAACCCTGTGCCATTATCGAGCAACTTACAGGTGCCCGACCGCACGTTTCTCCCAGTATCTGCGTCTTCCTGTCCTACCCACATCGACTGGCATCCGAGGTTCCAAGCTTACTTTCCAGGGATCTGGCAAACAGATATGCCTAAAAGGTAAACTTTTTGCATGCTGTCGTGCCGCTGGGTCGTGGGGAAACCCTTTCTTTTCACTGCCTCACAAGTTGATTCTCGCAGATCTTAAGTAGATCCTCTGGTAGCTTACGGCGGCTTGCCGATCAACCAAGGGTGGTGGTATCTGATGAAGTCCCACCTCGTAATTGCGACACATCAATAGCGCCAATAAGCCGTCTTCAGGAAGAAACATGTATGTATGTATGTATGTATGTATGTATGTATGTATGTATGTATGTATGTATGTATGTATGTATGTATGTATCTCGTTGAGCTGAATTATCGGACGAAAATTCATCTAATCAGTCCGACAAGAGTGATTCGGCCGAAGTTTGACACAGCGGCTGGCCCTAATTGCGTGTCTCATCCCAAAACATGGCGCCTTGCCCAGTGAGTGTACCGATACACCAACTTCGTTGAGGTGGATTGCTCTGCGCCGATTCTCGGTTGAGAACCTATCAAACCAGCACCGAAAATCAACTCTACGTCAGTTGAACGATGTTGTGTTCTCTGATAGCGTGTGTCGTTCGGTACCCTTACCATGAATGGTAACTTCTTGTAACCAGCTGCACAGGCTACTCACAAATATGGTGAAGGATGATGTTACGGTAGGGTATGTACCAAGTCTATGATCTTCAGAACGTCGAGAATCGCCAAATGAAGCCAAGTCACAGTAACGATGGCCCTTGAGTAGAGACACCAGATAATGATTTATTGGCCTTGGAATTGCAAAGGACGGCCCCACTATGGCGTCCGTACACTTGACCATGCCAAAGTGCGGCTTTATCCAACCATACGCCACGACTAGAAGTGCGCCAGAGTAGAAGGAATATTCGAGCCTGCAAAAAGCGCCCAAAGGCAGCGAGGCTGGCTCACCTTGAAGAGCCGTGGGCGTTAGGTGGTCAGAAGGGCGGAGAGTGGAAAGACGTTCCACATCCAGTTATACATTGTACGAGGTGTCCAGTCCGATTCGGGCAGCTATTACGGTCAATCCCCCCGTAAAGAGTGCGGTGGGCTCGGCACCGTTTTGAGTTAGAGAAATTGTATGAGCTGATTGGCACACGGCCCTAGGAACATGCGAGAGACCTTGGGAATGGTTTCCCTCCAGCACGCCGGCTGCCCGCTGCTGAGATGTCGGGCTGTGTAATGTGGTATGCGGGTAAGGTCGCTCGCCCAGCGACGGCGAGCTCATACACGAGGAACCAGAACCAGAACCAAGGTTCTGGTGTCCTCCAATTTCCAGGCTCAACATGCATTCAGCCGTCTGGCTGCATAGTACATATATCATGCGGGGTACAATCAAGCCAAATTAATATTGGGGCCGAAAGCTGTATTGGCAGGCTGTACGAATAGGTGTAAACGAGCAGCGGCGATCCGCGATGTCCGCCCCGGCCCATTGCCCTCAAACGCTGGACCCTCGGACGACTGATCGAGGATTGCGGAAGGAGCCCGAGCCTAGAAGTCAGAGGCGCGGCGGAGCTTAGACAATACCTTGGAACGATTCTGCGTAAGACAGAAAGTATGCTTTCGACATCGGACTACAGTGAGCGGTGCAATATGCGCAAGGCTACCAGTGGTGCTGCGCCAGAATCCGCCGTAAGGAGATAGTTGGATGAGAGTCTTGGGCCAGCGTTGAAAAGGGGTCAGGCAGTGGGGGGGCAATCGGCTCTGTCGATTTGGCAATGCAAACGGTGGGTCGGCGTTGTTGATCCTATGTAGCCTGTCCTGTGCGTGTGCGAGGATAAGCACGGTCAGTCAGTCATCCATGCCCTGCATACGACTTTGCAGTAGCAACAGCAACGTGCTGAAGGCCTCACATGACGAGCAAAACCCGCAACACCCGCTTTTCTCAGTGAGTTCTACGTTCCCAAAAAACATCCTCCATTTTCATACGAAGTGGTTGGGTGGATGGAGCTGACGACAGACTCGGATGAGGCGTGCCTAGCGTCGGGACCAACGGCGCTTCTGAGTTGTTTTCGCAGCACTTTTTGAATTTTCGTTTTTGTTGTTATTATTGTTGTTGTTTTGTCGCCGAGTTCCAACAACGCCCTGGCAGCCCGGCCACTTGTGTGCTCGTTGGAATTCTCACGTTCTCTGGTCATGTAATCCCTCCCTTTCGCTTCCCCTATCCAGGCGGCTCGCTCCTCTATTTTCAATAGCGGCTGCAGGGTCATCTGGCGCGACCATTTTCTTGATCCCAGGCTTTGCCGATTTGACCATCGGACCCACCTTCGGGCGCTGGGCCGTTGGGGCTGATCAGAATCCACGTGAATCTTCATGGAACGGCAGATGGTGAAGCTGGGTACGCTCAAAAATGAAAGGCCATGCGCCGACAGAGTACTGTCGACAATAATCACGTAGAACATGCGCCCCTCAAACTGGATTTCATTCCCTGACAAATATCTCCGAGCTTGAACCAGCATCACTCAGACTTGCTTGATAGGAGAGCTGAGCGAGAGGGAAGTTTCGAAACGAACATGGGAAATCCGGGTGCCGGCGGCTTCTCACCCTCGCATTCTATCTGGAGCTGCTGACAGTGGGTTCTCGAACATCACTTCTTTTCTCTTGCGGGGATCGTGTCGGATCCGTTTTCTTTTTTGGGGGGAAGGCAGGCATGAGGAGCAGTGGAGTTTACCCTGGAGTCCCTTCTTTTGCTCGCTCTTTTGCACAGGGCTACGCTGCGGGGAAATCAGCGCACCCTGGGACTCAAGCCGCTGCGAAGTACAAATACTACAGGTGAAGACAGGGGTTTTGGAGACGCGAATCTTTTTGCAACGCGTATAGTGTACCTGTGGTATCCCAGTAAATTCCCGAAAGGGGCTGAAGTTCTGGTACGAATTGGACCGCCGGGCAAAGGTGAGAAGCAGGGTGAGGCGAATACCAGGCCGAGGGCTGGACACCTCCCTCGGTTCAAGGTGAAACGAACAACGTTGTTGCTTCATTAGCCAACGAGTGGTGAGCTGGCAATAAAGAGGAGTGCCTGGCGAGTGCGTAAAGGGATCAAGTCAACCGGACACCAGGTTACTTGCTACGAATGGGAAGGGGGCCTGCCTGCCTGCCTCAGCCGTCAATGTCTAGCATCCGTCCTTGGAGGCAATTCGGTACAACGCTGGAGGGCATCCCGCCTCATCGGCGAACAGGTTTGACATGTAGTTGGTGCGTTCCAGTTCTCTCTCATAGAGGTTCAAGGGTCTCTGTTGACTGACACCTGGCTCGACGGAGAGGCGGTGACCAAAGGTGACATGACAGCGTTGCAGTGCTATAATACAAGGTTGACAGAGGCGCGGCGACTGGCCAAGCCGGTCTGGGGTTGGGAGTGTGATCTGGTACTGGCATCAATGGAGTTCCGTTCGGGTCTACCGTCTGTGTTTGACCAAGCAAGAGTGGTGGTGGTGGAGGATGTTTGACGATGGCCACTGGAGGGGCGAGATAACCGACACATGCCCCGCTTGCCCGTAGGGGAACTACCGGAGGTGCCGTGACATAGGTAAAGTACCTAAGTCAGGTAAGGAGAAGCAGGAAGGAATGTGAGGGAGGTGCCTTCTTCGGAACTGATGAAGGGCAGGTTAATGTACAGTAGGTATGTCGGGGCCTTACACAGCCCAGAAAATACGTACGTTGCTATCCCTTTGACTTTCTTCCTTTCAATGCGCTTGCAGACCGCACTGTGTATCAATCTGCGTGTGCATCTGCAGTAGCTGCACGCAGGACACAGGCAACACGGGGTAGGTTGCATTTGATGTCATCACATTAAGATGGCGAAGGGTACCCTCCAACTGTGCGATGCAGACATTGTCGGGTGTACGATATTGTCCGTAACCGTCCAAGGCAGGCATCACAGTACCTGACCATTACCAACCACCTTCATTATGACGGAATCAGCTTCCGATTGTTGCCACCCACCATGGAGCATGAAGTCGAACGGACCTTCAAAGTACATAGGTAGATGACAGGGAAGCATCATTCGGAGGCTCAATCGCCCCTCAGAACCCGTAACGCCCAGTTGACGCCATCCAAATCCGCTCTGCAGCGCTTCTGGCAACGAGCGCCATTATTACATCAGCGGGGATATTGTAACTTGCCGCGGGGCTTTCGGCCTTTAGAAGAAGAAAAAAATACCATGAGACAGACGACAGACAGACGTAGGTACCTATCTAGGTAGGTTGGTGTGCGAGCCGGCTGCCAATCGCCACATTCAGAGATGAGGGTTGTAATTGCGTCCGAAACCACGAAATAGCCTCTTGTTCCTTCTTCAGCCAAAAGTGGCCCAGACTTCATCAACTGTGGTGGCTCCGGTAGCTTGGCACTCTTATTGCTGACTGCTTTGCTCGCGTCTGTGTATTGTGCCTTTCTCCTCAATCCCCGGGTCAGCATCTTGTTTTCTCCCATACTAGCCTTGACAATCTAGCCTTCTCTCTCGTCGTTCGACTTTGCTCATCCCTGCCTGCACTGCATCCCTTCGGCCGTATTTCCCGGTCGTTCTGAACCCACTGGAGCATGCGGAAGAAGAGCCCTGTGCTGACTCAAAAGCTCTCTCCTCCTCACGTCCGAGTTGCCACAATAAAGTCGACGGTGCCGGCTTAATAAGATCTAGCACTGGACTACATCAGTCGTGCCTCTGCACCATCCAATTGTCCGCTGCCGTGGTCCGAATTTCCGGCATTGTTCGTCCCATTGCCATCTCTAGATTTTCAATTTTGGTTTCTGCCTATTCAACCTTCTATTTTCCAACTCATCCGTTTCCCCGCCTGTCCTTCTCCAGGTTTGGATTGGTCGTTAAACGGTCGCCCACACAGACGAAATCACTGTTCTGGGAAGTCAACTCGCAACGTTCTCCGAGATACCTCAACTTGGAGCTGCTATACCATACTGTACGTATTTGCTCTTCTTCCCTTCTCCTTTCGGGGCCTTGTTCTGCGTCGTGCCTACTGATGGTGCCTGTCTATTCCTGTCCCCTTCGTGTTCCCCTTCAACTTTGCTGCCCTGTCAGTGGCTTGTTTGTCAGTCAGCCCCTCCCTCCTTCAAAGACAAGCCAGACTAGCCCCTCCTAGGCGCAAGTGTCCCTCTGGTACCCCTCGTTCCTAGTCGCTACAGAAGTAGGCGCACCCCCTAACAAGGCACCATTCAAGCATGCCATCCAATCTGGGCGACCCCAACCCGCTCAGGGCCCTGGCCTGTTGTGTCACTGTGCCAAAGAGCTAGGCTGCCTTGTATGCATCGTGTGGGTGGTGGGGTGGGTGAGGCAGGTGGGCTGGTGGGCTGGTGGTTCTTACCTTCTCTGGCGTGCTGTATGCCCGGGTGCCGCTGCTGCTGCTGCTGCCGCCGCCTACAGGGCTTTCTGGCTCCGCCTGCTCAGCTTTGCTCAGCTTGCCCTGCTCCTTCCTCCTTGCTCCTGCTCTGGTTCTGGTGCTGTCTCTCTTCGTCTCCTAGGTTGCCCCCGTCTTTGACTTACATAACAAATCAAGCATGCCACGCACCACGCATTGTACTGCCGAGGGCCCATTTCCAAAACCTCAACTCCATGTCTACAAGTATTCAGCTTGATCAATAACTCATACACGTCGGTGCTTTACCAGTGGTTCTGGAAATTCTCCCACTGGTTTGGATTCTCTCACTTCTTTCCTAGTTCATCCCTCCAAGCACCGCATTAGCCAGTTTCTTGCACAGTCCCATCACCCGTTTCGTTTGGCAGTCTGAACAAGGCCCCATCCGCCAACCCATCCTCCTCTTCTTTCCTGCCCTGCCTCACTCGCTGTGGCCAGGCTTGCCTCAAAAGAAACATCTGGTGCGATATATCCGGTCCGTCGCATGCTGACGGCAAGTTTTACGTCTCAGTAAAGGACTGCTCCTCTAGACTTGGACAATAATCAACTTACGTCCCCTGTCAACCCGGCCTCCAATCAAAAGTACCTGGTAAAAGGAAGTATTGAAGCTACCAACCCTTCAGTTCTCTACGGCTTCAATGGCAGCTGCGACGGCTTCCACGCCGCCCGTCATGTCTCCGACTGCAGGTCCAAACCATCTCCGAAAGCACATATCCCCCGAGCAGCTGACCATGGGCGATGATGCGGGCCGCAAATCGCTGTCGGCAAGAATTCGGGACGCTCCTGCCTCCCCAGTCAGGGTGAACTTTCAGGCCGACAACTGGGCCCAGCCATCGAATGCGAATATTGAATTGGCGCAACCCTACCAGGCAGAATTTTCTACGGTCGATCGTTCCCGAGAACGAAACGACCCGACCCCTTCCCAGCAGACGTCGACCTACAACCAGTCCGCTGGGCGAGAATTGCTCCCTCCTCTCAAGACTTCGTCCTCCTATACTGCCGAGCCCAGCTGTCTGAGTCCTGCGACTTCGCTCTCGCCCACTAAAAGCGGCCAAGAGCAAGCTTTCCAGCCGAAACAGGAAATACAAGGGTCGGATAGCTTCAGTGCCGACAGCGCATCACGAGTGCAAGATGGCAACCGCCATAGTCGAGAGTCGGGCACCAGCGATTCCAGCAACGCCCAACAACAAGCATCGGCGGAATCGTCTGCGACGACGAGTGCAAGCTCCGTTTCCGGTGGCCTTAATGAGTCGACCGAGTACAAGGAAGAGGAGTCTCCCGAGAGCTCCGTTGTCGACGGCAACATGCCAGGGAACCACTCCGTTCCCATGTTCCAGTATTATCACCACCAAGAGTATCCTCCACGCGTAGCAAGTGTTCCTCAAGAACTTGATGCCCGTCGGTCATCCTCAAACCCCAGCCTGAATGCTGACGGAACTCCCGTCAACCGTCACTTAACGCCTACTGGATTCACCAGGAGAAGCTCGATGCCGCGGCCGTCGTCGGCCTACTCTGCAATCTCGGACTATACGCCTAGAGGGCGCTCACCGGGCCTGATGTCTGGGGGATCCCAGATGCGCACCCCATCCGGTACTCGCAGGTCTCCAGAAACTCGGCCCGCTTCATATGCAGAGCTGTTGAATGTGCCATACCCGCAACCCGCCCCAGCTCCAATTAGCTTCGACAACAATCAGCTAAGGAATGCTGTTGGCAACAATGCATCGCTCCTCAGTGCACAGAAGACCCTTGAAATGTATCGCCAGAACGTCAAGAAGACCAACGACTTCTCCATCCAGTACTCCTTTGCCGTCTTCCTTATCTCCACTGCACAGGATCAAGGCCTCGATCCTAGCGAATCAACACCGCGCAAGGGAAGCCCGAACGCCAAGAATGTCTCGACATCGACTCCCTACGACCTCCTCCGCGAGGCGAAGGGCATTCTCCAGAAGCTTGCCAGCGGCGGGTACCCCTTTGCCCAGTACTACCTCGCCGATGGATATGCCTCTGGTCTGTTCAGTAAGGGAAAGGAGGACTACAATCAGGCATTCCCTCTCTTCGTCCTCGCCGCGAAGCATGGCCATGCTGAGTCCGCGTACCGTACTGCACTATGCTACGAGTTCGGATGGGGATGCCGCAAGGATCCTGCGAAGGCAGTCCAATTTTTGCGCATGTCTGCATCGAAGCGTCACCCTGGAGCCATGTCCCGGCTTGGCAAGGCTTGTCTGTCTGGCGATTTGGGCGAGAAGCGATACCGCGAAGGTATCAAGTGGATGAAACTTGCCGCCGAGGCGGCCGACTCCGTCTACAGCGCAGCCCCCTACCAGCTGGGTTGCTTGTACGAAACAGGATACGGCGATGACATCTTCAAGGACGAGGTCTATGCAGCGGAACTGTTTACCGCCGCTGCTGAGCTGGGCCATCCGGAAGCCAACTTCCGCATGGGAGAAGCATATGAGCACGGCAAGCTCAGCTGTCCTCGGGATCCTGCATTGAGTGTGCACTTCTACACAGGTGCCGCTGAGCGTGGACATGCCGGAGCCATGATGGGACTCTGCGCATGGTACATGGTTGGCGCTGAGCCGATACTGGAGAAGGACGAGGAGGAAGCATACGAATGGGCTCGCCGTTCGGCCGAGATGGGTAAGTTGGCGCTCGCTCGCCTTACACAAGGTGCGCAGGGTGGGAGATACTAATGTTTTGCTTTTAGGATACGTCAAGGCTCAGTACGCTGTCGGTTACTTCACGGAAATGGGCATCGGCTGCCGGCGCGATATCCTCGAGGCCAATGTTTGGTACGTCAAGGCAGCCGATGCGGGCGACGAACGTGCGAAACAGCGGCTGGCTATCATCCAGGCAGCTATTAGCGGTGGCACGCCTATGGAAGTCGCGCCGCCTCGCAGCGGAAAGATTAAGAAAAGCGGCGATGACAAGGACTGCATAGTGATGTGAGAGGACACATTGGAGGGCATTGACGGAGGTGAATTTCACTACACCGGCGTTAGGTATGAGGGCAGGGAACCCCAATTTTCACTAATGATTGAGAGAGGCGCCTCCATTCCCAGAGATATCCCGAGGCATAGCTTGTCGACGACGTTACTTCGACTGTTGGATACCTGACGGGAATTCCGCCTTTTCGCATATTTCCACCTTTTTTTTTTTCCTTCGCACCACCCGGCATCTACGAAAATGGGACGGGATTTCTCAGGCGGGTTTGATGAAGGGGCGCGATGCGGAGACAAAACCACGCATCGAATAACGGATTAGGCTTGTTTGTTTTGGACCAAAGACTCTTTCTTCATTTTTCTCACATCCCACCGCATTTTCGGTCCATTTGTTCGTGTGTTTTTTTCCCTTCCCTTTTCAAGGAGAGGGGTTTTCATGAAACTGCATTTATGTGGCATGGGGATTTGGGTAATGCACACTGATGCTTCATGAGCCAAGAATGGTCAGGACTGCTGGCAACCTGTGTGGCCCCGGTTTTCTTTGCGAAAAGGGCGTTTGGAGAGAATGCCACATTGCGATACAGACAGACAGACAGCTCGTCCGGAAAGGTACATGCCTGACTAGGCATTCGGGCAAGCCTGTACATACCAGATACCGTAATTCCCTGTCTCAAACAGGCGTCTTGGAGGCCACTTGGTTTCGTCTTGATTTCATGGCGGCGATGATAATGTTTATGGTGACAAAAGCACCCAGTTCCTGGTCCAGTCAAGTCCTTTGGTTCAATGCGCGTGTTGTGTGGGAGTCCGGACCGTTGCGTGTCTCGTTCGCCGCAGTTTGAGACGAGTTTGACCAATCAAAAAGAAAAGAAGAAAAAAAAGTGAAAAGTTACGACGTAGGTGTTGTCGTGTTCGTCCGTAGTTGGGTCGATTGACACCATACACACACTTGCGGAAGCGTGACTCAAGGAGCCGCGTCAGGTTTCGGAGGGTGGGTTCTCTCTTTTACCTTTGTGGAGCGTATAGATATATTCATGTTGTTTTTCTTCTTGCTTGTTTGACGTGTCGCAGCATCTTTGATTGGCTTTTCTCCGCCAATACCTGACGTGTGGGGGTCCGGGAAACGACCGACGGAAGGGTTTTGGAAGGAAAGGGGACGACGAGTCATGGAGAGATACCTAGGGAGGACGTCTGCGATGGCGGTGCGGCTCCGGGCAACCTAGCGGGGCGTCCCAACGCCGACACATCAGAAACAGGTGCGGGAAAGCTGGCGAGAGGAGATGTTTTGTTGGTTTGAAGGGCGTGTTTGGGATGCCAGGTCGATTCAGGCGCCAAGAAAGGGTTTCCTCTCCCTTCTTTTTTTGCTGCGAGCGAGTGTCCGGAAGCTGAGCGCCGTCTGGGATAAGGTGGCCAGCAGGAGAGTTTTGAGACATGAACTTGTGGTCTTTGCTTGACTGGTTTTTTCCTTTCCTTTTTTTCTTCTCCACTCTTCGGTCATCTTCGCCATTGCCGTTCTGTTTCGATGTGTTTTAGGCTGCGAGGAGGCAATGAAGGGGAAGGAAGAAGCCTGGACGGCAGCGAAACGGCGTGGCGAGGCGGTTTCGGGGCGGGGCGGAGAGCGAGATGAATCCTCACAGGGACGACTATGTACGGTAGGTAAGGGATGTGCTTTGTTAATGTGACCTTACTTCTTCTTTGTTCTTACCTTATTGAAGGTTTGCTTTTCGAAATCTTTTTGGATATGGCCCATACGGTCGAGAGCCTGTCGTCGGCAGTTGGTGATGGTTACTAGTGATAGTGAAGGCGAAGGCGATCTGTGTTGCGGCTGAGACTCACCCGTCTGGGGGTGGTGGTGGCACATGTGGATTTCCGGTCTTGATGCTCTAGCACATTCTCGATGTTGATTGATTCTCTTGATGGCGTTTGCGGTCTCGGATCGTCCGGGGCTTGGGACGGTTCGACCCAGTTACTGAGGCTACCTAGTTATGGATGTTGAGCTAGGTTGAGCTGCCCGCCGGTGTTGGATCTGGGGGTAACAAAGCCGGGCAGCCGAAATGAGCATTGACGCCACTATACACATCGGCCGGATGTCTCTTGCGACTGAACGCCAAATTTAATGGTTTACCAACGACACTTAAACGTCCGCCCCTCCACTCCCCCAGGCCGAGCACTCGGTTTTCTGTTTTGGGGTGACTTGGCCGGGGAAGATGAGTAGTCGGGCATGGAGGAGAGCTACCGTCATGTCACGCTCTCGCTCGCTAGCAAGCACATGAGACTAAAGACGACGAGGAACTCTCCATATGAGCTAATGTCGGGCGCCCCTTCTACTACACAATCTCTGTCACACCGTCTTCGGTCACCCAAAGTTATGGAGCAGTACTTCAAGCATCTAGAAGTAGGGATGAGACTGTTTCTACGTGGAAGAGGCGCGTAGCTGGCTGTCGACGCTGTTCAGGCTTATTATCGCCTAGGTGACACCATCGTCTCCGCCAGTCCAAGGATGGCCGGCCGAGTTTCTATTACCAACTATTCTCTCCGTACTCCACTTGCTGTCTAGATGCTGCTGACGAGGCACTACGACCGTTCCAGGCAGAGACCCGGGGACATAGCTCGTTTAAGTTAGGCTGTAGTTACAAAGGATGAGTTCCTTTGGGATGTTGACTAGAATTAATCCTACTTTCTGTCTGACATTGGAGATCATTTAACATCATTCTCCATAGGACGTCCTGACCGATAGATCAACCAAAGACCCTCGTTAATGTAAGGAACCGTGGGCCGAGTTACATGCTGCTTCAAACCCGCCGAGCCATCCACACCGTTCAGTGAATGGGAGGAAGGGGCCCATGGCGTTAAAGGAAATCGCCATGGGGCAGGTCCCTCAAGTTCTGGAATCTTGGGTCTGTCATCTTCGCGGGGCTGTTCGAGATGGGTACACCTTGGTGGGGATGCCTCTCACCTGGAGTGTTACATATGCAGTGCTAATCAGAGCTCGCTGGGTATGAGGAAGTTGTGGGAAACACATTTCAGCACGCCCCTAAAAAACAGCACCCAAGTGGCATCGTCTGGGGCGATCTTCGAGGCCGGAACGCTGGCAGGCAAGGCCGAGGGATTAACAAATATACTCGGTATCCTCCAGTGACATTTACCGCGTTCGATGCAACAACACCTGCTGGAGGCGTGACACAACGAGCGACTTAGTTAGGTTCAACTCTGAGCCCATGAATCATAGCTTATTATATGTTCTTCAACTTCTTAACCCCTCGTCCAGAATGATATGTATATCGCGCGTAATATGTTGACCCAGCCGGCTTTCCCCAGCGAGAGTCGAATAGGTAACCTCAAGTGGATCGAGACCGTTGTAAGAGTTAGTCTGCGGTTGACATAGGTGCTCTTGGGGTTCTCTAGGGACAGACCGCACAACGTATCTCCATGTTCCAAAAATTAACATGGCAGATCCAGTGTCGAGCACAGGTACTCAGACTAAACCTTGCTGTGAAAAGGGCGGGATGGCACTGTCTCCCGTCAATGTAGTAATAGCCCGCCGATATCCAGGCTAGGCTCTTGTGTCCCTGGTAAATAGGCCAGTTTTTGGCGTACTTGCCATCTCACCATTGAGCCACCGAGCTGGAAAATAGCAGCCGTTAGGCTGACCAAGTACTGGAAGTGAGACCAGTGAATACATGCATTGTGCGGTCTCTACTTGATGATGTATAGTTGTACCATACTTGCAGTTTGGAAAGGGATGCGATGTGTTACTTTCATAAGCTCGCTGTCAAGATGGGCATGCCTTGTTCACTACACGTGTATGGTCCCACATATCTCCAGCCAAGGTATGACAGTATGGCGGTGCTTATCTCATTTGTTCCCTTACAAAACCGTCGGAGGCAGGCGTCCTTCGCCACAAGAGATGGCTTCTTGTCTCCCCAAATGTCAGCACAGGAGCTACTGGCAAACCAAAGCCAGATACTCAATTACTTAGAGCCTGCGGTCTAGCAGTGCTCCCTTTTCCTTCGACAAGCTGGCTGTTATTGAAGATGACTCGACACACGGAATTGTCACGTCGGATGGGTTGTTTTACAGAGCAATAGAAATGTGGTATATATGAGTGTTCTACGTGTCTAATCAGATCATTTGTACAAAAGCGTCCCTCCAAGGATCACTCGTCCATGCCTCTCGCATAGATGAGGTAGTCTGGGACGGCACATCCCCAAGTCGCACCGATATGGCACGCATGGGCGCACTACGACTGTTTTTTTATCCCACTAACAAGCAATTGGTGTTTAACTTGTTTTTCTCTCCCCCCCCGTCTGCTACAAACTTTACCCAAGCTGCAACTCAGCCGATGCGCTCGGCCTCCTCCATCAACTTGTCGACGCTGAACCTCTCGTCGCCGGTGCGGAACCACTCCAGCAGCTTCTGCCTCTCGGCTGCCCTCTCCTTGCCCTCCGCGTCGCCGTAGAACCGCTGCAGGCACATGACGAGCCACTGTGCGTGCGCCGTCTTGACACCCCGGTCCTCCAGGCACTTGCCATGCATCAGCACCACGCCCCTGTCGTCCGCCAGGTCGGTATGGTGAGTGATGGTCGTGTGCGGCTGCGCGAACTCGCCGCGCGCCTTGAACTCGGCCAGCTGAGTGAACATGACCGTCGCTGTACGCGAAGCCCTATCAAACACCCACTGCAGGAAGTGAATCTCGGCGCCCTGCTCCTCGTGTGGCACCGGCAGGATGAACTGTGGGTTCTGCTTCGCGAGGGCCTCCATCACACGGTATGCCGGGGTCGGGATCACGGCGCAGAGACTCGTCGGGTCGGAGGCGTGACGCAGGCGCCAGATCGCGGTGAGCTCCTTGTCGGGAAGATCACGCACCTTTGGGAGGTCGAGGATCTCGTCGAGAGGCTTGATGCCGTTGCCGGAGGAGCCGGGGATCGGTGACTGCTTCTGCTGGCGGGCGCCTTCCGACGTGCTTGTCGCTGTTGTGGGGATCTCCGCAGGCGCGGGCTCGTCGTTGAGGAGGCTGTCCAGCCCGGGAACCGAGATGGCATCCTTCTTCTTCTGCTCCTGGATCTTGTCGGCGTAGGCGGCCTTGAGCTCGTCAATGTTGGAGACACCCTCCTGGCGTGCCTTCTGCTCGAGCTTGGCGCGGTACTTCTCGACGACGGTTCGGGGCTGCTGAGTCGTGGCGAGGAAGCGCACATCGTGGACCTGGGCCCAGCGGCGCTGGTTCGAGGCTCGGAAGGCGCGCGCTGAGGAGGTGACGATGTGCCGGAGGGCGGGGATGCGGCAGGATGCCATTGTGTGCGGTAAATTTGGTTGTTTTGCCCCTCCGCTCTTCTCCCTTCATAGAATGACCGCGAGCGGCGTTGTTGGAGGTGGTGATGCAACGGATGGTTGGAAAAAATGGTATTTTTGGAGAATGGCATTTCGAGGCCGCGCGCCTTCAATTGAAAAGCTCCTGTGGAGCCACGGATGGTGGGGCCGGTTTTCGGCGCGGCCAAAATGCCGACGATTCTTGGAGTGCGCCGGGAATTTCCGCGATTTAAACTTGAAGCGACCCGCAACGCGGAGACTCTGTACGGAGAACCCTTCCAGTAAGAAAGAAAATGCCCACGTTCGTTATCGAAAAAGTCCTCCGAGTTTCTACAAGAGCTTGCATAAAACAGTGTGTGGCAATGTCTTTATGACGTACCACCACGGACACATTTGTTTTCAGTCCGTCCTTACTGAGCGGCTCGGCTCCTCGTCACAAATTCCTCAACCATTACCAATATCCTTAATAAATTCCGTTCAAAAAATCAGATAAACTAGCATCTTGTCGAACGCAAATTCCTAAGCGAGTTGTCACTTCAAGCCAGAGACGGAGCAAGCTATGGCAATACCCTTGACCGCAAACCCGAGAACAGGCTACTGCATTCTTAATCAGAAATGAGCCGAAGAGTACTACCTCCGATAGGATAATATTCCTCTAATTCCACAAATTCCCTTATATTTCACCACGAAAAACAGCTTTCTTTGAACCATTGTGAGCTCAGTTTGGGCCAGACCTGCTGGGCAATTAGAACATCCTACGCCCCCGATCTCATTGTCGTCGAGAAAAGCTCTTCTCGCCCAGCATTTACTGTTTCTACGAATCTGTCTTTCTTCCGTAGATATTACTCAACAGCTTTTTATGCGAGAGCTCAAGAAACGCGACCAACCTGCATCATAGATGATGACGACATTGCAGAAACGGGTGTGAAACGCATTCAAGAAACGTCCCTAGCTCAGTGGTCCTCCTGCTACCTCAACCCAGTTATGGATAAACCCTAGATCGATCGCTTGGACGACGCCGGGAGAACACAGGAGTTAATGGCCTCGTCGCCAATCAACCGTAGAAGCCAGATTTACAACCCAGATGCAGCACGATTCACCATTGCCAGCTAGGACTACTCTCGGAGGGGACAATCTGCCGTGCAGCACGCAGCTCCTTCCTACTGCCAGCATCAGGCAAAGAACCAACACATCTTACATGTCCTCTCCACCTTCTTCACTCAACACCATCATCAAGACCCAGAATCTCGTCCATCCCATTCCTGACGCCAGAAGCTCATTAAATCATCTGCTCCGGACTACACTCAAACATACACGCACATACACACACACCCGGGAATCGACAAGACTGGGATTTGCACAAGGAAATGCGACGTATACCCAACGGAAGGGAATGGGAACAATGCGGGGAACTGAAGAACGACCACCCATGTTCTACTCCGGGGTGTAGAGACGCTAAGAGTGTGCAGATGGGTATCAATGGCTGGCCAAGATACTGACTGTACCAAAAGGCCGGGATTGAGCCACACCTTTTCGTCCCCTCCCTTCCCCTTCCATTCGTCGCAGACTGTTCATGACGCGACGAGCAGGGCCCCCGGCGTGCAAGACTTTCCCAGGCGCGCGGGAGATGGCGAGGGGAAAAAAGTCCTGTTATAGCGGGGGTGTGCTGGTGCGGATGATTCAAAGTCGGGAAACCCTTTTTCTCCCCCTCTCATCCGATCTCTATTGCGACTTCACGTTTAGTCATAAGGATATGGTTCTGCGGAGAGCCATCGGCAGCATTAACGATTGCGAGCTATGTCTTTGAATGTTCGTGTTAATGTTGTACAGGAACTAGGCGCAAAACAGCAAATATAGAAACAAGTCCAGCAGTGGACTACAGGTCGATGGTTCGGCACGCCCGAACCCAGAACATCGAGGGTATCTAACACCCTCTCTGTCTCACAAGCCTTCCTGCTCTCTTTCGGTACGCCGACGGCGTGGATATCTCTCATCTATGTCTAGTATCTCTCCAGGTTTTTCTTCTTCTTTCTCTCTTCTCTCTGTCTATTTTCGCTTCAGCCACAAAAAACATTCCTTCGTCACAGTCACTGCTCAGAGTGACTGTTCAGTCCTGCCAAGTGGGCTTGAAGGTCCAGCGCTCCTCGGCGCCCTGGGCAAAGGGAACGCCAAGCTCAAATAGCTTGACGATGACGTTGGAAAAGTCCTTGAAGAAGGCCTCGTTGTCCTTGGCGTACTGCTCGACGTACTTCTTGAATGTCTTGTCCTGGATCAGGGCGTAGTCGGCGGGAAGCATCATCAGGGACTTGGTGCTCTTGTCCTCGTACTGCGCAATACCGTCAGCGATCAATTCATTTGTCGCGTCTGCCGGGTGACTGCAAAGCTTACCTGGGCGGGGCCGTTCCACTTCTTCCACTGCCATTTCTCGTTGAGGAGCAGCTTGTAGTAGTCGTTGGTCATGACGGTGGGAGAGAAAGTCCAGGGGCCGTCGAAGCCGGAGCGGTCAGTGTGGCAACGGCCGAGAGCGTGAGCGCCGGCCAGGGCAACAATCTCCTGGTCGTTGAAACCCATGCGATAGAAAATGTCGCGTAGGTGCTTCTCGCGCTGGGAGGCGTCGGGGAGACGGCCATCGGGGGTGCAGGCGGCGGCCTCACCGTCTTTGCGGCCGGGGCGGAAGGGGATGATGGGGCCCTGCATCTCCTGGATGGCGGCGACACCACCGAGGATCCAGAGGTCGGAGTAGCTGATCCAAGGGAATTGCTCTGCGAGAGACAGTCAGCAAGTTGTGTCCAACGGTGGCAACAAAGCGGTAGTAATGTCTTGCCAGACTCGACTATATGGGGGCTTGAGGGGTTCTACTCACGCTTGACGGGCTCAAGGAAGTCGCGGGCAGCCTTTAGGCCAGCGTTGGCACCGTGGTCAGACTCGGGGGCGAAACGCATGGTAGCACCGTTGCTGCCGCCAGTGTTGGTCTCTTTGTCGTAGGTACCGCTGGCGTGCCACGCGAGACGGACAAGGACGGGGCCGTAGCTGCCGTCATCGTACTGGTCGTTTTCTTCGAGGCGGGAGGCAATGACCTTGTACACCTTCTCGTAGTCGGCCTTGGTGGGGTTAACGACCTTGGTCGAGCCGGCAGAGACGCCGCCCTCCTTGGTGTAGAGGTAGGCGCCGCCGGCGCCGGCGACGGCCAGACCAGAAAGCCAAAGCCAGGTCGAGTTGCCCGACTTGGCGGGCTCGGAGGAGTAGAAGCGGCGGCCCTGCTGGCGGAAGGCCTGGCGGGGGGCGACGGCGAAGGAGGTTCTGGTGGAGGTTCTCAACGCCACGCGGGCGAACTGTCTCGTGGAAGCGGCCATCTGTGTGGGAAAGAGGTGTTAGCCTGCAAGTTCTATGGTTGTGTTACAATGATACGGGTGTATCGGGATATTTCGGTAAAAGATAACGTGGCAAGAGCTTAACAATATTGTATGTGCCCATTGCGTGTAAGCCGTGGGAAGAGACCGGGCGGGACTGACCTTGCTGGAAGCTGGTATGTGTGAATAGGTAACGGAGTATCAAGGCAAGACAATTGCGATGACGAAGGAAGAAGAAGAGAAGCTTCGAAAGAAATACGGGCGAAGAAGGGAGGAGGGCCTCGAGATTAAATCCCGAGCACTCGTTGCCCCGGGGCGTTTGAGAAAATACCAATGTACCCTGCCCGACCCAACGGTACCTGCCTACCTACCTACACTTACCTAAAGTCAGTTTTCCTCTGGCTCAGGGACCGAGGGAGGGGAGGTTCCGCACCTGTGAAATGAGAAATCGGTGACCTCTGAGTGGTCAAAAGCAGAAGCTCCAGTCCTGACAGGGGTCTGCCAGGTGCCACTATTTCCTTTTCCCTACGGGGGGGGGGGCTGTCTGCAGGGATCCAATGCTCCCATTCACGTTTGCTGACTTCTCATGGTGGGGGCTCACTTCCCTCTCTCAGACTCACTCTCAACACGCTGGTCGCCTTGCCACGAAAGGTTGTGTGTGGTGCCTGGTGCGTGGTGTGGCCCGGCGCGCGCTAGGGGCTGGCATCAACTCGTTCGAAACGTGTCGGCGCCTGCAAGAGATAAGGCTTAATAACGCAAGATACGTTGCACAATATTACACTATATGTTTAGAGCTGATAGAACTGAAGCATGCTATGTGGCTTTTCCTTTACTGTGTTCAACATGTTTTTCTCTTCCTCCCTCATTCCGTTCATCCTCCCTTACCGGAGAGCGAAATTCTCCTTTGAGCATCTTGGAGGGTCAAAACTCACATCTCACAAGCCAAACATAATTCCCTGCCTGCGTTCTTGACTTGCATGGAAGCTTTGCTTGCCCAACGGCACATGCGGCCCATGTTCCCAGCGTCCTCGGCTAGCCGGCCGGTTCCTCGAGAACCCCGCTGACCACAGCTACGCATTGCCCATTTCATCTTGCAGTATTTGTAATAGATCTCCCGGGTATCTAGTTTCTCCATCGTCGACTCGAGCCCACTTTCCGTGGGCCGCGTCCATCCCTCCGCGGGCCTGACTGAATGAATGCCTGGTGCTATGAACTGGAATACCAGACAATCTCACTTTTATCATCGTGCTGTTCTGTACGAAACAGCACCATCTTCTAGCAGATCTGCTCACAGCGCTACAAAAGCCATTGCCGACTCGGCTCAAGATGGCTCCGACTTCGGCATATTAATAGCTTACCACCCACAAACATTTTCCGGGATTTGCTCTCGAGGACTTATCCCAGCTGTTCGGGCCCTTTCTTGGCATTGGGGACACCCAATGACTGACTCTTAGAAGCACGCCGTTGTCACCATCCACCCTGTCTGCCCTCCACTTCCCCCGGGCTCGAATGTTCCCCGTACAATACACAAGCAGACTGAACGGCGGGGAGGTTCGGAACACATCGGAATACATTAACACGACTCGTCGAGACACACACTCATTTCCGCTCCTTCCGAGCCGAAACGGAAACGTCAATCCGTTAGGCGGCGCCTCAGCCGAGGGCGTCCTCGGGAAACGTACGGGGCGAACAGTCCGATCTCTTAGCCTCGTCTAGCGATATTCGCAACGGGCAAAAAGTAGTTCCTGCTGGAAAAAGTCAAGAGTCACCCGACTCCTGTCGTTGCTGAATAATCCGGCCATCAGATGCCAAAAATTTTCAACTTTGACCATCAATACGGATGTTGCGACATCCTTTCACGGTTCCAAAGTTTCGTATTGATGCCGAGTTGCCTCAGCCAACGTGGCTAACCCCTGCACCCCCCCCTTTGGCGCTTTGCCCAGGGGTCTCAGCGGCACCCCGTTTCGTTCGGCGGCACTGTCCGTACCTTACTTAACCGCTGTATCGGACACCCGATGGTCGCCGGTGTGAATAATTTACAGTAGACAATAGACTACTAGACTTTTCAAGTAACTGCACAAGCATGGTTGTTTTCTTTCAACGTTATTGAGCTATTATTGTGTGCGTCGATGATCGATTCGCAAATCTCAAAGGCGGGATCGGGTTGACCCGTGGTGCCCGAAGACGATTCCCTCCCATCATGGTCTGTCTAGGCCACCCCATAAACATTGCATACAGTACAATTTCCCCGAGGCCTGCTGCCCACGCATGATCTGTCGTCAAACGAGTCATATAATACAAAAATCTCAGGGAGCAGCTACCCAACTGGTGGGGGAGCTCCTGGAGCAAAGAAGAAACGCGCTCGGTGGGCTGGCGCCGCCTAGTTGAAAGGCGCTGTCGCCTGGCCCTCGAGGTCTGGTTCGCCCTGGAGTTCATAGTACCTGAGGTATCTGGCTTCAGCCCGGTACCTGGTCGCTTCGTCCATCTCACCGCCAGCTACCCCGTTCTCTTTGCCGCTGCTGGTCGCCTTGTTGAGCAGAGAAATCGAGGTTGGCCTGTACCATTGTTAGCATCATCCCAGTGTGTTGCTGCGTGAAAACTGTGGCGTACCCAAAAATCTCCCTGTCAACAGTCAAAAACTGCTTCATCGCATCCTTGCCGCCCCGCTGCTGCAGGTAGGACAGATAAATCTGATATAGTTCCTTCTTCGTCAAAGCTGAGAGGCGGCTCTTGCTCCGGAGTTCGTCAAAAATCTGTTTGACGCGATCGCCATGCTGGTCCTCCATCTCCGTGCTCGTGGCCTGCTGCAGCTCGAACTCGAGCCATTTGTCCCAGAAGACACGGCTATCAGCATACCATTGCACATTCTTGAGGAATACGTTGCGTGCCTCTTCGACCGAGCCCTTGACCTTCCACAGCAAGAAGGCCCATTCGGTGACAAGGGCAGCCTTAGTGAAGATATCCACATGGGGAGAATCGATCTGCGTCTTGAACACCTCGATAGCCGCGTCCAAGCCACTCTGACGGCGCTGAAGATGAGCCCAGGATGTGATGGCTTCAATGCAGTCGGGAAGTTTCATGAGAATTGCCGCATGAATATCGCGAGCGATATCAACACGCCCGCAGCTCTCCTCAAAGTAGGCAAACTGCAGCCTGATGCCCGGACGGCTGATGGGCACATACAGAGTAGCGGCTCGCTGATAGATGATCCTAACCTCTTCCTCCTTGCCCTCCTGCGCAGACATCCACCGGGCGTACCGAAACCAAAATTCGTCGTAAAAAGCACATGTCACCAGGCACCGCTCGTAAAGAAAGACGATACGGGTGAAGTTGCCTTCAGACTCCTCAAAGTCGAGGTATTTGCGCCAGTTAGCGAGCTGCGAACTCTCGAGCTCGGTCACGTGGAAGTAGGGGCGCTTCATCTCGGACTCATAAGTCCATCGCTTGTTGGTCTCGGCCTGGGTCTGAGTGAAGTACTCGTAGTACATGGCGTCGATCTTGGTGCGAACATCACGCTCAACCTCGAGTTCCGTCCGCTGAACGCCAGCAAACTGGGCGCTCTCAGCCTCGACCTCAGCCCGGAACTTGGCCAACGTCTCGGCGGGGACCAGCTCGGTCACGGGGCGGCTGTGGGATAGCTGGCGGAAACGCTCGAAGTATCGGGCATACTGGTGCATCGGGATGTGGATGACGCGGGACAGAATAGCAAAAATCTTGTCCTGGGCCTCCTGACGCTCCTCATATTCGATGTACTTATCCCAGAAAGGGTGAGCGAGAAAGTCTAGGCCGACGCAGGTAGCACCGCGTTCGAAAAGTCTGGAGTAGACGGTCAGTATACGGGCAGTGGCTGGGGAAGGGGAGTGGCAAGAGATATGGGGGAGGCGGGCTATACAGGAAGGGGTATCAAATGAAATCAACTAGCGAATCCAAGCCCAACGTAAGGTGTTCCAATGGGGGCGACGTGGTGAAGATGCGACGTGAAGCGGACAATGGATCAATCATCGTCAAGTGGAAATCAGCAGAGCCTGGTAACTACTAGCGTGAGAGGGCATCCCAACATCGGGGCTGCTGTTGGCATTTCTCACCGACGAATACTTGTGAAGAAGGCGGCGGGTGAGGCCCACGCATCGCTCGATCGAGGTGTTGAGCGGCCGGTGAGGCATGCTGTGGTGATGGTGATGTTAAGGGGAAGGAAAGCCAACCATCAAATACTTACTCCCTGACGAGGTGTGGGACGTGAGTGGTCTCCATTTTGAAGGAGCAATAGTCGGTCCACAAGTCGACAGAATTGGTGATGCTGGCGCATCCTCGCTCGTAAACCTAGAAACGCGCCCGATTAGCCGCAGCTCAGGAGCAAGGGATGACGCATTGCGCGATGCGACAGCACTCACCATCTCGGCTGATTCGGGCCCAGCAATATTGAACTCAAGATCGGCGTACTTCTTCCAGTAGCCAAAGAGCAAAGGGAACTTGAGGAGAAAACGGTCGTAGGCATCGCGAAGAGTGGCCAGGGCCTGGGGGCTGGAGTTGCGGTTCAATCCGCCCTCCAAGCCCTCGCAGGCGCGGATCAGTTTCTCCCAGGTCTCAAAGTTATCCGGATCAGCATCCTGTGCGCACGCGAGACTGGTTAGCGGTTTCTCAACTTGGAGTTGACGGCGGGTGCGACGTGGACGAGATCGCAGTTAAACATACCACATCAGCCTGGAGCTTCTTGATCTCGGCGCTCTCCTCCTCAGAGCTTCCGAAGTGGTCGTAATCAGACATGGCGAGCGCGTCTTGGATAACGAATGGCAGGTCAAGTTGGGTTTCGAAGAAGGGTCGGACAATGCGCAAGGCCGGGATGAACAGCAGCAGGTGGCAGGGGCGGGTTGCAGATGGTTGAATGAAGGCACCGCGGGCGTTAAGGCTGTGTGGCCGTTGGGAATCGTGGGAGGCCGCGTCAAGCTTCGAGGTCGCAAAAGGAAGGGGGCTGGATATTTTTTTTAACAGCGCTGAGGGACTGGGGCTACACCTATATCACGTCTCCAATTGGAAAACGGGGCTGAGGCAGTGTGAGGATGTTCGTCCTTGTTTGCGCGAACCAAATGCAATGGTACGCGGAGTTAGTGTACACACCTTGGCAGGCGGACCCTTGCTACCAGTGCTTTATCAGTGACACTGTGGGAAAAGCGAACAAGATCAGCCAAAAGCTGGGAGACATCAGGCGGTCGCAAGCCCGCCCGCACGGAGCGCGAGGTACAACCACAGCAGGTACCTCTGCAGGATAAAACTTTATACACCTCAGTGCTTATCTACCTATGTACCTACCTACCTACGGATAGTAGGTGCCTTTTTACCTGCAGTTGGGCCCTGTTCACATGTGCAGTATTACGGCCTGCTGCGGGTGCTTCTCGCTCATCAGTTGCCTATCGAGGGCGGCTTAAGGGTGGGTCATTCCGCCTGTGGCCTATCTATCTGCCCTGGCCTCTCTGGGACTCTCATGTGTGCATGCACAACACTTCGGATTCTGGAAACAGCCCGACTGATGGGCATTGAGGGACGGTGTGGGGCAATGTCGTCGTCAGGTGGCCCCCCCAGGTGGGCGGGCAGGCTGTGATTTTTCTCCTATTCCTTTTCTCCCTGGCTTGGCTGTCTGTCTTAGCTAAGCGATTGGCTAAACGTGGGGCCTATTTGACGTCTGATATCCATGAAAAACCTTTCTTTCTCTCTTTTCCTCTCCTTCACAATAAGGCTGGTGATGATTCTCAAATAATACATGATAGGAAGAGAATGACTGACCACCCATGGTGGCAGCGTGATCTCAATATTATATCTGAAGCCTGGTCTGCGCAAGCATTGCGTACGCCATTCCGTGCCCGCGGGGGATTTCCCGCTTCGGCATCTTCAACGTCTCATCTTTGCCTTGTTCCCTTTTCCATGTTCTTCGCTACATGTGTTGGATCATTCAAAACTGCTCGGCCCTGTGACTTAGTTCGAACCTCTTCCAGCTGGCCATTTCTGCAATTACCAAAATGCCTTTTTTCGTCACTTGTTCATCTTGACTTGGTAAATATCACCCAATCGTTACCTGTGTGGCGCGGCAAGCTTGCCGACATAGGATGCGAAACGGCAGTCTAAATTCAAATCGCCGTCAATGGGAACTTGAAGCTACAGAGTACTGGGGTCAACTGCTGCCAATCATATTGTGTTCTGCTGTACCTGGTTAGCGCTTTCATGCATATTGACTGGTTCAAGCATGTCATGCGAATCTGACTCTCGTTCGTATGCAGTAGAGAGAATGCTACTACAAAACATGTGCGATCAACGACTCATCCATAGCTGCAGCAGCTCGCAGTACTTGTGTAGCTTGGGGTTAACCAAATTGGGGTGTAGAATCTGGCGCGCAACTGCTGTCGCTATCATCAGATACGTCAAACCCGTGAAAAGCAGAGGTCTCATTGTCCTCGCGGCTTTCGGTCGACGGATACTGCGGCTGAGCCGCCAACAGAGATGCACTATACATCCCTCCGACTCTAGCCGGTATCGATATATGTTCCCAGGTGAAACTCGTCCGAGAGACCGGAAGTCACGTCACGGTTCTGATCTCTGCTGATCCAAACATATCATAGGAGACACAGTGTTATATCTCATAATCTTCTAGGTCACGTTGGCTTTGCAGGCAGGGTCTGGGGGCAGCAATGTCCTTCATGAAGTACTACGTAATCGGTACAGAAGCCCAAATACCTCTCTCTTCCTGACTAAGCCAATCCATCATATGAACATTGTCTACAGGGAATCATTAAACTATAGTTCACGTGGGCTTGGGGAGGCTGGAAATCAGTTGAGCCGGCTTGCTTTCCCAAGCACACACAGGAGCGACAACGGATTCTCGCGCTACACGTGTCATCTTGGCAATGGTGGGATTCAAGAGGCATGCCTAGCGATTCTCTTCGATGTGGAAACAGGCATATTATAATTAACAGGCCAAGTAGCGAGAACCTAGCGAGTCTCCAACCTTGGAGAAAGAACATCTGTAACCAGAGTCGAGTGGACTGATGTGCATGAAAGTGATGCAACACTACTCAAGGCGATAACGGCATGTTCGTATGAGGAATTGTCCTTGAGGCGATGCTCTCGAGGATGTTTAAGCCATGACACACATTATTAGCATAGTTACAAGCTGCAACGAAAGCAAGCAAGTCAGTGAAACCCCAATTAGATACGGACAACTACTTCCAGGGAACACGCAGTAACACTTACATCACAGAGTTTATAAGAAAATGCAGCTGAGACGTCCCAGAAGCGCACAAAATCCAGGGTCAACTTAGTTACACTTCCTGCGCGACGAAGCCATCGTTGCCCAGGCTGCGTTAGTACCTGTTTTATTTAAGTTAAAAAAAAAAAAAAGGGGGGGGGGGGGGGGGGGGGGCTTCATTCGACCTGATAAGCCTTAACCCATATTCCACGCAGTTTCGAGCTTTCCTGTCACGCAAGATAAGGTCGGTCAGTAATGTCGAGTCATCTTAATCATACAGCAAGACAGCGTCAAGATACAAAAATCGCCTGCAACTACACAACCATCAGCTTTTACGCTCGGATGCCTTGAAGATGTCTTTCCCTGTGGCTTCTGACGGGGGTTCATCGCATCTCTGGCGTCTGCGTCACCAGGCCCCCCTGATGGAAGTTTGTAACCACAACACTAGGTAGCAACTTTGGATCAGTAGGAACCTAACATATTGCCACCTTCGGGCGCTGGGCCGAGACGGATCGTTGACAACCCAAGTCGCGCGCTGGCTCCATGCATGAGTCGGAAACCTTTTGGGTAGAAATGGCGTGGTCAGGGTCTAAAAGATGTTGTGCCAAGGTACCTACCGTGTTTTCCCTGTCTTTCCTGTCTTTCAGGTAGCAAAGTTGGTCCGTGAGGCTGAAGCGAGAAGCGAACAGCTGCCTGTCCAGTCGGAGTCTACCTAGGTGCGTGAGTGCTAAGGATACAGCGGCCCGGCATCCAAAACCCCTGATACCTATGGCGGGACGGACGTCATTGTCGGGCTCCGAATTGGTGAACCAAATTCCCTTTCAGTCAGCCACGACGTTCGCCATTGCAATCCTTCACACAACTTTCACCATTGCGCGATCCCACGTTCCTTCGCGAAACCGAAATCCCTCTGCAACCTGCTGCATCTTCGAATCGCCGCCGAGCCTCTCTTTTGCGCCCACCCGAAGACCGCACCCTTCGATGAACACGAACCGGCACCCTCCTCCAAGCATGCTCTGCGACAACTGCGCAGCTTCCCAGTATCCTTGAGCAACCCCTCCCACCCACCATGGACAGCGTCAACCCCGGATCATGGCCTGCTCAGGTGCCGGCATCAGAGAAGTCTAGTCGTCTTTACATTCGCGACTATCCCCATCGATCTATCGCCCTTGTCTCGTCGTCCCACGCCCTCATATTCCGCTACAGCTCCGCCAGCACCGGCACAAACGGCTCCCTTACCTCGCTTACATCTACTCGGTCACGGCCAAATGGAGACGGTGCCGCATCAAAATGCATGGTCGAATTCACCCAGATCACCAGGAAGACTCTGGCCGACTACCGCCCTTTGACCCCACGACCGATCTTTGGAACATTAGGTCTGATATCCGTCGAGGGCGACGTGTTCCTTTCCGTCGTGACACATGCTACAAGAGTTGCTACCCTTAGGCCGGGGGAGACGGTAGAGCGGATCGCAAGTGTTGCCTTCTTCTGTCTCAATAGTAGCGAGTGGGACGATGTTGTTTCGCTAGACCCATTGGACTCCGAAGCGTCAGACGCCAATGCCGTGTATGGCCAGAACCTCAGAGGGAGAGAGGTTCAAGTGGAGCATCCGTGTGCAGACCTCCGCAAGCTTCTAGGCAATGGCACTTTCTATTACAGTACCGATTTCGATTTGACGAATAGGTTGCAGGACAGGTAATGCTTGGAAACCCCCGTTATACTTGCAGGTTGCTGACTGTCTAGAACTGTGAACTCGTACACGTTCGACATCGACAACTTTGACGACTCATATCTATGGAATTCGTACATGATCAGCCCGCTGGTCCAGTTTCGTTCACGACTGTTGCCCCAGGAGCGGGAGGCTTTGGACTCGTCAAGGTTTCTAACCTCTGCCATCCGTGGCTTTTGTCGAACGATGGCGATCCCTCAGACAAGCGCCCCATTGAAGACGCGATCGAGTGGCCTGCCTTCCTACCTAACCGTCGTATCACGCCTATCCTGTCGTCGGGCTGGAACCCGTTTCAACTCGAGAGGAATTGATGATGATGGCAACGTCGCCAACTTTGTAGAGACAGAGACCATCTACTGGAGCCCTGGAGGTACCCTCTTCTCATATGCTCAGGTCAGAGGCTCGGTTCCGCTCTTTTGGGAGCAGACGGCGGAGCTCATACCCGGCAAGCAGAACATCACCGTCATTAGATCGCCCGAAGGAGCACAGCCGGCCTTCAACAAGCACTTTGCGGACCTGGAGCAGGCCTATGGCGCTGTGCATGTCGTGAACCTATTGAGCGAGGGCAAGCCTGGCGAGGCACAGCTCAGCCAGTTATACCATCTGGGAGTGGAGCATTGCCCACTAAGTCAGGTTGGCGAGGAAGAATCGCAAGACCACGCATTACTGAGAGAAACCCACTACGACTTTCATGCCGAGACGAAAGGACCGGGAGGTTACGAAGCGGCACGTCAGATCCGCAGATACATTGAAACGTCGATAGATGGATTTGCCTACTACTTGGCCGAAGAGTCGGACGACGGGACTACAGACAATAGCGATAACCAAGGCTCAAACCGCATGGTAGTAGTTCTCCAACAAGAAGGTATATTCCGGACGAACTGTCTTGATTGTTTGGACAGGACGAACCTGATCCAAACCCTTATATCGCAGATGGCCACAGAAGCTTTTCTGGGTCATCGAGGCGAATACGCCACGTCTGACTTTTGGATGAGACACTCAACTCTCTGGGCGGACAATGGCGATGCTCTGTCAAAGATCTATGCCGGCACTGGTGCGCTCAAATCGTCCTTCACACGCTCCGGAAAGATGTCGCTGGCTGGCGCCGTCGCGGATATGCGCAAATCGGTCCAGCGGCTCTACCACAACAATTTTACGGATTCAGCTCGGCAAACAACGATTGACCGCCTTCTTGGACGCCTTGTCAACCAAATACCCGTCCTTCTGTTTGATCCCATAAGCGACTATGTGTCCAGTGAGCTCACTAAGAGAAGCGCCGAGTTCTCTTCCGTACAGGACATCACCATGTAAGTGCACTTCCCTCTATCTTGTCTGCAAGACGCTTACCATAGTAGGCTGGTTGGCACATTCAACTTGAACGGCCGTACCGAGGGTGTTGATAGCGATCTTACTCCATGGCTAGCCCCAGAAGAACTCGGCGATGTGTTACCTGACATCGTCGCCGTGGGATTCCAAGAGATTGTTGAGTTGAGCCCACAGCAAATTATGAACAGCGATCCTTCCAGAAAACAGTTATGGGAGGCCGCAGTGAGACGATGCCTTAACCAGCGTTCCAAGGCCCTCGGCGGCGAAAGATACGTTTTGCTCCGGAGCGGGCAGCTTGTTGGTGCTGCGTTGTGCATCTTCATCAAGGCTTCGGCCTTGGCCAACATTAAGAATGTCGAAGGGAGCGTTAAGAAAACAGGGTTGTCGGGCATGGCGGGCAACAAGGGTGCGGTTGCAATACGATTTGACTATGCGAATACCCATATCTGCTTTGTGACGGCCCATCTGGCTGCTGGATTTTCGAACTATGACGAAAGAAACAGGGACTACGCAACTATCCACCACGGACTCCGTTTCCAACGAAACCGTGGCATCGACGACCACGGTAGGGCAGGCTTCAAAACCCATGTTGTGATATATGAGCTGACCCAGAAACAGATGCTGTTGTATGGTTGGGAGATTTCAACTACCGGATCGGGCTAAGCTCTGAATCTGCCCGAAGCTTGATCAAGAAAAGAGACCTGGAGACGCTTTACGAGAACGACCAGGTAAGAGACGCAGGTTGCATTCCCAGAATGGCCATCATGCTGACCATACTTTGTAGTTGAATCTGCAGATGATTGCGGGGCTTGCATTCCCATTCTATTCTGAAGCTCGAATCAACTTCCTGCCAACGTACAAGTTTGACCTCGGGACGGACGAATACGATACATCGTAAGTCGAAAGGACTGGCATCGTCTTGCTTGCAGAGCAGCAGTTGACTTCCAACCAGTGAAAAGGCACGTATCCCAGCGTGGACCGACCGCATTCTGCGCAAAGGTGCAAACTTGCGTCAATTGGCATACAACTCGGCCCCGCTCAAATTCTCGGACCACCGGCCGGTCTATGCCATTTTTCAGTGCAACGTGAGCATTATTGACGAGGCTCTCCGAGATCGAATCAGCAAAGAGCTCTACCATCGAAGGAAAGCGGAGGTAGGAGATACAACTGCGAACTTGGACTCCGAGGAGACCGACGATGAGGACTTGATTGGCTACGAAGCCATTGAGCCGGGACTGCCTCCTGCGAGCTCTGACCGCCAAAAGTGGTGGCTGGAGAACAAGCAGCAGGCGAGAGTTGACATCAAACAGCCCAAAGCCTCCGATGGACATGCTACGGTGCTGAATCCTAATAGACCCTCAAATCCCTTTGCGCCAACGGGAGAGCCAGACTGGGTCAATGTACCAAGGTCGAGACTGTCCTCTTTCTCCAGCATCTCGACATCGCCGTACGAGCACGTCTACACTCCGACCGACCTCTCATCATCGGCTTCAAATAGGATTGCGAGAAAGTTGCCGCCACCGTTCGATCCGTCAGCCTTGTCATCAAAAGTTGGCGGACTCAACATCAAAGACGACAAGTCACAAAGGGGAGAAACGCCACCGCCGCCACCGCCGCCGCGGAGGCAGACAGGGGCCAATGCGTCAGTTCAACAACCCCCATTGATTCCCTCGAATCGGTCGCAAAATCCGACACCCCTACGGCCGTCGTTTGCCATTTCGCAGCTGTCGCAGCTATCCTCACAACCGAAGTCGAAGCCCGCCCCGCCCGTTGCGAAGAAACCAGCCCACCTGGCCACGTCCCCGAATCTAAGCAGCAGCGGAGCCGGTCTGTACAAAGATGATCCAACAGAAAGACCGCCGCTGCCGGTCCGGGCTTCGACGGGCTTCACCAACCTAAGCGCGGGATTGGGGAAAGGAATGAACAGAAAGCCAATCGGCACTCCGGCCAAGCCTCCCAAGCGTGCAGGTACACTAGACCCTGAGCCCGGCAGACAAAGCCCGGTGGTCGGGGCAGTCGCCCTGCCCGGTATGCGAGCTGTTGAGGCACGGCCCAAGCCGAAAATTCCAGCCAGAAAGCCAGTGGACCTGTTAGACTCACTAGGCGATGAAGGACCAAGCGAAATGGGAAGCTGGGAGACACTGGTTCCCAGCACTCAAAGATGATGTATTGGTCCTGTAGGCTTGAGTGACAAACAAGATACAACAAGCGGGCGAAAACTGCTGACGACATAGACTGCCAGACGGGGCTTGGATGGACCGGTGGAGTTGCTGTTGTCATAGGATTGCTGAGGATGATTAAATGTAACGAATAAATGCAAAACCATTGCCATGCATCATGATCCAGTGCTACAACTGTAGCGCGCCGGGAATCGACTGGCGTCTCAACGTCAGTCGGTTCCGTCTACAGGCTGTACATGTGAGGAAGCTCAATCTCCGCCCCCCACCGACCGGGGTGATATGGGTGAGCCCACACCAACGCCAATCGGCTTTCACGCCACAGCCAACCACTACACAACGTCCTTCCAAGAAGCCCCTTCAGTTCGTCATACAAATAGATTGGCTTCACTGAGCTGGATGGATGGACCCTTGATTTTGACTGTCACAGGGAAGTCGGGTTCCCACTGTGTACTACTCCTTGGCCGCGCCCGCGTGCTTCTGCCCCTCTATCTCAGACCATGGTAGGGAGGACCCACAACATGGTCCTCTTGACCAACTAAGACACCACACCGCTTTCTCCCACATGCAGTACCTTGAGGATTGGCGCCCCTTCTTATTTATATTTTTTTCCCTTCTTGTGCTTAATGTGCAGTAGGCCTTGGCATCTGACAGCGGCACTATCTAAGTCACACACCCGCCTTGAGCGCCACGGTGAACGAGGGGCGATGGCCATGGTGTTGTTGTTTGAGCTTGTTGGTTGAGATGACTCCACCAGTGAGCGTCATTACACGCGCCGCGCCGCCCGTACCAGCCTTCCCTGTGCCTACTGGTACTGGTGTTCCCTTCACTTTTGTCCGCAGCAGCCGCATGCGGAGGTCCCACTCAAATACCCGGAACTCTACAGAAGGACGTCTCTAGCGCGGTAGACCGGGCAGTGGTGACATGGACTGAGTCTGCCGATCGCGGGGCAGGCGAAGCCCGAAGCAGACAACGTTCCTTTCAAGGGAACGACAGAAAGGAGGGGCCTGTGGCATGAAGAAAGCAGAACCGAAAAGCCTTCTTTCTCTCTCCCTCGTCTGCCCCGGACCTCCAGAAAAGACTTGCCTTCTGCCCATCTTTGGCTGAGCGTCGCCTGAGCACGTCTGCTTCCCGTCCTATCTTGCCTGGGCTGGCCTGTGTACCTCCAACAACCTAAACGTTCAAAACGCCCCAAGAAGCGTGGTAGACACATCCTACAGGCCGAGCTACTGCGTTGCGTGCTCTAGTCACCTGCGCGACCCGAAGCGGCAACCCCCTTGATTCGAGATTTCGTAGGCCGAACGACACTCGGACGGACGTAATTGTTCGTCACATCAACGCAGACAACGTGGACCGGCCCTCAACCGCTTCTTTCTACCGGCATCGTTGCTTGTGCTGTTTGGTTCCTTTTAGGACCTACAGCAACCATCCGAGCATCGACCATATCACTTCGAACCTGGGGCCTTCACCCTCTTGACCTCGAATAATAATATCTGCCACCAATACCCATCCGTACAAGGGAAGAGGACTGGGCTTCCCTTAGCTGACCAGTTATAATCATTCCCCTCTCTCCACCGTTGATATCTTTTCCTTTTCTACCTCTGGTCCTAGCCTTTCTTTTTCTCGTCTCCCTTTGTAGGTTGGCTAGCCTTCTTTTCGTTTTGTTTCGTGCGCCAGGAGGCGTCCCTCATCCCCCGGGTCCCTCAAAGACCGGATGGCAAGAAAGAGGCTTGACTCGTTCATTCATCCTCGGTTTTATGCTGCCCTGAACCGCCAAAGGCCTTGTCCACTCCTCCCACCTTCTGCCTCACACATCAACCCGCCCTAAGTCAAGTCATCTGCCCGCCTTCAACTTCCACACACCCATACATCCAACTGGGCGGCATCGAACCCCGGGGTTGGCGCCGACTAGTCATCTTGGGCAGACACACGACTGAAGGGCACGTGAACCGTGTGTTTGAGTTGATCTGCCGAGCAGAGACAGACACAGAGACGCCCATAACATCAACCCAGTCAGGTTCCGTGTGTCACCTTGCCTACACGACACGCCCCGAACTTTAATATCCTCCGATTTTTCTTATTTTTGCTCCTACTACTTTTTTCTTTCCCTCGATTTACACTTTCTCGTCCTGTCGACGAAAATCACCAAAGCGGTCGGATCTTGACGAAAACCGGTCTCAACGGCGAACACCTAATTCTGCTTTATCGTTCTGTCTAGAAGACGCGCAGGCCTTTCCGAAGTCTCAGCACACTTCTTGCTTTCGGTCTTGGCTCAACATAGCATTCCCATCATTCCATTATTGGCGACTCGACGATCACGGCGAGGAATCACGGAAAGCGGAGAACCCGCCCTCAAAGTCTGAGCACATTTCCCTTCACCTTGTATAGTCTGGACCCCATAAACATAGTAGTACGGCCAACTCTTATAATTCTCGGAGCATAGTAAAGAGGACGAAAAAAAGAAGAAAAAAAAAAAAGAACACCACAGCTAGCCACCAAGATGTCTCTTCAGAATCCATCGCTCAGCAAGCAACAGCGGATCCAAGTCTGGCGCGAGGAGGTTGCCGCCTCGGCATCCCTATGCACATGCCCACCGTCCTCGCCGGCCGCATCCGCCTCCTCAACAAACATCTCCCTGTCTGCCGCTTCGTCGTCGGGCTCCTCGTCGGCATCCTCACCAGGGGCTGGCGACGCCTTCACATTTCCACGCAGCGACATGCTCCCCTCACAACCGACGCACTGCGCGATATGCTCCCGCCTTGGAGCTCCGCCTGCAATGGGTCTGGACCCGTTGGCGGCTTACCTTGACCAGGCGGAGACGCTGCCCGGGGGACATGCGCCGGCGGGGATATTCCGTGCAAAACACGGCAGCCACCCAATCTTCCGCGGCATGCGCAACCTCGTCCGCAAGCTCAGCGGAAGTAGAACCGGCGGACCCATGCCGCCCCGCGGCGCTGACGAGGCCACTAAGATGTACCGGCGCGTGACCCTTGCCGCGCCCCTCAACGTCAAGCTTAACGACGCCGCCGACGCGGAGCTAGACGCGGAGGGGGACTGCGTCGTCGACGACGCCGAATCGGATGGCCGGGGCCGTGTGTCGAAACTGATTGCTGAGAAGCAGGCGCGGCTCAGAAGGGCCGAGAGGTTGCTCGTTAGAACCCATGGAGGCCGCTAAGAGCTTGGTTGTACATAAGATTGGACAAGCAGGGTGAATACTAGCCCGCGGGTAGTAGGCAGTGGGGCCTGCTATAATGAGTCGCATATTAAGATGTCGCGTGAAATATGGGAAACGAAATGGTCGGTCGGTGCTTGGCGTTTTTCTCCCCCCTGGTTTGATCTTGGTTGAAACGGCGCCGGTTCCCATACATGGTTGAACACACAAACACAAACACCTACATATATATATTTATGCATTCGTGCAGGAAATGCCAGCTTGTCACTTGTTCAACCGACTGTATGCATCCTGCACAGACGATGTTTGATGCGGAAGCCATGCCATCATTGGTGCTGACACTGAAGACAGCATCTTGGGATAAGCCTTTCAAGGTGCGCTCTACTAATCACTACTTTTGGACTCCTCTTGTCCCATGCCGTCCATAACCGGAATTGATGACACGCTCCGTACCCTACACAAATCGCTCATGTTCAATTAGCCCAGTCGTTTGGCCCAAGGTTATTGATGAACGTTTGTTATTTTCTTTTTGGTCTTGTAGACTGAATAGACAGGGGGCATTTGGGGGAAGGACTCTCTCTCTCTCTCCCTCCACATGAGAAGACGCGCGACAACTGAAGGACCACTATGAGGAAAACCGAAAAGAGAACACGAGACAGCCGTAAACCATCCAGCACAGGGGTAAAAAAGCAGGATTCGGGAAGAACAGAAGGAGACGAGGTTCTGGGCATGGACGGATATGAAGAAGGGGGAAAGGTCGGTAGTTAGCTGCCAAGTATAGTCTCTCCAATACCGCCCCGGTTCCAAGGAACAAGGCTGTTCCAGACCAGGATGGACATCCAAGGGACCAAGAGGGACCATGCCACGCATTATTCCTTTCTCCACGCCCAAAAGCCCCCAAACCCTCCCCTTTCGCCAAGAGACTCGCTTGTTGCGAGTCACAGATATCATCAGCCACCAATGTGGCGGCCAGATCCAGCCATCAGAAGGTCCGCGTGTAGCGCATACCGACGGCCGCGTAGATAAGCCATCTCAGTCCTATTGTGAGCTGAGATGGAGTGGTATCAGAGTAAGACAGGAATTTAGGAGGCAGCAGGCGTCTCCTCAGTGGCCTTAGGCTCCTCGGCCTTAGGCTCCTCCTTCTTCTCCTCGGAGGCCTCGGCAGTGCCAGCAGCGGCGCCCTCAGCATCGCCACTGTCGGACGAGGTCCAGAGGGTCAGGTTGTCACGCAGGAGCTGCATGATGAGGGTGCTGTCGCGGTAAGACTCCTCGGAGAGAGAGTCGAGCTCAGCAATGGCATCGTCGAAAGCCTGCTTGGCAAGGTGGCAAGCACGGTCGGGCGAGTTCAGGATCTCATAGTAGAAGACGGAGAAGTTAAGGGCCAGACCGAGGCGAATGGGGTGGGTAGGGGTCAGCTCAGTCTGAGCGACGTCGGTCGCACTCTGTTTTGTTTAAAAACCACGGCGTTAATTATATTCTCAACAACTTGTACCAGAGGTCACGTTTTCTCGTACCTTGTAGGCCTCGTGGGCAGCAGTGGCAGCACCCTTGCGCTTCTCGCCAGAGGCAAACTCGGCAAGGTAGCGGTGGTAGTCTCCCTTCCTGGATAGTGGGATGCAACGGTTAGTTTCGGGTCGGGACTGAAAAGAGACCACGACAAATGGCGGCATCAAAAAACGTACATCTTGTGGTAGAAGACCTTGGACTCGCCGGTCTGGGCGTTGGGAATGAGGCTGTCGTCGAGAACATCGAGGACATCTTGGCAGACCTGCTCGAGCTCGGTCTCGATCTTGGTACGGTACTCGCGGATGGTGCCGACGTGCTTGTCGGAGCCCTTGCTCTCCTCCTTCTGCTCGATGGAGGAGATGATGCGCCACGAGGCACGGCGGGTACCAACAACGTTCTTGTAGGCAACGCTGAGGAGGTTGCGCTCGTCGACACTCAGCTCACCGCCCAGCTTGGCAACCTCCTTCATGTAGCCGACCATCTCATCGTAGCGCTCAGCCTGCTCGCAAAGGCGAGCGAGGAAGGTCTTGCTGTGGGAAAAGAATCAGTCACGATCTGCACGCAATAAACCCCGGCGAGTGGGTTTGGGTGATGGGAGGTAATCAATCCATCAACGAGGAAGCTCAGCACAAACCTTTCACGCTAGAAGAGGGGCACAAGTCAGCATGCCTTCTTTCCGCAAGTCATAGAGGCGATGAGTGATTTGAGAAGGATAGGAGGACGGGCCATCGACCGCAACCGCCGCCGAGAGAAGGGGGCAAAAATCGGATAGACACACGATACAGGCGACGGTTCAGCGGTCGCATCATGGATATCCCCGTTGCGGTGGCATAGGCATTGTAGAGGGACGGACGAGGGGCGACGGAGGGGTTTTGAAGTGAGGTGGTAGTGTTGGGCAGCGTGGGGAAAATGGTACTTACATCGCCAGACATGTTGAGCTTCGGGAATGAGGTGATGCGACTAGTTTGAGGTGAAAAGGAGAAGTTTGACAGAAGGTAGGGATAGATATGGTAGCAGGGCGTGCAACGGGAGTCGGTGAGAAGTTGACGCGGGTTTGTTTTGTTGAAGAGAGAAAAAGATGTGTGTGGTGGGAGAAGGAGGGAAGGCGGAGGGAGTGTTTACGTGTGACGAATTATTTTGGGAGGGGGGATCTCAAAGGGAAGTTGCGAGGCCAGTGAAGATTTAATCGGGTTGGTCCAAGTCCCCCAAGCCCACCGTCTACTGCTACCGTCTACTGCCACTGTCCCTCAAGTCGCTCTTTCTCTCTCTCCGTCTTCTGGGCTACTACTGGGTTACCTACCCGTACCCGTACCTTGGGTCGGGGTCGTTGTTTCGCTATTACTTCCTGCCCTAGCAGCAAGCAACTGAGCAAGGTGGACAGCCCCCCCCCCCCCCCCCCCCCCCCCAATCCCCTGGTACCTTACCCTGTTACCGCGCCGTACCGTAACGTACCTGCCCTGGTTGGGGCCTGTGCCTGCTCTGGCTGCTGGCCTCACCTGCCGCCTTGACCCCACTACGTTTTCTCCCCCCCTTTTCTGCCTTGCCTGTGCTGGCTTGGTGCTGGATTGAACTGCTTTCAAGTAAATTGGGATGGGAATGAAGTGGACAAGCTTTCGGGGACTCAGGACTACCTATGGTCTAGGGCATGGACAGGTTCCAATAGGACTGGAGGGCAAAAAGAATGAGGCGCTGGGCTGGGCTAGGCTCTGTTGTACTCAGGCCAGACCAGAGGTTGCTAGAATGGTACCTTGAAAAATTGAGGCTAGTAAATAGGCAGTGGACAAGTGGCAGGGACATGCAGCCAGGGTTCTTGTTGCTCCTTTTACAGCTTTTCTCTTGAGTTTGCTGTATATTCGCCGATGGCATGGGGCATCTGAGGCGAAAACTCCTTTCTGGATTCCCATATTTGGAAAGGGGAGAGAGAAAGAAAGGCTAGAGTGACCAGGGCTCGAAGAAGGGGGAAGGGGGGCCAGCCAGGGCCAAATGGCATTAGCATGTGGTGAGGTCCCTTTGGGTGGATTGTTACTCTGAGATTACCTTAGCCTGCCGAGCATCAGAGGCAAGATTCCGTATCGAAAGACGTTGGGACACGATGTATCAGCCTAGTCCTCAAGTGACAGGCGGCCAGCGGGTGGAAACTGACGATGTACAGGAGAGGTACCTCAAGGGCAAGCTGTCGTAGGTAGGTAGCGTTCGGCAGCAATTGCTTCTCTTATTACCCAAACTCAACGATCCCGTTCTTGCCGGCCCAGCAGTCCCATCGACTAATTACAGCTAGGATGGATGGACCAGTTCCCCATTCGAGTGATTGTCACGAGACCAAGGCTTGAGAGATTATAACAGTCGCATCTCCAGTCCAGGAGATTAGAGTAGCAAAGAAATGGGCTGGCCAATTTGAGTCGTTCAGACCACCTAGATAAATCAGGTGAAGGTCATTTACCTGGGCATGTTTAAAGTGTGTGCGTGTTGGAGGGCGGCCAGCTCAGCACACAACACACAGTACAGCAACAAGCGAGGCGACATTGGACATTGGGAAGGGGAAGGCAAACACTGCCTGCCGACTGGCTGGCTGGCTGGCTGGACGTCTTGAGGCTAGATCCACCCTCTCCATACGTTTCCCCGCTCCTACTTTGAGACACGCCCGCCTTGTACGTATCTCCTTACTGGCCAAAACTGTTCTTTTTTTCCTGTCTCGTGATTTCTCTTCTGATGATTCTGTCCTGTTCCAAGCGCATCTACGCGTGATTAAAGTCCGCTGGCCCCTGGCTCATCGCACGCCCTGCAGTCGACCCATCAGCAAAAATCCCTGCCCCTCACTTCAACACACCTCCCATCATCATGTAACACCACCTCTTCCTTCGCTTCCTATGTTCTGCTCAACACAACGACGGCGTAGCGTTTGACGACACAAGTCGACATTGCACAGGCACCCCAGTAGGTTGGGCAGGCAGCCCGATAGGTTTGCTGGCAGGCAGCCTGAATAAAGATCAATCCAAGAAATGGAGGTAATAAGCCCAAAACATCCGTTTAGATTGGATGACTGGACCACACTGAGCACTGGAATTCCGGCTTGTGGTGGCTTATCTCGCACCAAACCACGATGATGGGCATCTAATATCTGCCCCGTCTGCCCTTTGTTAGATGCCATCCCATCTTGTCTCGAACCGCAGGTAAATGCGTTTGGGGCTTACGCAAGGCCACCTCTCTATGCCTCGATACTGTTGTCAACTTGCCGGCTGCACCGAAGAGCACATCTTTATTGGTGACCATGGGAAATTACTTGCTGGTCAAGTCGAAGAGACGAATGCATTGCGTACATACAGAGTATGTCCGTATTGTGAGCGTCAATCCCCCGGGCAACAACCCACCTGAAGGCCTTGGCCGACAGAAATCCCACGACAGGCAGGACACTGTTCGTTGACATCGGTTGTTGCTGTTCGGCACGGGTCGGTTTGCCCCCAAAGACCGCAAGTCTCGAGCATCCCATGGACCGACCATGCCCTCCATGCCAGTCCCGCTGACGCCGGTGCCTCACTGCCGGGGACCAGCAGCCACTCGGCCGATCAAGCCACGAGGCCAGCCGACATGTCGTCCAACCACGACACCCATCTCTTGACTGGCTACCTTTTTGCGGTGGCCCCCATTGCATCTCGCGTTACCACTCACATGCATGCTTGTCAACAAGGCGATGGTGTCGTGCCATGCACGAAACTACTTTGCCCACCCACCGGCGCACAGTCTGCGGTTTCTTCTACGTTAATCCCCAGAGAAACCCGTCTCAACACAGGGGGCGTGATAGGCTCCCGTTCGACCAATGGGCCATCCGACATCCCTGATTCGCTCTCCTTGTAGGATTATCGCAAAACACTCGTGAACAAATAAAGGCTCAAGATGCCACCGTGATGGCCAACTAACTGCATTTGCCCAACCCGACCACAAGCACGCAACAACAGCTGAGTTGTTTCCCTCTGGTACCCAATCTCTTGGCTCCCTACTTCGTCCTAAACAAGGCCATTCCATTTCAACCCTCCCTCACGATGCCATCGCAGTTGCAGTGACTCACGGCCAGCACAGCCCATGGAGGAGGGGGTGGAGGGGGTGGAGGGGGCGGTCCCCCTCCATGCAGTCGGGTCCAACAAGCGACACGCATGCGACAGGCCCTTGGCTGCCGCCTTATCGCGTGGCATCCTCTGAGCGCGTACAGTTAGAAATATCTTTCGCGATCCCAAGCGCACGCTTCGATGCGAACAAACCTGCTTTTCGCTAGTGATGCCATTCCCCCTTTGCGAATCTTGTCCCCCATTTACCCATCATCTTTCACCCGTTTCTCGTTCCCAATAGAGAGGTAGGAGACTCTGAGGGACCTGGCAGGCACGGGCAACAGCATTTCCACGAGGATGACAAGCCAACCCAGTCTTCTCAGTTGAGTCCACTCCCTCGGTCCTCTTGGTCAGCACAAAACAGAGGGAGCGGCCGGATAGCCGCGAGGAAAGTGCCGACTTGGGACTGCTGCGGGCACAATCCACCCGGGCTGTTGCCGGCGCCTGCATATTGCCTGCTAACATGCCCACCCACACCTTGCATGGCCGCAGCCTCCTGGGATGTCCTCGAGGGGCCCAGCAGGATGACTTTCTGGAAGTCGTGTTTTGCCGCTTCGGCCCCCACATAGGTACCTTCGTACAGTGTACAAAGAGCTGAATCTTCCGTGGCCCCGCTTTCTCTCTCCGACAGGAGAAGCAAGTGGAAACAAGCTGCACAACAGCCTCCGTTTGCGCAGTGTCTCCAACTCAGCAGCAATGTCCGTGAGCGATCAAAAACCAGTCTCGCGTTGGATTCTGCGTCGTGGCAAAGACAGAATGACGCTAGCAGTTCTCTCAACGAAAGAACCCACATGTTCGGACGCTTGTTGTCACTGAGGTCTTTCCGGGCTTACTGCGTAGGCATCCGTCCGCGTTGCGGGGAGCCGTTCCACGACTCAACCCTCGACCAGGTTGATCCAATACGCAGTGACTGGCTTGAGTAATTTTCATTAATTCAGTACTATTTTAGTATCCGAGGTATCAGCAAGTAAAAACGTCCGCCAACCCCTCCAAACACGGCACTTTCTCTGTCTTTTGAGAGACCCTGCGTCGTGGTCATGAGAGTACTGTAACAATGATTTCCCGCATATAACAGGCTTCAGAAAGCCCTCAAAGTTTAAGTGCCCTTCTAAAAGGAACCGGCATCGCTCATAGCTTGTCTGGCATAGACTTTTTGTTTCCACCGTACCGGTACTTGTCTCTTCCCCAATTCGCCGGGTCACCACCAGGCACACAGAGTCCAAGTCTCCAGAAGTAATCCCTGTGGGCGAAGAGCAATTGCCAAAGCTTGAGTCGAACCGGGAAACCCGGCAGCCTCTTCATCCGTTTGGTCTCGTCGAACACCTCTACTGACTTTGCAACCTCTGCCAACTCCTGCAATTTGGACTCGAAGAAACCACCGTCCCCCTTCGTGATGCAGCGAGCGTCGCTGTCGCCACGGCAGACGATCACGTCTCCAAGCGAGGGCGACAGGTCCACCTTGGTAATGTAATATTCACCGGCATGTGGCTTGTAACCCCACTCTGTGAGTGGAAGCAGCGGCACCGGGTCGTCGGCGTGTGTCACGCGGCGGTAACTCCGCTTTGACAGATTCTCGTCCTTCTCGTTGTCCAGTCCAAATACTCTGTCGACGTAGTCGCAGAGGCCCTGGTTTCCGACCTTGGGTTCGCCAAAAGTCGTAACGACAATATTGTCCCAGCCCAACGACACCTTGAACTCGAGGGACGCAAGCATCGCGACGGCGCCTCCGAGACTGTGGCCGACTAGATGGATAGGATAATCGGGGTATTGCTCTCTCAGCTTTTTCACCTCGGGGACCACCAGATTCCGCGTCTGTCGCCACGACGTAAGGAAGCCCATATGGACTGTGCATTCTTCGCATTCATGTTTGGGCTTCTTGGGTGGCTGGCCGTCGTCGTCGGGAGAAGGATAAGGTACGTATTCCTGCGGTATCGTGCTCAGATCGACAATGGTGTTGGAGATGCTGTAGGTGCCGCGGAACGCGACAATAATGGCCTTCTCCCCGACCTCGCCGTTGAACCTGTCCTCATCTCCCGGCCTGCGCACGCCGTGGTCCACGGCAATGTAGCCACAGCTGTCGCTCAAGAGGACCCCCGTGTTCCATGTCGAAACCAGCGTGAACGAGGGGAACTCCTTACAACGGGATACGCATGAGAAGGGTGGGGATATGCCAGAGGTGCCGACGCAGTAGGTTATATCGACGATGCGCGACGTGCGCTCGAGGGACCGGAAGAGTTCGACGGAGACGATCGGCGGAGGCGCGTCGGCCTTACTATCGTTGGTCGGCAGCAGCGGCTGCTGCGCGTTGCCGGGCGGTGTCGCTAAGACTAGGCCAACCAGTGACGCGAGCTGGAGGAGGTAGAGTAGAGGTTGTACGGGTGAGAACATTTTTTTTCCGTTAGGGCTTCGTGACGGTCTGCTAGTAGGGTGTCCGCCGAGGTGCGGGCTATGGTCGATTGCCAAAGCTGGAAGACATTGCGCAGGGCGAAGTCGTCTTCTCTCAACGTAACCAGCGGAAGAGAGTGTGGGGAGAGACGTAGGGAAATAGTCCAGATGGTGAAGGGTCGTCAGGGAAGAATAGTTTGTAAGGTCGGACTAGTTTGCGAATCAAATAAGGATAGTGATCACAGATGATGGCAAGATAGTCGATTAGAGCCAGACTCTCCAGGAGCACATGATCAACGATCAAACCTAAACAGGCTCCTTTGAATGAAATTAGGTCAGAGATGTGTGGGTATGCTCTACAAGTCACAGAAATAGGACGGGATACCGACGTCTCAGACTGATCTCGTGAGGTGAGCATGGTGAGGTCATAAGGCAATGCTCTGCAAACAAAAAAAGATGCGGAGAGGCGCGGCCAAGCGACGATTGCCGACAAATGGTTGGGCTTGAGTGGTGCTCTGCCCTGGAGGAGGGGCCAAGTGGCTGCTGGGGAAAGGCCGAATTTGGATTGGACTGTCATTGCCCCGCGCCCCTTTTAGCACTGCGAGTGGAAACATGATTTTATAAAGTCCCACGAGAGAAGCGGACATGATTGTTTTCTTCTGCATCACTTTTGTCCATGTGATTATTATTCCATCATACGTTCCATGTACGCCAACGTCGTAGTATGTACAGCCCAATTCATTGTTAGGGGAAGCATGATCTGCCCAAGTCCAGACTTTGTCCATGACTTCATCGGGCCAGTTGTCAGCGTGCGCTGATTGGTCTGTTTCATGAAGCACAACGTAGTCTTTTCCCTGCTCAGTTCGTCCCAAGATTGCTTACTCCTCGCCGCCGCCCGGAACAGGCTGGATGCTGAAGAACTTCGATCGGATGTCATTTGAGTTGGACTTGCACGCAACGGCCCTCCTGCTGTTGCTGCGCCTGTGACGTGCAGCGGTAGCTGTTCCGTTGCCGGCAGCCCCATCGCAGACCACCGGAACGGCGGCCGTTCCTGACGCCTCGTAGTCGGCGGCACTGTATTTGGTCCGTCAGTCGCGGAGCCCGCGCAAATGTAGCCTAGAATTTAACTTACCCGTCTTCGCCGGGACAGACTTTCTCAATCACTGTAGCGGTCCCGTTCTGCCATATGAACTGCACACGCGCATCGTCACAAGCGTACCGCGCCGTACGGCCATCGCCAGCCACAGCCACTGATGAGGCGTTGAGGTGGCATGGCGTGCTGAGGATGGTACTATCGTCATTGAAGTTAAAAGTTAGGGATTCGATTGTCTTGCCGCCGTCTGGCGACTCAGCGGCAAAATTTTGGATCTGAAAGTCGTCGGGAAGGGTACAGTCGGATGATTGGACCTTGGCCATGAGGAAGTCGGGGACGGCAGCCATGTAAGAAACAGCAGCTTGGACGGCCGGGGCGGCAACGACCAGGAGAGAGATCTTCATGTTGAGTGTGATGGTGGACGGTAAAGTCGGTTATGGGAATGCGGTTTCAAGCGTACAGTTCTAGGTACAGAGACGATGTGAATAGAGTTGTAGAAACGAACGAGGACTGGAAGACTGGAAAGACAGGATGACCAAAGATAGGGCCTTTGCTGATGACTGAACTAGCCAGTTCCTTCCAAGCTTGACCTTTAATATAACAGTTACGCACGGTACCAGCAAGGGCAGCTCCAGATCTCCATCGCCGTTCCTTGCAGGACCGGACTCTTCAGGGGTGGGAACGATGTGACCCGTCATGACCACACTCTTGAGCAAATAGCCAGCAGTCTGCAGATCTTGATGCAACCAACCGGACCGACCGCGTCTATGGGATGGCTGAGGAGGACCGCCTAGCTCCATTTTAGGGGCAGGAATAGGATACAAAGCATACCAGCCCGTCACAAAGACGGGCCTGTCGTAGTATGGAGAAGAGTTTAGAGGTTAATGCTCGCATTATCGGGGCTCAGCGTTGCTTCGGCTGCGGTATGTCAGGGGAACCGTCAGTTGTGATTGGGCGATGTATGTTTCACATTTGCAAGTATACTGAGTAGTATGTACTACGGTATCAGGCCAAAATTCAACCCCATTGTCAGGTAAATGTGGCCGTGCTTCTTTGATTATCTCAGCAGCTGGTACTTTGAGGTTCTTGTGCACATCCAGCACAAATCTAGCCAGTGAGAGTCTCTACCCATGTGGGTCATAGCTCCACACTACCTGTTAGGGAGTTTTTACTTACCCATCATACCATAGTACTACGGTATCAGGCCAAAGTTTAACCCCCTCGTCAAGTACCAGTAGGGCAGCCCACGCCCACTTAACTAGCCAACCAAAGGGCCCAAAATCATTAGAGTGATTTGCCCATATCTCCTTAGGCCCTGAAACCTGGACTTGAAGTCCAGGCCCACAAATACATAAGCCCAATATGGTCAGCAACCCCGCCCGAAGTACCAACCCTTATTTTTACGCTAAATTAGTACTATAATAATAGTATTAGTACTTTACCCTTAGTAACAGCCACATTAACCGCCACAGCCTACTTACCTACTTGCCTACTTACCAGCCTACTTTACCACTATTCAACAACTACGTAACTAGCCTATAATAGCTGCCCTTTAATTATTTAACGACTTTAACGACGATATACTCTCTACAAGCGAAGAGATTAATACCGTGCTAACGCCGGTTCTTAGCAACAGGGCGGCCAACAAAGGCTGGAGGGATAACTAAACAAATTAGTGGTGCCCAGAGACTCTGGGCCAGAGTGTAAGGTGGCACTATATCAGAAATGCTTTGTCACCTACCACGATTTAAAGTCTGGCTAGTTCAAATCGACATCTCTTATTGGTGTGCGCCACAGCAAAAGTCAGATGTATTGTGGAACTGAGCGGCCTCTTTGAATGGTCACTACCCCTGCCTGGACTTCAAGTCCAGGTTTCAGGGCCTAAGGAGATAACCATTTAATCTCAGCTTATGTCAGCTATGCTGAGTTCTTTGTTTGTTATGTGCTTCTGACTTATGTCAGCCATTTTTAGCCCCTTGTTGGCCATCCAGCTCAGTCCCTGTCTGCGGGTCACTACCTAACTATCCGGTTTTACTTACCCATCACACCATAGTAGTAGCCTGCGCTGAGCCGCTGGTCGTTGATCCCATCTGGCGCCAGCCCCTCTCAAGCCCACCTTTGATTGAGCAGATCTCGCTCCGCTGTTCTTGGTTTTTGGATGTTGTTCGGACGACATTCAAGGAAGACAGGGAAAAGCTTTTGTTCAGGGGGGAGGGCGGCGTTCTGGTCAAGGACGAAGATTACCTACCTAGCACCCGGTTTGCAAAAAAAAGCGCACACTTCAGCATAACAAGACAAGGGGCCAACAGCAATAACGTATACACAACACTTACATATATCCAATAAAAAAGAAAAAAATAGCTATCAAAAGTGCAAAGAGCCAATATTTATTTCTTATCAATTTATAGAATATTTTTTAATATCCTGATTCTTATATAGTTGCTGTAAAATAGGTGGACTAATAGCCTCTATGGTAGTAAGCTCTAAAGTGTGCGCTTTTTTTTGCAAACCGGGTGCCTAGGTATGTTACCTTTCTGGTCCAAAAGCCGGGTTTGGAGGGAGCCAACCTATTGACATCCATCCATAAGGAAAGCGGCAATCCAAATTAGTAACACATTCCCGGGCTTGTTTGGGCAGGAGGGGACATCAACGCGCGGCTCTGCGGTAACCCTGATGTCAAAGCCGCCTACCTAGGCGGTTGACCTGGTCGCGCCGGTTTATGGAAGAAGCATTAGTGCTAGACCTACTTTGCATTGCCCAGACTTTTTTGTTCCCCAATGGCAATCGTGCTCAGGTACAGATACGAGATGCATGCAATGCGTTAAGCCTGGGTACTAGGTGGTAGGGCACAGCATACGGTAGCCTTCCGGTCTAAATGCATTCACGAACTCCCAGGGGATAAGCTTGGAAAGTCGGTGAGATGGAGGTGAAGCGTGCCGACTTCAGCCTGCGAGTGCTCTACCTACTATGGACGCAGTACAGCTTCACAGAGTGGCAAGCATCATGCTGCTTGGCTGGGTCCTATACAAGCCAATCATATCGCGTCAGAGATCAGAAAGCTACCAACCCCTCCAAGCCAACGCCCAGTAAACCACTACTGCTCAGGCATCTCAGTGGGTTTATTCCGTCGCTAGGCACTGGGTTAAAGGCCGCTAAAACCAATCGAACTCGCTAACCCCAGGCACGTGACCGCACAAACTCGCCCACCGAAAATTGCTAGACTGTACCGAACTTTTTTTTCCCCTCGATCGAGACATTTCCTCCTCTTCGACCATCACGACAATACTAACCCGACCACCCACCGTCCATCAGCAGCCCAACATCGAGCAAGATGGCAAAGGAAGCGCCCGTCCGCACCGGTCTCTCCGTCGGTCTTAACCACGGCCACGTACGTCGAACCACCACTGCCACTTTCACGACCCCGACCTGAGAGGAAGCCCTTGCGAACCATTATGCCAAACGAAGTTTTCGAATCGAAAGAAACGATAATGAGAAGCAGACATGCGCATATAATGGAAACAAGGGCTTCCCTAAGGGAAAGGGAAAACACTTCATCCCGCTTCGTCTCACCTCGTGGAGGATCTCTGCATACACACATAACCCTCTCCACGAGGGGAGCGAGCAAATCTTGGCCGCTTTTCTATTGCAGAAGATGGACGCTGACCGGTTGATGTTATTTCGGTAATATAGAAGACCACCCCCCGCGTTGTCAAGCCCCGCGTCTCCCGCACCAAGGGTCACCTGAGCAAGCGCACCTCTTTCGTCCGTGATGTTGTCAAGGAAGTTGCTGGGTAAGTGTTTTCACATTCTCATAGGGTTCCGTTACTTTCGGTGCCCGTCGATTACCATTTCCGCATCGGAAGAGGCCCTCAGCTTAGGATGTCACGGCCTGAACACCTACCTGTCAGACTTTGGCTTGAGCACAATGCTAACCACCGTCGTCCACCACAGCCTTGCCCCCTACGAGCGCCGCGTTATTGAGTTGCTCCGCAACTCCAAGGACAAGCGTGCCCGTAAGCTCGCCAAGAAGAGGCTCGGCACCTTCGGCCGCGCCAAGAGAAAGGTCGAGGAGATGACTCGCGTCATCGCCGAGTCCCGCCGTGTCGGTCACTAAACAGATCGATTTCGATGTACGGGTGTACTGGCAAATATTGGGTTGGGCATAAGGGTTTAAAGGCGTGGTCACAAAAGTTGTCTTTTTACGGACTTCCCTTGACGGTTTCTGATATGCTGCATCGCGGAATAGCTGCAGCTCACGACGACGACAAATACCAAAATTTCAAGCACACCCATTGTTGCCTCGTCTTCAATATGATTCTCTACACCTTCATGTTTGTGATTATGACATGATATGCTTAGTGCAAGGAGCCATTAAATCCCAAACTCTCTGTCTCATGCTGGATGTGCCAAGTCATGGACCTGCTCGCCGAATTTTCTTCATGAATGGACAAGAACCATGATTTTTATGAGACGTGAATCTGTCTACTTCTTTCCAGGCAACTTAAGCCATTTGGGAAGCTTCTTTGCAACGCTGCCATCGCCACTTCCCTCCCTCTTCTCTGGTTTTGACGATGAAGCTATTGTTTGCTGTTCTTCCTTGTCGTCGCCCCTGGGAATATCAGGGACTGTGATGTCCGTCGCCTCTTGGGCGACGCTACCCTTCAAGAAGGACTTCTTGCGGATATCTATTGGCACGCTGTCGTTCCAGACCAAGCTCAGAAGCACACTACGCGTGAGCTTGTAGTCGTGAATCAAGCGGTTTCCCGGGCTATCTTCGTCTTTGATAATGACCTTGCTGCCAGGTATAACCAGCCTGAAGGCCTGGGTGCTGTCGGCCATCACAGACCTGACGGCCCGGTAAAGGGTGGCACCGGTGGCTTCGTGGCCAAAGGTCCATTGCGCAGAGGTGTTGTCGGGGAACCGCACTTTCATCGGAACCTTATCTACGGCGGCGAGACGAGCTTCCTCTGCTTGCCTGAGCGCTTCGAGTTCCTTATCAGACAGCAGCCGCTTGTTCTGCGCGCTTTGCTGAAGTCGGGCCTGGTGTAATTGTGCGTGGGCAATCGTGGGCGCATAGTCTTCCTCCGGCACATCTGCAAGAGCTGCCGCAGGTGTCGTTCCGCTCGGAGCACGGAAGACACTGACCGGCTTCAAGGGGTCTGCCGCATCTGACTGATCGATATCCATGGTATCTGTTGTTGGCTCAGTCAGACCCGACGGCTCTTGCTCTGGTAGGTCGCTGTTTGGTTGGTTCTCTAGGGTGTCTGCGACTGGCGAAGGATTGCTCTCATGCTCAGAGGCTGCAGCTTGAGGTGTCTTCTCGGCAGTTGCAGACCTCGCTGTTTCCTCCATGGCAGGCGACGTCTGGTCCGTCTTCTTGGTCCCAGCCTCGATTTCATTGAAGAACTGACTGATCTGGCCCATGGCCTCAAACAAAGTCTGGTCCGTCTTTCTGAACGACAGCCGGATCAAGACGCTGCCCGAGTTATATCCAAGTTGTGAAAGGGTCTTCTGGAAGTCGTCGAACGTAGCCAGTTCCCGACCCATGATGTTGAGGACTGGCGTCTCGTAGTACATCTGTCCGCTCCCGCTTGCGCCTCCGCTTGTTGTTTGTGCCACCCCTCTTGCTGTAATGTTGAGGTTCTTTCCTTGACTGACAACGCCGCTCTCAAATTGGCGCAAGACCTGCCATATTGTGAAGTCGCTAGGAAGTTTCTCGATTAACCGTCCGTTTGGGGCTGCATCTGCCTCGGGAGCGGGTAACTGGAGTGCAACAGATACGACAGAAGGTGTGTTGGATTTCTGTACGAGCTCGAGTTTGGCACCCGGAGTAAGGCCGCTCACTCGCCAGACCATAGACAGATCGACTTGCCTCTGCTTGTATCTGTCGCGCTTGAGTTAGGTTTTCTGGCCAAAGGTGGAAGATGGAGTACTATCGTTACAACTCACTTTAACAAGTACTTATCGCTCGACAAATTGAGCTTCTTGCAGGCCTCTTGCAAAACATCCGTCAAATAGGTGCCCGGGCTGACCTTAACGGTAGCTCTCCGCAAGTCCGTGCCGATTACCACCACGTGAGACATTTTGGTTGCAGAAATACCGTAGGCCCACAGTATGTGATTGTACAATTCAGGCTAGATGCTGTTCGCGGTTGATTTGTTGGTCGTTGCTCTGTGTGTGATTTAGAATCGTGTTCGAATGGCGGTGTTGGCGGGGTTGAATGCTCGGCGGGGGGGCGGCTGTTCCAAGCTCGTGTGGGTGATATATTAGTCTAGGTAGTGGAAGTAGGCGGAAGGACAAGAAAATTCGACAGCAACAATTCTCGAAGGCTGTTTTGTGCTAAAAAACTCGAACCTGGATTCAAAAGAGAAAAAAAAAATCCGGTTTAGGCCACTGCTCTGTTTTGTATCCGAGCGAAGTTCTGCGTAAGACGATGTGACTGATTCTTTCATTCGTGAGTAAAGGTCCAGATTAACCGCAGATATGTCAGGCAGGCAAGGTACTCCGTCAGCGAAGGCAACCGGGGGCGTGCATCATCGCTCAGCACCCTCGAAGCAAGCTCGGGCCAATCAGCGAGCTCCAACCCGCTGTACGTGGATTTTCCGACCGCTTCGGCCGCGCCATGCGTGTTTGCCTTGCCCTGCAGCAGCAGCAACAGCCAAAGACCAGCAAGAGCAGGCGGCAGTAGGTGCTACGCTACCTCAGCATTCCGATCCGATCAACCTCAAGTGCAGCTACACCCATCACGACCCGCCATCAACCATTTCGACGCAACACAGCAAGGCTGATAATCCACGGTTAACCCCGCGATCCTCCCACGAGGTAAATTTGGACGATAATCTTCTTCGAACATCACCCGAAGCATTATTCAGGTACCCAGCGGTCCCTCGCTCCAGGAGCTAAAATGGTACGCCCGCCATTCCCCTCTCTCCTCAGCCTCGAGATGCAGACCTCCAGCTAACCAGGCTTCCAGAGCTCTCCGTTCTCTATCAGTTCGTCTTCCTCTACCTCACCCAAGCCCCAAATGCATTCAAGGTCACTCTCCTAACTAGATTCTCTCTTCAGATGGCGGCGCCTGCGTCGCAATGGTCGGCAAGGATTGTGTCGCAATAGCCTGCGATCTCCGCCTTGGTCTTCAGGCCCTGACCGTTTCCAACAATTTCCCCAAGATCTTCCAGTACGGCGACGTCTTCTTGGGCCTCACCGGTCTCGCTACCGACGTCACGACCGTCGGCGACCTCTTCCGTTACAAGGTCAACATGTACCGCCTGCGCGAGGAGCGCAACATCGCTCCGACCACCTTCGCCAACCTCGTCAGCAGCTCTCTCTATGAGCGCCGCTTCGGCCCTTATTTTGTGTCCCCTGTCGTTGCTGGCCTTGACCCCAAGACGGGTAAGCCATTCATCTGCGGCTTCGACTCCATCGGCTGCATCGACTTCGCCAAGGACTTCATTGTCTCCGGCACGGCGTCCGAACAACTCTTTGGCATGTGCGAGAGCTTATGGGAACCCGATCTGGTACGTGACAACGGATGATATGACGATAGCTACCAGCAAGCTAATACGGATCTCCACACAGGGCCCTGAGGAGCTCTTCGAAACCATCTCTCAATCACTCCTAAATGCTGTTGACCGAGACGCCCTATCTGGCTGGGGTGCACACGTGTACATTATTGAGAAGGACAAGGTCACCAAGAGACTGCTCAAGGGCAGACAAGACTAATTTTCACGACGGGAGTTTAGTGCGGAGGGGGGAGGAGCTTGGTAAAACCGCCGCAAATGGATGGTTTCTAGCTTGTACCAATAGATGGAGGCGATCCACTATGAGAGGGCACTCGAAAGCCTGCATGAACTAGACAAATGACCTTGATTTTACATCATTTTGGAGAGACTTTTTATGTCTTGATGTCGGCTGCGACGGTCTATGTACAATAACACTGTGCATGGATTGCGGGTGCTTCTATGGTACAAGTGATCTATGATCTAGCTTGGGCTGATCTCTTATCCATCTAATTCTCCTTCTTTACCTTGGAGGACTCGACAGTCTTCTTCTGACTGAAGAATGATCTCTCAACGGCCTTAAGAACCTCGTCGATAAGACTGTAATACTGTCAATACTGATTCAGAGAGAAGGGGTGGGTATCAACTTACACGACAGGGGCGCTGATGTACAGGACCGCCTTCCATTCGTTCCAGTTCAAGGGCAGAATGGAAAACAAGTTCTGGAGGAAAGGGGTGTAGAGGAGAGCGAAGTGTAAAGCCATGGAAAGGGTGATGGCGTAGACAAGCTTCATGTTGGCCCAGAGAGGCAGGGTCAGGAGAGACTCGCTGGAGGACAACGCATTCATGGCGTTGAACATCTCAATGACGACCAGGATCGAGAGCGAAACCGTCGAGGCAGACTTGGCGGAACTGTTGGAGAACATCTGGCAGCCAATTTCCGGGAAGTCGGTGGAGCAACGGTGGAAGCGGGAGAGGTGGGAGAAGGTGATCTGAGGACCCTCAGGGTTGTACATAAACCACCAAGCGTAGCCGGCGACAGTAGCCACACCAACATAAGTACCAATGATGAGATAACGGAGGAAGAGCCAGCCGCCGATGAGGGGCTCGTCGCGCTTTCTGGGCTGACGCTTCATGATCTCGTGGTCAGGGGGGTTGAACGACAAGGCAGTAGCAGGAAGACCATCAGTGACCAGGTTGACCCAGAGAAGCTGGACGGGGATCAATGCCTCCGGCATGCCAAGGGCGGCAGTGAGGAAAATGGAGACGACCTCGCCAATGTTGGAAGAGATGAGGTAACGAATGAACTGCTGGGTGTTGTTGTAGATGGAACGTCCCTCCTCAATCGCAACCTCGATCGTGGCGAAGTTGTCGTCAGCAAGCACCATGTCGGCAGCAAGCTTGGAGACATCGGTACCGGAACCCATAGCAACACCAATATCGGCCTTCTTGAGCGCGGGAGCATCATTGACACCGTCGCCAGTCATCGCCACAACCTCTCCCTGCTGCTGAAGTAGGTCAACAAGCTTGGACTTGTGGCTGGGCTCGACACGGGAGAAGAGGGATGCGTGCTTGGCAGCCTCGATGGCCTCGCTTTCGCTGAGGTTCTCGAACTCCCTGCCAGTGTAGCTCTTGCCCTTGAGGTCCTCGTACTCGTCAAAGACACCAATCTGTCTGCAGATGCTCTCGGCAGTGTTGCGGTTGTCTCCAGTGATGACGATAACGCGGATTCCGGCGTCCTTGCATTTGCGGATAGAGGCTTTGACCTCGGGGCGAGGGGGGTCAAGCATGCCGACCAGTCCAAGGAAGGTCATGTTCTGTTCAATCTGGGCGTACTGGGCAGTGGTCTTGGCCGACTTCAATAGAGGGTTTTCGCCCACGTTGTCGATGCTGGCGAGGGCAATGACTCGAAGTCCGCGATTGCCATAGTCCACAATTTCCTTCGTAATCAACTCTGAGAGCTTGCTGTTCAAAGGTTGGCGCTTCCCATCGGCACCAACAAGAGCGTGCGAGCATCGTTCAATGACAGACTCGGGAGCACCCTTAACGAGGAGCTTCTTCTCTTGGCCATTCTGGACAAGAACAGACATGCTCTTGCGATCTCTGGAAAATTCGAATGTAGAAAGGCGGGGGAGTCGACTCTCATACTGAGCGCTGGCGTAGTGAACGCAGTCCTCAGGGTTGCTGCCAGAAGGCGCGCAGGGTCCAAGTTTCTCAACCAAAACTCTCAGAGCGCCCTCAGTCGGCTCGCCGACGTTGGAATAAGTACCGCTCTGGGCATCATATGCGATCTTAGAGTCGTTGCAAACAGCAGCGACCTCAGTCATCTGGCGAACAGTAGAGGACGAGCGGGTCAGGTTGGTAACAGTCTCGCCTCGGAGAGAAATGGATCCCTTGGGAACAAATGTAGTACCCTCGACATCATGCTCGACAAGGCCAGAGCCATTGTCGCTGAGGTAGACAAGCTTGCTGACACTCATCTGATTGGTAGTAAGGGTACCAGTCTTGTCAGAGCAGATAACACTGCAACTTCCCAGAGTTTCAACAGACGGCAAGCTTCGGACTACAGCGTTCTTTGCAGCCATCTTGCGTGTGCCAAGCGCCAAGCAGGTGGTGATGACAACAGCGAGGCCTTCAGGGATAGCGGCAACACCAAGAGAGACGGCAATCTTCAGGTAATAGATGGCGCCCTTGGTGAAGGATCCGTGGCTGGGGTCGCTGAAGTGGGGAATGTTGATAAGCCAGACTAGAATGCAAATAACCGTGATGACCTTGGCGAGGCTGTCACCGAAGTCATTAAGCTTCTGCTTGAGAGGAGTCGGCTCGGAGATCTGGGCGGTGATGCTCTCATGGATGTCTCCAATAGCAGTCTGAGAACCGGTCAAGACGACGACAGCCTTGGCACGACCAGTGACAACAGTGGTTCCAGAGAACAGCATGTTGATCTGGTCTTGCAAGACAGCCTTCTCATCTTTGACAACGTGGTCGCAGTCCTTGCCAACACTTTCACTCTCTCCAGTCAGAATAGCCTGGTCGACGTTGAAGCTGTTGCTCTCGATGGTAACCAGTCTGCAATCGGCAGGAATACGATCGCCAATGTGGACAGACACGATGTCACCAGGCACGAGGTCCTCGGCCTTGATACGGGAGACTTGGCCGTTGCGGATGACATTGGCCTCGTTGGCGGAGTACTCCTGCAAGGCGGCAATGGCTTTCTCGGCGCTGCTCTCTTGTGAGACACCGACAACAGCGTTGAGTATCAGAATGGTCAGAATCTGGCATAACGGCATCGTTAGCCTCGGAATCTCTTGGCAATGTGGGTATCTCGGCATCGAGGATTACGTACCACTGCTGGGTCGACAAAAGCGCTCCAGCCTTCCTCATCGTCAAACAGTGCGAGTACGAATGAAACCGCAGCGGACCCGAGGAGAATAATCACAAGCTGGTCCTTGAACTGCTCGAGAATGAGCTCCCAGAGGGGCGTCGGGGGGTCTTCGGGGATGACTGTGAACAGGCTATCAGCACGGGTCTATCGCAGGTTCCGTGTCGGAAAGCCGCTCACCATTCTTCCCATACTTGGTCCGTGATGCAATAACTTGGTCGTCCGTCAGACCGGTGTTGGGATTCACTCCCAGAGTCGAGAGAACCTTTTCGGTGGGCGAGGCGAATGCGCTTTCCATCGCGAAAGTTGCGCTACGCGCGACGTGTCTTGTCGAGGAACCGGCAGTAGCTAGCCGAGCTTCAAAAGCCGTCGGGTTCTGTTGCTGGGCGATAGGGGTGGAAAAGGAGGTTTCTCTTCAACAGCTGTGGGAACGGAAAGCAAAGATGAGATCCGAATTTGTGAAAAGAAAGGTTTGGGACGTGAAAGAAAGAGGAGAGAAGGTGCTGGAAAGACTGCAATCAAAGAGACAGCATATCCTATTGCAGTCGTAGTGGGGCAAGAAGCTGAAATCGTCGCCGGTGTCCCAAGTTTCCAATACGCTCTACGTGTTCGTTCAATGGCCCAGGTATGCCTAGCTTTCCCTTTCAGGGACCTCTTTTTTGCTAGCTGTCGAGTCAAAAACCCGAGCTTATCCTAAAATGGTAGCGCCGGTGGGGCACTTTGTAACGAGAAACAAGACTCCAAAGATCCTAGCATCCACCTGTGCGTCCCGTCCCTGCCCATATCGGGGCCGTACCACTGCGGCCCTGAGGGATGAAAACGTGGGGCAGAAGCCAATCAAAGGGTCAGGTTCCAAGCCGACCAAGCACCATAAGGCATTTCAGAGTGAAAAGGGATGAATAGTGAGGACCTGGCAGCCCGGATATTGTGCCGGCTCATAATCAAGGATAACCGGTAAATACCCGGCTAGGCATGTAGGTAAGGTAGGTAGCTAGCCAGGTTCTAGGGTGGCGATGGCCGCTGACATAATCAGTTGATCACGTGATCTATCAGAGATTCCCGATCCGATTGTTCTATGATGCCCGTCGTCTCCGTCTTTCCTGTACTGGGGCTAGGCCGCTCCGGAACCGCCTTTCATCGCTCGCGCCGAGACCGAGTCAGGTTGGGGAGCAAAGACGACGTACGGAGACGAAGGTCGGCCTCCAAGCGTTACATCGGCTTCGTGTCTTGCGTAAGACAGTCTTAAAACAGACTATTGAAGCGACCTACATCCAACTCCAAAGTGTCGGGAATCGCAAGGTGGTCTATGAAGCCTGCATCCTTTGCTAACACAAGAAAGTTATTGAGATGTCGGAAAGCCATCGAAGCTCCCCCCTCCCCCTAATGTTGGCGGCAAGGCAAATGTCCGGTACCGCCATCTTAACGACTTGGCTGGGTGGGGGAAGTCCTTTGTCGCCCGTCCGCTACGCCGCACAGCAAGACATGGCGCTCATAGTACGGGCCGCCACCGTGCCCAGGTACTTTCGGATCTTTCTCCCAGGTGCGGACGCACCATGTTCACCCAGACTTGTATTGAGCTTCAAGTGAAGTCCGACTCGAGCGGCAGCTTCGTGTTCCGCCTCAACGTGTGCTACGATAACATCCAATTCGCATTGTCAGCGCAAGATCCATAGACCGTAACCCAACAGCAATGCGCTAGGGACAAAATTCTCTTGGTTGAGCAGACAAGCTGCACGACACAACTGTATCCCTTCCCACCGGTCTGTTGGTAGGTTCGCCGGGTGCGACCTTTCCACCGCAGGCCCGTACGACGCCTCTGCTTCTCGTGAAAGAGCCATATAAGGCAGCTTGATCGTCGTCACGACCTTGACCCCGACATGAAGTAGAAGGAGTGTTGAATATGCAGTCCCGACTACGCGGCTCGGTCAAGACTTTTGCATCGGTCAGCGGCCGCTTCCCTCGCTTTTCTATATGGAGGTAGTGCCTCACTTCCCCCACTGCCACCTCCTTCTGCCAGTCCTTGGGTGATGAAAGAGCTTTTTCGCCTTCGACTCCCTCCTTCCCCTCTTCGTTCTAGTGACACGCTGGCTTTTCTTCCCGTCCCTCGACTAAGAAGCTCACGCCGGCGACATCATCCTCTTCGGCTTCAATCCTTCAAAGTCTTGCGCAGCTGGCAGTTTCAGCGCTTCTGCATCATTCATCTCTTGGTGTTGCTACCGTACATCATGTTTTGAATCCTCTTGGACCTGCTATTTGCTTCCTTTTTTCTTTCTTTTTTTGGTGTCTTGGAACCCAGTCTTACCTCTTCTTTCTTGGACTTCGAAATGGCGTTGCTACCAGACTCTGCATCTCTTGGTTCCTGTTCCCGCTCCAGCTCCGTCCGAATCAACCGAAAGACAGGTTGCGCCACCTCGAGTCCCCCGTCGCCCAGGTCACAGTACGATTCGACCAATTCTGAGGATGTGTTCGAAAATGTTGACCTTTCATCTGGTCTCGACGGTCTGCACATTGACGGTGTCGAGGTTTGGGACACTTTAAGCAGCATGACTGCTTTTGGACTAGAACCCAACAACGGCGATTATTACGACGACCTTATGCCTTCCCCGCAAATATCAGTTGAAGATAGCGACAACGCTTCTGAGCTTTCGGATTCGGGCATGCTGTCTGAACGAGGCCCCTTTCACAGATGGATGAGAAATCTTCACCGGCGTGCCAAACAGCGGCCTCAGCCTATGAACACAGAAACCGTTCTGCCCTGGAAGCTCCTTGATTCTGCTGATAGATCAGCTCTTTCTCGGAGAACTCGTCACAGGAGGTCATCGTCAGGCTCGTCGTTTGGCTTCGTCGCGGCGGTGAAAAGTGCTAGTGTCAGTCTTGCTAGTGGCAGTTCTGTGACACGCCCTAGGGGAAATAGCCGTCGCTCTTTGGCATATTCCAAGACCGATCGCAGCAGCAGAGCCTCCTTCACCGCAGCAAGATTCTCGGAAGATAGCTGCTGTGTCGAATGGCCGGCAAACATTGACCCTCTCGCAACCGAACGTGCCTTGCAGCGCCGGCGCATCTTAGAGGAGCTCATAAGCACAGAGGAAGGTTACATTGGAGACATTCGTTTTCTTATGAATGTATGTTCCCATAATTGACGGCAGTGGAGACGGGTGCTAAGTAGTGCAGGTCTACATCACGATTCTGGCCTCTTTGCCGACTTTGCCAATGGGACTTAGGTCTTCAATCAATCGCAATCTCACGGACATTGTCGAACTTCACGAAGAACTCTTGGGCGAGCTGCATCGAGTTGTGCCAGATTCGGAGTACACGCAAATCGAAGTCCCTCTATTGCCCAGCAAAGCAGCGGATCATGGGCATCGGCGACTGAGGAGTCTTGATTCCGTGCCGGAAGACGATAAGAGAGCCATAAGCTGGCTTCAGGAAGTACCCGGGATGATTTCAGAGGCCCAGATCGCCGGTGACGTGGCCAAAGTCTTCAGCAGGAAGGTAAAGGGCCAAGGCAATCTTTCTATCGGGGGGTGGCAGCACTAACATGCCTATCAGATGAACCGCTTTTTTGTTTACGAGGAGTATGGGGCAAAATACGAGATGATGATCAAAGATGTTGCCTCAGCCCATCGTACCATGCCACAATGGGATACCTATCAACGAGGCATTGAAGCATTGGCCTCGTCGTTGGGCCCTGCGAGTACGTATGCCGACCAGTCAAAGAAGTCGCTGACTATTGGTGACCTACTTGTCAAGGTAAGCAGCATGCCATTGAGGCAATCAACCCTGTTGCTAACAAGTCCTTAGCCCATTCAGCGCATCTGCAAATACCCGCTCTTGTTTGCTGAACTGTTGAAGTACACGCCTGTTACAGATTGCCCAAATTCTCACATGGAAGTTGAAAGCGCCCTGCTCCGTTTGCGAGAGGCGACGGCCGAGATCAACCGAGCAACGAGCGACAGGCGAATGAAATCCACCTTGGAGAAGACTTGGATTCTTCAGGATCGCCTAGTTTTTCCCGAGCAAGTATGTTGACACTCTAACCAGTCCAAGCGGCCGTGGCTAATTAACGAGGAAGAAACTTGATGCAGCATCAAAGAACCGAATCAGGTCGTTTGGCCATGTCGACCTCTGTGGCGCGCTGCACATTTGCTGGCAAACCAAGGAAGGCGTCAAGGGACAGTACATGATCTGTCTTCTATACCACAACGTTTTGTGTTTGGCATCGGCAAGCAAGGTCGACCAGTTTTACACCATTCAAGCATGCATCAACCTGGACAGCATCAAGCTCGAGGAAACGGACAATGGACGAGGTACGAAAAAGAGTCCCGGCCAAGTCCGTGTTGGCAAACTAACTCGGTGAAAGGACTTCAATGCCATACAGCTCCGTTTTCTTGGAAACTTGTGTTTGAATGCAACTCCCAACTATACGAGCTTTTAATGACTGCTTGCTCGCCCAAGGAGCTGGAGGAATGGCGAAGCCGGCTATCAAACCCCGTCAGGGGAGACCAGAACCAAACAGACCCCAACCTGTATAGTTCAATGTCCTTGAGTATGAAGAGCCTTGGAACAATATTTAGAAAACCAGGTGTGCTTTCACCGCCAAACATTGGCCGCTTACTGTCACTAACAGTCTATTCAGGCACTGTTGCTCGTCGGATCTCTATCCATCGCGCCACGACGGTTGGTCCGAAGTCTCCGTTGTGCCAACTCATCCTGAAAAACACAAGCGTTGTACGAGATAACTCGGAATCTGCACCTAATCCATCCATCAAACGATCACAGTCATTGCTGACAACAAACCCCCGGATTCCGATTCTTGCTCCGCCACGAGGCGAAAGAGCTCGGCTAGAAGCCCTTATGTCTGATATCTGGAGTCGAGACGTACTTCCGTTTCCGGGTATGACTGGTAGATCTCGCAGTGAGCACCTTGTTCGAAGCTCGGCGAGCACAATGATGCGCAAACTCAGTGTTGCGAGCATCGCCAGCTCTTTTGCAAAGAGGTCCAATAGCGTGGCCAGCCTTGGAAAATTTGTCGTCGAGGATGATGCGGGCGACAAAGAAGGCACAGATCACGGGCATCCCTCGAAGCTTTGCAGAGATGAGAGTTTCAATACGGAGCACAGTCCTGGCGACCAAGTCGATGAAACAGGAAGACCTCGTTTGCCCAAAATCGACGACGATGTCGAGGTTATCAATACACTTAGCGCTTCGGCAACCCCGATGCTGACTCAGCCCAATATTGTTGTGCATGCCGACCCGGTCGAGCAGCTTCGATCTGGATATGGCAGCTTCCTACTCAGCGATGTATGGCCGTCGAGACCAACTGTGTTGCGGACCGCATCAGGGAACAATCTACCACGAGTTCGTCGAGACCCAATCAACCCAAAAAGATCGCCTTCCCCCTCCGAGAGAGGTGAGAAATACAACCAAAGCCGGGCGTCCAAGGCACCCAAACTCTCCCACAAAACATCAATGCGCTGGGGCAAGGTTGGCACACTGAACAGAGACGACCTGGTGCAGGGTATCAGGAGTTTCTTTCGGTGAGTGCAAACCAAAGTTGTTACAATGTACTGAATGAGAAGAGCTGCGATGAAATAGGGCTTGAATTCTAGAAGTAGAGATACTTGGTTTGCCGTATGCTTGCCCTTGGCTACCTTAATTCAGGGCACCCCACAGATGAGGGTTGTCTCCATAGCTATCCTTAGGTCAGATTGTGTTGGTCGTCAAGTTGATGATAGTATAACGATACCCCCAACTTGGATTACAATGATGCTCGCCTGGGACTTATGATGTCAGTGAGGCCATCGTGAGGTATTTGTTAAAGTGCCTGACTGTCGTTGGCAATGCCTCGCTTTGGGGACGTCCGTCGCCATATTTGGAAACTCATTGAGGTGCTCGGCTCCCGCTTCCAGCCCCACCAAAGCACTCTCGCATTGATCAAAGGGCAGTGCGTGGAGGGGGAGGGATGAGTCCAAGCCAACCGTTTCCTCAACCATCTGGATCATTCCAAACGCAACGTGTGAATACCCCTTTGGCCAGAAAATCTTGATCTGAGATTAGCAGTGACGTACTACACTGGTTCGATGCAGGAACGCTCAGAGTTCCAGGCACCTAATGGCTACGTACCTGGGCGAGCTGGGCGATGCACGGAGCATATTATGCCCCGATCCCTGCCTGGGCAAGCTCCCAATGGCGGGGCAGTGATGAAAGGGCAGTCGCGTGTTCCCGCACCTATGACGTAGCTTCCGAATCACGAGCTTCCCAGCTCCCGCCCTCTCCTCTCCCAGCTGGGGAAGCTCCCCTCTTAAGGTCGAGCTGATATTAAAAGGGCTGGAAGTAAGCTTCTTCCTAATCTTTGCTCACTTTGTCAGTCAATCAACCAAGCAACCTTTTTAAGATACCCCGACGACTCTCGTCTTTCCACGTAACACCACCAGCAAACTACTAAGAACTCCAGAGCTCATCAATCACAGCTCACCACCAATCACCAATACATTATCAAATCAACCGTCAAAATGGTTCGCGGCGAGGCTCACCAGACCAAGGTCCACTACAAGGGTCAGGAGGACGACTTCATCGTCTTCGTTGAGGACGCCGAGCTGTTCAAGAAGTGGAAGACAGACAAGTCCATCCCTTTGGCCCACTTCATCTCCTCCTACAAGATCTTCGTCACGCACAAGTAAGTTGACCTGAAGTACCCCTCACTTCCCCTCCAATCAATATCTTCGCTCCCGATGAGCCAATTGGGCACGCACCGTGTCAGTTTCAACCCAGTTGCTCCATCAGGCGTAAATGTTGTTGGCTTTTCCTATTCCATTTGAGTGGGACTCAGATCGATGGCAACCCTTTGCGACCCATGCTTCGCAATTTCTTGATATGTGTTCAGTGGCTGACTCGTACAACCAGGCAAGGCAACCAGGGTACTTACGACGCGGCTTCCAAGTCCACGCTGGAGAACGAGTTTGGTACCAGCGTTGACGACAAGGTGATCGTCCAGATCCTTGAGAAGGGCGATGCGCAGAACGCAGAGGTGAGTTATTCCCTATACTGCAACACCCTATGATCACCATCATTGACGATACATTGCATCAGTTCCCCGAGCGTCAAGGAAACAAGAACGATTCTCAAGGTGCCTTGATTCCCCACTAGGGAATGAAGTCTTGACTACACGGTGGCCACTGGAATAGTGGCACTCAACGAGAGTACTGGCTTATGAGGCGTTATGATGTTTTGGCGGTGTTGTACAGCAACGACAGCGAAAGGAACGGCATCGTGAATGAGTGCCATAAAATTGCTATGTCAGCATGGAAACATGCGAAAGCAATACGAAGCGTGTCTCTAGGAACAATCTTCTATGCAATGGAGGACGATGAGGAAGGTATAAAAGCCTTCAAGATATCATCTCCTTCGAATCCGATTAGGGTTCAATATTGACGCCCATGATTGTTGTGGGGTCTTTAGCATGGTCAAGTTCTTCTAGCTACATAGTAGTGAGCAGCAGAACATGAGCACACGACTTCTCCCATGTCTTGTTTCTACTATTCAATGCGACCTGCTGGCAGATGTATGAAATTAAACTAATGAGCCTCCGGTCAAATCGTTCCGCACGACCCGAAAGCTTGGCCTGGGCAGGGCCCTCACGATGCTGTCCCAAATCCCAGCAGCAAGGCCTCTCCACCCATGAGGACAGGGCATTTTCATACTATACCAATGGCTTGGTTAGGGACGATGGGAAAAAATTTCTACCCCAGTCAATATAAAGGTTGTATTATGGTTTTAATTTGCGAAGGGCTGGCAAAAGTGGGGGTCTTCCTGGTGAGCCTCAGCTCGTGATGTCGCTGTGATTGCGCCCGTTTCTGAAGTGTTTCGGGGAGGCATGCTGTTGCGCGGAGACCCCGACACAGCCCCTTGTCCAATCCGCTCGTCCTTTTTGCCTATACACACACACATACCATACGCCCACACGTTTTCGGTTGTTGTTTTTTTTTTTCCCCCCTCTGGGAGGGAGGGTTTCCCTCGCTTCCCCTGTGAGACCTTATCTGGTCGGCTCTTGCTTCGGAGGTGTTACCGAATGGCCATACCCGGTTACATAGACGCATACGCACGCGCAGAGGGGTGGGAGGGACAGATACCTAGGATAGGAACTGACCAGCGTTGCGGCAGCGACGAGGCAGCAGAACGAGCATGACAGCCAAACTCTTGTTTTCTTTCTCTTTCGGTATGCTAGGGCCTGCAAGGGGTTGGACCCGAGGCGCAAAGAGTGTGAGCGTCCCGGTGGGTAGAGGGGCTGCTTTCCAGGTTTTCAAGTTCGGTCGTCGCCAAGAGAATACTTGAAATGATGGCGAAAGTTCGGCACTACGATGGGGCTTACAATTTGATTCAGTCATTCATGAAATGTGAACATATGCCAAGTTGGGTCATCCTGCTTTTTTTTTTTCTCTCTCGATTTAATGGGGTCTTGACATTAGGTGTACTGTAGTAGCATTCGTGCGCTGATCTCTTAGACCAATGCCGCACGTTTCCTCTTAACGGCGCATTTTTGGCTATTCTGGGCAGACTCGGTCGTATCTGTCTCTCGACCCCTTTTCCATCCCGAAGAGATCGGGCTGTACACCGAGCGATGCTGCGTCGAGCTTCGGGATGATACACTGCGCCCTCCAAGACGTGTGATGCGGCATGCCTTGCCCCATACAACGCGCGACGCCAAGGATGGCTCCTGTCTCCAGTCCCGTTCCTGACCCACTCCTGCCCAGTTTATGGCGCGTGCGCCCTCCCCGACAGCAACGTCCGCCCATGATAGCGTACGTTCATGATCCGCCGGGACGAAACACGCGGACAAGCTATCCATCACCACCCGTATCCGTACGCGCCACGAACCGCCACCACTGCCCGGAAGGACAAGAGTATGCCCACACTTGGATGACTTGAGAGGGAAAAAAACAATGTTGGAAAAATAGAAGGACTCGGATCTTTTCCAGAGTCGGTTTCGGCCGAGAGTGCAGGAAAACTTGATGAACGATGTGTCGTCAAAAATAACGCCGATGCTAGATGCCGTGATATCGATTGTGAAAGGTCGTTAAAAATGTATAAGAAAATATTGTATATTGCTCAGAGAACGAACGGTAAGGCTTCGTTGATTCATCCGAGATTGCTTGGGTGGAAGGCGTTGGCTCGTTGTCTTGAGGTACACGACAGCCCCTTTTGTCAGGTCTTAATACTGTCAGGTCTTAATACCATGATAAGTTGAGCCGCTTGTATACGGCGAGCTGGAAAACCGAGCAAAAAAAGTTTAGACGCGACCACCGCGACCTCTTTGAGGAAGTGTCCACGGCTTGGCACAGATAATCTGATCGTTGAGTTAGTTCAACGCCTAATAGAATGATGAGGCAGAGAGTGAGGCCACATACCTCTCCTTCGCTGTAAGCCCAAAAGTAGACAATCAGCCCAACAAGGTAGTAGAGAGCCGAGTTGGTGCCTTGGTAGATGAGAGCGGCGGCGAGAGAGGTGAGAGGGAGAATGATGAGGCGAAACTCCAGACTGCGGTGAACCGCCGAGCCGGCGACAAACACGAGGGGCCACTCCAGAGCCACCATGAACAAAGACATGATCAGGTTTATAATCTGCAACACCGGCACGGGCTTGACCGCCGGGTCCAAAGACTTGGTCAAAAAGTCCCAGAAGATCTTAGGATAGAAGAAGCCCTCGACAGCGGCGGCAAATTGGTCTGTTGGCACGGGGTTAGTCTGGCTGCTCGAACCCTCTTATGATAGTTTTGACTTACAAACTGCGGCACTCATGACAATGAGGCGAGCCCAGTGGTTCTTGATAAGACGACCCATGGTTATCGGTTATGTATTGGCGATGAATTCCCTTGAAATCTTCTTGTCCTTTCTCTTTCTTTCTGATTGCCTAGTATTGCTGAAATGTTTCGATTCTCCCGTTTGCGACTATCGACGGTGATACCACGATTTGAGGTGCCCTTGTCTCTTAACCCAAAAACCCGAATAGCAGCGAATGAAAGTAACGAGGGGAGCGGTCGTCGAGATCGAATCCTCTTGCGAATAGAACGGGTATGGCGATAAGAAGGCGACTCAGTCGGAGGTAAACCGTGCAACAGCGGAAGGAAGGGAAGAGGTACCAGACCTGCGGGATGAAGGAAGAAGTGAAAGGCGTTTCGAAGTGAAGATGTCGATATTAAAAGAAGGATATCGACAGGCTAGTGCACAGCGCTGACGAGGAAAGAAGAGAAGGTGAAGGGGAGACACAAGAAATATCAACTGAACACAAGGCGGGGGGTGGGACAACTCTATATTGAGACGAGAGTCGGGACGGATGTGACAAGTCAAGCTGGAGAGCCGACTAGGGGTCGTGTTAGGAGGTGGAGGAGGTGGATGCAGGCGTGTCCAGCCCAGAGGGCAAGACGCCGAGCCGCACAGAATGCTGGATGAGGCTTGTATCAGAGTTGGACACCCAGGTTAGGTAGCTTGTGGAGCAGGGAACAGTGTCGGGTGTTTCTGGCTCGATAGCGGAGTAAGTTCTCTAGAGATCCACGTTCGAACAGTCTGATCTATGATGACAGCGGGCATCCGAGCGACATTGAGACGTTTCTGGTTGCGCTAGGGGGCTGTCTTGGTTCTGCTATAGACCAGCCAGGGACTAGGAAGCGAGGCCAGGGGAGGGGGGCTGGGTTGGGTTGACCAAAATGCTGTGTAAGTGCTGACGGCTACAGCGGTGACGGTGTGTGATGTTCGTGGGTATTGTGGAATCCGAAGCTCAATGCGTTGAGGCTCTGTGTGGGAAAGAATCCCCCTAGTTGCCGGGAAGCCGTTGTGTACGGGGTGTGAGGTAGAGGTCGGGATGGTGAAGCGTTGCGGTGGAGTGCGTTGTACGTGATGTTCGTCAGGGATCTGTGCTTTATCGACCCCGTCGCATGAAGGCGGTTTGAAGATCAGACAAGACAGTTGCCAGGTACGCTGGTGAGGCAAGGAGGTGGAAGAGGGACAGGAGACGACTGCTGGTCGCACTCGCGAAAGATGGAGGTAGACGAGTTTTAAGAAACGCCAACCCATGAGGGCTGGGGTTGTAGAGTGTATGGGGTGACATCTTGTCCATCTGGGCGGGATTGCATGCAAGAAAGAAGTGCAGCGTGCAGAAAGCGACGGCATCATGCGTCCATGCTGCGAAGCCACGGCGTGAGCGTTACCCGCCCATCCTTTACCCAGCCACGGCCGAGACCGCCCATTATCTCACACGAGAGCCAGTTGAAGCCGTCACCCACGTATTCTGGGAGGGGTGAACTAGGCGCTAGGAGGAGACTCCAGTCATCACTTGACTGCAAAAATGTGGTACGTCGGTCGGTGAGGGATGTACCTAGGCAGGCGGGTACGGATGTAAGCTCGGCCGGGATGGGTAGACCTGGTGAGAGGACAATGCGAAAGAAGCGATATCGTTTCCTGCAAGCAATATAGCCGTAGTAGAGCGAGAGGCGAGGCGAGGGCTCGCCTGCATGGTCGAAAGAAAGGCGACACAAGCATCAGAGGTTAACGGGTTGAGGTGATTGGGCTTGTACGCAAAAGGCGTGGGCGGTTAGAGAACAAGTTTGGACCAATAATAATCCCTGCTCCTTCAACGTTGGCAGGCGATGTGGGTCTACCCTGCTGCCAAGGGTCCAGGGGCGAGCTTAGGGCCGTCTGGTCGACCGTCACTTCAGATCATCGCATGCCAGCATCTTCACAGCATCCTGCTTCAGAAAGGACGGGGCAGTGACCTTATATCTAGCCTTGCTTTGGCTGCACGAGCAGGTACCTTTTCTGTCATTTCTGGTTTCGGTTACGTCTCGACACCTCCCCCTTGTTACCAAGGTACTGATGGCCTATTTGGAGAGGGCGGCTCATAGCTACATAGGGTGCAGTACGTACACTACATAGCACCGTAGCAGTGAGCGAGACCCTGTAAGACACCAGCCTCTAGCGATCGGATGTGCTAAATTGTTCTCCCACCCGTCCACTTTTAGAGGAGAACAACGCCGATTACCTCCAGGGGAGTGGTCGATTTAATTAATCTAAACTAGCTCAAGATGTACGGAGAATTCACGATAGGTAATTGGGAGAACGACAAGAAATACCAGGCCAGTCCAAATAAACAATTGCCGCCAATGCCTGTTGGCTTTGGGAGGGGATTTGCCCATCCCTGTGTTTGGCGATGCCCCCTCTGAAGAGGCAGTTAACCCCCTCTTCTATCCGTCCCTGCAAAGTACATCGTCCGCTCCTCCTACACATCTCACTGTTGCGCGAACTCAATCGATCTTCCAGATGGCGTCAAGTAGAGAAAAGTCCACACAGCTCAGGCCACCCCAGTCCTCCAGATCCGTAGGTGATCTGCTGCCCTCTTCTAATTGCGAGTTCATGCCATCTGATCTTCAAAAACTCTGAGACGGCTGATCAAAGCAGCAAAACTGCCTCCGACGGGCGCAAGTTCCAGAATGGCTGTGTTGAGGCACAGGGGGTTTGAGAAGTTGGGACGGCTGATCTGTTGCCCGGTCGCAGCCCCTGCGGTCTTGTCCGAGGCCATAACCCTGTCCCCTGTCCCTGCACTTTTGACCACTCACAAAATGGCCACACTGAGCAACTGGGCCAGAAGTGGAAGCCGACCTTACCTACTAGGTAGAGATAGATAGCAGGCTCCAGGGTGACGTTAACCCCGGCCCCCTTCATGACTAGAGACTGCTATGCCACATGGAAGATATATTGACATGGATCCGAATTTTCTACCAGTTCCCCCTGTATTCTTAGTAGCGCTCTTTGGGTCGGTCGTCTTGCTCTCCGTGCGGGTACGGCCTACTCTGTACACCGTCGTTGACGACCACATAAGCAGCGACCACGGCAGTCATCGGAGAACATTCTATCGGTACCAGGGCATTCCAGCATTGTTGCGTTTATTGGCCAGTTGATCCGAGGCACTGTGCCTGCCTTGACTTGCTGCCGGCTCCAGTACACTCGCTACCAGACATGGTGAAGCTTATAGACAGTTGTAGGCTGACGGCGTAGGCCACAACCGAACCACGGCGGTGATGCAGGCTCTATCCCAGCAAACCTTCAAGCCGCATGAACGCAGACCTTCCAGTGATCGCTGTCTCGTGATCTCATCCCGCGAGCCCCGTGCTCCACCCAGTCAGAGTTTTTGGGCCGAACAACCGACGACTGAGACAGTGAGGATGAACGCTGCACTTCACACAGAGAACAGACCGCTGGGGAGACAGTGGCATCGCCATTAAAGCTATCAAGCAACCCATGTCGACAGAACCTTAAAAAAAAAGAATGGACTGGGGAAGGGGATCAGGAGCCCGGAAGTGCCCTTGCTAACATGCTAACACTAATTACCAGTGACGCACAAGTCTGCTCGTCTTTGCTGGCTGGCTCACCCCAACCACCTCGCAACAAGGCCGAGCTTCAGATGAGCCCTTTCGGGTTTTAAAGTCGTTATCTCCAAATCTGGCATCGTCAGCTTTCTGCGACAACTGTCCAAGTGTTGTTGGTGACAACTGCAAGCCATTCTTTGAGGCCGAGGCCTAGCGCGGAGGATTTCAAAAAGTGCCCATTATCCTCACCTTGGCCGTCTGTGAGATCAGCCTCCCGCCGTCAGACATGCACCAGACGGCCCCTCGGTGTCCATTGCCTTGGTCTTGGCGTGGACACGCATCATTGTGTCACCTACGTCTCCAGAGACGCATTGGTGGACGTGCTCTTGAGACGAGAATGGTGGTGAACTGACTGCACTCCATGAGAGGTGCTCGGTCGATGTCAAGCCACTATTTTGGCTTCTTGCCAGATCCGGCCAGCTTCATCACGGCTGTCGTGGGTTGTGCCGTCGAATCGATAGTCTCCGGCCAAGGACCCCAATGGATGGCAAAACAGACCGAGGGCAACTCGGCAGAACGAGGTTGCGGAGTGATAGGCCCTTGGCTGATTTGCGTTAATTGGCCGGCTTTCACTCTCACTGCCAGGGTGAGCTGCACCACAACCCGCTCATCCGTTCTCTGCATCGCAAAGCTGCAAGATGCACGCTAAAAATACGCTAAAAATAATATCTTGGAGAGGGGAAAGCATGGCCAAGTGTTAACTCTATTTTGGCGGGCGGCTCAGCGTTGCTGCTCATTGGTTCCTCGTCGCAGAATCTACATGCCCTGGTCCACCCTCTCGGTGCTTCTGCCAACCAGCAAAGCCGCCACATCCTGTTGTAGGAGCTGTCGTCACTTGTGCTACTGCAACCGCTATCACAGCGTTATTGGATTCCTCATTCGTCTCTTCATATAGGACCAGCTTCGCATTCGGGCCTCGTCGAGCGGTCTGCATTTTTCTTCTTCTTCTACATCCACCACCGATCGCCCTTGGCACACCCGTATTCTACGCTAGCAATAGTTTCCCAGCAAAACGGTTTCTTCCCTCAGAATTGCTGCACAGTAAACACTAGCAAGGCCTGTCTACCCATGCGGTGCAAGGCGGGTTCCCCACGTCGAAGCAAGTCGGCCGGGAATTGGCCTCACCGACATTGTCACAAGAATTGCTCTGCGCGGGTGTGACGGCGAGCTGTGCTTGCTTGGAGTTCTTGAAACCTCTCCGCCCAAGGTTTCGACTTTAACCGCCGCTGCTTACACGGGAGGTTTGGACACGCTCTGGGGCGGACGTCCAGAAGCTCGGTAGTCAGATAAGCGCATCGTGCAGCTTCCGATCTCGAGCAGGCGTCTCTCGTCCGGGAGGCATTAGAATAATATCACGACAAATATAGCACAATATGGATGTGACACGGGTGCAATTTCGATGTAATATGGGACTGCCCGACCCCTCGCCCTTGGTCAGACAACTTCAGGGTCTCGCCTAATGCGATCCGGAATCCCGGCAAAAGACTCTGCTTGAGGCTGATGATCGCCTCCTCCGCTGCACGACTCAATAGTCGCCATAGAAGGGGCCGTAAAAGTTCGTGTGTCTGTGTCAGGTTACTCTTTGCTGTTTTCCCCAGGGCCTTTTGAAAGACTAGAAAACCGGGCCCTTGGGAGAAAACACCACGCAGGGGCACTGCCCACTCGTGAGATCGTCGGCACTGCGGCAACTCGGGCGAGGACATGGCAGCTAAGGAAACTTCTAGATCCTTTCGACGCAGGGTTGGCAGGTCGGCGGTGGAAAGCAAGAAGCCGAGCGCAAAACTCGACCATGAGCCAATGGTGCCATCATCGCGTGTTGAGCACCAGACATGCTTTGCTTTCCTACAGTGTTTTCGTATGATTGTATATAACCTGTACGGTCCTACGCACCGCTCTGGCTGCGAATCTCAGTTCGAAGGACACGACACGGGTCAGCGCTCCCTGAAGGAAGTCGCATCAACCGAGAGCCAAGACCGTTTAAACAACTAATCATCCTTGTGGACTCTAGCCTGAATCCTGAGCCTGAGCCCTCCATCTGATCAAACGCGTGTTGCTGCAATTCTTTGTTTCTACTCCCGCGTACTTCTCAAAGATCTGCTGGATGATGGTCAAAAATGCTACTGGGGCCTGGGGGGTGGCCCAACTTGATCTACATGGATCTTGGGCACAGCCAGTATGGGGCCAAGCACTTGACTGGGTCTGGCGTGTGACGCCCTCTGGCGTTCCCGAACACCAAATCCTTCATCTTTTTTTCGTGGCCTTATCGCTAACAACCGTAGAGCGGCAATCGCACACAATGAGGCTGTAGCCTAGGGCCCGGATGTCATATGCACGCCATCGTGCGCACGTCCCTGGGCTTTTTTTTTTTTTTTTTTCATCCCAAAATTTGTGAGACGACGTGTTGAGATCTGGCAGCTGTTCCAGAAGTCTCTTCCGCGGCTGTCATTACCAACGGCTGTTTTGAGCGAGAGTCGAACGATTTATCATATCATGGTTTTTGCCAACTATTTCACTCCCTTCCCATCCCATATGTACCTTACCCAGCAGGCTGGCTAAGGTTGTTACCTAGTCAAGTCTATCAAAGCCCTGTTCCATATCTCGTGTGCTATGCTCTTACCCCTTCCCCCCACCAACCACTCGTCACGATGGTATCGCCGCCGAGCCGTCAACCCCCTTTTCTCGTCTCACGTCTTCCCTGGCGCTACACACGGAACACAGCCTCTCCGTATTCCTTTCCCCATTTCTCACACCCATGCTTCTCCCCCGCCCCCCCTTTACCACAGGTCTCTCCTCTGTGGACTCAGTCAGCTTGTATGAACCACTGTCATTCCTCACCGGATGAAAGACAGGCTGGCCACCGGATAACTAGACGCCGCCTATCCGGCGTTACATCGCGATCCCCCCAGCTGTTCACGGTACTAAGCATCGACGGCAGCTCCTCCCCCATCGATGCTCTTGCTTGTCTCTATTCAAGCGAAAACCGGCTTTTCCTGTGCCAGAAACAAGAGAACTCGGGTCCCCTCTACCGAACCCAGTAGATCCAGGATCCGTGCTCTCCCATGGTCCGTTACGGCAAGAATGGACACTTCACGCGGTGATCGGCCAAGTTCACTGAGAAGGTTTGCTGCGTGCTCCGAAAGAGGGTCGATGCCGCTACTCATGTGCTGGAGGAGGGAGAGGGAGGTGGCTTGGGCTGAGGAGTCGATGGGTTTTGCAGCGGCGGGGACGAGTTGAAAGTTGGCGAGGATGGTTGAGAGGGTCCCCACAGAGGTTAAAGGGATCAGAGGGATCTCGAGCTTGTTGAGGATGCTTTGAAGCGACGTCGTCAGCCATACAAGTGCAAACACTCGCAAAGGAAGGTCGAGTACTCGCTTGATCTGCAGAGTCATGAAGGCCTCCGTCGGGTTCGTGCGTTGTCCCTCCTGGTCAAGGAGAAAGATGACCGCCGCGTCACGGCCTCCGTCGAGGTTGAAAAGACGCTCCAAGCGCTCCTCCGTAGCTGCTGCCCCGACGTCCTTTGGTGAGAGGAGGACCAGGCGGAGGAAGCGGCCCTGCTGCTGCTGCTGCGGGAGGTGGAGCGCGAGGTCGTGCGTGCTCAACCTGCTTTCTGTCGCCCTCGTCAGCGGGCGTCTCCAGCGTAGAGAAGCGGGTTCGGCATTCCGCCTACCTTGGAGCCTGAGCGTGCTGCCGGCCAGGAGGGGGATCGCCGGTATCCATTCCGGGCGCTTGCGGAGGGAAGAACAAAACATAGCCTCGTTGATCCGGAGTTCGCAAGCGGGTGTCACGGGATGCAGTGTGGTCGAGCGGTGAGCTTTCAAGCATCTCGCCTTAGGCTTTATTCCCGTCGAAGATGCCATGAATTTCTATGAGGTGAGTCAAGTATGTAAGTGTCGGCAGGCACTATCTCGCCCCTGCCTTTTTTAGTTCTTTCCTAAGAGTGAGGTGCCTTCCATGTCTAAGATGCCCGCCCATAACGTTACACGCGCCTTGATGGGCACAACAGAGAATGCCTCTCGCCCGCTAAATGGTATCATTAAAAAAAAAAAGAACTCCTATCTAAGAACTCCACGCCTTTTGTCTAGCCAACCCCTGGCGCATCCGCCCCAAAGACCTCATGCCGCCGTCGGCGCTGGAGACTGCGACTCGGTCGGCAGCTGCAGGCTCGGCAGCAGCGGTTTCTTGGTCCTGGGGTCCCTCAGGTCACGCAGCGCGGCCTCCATGGCAAGATACCGCTGAGAGCGATCCTCCTCGCGCTGGGCCAGCTCACGCTCGCGGCGCGTCAGCTCCTCGAGCTTCTCGTCGAGGACGCGGATGCGCTCGGCGTTGTGGTCGGGTTTCTGAGACGCCTTCCAGTATTCGTAAACGATGATGGCGCTCGCGACTCCGAGGATGAAGGCGTCGCCAATGACATCGGCAAAGAGGTCAACGGCCTTGTTCTCAGGGAGGGGGCGGAACTTGCGGCGCCAGACGCTCCTGGGTTTTTCTTTCGCCGAACTGCCCGTGCTATTGCCGGTGCTACCACTTCCTGAGTTAGAGGAGGACGAGCTGGGAGATGAAGACCCCGACGACGCCATGGGAATAGCGGAGTTCCGTTTTGCGGCATCGGAGTTCGCCTGCCGCGCCTTGGCCGCCTCCTCCTTCTCGACCTGCTCCTTTGTCTTGACTGTCGGGGCCTCTGCCTTTTCCCTCGCCCGCTGCTCGGCGTCCGGGTTCCGGAGGAGGGCGACGTTGAGACGCATGTTGAGCTGGTGGATGGACTGGCCGTAGCGGGCGGCGAAGGCGCGGAACTTCGGGTGCTCATGGGCTTGCGCTTTTATTTGGTTCTGAAGCCGGTTAGATGTTTCCCGCAACGGCACCCGGAGGGTGAATGACTGAGGTTTACAACTTACGGCGCCATACTTGGACACGTGCCGCACGAAGAGCGCAGCGAGCTTGAAGAGTGGCAGTGGTACCATGGTGGGGTGTTTTTTCGAGGGACGATCGAGTGACTGAAGCGCCGTTGGTCAGGAGAGCTCCGGGAGCTCCGTGCTACGGCGCTGCTTGGCTTGGTCTTGGCGGTGTTTGTTGCTGTCAATTGTTACAGCAGATGCCCATTGACTACAGTAAAGGCAATTTAGTGTCGAAGGAATGGTTGTTGGTATGTACAGTGATGCCTACTATTGTAAGAGGTCGATCGGGTTCATCGGAGTCATATCTGCAGCTGACGTCTATGCTTGAAATGGATCTCCCACCGTCCCGCGGTGGAAGTGCACGGAACACGCTTATTTGATGTTCCGCTTCTTTGGGCTTCGGGGCCGTTTCCAGCAGGGCCCCGGCTCGCTGACTGGTATCCAAGGTTCCGATCGGGGCTGCCTGTAGGCATGAACAGGTCACCCAATTTTCTTTTCGAATTGAAGCTAATAATATCGTGAACCCTAAACCTGTAGGTGGGAAGGACTTGTTGACCCTAATTGCATGTTAAAATCATGCGTAGCACGATACCCTCAGAGGAGCACCTGCTTTGTTGATCAACTCTCTTGTCCCGGTCTGCTTACCTAATCCAGCAGCGTTAGCGGCTGACGGGCAAGAGGCCAATTGTGGAGTAGCATCGGCGGACTCGAGTGGTTCCCCAGTACGGATACCGCAACAAGCCAGCGCTTTCAGTTTCACAGTTCCCCAGGCAACGGCACGCGAAGCGAAGGTCAACAGGGACGGCAACACTAGCCCGGCCCTTCACTCCACCCCCATCACCAAAAGTTTCCCCCGTCTCAAACGCCGCACCATCCCGACAACTCTGAATCTCGTCGGCGAGTTTCTTCTGCGACGTACTCGTTTCGTCAGCAGCCATCTGTTTGTCCTAGCATTGTCAATTGCCTACGGACCTCTTCTAGGCGTCTTGTCTACCCGCCCGCGCATGATCTGTTTCTGAGACTGGTGAGTAAACAAAGCATACCCCGGCTCGTTGCTGTCCGCTCAGCTGTGGCCTCACGAGCTTCATGGGCTGGACAGCACTGAGACTATACTTTGTATACCTTTTCCCAGTTCTCTTCAATAGTGCATACCCATACCCATCATTTCCCAACTATCATCCCCCTGTACTGACAATTGCGCGCAACAGGCCCTCTCTCTTCACAATCCAGGGCCGATCTTGATTTTGCAACACTTCTTTCTTCGTTTTCGAGAGCCGCCATCCTCTCGAGACAGCATATATCTTAAAGGGAAGTGAGGCCACAGTCATGGCCCATAGGTTGGTGACCAAAACGGGTGTCGATTTGGAGGCTTTGTCGCCGAGGGACGCCAACGCGCTGCGCATGCCCAAGGCTATCGAAATGAAGACCTCCAAACCCACCGTCCAGCTCAAGGCTGCGAAGGACAAGGAACCACCGCCACAACCGCCTGCGAACGTCGAAGAGCCTCCGGCCAATGACCGCCCTAATGGAGCCGTGTACCAGGTCGGCAAGATGCTCGGCAAGGGTGGCTTTGCCGTATGCTATACGGGATACCACCTGCCAGAACGCAAGAAATACGCGCTAAAGATTGTGCGGAGCCAGATGCCGTCCAAGATGCAGCAGAAGGTCAGATTTGTCACACACTGTAGTATTATTCGACGCTCGATTCTAACATGTTACGCAGTTCCAAACCGAACTCCAGATTCACTCCAAGATGAACCAGAAGAACATCGTACAATTTTTCAGAGCCTTCTCGTTCCATGACTGCATGTATTTGGTTCTCGAGCTCTGCACCAATGGCTCTCTCATGGACATGGTCAAGAAGCGTAAGGGCCTGACCGAGCCCGAGGTTCGTTTCTATTCTGTCCAGGTGGCCGGGGCAATCAAGTACATGCACGGAAAGGGCATCATCCACCGAGATCTAAAAATGGGAAACATCTTTCTCGACCACCGCATGAATGCCAAGGTTGGCGACTTTGGTCTGGCTGCCCTGTTGGTTACTGGCCGGGATATGCAGACCATAAGAAGGACCACCCTATGCGGCACGCCCAACTACATCGCGCCCGAGATTCTCCAAAAGGGAAAGAAGGGGCACGATCATGCGGTCGACATTTGGAGCTTGGGCATCATCATGTCAGTACACCCCGACTTAAGCCGGGAGCTCTCCCACTGACTGAAGCAGGTTCGCCATGTTGACATCCAAGCCACCATTCCAATCGACGAGCACCGAGGAGATTTACCGCCGAGCGAGAGAACGAGACTACGAATGGCCGAACCCGGAAACCTCGCAAAAGTACATCAGCGAGGAAGCTAAGGACTGCGTTGCCACGATGCTCGAGGACGCAGATATGAGGCCCGAACCGGACGTCATCGTTCAACACCCTTTCTTCACGTGCGGCTACATGCCGGTGGAGGCCGACATGACAACCAGGCTTCTGACTCTGCCACCTGACGGCTCCGAATTCTACGCCGACCGCATGAGCCCTCAGCTGCAGGCGGTCAGTAAGAAAAACGTGGAGGACATGTGCAGAGAATGTGGAGTTGGCCCTTGGGCACCGGTGCAGGTTATTCATACACAGACATGGAAAGAGATGGCTGCGGAGGAGAAGTCTGGCTTGACGCCAATGATTCCCCTGGGAGAGGACGTCGTCTACAGACCTTTTGACGACTGGCTCCGCGAGAAGCGTCACGCTCGTGCCCTTGCTGCCTCGTCGTCTACCCGCTCCGACGCCACATCGGAGCCGCATCTGAGCGGTTCCCAAACAGTGCCGACAGGCCTGTTTCGTCAACCACCCCAAAGCTTTGCCGCGCAGCAGAGAGCTCAAAACCGCCCCCCTGCGGTGGCAAGCACGGTCAGATCACGACCGCAGCCAGAAGTGGCCCCTCAACCATCGGAAGCGGCACGTCCGAGATCAGTCAGACAGTATAGTGCGCCAGAGTCTCGAACAAACCAGCTTGCCGAGCCTCCACTGAGGAAGTCTACTACGGCCCGGAGGACACCACTTCCTACATCGCAGTCAACTGGATCTCTGCCCAGCCAGGCCATGGTGCCCCAGAGCTCCAACCAACCCACGGTCACAATGACCGGTCTCCTGGAAAACCTCAAGATCTCGTCCGATCAAACTGAGAAGGCATCTCTATTCAGCCCGACTGAGTGCGCGGAAACGGTAGCAGGTTCTCAGCCCGATGTTGTGCTTGAGCGGCTCCGCCGGCTTCAGGCCGAGCTGGAGCGTGCTCTGAATGCTCGTACCATGGCCATCGTCTCATCCAAAGACATCACGCCGCCTCATCCCAACGTGGTTGTCAAATGGGTGGACTACACAAACAAGTTTGGTCTTGGCTACATCCTGAACGATGGCGGTGTCGGTTGCATCTTGCGAGATATTCCTACTACGGAAGGGAGCAAGACCCTCATGCTGCCGTCCGCTTGCATGCTCGTACGCGATGCAGAGCGCCATATCGAGCGACGACACGACGAATCGTATCCCGAGAGGCATCAACCGTTGCCGCCTAAGCAAGACATTCACTTTTATGAGAACAATGGCGAGGCTGGTCTCGCCCGAGTCTCTGTTTCCTCGAGCAAATTCCGCGTGCCGGTTTACGAGGACGGAACGCCCGGAAAGCTGAACCCAGGAAAGGACGTGTACGAGCACAGAAAGAGGGAGCGTGTCATCCTCTGGAAGAAATTCGCCAACTACATGATAGCCTATGGCAGAGACGAGCCACTTCCGGCCGAGGAGGCCGTCACTCGCCCGATGGAATTCTCTGGCAACAACTCTCAACCTTCCGATCTGGTCACCTTCTACCAGCGCTTCGGTGATGTCGGTTGCTGGGTTTTCGGCGATGGGCATCTTCAGGTAAGCTCCAAAACTACAACCAAAATTGACGTGACAAGCACTGACAACAACTCAGTTCAATTTCCCTGACCATACCAAGATTGTTTTGAATGCCGCAGGGACTTGGTGTCATTTCTGGCATCTTCCCATGGACGCGGCCCAAAACCTTGCCACCACTGGAAGCATCGGAGCCGCGGCTCTTGACGAGAGGGCCATGCTGTCCTACCCCCTGCAGACGCTGTTGAACTTCCAAACGAAACCCTCGGCGGCTCGTTCCACTCGTACGACCACCACATCGCGCCGACGCCCCGAGATTCCTGCAGACCTCCAGGGAATACCAGCTGCGAATGATTTTCGTCGAAAGATCGAGTTCATCAAGAACGCAGTCAAGGAATGGGTGACCAATGGCGGTCTGGGTAACAGCGCTATGGACCGTGACCACAGACTACGCTGGGGAGGTTACCGCGAGACCGTCATGGGCAACAGCTTTATCAAGGGTGTCTGGGTGACTGTCGGTGCTCGATGGGGTGACAGCAGACTGTCGGCCTACATTGATCCTGCCAACCCCATGGAAATGGGAGAAGAGATTGATGAGACCAAGAGGCGACGCCACTGAGGCGGATTGCACCCCTGGGTTTTGACAGGCTCAAGGAGTTATGGGCGAGCCAGGAGCGAGAAAGGACTCTGCATTGTTACGCATATCATGGATAATTATAGTTCAGCCAGCCCGGTTCGCCAGGCTGGCGCTCACGAGATCACGCCATGGTCACCAAACGGGGGATGGCTTTTGGGCTGGGCATGCTTGGAGTTTTGAGGTCTTGTCGGAACATAGCAACGGCGTCTTGGGAGCATAACAAAGTTTTATGAGTTCCACACCAAAGTTCTTCAATGTCTCGCTTGGGGATGCCGTGAGGATCTCGCCGCATTTTACTCTGTTCAACTTGCCTCGGGTTTGGCCCTTTTTTTTTTTCTCTTCTTTTTGCTCCCGCTCGGCTTCGTTGGTTACGGCACTAGCAACCATGTTTTTTGGCCGCCAGCCTACATAAGAAAGGGAGACTGTCGGGATGCCGAGCATCTACGGATAGTGGAGGAGCCGATCCGGATCACGTGCCATGCCACGTGACCCACCTCGACGGCTCTTTCAATATCTACGGCACTGTTGCCAGCCAGCGTGCTGGCCCTCTTTCTCTTCTGTTTAACTCTAGTAATATCTTTAAATATACTATAGTTTAACCCCTATATCTAACGTTAGATCCTATAATACTAATACTAATTAGTAGTTAACTTTATAGTTACTACTACTATAGATTAGTAAGGTTAATAGAAGAGACTATAAATACTACCTATTTAGGCTGCTTAGTACTACTTAGAAGAAGGCGCTAATTACCTAGTATAAGTTATATTTAATAATACTAGTAAAAACCCCTTTATCCCTATATCTATTATATAGAAGATTACTATCTTTAACTTTATTACTTATAAAGAAGTCCCCCTCTTTCTTTACCTATACTTTACTTACTATCTTACTAGCTATAGTAAATCCTCTAACTATATAACTCTCTTAGTTACTTATTACTATTAAGGGTATATTATTAAAACTACTATATTAACATCTTTACTACTAATTAAGGTAAGTAAATTTTTTACCTTTATAAACGCCTAAGTAAACAGGCCCTTCCTATATTTTCTACTACTTCCTATTAGTACTAACACAGCCAAAAGAGGTGAATGAATTGGTTGATTAATTCTAACTAGGCTACAGCTGGTGGCAGCCGGTTATATAGGCTGGCACCAGGTGGGACCAAGTGGGCTAAGGCCGATAGTCAGGCTGGGGGATCTACCAGGCTGACTAAGGCCATAGTTGCAGCTAAAAGGCGCCCCTTTTAGCCTATAACAAGTACTATAATATCTAATAGTAACGCCTATAGATTAATCTACTTCTAATATTATAAGGTAGCTAGTAGTAAGTAATTTACTTCTAATACTATAAGGTAGCTAGTAGTAGAGTATTATAAAATATTATACTATAATATTTTTTTATTAGTATCTTTAAAGTATAGTAGATTTATAAATATATATATTTCTTTATATATAGTTAAAAAAGAAATATTTTTAAAATTTCCTAAGTATATAAAGTTATACTATATATAGATATTATAAGTCTTATATATTTCCTATTTAGGACTAGTCTTAAATTCTAAGCTATATTTTTAAGAATTTAGTATATATACTAACTATATTTATAATATTTATAATATTTATAATATTAAAAATACACGTATTTAAGATTTATTATAAGCTTATATAAGAGCTATTTCTAAAAACTATATATAGTAACTAGGGTTTAATTAGCTTATATTATATATATAATTATTTTATTTTTTTATACTAGTATATTAGTATAGAAAAAGCCTATGTTATAAATATTATAAAAATATTATATTTAATACTCTAGCTAATAGTAAGTAATCTACTTCTAATACTATAGGGTAGCTAGTACTAAGTAATCTACTTCTAATACTACACCCCTTAATATCTATAGTAATAATTAAGTATTTAAACCTTACTAGCCCTTACCCTTAAGTCCTCTATCTTTATCTTCTTTATCCCCTTTTATTACCTTCTCTCTTATCTAAAACTCCTATTATATCTTTTACCTTTCCTTTTATTATATCCTTTATCTATTATCTATACTACTAATAGTAATTCCTCTAATAAATAGATTTACCTCTAAGCCTATATAGTTAGGGGTAAGTACCTATATTTAAGAGGTTATAAGGCTACTAGAGGGTAGTAGATCTATTCCTAAATAATTATAACTATTATTAATAGCACCTAGGGACTTCCCTACTAAAGAGTAAGACCCCTTACACCCTATAAACATTAGGAACCTATTCCCTATCCCTAAGTAGTATTAGGGCTAAGTTAATATTAAATAATAGGGTAATACTTATATTAGTAATATCCCTATTAATACCTCTAAGGATAAAAAGAGGAAAGCCCTAGCTACTATTATTATCTTTTAGATAATAAGGTATATAAGAAAAGGGCTTTATAGGACTAACCTATAAGATACCCTATAGGATAACTTTAAGGGATAGACTAAAGAGGACTTTATAGTAATATACTATAATACTCTAATAGGATTCTATAACTATCTCTTATACTAAGGGATATTTATTAATACTACCTAAGGTAGCTAGATTATACTATAAGTATATACTACTATATTAGCCCCTAAGGTGCTAAAGTAGATAAAAGAGTAGGTAATAGCTAATATAAGTAAGACTAATAACTTTAAGATAAAGGCTAATAATCCTAACTTTATCTATAATATTATAGGATTATTACTATTAGATTTATAGCTAAATAGTTTACTAACTCTAGCCTTAGCTTTAGCTTTAGCTTTAGCTCTAACTTTAGCCTTAGCTCTAGCTAGCTAATAGTTAGTAGTTAATCTAAATTCCTTATATAATAACCCTAACTTTATTCCTCCCTTCCTTAGTATAGTACTAGTATTAATTATAACTATACTATCTACTAGAGGAATACTACCTCTCTACTAGCTTACTAACCTTATTAAGATATACCTAGAGGAGCTTAAATATAGTAGAGGAGTATATAAATTAATTAAATCTAAACTTACTATCTTTTAAGACTATTACTTTAAGGTAGGGATACTATAAGATTAATTTACTAGTACGTTTTTTATTATACTTAAAGGGGTAGTAGTAGACTTCTATACTAACTATCTCTATAATTTATCTTATACCCTTAACTTTTATACTATAGTTATAATACTTAAGAGTAACTTTAAGATAGAAGAAATATATTAAGCCTACCTTATAGAGCTATAAAAAACTACCTTTACTAGTACTATCTATAATAACCCTAAGAAGAGTAAGCTAGAGGCCCTTAAGATCCTTATCTAGTAAGTAAATACCCTCTTATAGTCTGTTATAAAGATTAGTACCCTATCTAATATAGCCTTTTATAATTAGCTCCTTAACTCTTACTAAGGCGTAGAGGAGTATACCCTTATGCTATTTAACCTAGCCCTAACGTTTACTAGTATATATAGCTAGCTAAGATCTACTATTAGTAATACTACTAAGATTAAGTAATAGTAGTAATATATACTATACTAGTATCCTATTAATATTAATAGCTAATATAAATATCCTAGTAATAATTAGTACTAAACTAACTATATATATAATAGCTAATATAGCTACTACTAGTATAACCCTTCTAACTATAATAATTATAATTATATAAATAACAGCCTATAGCACCCTTTTAACTATAATTAGTACTAGTATAATACTTCCTTAAAAAAGTATTATATATATAGGAAGCTAGGATACTAGTTAACTAAGTACTCTAAGGATAAGTACTAGTAATCTTACTACTAGTATAAGAATTAATACCTAATAGAGGGATTAATAGAGGCCTTTTAATAATTTATTACTAACTTTAAAGGATATAAGCCCTTTAAATTAGATAATAAGAATAATAATTATATAGATTATAATAATAAGATTAGTACGACGTTTTTTATATTAACTACTTTTTTTAACTCTATAGTAGTAGACAGCCTTTTATTATTTTCTAAGTTATATAACTAAGTAATAGTATACTTTATTATAAAAGAAGATCTCTAAGGGGATTAAGATAAAGATACCTAGCCTATAGTAGATATCTTTACTATTAATAATTAGTATTTAGTATAATAGTTACTATTATATATAATAGTAATATTATATAATAGGTCTTATATTTAATAGAGACTAAATCTTAGAGAACTATTCTCTTATAATTCCCTAGGCTTTTACCTACTAAATAGTCCTTACTCCCTAAGATACTCTACTAACCTTATTATTCTTATAGTAGCTATTAACAGGCCTTTATAGTTAGTAGGGATTATCTTATAATAATTATACTCCCTCTCTAAGCTACTTATCCTTAAGTAGCTAGATTATCTATTTTAGAAAAGTAGGGTTTTAAGACCCTCTTACTTAGTTATTCCTTAATTAACTATTACTAGAGGTTATAGTTATAGTAGATATAGTCTATATATTTACTAGCCCTAGTCTTCTACCTATAGGGGTTTCCTTTTTTTTTCTTACTTTTCTCCTACTTTTATTTTATTTATATTATAACTACTAAGGATTTTCTCTATTCTTATCCTTATAGTTATAGCTTTTTATTAATCTTTCCTTATTAATTTATTAGTTAATTCTAATTTTTTTATTTTTTACTAGCTTTAGGATTCTATTTTCTTTTTATTACCTTTTAATAATATTATTATAGTAGGTTTTTTAAGAAACCTTTAATTAATTATCTAGTAGTATAAGAAGAAAAAGGCATACTAGACTAAAGTAGCTTTATAACTTACTACCTATATAGCTATAATTTACACCTAAAACTATTACTATAATAAGTATTACTCTTATAAGGAGGAGTTAGATATTCCTAAGGTACGTCCTTTCTCCTTACTTTTACTAACCTTTCTAATATAGTACTTTTCCTATTCTAGACTAAAGAGTTATCCTATAGTTTTAATTATTAGTTATATAGTCCTTCTTATAAGTATAGCGTCTTACTTAGTTCTCCCTTATATAGTCTAAGCCCCTTAAACTCTAATTACTTTAGTAATAATAGTCTATAGTCTAAAAAGTATAGCTCTAAGGAGTATTAGTCTTATTCCTCTACTCTACCTAATAGTTTAGGAGGTAATAAGGATAAACCTAATAATAATAATCTAAAGAATCTACCCTAAATCCCTAATCCCCTTCTAGAGGCTCCTTACGCCCCTTACTAGCTATATATATATTATATTTATACTACTATTAAGGCCTAGTTAGAGGGTAAAACCCCCCTAAAGTTACCTCTTATTCTAGAGTATTTCTTTATCCTTAATAGATCTCTCTATTATACCTAGTATACTAAGCGTAGTAATAGTTATACTTTAGTATATAGGTAAGGGATTTATCTAAGCTTTACTAATAATTAACTATAATATACCCTAACTATCCTAAGTAACTACTAAGATATAATATTTATATTTAATTTATTTTATATAATAATTATATATAAGAAGATAGAGGATATTTATATAGAGCTCTCTAACCTTATAACTAAGATTCTTAACGTTTTTACTAATTTAGATATTAACTATTATTATAATTTCTTCTATTCTATATCTAAGTATCTAAAACCTATATAACCTTTTTATTTCCTTATAGTAGCTATTTACTAACCTTTCTCTATAGGTAGAGTTCTAAAACTATAAGGCCCTAATTAGTACTTATTATTCCATTTAGTTATAGTAGATTACTTAAATCTATAGTATCCCTTCCTAAATACCCTTCTGTTATATAGTAATTACTTTACTTTCCTTATAGTAATACTACTAATTATTTCTAAGGACTAGTATATAAACCCCTACTTTCTTCCTAGTAATTAAGGTTATATTACCTAGTAAATATTTAAGTAAAAGATCTATAATAATCTTATTTACTTAATTTACTAGAATGTAGTTTACCTAGTAACTTAGAGACTCTTAGTCTGCTTCTTAGAGTTAATTCTTTAGTAAATTAACCTTATAAACTATAATAGTTAGCTTAGTCCTAACTATTTCTAGCCTAAGAACTAGGCTTTAGGTTTAGTCTGCTTTATTTTTTAGAATTAGTAGCTTTTTAATACTCTTTAGTTTAGTATTTATTCCCTAATTATTTATTTTATCCTTATTATAGTTTATATAGTAGTTTATATTTTTTAGCCTAGTTAGCTAGTACCTTATAGTACCTAATTATCTTAATTTTATACTCTTACTTCTTTTTTTACTTTTATTTACTATACTTTTCTAAAGTTATGTAAGGCTTCCTAGGCGTTTTTTAAATCCTCTTTACTAACCTTTAAATTATATTTAGATAGCTAGCCTATCTATCTAATTAGAAAGTACTTACTATCTTCTATTTACCTTAAGTTAATAATATAATTTAGTTCCTATTAGTCTTTAGTATCTTTTAGGTTTAGTATTAGTAGCTAATCTTTATTCTCTTTACCTATCTATAGTTTTAGTAGGCTAATATAAAATATATTATATATTCTTATATATTAAACTAGTAGGGTTAATCTTTATACTTACTAACTAACTTTTTATAATACTTAAAAAGGCCTTATAAACTAAGAGGCTAGCTTCCTTTTAGTTACCTTAAATCTAAAGTTCCTTACTAATAATAAGACTAGATCTCTATAGGAGAAACTTATTAGTTAGTACTAGTTATTATACCCTTTTACCTATCTTTTAACTACCTCTTACTACTAAACTACTAAGTTAGTATATAACTAGGCTAACTTTTTTAGGTGATTTCTTATGCTTTAGACCTCCCCTTTTATAACTTTACCCTTAAAGTCTACTTATATTTTTAGGTTATACCTTAGGAGTACTTTAAAAGGAGGTATTCCTATTATTATACTTTTTAAATTATTTACTATAAACTCTATAAAATCTAGGAGTAATAGCTAGTAATTCTCTTAGCTAGATATAAAATATCTAAGATAGTATTCTACTACCTTATTTACTATCTCTATCTAGCTATTAGTTTATAGGTAAAACGCTATTAATAACCTTTTATTTATCTTAGAGTAGTAATAAAGTAAGGACTAAAAATTACTTATAAAAACTAAACCTTAGTCTAATATAATCCCCTTAAGGGTACTAAACTTTAGTTTTACTCTTCTATAAATAATCTCTACTAATTCTACTATAGTTATATATATACTTACTATAGTATATAAGTAATATTTTATAAATTAGTTAATAACTACTAGGATAGTATCTATCTTTTACCTCTTAAACTATACTAGAGGTAAGCTAGTAATAAAATCTATAGAGATTTCTTTAAATAGCTATAAAGAAATTAATAGTAACTATAGTATATTATAAGGCTAATATAGACGTACCTTTATCCTTAAATAAGTAGTATATCCCTTAATATATTTAGTTATGTCTTTAGATAAACCCTTCTACTAGAATTTACGTTCTAGTAGTTCTTTAGTTCTATCCCTTCTAAAGTATCCTACTAGTAGATTATTATAGTAGAGAGAGAGAATCTCCTACCTTATACTAGATTCTTCTAGAATATAGACTTTATTCTTATAATATAATAGGCTACTAGGCGTAAGGGACTAATCTCTACCCCCTATATAGGTTTTTAGGCTCTTTTAGATACCTTTTACCTATTTATTAGTCTCTTATAACTATAAAATTATTACTAAGAGATTCTTAGATAGTATATTATTATATACCTATTCCTTAGATATAGCTTACTTAGCTTATCTATATATTATTACTTAAATACGACTTATTACTTAGATCTTAGTCTATAAGAATATATCCCTCTAAAGAGGAATCTTAGATCTAATTATACTAAGAAGGTCTATATTTAGTTACCTTTTAGTATAATAATCTAGCTATCTTAATAGCCTATTAGTAGGGTTATACTTCCCTTACTAATAGCTAATAGTAAAGTTAAAGGGTACTAAATATATATACTACCTTACTTATCTTCTATTTAGCTTTAGTTATAATATAAACTATTTTAAGTTCTAATAATTAGTTAGGACTTCTATAGGTATAGTTACCCTATTAATATAATATTACTAGGCTTTAAACGACTTAATAATTACTAGTATCTTTTAATCTAGCGTCTTATAGTTAAGTTTTAGTCCTTAGAATTTTCTTAACTAAAAAGCTACTAGATATTATAAGCTATAGTTACCTAATTATAATAGAATACCTAAAGCTATATACTATAACACATTAGTTTTAATTTAGGTTAGTCTCTTAGGTTTAAAGTACTAAAGTAGTAAGGCTAATTAGAAGGTAAGGTATAGACTCCTAAATGCTACTTATTCCTTAAGCCTAAATATAAACTCTCCTGTCTTCTTCCTATCCTTACTCCCTTTAAGAAGATCTAAAAGGGATTAAGAAATATAAGTATAACCCTAGATAAACCTTCTATAGAAATTATAGAACCTTAGAAATACCTAAACGTCTTAAAATAACTAGGGTTTTAGCTATATTATAATAGCTTTAACTTAGTAAGGGTCTATTAATACTCCTTTAGTTAATAGGTAAAACCCTAAGAATTCTATATCTTATTTATAGAATTTATATTTCTTAGGATTAACATATAGCCTTACTATTTATAAACGTTTTAATACCTATAGGAGGTGTTCTATATATAATTCTTTATCCTTAGAGAAAATTAGAATGTTATTTAAATAGTAAATATAAATAATATTAACTAGATTATTTAAAGTAAGATTTATATAGTTTTAGAATATTACTAGGGTGTTTATAAGCCTAAATAGTAGAACTAAATACTTATATAGCCTATATCTTATTTAAAAGGTAGTCTTCTATTTATTACCTTTTATAATTTAAATCTAATAATAGGCGTTCTTAATATTAATCTTAGAGAAATACTTTACCCCTATAATCTAGTTAAGGATTTTTAAAATTAGAGGTAAAAGGTACTAATTCTTTAGAGTAACTTTATTTAGGCCTTAGTAGTTAATATAAAGTTAAAGGGAGCTATTCTTCTTTAGAATAAAAAGGACTAAGGCTCCTATAGAACTCTATAATAACTAAATATAGCCTAACTAAAGGTTTTTATTAATATATTCTTAGAGAGTCTATAGTTCTCTTAGAGAGAGGGGGTAGATAGGCCCCTAAGGGGGTACTATCCCCTCTAGTAGGTTAATCCTATAGTCTCCCTCCTTATAAGGGGGGAGTATCTTTACGTTAGAGGGTTTTAAAATATCCCTTATAGATAATATTTTAGGTAGAATAATAGCTAGTTTTAAGCCTTTTAGCTTATCCTTATCTAGTAGTAGAATAAGCTCTAAGAGGGTAATAATTATAAATATTTTAGATATATATTAGTACTTCTTAGTAAATTACTAGCCTCTTAGGATCTCTTATGTTTTCTAGGTTATTACTTTAAACTACTATATCCTTTTCTAGCTACTTAGGAATATATTTAAGTCTTAAATAGTAGATATAAATAGTAGTATTAGGCTACCTATCTCTTAAGGATCTCTATTAATTACTATATAGTTTCTTATAAATACTTTAGTTATCCCTTAAGAGTTAGTTATAATAATAAGGACTTTATATACCTTATAGGTTAGAATTCTAAGCTAGTTTACTACCTCTAGTAGTAGGGTAGTCTACTTAGCTTACTCTATTAGATACTACCTTATAAATTTATGTAATATAATATTATACTTTACTCCTAAATTAAGGTCTATAAAGGTATTAATAGTTTTTCTTCTACTTCTTACTTATATTATAGTATAGAAGTAGAGAGTTATCCCTACTTTAGAAAAGAGTAAAGCTATAGGGGTTACTTTATCTCTTACTCTTTTCCTTTTTTCTCTTCTATTTAGATTAGTAATATAACTTCCTAAACTTTTACCTTAGATTCTTAAATATCTCTCTTTAGTTTCCTTAGCTTAAGATAGTTTAGTAAAATATACCCCTTTTTATTATAATTATAGTAAATAATATTAGCTTTATTATAGTTTTTCTTAAACCTCTTATATTTAGATTTCTCCTTAGTAGCCTCTAATTTATTCTATTATTTTATTAATAATTTATTAGTATTACTTTTTAAATAGGATTTATCCTTATAGAGGGTACCTTAAATCTATTATGCTAAGTTTACTATCTCTACTTAGGTCTTTAGTAAGGTTAGTATATTCCTATAGATTACCCCTTATAACTCCCCTATTAGATAGTAGAAGAACTTAAGGTTATACTCCTTTTCTAGCTTAATTATAAACTCCTTCTCTAGGGAGTTTAAATAGGTATAAAACTACTTAGGATCCTAGTATTCCTACTACCTAGCTTTAATAATTAATCTTATAATATTTAGTTCTCTATAGATTATATTCTATAGGAGTGTCTTAGTCTATTCTAAAAAATAGTTATATTTCTTAGCCTAGTATTACTTATTATTTAGGAGTAAATTAATATATTAGTCCTATTAGACCTAATACTCTTTATTTATATTAGTATAAGTAAGTAATATTCTCTTATAGGGTTTCTAAAATTTCTTTAGAGCTACTTTAATTATAGCTTATAAGTCCTTAATCTAGGCCTCTCTATTCCTAAGGCTAGAGTATATCTCTAGCTTATAAATCTCTTTATAATTAAAGTCCTTATCTAAGCCTAATTATAATTTACTAGAGTTTTAGTAGTAATTTATCTACCTAAGGAGCTCTTTAAGATAGGCTCCTATATTATTAGTATTTTAAATAATATATTTTAATTCTATAATATAACGTAATAAGGTAGCTTATACTAATTATAGTCCTTTTATAGAGGTATCCCCTACTACTTCCCCTATAGTTATTAGGGTCTTTAGTTCTCCTTTAGCTATATTATTATAATAACCTAAAAAATAAGAAGATTTAGAATTATAATAGTTACTATTATACGTAATAGTAATATTATATAATAGGTCTTATATTTAATAGAGACTAAATCTTAAAGAACTATTCTCTTATAATTCCCTAGGCTTTTACCTACTAAATAGTCCTTACTCCCTAAGACACTCTACTAACCTTATTATTCTTATAGTAGCTATTAATAGGCCTTTATAGTTAGTAGGGATTATCCTATAACATTTAGTAACTACCTTCTAAGGTATTATATTAGACTTAGGCGCTATAAAGTACTTAATAGTAGGATACTAATAGTATCTTACCCTCTATAAGCTATTTAGTAGAGACTTACCCCTAGATATAAACTATACTAAAGAAGTAAGGATCTAATTTAGTAATAGGATATATTTTATATCTAAGGGTACTATTAATATTACTACTCCCTTAGGCACCCTTACCTTTTATATAATACCTAGTAATACTCCCTTCTTACTCTACCTTATAGATATAGATTACTAGAAGATTAAATTTAATAACCTTACTAACTAACTTATCTAAGGTAATACTATTATCCTTATTATATATAAATAGGGGTATCTATAGATACTATTAGAATGCCTAACCTAAAGTATTACCTAGTACTACCTTACTAATACTAAGCTATATTAAGTATACTACTAATTTAGCTATCTATTAGTCTAGTAGCTTTATAAGGTACTCTAGTAATCTAGTAATAAAGTAGAAATCTTAGCCCTAAGGAAGATTATTAGGGTCTATTATTAGTACTAACTTAATACTATAGTACTAAGCTAGTTTAAGTTCTCTTTATAGGATAATAACTATAACTTTAACTATAAGATTATTATTAATATAGTATATCTTAATAGTAACTATCTTATACTATATATTATTAATATAGCTACCTCTTTTTAAGTAGTATAATTCCTTAAGAATATTACTACTAAGTATATATAAGAGGTACTTTATATATATTAGATTAATATATATCTTAGCCTACTAGATTAGATTATTATAAATACTAGCCTTAACTTTTATATAGCTAAATTTAAATAATCTATATACGCCTTTTTAATTTATATTAAAGAAGTCCTAATTAAGGCTTATAATAGTATAGGTAAAGTTAAAAGATACTATATATCTTTATGCTATATATATAAGATCTTTTATAATAAAGGAGAATCCCTTACTATAGCCTTATAGCTTACTATAAAGGCTATTAATAATACTACTAGCCTAGATAGCCTTATTTTTACCTTACTTATATTTAGGGTATACCCCTAGATTATAGATTCTTTACTACTATTACTAATAATAATAAAGAGGGCTAAAATAGTAAAAAAGGCTATAAAGATAGTATAGTAGATCTATACTAAGCGCTAAGTTAATAAGGTAATTACTACCTATAATAGCCTAGATATATCTAAGACTACTATACTCCTACTTTAATCCCTTATTTAAGTATAGTATATAAAAGAAGGTTAGTAAGGCCTATACTACTTTATTATAGTTAATAGTACTAAGTATACTATAGAGTTCCCTTATAGCCTAAGAACCTTCTACTTTACTATTATTAAGCTATACTATTATAAAGAACCTAAAGATTATAAAGGAAACGCTACCTCTAAAGTAGCTAATAAGAGGCCCCTAGAGAATAATAATAATAATAATAAGGGCCTTATACTAAGTAATAATAAAGAGGAGGATAAGCTTACTATTATACCTACTAAGAAGGTTTTAAATACTATTATTATAAGGGCTTTACTACTAAGGAGATAGCCTAGCTACCTTTATAAATATAATACTAACTTTCTTAATAAGATAGGCCTAGGTGTTATACTTATTACTACCTACTAGGTATCTACTACTTACTTCCTATTATTAAAGGAAGAATTTAACCTCTTATTAGTAATTAATTTATATAAGAAAGGTATTATTACTACCCTAAGAAAGCCCTTTAAGTATACTATTAAGCTTAAGATTAACACCCTTATTACCTATAGTATATTCTAATTTATTAAGTATAATAAGTACCTTTATATAGGCTAATAAATCTTTAAGGCCTATATTATTAATAAGGTAAAAGAGATAGATAACTAACTATATAAGAAATTACGCCTAGTTATCTAAGGATATATAAATAATAGTAAGGAAGTAATCCTTACTTAGTCTCCTATAATTTAATAGGCTAGCTAGTAGTTAATACTTATACTAGCTTTATTACTATTACTTAAGCCTAGATTTATTATTTAGCTCTAAGATATAATATAGGTATATACCTAATTTACTACTCTATTAAATTAAATAATTCTTATAAAATTACCTAAGTAGATCTAATACTATTATCTAAAGGGTATAATTATATAAGTTATTAAACCTCTATATAGTATTATAGAGGTAGATACCTACTAGTAGGTAACTTATAGCTACTACTATAAAAAAATCTTAAGATAAATACTTTAACTTTTAATCCCTACCTACTTATATTTATAGTAAAGTATAAGGAGATCTATAGTAGTTAGCCTAGTGGGTCTTAGTAATAGGTTGCTAAGCCTCTAACAAGCCAGCCCTACTATAGAGTTTTAATAGGTGGCTACAGCTATACTAGAGGAACTTAGTAAGCTTAAGTCTTATAATATACTAATACCTACTATTAAGCCTTACCTAGTTAAGTGCCCCTAGCTAATACTCTTATAATTCTTAAGCTTCTATCTCTTTAGAGTAACTAGTATAGGCAAAATAGATTTAAACAATAGGATATACCCTAAGAGCTTACTAATACTTTAATAATACGCTACTAGTATAGATAAGTTATAACTATCTGTAGTAAAGTACCTATGGCGTAACGCTAAGGATTAACCGCCCTTAATAATAGGGCCTAAGTTATAAGACAACTATAAAGAAATACGTAGAAGAACTTTATTAAGGGAGTACTCTTTAGCCTCCCTAAGACTAATAGATAAGGCTGATAAGGCGTTTATTACTAAGTAGTTATAAAGCCAGCTAAGTATAAGCACATATTATAGTGTTAGTATAGCCACACTAGGCTTAGAACCTATAGACCCTATGCAGGTAATAATATTATATTTCTAAGAGACTATAAGAGCTATAGTTAAGGAATACTATAAAGAGAGGTGGTATTATAAGTGCCTTTTATAAGAGCTTACTAAGAGACTAGCATAGCGTCTTAGTAAGAAGGAGTATAAGAAGCCCCTAGTCTATAATTATAGGACTATTAGGGAGGAATCTACTAGTACCTAAGTAGCAGACTAGATTATCGTAATAGAGGTAGCAAACAGGCTCTACCCTAGGAGTACTATTAAATAGTAAGTTAAATAGGCCTTTTTAAAGGTATCCCTAACGTTATAGATATAGTAGCGTAACTATAAGAGAGGCCTTACTAAGCCCTTAAAGTAGGAGGACTTTTTAGTATTTGTTTGCTAATAGTATATTAACCTAGAGGCCTAGGAGAGGGACTACTAACAAGAGCTAAGGAGGAAGTATATAGGTAATAGTTAGACCTTATTATAGTACCTTACTAAGTAGTTAGTAATATACTATAACTTAGGAATAGAGGGTATAGAGGAGTTAAAGGCTGAGGTATATTAGTACTTTTTTAGCCTCCTAGCCTTATTATAGGATAAGATAATTTACTAGAAGATACCTATCCTCTACCTAAGAGATATAGTATATAAGGCAGACCACCTATAGTTACTACGTAACTACTAAGGGGTTAGCAATAACTTATAGAAGGATAGTAAGAAGTATCTACTACCTACTAATAATTAGCTATAGAGGCTAGTACTATTTTAGTAGGATTAGTAGAAGGAGACACCTAAGGACTTTAAATTATAGAAGTCCTATTATAGACTATTTAGGGGTAACTAATATAGTAGGTAGTTACTAAAGGATTAGCTAGATAGAATCTAATACTATACTTATTTCTAGAAAGGGTATATATCTATTATGTGCCCTAAGAAGAAGGCTAGTAGTATAAGTAATAGTAGGCTGTTTAGTTACTAATTAGATTAGAAGGCTACTATAGTATAGTAGGTTAGGATCTACCTAAGAGTTACTAAGCTTAACTTATTAGGAAATAAGTAGGCGTAGGTATTACTACCTAGATATCTATGCCTAAGAAACTAAGGGTACTAGTAGGACCTATTACTAAGGGTATAGTAATTATCCTATAAGGAGATATAGAAAAGGTTATTAGAGTGGTAATAGATATATATTTAGAGGTAGACCTTATTAGCTATAGGTTAGTATAATACCTAGGCTTAAAGCCTATAAAGGCTAAAACCCTAGTGTTAAAGTTGTTTACTAGTAAGACTATAAGCTAAGGGGTGGCTTACTAGCTAACCTTCTTCTTAATTAACTACTAAGGTTAGCTATAGAAGATTTAGCGACTAGCTGTTAAAGCTAACTATAGAGAGGACTAAGTAGATATCCTTATATTAAGATAGTCTATAGGCTAGGAAGGTATTTAGATTAATATAGCTACTAATAAGTAGTACTATAAATTAATCTTAATTGCTAAGCCTAAGGTAATAGCTTATAATATTATTAAGAATAAGGAATATATGTATGTGTTATATATCTCTTATGAAGTAGGGCTATAAAAGGAACCTCCTTAGTTAGAGGGCCTTCTAGAGGAACTTTAGAGTAAGGTAGCTACTTTTAATAAAGGCTTGGTAATAGGACCTTAAGTGTATGTTAAGGCTAAATACTTAATAGACCTTATACTAGGCGTAAAGCTGCTATATAGTCTAATATACCTACTAAATAAGAAGTAGTTAGAAGAGCTTTACTAATATATTACTAAGAACTTAGCGAATAGTTATATTATAGAGTCTATTAGTAAGGCTAGAGTACCTATCCTCTTTATACTAAAGAAGGATAGTACTATATAGTTATGTGTAGACTATTAAGGTCTTAATTAGGTTATAATTAAGAACTAATATCCTTTACTACTAATTAGCAAACTATTAGATAGGCTTTATAGAGTAAAGTAGATATCTAAGGTTAATATTTATAATACATACTACTATATTAATATTAAGAAGGAAGACTACTAGAAGACTATATTTTAAACCTAATATAGCTACTTTAAGTATATAGTTATGCCGTTTAGACTAACTAATACTCTAGTAATATTCTAGGTATATATTTACTAAGTACTTAGTAAACTACTAGATATATATTATATTATATATATAGATAATCTTATAATCTACTCTACTATAAGGGAGTAGTATACTAAAGATCTTAAGAAGGTCCTCTAATAGTTGTGAATGTTTAGGTTGTTTATAAAACTCTTAAAATACTTGTTCTATTAATAGAGGGTTAAGTTCCTAAGGTATGTAATTACCCCTAAGGGTATTAGTATAGATAAATCTTATGTGTAAATAATTGCTAAGTAGAAGGCGCCTATATTAATAAAAGATATCTAGATGTTCCTAGGATTTTATAACTTTTATTAGAAGTTTATTCCTAGATACTTAGGTATTATAGTACTAATAATAGGGCTGCTAAAGGGATATAAGGATGCCTTATATATATTTAAATAGACTAAAGAGGCTAATAATACCTTTAATTAGCTAAAGGTTGCCTTCTTGTTAGTAACTATCCTTATATACTAGAATCCCTAGCGACCTACCTATATAGAGATAGATGCTTTAGTTAAGGCTGTTATAGCTATTCTATCCTAGCTAGTAGAAGGATAATAGCAACTAGTTGCTTACTAGTTATAGAAGCTTTTAGATATAAAATAATAATGGGCTATAGGGTAGTAGGAGCTATTAGCTATTATAGAAGGATTAGAGTATTAGGCTTATTACCTTCTAGGGCTGTTAGAGAAGTTTATAGTCTTAATAGACTATTAGGTACTAAAGGGAGTTATTAGTATGCTAGTATAGGACCTTTGTGGAAGGCTTGCCTGTTAGGTATATAAGTTATTAGTATTTAACTTTAACTTAGAATACTAATTAGGGAAGATAAACCTTATAGATAGTCTATCTAGAAGGCTAGACTATATAGAGGGGGAAGTACTATATGTAGATATCCTCCTAACTTTAGTAAAGAAATTATAGCTAGTTAATAAATTACTACTAGAGACATAGTAAATAATTAGTAACCTTAGAGGAATAAGTAAGACTACTAAAGTATATATCTAGGTAGTAAAGGCATTACTTTGTAACCCTAGCTATAAGGTAGATAGCTCTTAGGGTAAGGAATCCTCTCCTTAGGACTAGTAGTAGGCTATAGGGTGTCTTAGTTATTTAGTAATAATTACTACTATAACAACCTAAGGCTAGAGAGTAAGGGAAGAATTAGTAAATACTTAGTAGGAAGTCGCCTAGGTAACTAAGGAGCCTAATAGAGCTAGGGTTACTATATTAGAGTAGTATATCCTATATTAGGTTATAAAGGAGCTTATGCCTAACAAAATAGCGTTAGTACTATACTAAATATATAAGATAGAAGAACTTATTTAAGGACTATAGGCTAAAGATAAGTTTTATCTATTATAATTAGTAAGGGTGTGTAGTATAGCTAGTAAGTTAAAAACATATACTATTAATAATATAGGTACCCTATTCTTTAAGGGAAGACTAGTTATCCTATAGGTAGAATTACTAAGGACTAAGATCCTTTACTAATACTATAACAACCCTAGGGTAGGTTATATAGGAGTAATAAAGACTCTTAACCTTATCTTAAGGAAGTTCTATTAGGAAGGAATTAATAAGGATATATAAGAGTATATTAAGGACTATAAGTACTACCTTAGTGTTATAGTCTTATAGTATAAGCCGTATAGGTAGTTATAGTTACTACTATTACTATTATACCTATTTTAAGAAATCTTACTAGATTTTATTATAGGGCTATTACTAAGTGCTTATAATAATAGTGCTAAATATAACTATATTCTAGTTATTATATATTAGATAACTAAGTTTGTAATGTTTATTCTAACTAAGAAGATGTTAAATACGGTATAGATAGTAAGGATCCTATACAAAAGGGTTAAATATAGGTTTAGGATGCTAGAGGGTATTATAAGTAATTAAGACAAGCTGTTTACTAGCTCCTTCTAGGAAGAGTTTATAAAGGAGAGGGTAATATATTACTAACTATCTACTATATACTACCTATAGACTAATAGTTAAATAGAACAGACCTATTAGATACTAGAGAGATACTTATAACTATATACTAAGGGCTTACTAAGTTATTAGGTAGTATAGTTAGATAAAGTAGAGTTTATATATAATAATAGTAAGTACTTAACTATTAGAGTATCTCTATTTATAGTACTTTATAGGTATAACCCTAGATTTATTAAGTATATACCTAGCTATAAGCTAACTATATAAGGAGTATAAGAGCATATTAAATATACTACTAAGGTTAAGAGGTAGGTAGAGTATGCCTAGGTAAAGGCTATAGAGTCCTAGGCTGCTTACTATAATAAGAGGTATTAGCTAAAAGAGTTCTATTATAGAGAGGTTATTAGACTATTAATAAAGAACATATAGTTTAAGAATAAGAAGTTAGTACTATAATTTATTAAGGTGGCTATTATAGAGAGGATTAGGTACTAAGCGTACTAAGTCTATCTACTAGAGTAGTATAGATATATATATAACATGTTCCTAGTGTTACTACTAGAACTATAGACTATAGGGCGATAGGTTACTAAAGGTATAGTAGAGCTTCTAGAGTTAGACCTTAAAGATAATATCTAGGAGGTTAAGGAAGTTATTACTTACTAAGGTAGTAGTAATAACCTTAGGTATCTAGTTAAGTAGGCTAGATAGCTAGTTAAGTATAACATATAGGAGCTACTAGACTACTTAGAGGGTACTAAGGAGGTAGTTAAGAAGTATAAGAGATAAAGGAAGTAAGTTTATAAGAAGTAGGATAAGTAGAGTACTATTAGTAACTATTTGCTAAATATAAGTCTATTATAAGACTACCTAAAACCCTTTTTCTTTTCTCTATTAAATACTACCTATAAACTTAAAAATAATACTAATAATATAAAAGGATTATAAGGTAATTAGTAAAGAGGCTATATCTAGGCGTCTAGATTAAAAGGGTTAGATAAGGGAAGCTTAATAGTATAGTAAGTATTAAGCGTAGTAATAAGGAGGTTGTTATACTTATTAAGGGTAGTCTTCTCCTTATTAGTTAAGTCCTTAGGACTAGCCTGTTTGCCCTTAAAGCGGCTAGAGTAAGGATGCTTAGTAGTATACTAGATGACTACCTAGTAGGTAGTAATCTTTTAGTAAGTAGACTCTATAAGAGGACGCTAGATGTTATTATAGAAAAGAGAGAGAAGGGTGTTCTTAGTGTTAATAGCTGTAGTAGATATTTAGGCGAATATTAGTAAGCTATTACTAATAGGGCTAGAAGGGCTAGAAGGGCTAGAAGCTGCGTTAGGGACTATAATAGAGTCTAAGCTTACTATATACACGTCTATATTAAACATACTACCCTAGGTAGTAACCTTATTCTCTATAGTAATAAGGGTATTATTAAACTTTTATAGAATATTTACCTAAAAGGTAGTAAGGGGGCGACTAGCTATGTCTAAGTCTATAGCCTTATAAACTATTACTAAGAAATTAGGATAGAGGGCCTAGAGAGTATTAATAGTAGAGTAAGTTATAGAGTCCTTACTAACCTTATAGTACTTAGTATGTAACTTAGAGGGAGAACCCTTAAGCTTAGATGCCTTAGACTTAGATATATTACTATCTAGGCTGCTAGGAATATAAGTAGTAGTAAGTAAGTAATACTTACTAGGAGTCTAGGTACTTTAACTATAACTAATAGGACTAGTACTATAAATAGTAATAATATAGGTTAGGATATTATTTACTAAGTACTTACTAATAAGTTTGTAAAACTTCTTAAACTATAGGAAGTTAGTAATACCCTTAATAGTAATACTAGGCTTAGCCTTAATATTATAAGTTTTAAGTAAATCTATTACTAACTATAGTATATAGGTATAGCTATTATTATAGAGGTATGCTAGCTAGAGGGTACTAAGATAGTTTTAGATTTTATCCTTATTATTAGTATTAAGAAGACTAGTCTATAGTATAAGTTAGTTATAGAGTAATTATAGAGGGGTTAATAATATACCTAGACCTAAATTATAAGGGCTATATGCTTATAGTTAGATATAAGCTCCTAAAGAGTTGCCTACTTAAGATAGACCTTATAACTACTAACTAATAGGTTAGTAATATAGTTACTAATATACTCTTAAGTAGAAGTATAAGTAGTAAAGGTAATAAGGATATAGCTATAGTTAAGGTTACTAAGCTTACTATCTACCTCCTTCTAATAGTAGAATATTAATATATTCTAAGTATACTATATAGTACTATAAAGCTCTTAGAGTACCTAAGACTATTAGTATACTTATAGAGTAATTACTAAATAGGTAATAACTTATAGTAGAATATTTCTTCTTATCTATCTAATAGATAATATACTTAGCTATATAGTAACTAGTAATATAGACAAGCTTATTAATATTATAGTATATACTAATAAGGTAGTAAATATATAGAGTACCCCTAGTAAGGCTAGTAAAGCTAACATATAGATTATATTTATAGTTAAGAACTATTTAGATTCTTAAGATAACTAATATTTTAGTAATAGGCCTATAATAGTAGGGTAAGAAAAAAGAAGTAAAGAGAAGGGAAAATAAAGTAAAAAAAGTTAATTATAAGGTAATTAAGTTAGTAAAGAGTTACTAATATATTATTAAGTATAAAGAAGAGAGGAGGAAAAGAGGAAAATAATTAGCTAGTAGAAGAAAAACTTTTTACTAAGTAACATAACAGCTAGGAAAAGTAAGCTAGAAAAGTCTACCTAATATATATTTACCTTACTGTTATGTAACTATCTTTTATCTAAAGAACTAGTACCTAACCTAGTAACTAGGTAGTAACATATTACTAAATAATAACATAAAACATTAAGAACTATAATAATAATAATAAGGTAGCTATACTAGTAATAAGAAGGATTCTATAACATATAAAGCTATTAAAGGATATTCTAGGCTAAAAGGACTATAGGTATTATTAGTGTTATTTATAATGTTATGTGATGACTTTAGGGATAAAGTCTTAGGGGGAGGGGAGTAATTGTAAGGAGATCTGTGGTAGTCAGCCTGGTGGGTCTTGGCGACGGGTTGCTAAGCCTCTAACGAGCCAGCCCTACTGCAGAGTTTTAACAGGTGGCCACAGCCGTACTGGAGGAACTCAGCAAGCTTAAGTCTTATAATATACTAATACCTACTATTAAGCCTTACCTGGTTAAGTGCCCCTAGCTAATACTCTTATATAAAGAATCTAAACTTTAGTATTATTAAGATATAAACTAATAATATAATTAGACTCTTAGATAAATTCTTCTCTACCTATAAGGTAGAAGAACTTACTAAGGTAACCTTTACTACTAAAGAGAAGTAAATCCTTAGTATTAATAATCCCTTAGTATTTAATAGTAGTATTATAACCCTTACTACTAATAGTAAGATAATCCTTAAGTAAAAGGGCTAGGGTAAGAAACTCTACCCTATTAATCTAACTACTATAAATACTATTAAGTAATATGTTAAGTAATAAGCCTATAATATATATATTACTTCTATATACTAACCTAAGGCTAGCTTTAATTATTCTATTATAATATAATACTAAGCACCTTAGGCTAAGGAGATTAAGGCGCTTAACTAGTATATTAAGTAGTAGATAGATAACCCTAATTATAGCCTTACTTTTTAACTACTTAATCTAGCTACTATAAAGCTTTTTATCTTTATAGATAGATCCTTTACTAATAATAAAGATATAATATTATAACTAAGATTCCTTATTACCTTAGCTAATAAGATAACTAGTAAAGGCCCTAATAATAGTAATAAATTTATAATAACTAGGAATATTATCTACTTTAGCTTAATAAAGTATAAGAGAGTTACCTATATTATACTTACCTCTAAGGTATATAGTATAGTTATTAGTATAAATATAGTATATATTATCTCTATAACCTTAAAGATAGTAACTAATTATATAAGACTTCTTCTAATACTAATAATCCTCTATATAGACTCCTATTTACTTTATAAATACCTTATAAAGCTAAGTACTATAAAGGAGAAGAGGCTTATAATTAATATTATAGCCTTATAGTAGTCCTATAAGAGACATAAAGTCTATAAAGTATACTAAATTTATAATACTAATAACCTAGCTAATAAATTTATAAAGGTAATACCTAATAAAGTACTAAAGGAATTAATAGGTAGTAGGAGAGTAAAGATTAAGATAAAGAGATAGGTTTCTTATATATAATTATATTATATATATTTAAAAAGTATAATACTTTTTAACCTTTTATTTTTATTATGTTTTTAGGCTTTTTAGTATTAATAGGTAAAGGGGGTAATAGGCATATTTATTACTACTTTAGAAAGTTATTAGTATTAGGATGCTAAGTATCTACAGATAGTAGAGGAGCCGATCCGGATTACGTGCTACACTATGTGACCCACCTTGACGGCTCTTTTAATATCTACAGCACTGTTGCCAGCCAGCGTGCTGGCCCTCTTTCTCTTCTGTTCAACTCTAGTAACATCTTTGAATATACTACGGTTCAACCCCCATATCTAACGTTGGATCCTGTGATACCAACAGAGACGGTAGGCTGTACCCACCTCCCACTATCCTGCTACCAAATACCACACAAATCCCTATGTCGACCCACATTTCACTTACTAACATCTTGATCTTCCTCCTTACATAGGAAATCTTATAGAATACTTAAAAATATGCAGATTTTTAGGTAGTGGTTAGGATCAGGTTAGGATTAGGGTGCAGGGTTCGTGAGGATTCAGGATAAATTCAGAGTGTGGTATATGGAAATGGGATAGGTTTAGATATTCGTGTACCTATGTTAGTAGGACAGTGGGAGGTGAGTGCAGCCTACCGTCGCCCATAAGAAACTTTCCGCTGTTACTGCCTCCAGTCTTCAATTTCACCCGCGACCTGGGTGTATTGCAACGTGATATTTTACAGTTTCTACCAATAAGTTTGAAAACTTTGAGGGTAGTGGTGTATGTAATGCATCTCAGATACAAGGTTTTCAGGCTTTTTGGTGGTCACTATAACGTTCGAGGCGCTTCGGCTTGTTAGCTAACCCCCGCTGTTAGGCATAGCTGCTGACCCGAAGCGGTCTGAGCCGCATACTACGTACTAGGCGATCGGTCTACAAGGAGTGTTGATCGGGCTTGCCGCTCTTGATGAAACCTTTTTTCTCGTGTTGAGTATCAGGCATGCTATTTTTGCTGTGTTTTTCTAACCTTGTTGTTGTTATTATATACCCGAGCGACCTCAAAGAGACCGCTGGATCGAGTACCTTAGCAGGGCCAGAGGCACCATTACCAACCATCAATCCGCCACTCAGCTGGGTCCAGTCTGCACACTTTATCTCCTAACCACAAGCGTGGGTTGTTACCATTCTTCCACGCTGGCTCTCTGTGCTGTCTTTCTGGCTTTCTGTCGCTTCCATCCTACTGGTCTCAACCGACCCGACGACAGTTATGGGGAATTTAGATCCTGCGGCAGCTGGGAATCGGCCGGCCTCTTGTATATCCTCGCCGTAGTTGCCAGCTGTGGTGATGAACGGTACATCGTCCGCTACGATATCTACGAGAACATCCTTCAATTTGCCGTGCATTTTATCGTTTTCGACATCGCCGGGCCCCAAAATATCAATCAGGGTGGTCATTACGACAGCTTTGCCTTGCAACCCTTCTTGATAATGTTTGACACCTTTCTACGAGTGGCGAGCGGGTCGTACTTTCCCAAGTTGACGCGGACTGTAATGAGATTGGCACGCCCGGCTGCCTCAACTCTTGGCCAACAGTCTCGGAAGCTATGCATGTGCCTAGGTTGTTAGGCCTAATATTCCTCGATTCCGCTTGTGTTATCTAGAAAGTCGACGTTCTCGCGTGTGACGGACAAATACCGGGGGTTAAGTTATAGATGCACCTAATTCGGTGGATCCAGCGGCTGCAAAAGCGGGGTTTTGACATTGACGGGACCGACGTCTATTACTATGACGGTGCTGCCTGGGCCGGCAGTGCCGTTGTAACCATAGGCTCCCGGAATGTCAATTCCTGGGCTTGCCGAGAGCATGCGGAGGTCAAGAATAGGATCGTTTCGGGTTGGCTTCTGCTTGATCCCTACTCGTTGTGGTAAGTTGATCTTCCATGTGGGGACCTTGCCGCTGGTTTCCGTAAGGGTAGGAGCCTGGGTCAGATCATAGGTCGGTCGGAGTTGTAGTATAGGTGGACAAAGCAGCTCGAGATGAGCCTAAGCAGGAAGGATAATGAGACGAGATTGCACCATCATAGATGATGCACACGAAGAATGAAAGGAGTTAACAACAAACTGCGCATTATGTCCCTGTGGTCGATTGAAAACTGTCTACTGCCTATTCGTTGCTGTGTGATCAACGTTGTCGATCGGGCCATCCAGTGTTCTGGTAGGCTTTTAATGCCAAATGCCTTGCACAACTAACTATACTAGATTACAGACGTTATACATACTATATAGGTTAATGCGGTGCATGACGGAACATATTACCGAGCGATCAGACTACAGTGATTGGCCCTAATTAACTTGAGAGTGGCTAGTCCAAAATAGGGTTAGCAGTCAGGGTGGGTTGGGGCCCGGGTTATTACGTAGGGCCAGCGTGAGATGTAGTTTTTTCTGTGTGGTTTTTTCCTTATGTGTAGACTCAAACATAACTCACAGCATGGAGATTGAATGCAAACTGCTGGCGGGACTGTGCTTACGGTTACTAGAATGCTGGAAATGGCGTGGCTGCGGCGTAAGTGCATTACTTTGCAAATTGGATTTGATAGGGTTATTCTTCGTGAAATTTTTTTTTTCATTTTTTTTTTTTTTTTCATTTTACGTCGTGCAGTTGTTTACCTTCTTGTGATATAACGTTAATGACACAGTCTATAGGGTCATCTATCGGTTCTATTCTGGTTGAGGAGCAAGGACTAGGCTACGGCTGGTGGCAGCTGATTATATAGGCTGATGCCAGGTGGGGCCTAGTGGAGCTTTAAGGCCGGGCCGATGGTCGGGCCGACGGGTGGGTTGTAGGACCCACCGGCCAGACCGAGGCCATAGTCACGTCTAGAAGGTTGCCCCTTCTAGACTGTGACAGTTAACTTCTGAACTACTACAAATTCTAATTAGTAACAGCTGATGCCAAGGTACCCAATAATAGTAGCAGCTAGAAAAACACTGTACAAGTACTATGCCTAATACTTAACACAAGAAAGAAGAGTTCTAAGCAAATAGATAGAAACAGAATAACTAAAAAACTATTATAAGTTAGTAATAGGCAATACGGCACATCGTTATTTCCCTAGATATATTATACTTTAGTAATCTCCGTATCGTTGGCGTTATAGGGGATCAGGTTGGTGGACGGGGCCACTGCGGTTATTCTTCACTGTAAGAAGAACGAAGTTTTCGCGGGTTGTCTTGTTGAAATGTAAGACTCAGTATATTCTTTATCCACTGCCCAAGTGGGCCACGTAGTGGGCCATATCGCCATGTCCGGCATCACAACATGAATGGTAGGTATTACTTGAGTCAGTATGAAATGCTTCCCTCATTAATAGCATAGCAACATGCTGTACTTAATCTCGGCAGAATTTTATACACTCTCACGCTTACGGCTTGCTGTATACACAGTCACATTCTCTACTATTCTTGACCTGTGAATTAGAACAATGCCAGTCCTCGGGTCAGGCTAATGGGGGGAAACAGTGCGTAAGTTGTCGTGAAGAAATCAGTATTGCCACCACACAGTCTGACTATGCGGAGTTCTCTGAGATGCCGCTCTCGATTTCTGTTCTGTTGGCTGCGACATGCATATTTAGTATGTTTCCTTCCACAGACTCGCTCTAGAACTCTTCTTGTTCCCGGGATAACACCTACAGAGTAATTCACAGCTTTTAATTTGCCTTTAACCAGCCTACCCTATGAGTGGGGAACTCTGGCGGTTCAGCGGGAAGTGGGGCTGTGACTTATTGTTACTTGGATGTATCTATCGGACTGTCCGACACTTCTCCTATCATTCAATTTGTTGTGTTGCATCGCCACAAATGGTACTAGTTTACAATCAAGCTAACTTTGTCAGTAGACAGCAATTGACTAGTGAGTGTAATTTGGGACGATTTGCTCCATGCTAGCCATAGCCCAAGATTGCTGCTTCGTCTTCGATGTACAAGTATATAGACAATGAATTCATCCGATAGTACGACTCCCACTTTCTCATCAGGATCTCATTGAATCCATCCGTTCATTGCCACAACACCTTTCTTTAACTTGTCGCTCTTTCTGTCTTTGCAAAACATGTACTCCAAAGCTCTTGGCCCACTTCTGTGTGGCATTCTCCTGTTCCAGGGCGTCATTGGGGCGGTGTTGCCCCGCGATGATGCTGGCTCTGGTGAAGACTCTGGTAAAGACTCTGGTGAAGACTCTGGTAAAGACTCTGGTGAAGACTCTGGTAACGACGGCTCTGGTGACAACGCTGGTAAATACCAATGGGTCCCCCACGATCAGGTCGTCGCATTCCCTCAAAGTCCCAGTTCTACCGTTGGCGAGTTGGAGCTTCGGTTCAACCCTTGGCTCTACAATGGAGGAGGCTGCGATCCGTATCCCGGAGTCCAAGCCGATGGAGGGCTCAGGTAAGCAGACGCAACCGCAACACCCTTGGCCGTTTCCCATGCAACCTTTCGGTCTTCCAATGATACCAGTAGCTAACTACGTTCAAAATAGTGCTGGTTTGAAACCTACTGGAGGTAGAGCAAGTGGGTGCGATAATGGTAAAACCGCCCAGGTCTACTCTCGCGTCGGGAAGAGTGGAGACGGAAACCGCATGGGGATCATGTACAGCTACTACATGCCAAAGGTCCGCTGGGGCAAGGGCGCCAAAAACGGACAACGCCACTACTGGGCCAGCGCCATCGTCTGGACCGATCGAAAGAGTTGTGACACCACTGATGCCACAGCTGTTATGCCAGTCGGTGTATCTTACACAGTCGACCACCTAACCTGGGAAGCAGCCCCCAATTCGGATATTTCCTTCAAGTCGCAAACGGAGGGCATTCTCCAGCCTGTCCAGCCTAAATTAACGATCCACGATGAGAAATTCTCCCCTTTCACTGGGGCGGACGGCCCACTCCTCTTTCAGCGTACTCTTGCCAGCTGGGATTCTCTTCCCGAAAAAGCAAGAGACTCCTTGTCGCATGTCAAGTACGAGCATACCGAAGTGCCTTTTGCACCGAACAACTTCCAGAGCCATATGGACGCTGCGTTCAAGTCCGGCTTCTATGCCGGCTTGCCACCGGCGACTGATTGTATCGTACAACCGTCCCCTGATCAGGGGACTCCAGACCCTGGGGTTCCGGGGGATGACATTCCGAGCGGTCCGGGGGATGATGATGATGGTCCTTCGGGCGATCCGGCGGATGATGATGATTATCCTACGGACGATTCGGGAAGCGACATCCCGGACCCTGACATGTCGGACCCTGACACCCCGCCTAACGACACGGACGATGACATTCCTCCGCCTAAGGAGCCGAAGCCTGCGAACCGGGATGACCCGGGCTCTGACAACCCGGACGCTGACATTTGAGAAGGTGCACCATTACCACCAAATATGCATGTAGGCGTATTATTAGCTTAGCAACAACATTTATCTAGGTAGTGTAGGACTATACCCTACTTAGAAGAAACAAGCATAATTATCACTACTTAACAACAGTACCTAGAGGTAGATTCTAGTAATATTATCTTAACCAGACCGTTTAATCTTTTTTAGTTACTCTTACCTTTTATTTTATTAAGAGTTAAAAATAGAAAGAATATACTTACTAGACTACTATAATATATATAAAAACCCCTATTAATTAATTCTTTTCTCTTCTTTTTCTATACTAATAACCTATCTATATTAAGTAACTAACTAACTTTACTAAAGTATACTTAAGCTACTCTTACCTTTATATTAACTATAACCTTAATACTATACTACCCCTAAAGATATAATAATAAACTATATCTTCCTCTTTAGATATTATACCTACTACTAAGACTATTAAATATTACTAAAGACTACCTAAAAACTAATTAACTCCCTCCCTATTACGTAAGTATAGTCTAAGAGTCCTAAAGACTACCCTATCTACTTTAAGCTATATACTTTCCCTTTAGAAGAATAGTAAGTATATATATACTCCCTAGACTATTACTAAGATCTAGATAGATATTATCCTAAAGTTTAGCTAAGATATTAAACACTCTAATTATAATACTATAATAGTAAAGCTTAAGTAAGTCTAGAGAGGTAAGGTCTATAACTAGGTATATATTAAGTACTCTCTATACTAGCTTTAGTATATAGATATAATTAGAAAATTTTAAGGTATAGGTAATAAAGAAAAATACCTTATTCTAAGTTATAATAAACTATTAGATATATTTATCTAAGGAAATAGTAAGATAATTAATAAGATCCTTAAGATCCTTAATAAGGATACCTATAAGAGCTATAAGATTCTAGATATAATAAGATTAACTAAGAAGTAGTAAATATACTAGGACGTTATATATAACTATATATATAATATTATACTCTAACTAGTATAAAACCTAAAGAAAATTAAGGAGAGAAAAACTAATACCTAAATTAAGACTACTATTAAAAAGGGTTATAAAATTTAAAAATATAAGAAGTCTTTTAGCTTCCTAAGTAACTAAGTAAAAATAAACTATAATAATAATAAAGAGGATAATAATATTATTTATATAGGGATAAATAGCCTCCTCCTAAGTAAGAATAAAGAAGAATATAAAGAAGAATATAAGGGAATATATAAGATCTAAGATAAGTCCTTTCTAACCCTAGTATGTATAAGTAAGAGACTAAGGAGATATAAGTACTAAGGAAGAATAAACTAAGAATATATAATTAATATATAAAAGGAATATAGTAAATAATTTTTATTTTCTTTTTAGATAACTAAAACCTAAGATAGTTATAAATAATAACCTATTAGGAAAACTGTTAGTATATTACTAGGTGGGTAATATAGTTAACTATATGTATTAATAGGTAAGTAATAAATAATAGGGGTAAATACTATAGTTTAATTATGCGTAACTAGAAGAGAATTATTATAGGTTCTACTATAAATAGTTAGGTGAATAACCCCTAAATCTATAGTAGATCTACTAACGGATTAATAGTTAATCTATAGCTGGTTATTAGGGTTACGCCTAATAAGTCTAATAGGATCTATAATAGTTAATATTATAATACTAGTAACTTTCTCTTAAGGAGAAATTCGCTATAAATTTATAGTACTTTACTAGTTAACTATAAAGGGCCTAAAAACGCAATAAAAATAAAAATCTAAAAGTATTATATTCTTTTTTACGTAATAAATCCGTTACGTATGTAAAACCTATCTATTTATCTGTATCCTTACTATGCTGTTGCTAATAAGCTCCTCTAGCGCCTTATTAGGTAACAACTTTATAAATCCGTCTGCTAGGTTATTATTACTATAGATCTATTAAATGTTATATATCTCCTAACGCTTATATAACTACTATAATACTATTATATTAATTATAAGGTGTTTCTCCTTTATAGTACTAAGTTTTATAAGATACTTATAGAAGGAGTAGGAGTTAGTATATATAACTGTTAGGATTTATAGGTATTTAAGGTGGTTAGTAACTATTACTAGTATAGTAGTTATTATATAAGCAATATTAGTACTAGTAACTATTATGTAGATCTTAGAGGCTAATACGCTCTATATAACCCTCTTATACTTTATTAAGCTAAAGTAGATAATATTCCCTTTAATAGTAAATTTACTAGTATTATTAGGGGTTTTTATAGTAGTATTATCTTTACTATATTACTTATTTATAAGAAGAATAATAAATCTAAGCTATAAGGTGAGATTACTATTATTAGTAAATAATCTATTAATAAAGACAAAAAGCTTTATAGTTATAAAGTTAAGTAGTTAAAAATAAAGGCCTTAGTTAGGGTTTTTTATTTACTACTTAATTTATTAGTTAAGCTCTTTAATATTACTTATATCTAGTAATTAGTACTAAGTAGTAATAGAGTAGTTAAAGTATACCTTAGGCTAGTAGATTAAGGTAATATACATACTATAGGCGTACTACTTAACATACTACTAGTATAATTCTAGTAAATTAGGGTTAATAGGCTATAGTTACTTACCTTATCCCTTCTAGTAGAGGTAAATATTACTATTATTATTAAGAGAAAGCATGCTACTATTAAAGGTAATAGGTTTACTAGGTTTAAAGAATTACTTTAGCTTTACTATAAAGGTTGCTTTTATTAACTTAGTATCCTTATAGTTAGAAAACAATTTATCTATAAGGCTAATAGTATTATTAGTCTATATACTAATTAGCATAAAATCTTTATTATTTAGTACTAAAATAAGTAGGTAAGGGTTAAAGGTTAAAGTATCTATCTAGAGGGCTTTTCTATAATAGTTATTATAAGTTACCTACTAGTAGGTTCTAGCCTTAGGTATGCTATATAGTAGTTACTTAACCTCTATTATTATATTAGTATTATAAAGTTATTAGATCTTAATAGGTAGTCTTATAAGAATTATATAGTTAAGTAGGGTTACTAATTATATATATACCTATGTTATATTATATAGCTATAAAAGGTAGTTTTTAAGTAATAATAATAAGGTAATAGTAAGGATTAAGTATTAGGCTATATATTAGATAGTTAGTAACTAGGTAAGTATTATAGCCTTCCTATTATTAGCATACCCTTAGATAATAAGTCTTAACTTCTTATATAGGATCTTATTTTTACCCTTAATTTCACATACTAATTGTAACTTAAACATATAGATGCCTCTATAGTGTTTTTTATTATACTAGATAATATAAAACACCTCCTAGGCTATTAATCCCTTAATCTCTTAGTAGTTAGATTACTTAAATAGTTTACTAGGCGTAGTTATTATACCTTTCTTATAGAGTTTAATAGTAAGTATATAGTTAGTATCCTCTTTTACTATAAAGTAGTTAGCTATTAATAGATTAGTCTTAGTAGTAAATATCTCTACTAGGTTCTTTTATAGGTAGCTATAGCGCTATTACTATAGCTATTCTATAGTAATTATAATACCTTTATGTATTTTACCCCCTTACCTATTAAGAAGCTTAGAGGGTAGGGTAGTAGTACTAGTATCTTACGCTTATATAGTATTATTAGGATCCTCCTTATGTTAGTAGTAGGGCTTTACTATAGTAATATAGAAATTCTATAGGCCTTATAGTAATTTAACTATATAAGTAGTACTATTATTAGAGAGTAATTAGAATAGGCCTTACTAGCTGTTCTTTTCTTACTATATATAGACTAGAGATTAAAGAGGTAGTATAGTAGTAGCTATAGTATCTAGGCTATTATATATTACTAGTATATTATTTACCTATCTCTTAGTATAAATTTACTATATTTCCTCTATAGCTTTTTATATTATCTCTACCCTTTTAATAGTTAATAGTGCTAGTAGTAAATTATTATTAATTTATAGGTATACTCTAAAGACTAATAGGGTTAGTATAAGGCTGTTTAGGCTAGTAGTATTATTTACTGCTTTTACTGCTATTTAGAGCATAACTTTAGGTTCTATATTAGTTTTTATATAGAATATCTTATATGCTTAGTAGAGTATAGCATAATAACGTTTAACCTTTCTAATACTATTATAGGCCTTAATAGGTATCTTCTTAACGTTAATAGATAACATATAGGTAGCATGCTTAAACTTAGCTATATAGAAATTAAGGCCTATATTAGTAATAATCTAATCTAGCAGGCTGAGATATATATTAATCTAGTATATTTATAGTACTTCCTATATATGTTCTATAGTAATAGCTTAGAAGAATCTTATAGTATTAAAGGTAGTTACTATATCTATAATATGTAAAACCGGCTTATTACTATTAAGATATATAACGTTAATAATAATCTTATAGTTAAACTTATAGTTATTATAAAGGGTGAATTTAAACCTTCCTAGCGCCTTTAAATTTAACTAGTACCTATAGTAGAACTTATTAATCTCCTTAATATTAGAGATTACTGTCTTATAGCTAGTATATTAGAGTACCTTATAAAAGCGCTAAACTAAGGGGTGGCTAAATTAGTAGTATATTTACTATAATTTACTATTAGTTAGGTAGTATTAGGTAATAGTATACTTAGGTTGCTCTAGTAGTATCTATATGTAGCCCTATTTCTATATAATAGGTATAATTATATTACCCTTTACTAGCATATTAGTAAGGTTATTAAATTTTACTCTATAGTAATTTATATCCTTTAAGTAAAAGAGGAATAGGGTGTTAGAGTCTATTATATAGAAGGTAAGATTCCCTATAGGCATAGGGACTTCTATAGTGCCTATTAAGTTAAAGTAATTACTACTACTAAAGTAAATTATTACTTTGCTGGTATGTAACATATCTAGTAGAAGTTTATAGTTAAGATACCTTTTTAACATAGCGTATTACTACTAACTAACTATAGAGACTCTTACTACCCCTATGTCTAGTATAATACCCTAAAAAGTTATAGTAGAGTAATAGTTATTAAAGGTAAATACCTTATTAGTAGTATATTTCTCCTTAGTAGTCTTCTCTTTATATAAATTATCCTTTATAAACATATAGAGTATAGCCTAGTTATATAGTTAGGTAAATACCTTCTAGCTATTAATACTATCTTTACTATAAAAGGCTGTAAATATAAAGAAGGTATTACTATTAAAGGGGCTGTTACTATTATCTAGCTTATGTTTATCCTTAGCTCCTTTAAAGTTAATAGTACTCTCTATTCCCTTATAGTTAAGTAGAAAGTAGTTAAATATTAATAGTAAAATATCTATTAAGTATACGCCTTTATACTACTAGAAAGAAGACTAATATTCTTCTTTAGTATGCTTAGTTAACTAGTATCTAGGTTTCTTATAGATAAAACACCTCTTTACTATAAAGTTACCCCTATTTCTTAGGTTTTTATATAGTAGGTCTATTTTTAGCTATAAGTAATAGTTATAGTTACTATTATACTTATAGTTAACCTAGTATTATTTGTTATTACTAGGGTATTCTTTAGTATAGTACTAGGCCTATAGTTTATAGAAAAGTATAGTATTAGCTATACTATTATATAGCTATATATAGAGTGTATTATACGTTATAGGTAGGCTAAGTAATACTATAGCGTACTTAGGTACTCCTTAGTAATAGTTAATAAGGGTATTATAGTATTCCTTATCTTTTAGTATACTATTATAGGTTATAGTACGTACTAGCTAGGTAACCTTCTTAATAAGTAGATTAAGGATTTTACGTTTACTTTTCCTAGGGTTATTACATATAATAGATTTAAAGGTAATATAGTATAACTCTATAATCCTAGTACTATAGACCTTATTACCTTTAAATTCTAATTTAATATTTACTATTAGCACGTTAAAATTACTAGTAAATCTATAGAGATTAATAGAGTAATACTCTTAGGCATTACTACTTAGTATTATTATTACTATAGCCCTATACCTACTAGTAAGGATTCTAATATAGTTATAGAGCTTATAAAAGGTAGGAAGCTTTAAATTAATTATCTTATATTAACTACCTATATACTTTAATATAGGATTATTAGAGTAGAGCTTAATAAGATTAGTTAATTATTATAAAGTTAGGCTATTACTTAGTACTACTCTACTATTAAATTAAGTAGTTAGTATAGTAGATTTATAGTCTTATAATCTCTTAACTATAACTATTATTAGGGTTAGGCTTACTTAGGTAGAGCTTTTACTTAATAGTAGTAGTAACTTAAACGATAGGTTGTAATAGGAAGAAGCCTATTAAAGCTAGGTATCTTTATACTATTTATATATCTTAGGTCTAGCTATAGATTTAAGGTTAGTTAATAGTAGTTACCTTACTCTTAGTAATAGGTAGATCCTATAACCTAGTAGCCTATTAATAAATCTAGGATTTACTATCCTTACTTTAAACCTTAGGTTAGTTTTAGCTACTTTATTAATCTCTTCCTTAGTCTAGACGTATATATTATTAGCCTCTAATACCTTATATATATAAGAAGTAACCTACCTCTAGTTTAATTTAATCTAGATACTATTATTAATTAGGAAGTTATAGAATTTAAAGAGGACTTCCTTATTAATACTATTATAGTCTTTAACCTTCTATTTATAGAGATAATTATAGGCCTATTACTATAGTTAATTAGCTATAAAATCTTTATATTAGGCTTTTATTATAAAGTATATAATAGTAGTGTCTAGTATATAGGCTTTATGTTTCTACTTAATACTACTAGGTATCTTCTTAATATTAATAATACCCTATAGCTATAAGTTAATATACTTTGTATATACCTATAGAATAGGGTATAGGTCTATAGTATCCTTAGCCTCTTATATATCCCCCTACTATATTATGTATATTCCCTCCTCTTTATATTAGCCTTCTTATAGTATTTCTTTAGCCTCCTTAGTAGATTAGTAGACTATATTAACTTCTTCTTCTAGCGTTATTATTACTACCCTCTATTAGCCTAACTACCTCTTAAATATATATGTTTCTTCTAGTAGGCTAGAAGGCGTATCTATATGTTAGAGGATTTACTACTAGTAGTATAGGTAGTAAGGATTTATAGGGTATTTATAGTACTTTTATGTTAATTTATAACTTTACCTTAAACTTATAGTAGAAACTTATTACTTATTAAGGTAAGCCTTTATGTAATACTTATTACTTATTAAAATAAGCCTTCTTTATATAGTATCTATATAGTATTTCTTAGCTATTAGTATATAAAGTAAGGTGTTTTTTATAGTTAAGTAGTAATTTCTTAATACGTAATAAAATTAGGGTTATTTATAGGATAGCTATATATCTTAGGTAACCTTTTAGTTATATTAGTTTATAACATACTTCTACTAGTAGCCTCTAATTAACTATGTAATATAGTAATAAGTATAAATAATTCGCTATGTAGGTAGTAAAATTTATCTCTTCTAGTTAGTACCTTACTAATCTATAGAGTTTGTATATAGAAGTAGGAATTAGTTAAGATAACTACTATAGTAGTAAAAATTAACTACTAATTAGTATTAGTATATTACTAGGTAGGTAATATAGTTAACTATATGTATTAATAGGTAAGTAATAAATAATAGGGGTAAATACTATAGTTTAATTATACGTAACTAGAAGAGAATTATTATAGGTTTTACTATAAATAGTTAGGTAAATAACCCCTAAATCTATAGTAGATCTACTAATAGATTAATAGTTAATCTACGGCCGGTTATTAGGGTTACGCCTAATAAGTCTAATAGGATCTATAATAGTTGATATTACAATAAAAACACTAAAAGGGATATATATATTAGGGAGGAGAGAGAGTAGACTTAATAAGGGATATTATTAAACTAGTAACCTAATATATATCTTTAATAGAAACTTTAAGACTTTAAGAAACTATGATTTTTATAAATAATAATAATAATAATAAGAGTATAGGAGATATATAAAAATAGGAAACTAAAATCTATATATAGAAGTACCTAAGAAAAAAATATAGACAGCTATAATAATTAATAAGGGGTAAGATATAAAGGAAGATAGGACCTAAAACTAAGAGGAGATACCTATAGTACGTTTTTTTAAAACCTAAAGGGATAAAGGTAAGAAAGGAAATAACCTAAATAGGAAATACTAAAGGGGGTATATAGACACCTAGATAGCTAGTAACTCTTAAGTTCCCCCCCTAAAGAGGACCTAGCCTAGTTTTTTAGAGATTTATTATTATCTACTAGAATTAATTATTACTTAAAATACAGCCTATTATAGTAATCCCTTCTTTAAAATCTCTTTAAGTAACTATTAAGTTATCTTTTACTCTTTATATACCCTCCCTAACTACTTATTTAGAATTATATAAGTTAATAAAATACTATTAAATTTTATTCCTAATAAAAACTACCTAATTAATAACCTTAAACCCTATTATAAATATCTATAATACCTAATATTAAGTAATATTACCCTAATAAATACTAAAGATAGCTCTAAGGACTATCTAATATTTACCTTAAAAATTCTATATCTAATATAGATACTAACCTTTTTAACCTTAGATAAAGGTTTAGTATACTAAGTACCTATAACTCTAAGAAATTACTATTACCCTTATTAAAAGTAACCCTCTTAACTACCTACCCTAAGGATAGTAACTTAGAATATATATATATAAGCTCTCCCTTTTATACTTACCCTCCTAGCCCTAAATATACTCCCTAGAGTAACACCCTAAGTGTTATTACTATATCTATCTATCTATAGAGGATAGGTATTATAGACCTCTTCTCTCCTTTATCTAGAGGATTAACCTTTACTAGTACTAACTAAGAGATATCTACTAAAGAATATCTAAAGTTAGTAGAAGCTATAGTAGACAGACTAAGTATAAGTAATACTATTAAGGAAGATAGATAGTATATTAGTATTTTTTAAATAGGACTTTATAAGAGAGCTAAGGAGTAGTTTAATACTTAGAAGAAAGAAGACTAAAAGAACTAAGATACTATTAAAAGACTTTTTAAAAAATAATTCCTAGAGATAGATAGTATATAAGAGAATACTAAAACTATCTAAGAAGCCCTATTATTTACCTAGGTAAATATTAGAAGTAAGAGTATTCTCTAATACTCCTATACTTCTTTATCTTATATTTCCTCTATTATAGAGATTTATATATAAGATATATATATATATATATAATCTACTTAACTAGTAGACTAATATATATATTAATTACGTAAGTAGGTAATTATGTAATTATAGCCTAATGCTAGAAGATTCTATAAGGAGTAAGATTAGCTTTACTACTCCTCTCTCTAACTATCTAGGTTATCTCTTTAAGTTAGGGTTATTTAGTTAGGGTTAAGTTCTTATATGTTATTTAGGTTAATTTCTAAGTAGCTTACGTAAGTATAGAATATTCTAGTAAGCTAGATATAGTTATATAAGGATAGGAATCTCCTATATCCTAAACTATAGTCTTTCTCTCTAAGTAAGTAATATCTATAGTAATAATCTAACTATTATACTCTCTTTATATCTTCTATCCCTTTATACCCCTTATATTCTATATATCTCTACCCCTATTATCCTATATTCTTACTTCTATAGGATATACTCTTATATAGGATATATACTATCTTATATATCTTTACCTATTATTCTAAGAGTAAATAGTAAGACTATTATAAGTTTTATTATATAAGTAAATAAGATATATTATAAGCTCCCCCCTATATACTAAAAAGTATTTATAGAATAGGTATTTATTATAATAAATAATAGAGAGAAAGATATTACTCTCTAATAGTATATCTCTAACTATCTTTTTTATAAAGATAAATTAAATACTTATAGAGTTCTAAAAAACTATACTTTTACTAAGCTAAAAAATACTATTAAACTATATATAAACCTAGTCTATACTAACTCTAATAATTTAGATACTAGTAATAAGGATAATATAAACCCTATATTAATATAAGGGGATTACCTAGGGGGTAGTAGTTAGGGAAAGTAATAGAGGATATCGCGATAATAGGTATAGGTAATAATATAGATAGAATTTAACTTACCTACTCCTAGCTAGTTGCTCTAGCGTGAGGGGTTTTCTAGATGTATATAACTAATCTAGCTAGGCTGACGTCTTGCTAAGGGCCTACTAATTAATCTATAGGCATCCTACCCCTTAGCCTAGGGATATTATTATAATTACCCCCCCTTTTTAAAGGGCTAGTCCCTAGGCTGTACTCCTATTGTTAGGTGCTCTTTAGCTATTACTAATTATAGGTATAGATAGATTCTTATTATTACTTACTATTAGATTTAAACTATTATTCTACTAGGTGCTCTATAAGCTATTACTAATTATAAAGTATTTGTTTGTTTGTTATATTTATTAGATAGGTGCTCTTTAAGCTTTTACTTATTAATAGGTAAAGGGATTTTAACCTATAGACTTAACTTATAATATATATCTAGAGGGTAATTAGTTAATTACTAGGCGCTTAATAAGCTATTACTATAGGTAGATACTCTAGTTATAGCTATATATAGGTGCTTTCTTCTACTATTACTATATTAGGTGCCTTTACTATTACTATATTAGATACTATTAACTATATCTATTAATTACTCTTTTATATCCTCTTATAAGGAATTAAACCTTATTACTACTTTAGTAGTATATTACTAACTACTTAGTAGTTTATTACTAAGGCCTAGTAGATTACTATCCTTTATCTAATAAGTCTACTTTAATCTAATATATAGGGAACCTAGCTGTTATTATATTTACTATTATAGTTACTATAGTTACTCTTAGTATATAGTAGACTAATATAATATACCCCTTTTTATTATACTTATTATATATCTTATTATAATAATAATTATCTATATTATAACCTTTCTTAAGATAGATAGTATAGTACTAGTCTAACTTATCTAGGTGTTACTTTACTGAGAGCTCTATAACTATAGGTTCTTATATCTAGATATGTATCCTCTTTACTAATAGCTTAGTAATAAATATGTAATCTAGTGTTTTAGAAGTCTACTCTAAGGTGCTCTAGGATTAGTCTTAGTTAGTATAGAGCTCCTATAGTTGCTCTACTACTAGGGTAATATCTCTTAGTTGCTATAAGGTATGCTTCTAACGTATTAATACCCTCTATAACCCTAGCTATAGGTAATAGAAAAATAAGAAGGCTAGTAGCTAATTCTCTTCTAGGTCCTTAGTGCCTAAGGCCTAATAGATTGCTAACTATTTAGTAAAGAATTGTAGAGGTGACTAGTCTTTCTAATAGGCCTTATAGAGCTAGCTATATAGGCGTCTCTCCTAGAGCTCTAGGTTGACATATAATTAATAAATAAATACTTTAAAGGTTACCTACTAGCTAATATCTCTATTACCTATTATATTAACTATAAATTAGTAGTTATACTATTACGTCTAGAGTACTAGGGTTACCTTTATAAGAGCCTATTTAATATAGTAGTTTTCTAAGGCTATTAGATAAAGCTAATTACCTACTAAAATTACTACTAGCTAATCTAATACTTACTCTAGCATGTTATTCTTTAGTAGTGTACTATAAGTATATACTAGAGGGCGTTTGTATTGCTTTGCTATTGCTAGACAATTAGTAAGTAGCTATAAAAGCGTTATATTTTACTCCTAAATAACCTATATTAGCTTAATTATTAATAGGTTAGATAGGGATAGGTTTAATAATAATAGATCTATGTTAATTAATTAGTAAGTAGTTACTAAAGAATACGTTAATTACAATAATAGTTATAAAGTCCCTTTATCTATTACTTAGGCTGACTACCTCTAGGAGGTTAAAGTTAATTAATTATAAGGGGATTACCTAGGGGGTAGTAGTTAGGGAAAGTAATAGAGGATATTATAATAATAGGTATAGGTAATAATATAGATAGAATTTAACTTACCTACTCCTAGCTAGTTGCTCTAGCGTGAGGGGTTTTCTAGATATATATAACTAATCCGGCCAGGCTGACGTCTTACTAAGGGCCTGCTAATTAATCTATAGGCATCCCGCCCCTTAGCCTAGGGATATTATTATAATTAAAGCTTTTAGAGAAGTTAGAGTATAAAGATAAATAGACCTATAAGTTTTTTAGAGAGGCTATATATAATCTCTCTATATAGGTAAATAAGGCTAAAATATAGGAGAGATAGTAGTAGATACTATACTTAAACTAGTAAGGAGATAAGCTATAAACTATTAGTAATAATATAAAATAGTACTTTAACTATAGTAGCTAAGGATACTTTAAGAATAAGTATCTAAAAGTAAGAAACCCTATAAAGTTTAGGAAGAATAAATAAATCTAAAATAATACTAAATAGGAAATAATATACTAGTAATAAAAGTAACTCTAAGTAAATAACTACTTTATCTATAACTTACTTATCCTATTTATATAGTAAGTAGAGTTAGGTAGTAACCTAGAAGATTATTCTTTATAGGTATTTACTAAGAATATTTCTTATAAGACTAAGGTAAGTAATATTCCTTTAAGATACTAACTAAATAGACTACTATCTACCTATAATAAGATATATAATAAGGATATAAAAGAGATCTTAAGAACCTATAATACTATAATACTTAACCTAAAAGAAGCGTATTTAGTAAAGTATACTTATAATACTAATAATAAGGATAGTAATTTAGAGACCTAATAGGAGAGAATATACCTATATAAAGAACCTTAGGGAGAGGATAAAAAGGAAGCTTACTAAGTAATATAGAGATTAGCTAAGGGTATACTATAGGAGTACTATAGATAATAGTAGTAGAGCTTATATAATTATATAGGATAATATAGTAAATAGAGGTCTAGTAGAGAAGGCATATAAGTACTAAGTCCCTTAACTACTCTATATACTTAAGGATATAGATATAAAGATACTAGACGTATCTAACTACTAAGGGAGGGATACTACCTTATAATACCTCCTTATAGAGAAGAGATAGATTACTAAGAGAGTTAAGAGCCTAAGGATAAAAAAAAGACGCTAGTTACTAAGGTATAAACTCTACTTCCTACTAAAGGTACTACTAAATATAATATCCCCTATTAGAGTATTAGTAACTTCTTAAGAGATACCTAGGTTAATATATTAGTACTCTAACTAATATAACTTAGCCTAACTATTAGAGTAGAGATAGCCTATCTAATATAAGTTAATCTATTTAAAGTAAAATCTTAAAAGATAGCTTATAGATAAAGTAAGACTATTAGCCTAAAGGTAGAGTATTATAAGATTAGCTTAGCTATACTAGCTTATAACTTAATTAGATAGTAAAATAGGAAGCTTAACTATATCTATTTTAGGGATATAGCCTATAGACTAGCTAATAGTATCCTATTTAGTCTAGGGTATATCTATAGGATTATAAAGTAAATTAGTATAAAGAATATTCTCCTTAATATTAGGTCTTCTTAGAATAATAAGTAAAGATATATAGGATAGTATATATCCTATATAAGAGTATATCCTATAGAAGTAAGAATATAGGATAATAAGGGTAGAAATATATAGAATATAAGGAGTTATAAGGATAGAAGATATAAAAAGAGTATAATAGTTAGATTATTACTATAGATATTACTTACTTAGAGAAAAAGATAGTAGTTTAGGATATAAGAGATTCCTATCCTTATATAACTATATCTAGCTTACTAGAATATTCTATACTTATGTAAGCTGCTTAGAAATTAAATAGATAGACACGTAAGTACTTAACCCTAACTAAATAACCCTAACTTAAAGAGATAACCTAGATAGTTAGAGAGAGGAGTAGTAAAGCTAATCTTACTCCTTATAAAATCTTTTAGTATTAGGCTATAATTACGTAATTATCTACTTATGTAATTAATATATATATTAATCTACTAGTTTAGTAGATTATATTATAGTAGGGTAGGGAGGTAATTAGAAGCTATCTTATACTAATTAGCTAAGGACTTAGCTAGATAACATCTAATTAGTAAAGAGAAAAGGATAATTAGATAGATTAATAGATAGATAAGTAATTTTTCACCTTCTTTATATATACCTACCTTTTCTTAGCTTATATAGTAAGACCTTTTTAATAATTCTAGTTAAACTATAATAACATAAGAAACTTAGGAGTTTCTACCCCTCTAATTAAGAGAACTCTTATATTAATTAGAGGAGTTTCTTTAATTAATTAACTAAGTAACTTAAGCTAATTAGAGGAAGTATCTTATATTACTTATATAGGTTATAGTATTTCTTCCTTTAGATTACTATACTATATAAGTCCTTCCTTACCTTATATATCTTTAATAGTCTCCCCTTCTAAAATCTAAGAAAGATAGGTAATAATAATAAAAAGATAATATAATCTAAGTAAAAGTAAGTAGCTAGAAGCTAGATTAATATAGATAATAAATAATAGATAATAGATAATAAAATAAAGATAAGTAAATTAATAGAAGAAGATAAAAACTATATTACTAATCTAGTAGTAATAATATAATTAAAAAGATAATTAAATTAATTAATATAAGGTTAGGAGTAGAGAGTACTAAAATCTTTTATTAGGCCTAGCTAATTATATAATAAGAGCTCTTACTACTAATTAGTATAGCTTAAAGCCTAAAGTATTACCTAATTTAGATAAGTAGAACCCTAAGACTAAGGGTATTTATAAGGTAAGTTTCCCTAATTACCTACTAAAACCTTTAATTAAGCCTTAAGTAGACCTATAGGGAACTCTTACTAAAATTATAATAAGAAATATAAGATAGTATAGTAGTAACTATATAGGTAGCCCTAATTACTATAATAATATCTATCTAGCTTTTAAGTTAGACTATTATATACCTTATAAAAGTCTATCTAGAGTTAACACGTAAGGATAACATCCTTTAGATACTTAATACTATTAATTATTAACTTTTTTACCTATAGTTAACTAATAGGATATTAGATAACTATCTATCCTTCTCTAAGAGTATAGCCTCTAAGCCTAAATTAGATATTACTATAAGTAATAACCCTAATCCTACTCTACTATCTATCTTAGGTGTTAGTTTTACTAGGTATAGGGACTTAAAGGCGTTAGTTCTATTAGATAATAAGGATACTAAGAACTCTTCTAATTAGCTAGTATAAAAGGTAACTTAGGAAAGGAAACTAATTCCCTTACTACTACTAAAAGTAAACACCTTAATTAACACCTTAGTTAGTATAATTACTACTTAGATCTAAATAAGCTTTTTATAAAACCTTAACCCTATACTTAGAATAAGTAACTAGGCTAAGAATATTAACTTTTATAAGATTCCTTTTCCTAGTTAGGATAGTACTATAGTCTTCTAAGGTAATAATATTATAAAGTTTCTTAAAAAGTTTAAGGATTAGTATAAAATTATAAGGATTCCTAACTAATTTAGATATAAGCTTATAGTATATACTATAGGAGGAGACTATTAGACTTTAGTTAAGGACGCTATTAAGGATCTACCCTAAAAAGAAGGAAAAGTATTTCTACTTTAAGAATATAGTTAATAAGATACTAATTACTTCTTAGATAAGGAAGAGTAAATTAAGAAAGTAACTACTAGGCTACTAATTTCTAGCTTTAATCTAAACATAGTATAAGCTTTTTTTACTAAGATTAATAATATAATTATAAAGGCTAAGTAGTAAGACTTATATATAATAATATATAAGAGCCTAATTAAGGTAATCTATAAGAGATTTTATATTAATATTATTAAAGACGCTATAAAGGAATTAAGACTTAGCTTAGAAAAGTTTATTTAATTAATAACTTACCTAATATTTAAGGCTAGACTTCTAGACGTAATTACCTATTAGAAGGAATATAGCCCTCTATTTACTACTAATTAAGGTATAAAGACCTCTTAGTCCTATCTAATAACCTAATAGCTATAAATAAATCTAATAAGCTAGTATCTACTAAGATATTAGACTTATTAGGTACTAATAGATATCTAGATTACTTAGGCTTTACCTAATAAAACTAATTAAAAGTTAGCTAATAGTATAAGTAAGCTAAAGATTTATTAGAATAGTATATAGCCTTAAGGTAGTACTTAGGTATTTAGAGTTAATATAGTATAACCTAATTAGGTAAATACTCTTAGGCTATATAATTAGTATTAGTATTACTAGTTATAATAGTATAAGTTTATTTAAAAGTATAACTAGTATACCTTAGATAAGGATATAATACTAGTTATTCTAATCTATAAAGCTTAGTACTATAGTAGGCGTAATAGTTAGAGTCTAATAAATAACATACTATTTACTATAGTAGAGGAAGGGAGGAAATATAGTATTATAGACTAAATTACTTTTCTTTCCTATATTATAAATATATTAGTTAATAAGGATTATAAATTTCTTATAAAGTAAACCCTTAATTACTAGATTAACTTACCCTAGTAAGAATCCCCTATAATCCCTATACCTAATTAGTCTATAGTAGTTAAGTATATTTATATACTTTACTTAAACTAAGTAGAGGACTATATAGATATTTATACTATTAGCTATAATAGACCCTAAAAGGACTACTAATAAGTACCTAACCTATATTAATTAGATAAGACTAAGGTTACCTATAAGGTAAAAAAGCTAAAACCTATCCCTATAGTTAAGAAAAAGTTAGTCTAATCTATAGGTAATTTAGGAAGGGTAATAAAGCTTAATAATAATAAGGAGTAGTAAGCCTTAGACCCTAATTTAGTATTTAGTAGTAGTACTCCTATATAAATTAATAATAAATAGACTAACCTAGTAAAGGTCCTTAACGCTAAGTAACTATAAGAGCTAGATCTAAAGTAAGAGGTATATAGGCTTACTAAGAAGAAGTTAGATACCTTAGTATCTCTCTCTATTAGTCTCCTAAGGAAGATCTAGCTAGAATTTAATATAGTAATAGGTATAGCCTTACGTAATTAAGGATATATTAATATAGATAGGGTCTTAATTAAAGTACTAAAGTCCCTAATTAACCTAGCTAAGACTAATAAATAGAGGTAGGATATTTAAGGACTTCTTAATAAGTATAATATTATAATTATGTTAGGATAGGTAAGATTAGCTAAGGTAGTATAGGTTAGAGGAGTATAGCCTATACTAGCTCTTTTAATATTTATTATTTTAAATACTTATCTCTAGCTAGAGGTTAATATAACCTTAGTTAATTAACCCTCTTTAGATAACCCTATTATAGTAATTCTAGATACTAAAGCCTAAGTAAACATCCTCTTAAAATAATACGTTAAAACAGTAGGGATTTTATATATCTATATAAGCCTTTAGATAAGGACTTTTAAGTCTAATCTAAGTAGCTTAATAATATTTAATAGATTTTATTTTATAGAAGTATAGGTTAATAGGTATAAGGTAACCTTATACTTCTTTATTAAAAATAAAAAGGAGATTTCTAACCCTCTCTTACTAGGATTACCTTTTACCTAAGACTATAAGCTCTCTTTTATATATAGTAATTATTTAATTATAGCTTATATCTATATAGAGAACACCCTATTAAGAGTACTAGTTAGAGTAATTAGGATAAATAAGCCCTTTAAAGTTATTAATATTCTTCCCTACCTTAATTAATATATTATAAAAGTTTTTAATATAGGAAAAGATAGTCTAGTAGTATAACTAAAAATACTACTAAGACTAAGACCTTATACCTAGACCTTAATCTTAAAGAAGGGAATATATTAGCTATAGTAATTAATAATAAGTAAGCTAAGGATATTATAATAATAATAGGGTAATTATTAATTAAGCTATATATAATATAGATTTAGAAAATTGCTATAGTAGTTATAGGAACTGCCTAGAAGTATAAATATAAATATAATAAGCTAGATACTACTTATAATCTAATAATAAAGCTAGTATCTTACTAAGAAGAATAATTAATTAGATAATAGATCTAAAAGTACTAAAATAAAGCTACTTATTAGTTCTAAGAGATAGGGAGTACTCTAATAAGACATACTATAAAAGTTAGTATAATATATAAGTAGAAGGATTAAAAGGTCTAACTAGTTAATAATATACTATTAGATAGATTAGTCCCTAATAGTAACCCCTACTAAAAGCTTAAGAAGATTAAGGAAGTTAAGTATAAGCTAGAGGACTAATTAGGACTATATAGTAATCTAATTATACTAAAGTTCTCTAATATTAAGCTATAATTATAATTAACTAAAGATTATCTAATAAAGCTATTAGAAGGGTACTAATATTTATAACTAGTAGAACGTAACCTTTTTATATAGATTCTACTTAATTAAGAGAAGGCTTTAGTATAGGAGTTTCTAAAGTATAAGTATATTAACCCTATAGTTATAGTACCTTAAGTAATTTAGACTATCCCTTATAAGGCGTAGTAGGTAAAGGGTATTTTAATCCTAAAGGCTCTTTTACTAAAAGCTTTTAAGGTTATCTATAAGTAGGTAGTATATAGTATTATTAAAGAAAGCTATACTATATACTAAAATCTATAGTTCCTTATTATAAAAAAGGATAGTAACTTATGTCTAATTAATTTAGTAACTAAAGTTAATATAGTAACTCTTTATAATACTTAGTAGCCTTTAGTAGTAGATAAATTTTTAAAAGAATATATAATATACTAGTTTATATTATTACTTAACTTCTTTTTAGGTTATAATTAAATCTTACTAGATAAAAAGAGTTATAATCTAACTATATTCTCTACTTTACTTAGTCTATTTAGATACTATACTCTACTAATAGGAGTAATAAATTTAGTAGTATAGTTCTATAAAATTATAATAAGGATTCTTTATAATCTAATTCCTTAGTATTATAGTATATTTATTAATAATATTATAGTTAAGGGCCCTTAATTAAGATATAATAATAAAGAGCTTCTAGCATATCTAGAGATCTATTAATTTATTTATAAACACCTTTATAATATTAATTAGGTCCTAGTAAATATAGAGTTAGCTAAATATATAATATTAGTAGTTAAGTCTTAATAGTACTAAAAGTTAGTAGTAATTATAAGATACCTTTATAGTACTATTAGGTATAAACCTAATTAAGTAAAGATTATTAAGATTTTAGAATAGGAAAAGTATAATAGTATATTAGAGGTTAGATCCTTTCTAAGGATTATAATATTCTATTACTATTAGGTAAAGTACTTTTTACTAATTATAGTACCTCTCTACTAGTTACTCCTAAAGAATTAACCTTTTTAATAAGAGGAGCTATAGATTATAGCTATAAAGACTCTTAAGGTTACTCTTACTACTATACTAGTCTTAGTTCTAATTAACTATACTCTAGATACTAGCTGTATTATTCTAACTACTAATTTAAGTAGGGATAGGTAGGGTTATACTCTTAGTTAACTTATAGATAGTAAGAGAACTATTATAAAATATAAAAGTAGAATCTAGTAAGGAGTAGAATTAAAGTATAATTTAGGAAAGCTAGAGATATAGGGCGTCCTAATAAGCCTTAAGTAACTATATAACTATGTATTTAGAATTAACTTTCTACTTAAGATAGATATAAGGGTTTTAGTTACTTAGATTAATAGAGTAGTAAATAACTTACTATTAGCTATAATAATATAATAGCTTTTATAGATTAGACTCTTTAACTTTAAGGTTAAGTATATTAATAGTAAAAAGAATATAATAGCTAATAGACTCTCTTAGAAGCCTCTAGGCCTATTAGACTTATAAGAGGCTAACTAAGAAGAGGATATAAAGGATTTTATTAATATAAGGGTTCTATAAATAAGGATAGCTAAGAACTTCTTTCTATTAGCTTATATATATAGGGATAATACGCCTAATTAGCCTAGAGAAATTAAAATTCTAATAGATTTACTTAGTAACTACCCCTAGTTAACTAACTTAAAGTAGATTACCTATTTCCTCCTTATACTAAAGAGACTACTAGGTATTCTACTATATAGATTCTATAAGTTTAAGTAGAAGGCTACTTAATTTATTATATAGAATTAACTCCTATTTAAACTAGGGATAAAGACATACTTAGAACCTCTTTAAATAATTAATAATCTAAAATAGCAGCTTAATTTAATTAATAAATTATATAATAAATTAGGGTACTAAGGATAGGAAGCTATATATTTATAGCTTACTAAGTAGTACTACTAGTCTAAGATATATATATAAGTAAGGGAACTAATTATAAGTTATAAAGTATACTAGAAAGCCTAATTAGTACGCCTTAATAACTACTACGTTTCTTTAATTCTATATAGTTACCCCTTTTTAAGAGTCGCCTTAGACGTCTAGTATATAGGGAAATAAAGGTTCTTAAGGCCTACTATAAGTTTATAGGATATCTAGAGGCCTATATCTTAAAAAATACTATATTATTAAATATTATAAAGTTTATCTAGGAAAATATAATCTACTAATATAGTATCTATAGAACCCTAATTATTAATAAGGGAAAGGAAAACACTAAGGTAGTTATTAAGTTAAATTAATATTATAGAATATACTAAAAGGTTATTTTAGTATATAATCCTTATATAAATAGACTTTTAGAAAAGGGGTATTAGCTAATTACCTATATACTAAGGATCTAGTTAGACTAGAGGAGAAAAGATATTTAACTAATATTAGCTATAGCCCTTTTTACTAATTAAATAATAGTTAGAGCCTCTAGTAGCTATACGCCCTTCTATCTTAACTATAGATATAATATAGTTATACTAATAAAAGGATAGATAGTAACTTAGAGAGTTTTAAATTAGGACTCTATTAAGACCCTAGAAGAAGAGATATAGCTTTAGTTATAGGCCTTTAAATAATTAGATAATAATTAGAATAAGGCTTCTTAGATTATTATAAGATACTACACCCTTAGCTATAATTAGTTTAATATAAAACATATTAGGTAGATAAGGAAGGAAAAACTTTAAGAAGGGGACTTAGTCCTTATCTTTAATATTTAGTAGTAGATTAATATATTAATAATAAAGAAGTTAGATTACTACTAGTAAGGACCCTTTAGGATTTACTCTATATTACCTAAGAGCTCCTTATATTAGCTATTAACTCTAGTAGGGGAACTAATTACTAGTATAATATACTCTAGGAATTAACTAAAGAAATTCCTAAAGTCTCTAGATAGCTTTTATCTCTCTCTAGAGGAGGTAGATAGTTAAGGGGATATTATAGTAGATTTAGTAAATCTACTCTTAGATAAGAAACTATCTCCTAATTAGATAGTACTATTAATTAAGGGTAGTAACTCTAATAACTTAAAGGACTCTAATAATAGGGATAAAGATAATATAATTAACTAAGGACTAAAAAGATTATAGTAAAATATAAAACTAGTAAGTATATCTTTATAATAAGGTTATCTTTCTAACTTAATTAAGTATAAAGATATAGAGGATAATAAGATATAAAAAAGAAGTACTTATCTTAATATAATTAAGCTATTAAGATTAGAAGTATAAAAGACTAGTATATAAAATACTAAACCCCCTCTAAGCTAAAAATAGTAAACTCCTACTTAATTAGTAGAGATTTTAGTAACTACTTACCTTATACTAAAGTTCTAACTCCTTAGCTATATACTTAGTATCCTTTATATTATTCTTAATCTATAAACGCTAATATACCTTATAATTAATCTAAGGGTAATTCTCTAAAATACTATAAAAACTTAAATAACTAAACTAAGTATTCTTAAGGGTCTTAAACTTAGTAGTAGCTAAATCCTAAAAGTTAGAAAGTATTAAGATCTTCTTTTTAATAATTAGGATATCTTAAGGGATAAAAGAAGGGATACTACTACTACTCTAATTACGCTTATGCTTTACTCTATAAGTTATTAAAACTTTAGTATAGCTATTAGCCTAGTAATTAGAGTTAGTCTTATAGTTATAATATGTTAATAACTCTTAATAGAGGTAGTTAGTATAATAGTTATTAAAGAATCTAGGAAGGAAAATATACTTAAAGTAGGGTACTATTCTATAAGTATTATTATCTAATTAGGACCTAATAAACTTTTAAAAGTTCTTAGTATAGTAGCTATAAGGCTAAGTATTCTAAATACTATACGCTTAAATAAGGAGTAAATTAATAGAGGGAGTATAGCTAGTTAGATAGAAAGTTAGGATACTAAAGTAGCTAGTAAAGTTATAATAGATAAAAACGTAGTATTTCTAGAGGTAATTACTATAAGTAATTAAGAGGTTATATAATACGTTTTAAATAATAGATTAGTTATTAATATATAGCTAGAATTAATAACTTACCTTAGAATAGATCTATTTACCCTCCTAAGGATTTATAATAGCTAGCTTAATATAAAGGTTACCTATAGGACCTAAAAGAGTATTCTAGTAAGTAGTCTTTATAATCTAAAGGAAAGAAGAGAGGGTTAGCTAGATTAAATAAAAGGAAGGGGTAATAGTAAGCTAACTTATAGTAAGATAGTACTCCTCTATCTTATAGAATTTATATCCCTAGATTCTTATAGCTTTATCCTTAGTTAGAGTAGCCTTAGTATACTACTAGGGGTAGATTTCTTACTAAATATAGTAATTTAGTTAATAATAATTAGTCTTCTAAATGTTAGATATAATTAGTAAAGGTAGTAGAGGCTAAAGTTATAAGAGACTAAGAGGGATAAAAGGGTTAAAAAGGGTTAAAAAAGAAGAAGATATAGTAGAAAGTTAGTAAGAAGAAAATAGGCTTTTAGTCTTACTAAAAGAAAGGTTAATTAAAGAAGAGGACTAAAATAAGGGAAAGGTACTATAAGAAAAGGGTGAATTATAACTCTAATTAATAAAGGAAAAGAAGTTATTTACTACTAAGAAAAAGGGTAGTAGTAAATTACTCCTTTTTTATAACCTTATTATACCTACCTCTATTAACTAATTATTTACCTAAAAGCTATAATAAAAACCTATTATTCCTCCTTACTAGATAAAAACTTCTTCTCTTTTATAACTTATAATTAATAACTTTAAAATTACTAGCTAATAACTATCTTCTCTTCCTTTTTATACTCTATTAAGCTACTATATTATAATTCCCTTCTTTTTTTCTAATACCTTAGCGTCTTAATTACCTAAAAAATCTTACTACCCTTATAGACTATCTCCTTCTTAAATTACTTTAAGATATCTACTCCTCCCTCTTTATTACATGTTAATTAGAGCTACCTAATTACTAAGATCTAATATAACTTCTCTAAGTAAGAATATATAGGTAATTTAGAAAACTAATTAGGTAACTAAGGACTATACTAAACTCTTAGTTAGGAAGGGACTTCTTTATATTAAGTCTATACTATAAGGGACTTATAATTCCTTAATCCTTATATATATAAAAGATTTAGTTAATATACCCTAGTATACCTAGATTTATTTCCTAATTAAGCTAGTTTTCTATAAATAATTCTAACCCTAGCTATAATTTACTTTCCTAACTAGCTTTACTAAGAACTTATAGATAACTTCCTTAGTTAATACCCTAAAGTGTTTAATATTAATAATTAAGGTAATAAGACTTAAGAGGGCTAGAGTTACTAAAAGGCATAAGGTATTCTAATAGATTACTATAACTTATAGGGCTAACTACTATAAAAGGATTAAATTAGAAGAGATAAGATTAGTATAGCCCTATAAGTTATAGTTAGAGATTTATCCCCTATATATAACGTTACTATTATCCTAATTAGGTAGTAGAGTATATATACCCTTAATATAATTCTACCTTTACTACTATAACTACTAGAGATTTATAACTAAATTTAGAACTAGGCTTACTTAGTTCTCTTTCTACTCTATACTAATAGCCTAGGCTATTTTACTAATATAATAGTTAATTAGTATAATAGTATAATATATTAGTATAATCCTCTCTAGTAGAGAGGCTAATTAGAAGCTTTATTTATAAATAATATTAATATACTAAAGATATTCTATAAGGATATAAGAGCTAGTCTATAGGTTTAAGGGCTAATTAATAGTAGTACCTATATAATTAATATTACCTAGTAAGAAGAAGGATAAGATTATAGTCTATTTATCCTTAAGTAGTTTTAAATAGTAGCCTAATATAGCTAAATATACCTATTATAAAACCTAATTTAGTCTAAGCTAGAGTACTTAGGATTACCTACTAAGAAGATTTAATAATACTAGATTAGAGTAATTAGTTATAAGTTCTAATTTAAGGGATATCTCTAATATAATACTATATATAACGCCTCCTTACTATTATATAAAGAATTAAGAGATAGACTACTAAATAAACTATATATATCCCTAACTAACTTTAATATAATAATAATTAATCCTAAAACACCTACTCTATATAAAAGTAGCCCCTAATTAATTACTAAAGTTATAAAGCTTAAGATACTAATTAACTTATCTCTATAGTTAGATATACTAATTACCCTTTTAGGTATTTTATCTTTTAACTAATTCCTTATACTATACTAAGATAGAAGTTTTAGTCTAGTTAGAGGTCTTCTAAGTAGTATTACTATCTTTAATAAATACTAACATAACTACTAGCCTATTAACTATTATATCTATTAGTATAACTAATCCCTAACTCTATATTAGCTAATAGTAATTACAAACTTAATTAATAATAGGCCTAACCCTAATTAGATAATTATTCTATACTATAGTTCCTAACTACCTAAGACCCTAAAGATAAAGGGATTAACTTACTTACTCTTAAATATAAGCTTACCTAACATACCTAATATATCTAACACCCTAATTAAGCTAAGCTAGCCTAAAGATTATATTAAGTTAGTTAAGTAGTACTAAGGTACTATAGCTAATCTAGTAAAGCCTAAGATAAATTAGTTAAAGCTTAGTAATAAGGAGTAGTAAAATAAGTATAAGAAGACTATAAGTATTAAAAAGATTAAGTAAAGAGAGGGAGCTAAATCTAATTAAGACTATCTAGTAAAGAAATATATAGCCCTACTAAAATACTAAACCTAAATAAAAAGAAAACTTAATATTAAGAAGTATACCTAATAGGAATAGGTTAATTAGTTTAATAATCTAGTTATAAAAGTAGTATATCTAGCTAATTTATATAGTACTTAGCTACCCCTAAGTATTAAAGATAATTAGGAAGGTTAGGTAAGGTATAATACTAAGATTAAATAAAATAGTATTAATTAGGAAAAAGACTAGTCTTTAAAGAAGAAGAGTAAGGGAGGATAGAAGAATTAGAGCTAATTACTATAAGATTATAGTTTCTATATATTAAGGGACTAAAGATAGAAACTAGGGGATAAATATAGTAGGGTAGGGAGGTAATTAGAAGCTATCTTATACTAATTAGCTAAAGACTTAGCTAGATAATATCTAATTAGTAAAGAGAAAAGGATAATTAGATAGATTAATAAATAGATAAGTAATTTTTTACCTTCTTTATATATACCTACCTTTTCTTAGCTTATATAGTAAGACCTTTTTAATAATTCTAGTTAAACTATAATAATATAAGAAACTTAGGAGTTTTTACCCCTCTAATTAGGAGAACTTTTATATTAATTAGAAGAGTTTCTTTAATTAATTTACTAAGTAATTTAAGCTAATTAGAGGAAGTATTTTATATTACTTATATAAGTTATAGTATTTCTTCTTTTAGATTACTATACTATATAAGTCCTTCCTTACCCTATACGTCTTTAATATATATATATATATCTTATATATAAATCTCTATAATAGAGGAAATATAAGATAAAGAAGTATAGGAGTATTAAAGAATACTCTTACTTTTAATACTCCCTCTTTTACTCTATTATAGAGGTTAAAAAACCTCTAAGGTAAAAGAGTTACCCTAAAGTTAAAATATTAATAAGTTATCTTATTTAATAACTTATTAATAAAAATTCCTAGAATATAAGGAAAAATATACTATAAATATAGGTATATTATATAAGCGTATCCTTATTAAATAGGCCTATAAGCTTAATAAATTCTTAAAATTTAACCCTAGGAAGGGGTTTTATTAAGCTGTCTATAGGTATAGAGGAAGTAGGAATATATTCTACTTCTATATTACCTTTTTTAACCTCTTAGTAGGTATAATAGTAATATATAGTAGTATACTTAGTCCTTTAATAATATTTTAAGTTATAGGCTAAGCTTAGAGCTACGTTATTATCTATTTTAATAGGTATAAGGGTTATATTATACCTTATTTTAGATAATAAACCCTTTATCTATATAGCTTCTCTAATAGCTTCTTATAAGCTATTAAATTTAGCTTTTATAGTAGATAAAGAGATAGTTATTTATTTTTTAGATTTCTAGCTTATAGGACTTCTAAATAAAGTAAAGAGATAACTAAAAGTAGATTTCTTAGTCTCTTTATAACTAGCCTAGTTAGAATCTATATAGCCTATTAAATAAGGTATATTAGGGCTATTAATATTACCCTTATAGGTAATATTATAATTTATAGTCTCTTTTAAATAACTTAATATACCTTTTCCTTATTTTAATAGGTATTCTAATAGGTTATATAAGTAATAAAAGGTAAATAATACGCTATAGGTAATATTTAGCCTAGTTATAAATATAGCGTATATAAAGAATCCTATTAGGCGTTAATAATTCTTTAATAGATCCTTAGAAGGTATATATCCTTTTAATTTATTACCTAAAGAGGTATTTAATATTCCTAGAGATATAGGAATATTAGAGGGAGATATATCTAGAAGATTAAATCTTTTTAGAAGTTACTAGATATAGTAGGCTTAAGAGATAGTTATAAATCTCTTAGATTTATTTTTAGTTATATATAGCCCTAGAAACTTAGAAACTTCTCTTAGGTCTTATATCTCTATATATTTAGAGATTTTTCCTTTTATATTTTCTATATACTTAATATCTTTATTAAGTATAAGAAAATTATTAATATAGGTAATAATATAGGTAGGATTTATTATATTAGAGTAGGGTTGGGGTTACTATATTTACTGTTTAGAAGTTAATAAGCAGTAATTTCTTTTCTTTTATTTTCTTTAGAGCATTTGCAAGTTATAGATGCTTACTTAAGTATCTATTAAGAGAGTATAATTAGATAGACATAGTATACCCCAGATTAGAGAAAAACAAGTACTTCTTTATATACTTATTTATCTTTTAAAAATAATACTCTAAACTAGAGCCTTACACCCTTATTAATATAGTTTAGTATAGTAACTTAGGCAATAGGGAGATCTTTACTATATCTAATTAGGGGGTAATATGTCTGTTTAGACCTTAAAAGCTCTAAATAGATTATATCTCCCTCACGTTAGATTAGACATAGAACCTAAGTTACTTAGAGTAGTATAGTATTGTTATGTCCTTTCGTATAGCTCTACTACAACCTAAGTCCTAAACCACACCCTATATGCTTTTAATAGTCTCCCCTTCTAGAAAAGAGTTATTAATAGTAAAGATAAGTCTAAATAGATAGAGTATAGACTACTAATTAAGTATCCTATGGCTTCTTCCTCCCTCCCTCTTTACTAATACCTTTAGAGTAACTATTAAGATAGATAATATAGCAAGCAATAAAAACTTAGAGATAAGAAAAACTTAGATTTAGTAATAGTATAAGCAAAACAATACTAGTAAAACAATTTTAGTAAAATAATTTTAGTAATAGATAACCTTTAGGTTTTCTAGGTAGTCCTTAGTATACAAAATAAGGATTACACCTTAAAGAAAAGATTACTTAATAGACATAAGTAGTACCTAATTAGGTTACCCCTACTCTATATATTAATTTTAGTAATAGGTAATACTTAAGATACCTATAACCCTTAATAGGCTCTATAATATAAGCAGCTATATAATATTACCTAAGGATAGAAAATTCTATATAGAAAATTAGTAATAATCTCTATAGAAAATCTAATTAGAGCTATCTCCTATAGAAAATCCTTTGTTTAGACTATAGGAACTATCCTAGTAACTTTAATTTAGCTTATAGGATAGTCTTTAGCTAGTCTTACTTACTAATACTTAGAAAACAATAATTATAGAACTATTATAAGAATTATAAACTCTCTAGAATTACTTAATACTACTTTAATACTAACTATAAGCAACTAGTATATGTCTTTTAGAACTAGAGGGTCTTCCTCTCTTCCTCTAGCTAATACTCTACCTAAAGACAGGGCTAATTAGCATAAGTCTCCTAGGGCTAACTTTATAGTTTACTAGGATCTACTAATTACTTCTAATTTAGATAATAATAGCAACTTAGTAACTAGAACTAGTAACACCTAAGGCCTATCTTAGTAAGATATCAGACTTAGAACTAAAACCTTAGCTACTACTATACCTTAGCTATTAGTCCTAGTAACTACTTATACAACCCCTCCCTCTATAGAAGGATTCCTAGAGGCTATTATAAAGCACCTCCTAGCTACCCCTACTACTTAGTTAGTTCTACATACTAATTAGAATAATATTTATAACTTTTATAAGCTTCCTATACCTAGCTAGGACAGATCTCCTATCTTTAAGGGTAACAATATTATTAAGTTCTTAGAGAAGTTTAAGGACTAATATAAGATTACTAGAGTCCCTTATTACTATATAGGCACCCTAGTTACCTATTCTATAGGTAGGGACTATTAGACCCCTATTAAGGATGCTATTAGGTCTCTCTCTTAGACTAATAGAAAAGCCTACCTTCTTACTAAGTTTAGATAATAAGACGCTAATTAGTTCCTAGATAAAGAAGAGCAAATTAAGAAAGTAACTAAGGGACCTATCATCTCTAATTAGGATCTCACTACTACTTAGAACTTATTTATTAAGATTAATAATATTATTATATAAGTAAAGTAATAAAAGCTCTATAACATAATAGACTAAACTCTAATTAAGACTATATATAAGTAATTTAAGTAAGAAACTATTAAGGACGCTATAGATAAGCTAGGTATTACTCTTAATACCTTTATTTAATAGACTAGTTATCTTAAGTTTAAGTCTACCCTACTAGATGTAATTACCTATAAGAAAGAGTACTCTCCTTTCTTTACCTCTAATTCTTAAATAATAACTTTAAGGTCTACCTTAGGATAGTCTAAACAGACAACTAGGTAGAACTAGTAGCCTTAGCTATAACAACATACCCTAATTAATATTAAGATTATAAAGCCTTCTAGTACTAAGCCTAATCTAGCTAAGGACTTTACTAAACTAAAGATCTATTACTAGTTAGCCTACCCTTATCTAGGCGTATAAGTTTTCTTAGTTAATATAGGTAGATTAGACCTATATAAATAGGTTAGTAGACTAAAAGACTAGTATTAGTACTATTATTCTACTTCTTATACTTAGATTAGAGAATATAAGTAGTATATAATAGATAAAGATACTTAGCTTCTCTTATTAGTCTAAGGTTTATAAAAATACAGGTAATAAATAGGCAGCTTACTAATATCTACTATTCCCTATACTATTCTTAATAAAAGCTATAACTAAGGATATACTAATTAGACTATATTACTTAGCTATATTTTAAACTTCTATAACAACCCTATTCTTAAATAGATTACTAAGGAGATCCTTAATTACTAAATAGGATTACCCTAGTAAACTTAAGCTAGCTTCCTAGAAGTAATATTCTCTAAGTTAGAACCTACTACCTAAGCTATTAGGTACCTTTAAGTAGTTATTCCCCCTTCTAATTAGTCTAATACCTCTTACGTCTTTATAGTTACTAGAGGCAACCCTATAAAAATACCTAAGACTATAACCTAGAAGTATATATAGGGCTTATATATAGTTAACTTAAGAAAACCTATAGTAAATATTATAGTTAAGATTCTAAGTAAGAAAAGGGTTACTTTTAAAAAGCCTAAAACTATAGAAATTACTAACTAAGATAATCTAACTCTATCCTCTAAACTAACTATAACTACCCCTATGTATACTATTCTTTAGCAACCTTAAACCCTAAAAGATATAGCCACTAAGGTTCCTACCCCTCCCTCTAAGAAGCTAAAGGATATACCTACTCTTTCTTCTAAATAACCCTAAAAGCTAGATTTTACCTAGGAAGCTTACTACCTTATAGAAAAGAAACTTAATACCCTAGTCTCTCTACCTACTAAACTCCTACGCTAAATATAGCCTAAGTTTAATAAGGCTATAGTAAATACTCTAAAAGACTATAGATATAAAGTAACTAAGCTAAAAGGGGTTTTTCTCTTAGTACTATCTTCTCTAATTAACCTTATAACTAAGCCTAGTTAAAAGTTAGACGTTAAGGGTCTAATTAGAGAATATAACTAAGCTGTTAAAGTAGGAAAACCCCTAGCAGCTAGGATAGTAAGAGTAGCCTATATTACACCCCCTTTAGAGCTACTAGAGGTAGTTATATTAAAGGCTTACCTTTAGCTTAAAGTAAAGATAATATAGCCTAATAGAGAAATTAATACCCTAATAATTAGTAGTGTTCTAGATATAAGAGTATAGGTTAATATCCTAATAAGACAATATATTAAGAGAGCTAATATCCCCTTTACCTATACGATACTTATAATAAAGACCTATAGGACTAATTAGGTAGATTTATACTTTAAGGGGTTCTATTATATAGATGTCTATATTAATAAGTATAAGGTCTAATTATACTTCTTTATTACTAATAAAGATTATATTTTAGAACTACTATTACTAGGCCTTCTATTTATTATAGATAGCTAGATAACTTTAGGTTAGTCTAGAGGACTAATTAGCATAAATTTTACTATAAGTAACACTCTTATATAGATCCCTATTAGAGTTATTTAGAGGAATATAGAAGCTAAGCTTAACTATATACTACCTAACCTAGAGGGCTATATATAGATAATCTCTAGGGATAAAAAGTTAAAAAACTAGGTACTAGTAGCCACCTTAGGACTACTACTAGCCCTTAATACTACTTAGACCTAGACTATAAGAATAGAGATATAGTCCTAGTAACTCTAAATAACTAAGAAGTAGAGGTCTTAATAACCTATATAGTAGAAGATCTTATAAGACCTTATATAGCTATAATTACTTAGATAGCAACTATAATAGGGGGATACTCCTATATAAAAATAGCATCTAAACTACTATTAGCTAAGACCATACCACCTAGGTAATAAAGGCAATTAAAGACTTAAAAGTTCTAAAAAAGAATTTAAATAGCAGTTATATAAGTAAAACAAACTAAGGAAAGGATTACATATACTATAAAGAAGACTACTACTACTAAAGTCTTTATAATATATAAAAGAAAGGGAGTAAAAATCCACCCTATAGATAACTACCCCTCTAATAGGTCTATTCTAGATAGTAACCTATACTAGAAGATTAAGAAGATTAAAGCCCTTAGAGAAAAGTTTACTACGTCTACTAGGCTGTATGGGGATCTAATTATGCTGAAATTTTCTAATATTAAAGAGCGCTCCTAACTTACGCTAAAAAGGCTAAAATAGATTACTAATTAGTATCTCTACCTCTAGCTAGAAGAGCTTAAGCTACTAAAGTAAATCCTAGGTAACTATAAGGCTATATTAGCCTAAGAGTTTAAAGAATATAGGATACTTAACCTAATAGTTATACCACCCTAGGTTATTAAGACTATCCCCTATAAAGCATAGTAAGCAAAAGGGATCCCTATCCCTAAGGCCTTAGTTCCTAAGGCTATAGAAGTCCTCTATAAATAGGTAATTAGAGGTATTATTAAAGAAGGCTATAGTATATATAGAAACCCTTAGTTTCTAGTTCTAAAGAAAGATAGTAACCTATAACTTATTAATTTAGTAATAAGATATAATAGGGTTACTCTTTATAATATATAGTTGTCTCTAGGGGTAGATAAGTTCTCTAAAGATTTTACTATAGACTAGCTTATCTTACTACTAGACTTCTTCTTAGGGTATAATTAGATCCTTCTAGATAAGAAAAGCTATAATCTTATAACATTTATAATACTATTAGGTCTATTTAGATACTACTACCTACCCTAAGGTGCTACTAACTCTATTACTTAATTCTACTATATTATTACCTAAATCCTTTATAATCTAATTCTAGATTATTATAGGGCTTTTATAGATAACATAGGTATTAAGGGCCCCTACTTATACTATAATAATAAACTAATTCTAGGATACCTAGGTATTTATTAATTTATATATAAACACCTTTATAATATTAATTAGACTCTTATAAATATAGAGCTCTTAGGATATATAATCTTAGGAGGAAAGTCATAATAGTACTAGGAATTAGTAGTAATTACTAGGTATCTCTATAGGACGTTAGGAAGACACCTAAATTAAGCTAAAGTTCTAAAGATTTTAGAATAGGAACTCTATAGAGATATTAGGGACGTCTAATTATTCTTAGGCATTATTATATTCTATAAGTCCTAGGTTCCCTATTTTACTAAGGTAGCCCTCCTACTTATATGTCTCCTATAAAAAACTAAGAAATTCTCCTAAGGCTTAGATTAAAAGCTAGTAATAGATACCCTTAAGTCTAATCTAACTTTAAGCCTAGCTCTAATTATCCTTAACTTTAGGCCTAATACTAGTTAGATTATCCTTACTATAGACATAAGTAGAGAAGGATAGGGGTATACCCTTAGTTAGATTATTAATAGTAAACTTATAGTTATAAGATATAAAAGTAGTATCTAGTATAGACTAAAGCTTAAGTATAATATAGGGAAGCTTAAGGTATAGGTAGTTCTTATAAGTCCAAAACGCCTCTATAACTACCTCTTTAGAGTCTATTTCCTCTTAGAGATAGATATAAAGGTTTTAGTAGCCTAGATTAATAGCATAGCAAATAATATCCCTTTAGTAATAATAACTTATTAGCTAACTTAGATTAGACTCTTTAACTTTAAGATTAAGTATATTCTAGGTAAGAAGAATTCTATAGCTAATAGTCTTTTAAGAAAACCTCTAGGACTATCTAATTAGAAGGAAGTAGAAGACAAAGAAGATATTAAAGACTTTATTAATACTAAGCTTTTCTAAATAATAGTAGTATAAAACTTTTTCCTTAAAGTATATAGCTATTTAGATTAAGACCCTAAACCTAGAGATTCTAATTAGCTTCTAGACATTCTATTAGACCTACTAAATTCTATAGAAGAATAGTTAACATACTTAAAGTAAATTACTTACTTTCTCCTTATACTTAAGTACCTACTAAGAATCCTAATACCTAAGTTCCTTTAGTTTAAGAAAATAGCACTACGCTTTATTATAAGGGATAAGATCCTCTTTAAAAGAGGTACTTATAGAACTCCTAACCCTCTTTAGGTTATTAACAGCCTATCCTAGTAGTAAGCTCTAATTAGTATAGCACATAATAAGACTAGATATTAGGGATATAAGGCAACCTATTTCTACCTCTAGGATAAATACTTCTAGCCTAGGATATATATAGACGTTAAGACTATAGTTTAGGGCTATAATACTTATTAAAGGGCTTAATTAGCTTACATAGATAACCCTTATATCTCAACTACACCCTACACCCAGCTATTTTAGTATGTCTACCTAGATATCTAATATATTAGGAAATAAAAGGTTATAGAGGCCTAATACAACCTATCTAGATAGCCTAAGGCGTAAATCTTCTATAATATAACTTTAGCTAATATTATAAAGTTCCTATAGGAAGATATTATTTATTATTATAAGGTCTATAGGACTCTAATTATAGATAGAGGATAAGAAAATAGAGGTTATATTAAAGCTCTAAATAAGAGGATTAGGGGACATAGGAAGGTCACCTCTACTTATAACCTAAGGGTAAATAGTATTCTTAAGAAAGGTTATTAAATAATAGTACACGCCTTATAAATATAGTCAGATTAGGGAAAGAAAGACATTAGATATATCCTACCTACTATCCTATTTACTAATTACACTACTATCTACCTAAGCTATAGCATAATACCCTTCTATATTATTATAGGGTATAACATAGTTATACTAATTAAAGAGAAACTTATAATATAGTATATCCTAGAGTAAGAGAAGGTCTAAATAGTAGAAGAGGAACTCTAGCTTTAGATTAGAGCTTTCTAACAGCTTATAGAAGACAGACAGAAAGCAGCTAAGATAGTTATAAAGTATTACTAGAAGGTTACAGAACAATACAACAAGAAACATACAGTAAAGTACTAATTAGAGAAGCTATAGGTAGGAGATTTAATCCTTATCTTTAATACTCCTTACCAGACAGATATATTAGCAGCTAGAAAGACTAATTACTATTAGAAGGGACTATTTAGAGTCTACTTAGTTTCCCTAATTAGCCTATTATATATCCTAGAAACTCTTATAGGGGAACTTATTATAGGGGTAACATATAGGGCTAATAGGCTAAAGAAGTACCATATAGGTACTAATAGTATCCTTTACCTAGTAGATAAAGGCACTATTTAAGGTAATATCCTAGTAGATATTAAGGACTTCTTCTATTAGCTAGCTTATACTACCCCTCTAATCCTATTTTAATTTCCTTTATCCTTATTTAGAATACCTATTATTAAAAATTCCCTTTTATCTGAATTTTAGTAAACTTATATTTTTACCTCCTTTAATACGTATATTATTCTTTATAGAAGAATAACATAAGAGATAAAGGATAGGGAGCTAAAAATACATAAGGAAATTATATTATAAAGAAAGAAGATAACTTAGATTAGAGGATCCTAAACCACTACAAACCAACTAATTATATAATACTATTAAAGAACTACTAATTACTACTAGAAACTAATACTACTACTATCTTTACCTACCTCCTTATTATTAAAACTATACTAGCTTAATAACCTTACTAAGGACTATAGAGGGGCACCTCATATAGTAGATTAGGTAGTAACTAACAAAGCTCTAGATATATTTAATAGCTATTTAGAGGTCTTAATAGTTAAAGGAGGAACTAAAACCTTATTCCTAAAGGGCATAACTATACTTCTTATCTTTTAGTATTTAATATCTAACTAGCTAGACGTCTCTAGAATAGATATAGCACTACTAGTCTATTTAGACAAGCTAGGCATAGTAATTAGAGTATTAGCATAATCTTAGAAGTCATAAAGATAGAAATAGTTTATAGCCCTAGATAATAGATTATTTAGAGGTGCTAGTAATAGTAGTCCCCTACTACTTAGATGTTAATAATAAGCTAGATTAGTAAGGGAGTACTAATTAGGGCTACTAGATAGATTAGTATAACCCTAATAACCCTTATTCTCCTAAAAGTTATACTTCTTGTTTTTAGCCTCTAAGAACATATAGTTTCTATAATAGTTATAAAATAACTAGGGTAAAGAAATATAGTTATAATAAGGTATTATGCTCTATACCTAACTAGGCTTTATACTAATAAACTTTTAAAAGTTCTAAGTATAGTAATTATATAGAACTAAGTTCTATATACTAAATATTTATATTAGTAGGGAATTTATAGCTAAGGCGTGCTATATAAGGTGCTAAGAGAAAGACCTAAAGTAGGATCCTACCTCCTTACTAATATAGATAGCCTACTAGAACTTATAACTATTATTTCTAAAAGTATTAAGAATACCCTAAATAATAGTAGTATTAGGGAGTACCTACTAGAAGACTATAGTAGCTTCCTTAAGGGATTAATTAGGGTAAGGGTTATAAATTTAGAATTTAGAGTATAGTTAGCTAAAGGGGGATAGAAGATTAACCTATATAGTAGTCTTAAGGAACTATTTAGACCTTATGTTAGAGAAAGAAGGACCTTAAAGACATTATTAGGGAAACTTATATTAAGATAGGTAGGTGTTACTAAGCATAACTTAGCGCCTCTAAAAGCCTTAGCCTCCTTCTTTAAAGGAGGAGGTATTAAAAGAAACTAGGGATTAATAGGTTGCTATAGGTAGTTATTAAGTTAGTACTTATTAATAGAGGAAGATATTCTAAAAGGTTAAAAGTCTAAAAGGTTAAAAGAAGAAATAATAAAAAGTTAAGAGTATAGGTCTAAAAAAGTAAGGGTAGTAATAATATTAGTTTCTAATATAGGTAGGTAAGGAAAAGAAAAGAAGAAAACCCTAAGGGGTAGAAAAGATAGTTACTTTTATAGTAATAAGAAGAGGGTCTAAATAGTTACTATAATAGAAGAGTAGTAATTTAGAAACAGAAGGAGCAAACTAGCTAAAGGGTATTTACTATTTAGAGGTAAGGCTCTAATACACCCTTTAACTTTATTACTACTATAAATTATTAACAACCTCTACTATAATTTACCTATAAGTTAAAGTTACTAGGGCTCTAAATAAATACTCTAGATGCCTTTACCCTCTTACCCTTAGGACTTTCCTTTAAGTAATAAGGGCTACTCCTTCTAAAAGCAACTAAGGGAGGAAGCCTCTTAAAACTTTAGACTTTATTTACCTTTTAACTTAACCTTATTTAACCCTTACCTTTATTTACCTTTCTTTAACCTTCTACCCCTCTCTTTTACCCTATATATCTTACTATTCTCTTCTACTATATCTACTCCTTCCTTCTTTAGATTAGACGCTCCTACTATAGCTACTAAGCTGTAATTTACAACCCCTTCTCTTAGAAACCTATTTAAAGGCCTTCTTTTACCCCCCCCCTCCTTAACCATTCCCTTCCCTCTACTAACAACAACAAAAACACATATTAAGTTCCTTATCTAGATCTAGTAGTACCTCTTTCTTTATTATATCTTTTCTCTTTAGAATATATATATTAATAACGCCTCTAAACAGATAATAATAGCATCCCTATTAGCTCCTTCCCCTCTTACTTATATAATAGGCTGTCTATAAATCTAGGACGTCTACACCTACTAAGACCTCTAGAATAATAGCTAATTCTACTATAGTACCTAAGATAAGAACTAAATTATCTCATTTAGACATACGCCTCCTACTAAAGAACTTAAGCCCTAAGAGTCTTAGTTCTATAACCTAAAAGCTTATATTTACTTTACTAGTAAGATAGTAGCGTACCCTACTTAGATTCTAATATAAGAACTATTCCTAACACCTTCTAATACTTAGTTCCCTAATTAGCTTATATAAGAAGACGCTAATTAGTTCTTAAGCTAATTTAATTTAGTATTCTAAGGACTAAATAAATATAGATAATAAGAAGACATAGGATATAAATAGGCCTAAATAGTACTTAGTAACTATTACAACCTATAAGGATATATATAATCTAAGTAGTAGATTACTAGGGATAAAATTATAGCTATAATAGTTATTATAGCTTAAGGTCTAAAAGCAAAAAGATAGATTACTATTATCCCCCTATACTAGAAAAGCTATTTAGATAACAACTAGGAGCCTAAGTTAGTAATACTAACTTAGGAAATCTATAATATAATATAAAGAGAGGCTAATTTAGTTGTTTTCCCCTTATTCTCAGCCTAGTATAGACACTTTATAGGCATAATTATAGATTAGAGGGATAGTATAGTATATTAGTATAATCCTATATAGTCTAGTAGTTATTTAGAGGCTCTCTTTATTAATAATATTAAAGCTTTAAGGAAGTTCTACTATAAGCTTAATATACTAATATATATCACTTAGCTAATTAACACTAGCATATATATAGTAGATATAGTTTAGTAGACTAGTAGTTAGGAGTATAGACTCTATATTACTAAGTAGTTTAGATTAGTACTTAGGTCTAGATCTCTATACCTAACTAGCATAAATAAATAGGATATTAAGGAGTCTTAGAACCTAGACTATAGTAAAAGAGTCTAATATTAGTAGATTAGGTAGATTAGCGCTAAGTTCTATATTTCTAGTAGATACTAATATAGGGCTATAAGACTAGTTCCTAAAGGAATATTAGAAGAAGCTTACTACTAATATAACTAACTTAAGTAAAGCTAGAAGAAGTAAAGCTAGTCCCCTATAAGTATAATCTACAATCTAATAAACCCTAAAAGCTCTAATTATACCCCTATATAGCGTTTAGAGGACTACCTCTCTACCCCCTAACTACTTAACCTTCTAAAACATAGGTATTAGGATAAGCCTTCCTCCCTAGACTATAAGAATAATATTATAATGTCGTAGTTATAATTAGAGGTTACTTAGCTAAGGGAAAACATAGATACTACATCGCTACCCTAAACACCTCTAAACAGAAGATAGAAACAACTCCTCGCCTAAGAGGACTATATTATACAACCTAGCCCTCCTACTAAAGCTCCTACTACGCTAAGCTCTAAGCTCTCTTACTTACTATCTAGACTTTTAATTCCTAGAGATATACTATTATAATACTAAAGCCTAAAGAAGATTAGACGTATTAAAGTAGATAAATATACTTTACCTAAACTACCTATACTAGGCGTATAGGAAGGCTAGATAAAGGTCTAGGACTCTCTCCTATTATCTAAATAGCATACTTAGAAAGCTTAAGAAGCTAATTATATATAATATACCTAACGCTATAAGGATATTCTAAAGTAGTATAGGAATACATACTATAATTAGAAGAAGGGTATTCTAGAGTATAGATATTATAAGTAGGTAGATTATTTTAATAACCCTATTACTAAAGTGGCGTTTACTACCTAAGCGTATACACCTTAGTTCCTACTAGGTTAGGCTAAGGGATAGGAAGGATAGAAATAATAGAACATAGGAGAAGAATAGGATAAGGCTAATAATAGAGATACTAAGGATAATAAAGACAAAGAGGGTAATTAATAAGTATAGGTATAATTAGGATAAGGTCTAAATAGGTATATACTTAGTAGTTCTTCTATAATTAGAGGATTATAAAAAGAACTAGGGGACAATTAGAGTAGGGTTAAGGTTACTATATTTACTATTTAGAAGTTAATAAGTAGTAATTTCTTTTCTTTTATTTTCTTTAGAGTATTTATAAGTTATAGATACTTACTTAAGTATCTATTAAGAGAGTATAATTAGATAGACATAGTACACCCTAGATTAGAGAAAAACAAGTACTTCTTTATATACTTATTTATCTTTTAAAAATAATACTCTGAACTAAAGCCTTATACCCTTATTAATATAGTTTAGCATAGTAACTTAGGCGATAGGGAGATCTTTACTATGTCTAATTAGGGGGTAATATATCTATTTAGACCTTAAAAGCTCTAAACAGATTATATCTCCCTTACGTCAGATTAGATATAGAACCTAAGTTACTTAGAGTAGTATAGTATTATTATGTCCTTTTATATAGCTCTACTACAACCTAAGTCCCAAACCACACCCTATATGCTTTTAATATCCTAGTTATAATAAGTAGCCTTATTTAATTTTAAAGGTATAAAACCTATATCTTTTAATATAGATTTTATCTTTAGTTATTACTACCTAGGACTTTACTTTAGACTATATAGGGCCTTTTTTAATAGAATAAACTGTTTCTTATTATTATTCTAATTTATAGTATTTAAATTAGGATATTTCTTAAAGAAATTAGCTAGAGGAATATTAGAAGGATCTATATAGACCTCTTCTTCTAAATCTCTATATAAAAAGGCTCTAACTATATTAATTTATTAGATTTCCTAGTCTAATACTACTACTATAGCTAATAGGACCCTATAAGTAGTTAGATTAGATCTTATAGTAAAGGTCTAGAAATAATTAATTCTATATTTCTATTAGAATCCTTATATATACAGCCTAGCCTTATATTTATTAATATTTCTATTAATATTAATTTTTATCTTAAAGACCTATTTAGCTATTAAAGGTACCCTAGAAGACTTATAAGCCTCTTTTAGGTTAATAGCTTAAAAAGTATCTTACTAGATAATTATAGCTATTTCTTTATATATAGCTTTTAGTTATTTTTCTTTCTCTTTTCCTTTTAGAGCTTATTTTATAGTAGTAGGCTCTATAGGTATTATACTATAATTTATAATATTATAATATATATCCTTTACTTTAGAGGTATAAGCCTTATATTTTTCTTTATCCTCTTTAGATATAAAAGGTATATTTACCTCTATATTAGTTATAGGCTTAAAAGGAGGTTTTATAGAAGTATTAAAAGGAATAGTTATTTCTCCCTCTCTTATAGTACTTTCTATAAATTTAATATATAAAGTCCTTACTATAGAGGACTTATAAGGCCTAAAAGGAATATATATAGTATATATATTATTTCCTTCTTAAGATAAGTAAATACCTTCTTCTATATAGGTATTTAACTTATTAGATTATATATACTTTTCTCTAGGTATATATATATATACCTTAGAGCCTATTTTACGTATATTAGATAAATCTAGTTTATTATCCTTATTAGGATAAAAGTAATTTAGAAAAGCCTCTATAGGGGTCTTTTTTAGGCGTTTTATAGTAGTATAATTTAATAACTTAGTAGTCTCTTTAAGGATAATATCCTATAAGAACTTAGGTAAGTTATTTACTACTATAATAGTCTTAGATTTATTTAGGATAGCCCTATTTATTCTTTCTACTATACTATTTTACTTTAGTATATAAGGCGTAGAGGGTTCTAATATAATCCCTCTTTCTTTAATATAAGGGGTTAATTCCCCTATATTAAATTTAGTACTATTATCTAGGCGTATTTTCTTAAGATAATTATATCCTTAATTTTTATAGTATTTATTATAAAGTAGGATCTTTAAGGGGGTAATTTATATAGTTAAAAGTAGCTTATTTCTTTCTAAGTAAGTATAGCCTAACTATATTACTAAATATAAGGTTGTTTTAGAATCTTATATAATATTAGTATAAAAGGTAGTATTAGTTAGTAGTAGTATATTAAATAAATATAAATATAATAAATATAAATATATATATATATATTTATATTTAATATATTTAAATATACCCTATTTTAACTAATTATATTAAATATATAGAAAATAGTCTCTTATAGCTTTAAATATTATATTTATATATCTAATATATTTTTCTAGAAATCTTTACTTATTTACTAGGTTTCTTTAAAAAGAAACTTATATTTAATAAGGAAATAATAGAATTTATATTTTAGCTATTATTAATATAGCTAAATAAGGTAAATAAATTAGTTAATAAATTCTAACTAGGCTATAGCTAGTAGTAGCTAGTTATATAGGCTAGTACTAGGTAGGACTAAGTAGGCTAAGGCTAATAGTTAGGCTAGGGGATCTACTAGATCTACTAGGCTAACTAAGGCTATAGTTATAGCTAAAAGGCGCCCCTTATAGCCTATAATAAGTACCCCCCTAATAAAGAGTAATTAGCTATAGGTTAATTACTAGAAGAAAAGAAAGAGAGAAAACCCCTATCTATATATATCTATATATATCCTATTAGATATAGTAGTTAGGCTAATAAGTTTACTAATTAACTAACTAGCTATAGCCTTAGGTATCTACTACGCTATTATAGTTAGGTAGATAGGGTATACCTAAGGGTTAATAGTTATTATTACTATACTTATTACTATATCTATTATTATACCTATTACTATACCCCTTATTATATCTATTCTTAGTATATCTATTATATCTATTATCTCTATATCTATTACTATACCTATTATTATATTCCCTATAGGGACTATTATACTCTTCCCTATTAGGATTATTATACTCTTCCCTATAGGGACTATTATCCTTAGGGCCTCTATATTCCTCCTCTTTACTATTATTACTATACCTATTACCTTTAGGCTTATACTTACTATATCTATAATAGGCGTCTAGCTAATTAGATTAGTAGTCTAGTAACTATTAGCCTAGTTAGTTAAAGGATAGTTATAATAGTAGTTAGAAGGCTAGTTATTATAATAGTTAGGTAGTTAGGTATAGGTTATACCTAGGTGGTCTAGTAGATTACTTATATGTCTAGGGAATTAATAAGTAGCTAGGCTACTACTAGCTAGGCTAGCTAGGCTAGCTAGGCTAGCTAGGCTAGTATAAATAGCTTAGCTACTATAGATAACTTAGCTAGTATAGATAACTTAGCTACTATTAATAGCTAGGCTGTTATTAATATATTAGTTAGCTAAGTAGTAGCTAATAACTTAGCTAGCTTAGTAGTTAATATACTATCTAGCTAGGTTATTATTAGCTAGGGCTGTAATATACTAACTAGCTAGGCTATTATTAATAGTAATAATATTTAGGCTAGGCGTATAGCTAGTTAACTAGTTACTAGACTATAGGTTAGCTAGTTAGCTAATATATTACGACTTAATTATTAGATTAATAGTTAGGTTAATTAGTAGGTTAGCTATAGTATTCCTTATCCTTATAGTTAATTTGCTAGGTACTAATTAAATATATAGTCTAGTTATTATTATTATTATTATCCTAGGGGCCTTCTATAGTATATAAGACTATATTATTATTCTTAACCTATTCTTCCTCTTACTTATTAACCTCTTTAATAGTAGGTTCTTCCCCTTAATACTATATAGCTTTATAATATAGAGGTAGAGGGTATTAGTTATAGGACTATAAATCTTATACTAGTTAGTAAAGGTTATAAATCTCCTCTTACTACTACTAGACTTACTATTAAAGATAACCTCCTATAGGTTAAGAATAACCTCCTACTAGGTAACCTCCTCCTAAATAGACATAAGGCTGCTAGGTAGGTTAGGGAGTAGGCTAGTAGGTAAGTTAGTAGATAGGTTAGATATAGGAGATATAGGCTAGTAATAGGGTTAGTAGTAGTAGGCTAGTATATTTTACTATAGGATATGTTAGTTCCTTTAGGTTATAATCTAACCTCTATAGGTAATATCCCTAGGCCTTCTTAAGGGCTAATACTATAGTATATAGTACCTTAATAGTAATATTTAACTTTATAGCTAAAAATAGTAATAAAAGGAATAGTAGTAGTAAGAGCTCCCTTATAGGCTTATTAGTAGCTAGGATCTTATAGGTATCCTTATAGGCTAGGGTATTATAGGTATCTTTATAGGCTAGCTACTAGATTTTACTATAGGCTAGTATAACTAGCTTTATTAGATCTAGCTTTACCTTAACTAGTATAGCTAGCTTATTAGTAGGTAGTTAGCTAGGCTAGTAGCTAGCTTAAAGGTAGTAAAAAAGGGTATTTTAAGATATAAAGTTATAGTAGTAGATCTAGTAGTAGAATTACTAGCTATAGTTATTTATAAATATATAGTAGAATAATATATTCTTAGAGGGGAATCTACCTCTATACTTCTAGTAGGGCTTAGGCTAGCAACTTTATTACTATTGCTATTATTATTTCTTAAGGGCCTTAATTAATAGTAGCTCTAGTAGTAGACTTAATAAAATAGAAGGTAAAAAAGAAGGTAAAAAAGAGGGTTGTTTAATAGTAGAAAAAGAGTATAGAAAGTAGCGTAAAGAAGGATAGTTATAGTTACTAGAGAGATAGTAGCTCTAGTAGTAAGATTTATAGTACTACTAGGTAGGTTAAGCTAGCTAGCTACTAGTAAAAAAGGTAGCTAGTATATATATATAGGCGACTTTAGTAATATCTATATTTAGCTTAATTAGTACTTCTAAATAGCTTTATCTATCTACTTTACTTATTTGCCTATTATACCCTTTAACTATTAATAAGGGTAAATACCTTAGTTAGATATAGAGGTCTAAATTAATATAGTTATACTACTACTTAATATAGCTAAATAAGGTAAATAAATTAGTTAATAAATTCTAACTAGGCTATAGCTAGTAGTAGCTAGTTATATAGGCTAGTACTAGGTAGGACTAAGTAGGCTAAAGCTAATAGTTAGGCTAGGGGATCTACTAGATCTACTAGGCTAACTAAGGCTATAGTTATAGCTAAAAGGCGCCCCTTTTAGTTTATAATAATTATTATATATATAATAGTTAAAACTTACTTACTTATATAGTTAATATAGAGGGAAGAAATATAATAAAGTAAGGTAATAATATTATATTATTACTAACTAATATAGGTAAGGAAAAGAGAAACTACTAAGCCTACTATAGGCTAGTAGGAGCTAGATATAAGCTCTAAGGCTGCCCTACTAGAGGTAAGGTAGGGTTATATACCTATACCTTACTTTAATACTCCCCTATAGACTTAGCTAGTAGTTATATATCTATTATATAAGGTAAAATAGGTAAAATAATAGCTTAATCTTAAATCCTTTAAATCTAAGGAGTTTTTAAAGTATTAAATACTTTAGTAAAAGGTCAGCTAATTTACTAATTAGCCTAATTAATCTAGAGTTAATATACTAAAGTCCTAATATAAATCCTCTATATAATCTTATATCTATCTATATCTATTAATCTAATCTATTTATTATACCTAGTATCCTAATAAACTCTATATACTTAATTATATTAAGTAACTTTATAAGACTATTTATAGCTATTTTAGTACCCTTAATAAGCTTTAAGGTAATAGTATTATTATTATTAACCTCTTATATAATCTACTTATATCTAATATTAATACTATAGGTATATACCTTATTAAGAGGATTTATTATATTAATAAAGGTATTTATACTATTAGTAAAGAGGATTATAGGTATACTAATCTATTATTAGAGGAGCTATTTAATATATTATTAAATCTATATAAGGGTAATCCTAGTAGGAGTAAGGTTAATAAACTCTACCTCTATAAAGCTTAGAGTAATAAAGGTCTATTTCTTTAACTTCTATATAATTAGGGTACTAGTAAAGAAGATAATATATCTAGTAGTAGATATATATAAGGGATAGTTATCTATAAATATAGTATTAGCTATAGTATAAAGTAAAAGTTACTTATCTATATAAGGATTTATACCTCTAAATATAATACTATAACTAGTAGTACTTTTAAGGTATTAAAAGTAATACTTAATTATATACTAATAGGTAATTAAGAGGCCTAAGTTAGTATAGTAAAGCTTACTTATAGTAAAGGTACTATTTAGTCTAGTACTAGTAGTAAGCTAATTAAGGTAACTAGTCTGTTTAATATAAGTCTAATAATTATTAGTAGAGTACTTATCTTTTACCTAAGTAATAGGTAGATCCTTATAAGTAGGTAATAAGGTCTTAATAAGGTAAAGATTATAGTGTCTAAATTACTAGAGGATACTCTTAGCATACTTATACTATAAGAGGAAGATCTTAGTAATAGATTAGTATATCTAAAAGCTAAGAAATTAGGTAGTAATACTAATATCCTTTAGTAGGTATACTAACTTTAGTATATTATAGACCTTCTTAATAGTCTCCTTATTAGTAGTAGCTACTATATTATTATTAATATATATAAGGGCGTATATATCTAATAAGGTGTTAATAAAGAGGTAAATCTCCCCCTTAACTAGTATAAATCTAAGCTTCTCTATCTCTAACTTAATAAGCTAAAACTACTATAGAGGGGACTTATATAATCTATAGAGCGCCTTATATAATAACTAGACCTTACTAGTACTATTAGAGTATCTAGTAGGCTAGTAGATATATATATATACTCTATTAGGGACTAAAGTAGTAAGAAAGGTAGTATTAAAGTTATATATCTTATAGTAAAGTCTATAGAGGGTAATAATTATAAAGAAAAGGTAGATTATAGTAGTAGTAGTAATAGTAGTATATACCTCTTAAGAGGACTATTTACTCTTTTTATAGTTACTATAGACTACCTATTAGGCCTTAAATTAAATAACTTTATTAGTAGAGTTAGTTTTAATATTAAATACTTATATACCTAGTAGTAACTTTATACTAGTAGGTAGATTAACTAAATTAAAGGTATGTTTATTAACTATCTACTAGATCTCTATATTATAGGTAGGTTTCTAATACTATTACTAATAAGGGCTCTATTTAGCCTAGTTAATAGTACGTAGGATAGAGTATTTAGGTAGAAGGATCTTAGATATAGCTATAGTAGCTAAAGTACTAATAATATATAAGATATCCTTATTAATATAGATATTAGCTATAAGGTAGGCCTTCTTAGCCTTCTTATTAGTAGTAGTATATTAAGGATAAAGATTATTAATAATCTTATAATTTAGGCTAGACCTAGCCTTTTTATTATATTATTAAGTACTAGTTATTTCTTAGTAGTAACTAGGTAGTTTAATAGTAATAGATTAATATAGGTAGCTACTTATAGTAATAAAAGAATTCTCTATATTTAGGGTATTAATAGAAAGAGGATTTAAATTAGGATTAAGGTAATTAGCTTTCTAGCATTAAATAGTATTAGTAAAGTTATTATTATTATTACCTAAATTAGTATTATTAGTTAGGAAAGATATATATATAGTAGTGTAATTATTAGGTAGAGGAGTTATATAATTTATAGTATTTATATCCTAATTATAAGTATCTTTAGGTTAAGCTAATTAGGTATCTTTAGTAAATATATTATTTATACTAGGCTAGTTAGAAGAAGGGATCTAGTTAGGATACTAGATCTATAAGTTAGGTTTATTAAAGAGTATATTATAATTAATCTTAGTAGGGATAGTATCTTTATCTAAGGGGTAGAGGACTATCTTCTTTAGGCCTTTATAGAAATAAATATCTTAATAGTAAAGAACTTTCTTCTAATTAGGGATATATATATAGTAGATATAGCTATATAGAGAGCTATATCTAACTAGGATGCCTTTTATAGTATAAGGCTTTATCTTAGTAAAATAAGGTAGGTACTTACTACCTTTCTTATATATATATACTATATAACTAAAGGTATAGATATACTTAATATAGGGTAGCTTATAATCTTTAGTAAGGTTAAGCTCCTATGTAATAATCTTATAGGTACTTATCTTACCTTTATTAGGTTAAGAGAGGAGATTAAGTACTTAGATTATAGTATTAATAGTATAGTCCTAGAGCTCCTCTAGTAGACTATTATTAATAAGTATAGTATATATAGCCTTAATAATAGTATAGCCTATATGTTTAATAGTACTATTTATAGAAGGAGTATATAGTATAGTAAGGTTAATATTAGTATATTACTAGGTAGGTAATATAGTTAACTATATATATTAATAGGTAAGTAATAAATAATAGGGGTAAATACTATAGTTTAATTATATATAACTAGAAGAGAATTATTATAGGTTCTACTATAAATAGTTAGGTAAATAACCCCTAAATCTATAGTAGATCTACTAATAGATTAATAGTTAATCTATAGCTAGTTATTAGGGTTATACCTAATAAGTCTAATAGGATCTATAATAGTTAATATTATAATACTAGTAACTTTCTCTTAAGGAGAAATTTACTATGGATTTATAGTACTTTACTAGTTAACTATAAAGGGCCTAAAAATATAATAAAAATAAAAATCTAAAAGTATTATATTTTTTTTTATATAATAAATCTATTATATATGTAAAACCTATCTATTTATCTATATCCTTACTATGCTATTACTAATAAGCTCCTCTAGCGCCTTATTAGGTAATAACTTTATAAATCTATCTACTAAGTTATTATTACTATAAATCTATTAAATCTTATATATCTCTTAGTACTTATATAACTACTATAAAGCTATTATATTAATTATAAGGTACTTCTCCTTTATAGTACTAAGTTTTATAAGGTACTTATAGAGGGAGTAGGAGTTAGTATATATAACTATTAGGATTTATAGGTACTTAAGGTAGTTAGTAACTATTACTAGTATAGTAGTTATTATATAGGTAACATTAGTACTAGCGACTATTATATAGATCTTAGAGGCTAATATGCTCTATATAACCCTTTTATACTTTATTAAGCTAAAGTAGATAATATTCCCTTTAATAGTAAATTTACTAGTATTATTAGGGGTTTTTATAGTAGTATTATATTTGCTATGTTACTTATTTATAAGAATAATAATAAATCTAAGCTATAAGGTGAGATTACTATTATTAGTAAATAATCTATTAATAAAGATAAAGAGCTTTATAGTTATAAGGTTAAGTAGTTAAAAATAAAGGCCTTAGTTAGGGTTCTTTATTTACTACTTAATTTATTAGTTAAGCTCTTTAATATTACTTATATCTAGTAATTAGTACTAAGTAGTAATAGAGTAGTTAAAGTACGCCTTAGGCTAGTAGATTAAGGTAATATATATGCTATAGGCGTGCTACTTAATATACTACTAGTATGATTCTAGCGAATTAGGGTTAATAGGCTATAGTTACTTACCTTATCCCTTCTAGTAGAGGTAAATATTACTATTATTATTAAGAGAAAGTATACTACTATTAAAGGTAATAGGTTTGCTAGGCTTAAGGAAGTACTTTAGCTTTACTATAAAGGTTGCTTTTATTAACTTAGTATTTTTATAGTTAGAAAACAATTTATCTATAAGGCTAATAGTATTATTAGTCTATATACTAATTAATATAAAATCTTTATTATTTTATACTAAAATAAGTAGGTAAGGGTTAAAGGTTAAAGTATTTATCTAGAGGGCTTTTCTATAATAGTTATTATATATTACCTACTAATAGGTTCTAGTCTTAGGTATACTATATAATAGTTACTTAACCTCTATTATTATGTTAGTATTATAAAGGTGTTAGATCTTAATAGGTAGTCTTATAAGAATTATATAGTTAAGTAGGGTTGTTAATTACATATATACCTATATTATATTATATAGCTATAGAATATAGTTTTTAAGTAATAATAATAGGGTAATAGTAAGGATTAACTATTAGGCTATTTGCTAGATAGTTAGTAATTAGGTAAGTATTATAGCCTTCTTATTATTAGTATACCCTTAGATAATAAGTCTTAACTTCTTATATAAGGTCTTATTCTTACCCTTAATTTTATATACTAATTATAACTTAAATATATAGATACCTCTATAGTATTTTTTATTATACTAGATAATATAGAATACACCCTAAGCTATTAATCCCTTAATCTCCTAGTAGTTAGACTACTTAAATAGTTTACTAGGCGTAGTTATTATACCCTTCTTATAGAGTTTAATAGTAAGTATATAGTTAGTATCCTCTTTTACTATAAAATAGTTAGTAATTAATAGGTTAGTCTTAGTAGTAAATATCTCTACTAGGTTTTTTTATAGGTAGCTATAGTGCTATTACTATAGCTATTCTATAGTAACTATAATACCTTTATATATTTTATCTTCTTACCTATTAAGAAACTTAGAGGGTAGGGTAGTAGTACTAGTATCTTATGCTTATATAGTATTATTAAAATCCTCCTTATATTAGTAGTAGGGCTTTACTATAGTAATATAGAAATTCTATAGGCTTTATAGCAATTTAACTATATAAGTAGTACTATTATTAGAGAGTAACTAGAATAGGCCCTACTAGCTGTTCTTTTCTTACTATATATAGACTAGAGATTAAAGAGGTAGTATAGTAGTAGCTATAGTATCTAGGCTGTTATATATTACTAGTATATTATTTACCTATCTCTTAGTATAAATTTACTATATTTCCTCTATAGCTTTTTATATTATCTCTACCCTTTTAGTAGTTAATAGTACTAGTAGTAAATTATTATTAATTTATAGGTATGCTCTAAAGACTAATAGGGTTAGTATAAGGCTATTTAGGCTAGTAGTATTATTTACTACTTTTACTATTATTTAGAGTATAACTTTAGGTTCTATATTAGTTTCTATATAGAATATCTTATATGCTTAGTAGAGTACTATATAATAATATTTAACCTTTCTAATACTATTATAGGCCTTAATAGGTATTTCCTTAATATTAATAGATAATATATAGGCGGCATACTTAAACTTAGCTATATAGAAATTAAGGCTTATATTAGTAATAATCTAATCTAGTAGGCTAAGATATATATTAATCTAGTATATTTATAGTACTTCCTATATATATTCTATAGTAACAGCTTAGAGGAATCTTATAGTATTAAAGGTAGTTACTATATCTATAATATATAAAACTAGCTTATTACTATTAAGATATATAATATCTATAATAATTTTATAGTTAAACTTATAATTATTATAAAGGGTGAATTTAAACCTTCTTAGCGCCTTTAAATTTAACTAGTAGCTATAGTAGAACTTATTAATCTCCTTAATATTAGAGATTACTATCTTATAGCTAGCATATTAGAGTACCTTATAAAAGTACTAAACTAAGGGGTGGCTAAATTAGTAGTATATTTACTATAATTTACTATTAGTTAGGTAGTGTTAGGTAATAGTATACTTAGGTTGCTCTAGTAGTATCTATATATAGCCCTATTTCTATATAATAGGTATAATTATATTACCCTTTACTAGTATATTAGTAAGGTTATTAAATTTTACTCTATAGTAATTTATATCCTTTAAGTAAAAGAGGAATAGGGTATTAAAGTCTATTATATAGAAGGTAAGATTCCCTATAGGCATAAGGACTTCTATAGTACCTATTAAGTTAAAGTAATTACTACTACTAAAGTAAATTATTACTTTACTAGTACGTAACATATTTAGTAGAATTTTATAGTTAAGATGCCTTTTTAATATAGTATATTACTACTAACTAACTATAGAGACTCTTACTACCCCTATATCTAGTATAATACCCTAGAAAGTTATAGTAGAGTAATAGTTATTAAAGGTAAATACCTTATTAGTAGTATATTTCTTCTTAGTAGTCTCCTCTTTATATAGGTTATCCTTTATAATTATATAGAGTATAGCTTAGTTATATAGTTAGGTAAATACCTTTTAGCTATTAATACTATCTTTATTATAAAAGGCTATAGATATAAAGAAGGTATTACTATTAAAGGGGCTATTACTATTATCTAGCTTATATTTATCCTTAGCTCCTTTAAAGTTAATAGTACTCTCTATCCTCTTATAGTTAAGTAGAAAGTAGTTAAATATTAATAGTAAAATATCTATTAAGTATATACCTTTATACTACTAGAAAGAAGACTAATATTCTTCTTTAGTATGCTTAGTTAACTAGTATCTAGGTTTCTTATAGATAAAGTACCTCTTTACTATAAAGTTACCCCTATTTCTTAGGTTTTTATATAGTAGGTCTGTTTTTAGCTATAAGTAATAGTTATAGTTACTATTATACTTATAGTTAACCTAGTATTACTTATTATTACTAGGGTATTCTTTAGTATAGTACTAGGCCTATAGTTTATAGAAAAGTATAGTATTAGCTATACTATTATATAGCTATACATAGAGTATGTTATATATTATAGGTAGGCTAAGTAATACTATAGCATACTTAGGTACTCCTTAGTAATAGTTAATAAGGGTATTATAGTATTCCTTATCTTTTAGTATGCTATTATAGGTTATAGTATATACTAGCTAGGTAACCTTCTTAATAAGTAGATTAAGGATTTTACGTTTACTTTTCCTAAGGTTATTATATATAATAGATTTAAAGGTAATATAGTATAACTCTATAATCCTAGTACTATAGACCTTATTACCTTTAAATTTTAATTTAATATTTACTATTAGTATATTAAAATTACTAGTAAATCTATAGAGATTAATAGAGTAATACTCTTAGGCGTTACTACTTAATATTATTATTACTATAGCCCTATACCTACTAGTAGGGATTCTAATATAGTTATAGAGCTTATAGAAGGTAGGAAGCTTTAAATTAATTATCTTATATTAACTACCTATATACTTTAATATAGGATTATTAGAGTAGAGCTTAATAAGATTAGTTAATTATTATAAAGTTAGGCTATTACTTAGTACTACTCTACTATTAAATTAAGTAGTTAGTATAGTAGATTTATAGTCTTATAATCTCTTAACTATAACTATTATTAGGGTTAGGCTTACTTAGGTAGAGCTTTTACTTAATAGTAGTAGTAACTTAAATAATAGGTTGTAATAGGAAGAAGCCTATTAAAGCTAGGTATCTTTATGCTATTTATATATCTTAGGTCTAGCTATAGATTTAAGGTTAGTTAATAGTAGTTACCTTACCCTTAGTAATAGGTAGATCTTATAACCTAGTAACCTATTAATAAATCTAGGGTTTATAGTCCTTACTTTAAACCTTAGGTTAGTTCTAGCTACTTTATTAATCTCTTCCTTAGTCTAGATATATATATTATTAGCCTTTAATGCCTTATATATATAAGAAGTAACCTACCTCTAGTTTAATTTAACCTAGATGCTATTATTAATTAGGAAGTTATAGAATCTAAGGAGGACTTCCTTATTAACGCTATTATAGTCTTTAACCTTTTATCTATAAAGGTAATTATAGGCCTATTACTATAGTTAATTAGCTATAAAATCTTTATATTAGGCTTTTATTATAAAGTAGATAATAGTAGTGTCTAGTATATAGGATCTATGTTTTTACTTAATACTACTAGGTATCTTCTTAATATTAATAATACCTTATAGCTATAGGTTAATATACTTTATGTACGCCTATAGGATAGGGTATAGGTCTATTATATCCCTAGCCTCTTATATATCCCCCTACTATATTATATATATTCCCTCCTCTTTATATTAGCCTTCTTATAGTATTTCTTTAGCCTCTTTAGTAGACTAGTAGACTAGATTAACTTCTTCTTCTAGTGTTATTATTACTACCCTCTATTAGCCTAACTACCTCTTAAATATATATGTTTCTTCTAGTAGACTAGAAGGCATATCTATATATTAGAGGATTTACTACTAGTAGTATAGATAGTAAGGATTTATAGGGTATTTATAGTACTTTTATATTAATTTATAACTTTACCTTAGGCTTATAGTAGAAAATTGTTACTTATTAAGGTAAGCCTTTATATAATACTTATTACTTATTAAAATAAGCCTTTTTTATATAGTATCTATATAGTATTTCTTAGCTATTAGTATATAAAGTAAGGTATTTTTTATAGTTAAGTAGTAATTTCTTAATATATAATAAAATTAGGGTTATTTATAGGATGGCTATATATCTTAGGCAACCTTTTAGTTATGTTAGTTTATAATATACTTCTACTAGTAGCCTCTAATTAACTATGTAATATAGTAATAAGTATAAATACTTTACTATAAGGGTAGTAAAATTTGTCTCTTCTAGTTAGTACCTTACTAATCTATAGAGTTTATATATAGAAGTAGGAATTAGTTAAGATAACTACTATAGTAGTAAAAATTAACATAAGAATTAACTACTAATTAGTGTTAGTATATTACTAGGTAGGTAATATAGTTAACTATATGTATTAATAGGTAAGTAATAAATAATAGGGGTAAATACTATAGTTTAATTATATATAACTAAAAGAGAATTATTATAGGTTCTACTATAAATAGTTAGGTAAATAACCCCTAAATCTATAGTAGATCTACTAATAGATTAATAGTTAATCTATAGCTAGTTATTAGGGTTATACCTAATAAGTCTAATAGGATCTATAATAGTTAATATTATAATAGTTAAGTTAAGTACCTTTTAAAAAAAGGATTATAAAGAACCTTCTTTAACTTAGGCGTATTATTATATAACTAACTCTTAATATTTAAAGTAGTTATATTTATAAAGGTAGTACTAAATTACTTAATTATAGTAAGAATATTATTATAGTAATAGGTCTTAAGTAGAGTAAGCTAGTAATATCTACTATAGTAGTTAAGAAAGTAAAGGGCGTATTAGTTACTAAGGATTAAGAGTAGCTTAACTTTAATAAGATTAAGATATATCTCTTTACCTATAAGGGTAAGTAGAAGGGGAGTATTATAGCTAATTATCTCTATAGATTTTATAAGATAATATACCTTATAATAGAAAGAGTTAATCTTATCCTAAGTAAATTAAATACCTACTTAATAGTAGGCCTTAATAATATAAAAAGGATAGGTATAAATAAGGTAGTAGTATATAAGATCTAGTATAGGGTATAACTTTATCTTAATACTTACTAGGCTAAGTACTATATCTATAGGGATTATAGTACTATTAATAGTATTAATAATATATATATTAGATATCTAGTAGACTTTAGTAAGTCCCTTATATAACTAAGTATTAATAAGGCTTATAGTAGTATAGTTATATTTAATATAGCTCTTATAAAGCTTACTAGGGCTAAGGAGATTTATAGGGCTAAGAGGGCTATACTTAATATCTTTAATAGTCTAGTTAATAGTATATAAGGAGTAATTTAGATCCTTAACCTAAAAGAAAACTATACTAGATCTAAAGGGCTTAACTTCCTTACTATTAGTAGCTATAAAGGGTTAAAGATTATTATAAATAGTATAGGATATAAAAAAGGTAAGATTATTAAAAATAGGGTTAGAGTAACTTAAGTCTATAATAATATTAAAGCTTATAATAGTATTATTATTAACTACTATATAGATAGCCTTATTAAGTATTATTATAGATTTCTTTAGGGTAAGTCTACTAACTAAAGAACTACTAATTATACTAGAGGCGCCTTTAATAAACATAAAAAATCTATTACTATTACTATTACTATTAGTTAAAGTCTTTTTATAATCTTTATTATAAATATACTTTATAGTATAGGTAAAAAGGTTATTATAGTATATATAATATATAGGGATTAGATCTAGATAGGTAGTTTAATACTTTATAGTAGTATAACCCTTACTATAATAAGGGTAAGTAGGGTAATCCTTTTTCTTAGTAGGATTAGCTAGTACTAAATTAGTACTAAAGGAAGTAGCTATATTAGAAGTAGTAGATTTATAGTATAAGGTAAGGCCTATCTTTTACTCTTTATCTTAAGTAAGGGTATAGATAGTCTTAATAACGTTAGTCTAAGTAGGTTTCCTAGAGTTATTAGTATATCTTTTATATATATTAGGTAAGTATGCCTTAAAGTAGTTAAGTAGAAGAATAGCCTAATAGTAATTAGAGTTTTTACTATAGAGACTAGTAATATAGGTATAGAGGTATTAGACGTATTTAAGGGTATTATAAAGAGTCTTATAGTTATAGGCGTCACCCTTACTAAATTTAGTAATAAGAGCTCTAATAGTATCCTTAGAGACTTTAGGGATATATCTCTTAAGGGCTCTTATAAGTATAAATAGGTTACTATTATCTTCTTAACTTATATTAAGAAGCTTATTAATTAACGTATTATATAATAAGATAAAGAGGTTATATATAATATTATAATTATTTTCTTATAATACTCTCTTAGCTAGATTAGTAGGCTTAGGGATATTACTATTAACGTATTTCTTAATATAGTTTATATAGAGGATAAAGTTAATAAGTACTAACTATAAAGACTAGTTAGATTTACCCTTAAGGGTTAGGATCTTTAATAATACTAATTAGTAATTATAGGTATCTACTATAATAAAGTTAGGGTACCTTACGTAAGGGTAGTACTAAAATATTACTAAAGATATAAAGAATTAATTAAGCTATAGGTAGCCTAATAATATAATAAACCTAGGCGTTTCTTCTATAGGATAGAAGGTATATATAGACGTTTTATAGATTACTACCCTTTAATAGATACTTAATTAATTAATAATTATATTAGTAAGAAATTTATGTTAGTTAAAGAGGTTAGATATATATTAACACGTAGGGATCTAAGGTAACTATTAGAGTTAGTTAGAGGTAAAGTTACTATTACTTAATATATTAATTATAAGGTAATTAATAAGGGTAATAAGGGTAATTCTTATAGCTATTATAAGGTAATTAAGAGGTTAAAAAGAGAGGTAGATACTACTAGCTTAATTTAAAAGAAAAATTATAGCCTAGAGCTTATAATCTATAGAGGGAAGAGACGTAATAAAGTAAGGTAATAATATTATATTATTACTAACTAATATAGGTAAGAAAAAGAAAAACTACTAAGCCTACTATAGGCTAGTAGGAGCTAAATATAGGCTTTAAGGCTGCCCTACTAGAGGTAAAGTAGAGTTATATACCTATACCTTACCTTAATAGTTAATTAGTATTTTTAAGTTATATTAAGTTAAATAGTATATTTTTATTTTTAACCTTAACCCTAACCCTATAAAATAGAAAGAGGTTTTCTTTAGAAAACCTACTATAATACTATTAATATCTAAGAAAATATATTAGATATATAATATTTTAGTATTAACTAACTTAAATATAATTTCTATATATTTAATATAATTAGTTATATTTTAGTATATTTAAATATATTAAATATAAATATAATATATATATTTATATTTATATTTATAAAAATATATATTTATAAAATTTATAAATATAATATAAATATATATATTATATTTATATTTATATTTATATCTTATATTTTATATTTTATATTTATATTTTATATTTATATTAATATACCTATATAGTAAGTTACTACTTATAGTAAGTTACTACTTTTCCTTTCTTTCTACCTCTTTAACCTTTATACTAACTTTCCTCTATATATAAATATATAATCTACCTTAATTAAAAGTTATATTATCCTTACCTTTTAGGCTATTAAGAAAGACCTAAAAATATCTATAAAAAAAGTAGTATCTATTTATAAGGTCCCCTAAACAACCCTTTATAACTAACATACTAGACGTATTATATAAGGTAAAAGATAACTAAATTTAATAAAGATAACTATATTAGAAGAGGAGGTAATTCTTAAATAAGTTATTAACCTAATTAATTAAGGGTTCCCTCTATAATAAGAAGACGTATAAGAAATAGCTAACTAACTCCTTAACATATATAATAGGATATATACTAGACCCTAATAGGTAGAGAACTTTATATAATACATCCCTAAATTAAAAATATAATTTTAATATTAAATTAACTATTAGAGGGCCTTAGTAGAAGATCCTATAATTATATAAGGCTGGTTTATACTTATGTAAAATATAATTATAAAGTATAGGATATAGGATTATAATATCTATAATTTTAATAAGACTAGCTTTCTAATAGGAATACTATTATATACTAAGGTTATTATAACCTCTAACTATAAGGGAAGGCCTTATATAAAGCAGCCTAGTAATTAGGAATAGGTTTCTATTATTTAGGGTATATATATAGATAGCTAGGTAATACCTCTATATATTATTATAAAGGGTAAATATTACCTCCTCTCCTAGTACTAAAATAGCTAATTCCTAGCTATATAGCATATCTATCTAAGTAAAAATAGATAGATAATAAATAATATTAGCCTAAATTAGTTAAATTATTTTTATTAATATATAAAGTCTTATATAAAGGGTACTTATCGCCTCTTAATCCTTAATAGCTATAATAGCTATAAATTAACTAACTTTAATAAATACTATAAGAAAGAGAATATTATTACTCTTTATATGCCTCCCTATTTATTATATAAGCTTTAGCCTCTTAATATTAGGTGTTTTAGCCTATTAAAGTACTTATATAGTAAGGAAATTAAGAAGATAATATAGATATAGATTTTATATATTATAAAGGATAACTTCTTTCCTACCTTTAAAGTAGTATTCTTTACCTCTATAGGTAAAAATAACATATAAGCTAGTTTTAGATAGGTAGGCCTTATACCTTTTAACCCTAAAGTAGTTATTTCTTAACTAGATTTTAAGCTAAAGACTTTAATACTATTAAACTTAAGGCTAAGTAGCTAAGGCTCCTAGGACCTAAAGATACTAACTATAGTAGTAGAGGGTATATAAAGTACTACTTCCCTTAAAAAGAAGATCTAGGTATATTAAGGTAGCTTACTATTAGTAATATATAAAGTAATTAACTTTTAGGCTAAAGGTATTAGTAAGTTAGCCTATAAGCTTACTATTATTAAGGCTAAGAACTATAAGCTTTATATAGGGATAAAGGTACTAAGTAAGTACTAGAGGGTAAAAAAGACTAGACTATATCTTAGAGGGTTACTTAATACTACTAAAGTAGAGGTACTATAAGGAGAAAAGGAAGGTCTTAGTACTAAGGGGGAGAATAACCCTTAGAAGGAGGGTTATATAGAAGGTACTAAACTATATACATAATAATATAGTAATTATAGAAAGGCTAGATATAACGTATAAACCTATAAAGTAGTTTAGGATAGTAATAAGGAAGAGGGTAATTAGTAGTTTTAATTAATTTTATATATTATAGCTAAATTTACTTATATATAAAGTAGAAGGGTAGAGGAAAGGTAATAACTTACTATAAGTAGTAACTTACTATATAGGTATATTATATTTATATTATATTTTATATCTATTCTTAATACTCTAGTTAGTAGTACCTACTTAAGTAGGATAGTCTATTTATATAATATACCTCCTTAGGTAGTAGTAACTAAGGTTATTATTACCTATACTATACTACTTAAAAATAATTAATTATTAAGGGAAAATATTATATATAGGATATTATTACGTAATAATTAGCTAACTTAGTTTTATAGCCTATAGTTAGTAGGGCTATCTTATAGTTAGTTAGTAGGGTAATAGCTATATAGGTTATTTATAACTATAGTGTTATAACCTAACTAACTATAGGTAATATAGGCCTTACTAGAGCCCTAGAAGTATAGGTAGTATAGCATCTTATAAGAAATAGGCTTATAGAGTAAGGCAGAAGGATAACTCCCCCTAGAATAGAAGAACTATAGATTAAGTTATATAATAATAAGAAGGACTAATATATAATAAGTAGTCCTAGGATAAGACTAATATATCTTATATAGTCCTAGGATAGGACTAATATTCTAGGGATAGTCTAGGATACTACTAGGATATATAGGATTTATATATAGGATAGACTAAGTCTAGGACTTAAGATAAAACTACTATAGCTCTTTAGTAATTAACTTATAATATATTCTCTAAATACCTTTTAGACCTTAATATTATATTTACTATTATCTAAGCTATATAAGCTACCTTCTAACCTATTAACTACCTAACTAATTACTAAGTAATTAATAGACTAGTAAGCTAATAATACTATTACTAAGTATTAACCCTAGCTATACTTCTAGTAGAAACCTACTATTAGGAATCCTAATTATAATACTTTAATTACTCCTATTAAGTAAGTTAACCTTAATACTTACCTAATAGTAAAATAATAATATATCTATAAAGAATACTCCTACCTCTTCTAACTCTAGCTCTAAGGGTAAGGAACCTACCCCTATAGTTACTAAGAACTTAGATAAAGAAATAAAGGATATAAAGAACTAGTTAGATAATAATAATAAACTTATGTTTACTAAAGAAGTCTATAAAAGCCTATAGAAGTATATTAAGAAGAATAATAAAAATATAGCTTAGATATAAGGTATAATTAATAAGGTCTATACTTAGTTATAGAATAAGGATAATAAAACTAAATAGCTAAAGGCTATAATTAATAAGACCCTTACTAAACTTAAGATTAAATTATAGGAAGCTAATATACTTAGGTAAGAAGTTAAGACCCTCTAAGTAGCTACTAATATTATTATAACCCTATTAGATAGGCGTAAGAAACTTAAGCTTAACTCCCCTAGAACTTATAATAGTACTTAAGGATAGCTTAAGGGATTCCTAATCTAAGTATATACCTACTAGATATTCTATACTACTAATTTTAGGAATAAAGTTAAATATATAATCTATATAGGAACTTTCCTATAAGGGAAAGTACTTACCTAGTTTAAACTATTCCTAGAAGAATTCCTTATATATAATAGAACTATTAAACTATATTTAAGGGAGACCTAGTTAATCTTTAGAAGTATAACAGGCTTTAAACACACCCTAAAGTTATTATTCTAAGACCTAGATAAAAAATAATAAGCTAAATAAGATCTTACTAACTTATAGTAAACTAAGATAATATCTTACTATATAGTAGAATTTAGACGCCTAGTAGCTAGACTTAATATTACTAATAAATCCTTAATCTTTATGTTTTACTTAGGACTTAAGGAAGATATTAAGGATAAACTAGCTAAGATTATAAATACTCCTAAGGACTTTCTCTTATATGTTAAGCTTACTATAAAAATTAACACCTAGCTATTTAAATAAAAAAGAGAATAAGGAGAGAACTAAAGACTTACTACTAACTTAGGGAAATAATATAACTAAGGACTATAACTAACTAAACTATATTAGCAAAATAAGAACTAGTAACTATATTATAACATACCTAGCACCTCTTATAGGTAATATATAGGACTAATAGATATAAGTATTACCTAGAAATAAAATAATAAGGCCTTATAAGATATTAAAATAGTTAAATACTATAACTATAAAAAGATAGGATACTACATATAAGACTATTAACAACCTAAATACCTATAATATAAGGCCTTACCTAAAGGAATAAAGAAAGCTAATATAGCCTATAAGGAAGCTTCTTATAGGTTACTCTTATAGACTACCTATTACTATAATAAGTATACTATTTACTAAGATAATAAGGAATAAGCTAGATAGTACCCTAAGGAACTAAAAGGGAAAACTATTATAATTACTAGAAAATAATAACCTTAGTAGGAATAAGCTTCTAAATAATAGAACTAATAACTTATTAGAGAACTTATCTAGGCCTAGGACGCTATATAGGAACAACTTAATAAGCTATATATAAAAGACACCTTAGATATTATTACTAAATAACTAGAAAAGCATATTTAGGCCTAAGGTAATTACTAGAAGTAACTATAGCTTAAATAGGATGTTAAAAATATAGCGTTTAAATCTATAAAGCTTAGAATATAACCTATAAAGATTATTATAATTACTTATAAGTAACTAATCTTCTATACTAGTAAGCTAATTATATAAACCCTAAGTAAGTATAATAAACTAGTAATCTAAAATATAAATAAGACTATATACTACCTATAATACTAGCTAGATAACATATAATAATAAATTAAATAAAGGAAGAAGGACTAAAGGGACCTAAAACAACTAGTATAGAGCTACCTATAGCTCTATAAAGTACTTAAGTAGTAGTATAGATAAGAAGAAAAGCCTATAAACCCCCTTAATATCTTAGAACTTACCTAAGGACTTTAATTAGAAGTATAGAAAAGACTAGAGCCTACTTAGGAAATTATATAGTATAAGACTATTATAATAGTAAGAAAAAGAAAAGAACCTAAATAACTATAGTTTACACCCCTAAGACTCTAATACTAGGAACATACACCTTAAGATATAATTAAGTACTTAGGAATATCCTCTAATATCTATAATACTTCTAACTTAAAATCTTCTATAGATAAATTTACTCCCTAAAGTAAAGTTAAGTAACTAGCTATAGAATAACTAGTAGAACTAAAGAGAGAAACAACCCCTATAACTAGATAGACTAGTAAGAAATCCTAGTATATCTAGTAGTAGGCTTACTAAAACTCTATACTAGTACCCTAAGACATATAAAACAAACATAAGGCATATAAGGATACCCCTAAACTTAGGAGGAGAGAATAAAAGTACCTTAAAGAATAACCCCTAGTATAAAGAAATAATAATAACTAGATTATTTATTTCTATAAAATAGAAGATATAGATATTAAAAACTAACCTATAGTATTAGTATAAGAAGAACTAGTTTTTAGAGATTATAAACTACTCTATACTATAAACCTATACTATTATATAATCTTCTAGGCTAATTATATCTATAATAAATATTTAGTATACTTAGTTAATAAGGAAAAGTATATATTCTTCCTATAAAGAATTACCTACTAATACCCCCTATATAATATATATATAGATTAAGACCTATATACCTAGATAGTAGAAAGCTACTATAAATAATAACTCTACTTATAACCTAACCTAGAATACCTACTCTTATATAGTAGTAGTAGAAGGTACTAGTTAAACTACCTACATAATAAGTATAAATACTACTATAAAGGGAAAGCATAAGTATAGCAAAAGGAAATTAAGGAAGTAAAGACTTCCTAGGTTAAACTAAAAAACAAGGAATACTAACTATAAAGGGACTATAGGAGGTAAGATAGGACATAAAGTCCCTATATATAATAAATATAGAAGATAAAGTATACCTTATTTATAATATTACTATTAATAGATAGCCTACTAAAGTTATAATTAATAGTAGAGCCTATATTAACCTAATATTACTATAATTAGTAAATTAATAAAAAATACTATAGTAAGAGAAAGAATAACTATATTACCTATAAACTATTAAAGGAGAAGTAGTTATATATAGTAAAGGAACTATTAATAAGAAGACTATACCCCTCCCTATAGTTATCTAAGGCTAATACTAGTAACTAGTCTTTAATATAATAGTAATAAGAGATATAGATATAATATTAGGAATACTATAGCTATAGAAATATAACCCTAATATAAACTAGAGAATAGGCTAACTCTAGTAGAGAGACTTAACTATAAGGATATATTATATACTATAACCCCTAAGTAAGCCTAAGTAACTAACTTAATATATTATCTATATTAGAAGGATTAAGCCTATAAGAGACTAGTAACTTACGTCTATAGTAACTATATAATAAATAACATAATAATAGTATATACTAAAAGGGTAAGGAAATAATAATTTAAAGGAAGACTATCTTAATATAGTACCTCTTAAATATTAATAATATATAAAACTATTTACTAAAGAACTAAAAATAGGACTACTAGAATATAGACTATATAACTATAAGATCTAACTCCTAGAAGGGAAGTATCTAAAACTTAAACCTATCTATAGACTAAACCTAATAGAAAGAGAGACACTTAATAAATAGCTAGATAAGAACCTTAAGAAAGAATATATTAGACTATTAGAATTACTAGTAGGGTATCTAATCCTCTTTATACCTAAGAAGAATAGAAAACTATAACTATATATTAACTACTATAAGCTTAATAAAATTACTAAGAAAAATAGTTACCTACTACTACTTATTTTAGAGCTATAAAACCTATTATATAGAGCTAACTAGTTTATAATACTTAACCTTAAGGGAGCTTATAACCTTATCTATATTAAGGAAGGAGATAAATAGAAAATAGTATTTAGAACTTAATAAGGACTATTTAAAATACTTATTATACTATTTAGACTTACTAATATATTAGTAATATTCTAAATAATAATTAACTATATACTTTATAAGAAACTAGATATCTTTATTATCTACTACCTTAATAATATCCTAATATTTTCTAAAATACTTAACAAATATAAGGAATATATATACTAGGTACTCTAAAAACTCTAAGAAGTAAAACTCTTAGTTAAACTAGAGAAAAGTAAATTTTATAAATAATAAGTTAATTACCTTAGATTTACTATTATACTAGGAAGTATCTATATATAAGCTAGTAAAGTAGCTATAGTTAAAGATTAGCCTATACCTTAGAACATAAAAGACATTTAATCTTTTAATAGCTATATTAACTTTTACTAAAAATTTATAAAGAACTTTAGTAATATTATATAACTATTAGAATAGTAATCTTATATAACTATATAGTAAACCCTTAAGTTATGTATAAACGATAAAGGGTATTAGATTAGATACTTAGACCTTAGGTATAAACTATAGTATAACTTAGACTAAACTAACTTAAGTCTTATAGCTAAGTATATAACTATTATATAATAGCTATCTTATAGTTAGAAAGGATAGTTATAGATAATAGATCTTTAGTTTACCCTATATTTTATTTACCCCCTTATACGTAAGGGACTCTTATAGATAGGAGAGAGTCTATTTAATACTAATTAGTAGTTACTTAGGTAATTATATGTAATTACTTTATATAATTATAGATTAGTAAGAGTAAAGAGATGAGGACTTAGGAATCTAGGAGGATTACCTTATACTAAGAGCCCTAATCTTACTATTATTACCTAGTAAGTTAGAACTAGATAGTAAGGGTAGGGAAGACTAGATACTATTATATTATATAAGAAAGTATCTTATGTCTACTCTAGTAAGTTAGAACTAGGTAGGAAACCTATTATATGCTTTACTAGTAGATAGTATATATTATAGCATATTATATAATAATCTAACGCTATATAAGATAAAACAGCTACTACCTAACTATAGCTTTAGCTTAAGAGATAGAAGCCTCTTAACTAGAAGAGGAAATCTAGTAGAATAACAATAATATAGATGAATATTAGATTATATATAAAGACATAAGCAAGAGGAGTAGTATTCCTCTTAGCATCTAGAAGAAGTTAACTAACCTAAGATTCTAGATATAAATACCAGACATTATAGCTACCCTAATAGAAGTAGAGCTTACTATATACATTAGGTATATTATAATAAACATAATTATTATAAGACTACTAAATAAGATCTTTATTAATTAACTATATAAAGATTTTAAGGACTAGTTACTATATTAATAGTTAAGGGTTAGTTATATATACTAAGATAAGTTTATCTAACTCCTTACTAAGTAAGGAATTTAGCTTCTAAAGGGTAAGAAAAGATTAGTATCTATATAAATCTTAAACTTTATTAAAGGGATTAATAAGGAAGATATAGAGGATACTACTATAACTACTCTATCCTATATAATTAATATACTAGTAACTACTATTAGGAACCCTAAGGCAGCCCCTTAATAAAACACAACTTAGTAGCTAGTAGAGTTAATTAAACTCTAAGATATATTACTAGCTTAAGGGACTAAAAGGCCTAACATATAAATAACTCCCCTTAGGATAAGGTTTATATAAGAGGTAGAAAGTTTTCTAAGGCCCTAAAGTTAAAGCATACCCCTACTATAGAGAGACATCTATAACCTCCTACTAAAACAAATTATTAGGAATAGTCTATATAAGCCCTATATAATCTTAGTCTTCTAGAAGGGATAGAGAAAAGATAGGAACTATACTAGGAAACTATATAATATACTTTATAATAAGGTAAAGGTTTTTATTAGTTTCTATTAGCATCTCTAGATTATAGAGGATTAATACTATATAGTATTTCTAAATATCCTAGCTAAGTATATAAAAGAATTCTACTTATACTATATTAGCCTTATATAAAGATAGGATAAGATATATAGTATACTAGATATATATTTTAATACTAGTATTAACTATAGTCTATATTAGACTAACTAGACTACTATGTCTTTTGTATAAGTTAAGAGGGAGAATCTAGATAAGATACCTATAGAGGTGCTTAAAGTACTTCTAGATAAGCTACCCCTTATATAATAAGTACTTAGTAATAGTTTCTAAGGAGAGATTATACTTTATATATAGGTTACCTAGGCCTGCTATAGCGTACTAGAACTTAAGATAGCTCTTAGCAACCTTAAGGTATATTATATATATAAAGAGTTCTTCTCTAATCTTAGGGCTTCTTTATAAGTTACCTTAGATAAGAAGACTACCTTATATAATATATACTTTATAGATAGGAGATATATATCTAACTATAAAGACTAATAGTAATAGTATTTATATAAGAAAGGTCTACTATATTAACTATTCTATAAGGGTAGAGGTACTTAGAATAGCAGGCTAAGACCCTATTATATAAATAGACCTAAGAAATATTTTATATATTAAAAGGAAGGATATTAGTTAACTAATTACTTAGATAGAGAATAGAATTATATAAAGAACTAGTACCTTTAAGTATGTAATATGCTTAACTAGGAACTATATGAAGATTTCTTACTATACCTCTTAGAGGTAGAAGGAGAAAACCCTATTAAGGAAGAAGGGGAGGAATTATATAATAAAGATAAATACTAGGAAGATTAGGATATCTCTTAATACCTCCTATTAATATTATTCCTTTATTATATAACAGGAGAAGACATCTTCTCTAAATAGGTAATAAAAGAAGGGGAAATTTTTATATTATAAGACCTATATAGTACTATATACTAAGGAGAACTATAGGATATAGGGGTAGCTAAATTCTTAACTATTAGAAGGCTATAAGTTATAGCATACTTATAAGAGAACCTATATATAAAGGTGATATAGAAGCTAGGATCTACTAATATATAATTTAGAGGAGGTAAATCTATTATGTCTATAGGGATAATAGAGATAGATAACTAAATTAGATAAGTTACCTATTATATCCTAGATATACTAATACTATTCCTTTTCTTATTATATAATATAGATAGACTAAGAGCCTATTTTAATAATATATAAAATACTATTATTACAAAAGATAGTAAATAGATACCTATTATATAAAAATAGGGATACCTATTTTTTAACCTAAGTTATATAGAAGCTAGGATATTCTTTACTAAACCCTAGCTAAGGCGACTTTATAGGAGGTTTAGATATCCTTATATAAATTACCTATACTACCTCCTAAAGAAGGCTAGATATAAGGATGTTAATTTTAATATTCTAGAAAAGATCTAAAAGTTTTATTATTACTATTAATTATATAACTAGGCCCTAAGAAGATTTAAGTTCTTACTTAAGGATAAGAATTATTTTAACTATAAGATTATTATAGATGTTATATAACTAAGGGATAAGAATACCCTTTATATTATTAATATAGAGACTAGCTTCTAGGGAGCTATATTTCTTAAGTTACTATCTATATAAGATACCTAGTATATACTCCTAAAATACTAGATTAATACGTATATAGGTCCTCTAGACTATATTATATATAACCTAGGTATAAACTTTACTTTAGAAGAATTTAGGAATAATACTAAGATTATAGGTATATTATATAAAGAAATGCTAGTTGAAGTATATTAGGCTATAGGTAAAGTTAAAAGGGTATATATACCCTTAAGATATACGTATAAGATACTCTATAAGGAGTTAGGGCATAATATAGATAAAGAAGTTATTCTTTAGATAGCAATTAAGGCCCTAAACAATACTACTAGACTATATAGTATTATACTAACCCTACTAGTCTTTAGAATATATCTAAGGATTAACTAGGATTTACCTCTATTATATAATATTACTTAGTAAGCTAAGGCTATATAAAAGGTTATAAAGGTGCTCTAAGGTATTTAGGCTAAGGTAGAAGTTAATTATATAATTAACATATAGAATAGTCCTAACCTTTACTAGGTATTATTACTTCCTATCTAGAGTAAAGTCCTTATGTAGAAAGAAAATAAGGGATAGACTAGACTATATAAGATCTAGGGAATAGAAGGATATACTATTATAGTTAATATAGTTAATAGTCCTACCTAGTTTTATGTAATATATGTTAAGCCCTATTATAGGGAGGAGATACTACTAGAGGATCCCTAGGATGTTACATAACTAACCCCTTAATAGCAACCTAAGAAGAGGGGAAGACCTAAGAGAGGGTAGAGGAAGGCTATATAATAATTACTAAGAGCCTTCCTATCCTAAAAGGAAAAGGACTACTATAAGCTAGCCCTAAAGTTAAGGCGTAATAACGTTATTACTACTCTAGGAGTACTATATAAAGAATCTAATAAGATTAAGATTAACTCCCTTATTAATAAAGGAGTATTCTCCTTTATATATTATAAGCTAGATATATATAATTAAATATAGATCTATAAAATAAGAATAGTAAGAGAAGTTAAAAACCTACTTACTAAGCTATATAAGAAGTCTAGACTTATTATTTAAGGTTATAGAGATTAGGAGAAAGAGATACTTCTTATATAAGCTCCTACTATCTAGAGGATAAGCTAGAGACTCCTCCTTACCTTTAGACCTACCCTTATATAATTATTTAGCTATTAAGGAGAGCTTAGGGATATTACCTAGGTATATACCTAATCTAATAACACCCTTACTAGGATAATTATTATATAACTCCTAAAAGAACTAAAGGATAAATATCCCCTAGATATACTCCTATATATTACTAAACTATTATATAGACTAGTAGAGTTAGGCCTCTATTAGTATAAGACCTACTTTAAGCACCATAAGGAGGACTTAGGCATAATAGAGTTAATATATAACCTATGTCTCCTCTATATAGCTAAGGATATAAAAATAGAGACTTTTAGTATTATAGTAATATAGATAGATAACACCCTTACCTTCTATATAAAGGTATTCTCTAAGAAGGAGGAAGAAGTACTATAGATAAAAGGTCTTTATGTAAAACTAAAGATAATACTTACTATTAATTAAGAAATTAATTTTAATAGTAAAAGGATTTACTTATATAAAGATAATAGTATTATATTTACCCTAAAAGGGTAAGCTACTAACCTCTAGTAAGTTAATACTAAAGTAGAGGACATATAGTAATAATATATATCCTAGAGAGCAAGAGGTACCTATCTTACCTCTATTTACTAACTAGAAGTATTATATAACCTAGCTATTATAGCCTAGGTTAAGGCCCTAGAAGAGAAAGACATTTAGGCCTTAAACATATAACTAAAATAGTAGATAGATAACTACTAAAGGGGACTTACCTATATCCTACTTAACCTTATATATATAAAGATATATATCTTTATAGATAGGTCTTTTATAAATAACATAGACCTATTCTTATAACTTAGATATATAATTATCCTTATAGAAGAAACTACTTATATAAATAAGAACTTTAAGATTAAAAGTAATATACTATACTAGAGTTTAACTAAGTATAAGAGAGTTATATAAAGCATACTAGCTAGTAAGCTATATAGCATAACTACTAGTTTTAATAGTAGTATTACCTTAAGTATAATACTTAACTAGATACTTTATATACTTTAGATACCTTATATACTAGTAGTAGTATACTCTAATTTATATTCCTTATATAAATGCCTTATATAACTAGGCATAATAGATAAAAAGAGGTTAATAATAGATATTATAAGCCTATATAAGTTATATAAGAAGAAAGAGATCTTAGAGGTAAGATAGATTAATAGATAAGACAACCCTATAGATGTATTTACTAAGAAGTTACTAAATTTAGCACTCTAATAACTTATCTTATATAACATACTTAAGATATATATTAAAGCATATATAGATAGATTAGGAGAAGTAACTTTTAATTGATAATTATTTATATGCTTACCTATATAAATTAATTATCTACTTCTTAAAAGGAAATACTAATTAACCTAGGTATTATATAGAAACTAAAAACCCTAACTCTAAAGTATAACTAGGAGAAATTAACTTAATAAAAAGTATAGATAGGAACCTACCCTATATACCCTATCCTATTATAACTATAATATATATAAGGATTAGATATACCCCTTACTCCTAATTAATAATATATAGAGAAGAGTAGTTATTAAGGTAGATAAGCTAGTAAGATGTGACATGCTTATAAGTACTAGCCTTAGGAGTAGGGAGAGCCTTCTTAGTAGAAGGAGCCTCTAAACTATTATCTAAACTACCTCTACTAGAACTAGAGCTAGAACTACTATTACTATTATTATCTTTATCTAAAGACTTATAACTATAATATATATAGGAAGCAGCCTTAGACTACTAGGCATACTTAGTATATACTCTACCTTAGAAGTTAGCTATATAATAATACTTATAGAAGTACTTCTAACTATAGGTAGAGTAGTAACTATATAGAGTAGTATAGAGATGTCTATAAGACTAAATAATAATTCTAACTATATATAAAGACTATTATATAATTAAAGTAATAAACTCCTAGACAAATATTCTAGTAGTTATTTAAATCTTAATGTTATAAGAAGGGTAATTAAGGGTATAATACTCCTTATCCTAGAAAAGATTATTAGTATATAAATAAGGCATAAAAAGGAAAAAGCAATATATATTAAGAGTAAGAGTAGCTATAAAGTTATAGTTACCTTAGGTTAATATTAGAATAGTTAACTAGTAAATACTACCCTTAGAGTAGATAGTAATATTACTAAGGGTAGAAGGCTAGTTATAGATAAGAGATATAATAATAGGCGTATAATTAATCTATTAAAGTTAGTAGATTAATAGGTAAGAAGGGAAAGGAAGGAAACGTATAAGAGATGTAAAGAGAAGAAAAGAATAATAGTAAGGAAGGTAGGTAAAGTTATATATTAGAAGAATTAATAATATATGTAAATATTATTAGTATATAAAAGTTTTAATATAGCATAAGGAAGAAAAGGGAAAAAGAGGAAAAAGGTAGGAAGAAGAGAGGCTTATATACTACTAGGGGGTAAGGGCTAATTAGCACCCTCTAAGTAGCAGTATAGGCAGAAGGTAAAGTTAAGAAAGGAGCTTATATACGTACCTACTAAACTTATTTATAATAAGGAAGGTATATATATAAAGAGTTTTTACCTTACCTATTATTTAGTTTAGAAAGGGTATATTTAGAGTTTGTTTTTTACCTAAGTAAATAACTTTATTATATATTTAGTAGGTAGGACTAGCTAAAGGGAAGATAAAGCTATTTATAGGTTTGCTTTAAGGGATTTAATTAGATAAAAGGGCATATAGTTATAAAAAGAAAAGTTATAAGTATTAGAATAGTAATCTTATATAACTATATAGTAAACCCTTAAGTTATATATAAATAATAAAGGGTATTAGATTAGATACTTAGACCTTAGGTATAAACTATAGTATAACTTAGACTAAACTAACTTAAGTCTTATAGCTAAGTATATAACTATTATATAATAGCTATCTTATAGTTAGAAAGGATAGTTATAAATAATAGATCTTTAGTTTACCCTATATTTTGTTTACCCCCTTACACATAAGGGACTCTTATAGATAGGAGAGAGTCTATTTAATAATAACTAATATAATAACTTACTAGGAATAATACTAAATTTAGCTAGACTTAACTATACTAAGAAGTATTTAATAAAATTAAAGAAATTATTATATTAGAACTAGTCCTTAAGATACCTAACCTAAATAAATAATTTAAAGTAAAAGCTAATACCTCTAACTTTACTATAGGTAGATAACTTAGATAATAAGATAAGTATAGAAGACTACACCCCTATATATTCTTCTCTAAAGTATTCTTAGGACTAGAATTAAACTACTAAATTTATAATAAGGAACTTATAGTAATAATCTACGTATTTTAAGAATAGAGACCTTAACTTTTAGGAACTAAGTACTAAGTTCTTATATACTTAGATTATAAGAACCTTATATATTTTACTACCTTAAAGGTTCTTAATAAAAGATAAATTAGATAGTTAGAATTCCTATTAGAATTTAACTTTAAAATTATTTACTATAAAGGAACTAAAAATAGAAGGGCTAATACTCTTAGCTAAAGAATAGATTATAAAGTTAAAGTACTAGAAGAAACTTATATTATCCTTAAGAATAATAATACTAGAAACCTTATACCTATATAGAAACTTATTATAATTAGTACGCATACTTATCCTAACTTAATTAATAAGATAACACTAGAATAGATCTATAAGATATATAGTACTAGGGTATATAGATACTAAGGAGTTATAAAGATATTTAAATAAATTAGATAACACTATAACATATAGGTTATATAAGAAGAAGTAGCTTTAGTAATTAAGGACTATAATATATATAAGAAAAGTAAGAATAGTCCTTATAAACTATATAGGCATATTTAACTATTACTAGTACTACTAGAAGTATAGTACTTAATCTCTTTAGACTTTATTATTAAACTACTAAAGTTAAGAGAACTACTTATAAAGGTATACTATAATAGTATCTTAGTTATTATAGACTAGCTTACTAAGTATATATACTTTATCCTATATCTAGAATCTAGTAATATAAAAGAACTAGCTTATACCTTCTTAAAGTATATTATTAGTAATTATAGACTACCTAAGGAAATTATATTAGATAGAAATAAGCTATTTATATCTAAGTTTTAGAAATCTCTAATTTTATAACTTAGAGTAGATTATAAACTATTAACCTCTTTCTACCTATAGACTAATAGATAAATAGAATAAGTTAACTAGATACTTAAGTAGTATCTTAGGTACTATATTAACTATAACTAAGATAATTAGGTACTACTACTACTAATAGCCTAATTTACCTATAATAGTACTACTAGAGAAAGCATATAGAATTCCCTATTTTTCCTTAACTTTAGATACTAACTAACTATATATAGAGAACCTTAATAAGGACTATAAGCTCTAAAAGCTATAGTAGATATAAACAAACTCTAAGAAATCTAAAGTAAAATATCTTTAGATCTAGAATTTATTAGGTAATAAATAAGGAAATATACTAACTAAATAAGGGTTAAGGGACTAACCTTTAAAGAGGGGGATAATACGTACCTACTATACTAAAATATTAAGATAATATAACTAAATAATAAACTTAACTATAAAAAACTTAGACTATTTAAAATTCTTAAGAAAATTTTAGATATTAACTTTAAACTTAACTTACTAGATATAATAAAAATACACCTAGTCTTTTATATCTTACTACTTAAACTAGTACTAAGAGGATTAAATACTAATAACTATATTATTATTAAATCTAACAAACTAGAATATAAAGTTAAATAAATTATTAACTATAGAATAGAAAATAGTTAAGAAGAATACCTTATTAAATAGAAAGGCTATAGACATAAAGAAAACTTATAAGAACTAGTTAAGAACCTCTAATATACTTAATAACTTCTCTAGAACTATTATAACTCCCTAAACTAAACGCCTCTACTAATAGACCTAAATCTATAAACTTATTACTAATCCTAAAACTTATCTAGTTAATATTATTATTAATACTAATAAATTATAAATTATCTACTACCCCCTACTTATAAGTATCTAGAGTATAAAGAAGGTCTTTATTATCTAACTCTTATATACCTTAATAAAACGCCTCCTCTTAATACTTATAAACCTTCTTATAGATCTTATAAATCTATAATAATTAACTAGTAGCTAAGGCTATATCTAATTAAATTTTTACTAGCTATATATAAAAGGCTATAAACTCTTTACTAGCTTTCTCTTCTTTTTTATCTTACTCCTTTTACTAGGTATTTAGTTTTATTACTATAGAAAGAAGTTAGTAACTAATTAAATATAAAAGGACTACCTTACCTATAAGTAGAAGCTATAAGCACCCTATTACATAGCTTCTTCTTCTTAATATATAGAGTATATTATAAAGACCCCTTACTAAAGTAATAAGCAACCTTTATATAGTAGTAATAAGTATAAGGTATATTAAGAGGAATAGACTAAGACTCTATATAGGATAAGAGAGCCTAGTATTTATAATCTTTTAGTAATATCTTTTCTAATTTTAATTTTAATTTTACTATATAACCTAATATAGTATTAGTATTATAGATAAAATAGGGAAGTATAATTAATAACTCCCTAACCTAGGAGATATAACCTACTTATAGGTCTTAAGGGTAAGACCTTTTAAGGGGAGACCTAATATTATAACCTAACTAACTATAGGTAATATAAGCCCTACTAGAGCCCTAGAAGTATAGGCGGCATAGCATGTTATAAGAAACAGGCTTATAGAGTAAGGTAGAAGGATAACTCCCCCTAGAATAGAAGAACTATAGATTAAGTTACGTAATAATAAGAAGGACTAATATATAATAAGTAGTCCTAGGATAGGACTAATATATCCTATATAGTCCTAGGATAAGACTAATATTCTAGGGATAGTCTAGGATACTACTAGGATATATAGGATTTATATATAGGATAGACTAAGTCTAGGACTTAAGATAAAACTACTATAGCTCTTTAGTAATTAACTTATAATATATTCTCTAAATACCTTTTAGACCTTAATATTATATTTACTATTATCTAAGCTATATAAGCTACCTTCTAACCTATTAACTACCTAACTAATTACTAAGTAATTAACAAACTAGTAAGCTAATAATACTATTACTAAGTATTAACCCTAGCTATACTTCTAGTAGAAACCTACTATTAGGAATCCTAATTATAATATATAGATATCCCCTATATTACCTTATATTACCTTTTTCTTTTTTTCTTTTCTTCCTTATTAATAATAATTATAACTATAAGTTAATAAGAAATACTATATTTATATATATTTCTTTTACCTTTCTTACTACTTATAATTATATATTATTTACTAACATACCTATATAGTAAGTGGCGTATTATAGTAAGCGGCGTACGTCCTTATTATACCTTAAAAGGTACTTTTTTACCTATTTTTTAAAAAATAAAATTAAGCCTAAAAAAGTTCTAGTTTTCTATAGTAGGTTTTAATAAGGGTTAAATTATAAGAAATAATATTATAGTAATTCCTATCCTACCCTAACCCTTATATTCCTTATCTAGCCCCTTAGATAAAGACTAAGGTCTATACTCTAGTAAATAGTAGGAGAATAATTATAATAATATTTTATCTTCTAATTTAACTCTTATTAGAACCTAATATAGAAAACTAGACCTTTTTTAGGCTTAATTTTATTTTTTAAAAAATAGGTAAAAAGTACCCTTTAAGGTGTAATAAGGATATACGCTACTTACTATAATACGCTACTTACTATATAGGTATGTTAACTCTTTTCTTATTTTAGATACCTTATAAAACTATCTCTATAGGTAAGGCCTATACGTATACTATAGCGGCTTTTAAGTATTATAGTTACCTAGGTCTTATACCTAATAACTTACTAGTATTAATAGCCTTACTACTATACCTATCCTTACTTATATTTAGTATTTAGGAGGAGGGGGGTTATCTATCTAAGGTCTTAGGGGAGTAGGATACCCTTAAGGATATCTATAAGTCTTACCCCTTCTATTTTAGTAATTAGTTATATTTCTAATTAAATATATAGCCTTTCTTTCTTAGTAGTTATAGTCTAAGACTAAAGAGACCTTTTAGTACTATACTATCTAGGCGTTTAGTATATATTCCTCTTTATATCTAATAAGTATTATAGTCCTAATTAATAATAGATAAAGAGTATCCTTAGCGTTAGTATCTAACTTTATCTAAGGATAGCTCTAAGGGTACTAGGTAGTATAGCCTAAGGGGTAGTAATAAAGTCCCTTTTTTATTAATACTTAGTATATTATATACTTTTTATAATTACTCTTTATTCTTTAGTACTAACTTATTATGTTTTATAAAGAATAGGTTAGGTAATATAGAGATACTCTCCCTTTATAGCTTACTTTAAGAGGTACTCCCTCTCTTTCCTAATCTTAAGAGTATTATAAGGGAGGGTAATAATAGTAATAATATCTTTATTATAGCCCCTAAGTATCTAAGGTAAGAGGTATTAATAGCTAGGGTGCCTATTATTAGTTTTTATAACTATTATTTCTATAGTACCCTTATAGGATAGATAGATAGTATATACCTCTTAAGAACTAAGAGTAGATACTATTAGTATATATTACTATAATACTATTATATACTACTTATACTAACTCTTATAGGCCTAGCTAATACCCTCTTAGCTATTTAGTTAATACTAATAATACTAAAAAAGGTATATATATTTATTATTTTATATCCTTATCTTATACTAATATTATTATATTATAAAGACTTATTATACTTTAGTATAAGGTATAGGTAGTCCTACCTTTACTATTATAAGTAAGAGGGGCTACTATACCCCCTTAGCTTAAGGAGGATAAGGAGGAGGGTAAGAAGGAGGAGTATAGTAAAGTAGGTAGTAATATAGGCCTATCTTATAAAGGTATACTTTATAAGACTCCTACCTTACACCCTATTAGTATTATTAACTTTTAGGTAAGTATAGTATATTCTAATATTAACACCTTTATTAGTAAGATTATCTCTAACCCTAAGACTTATACTATATTTTATACTCTTCTTAATATATATATAGCTACCCTCCTCTATAGGGGTAACTAATACTTCCTAGCTAGTAGGCTATTACTTATTTTACTTATCTTTTAGGCTTTTTAGCCTTTAGGCTGTCTTTTAATTTTAAACTTATTTTAGCCCCTTATTTATTATTTCCTCCTTTTATTTAGCTATATATTATACGTCTTATAGATTAAGTATAGCTCTAAAGTACTTAAATTTAGCTTATAGGAGATTCTTTATTAATCTATTAGTAGGTATTTTACTTATAGGAAGATAGACTATATTAACTTTACTATTTATATATACTTCTTATAACTATATATTTTAGATATTAATATAGTAAAGTTATATAGTAATTCTTTCCCCTTCCCTTATAATAAGGCGTATTATTTACTAATTATTATAGTATACTTTTTAAATATTATCTCTAAGATCTAAGGAAATCTCTTAAAAGAGATACTAGAGTACTATTAGCTCCTTTATTATATACTTAAGGGTAAGAAGCTCTACCTTAGTTATTAATATAGTTATAGTTACTTATTATATAGCCTTTTATTAGATTAGTTCTCTAAATAGGAATATAATATATCCTTATAAGGATCTATAGGTTATAATATTATCTCTAAATAAGGCGTTACTTATAGCTAAAAGCTAAATTCCTCCTTAAATACTAAAGTAGATTAATAAGTAGTAGGTATAAAAGAGATACCTAATATACTATCTTACTACCTATATATATTATAGGCTTAGGTTTATTAGAAACTTTAATAATAATAAGTAAGTAAATATAATATTAAGTTAGATTATTATTACTATATATAGTATTAATCTTATTATTTCTTAAAAGGTTTTTACCTTATTTAGTAAAGTAGTACTCTTATTTAGAAAGAATTTAGTTATTAGTAAAGGTATTACTAGTTATATTATATTATTATATTTAAACTTAATAGCTATATTATAGATATATTAGTTATAGTAAAGGTATATCTTTCTATTAGGATAGTTTTAGACTATCTTAATACCTAAATACTACTCTATATTACTTATATCCTTTATCTTATATATCTCTTTAAGGCCTATAATAACCTTAATTCCCTTTTCTATTTTTAATAGTAGGTATATAATAAGGATATTATTAATATAAAAGAGAACGTATATATTATTATTATTAGAAATAAAGAGGTAAGGGTCTTCCTTATATAGGTAAAGACCTAGTTACTTAAGGGTCTTAGAGAACTCCTTAAACTATAGAAGAGGTATATCTCTTAAGCTATAAAGCGTATATACTATTATTACGTATTTTCCTTCTTATTAGTATCCTTTTAGTAGGTTATAGTATATTAGCTTACCTAAAGGGTCTTATTTAGTATTAAGGAATATATTTATAATATTAAATTACTTAACCTTAAGGTTAAATTATATAGTAATTACTATTATAACGTAAAAGGTTTATACTATAAGTATTACTATATATATCTTAAGGAGGGGATTAGTTACTTAGAGATCCCCTTATATAATAACTTAGGCCTTATAGTAATTAAGAAAGCCTTTTAGATCTTACTTATATATCTAAACCTACTTAAGTAGTAGGGGCTTTATTCTTAGTAGGATAGATAATCTATTAATTATTTTAAGAGCCTTAAGATACTAAAGTTTACTAATTTCTAAGTCTATTACTTTCTTAAGTAGCTATTAGATATTATTTAGTATCTAAAGTAGCTCTTTTTATAACTTAGAAGCATATAGTAGATTATTATAATAATATCTATAGTTATTTAGTATTTTACTTAGATAATATAAGGTTATCTAATATATAGCTATATAGATAACTAAGTATAGTATATAGTACCTATTATTTACCTTATTAATAGCCTCCTCTCTATTATAAAAGAAAGTATTAAAAAAGTTATTTAGGTCTTATTTATTACTCTAATAAAGAGCTAAGAAGAGTACTTATCTTATAGGTAGAGAGTTACCCCCTAAGGCTATAGGATAATATCTAGCTTTAGGCTAGTAGGTTAGTATATATATAACTATACCTAGCCTCTCTAGAGGATATTATTAATATTAGCTTATTCTTATTATTTAGCCTTATTCTATATAGAGTAGATTAGTAATTTAATTATATAGCTATATGTTATTTTAGGCTTTTAGGGTTATACTAAAACGCTAGGTATTACCTAGCTACTTAGTAGTTAATTAACCTCTTTATAAAATAGGTTATAATCCTAAGTTTATATTTATACTATTACCTTTATTATAAGATCCTACTACTTAGCTAAGGCTAAGTATCTTACTTATTAAGTTACTTTTATTAGACGTAACTATAGTATATACTATACTTAGTACTAGTATTATCTTAGGAGTCTAAACCCCTTCCTTACCTTATATAGTAATACCTTAATTAAGTTACCTAACATCTTAGGTATTCTTCTTAGTATTAGTATATAAGGGAGTTTATTACTACTATATTATTATTATTATACCTAATATATCTATTACCTTATTTATTAATCTAAGTATATCTATAATTAAGTCTTACTTATAATCTTTATTCTTAATAATATTAATAACACTTTATACTTTTAGTTTAGCTATTACTTTCCTATCTTTTTTTATCTTTAGGAAGAACTTTATTTTATTAAAATATATATTATATATTATAAGAACTTATTATAGAGAGGGAACTTAGATCTTATAGAGGTTATATATATTTTATATATACCCTATAAGGTATCTAATATATCCTTTAGGTTTAACTTTAAATTATTATTATTATATTCCTTTCTTATAGCTATCTATTAATAGATAGGTATAATATTTATATATATATATCTATCCCTAATAAGGGTAGAGGTTATGTTAGGGTACTACTATATATACTAGTACCTACTAGTAAAAATACTATTTAAACTACGCCTCTTCTTTCTTAATAGGTGTTATCTATCTATAGTATTAAAGTAGGCTTATATTATATATATATATTACTATAAGTACTACTTTAGGCTAGAGCTTATATAGGAGTCTTAATAAGGAGAGTATTTTTATAATTCTTATAATAACTTTTTAGCCTACTTATTTACTACTACCTACTAGCTCTTTTATATTTAGTAGGGGTAGCTCTATATTAATCCCTTACTCTACTACCTACCTCTTATACTCTATTTTACCCTTAATACTAATAACTAAAGTATCCTTATCTTAGTATATCTTATATATATATATATATATGCTATATTATTAGTCTACCTATAATATAAAACATCTTAGTATAGGGAATATATTATTATATATCTTTTTAAGTAGTATAATACTAAATAGTTAGGTAGTATACTTATCTCTTAGGACTATAAGCTATTTAGAGTAGTTAAACCTAATAGGAAAGTTAAAGAGATCCTATAATATATAATAGTATAGGCATATAGACCTATTTTCTAATATTTATTTTAAAATAACTTAGCTTATATATATTATTATATAGTACTTATACTCTATCTAAGTTAGTCCTTTAATTTTTACCTCCTAAGTACTATATAGGAGATATATAAGAGCTTTAGTACTAAGATAACTAGTCTAAAGGTACTATATATAGGCGTTATTATTATAATTAATTAGGATATTTCTTATTAGATAGAAAGTTATTATTATAAATACTTAAGTATTAATAAGAGAGGTAAGGCTATAATAAATATTATTATATAGTAAGGCTAAGTAAGAAGAGATAGGTATATATTAAAGAAAGATAAGATTACCCTTACGTTTAAGGGTCTTTATTATAATACTCTTCTTATACGTACTATAATAAAGAGTATAATCTAGTCCTAAGTATTATAAGTCTATCTTCTTTATAAGTAGGCCCTTAAAGATAATATTAATATAAAATTTAGGAATATAAGCTATATTTTCTAGCATAAGGTTATATATCTTAGGCCCTTTAGTACTATTAAGTATATTCTTTATAATATATATTTTATAAACCTTAACTATATATAAAGTTATACTAAATTTAATATAGCTCTCCTTTTTATTCTATTAGTATAAGCTAGGCTTAAAGAGGTCTCTATTATTAATAATATAGATCCCTCTATAGTTATCTAGTATAGTACTCTTACTAAGTATATATAGGCCTATAATTAGAGATAAGAAGATACTAAGTAAGGAGTATACTAATATTAGAGTATTATTATAAAATATATTAAGGTCTATTATAACTATAATAAGGGTTATTAGTAGATACTCTAAGGTATCTAACGCCTTTTATAAATCTAATTTATTATTCTTATATTTCTAACCTTTCTTCTTAATCTCTAAGTAAAGGTTAGCTTACTTTAGCTTTATAAGTTTAGTCTAAATTAACTTAATAATTAAGTTACTTAGAGGGTACTTTAATAGTCTTACCTTTCCTCTAATTATATATTTAAGAAAACTATAGTTTACTATACTCTAGAAGTAGTTAGGTTATTTATAGGGGTATTTATTATAGTATTTCTTATTAGCTTCTAGCTTTAGTTATCCTCTAAGTATTATATATACCTTAGTTACTTTATAGGACTTTAGTAAGGCTAAGTATAGTAAATTACTAAGTAAATCTCTATATTATCTTAGGGTTAAATAACCTCCCTTATGTTATTTAGTTTTTATAAGATTATTAAGCTTATTAGCTACCTAGGATAAGGTAATTTATTACCTAATAGTATATAAGAACGTCTTAATTATAAGTATACCCTTAATTTCTAATATCTTAAAGGCTTTAGCTTTTATAAGGGTATTATACTACTTAGTAAGCTAAGTTATTAGATCTTCTATTAATAAGGCTTATAAGAGAGTCTTATTATATATTTCTCTAGTAAAGTTAATTATACTATTACGTAATAGGGTATATTATTCCTAAAGTACCTTAATTATTACTTAAAGAGTAAGTTTATAGCTATTATTAAATAATTATATCTAAATACTACTTATAATATCTTTAGAGATAGTAGTATTAACTTATAATATAATAAGCTTATTTAACTTTTACTACTTATATATATAAAGTTTCTTTAATAACATATCCTTTATAGTAATAAGCTACTTATTTTTTATTAATATATTATCTATTATAAGTAGTATTAGTTTAAGTAAGAATAATAAGGGGTTATTTAGAATAGTTATAAGGAAAGTAGAGAAGATAGATAAAGGTAGATAGAAAAGGTATATTAATATATTAACTATATAGAAGTCTATAGTAGAAAAGACTGTCTAAGTAGAGGAATAACTCTTAGTTATATAGGAAGTCCTTTAGATATATATAGTATCTAAGTATATATCTAAGCGCTAAGAGGTGCTTAGTATATGTCTTATATATACCTATATATATATATAGGTAGGTATAAGCGTAGGTATAAGCGCTAACATATGTAATACTTAGAGGTATATATATTTACATATAGTAGTCTGTAGTAGTTTGCATTAGTTTGCATTAGTATAGTTATATATAGAAGTATATACTTCTATAGTTCATTTTTTAAGAGGAATCTAGAAAAATTACTTATATAATTATAGGACTTTTAGTTATAGAGTTATATAGAGATTTATATACTTAAGAATTAAAGAATATTACTTCTTAATTCTTAGTTTCCTCCTTAAGTTATATCTAAGTTATAGATAAAACTTACTTATTATTATATAAAAACTTATAAAAAACCTTATATATAAGGAAAAAGTAAGAAAGTTATAGTTATAATTATAGTTAAAACTTATTAAAAACCTAATTATATAAAAATAGGAAAAAAAAATAAGAAAATAGGGGAAACCTAATATTTAAGCTGTACTACTTTCTTTTTATAGAGTATTTCTTTATTATCTATAGTTTCTTTAGGTAAAAACCCCTTTATATTAAGATTTATAGTCTCTATAAAGTATTTAAATACTTCTTTATTAATAGACTTAGTAAATATATCTACTATATTATTCTTTATATGTATATAATATAAAGAGACTTAGTTATTATTTACAGCTTATCTAGAAAAGTAATATTTTATATCTATATGTTTAGATTTCTTATAAAGCTCTAGATTTTCTATTATATGTTATGCTACCTTGTTATCTATTAGAATAATAGGCTTATTTAACGTTATATTTAATCCTAAGTTGTTATATATATAGGAAAAAGAGTTATATAAATATATAGATTCCTTTATAGCTTTATATAAAGCTATATATTTAGCTTTACAAGTAGATAAAGTAATAGTCTTCTGTTTTATACTATTCTAACTTATAATATTATAGTACCCTAAGGTAGTTATATATCTAGTAGTAGACATTCTATCGTCTAGGTCTCTAGCCTAATTAGAGTTAGAAAACGCTATTATCTATAAATCTATATTATAGTTATATATTAATCCTAAATTAGGATACTTATTAAGATATCCCTATATTCTATTAAGGGCTATAAAATACTCTTTAGAGGGGTTACTTATATATCTAGTATATATATTAACTAGATATATTATATCTAGTCTTGTTTTAAGACTAGCAAAGAGGAGAGATCCTATCTCTTATTAGTATTATATTATTTTTTCTTTTGTTACTTACCCTAGATTTTTCCTTAACTTAATAGTAGGATCTATAGGCGTATTATAAGGATAAATATCCTTTTTATTATACTTTTCTAGTATATTATTTATATATTTAGTTTGGTAGATATATAAGACCTTATCCTTTTTATTTATATATATTTTATTCCCTAAAAACATATGTAGAATTCCTAAGTCCTATATTTGTAAATCCTTATTTATATTATTATAGAAATATTCTATATCTTTATCTATAGGAGCTACTATTATAATATTATCTATATAATAGGCTATTATAGCTCTTATATTATTATTATTAGCTATAAAGATTCCCTTATTATAAGGAGATTCTTTAAAGCCTAATTTATATAGTATAGATCTTAACTACTTATACTAGAGTCTAGGGCTCTATTTTAGACTATATAGGGCCTTATTTAGCTTATAATATAAAGCTTTTTTATTTATATTATTAGTATATTCTAGGGTATTTGTTTTATAGTTATAAGAGAAACCTATAGGTAGTTATACCTATATCTCTTTATCTATATCGGCATGGCAAAAAGTATTAAAGATATTAAATTACCTAAAAGACCAGCCTAATTTTATTCCTATAATAAATATAGCTCTATAGTTTTTAGGTTTATAGGTAGTACTAAAGGTTTCTAGATAATTAATACCTATATATTAATTAAATCCTTATACTACCTACCTTACTTTATATTTTAACAGGTTATTATTTATATCTATCTTTAATTTATATACCTATCTTCCTCCTAAGGGTTTAATACCTATAGGTAAAGGAAGTATTATCTAAGTATTTATATCATGTAAGTTATTAACCTTTATAACTATTACTTAAATCTATTCTTTCTTAAACATAGAAAGTATAGCCTTTTTATAGGTAGTAGGGTCTTTATTAGTTATTATAGTAAGGATATATATAGCTTTATTAAACCTATTTATCTTATTATTATAATTATTTATAGTAGAAAGTATTAGTTTAATTATAGGGTAGTCTTCTATAGTATATAAAGTACTTTCTTAGTCTACTACCTATTTATAGTCTTTAAGCTTATTATTATCCTACTTAGGAATTTCTACTATTATCTTAGATTTATTTATATTATTTATATTATTATTATTATTATTATTATTTATCAGCTTTATGTTTATACCTCTAAGATTTAAGTCTTCCCTTCTACTTTTATAGTTATATAGGGTTATATTATTACTACTATTATTATAATAAGTTATATTATTATTATTTATATTATTAATAGTAAGAGGTATAAACTAATTTTCTAGAATAACTATATCTTTAGTCTAAAAGGAAGTTTTCTTTTAAAAATTATAAATTTTATATATATTATTCTTATAGTTAAGTACTATAGCTTTTATTACTCTATTATCTAACTTTTTTATCTTAGGATCCTTATTTTTATAATAGCATATAGATCTAAAGGTTGTTATATTATCTAAGTTAGGTTTTATATTATTTGCTATCTTATAAGGGGTCTTATAGTTAAGAGCTTTATAAGGAGTTATATTATATAAATCTACTATAGTTAAAGCAGCCTTACCCTATAAATATAAAGGCAAATTTACCTGTAAAAGTATAGCTCTAACTTTATTAGTTATAGTTCTTATTACTCTTTCTATTATACTATTAGGTTTATAAGTATAAGGAACTTTTATATTATAATTTATTCCCTTAATAATATATATATAATTTATAGTATTATTATTAAATTCTAGACTACTATCTATGTTAAAGTCTTTTATCTTATTTTTATTTATATTATTCTTATTTATATACTCTAGAACAGTAGAATTTACTTCTTCTACTTCTTTAGTTCTTAGTAATTTTATAGATATAAGTCTAGATTTTCTTTCTAAGAAGATAATAAACTATTAATATTTATTATAAGTAGAAGGTGTTATAGGTCTATAGAGATTAGAAGAGACTTTTTCTATATAGTTATATTCTTTATTATAGTTATTAGAATTCTTATTAACTTTAGTAGTAAAGTTTACCTTTATATAGGTACTATAGGTATAGTCTTCTTCTATTATATTATTAGTTATATTTATATTATCTTTAAGTTGTATTAGGACTTTTCTACTTATATGTCTAAGTCTATTATGCTACTTTTTATAGTTATTTATCTCCTTATTATCCTTAACCTTCTTATATTTATATGGTTTTCTTCTTATATTTATAGTATTTATATATTTGTTATTATTATTTAGATCCTCTTTATTTAATACCTTTATAGATAGGTAATATAGGCTGTTTTTTATCTCCCCTTTATAAAGGGTTTCTTTATTTGTTATATTTATTAAAGATACCTTTATATCCTAAAAAAGGGAGGCTATCTTTAGTCTTCTTAGTCTATTTTGACTTAAAAGATTTATACCTATCTTAGGCATATAGTAATAGTCTTTAAGGATATATATATTATTATTATTATTAGGAAAAGAGATAGTTATATCTCCTTATAAAGAGACTTTCTTTTTCCTAGTATCTCCCTAGTTAATATACTTATTTATAGAAGTAGTCTTTATAAATAGGGATTTATTATATATTATAGTAATAGTAGTAGTAGTATCTAGGCAGAAAGGAGTATATTTATTATTTATAGTTATATATATAGGGTTATTCCTTATATTACTACCTATTATTTTATTATTAGTTATAGGTTTTATAGAGGAGGTTATAGGACTTATATTTTTAAAATCTAAGTTAATCTTACTCTCTTCCTTATATAGAGGGTTATCTATAACTATATTATCTTCTATAACTATTATATATATATTTTCTATATTAGACTTATTAGATTCTTCTAAATCTTCTTCCTCTATAATAGCTCTTTTAGCTATTAAGGCCTTTTAGGCCCTATAGAGTTTATTCTTCTTTATATTAGTCCTTTATTGCCTTAGGACTTCTTCCTTATCCTTATTTTTCTAGCCTTTAGGGGCTTTATTTAGATATAGGAAGTTATAGTCTTTAACTATATGGTTTTTTAACTTATAATATATATAGTAAACACCCTTTGTCTTTTTCTAAGGCTTTTTAGTTCCTTTTCTAAAGGTAGAAGTATATAATACTATAGAGGATCCTTTTCTTTTTACTTTATCTATTAGATTTACAAAAAGGGATTCTATAGTATAAGAATCTACATCCTTTCTAAGGGCTTAAGTTACGTTAGTTATAAAGCCTTTATAACTACTATTTAGACTATTTAATACCTAAGCTATAATAACTTATTTTAGTAAAGCTATATCTTTAGAAGATAGGTTGTCTATAAGCTCTTTTACCTTATTAAGGTATTCCTCTATAGATCTAAAAGATTCTAATAAAGTATTAAAGAACTCCTTATAGGTAAGATATTTATTAGTAAATCCTATAGGCTTATATAGATCCTTTAGTTTCTTCTAAGCTTTAAAGCCTATTTTAGAGTCTTTTATAACCCTTAAAGGGGAATCCTTATAAAATAGCTTAATATAAGCTAATACTTTATTATTACTCTTCTATTAAGAAGGTGTAGTTAGAGGTATTTCTAAACTAGAGTTAATATCTTTACTAATAAGTAAAGCCTTAAATCTAGTTGCCTAAACATTATAGTTAAGGCTGCTAGATAGGTAGGGTATAGTTATAGATTTTTCTATAGTATTAATTTATTTTAGTATTAGTTAAAAAAGAGGTATAGGAGTTAGTTAAAAAAGAGGTATAGGAGGGTTTTTATTAACTTTTGTTATAATAGTACGGGTTTTTTAGATTTTAGTTAATATAGATAAATTTATATTAAAAAATAGATGTTTATAGGAGGTTAGTTTATTAAAATTAATTATATATGACTTTTCGTTACGTTAGGTTAGTAATAGTATAATACTTATAGGTTAAATCTACTAAAGATTTTTACCAGCTAGATAGCAGACTAGTTAGTCTAGTAGTCTAGTTAACTACTAGATTAACTTAATTAATTAACTACTAATTAAGAGGTCTTAGGTTTAATTCTAGCTTAAGGCAAAAGAAAAGATCCTTTATTAGTTAGATCTAAAATTAACTAGCAAATTAGGTGTTATAGTGTTATATATTATCTAGAGCTATAGTAACGTTAAATATAGTAGGGTATATAACTTACCTAGTAAGCCAATCCCTCTATTCTATTAAATATAGATTACTAGGTATAGGGTGTAGTCGCCTTAGAGTTATATTCTATAAAATTCCCTTAGCTAATGTGGTTTGTCCCCTAGTAAGGTTAAGTTTTTTATAAAAAAAATAATTAAAGACTTAGATATAAAGTCTTAAAGTAGAAGGTAAAGGTATAAAGTATATAAAGAGAAACCTTCTCTACTAAGCTAGGCTTATAACTAGTAAGAATAACAAGGGGTTATTTAGAATAGTTATAAGGAAAGTAGAGAAGATAGATAAAGGTAGATAGAAAAGGTATATTAATATATTAACTATATAGAAGTCTATAGTAGAAAAGACTGTCTAAGTAGAGGAATAACTCTTAGTTATATAGGAAGTCCTTTAGATACGTATAGTATCTAAGTATATGTCTAAGCGCTAAGAGGTGCTTAGTATATGTCTTATATATACCTATATATATATATAGGTAGGTATAAGCATAGGTATAAGCGCCAACATATGTAATACTTAGAGGTATATACGTTTACATATAGTAGTCTATAGTAGTTTGCATTAGTTTGTATTAGTATAGTTATATATAGAAGTATATACTTCTATAGTTCATTTTTTAAGAGGAATCTAGAAAAATTACTTATATAATTATAGGACTTTTAGTTATAGAGTTATATAGAGATTTATATACTTAAGAATTAAAGAATATTACTTCTTAATTCTTAGTATTTAATTAGCTTATTTACTATGTTATAATTAACGTTTAGGAGGTTTTCCTATATAATTTAGGCTAAGTAGTATATATTATTTTATAAGTTATTTTATTCTTTAATATATTCCTTATAGGTTAGGTTACTAAGATACTCTAGGAGCTTAATATATTTATTTAAATTAATATATTACTAAATATCTTAGGATATAGTAAGGAAATAAAGTAATATAAACTATAGATATTAGTCCTTATATATAGTAGCTAGACTATATAGCTTTTAGTTAGTTAGAAGACTAATATTTATATCTAAAGTTATTAAGGGTTATAACTAATTAATATATAAGAAAGAGTTATTTTAAGAAAGGAATATCCTTAAACATTTACTTTATAATAGTAGGGGTTAGTTATACTTATAATTAAGTTAGAGCTAGGCTTATAACTATTATAAAGTAAGATCTTTAAGGGGGTAATTTATATAGTTAAAAGTAGCTTATTTCTTTCTAAGTAAGTATAGCCTAACCTTATTACTAAATATAGGGTTATTTTAGAATCTTATATAATATTAGTATAGAAGGTAGTATTAGTTAGTAGTACCTACTCTAGTAGGATAGTCTATCTATATAATAATATTACTTACTTAGAGAGAAAGATAGTAGTTTAGGATATAAGAGATTCCTATCCTTATATAACTATATCTAGCTTACTAGAATATTTTATACTTATGTAAGGTGCTTAGAAATTAACCTAGATAATATATAAGAACTTAACCCTAACTAAATAACCCTAACTTAAAGAGATAACCTAGATAGTTAGAGAGAGGAGTAGTAAAGCTAATCTTACTCCTTATAGAATCTTCTAGTATTAGGCTATAATTACGTAATTACCTACTTACGTAATTAATATATATATTAATCTACTAGTTAAGTAGATTATATATATATATATATCTTATATATAAATCTCTATAATAAAGGAAATATAAGATAAAGAAGTATAAGAGTATTAGAGAATACTCTTACTTCTAATATAAAGTTACCTTAGTAATAAAATATAGGCTACTAAGAGTTATAGTTAGTAATATCTTAATAATTATCTAGGTAATTATTATTAGACGTTCTAATAAGTAGGATCTCCTCTTAGGTAAATAATAGTACTAATAAGTTAGTATAGTTATTAACTATAAGGTAGAAAAACTAGTTATCTATAGACGTAATAGTATTAAAGACATATAGGGTAAGAAAGGACTTATATAGTATAGTAATCTAAAGGAAGAAACACTATAACCTATATAAGTAATATAAGATACTTCCTCTAATTAACTTAAGTTACTTAGTTAATTAATTAAAGAAACTCCTCTAATTAATATAAGAGTTCTCTTAATTAGAGGAGTAGAAACTCCTAGGTTTCTTATATTATTATAGTTTAGCTAGAATTATTAAAAGGTCTTATTATATAAGCTAAGAAAAGATAGGTATATATAAAAAAAGTAAAAAATAGCTTATCTATCTATTAATCTATTTAGTTATCCTTTTATCTTTACTAATTAGACGTCTTTTAGCTACTTCCTTAGTTAATTAGTATAGGATAACTTCTAATTACTACCCTACCTTACTATAGTATCTACTCCTAAGTTAGTATTAAACTAAGCCCTAAACTCCTAGAGTTCTAAGAAATATATAATAAAGAGTATAAATACCTTAAATAGGTAGTTAATAATTATTAGAAGTAAGAGTATTCTCTAATACTCCTATACTTCTTTATCTTATATTTCCTCTATTATAGAGTTTTATATATAAGATATATATATATATATAATCTACTAAACTAGTAGATTAATATATATATTAATTACGTAAGTAGGTAATTACGTAATTACAGCCTAATACTAGAAGATTCTATAAGGAGTAAGATTAGCTTTACTACTCCTCTCTCTAACTATCTAGGTTATCTCTTTAAGTTAGGGTTATTTAGTTAGGGTTAAGTACTTATACGTCTATCTATTTAATTTCTAAGTAGCTTACGTAAGTATAAAATATTCTAGTAAGCTAGATATAGTTATATAAGGATAGGAATCTCCTATATTCTAAACTACTATCTTTCTCTCTAAGTAAGTAATATCTATAGTAATAATCTAACTATTATACTCTCCTTATATCTTTTATTCTTATAACCCCTTATATTCTATATATCTCTACCCCTATTATCCTATATTCTTACTTCTATAGGATATATTCTTATATAGGATATCTACTATCCTATATATCTTTACCTATTATTCTAAAAGGTTATAAGCCTAGGTCTTTAACCTAAGGTATCTACCTATACTATAAGAAATATTATATCTCTTTAGTAGCCTATTTATCTTTATATTTATATATTCTATAGCTCTATTTATATACCTTATTATAAGAATAATAAGGTAGAAAGAGTAAGCCCTTATTATCCTTTATAACTAAAGGAATATAAGTATTTATAGAACTAAAGGTAATATAAGTCCTTTTTAGTAGTAATAAGACCTCTATATATCTACTTTATATATATATCTAAAAGGTAAAAGGAGTAAGACCTTTATTCTATTCTATACTATTTTATAGATCTATATATCTATAAAAAATACTAGTAAAATACTAGTAAAAATAGTAGATATTATTAAGGCTACTATAGGCTGTTTAATACCTATAGAATAACGTCTCTAGGGTACTAAGAATTAGAACTCCTAGATAACTACTATCTATCTCTTTTTTAAACTACTTAATATTAGTAGTTATTTTAAAAAAGAAGAGGAATATAAGGGGATATAAGAATAATAAAAAACATAAGCCTTATTAATTATAAGGTAGAATCTATAGAAGGAACCTTTATCTCTTATTTTTTTAATTTAAAGGACCCTAAAGAGGCTTTATCTATATTAAAGTCTTCCTATAAGGGTATAAGCCCTATTCTAAGGTAATAGTTATACTTAGAATTTTATGCTATTAAACTAGAGGCCTATAACTCTTTAAATAAGTTTATTAGCTTCTTTAAAGGTTATATCTCTAAGTTAAATAACATAGGGGCTAAGATAGAGGATATAGACTAAAAAACCGTCTTTATAGCTACTTTAAGTAGCTATTTTCTAGTATAGGTAGAAAGGTAAAGAAGTACTCTAAGGACTAAAAAGCCTCCTTCTTTATAAGCCCTTATAAATAATATATTAGATAAAAATAGGCGGGATTTAGATACCCTTATGTCTAATAACTATAATAATTATCCTTCTAATAAGGATAATAACCTTAGGGATAATAACCTTAACCCTAAGGGATATAAGAATCCTTTTAATAAGGATAAGTCTTATAAAAGACCTAAAGGAAAGGTCTATAAGCCTAATTTAAACCTATAGCCTTAAAACTATACTAGAAAGGTTAAGGTAACCTTTATAACTAACTAGACTAACTATACCTCTAAAGAGGTTATCTAGAAAGAAAAAAAATATACCTATAAAGCCTATTCTTTCCTACTATCTTATAGGGATTAATAGCTCTATAATATAGGTTTAATAGTCTATATTACTAATAATAAGGACTATTTTACTAAATTAACTATAGAAAATAACATACCTATAGTTAATATAGGAGTAGGCCCTATTAAACTAAAAGGAATAAGAACTATTCTATTACCTATATAGTTTAGAAGGGAAATTAACTATATAAGGTTAAATAATACCTTATATATACCTAAATTTCTTATATCTATATTTTTAGGCCTTTTATACTATAAAGAAGGCGGTTTTCTAATAAACTAAAACCTCTATAATAGTAATAAGGAACCCTTTACTAATATAGATATAGTAAAAAGGGGGTTTTACCTTAATATTACTAATAAAAGGCCTATTAATAGTAACTCTATTATTCTAGAAGATAATATATCTCTAGAAGAAAAGACTATTATAGAAGATAATAAATCTTCTACTATAGAAGATAATAAATCTTCTAATATAGAAGAAAATAAAGTCTTCTCTTCTATAACATAAGAATAGTATGAAAAATTAGGCTATCCTTCTTACCTTTATTTAGTTAAAATAGCTAAAATAACTAAGGGTATTCCTTTAGATAAACTAAAGGAAAAAGACCTATACTATCCTAACTATATAAGCTCTAAGTTAACTAAGTAACAGCCTAAAATTAACTATAATAGAGCTACTTTTCTATTAGAAAGAATCTATATAGATACCTTAAAAATAACGCCTACCTCTATTAATAGAAATAAGTATGCTATACCCTTTATAGATAACTATTCTAGCCTTAGAGATATAGAATTCTCTAAGAATAAAGAGGATATAATTAATATCCTTAAGAATAAGCTAGAATACTATAAAAATTAAGGATATAATTATCTTAAGAAAATATACCTAAATAATAGTACTAAATTTAATATAGGGGAATTAACCCCCTATATTAAAGAAAGAGGGATTATATTAGAACCCTTTATACCTTATATACTAAAATAAAATAGTATAGTAGAAAGAATAAATAGGGCTATCTTAGATAAATCTAAGACTATTATAGTAGTAAATAACTTACCTAAGTTCTTATAGGATATTATCCTTAAAGAAACTACTAAGTTATTAAATTATACTATTATAAAACGCCTAGAGAAAACCCCTATAGAGGCTTTTCTAGACTACTTTTATCCTAATAAGTATAATAAACTAAACCTATCTAATATACGTAAAATAGGCTTTAAAGTATATATATATATACCTAGAGAAAAGCATATATAGTCTAATAAGTTAAATACCTATATAAAAGAAGGTATTTACTTATCTTAAGAAGGAAATAATATATATACTATATATATTCCTTTTAGGCCTTATAAGTCCTCTATAGTAAGGACTTTATATATTAAGTTTATAGAAAGTACTATAAGAGAGGGAGAAATAACTATTCCTTTTAGTACTTCTATAAAACCTCCTCTTAATCCTCCTCTTAAGCTTATAACTAATATAGAGGTTAATATACCTACTATATCTAAAGAGGATAAAGAAAAATATAAGGCCTATACCTCTAAAGTAGAGGATATATACTATAATATTATAAATTATAGTATAATACCTATAGAGCTTACTACTATAAAATAAGCTCTAGAAGGAAAAGAGAAAGAAAAATAGCTAGAAGCTATATATAAAGAAATAGCTATAATTATCTAGTAAGATACTTTTTAAGCTGTTAACCTAAAGGAGGCCTATAAGTCTTCTAGGGTACCTTTAATAGTAAAATAGGTCTTTAAGAAGAAAATTAATATTAATAGAAATATTAATAAATATAAGGCTAGGCTGTATATATAAGGATTCTAATAGAAATATAGAATTAATTATTTCTAGACCTTTACTATAGGATCTAATCTAACTACTTATAGGGTCCTATTAGCTCTAGTAGTAGTACTAAACTAAGAAATCTAATAAATTAATATAGTTAGAGCCTTTTTATATAGGGATTTAGAAGAAGAGGTCTATATAGATCCTTCTAATATTCCTCTAGCTAATTTCTTTAAGAAATATCCTAATTTAAATACTATAAATTAGGATAATAATAAAGAATAGCTTATCTTATTAAAAAAGGCCCTATATAGTCTAAAATAAAGTCCTAGGTAGTAGTAACTAAAGATAAAATCTATATTAAAAAATATAGGTTTTATACCTTTAAAATTAGATAAGGCTACTTATTATAACTAGGATAAAACAAATCCTACTTATATTATTACCTATATTAATAATTTTCTTATACTTAATAAGGATATTAAGTATATAGAAAATATAAAGGGTAAAATCTCTAAATATATAGAGATATAAGACCTAAGAGAAGTTTCTAAGTTTTTAGGGCTATATATAATAAGAGATAGATCTAAGAGATCTATAACTATCTCTTAAGCCTACTATATCTAGTAACTTCTAGAAAGATTTAATCTTTTAGATATATCTCCTTTTAATATTTCTATATCTCTAGGAATATTAAATACCTCTTTAGGTAATAACTTAAAAGGATATATACCTTCTAAGGACCTATTAAAGGATTATTAACGCCTAATAGGATCCCTTATATACGCTATATTTATAACTAGGCTAGATATTACCTATAATATATCTTTTACCTCTTATTACCTATATAACCCTTTAGAATACCTATTAAAATAAGGAAAAGGTATATTAAGTTATTTAAAAGGGACTAATATATATAATAAGTAAGTAGATTAGATAAGTAAGTAGATTACCTAACTATAATTATACTAACCTTTTTCTTTCTATATACGTCTAGCTACTAAAAATAATATTATTATTAAATAATAAAGCCTAATTACTCCTAGTAGTCTAAGCTATTAAAGGACCCTAAAAAATTAGTATCTAGGAGGTAGCTAAGACCTACTTAGTACCCTTTTTAACACTATATACCTACTTAAATAGAAGAGCCTTATAATATAATACTATACCTAACTTATAGAATTTAATAGTACTTAAAGAGGAGAAGCTAGTTAAGTTTATTCTTAACTTAGATTCCTAATTATTTCCTCCTTAGCTTAGTAGTATTAAATATATAGCTAATTAACTACTTACTAACTATAATATACTACTAGTTAGTAAGTACTAGGCCTTAAACTTTATTAAATAAATACTAGAGCTCTAAATGCGTTTTTTTTATAAGTATAACTATAAGAGAGCCCTATATAAAGATCCTAATATAATTAATATATAGTTCTCCCTTATAGTAAATATAATTATAAAATATAGTATTATAGACTTAGATATCTATAACTTTAATAAGACTAGCTTTATAATAGGCTAGATTATATTTAGAATAGTTATTATAAGTACTAAAAGACGTTTAAATATAAAAATAGTATAGCCTAGTAATTAAGAATAGGTTATAGTTATTTAGGCTATTAGTTTATCTAGCTATAGTATCCTACTATATATTATTATTAGAGGTAAAAATCTCCTCTCTATTTAGTATACTAAATCTAGTCTCCTACCTAACTAGGTTATTATAACCTTTAAAAATAGATAGATAATAAATAAAAAAGGCTTAAATTAGCTTTAGTACTTTAATTAGTATTTAAAGTTATATATAAAAGGGAAATATTACCTCCTTATCCTTAATAGGTATAAAAGTTACTACTTTATAGACTTTAAGCTATTTTATAAGGAAAATAATATTATTACTCTCTATATACTACCTTATTCTTCTTATCTACTTTAGCCCTTAGATATAAGGTGTTTTATACCTTTAAAAGTAGCGTATAGTTAAGAAATTAAGGATAAGATATAATAGGGTAATACCTATATTATAAAGGATAATTTCTTTCTAGTATTTTATAACACCTTTAAGTAATCTCTTATAGAAAAGAATATCTAAAGGGGTTTTAGAGGGGTAGGACTTATCCCTCTAAGTATAGAAAGTATACTATTAAAACTAGATGTTAAGTTATATACTCCTTTACCTTAAGGTTCCCTCCTAATAATACTAATAGCTTAGACTTCTTAGATACTAAAGACTATAATAAAGCTAAGTTCTTAAGGAACTTTAATTAAGGATTAATTTCTTAATTATCTAAATAGCTCCCTAATATATAGCTTAAGAGCTATAGAGTAGTTTCTTAGAGGATTACTAGGGATTATATATAAGCTTATAATATTAAAAGTAAGGATTAAGAGCCTTAAAGAGGAGAATACTATACTTAACTAACATAAAAGGACTAAGAAAACTTATCTTAGATAAAGAGGAAGTCTTACTATAGCTAAGGTATAGGATATTTAATCCTAAAGAGAGGTAATAACCTAGGTATAAGAGGAAGTATATTAGAGTAGTAGTTATAGGCTAAGGATAGAAATAAGTTAATAGTAGTATAGTATCTATAGGAATATAAGATATAATTTATAAATATATTAGTTTAATAAAGAAATATCTAAAGAAGAGGATTCTAAGTAGTTTTAATTAATTTTATTATTTTATTATTACTTCTTACTTAGATTTATAAAGTAGTTATAGTTAGGTAATTTACTTACTTATCTAATCTACTTACTTATTATATATGTTATTAATTATAATATTACCTATAATAGTAATATTAATAGCCCTAATATACCTTATTTAATAGGTTATATTAATTCTAACTAGGCTAGTTATAAAGAGACTAAAAAATCTACTTCTAGTTATCTCTTTACCTTATTTAGTAGTCCTATAAGCTAGAAATCTAAAAAATAGTTAACTATCTCTTTATCTACTATAGAAGCTAAATTTAATAGCTTATAAGAAGCTATTAGAGAAGCTATATAAATAAAGGGTCTATTATCTAAAATAGGGTATAATATAACCCCTATACCTATTAAAATAGATAATAATATAGCCCTAAGCTTAGCCTATAACCTAAAATATTATTAAAGGACTAAGTATACTACTATATATTACTACTATACCTACTAAGAGGTTAAAAAAGGTAATATAGAAGTAAAATATTATAAGGGGGCTATATACTAATAGGATATATAGCCTAATAGGAGTACTTTAGGTATTCCTTAGCTAAGGGTTAGCTAAGCCTTACTAACTTAAGGCTTAAGGCTAAAGTTAGGAACTTAGAATCTTTAGCTTAAAGTCTTTATACTTAAATAGACCTACCTTTTATACCCTTCCTAGTTATAGCCTATAGCTATACCCTTATAATTCTTTAAGCTCTATAGACTAGGATAACTAGTATAGGATAGAATATTAGGTTACTAGTTAGATAGTAAATATTTAGTAATCCTTAGGTAAGATAAAAGCTATAATAAGCTATAGCTACCTAAAACCTATAACCTAGTACTACTAACTACTCCTATAGATAACTACTAGGTATTACCTTACCCCTATAATATAAATCTTAATAACCTTATTAGAGAGGGGTAGTAGGAAGCTAAATATAGGTTAACATATTAGTACTATAAACTAGTAAGGGATATCTCTAGGGGTTATACCTAATACTAAATATATAGTAAAGGATTAACATCCCTATTAGTAAAAAGAGGTTAGACATATAGGCTATAAGAGGACTTAGGATGGGAACTAAGTCTAGTTAGTATCCTATAAATATTCTAAATATAGTAGGCTAAAATATAATATTAGAATATAGAAATATAAAGATAGAATTAGGAACTACTCTAAATGCTTACTAAATATATATTAATAAAGGACTAACTAAAAGAATATAAAAAACCCCTAAACTATAATTATAAGGTACTTAATAAAGATACTATAATAGCCTAAATAGATAATTAGATAAAGGCTATTAAAGAGGTAAATAATCTAAAAGTAGAAGCCTCTATAGGGTATAAGATTATATAGGCTTTATCTAAAGTAATAGTATTAATATAAACTTAATAGAGAAACTACTATATAGGCCTAGATAAAGATATAAATTAGGATAACTTCCTTATATTTATCTACTAAATATATATTAACCCTATAGCCTAGAAAAGAGAATACTATTATACTCTTTTTAGCATAAGGAAGAAAATAGGAGATTCCCCTATAGTCTTCTTTATAAAATAGTTAGTAATTTATAGCATACTTATAAATAAGATTAAGGAAGATAAAGAATAAGTATTTAACTTCTTCTTTAGACTTCCTATAGTACTCTAAGAAGAGCTAATCTATTAAAAGGTAGAAATTAAAACCCTATACTAAGTAGTATAAGAAGCCTAAAGATATTAGGAGTTAAATTATAAGTTGTATAGTAACCCTTTATAGAATAACTACTAGAAATAACTAAGAGAAGATATAGACGTAAAATAATACCCTCTACTATTCTAGAGATTAATATCTTAAGTATATAGCTAGGCCTCCTCTACCTCTATATTATCCTTTAGGTTTAGTATATAGGGGGTATTAAGAGGTAGAGGATAAATAGCTAACTATAAAGTAAGCACCCTATAATAGGGTAATATTATAACTACCCCTAAATATTATAACTATAAGATACTAGGCTATATATTAACCTCTTATAAGGAACTAAAGAATAGTAATAACATACTAATTAGTTAGTAACTAGATGTCTTAAAGGTAAGAGTAAATACTATTCTTACTAGGATAAGAGTTTAAAAACTCTATAATATAGGAAATAAATAGGTAGGGTTAATACTCTAGATTACCCTACTAAAAAGGATATAGTCCCTATTAGAGAAACTACTACTAGTAGAGTAATTATTCTATAAGGATATACTAAATATAAGGTTAATATAGATATAGATACTTATATATAAGTAGATATTATTAGCTTAAGCCTAGTAAGATAACTAGGCCTAGAAAAAGTAAATATATTATACCTAATACTTATAGGATTTAATAGAAAGGAAATAAAGCTAAAGGTAACATATTAGGTAATATTCTTCTTAATTAACTCCTATAGATAGCTATAGAAGATTTAGTATCTATTTACTAAGTCTAAAAAGCCTAAAGGGTCTAGTAACTTACTATTATTATAGGAATCTATAGGGTAAGAGGGAATTATTATTAACATAACTACTAATACCTAGAAGTATAATTATATATTACTTACTAAACTAAAGTAGATTATAATAGAGATTATTAAGAATTATAAAAGGGTGTATATTATATATATCTATAGAGCTATGCTAGAAAATAAACCTAATATTATCTCCTTAGGTAAGGAAGAAAAAGAAAGAAATCTATAAGCCCTACTTCCCCTAGAGTTAGAATCTAAGTAGGGAACATTTAATAAAGAAGTAGTAAAGACAATTAATCCCCTTCCTAATACTAAACACTCTATTAATCTAGTAGAGGATAAGAAACCTCTATTTAGACTAATATACCTACTAAGTAAGTAATAACTTAAGGAACTATAGTCCTATATTACTAAGAACTTATTAAACAGTTATATAAAGCTATTAGTTAGTAAGGCTAGTACTTTAATCCTTTTTATCCTAAAGAAGGATAGGATAGTACGACTCTATGTAGATTATAGAGGACTTAATAAAGTTATAATTAAGAATAGGTACCTATTACCCTTAATTAGTAAGCTCTTAGAAAGGCTTTACTAAGTAAAATAGATCTTAAAGATTAACCTAAGGGATATATACTACTATATTTATATTAAGAAGACTAACTAGTAGAAGACAGCCTTCTATATAAGATATAGGTACTTTAAGTATACTATTATACTATTTAGATTAACTAACATACCTATAACGTTTTAGGCATATATTTACTAAGTACTTAGTAATTTAGTTAATATATACTATATTATATATATAGATAATATTATAGTTTATTTAGAAACTAGGGAATAGTATATAAAGGATATTAAGAGGGTTTTTATAAAGCTCTATAAAGCATAGCTATATATAAAAATTAGTAAGTATTAATTCTATATAAATAAAACTAAGTTTTTAGGATATGTTATTTTACTAGATAGCATCTTAATAGACCTAAATAGAGTATAAGTAGTTACTAAATAGAAGCCGCTATAGTCTATTAGGGATATATAAGTATTCCTTAGGTTTTATAACTTCTATTAGAAATTTATACCTAAATACTTAGGAATTATATCTCCTATAATATCTATACTTAAGGGGAGTAGTCCTAAGTAAGAATAAGAGTTTAATTAGACTCTAGAGGTGTAAATAGTATTTAATAAGTTAAAGGTTGCCTTTTATTTAGTAACTATTCTATAATATTAGGACCCTATATAGGAGTCTAGGGTTAAGATAGATATATCCTAAAAAGTAATCTTAGGGATCCTATCCTAACTTTTAGATAGTTAATAGTAACTAATTACATACTTTTTATAGAAGCTATCTAATATAAAGTAGAGATAGGTAATAGGATAGTAAGAGCTCCTTACTATAGTAGAAAGCCTAGACTACTAGGCATGCTATCTATAAGGGACGTCTAAGGTCTTTATAGTACTAATAGACTATTAGGCCCTAAAGGGTATTATTAACACCTTAGTATAAGACCTTTATAAAAGGCTTACTAGATAGGTCTACTACTTATTAGTATTTAACTTTAAAATATACTACTACTTAGGAGTAATAAACCCTATAGATAGACTATTAAGAAGACTAGATTATATAGAAGGTAAAGTAGTATATAATAATATACTTCTTACCCTCTTAAAAAAGTTAAGACTAGTAGAAGAACTCTTATTAAATAGCTAGTAAACTATTACTACCCTAAAAGGGGGGAGTAAAATAGTAATTACTTTTATATAAGCTATTAGAGCTACTATAAATAGGGAATATTCCTTACCCTAAAGTCCCTATAAGACTAAAGGGTCTTAGGGTACTACTATAAAAGTTGTAGCTATAGAAACCTATAGCTAAAAGGGCTAGGAAGAATTATAAAATACTTAGTAAATACCTAAAAAAGGGGAGGAAACACCTAGAGCTAGGATTATTATTCTAGAGTAGTATATCCTATATATAGTTATAAAAGAGCTTATAGAGTATAAAATAGCATTACTTTAATAGCTATTAGACATCCTAGAAGATTTTATTTAAGGACTATAGGCTAAGGATAGGAACTACTAGAAGTAGGTAGTAAGGGCTTATAGATTAGCTAGGGAATAAAAGGGGTACTACCTTAATAAGAAGGGGACCTTATTCTATAAAACAAAACTAGTTATTCTAGATAAAGTATTATTACACTTAGTAATTATTTACTAACACTATAATAAGCTAATAATAGGCTATATAGGAGTAAATAAGACTTAAAAACTTATTTTAAGGTTATTCTACTAGCTAGATATCCTTTTAGATATATAGGATTATATCTAAATATACTAATAGTACTAAGGGGTTAGAATACCTAGGTATAAACCTTATAGGGAACTCTAGTTATTACTAATACTAATATATCCTTTTAAGGAAATTAGTATAGACTTTATTATAGGCCTATTACTAAGTATTTAGGATACTAGTACTAAATATAATAGTATCCTTATTATTATAAATAGGATAATAAAGTTTACTATATTTATTCTAATATAGAAGACTATTTTAGTAGTATAGCTTACCTAAATACTCTATAAAAAGGTAGAATATAGATTTAGTACCCCTAGGGGTATTATTAGTAATAGGGATAAACTCCTTATAAGTAAATTCTAAAAGGAATTTACTATAGAAAGAGAGATCTAAAGCTAACTATCTATAACATACTACTCCTAAATAGATAGATAGATAGAAAGAATAATCTAGATACTTAAGAAGTATCTTTAAGTATATACTATAGGATTAGTAAGTTAATAGGTAGTCTAGCTCCCTAAAGTAGAGTTTATATATAATAATAGTCGCTATATAACTACTAGCCTATTACTAATAGAAGCCCTATATAGGTATAATCTAAGGTGTATTAAATATATCCCCTCTACTATAAGAGTTATAGTCTAGGGAGTTAAAAAGAGACTTATCTATATTAGTAAACTCTAGGTGTATATATAGCTTAATTAGGAAAAGGCAATAGGTACCTAAGTATAGGGATATAATATAAGATATACCCCTAAGGAGTACTCTTATAGAGATATTATTAGACTATTAATAAAGAATTTTAGGTTTAAGAATAGAAAATTAATACTAAGATTTATTTAAGTAGTAATTATAGAAAGGATTAGCCCCTAAGCATATAAAGTATACTTACCTAAGAAGTATTAGCATATATATAATATGTTCTTAGTATCTATAATTAAACTATAGAATATCTAGTAAGGGTATAGTAATAGTTAACTAATTCTCCTTAACCTTAAAGATAAACTAGAAGAATAAGAGGTAGAGGAGATTATTACTAGCTAGGGTTTAGTAAAGGACTACTAATACCTTATTAAATAGGTAGGGTAGCCTATAGAATATAACACCTAGGAACTAGAGGAATACCTATATAATATATAATAGAAAGTCGCTATATATAAGAAAGCTATAAGGAGGAAACATAAGAAATAGGATAATAAATAGTATAGAATTAGGTTATTATTACTAAGTACTTACCTAGCTATAGGCAAAAAGAATAGTTACCTCTATTAAATTAGGTTAGGGGCCTACCTAAGGTATCTTAATAAGAAAAACAAAAAAGTAAAAACTAACTAAGTAGAGAAGAATACTAAGTTAATAAAGCTATAGGTAAAGGGTTATAAAGTATATAGTAACTATTACTACTAACTAAATCTTAATATTATTATTACTAGTATCTCTACTACTATTTCTATTACCCTTATTATTATTATTATTACCCTCTACCTTAGAGTTTATAGGAGACTACTTATTACTAGTAGACTACTATTCTAACTTATAATTATATATAATATTACACGTAATTTCCTTATCCTTATTATACTTATTAATAAAGGCTTAGTTAGTATTCTTTATATAGGGTATATATCTCTTAGCCTTTAGGTTATAGGCATTATACTTTTAGATTAATAACTACTTAGTAAGCTTTTAGTAAATAGTATAAATATAGTTATAATAGTCTTTACTAAGGTTGTAAAACTTATAAAATATATAAGGGATTACTAGAGGGTTAGTAACTTATTTACCTTTACCTTTCTTCTTCTTAGCCTCTTTCTTATTTTAGTGCTTCTTCTCTATAACCTCCTACTCCTTATAGACATAAATAGCTTCCTTACGTATAGCCTCCTCCTCCTCACACTTCTTCTCTATAGCCTTTTTCTTCTTATATTAGTTCTAGATAGTAATTAGAGTAAGACTACTTAGTAAAGAATTATTATTAGTAGGGATGTTAATATACTTATTATTATTACTATTATTATTACTACTTAAGATAGTAATAGTAACCTCTTTATCCTTACCCTTACCCTTATTATAGTAATGCTTTATAGAGTTAGTAGTAGTACCTATAAGCTTATGCTTCTTCTAAGGTGTCTTAGTACTAGTTCTATAAGTAATTAGTACTAACCCTATAATACAAATAGTATATATAGGTATAAGGTTATCCTTATAATTATTAACCTTCTTATAGAACTTAGCCTACTTAGGGAAACATTTAAGTTCTCCCTTACTAACTAGCTTATTAAAGTATTTACCTTAGTAACTATTAAGGTATTTAATAAGCATTTATAGACCCTTTACCTTAAAGTTATTATAAATATATATAGGTTAAAGCTAGTTTAATTAATCTATAATATTATTAGAGGTAATAATACCTACCTAAAAAAATAAGTTAGCTAAGGTAAATACTTAGTAAAAGAACTATAATAAACCTAAACTTAAATTATTAAGCTTATATATTTATAATTAGATATTAACTCCTAGATAGTAATATATTAGAGCTAAAGTAGGTTTATACTATATAAAGGATTAGTAATATACTTACTAATTTTAGTCTAAGTATAGGTAACATACTAAAGAGACTAGTTAATATACTAAAGTTTAAGAGGACTAAGTTAATACTTAGTAACTAATTAGTAAAGGTGTATATAGTAATTCTAGGTAGATTATATAGTACCCTAGAGTTCCTTTAGAACCTAGTAAAATAGATTAGAGATACTAAACTCTTAGTAAAGGACTAGTAAAAACTTATAGTAGAATACTTCTTCTTATTAATATAGTAGGTAAGATAGTTTATAATATAGTTAGCCTAGTAACAAATAAACTTATTAAGGTTATAATAAATCTATCTAAGATAGTTAATATAAGGAGTACCCCCCTTTAAGCTATTAAAACCCTTATTTAGGTTATATAGTATCTAGAGGATACTAGTAACTTAGATAATAACACTTATAATTAGTAATAAGTTAGTAAGGGTATAATAAGAAGGGGAATAAAGAATAAAATAGATAAAAAGAAGAAAAGGAAATATAGTAACTAATTAGTATATAGTTAATAAAGTAATAGTAAGAAAACAGGTAAAATAAGAAAAGTTATTAATAAAGAAGCATAGCAAAAGGTTAATAATAATATAGCACTAAGAAAAAAAAGAAGAGAAAAGGAAAATAAAAACCTTACCTTAGGGGAAGAAAAGGAAGATAAAAAACAAAAATAATAACACTACTATATAATAATAAGGGCTTAATAGATACTTACTAAAAGAAATAGAACTATTAGTATAATAATAATAAAGTAAGGTAAAGGTAAGGTAAGTATTATTATATTAAGCAAAGCTATATAACAAACTATTAGACTACAAATAGAAGTACTTAGTTTAAAAACAAATAGAGTTAAGGGAATTTTATTTTTAACTATAAAGGAATTATAGTAAAGGGAGGCTAAAGGTATACTAGGATTTATAATACTAGAATAGATCCTATTATCTAACAAAGAGGTTAATAAAATAGCTAGAGTAGAGGGTAATTAGTTAGTAACTATTTAGTACTTAACACTATAGTCTCTACTTATCCTTAAGGACTAAGGATATAAAGAGGGGGGTAATTATAAGGGGGCTATACGCTAATAGGACACATAGCCTAACAGGAGTACTTTAGGTATTCCTTAGCTAAGGGTCGGCTAAGCCTTACTAACTTAAGGCTTAAGGCTAAAGTTAGAAACTTAGAATCTTTAGCTTAAAGTCTTTATGCTTAAATAGACCTACCTTTTATACCCTTCCTAGTTATAGCCTATAGCTATACCCTTATAAATATATTCCTACTTCTTTTATACCTATAGACAGCTTAATAAAACCCCTTTATAAGGTTAAATTTTAAGAATTTGTTAAGCTTATAGGCCTATTTAATAAGGATATACCTATATAATATACCTATATTAAAGGTATATTTTTCCTAATATTTTTAGGAATTTCTATTAATAAGTTATTAAATAAGATAACTTATTAATATTTTAACTCTAGGGTAACTCTTTTACCTTAGAGGTTTTTTAACCTCTATAATAGAGTAAAAAAGAGAGTATTAGAAGTAAGAGTATTCTCTAATACTCCTATACTTCTTTATCTTATATTTCTTCTATTATAGAGTTTTATATATAAGATATATATATATATATAATCTACTAAACTAGTAGATTAATATATATATTAATTACGTAAGTAGGTAATTATGTAATTACAGCCTAATACTAAAAGATTCTATAAGAAGTAAGATTAGCTTTACTACTCCTCTCTCTAACTATCTAGGTTATCTCTTTAAGTTAGGGTTATTTAGTTAGGGTTAAGTACTTACGCGTCTATCTATTTAATTTCTAAGTAGCTTACGTAAGTATAGAATATTTTAGTAAGCTAGATATAGTTATATAAGGATAGGAATCTCCTATATTCTAAACTACTATCTTTCTCTCTAAGTAAGTAATATCTATAATAATAATCTAACTATTATACTCTCCTTATATCTTTTATTCTTATAACCCCTTATATTCTATATATCTCTACCCCTATTATCTTATATTCTTACTTCTATAGGATATATTCTTATATAGGATATCTACTATCTTATATATCTTTACCTATTATTTTAAAAATAATACTAACTCTAATACTAAGGATAATAAAGATATAATAAATAACCTAAACTAAATACTTAATAAATTATATAGTAAGGTTTATATAAGTTAATCTTTTTTAGAAAACGCCTAAACCCTAAGGGTATTTAGGACCTTTAGGGATATATATAGGCTAAACTTAGACTATACTTTATACCTAATACTACCTATTAATCTAATATAAGGGGGTATAACTAATATAGAAATATTTATTATATAATAAAGTTACTTAAAAATATTATAATATTTAATACTATAAATAATAATCTATAATTATAGCTTCCCTTATTTTATCTTAACTATCTAAACTTACCTACTAGGAGAGCTAGTTACCTCTTTTTTAGGTAGGAGGAACTAATAAATAGACTTAAAACCTAAACTATTTCTCTAGCTACTAAGGGAGTACCTTTAACTCCTTATCTACCTCTTTTACCTATATTTTATTATTTTTTATCTACCTAACCTATAAAGTAATCTATAATTTTTACTAGATAGACTAGTTAATACTAAAGAGATATAAAATATCCTAAGATTATATAGGGAATATATAACTCTTCTTAAATATAATATAGCCCTTCCTAAGTTACCTAATTAAATAAGAAGAATAAGTAAGAAGATTATAATACCCTAATATAACTATAAACTTTTCTTTAAACTCTCTCTTAAAACCTCTAAAGTAATAAAAGGCGCTACTAACTACTAAGTATTATAAATAACCCTAAGACCTCCTAACTAATAGATAGTAACTATCCTAAAGATATTTAATAATATAAATCCTACTCTAAGATAAATAATAGAAATATAAGGCCTTACCTAATAATACCTACTTAAAGCTACTTTATAAATAGATAAATAAGAAGTATAAGCTAAAGTATAATCCCTTATAACCTAAAGCTATAAGAACTAATACTAATATTATACTAAGAGGAAATAAGAAAAGGAAAATTAATTAGATAGGTCTACCTTCTATTAGGACTAAACTAAGGATAGATAAAGATTAATAAGAAATAAGTAACTATAATAGCTTTTTAATAGTATTAGATTAAATACCTACTATAACTAAACTAAGAGATAGAATAAGACTAAATAAACTTAAGAACCTATATATAAACATAAGTATAGATAGTAAGGAGAATATAGAGAAACTTTACTTTTACTTATCCTTTTCTATAAGAGTATTAGCTAGGGGTACTTAACTAGGTGAGGCTTAATAGTAGGTATTAGTGTATTATAAGACTTAAGCTTGCTGAGTTCCTCTAGTGTGGCTGTAGCCACCTGTTAAAACTCTATAGTAGGGCTGGCTTGTTGGAGGCTTAGCGACCTATTACTAAGACCTACCAGGCTGACTACTATAGATCTCCTTATAATTACTCCCCTCCCCCTAAGACTTTATCCCTAAAGTCATTACGTGACATTATGAATAACGCTAATAATAACTATAGTCCTTTTAGCCTAGAATATCCTTTAACAGCTTTATATATTATAAAATCCTTCTTTTACTAGTATAGCTGCCTTGTTATTATTATTATAGTTCTTAATGTTTTGTGTTATTATTTAGCGACGTGTTGCTACCTAGTTACTAGGTTAGGTGCTGGTTCTTTAGATAAAAGATAGTCGCGTAACAGTAAGGTAAATATATATTAGGCAGACTTTTCTAGCTTACTTTTCCTAGCTATTATGTTACCTAGTGAAAAGTTTTTCTTCTACTAGCTAATTATTTTCCTCTTTTCCTCCTCTCTTCTTTATGCTTAGTAACATATTAGCAACTCTTTACTAACTTAATTACCTTATAATTAACTTTTTTTACTTTATTTTCCCTTCTCTTTACTTCTTCTTTCTCACCCTATTATTATAGGCCTATTACTAAAATATTAGTTATCTTAAGAATCTAGATAGTTCTTAACTACAAATATAATCTACATGTCAGCTTTACTAGCCTTACTAGGGGTACTCTATATATCTACTGCCTTACTAGTATGTACTATAACATTAATAAGCTTGTCTATGTTACTAGTTACTATATAGCTAAGTATGTTATCTATTAGATAGATAAGAAAAAATGTTCTACTATAAGTTATTACCTATCTAGTAATTACTTTATAAGTATACTAATAGTCTTAGGTACCCTAAGAGCTTTATAGTACTATATAATATACTTAGAACATATTAATATTCTACTATTAGAAGGAGGTAGATAGTAAGCTTAGTAACCTTAACTATAGCTATATCCTTATTACCTTTACTACTTATGCTTCTACCTAAGAGCATATTAGCAACTATATTACTAACCTATTAGTTAGCAGTCATAAGGTCTATCTTAAGTAGGTAACTCTTTAGGAGCTTACGTCTAACTATAAGTATATAGCCCTTATAATTTAGGTCTAGGTATGTTATTAACCCCTTTATAATTACTCTATAACTAACTTATACTATAGACTAGTCTTCTTAATACTAACAACAAGGATGAAATCCAGAACTATCTTAGCACCCTCCAGCTAGCATACCTCTATAATAATAGCTATGCCCACACACTATAGTCAGCAATAGATTTACTTAAAACTTATAACATTAAGGCTAAGCCTAGTATTACTATTAAGGGTATTACTAACTTCCTATAGTTTAAGAAGTTTCACAAACTTATCGGCAAGTACTTAGCAAACAACATCCTAACCTATGTTGTTGCTATTTATAGTACTAGTCCTATTAGTTATAGTTAGAGTACCTAGACTCCTAGTAAGCATTACTTACTTACTACTACTTACATTCCTAGTAGCCTAGATAGTAATACGTCTAAGTCTAAGGCGTCTAAGCTTAAGGGTTCTCCCTCTAAGTTGCATGCTAAGCGCCGCAAGGTTGGTAAGGACTCTACGACTTACTCTACTATTAACACTCTCTAGGCCCTCTATCCTAATTTCTTAGTAATAGTTTATAAGGCTATAGACTTAGACATAGCTAGTTACCCCTTTACCACCTTTTAGGCAAATATTCTATAAAAGTTTAATAATACCCTTATTGCTATAGAGAATAAGGTTGCTACCTAGGGTAGTACGTTTAATATAGACGCGTACATAGTAAGCTTAGACTCTATTATAGTCCCTAATATGGCTTCTAGCCCTTCTAGCCCTTCTAGCCCTATTAGCAATAGCTCACTAACATTTACCTAGATGTCTGCTATGGCTGTTAACACTAAGAACGCCCTTCTCTCTCTTTTCTATAATAACATCTAGCGTCCTCTTATAGAGTCTACTTACTAAAAGATTGCCGCCTGCCAGGCAGCCATCCAGCATACCGCTAAGCGTCCTCACTCTAGCCGCTCTAAGGGCAAACAGGCTAGTCCTAAGGACTTAACTAACAAGGAGAAGACCACCCTTAATAAGTATAACAACCTCCTTATTACTACGCTTAATGCTTACTATACTATTAAGCTTCCCTTATCTAACCCTTTTAATCTAGACGCCTAGACGTAGCCTCTTTACTAATTGCCTTACAATCCTTCTATATTATTAGTATTATTCCTAGGTTTATAGGTAGTATTTAGTAGAGAAAAGAAAAAGGGTTTTAGGTAGTCTTATAATAGACTTATATTTAGTAAATAGTTACTAATAGTACTCTACTTATCCTACTTTTTATAAACTTACTTCCTCTATCTCTTATACTTCTTAACTACCTCCTTAGCACCCTCTAAGTAGTCTAGTAGCTCCTATATGTTATACTTAACTAGCTATCTAGCCTACTTAACTAGATACCTAAGGTTATTGCTACTACCTTAGTAAGCAATAACTTCCTTAACCTCCTAGATATTATCTTTAAGGTCTAACTCTAGAAGCTCTACCATGCCTTTAGCAACCTGTCGCCCTACAGTCTACAGTTCTAGTAGTAATACTAGGAACACATTATATATATATCTATACTACTCTAGTAGATAGACTTAGTATGCCTAGCGCCTAATCCTCTCTATAATAGCTACCTTAATAAATTATAGTACTAACTTCTTATTCTTAAACTATATGTTCTTTATTAATAGTCTAACAACCTCTCTACAACAGAACTCTTTTAGCTAATACCTCTTATTATAGTAAGCAGCCTAGGACTCTATAGCCTTTACCTAGGCGTACTCTACCTACCTCCTAACCTTAGCAGCACGTTTAATATACTCCTATACTCCTTACATAGTTAGCTTATAGCTAGGCATATACTTAACAAATCTAGGGTTATACCTATAGAGTACTATAAATAGAGATACTCTAATAGTTAAGTACTTACTATTATTATATATAAACTCTACTTTATCTAACTATACCGCCTAATAACTCAACAAGCCCTTAGCATATAGTTATAAGTATCTCTCTAGTATCTAATAGGTCTATTCTATTTAACTATTAGTCTATAGGTAGTATACAGTAGATAGTTAGTAACATATTACCCTCTCCTTTATAAATTCTTCCTAGAAGGAGCTAGTAAACAGCTTATCTCTATTACTTATAATACCCTCTAGCGTCCTAAACTTATATTTAACCCTTTCATATAGGATCCTTACCATCTACGCCGCATTTAACATCTTCTTAGTTAGAATAAACATTACAAACTTAGTTATCTAACATATAATAACTAGAATATAGTTATATTTAGTGCTATTATTACAAGCGCTTAGCAACAGCCCCATAATAAAATCCAGTAAGATTTCTTAAAATAGGTATAATAGTAACAGTAGCAACTACAACTACCTATACGGCTTATGCTATAGGACTATAACACTAAGGTAGTACTTATAGTCCTTAATATACTCTTATATATCCTTACTAATTCCTTCCTAATAGAACTTCCTTAAGATAAGGTTAAGAGTCTTTATTACTCCTATATAACCTACCCTAGGGTTGTTATAGTGTCAGCAAAGGATCTTAGTCCTTAGTAATTCTACCTATAGGATAACTAGTCTTCCCTTAAAGAATAGGGTGCCTATATTATTAATAGTATATGTTTTTAACTTGCTGGCTATACTATGCACCCTTACTAATTATAATAGACAAAACTCATCTTTAGCCTATAGTCCTTAGACAAGTTCTTCTATCTTACGCGTTTAGTATAGTACTAATACTATTTTGTTAGGCATAAGCTCCTTTATAACCTAACATAGGATGTACTGCTCTAGTATAGCAACCCTAGCTCTATTAGGCCCCTTAGTCGCCTAGGCGACTTCCCGCTAAGTGTTTGCTAAATCTTCCCTTACTCTCTAGCCTTAGGTTGTTATGGCAGCAATTATTACTAAATAACTAGGACGCCCTATAGCCCGCTACTAGTCCTAAGGAGAGGATTCCTTACCCTAAGAGCTATCCACCTTATAGCCAGGGTTATAAAGTAATACCTTTACTATCTAAATATATACTTTAGTAGTCTTACTTATTCCTCTAAGGTTGCTAATTATTTACTATATCTCTAGTAGTAATTTATCAACTAGCTGTAATTTCTTTACTAAAGTTAGGAGGACGTCTATATATAGTACTTCCCCCTCTATATAGTCTAGCCTTTTAGACAGACTATCTATAGGGTTTGTCTTCCCTAATTAGTATTCTAAGTTAAAGTTAAATGCTAATAACTTATATACCTAACAGGCAAGCCTTCTGTAAAGGTCCTGTACTGGCGTGCTAATAACTCCCTTTAGCGCCTAATAGTCTGTTAAGACTATAAACTTCTCTAACAGCCCTAGAAGGTAATAAGCCTAATACTCCAATCCTTCTATAATAGCTAATAGCTCCTACTGCCCTATAGCCTATTATTGTTCTATATCTAAAAGCTTTTACGACTAGTAAGCAACTAGTTACTATTGTCCTTCTACTAGCTAGGACAGGATGGCTGTAACAGCCTTAACTAAAGCGTCTATCTCTATATAGGTAGGTTACTAGGGATTCTAGTATGTAAGGATAGTTACTAATAAGAAGGCGACCTTTAGCTAATTAAAGGTATTATCGGCCTCTTTAGTCTATTTAAATGCGTATAAGGCATCCTTATATCCCTTTAGTAGCCCTATTATTAGTGCTGTAATGCCTAAATATCTAGGAATGAACTTCTAATAAAAGTTATAAAATCCTAGGAACATCTAGACGTCTTTTATTAACGTGGGTGCCTTCCACTCAGTAATTATTTACATATAAGATTTGTCTATACTAATGCCTTTAGGGGTGATTACATACCTTAGGAACTTAACCCTCTATTAATAGAATAAGTATTTTAAGAGTTTTATAAATAACCTAAATATTTATAACTATTAGAAGACCTTCTTAAGATCTTTAGTATGCTACTCCCTTATAGCAGAGTAGATTATAAGATTATCTATATATATAATGTAATATATGTCTAGTAGTTCGCCAAGTACTTAGTAAATATATGCCTAGAATGTTACTAGAGTATTAGTTAGTCTAAACAGCATGACTATATACTTAAAGTAGCTATATTAGGTTTAGAATATAGTCTTCTAGTAGTCTTCCTTCTTAATATTAATATAGTAGTACGTATTATAGATATTAACCTTAGATATCCACTTTGCTCTATAAAGCCTGTCTAATAGCTTACTAATTAGTAGTAAGGGGTATTAGTTCTTAATTATAACCTAATTAAGGCCTTAATAGTCTACACATAACCGCATAGTACCATCCTTCTTTAGCATAAAGAGGATAGGCGCTCTAGCCTTACTAATAGACTCTATAATACAACTATTCGCCAAGTTCTTAGTAATATATTAGCAAAGCTCTTCTAACTACTTCTTATTTAGTAGGTATATTAGACTATATGGCGGCTTTACGCCTAGTATGAGGTCTATTAAGTGTTTAGCCTTGACGTGTACTTAAGGTCTTGTTGTTAAGCCTTTATTAAAGGTGGCTGCCTTACTCTAAAGTTCCTCTAGAAGGCCCTCTAACTAAGGAGGTTCCTTTTATAGCCCTACTTTATAAGAGATGTATAATACATACGTATGTTCCTTATTCTTAATAATATTATAAGCTATTACCTTAGGCTTAGCAATTAAGATTAATTTATAGTACTACTTATTAGTAGCTATGTTAATCTAAATGCCTTTCTAGCCTATAGACTATCTTAATATAAGGATGTCTGCTTAGTCCTCTCTACAGTTAGCTTTAACAGCCAGTCGCTAAATCTTCTGCAGCCAACCTTAGTAGTTAATCAAGAAGAAGGTTAGCTAGTAAGCTACCCCTTAGCTTATAGTCTTGCTAGTAAACAACTTTAATACTAGGGCTTTAGCCTTTATAGGCTTTAGGCCTAGGTACTATACCAGCCTATGGCTAATAAGGTCTACCTCTAAACACATATCTATTACTACTCTAATAACCTTTTCTATATCTCCTTATAGGATGATTACTATGCCCTTAGTAATAGGTCCTATTAGTACCCTTAGTTTCTTAGGCGTAGATGTCTAGGTAGTAACACCTACACCTACTTGTTTCCTAATAAGTCAAGCTTAGTAACTCTTAGGTGGATCCTAACCTACTATACTATAGCAGCCTTTTAATCTAATTGGCGACTAAATAGCCTACTATTGCTTATACTACTAGCCTTCTTCTTAGGGTACGTAATAGACATATACCCTTTCTAGAAACAGGTATGGCATTAGATTCTATCTAGCTAATCCTTTAGTAACTACCTGCTATGTTAGTCGCCCCTAAACAGTCTATAGTAGAACTCCTATGATTTAAAGTCCTTAGGTGTCTCCTTCTACTAATCCTACTAAAATAGTACTAGCCTCTATAGCTAATTATTAGTAGGTAGTAGACGCTTCTTACTGTCCTTCCGCAAGTTGTTACCAATCCCTTAGCGGTCGCGCAGCGACTATAGGTAGTCTGCCTTATATGCTACGTCTCTCAGGTAGAGGATAGGTGTCTTCTAGCAAATCATCTTGTCTTATAACAAGGCTAGGAGGCTAAAGAAATACTAATATGCCTTAGCCTTTAACTCCTCTACACCCTCTATTCCTAAGTTATAGTATATTACCAACTACTTAGTAAGGTACTATAATAGGGTCTAACTATTACCTATATGCTTCCTCCTTAGCTCTTACTAGTAGTCCCTCTCCTAGGCCTCTAGGTTGACATGCTATTAGTAAATAAACGCTAAGAAGTCCTCCTACTTTAAGGGCTTAGTAAGGCCTCTCTTATAGTTATGCTACTACGTCTATAACGTTAGGGATACCTTTAAAAGGGCCTATTTAACTTACTATTTAATAGTGCTCCTAGGGTAGAGCCTATTTACCACCTCTATCGTAATAATCTAGTCTACTACTTAGGTACTAGTAGATTCCTCCCTAATAGTCCTATAATTATAGACTAGGGGCTTCTTATACTCCTTCTTGCTAAGACGCTATGCTAGTCTCTTAGTAAGCTCTTATAAAAGGCGCTTATAATACCGCCTCTCTTTATAGTATTCCTTAACTATAGCTCTTATAGTCTCTTAGAAATACGACATTATTACCTATATAGGGTCTATAGGTTCTGAGCCTAGCGTGGCTGTGCTAGTACTGAGATGTATGCTTGTACTTAGCCGGCTCCGCAACTGCTTGGTGATAAACGCCTTGTCGGCCTTATCTATTAGTCTTAGGGAGGCTAGAGAGTACTCCCTTAATAAAGTTCTTCTGCGTGTTTCTTTGTGGTTGTCTTGCAACTTGGGCCCTATTGTTGAGGGCGGTTGATCCTTAGCGTTGCGCGGTAGGTACTCTACTGTGGATAGTTGTAACTTGTCTATACTAGTGGCGTGTCGCTAGAGCGTCAGCGAGCTCTTAGGGTATATCTTGTTGTTTGGATCTATCTTGCCTGCGCTGGTTACTCTAAAGAGATAAGAAGCTTAAGAATTGTAAGAGTATTGGCTAGGGGCACTTAACTAGGTGAGGCTTAATGGTAGGTATTAGTGTATTGTAAGACTTAAGCTTGCTGAGTTCCTCCAGTGCGGCTGTGGCCACCTGTTAAAACTCTGCAGTGGGGCTGGCTTGTCGGAGGCTTGGCGACCTATCGCTAAGACCCACCAGGCTGACTACTACGGATCTCCTTACATTTTCCTTTACTTTAACTCTAATAGAGAAAATAATAATACTTATAAGTAAGGACCTAAATACTAAGCCTATTATTTAAAGCTAGCTAGAATAGAAAAGAAAACTTATAAACTAAATAGAGATAAGGAACTAAACTATAAACGTAATTACTCTAGAGTAAAAGAACCTAGAGGATATAGAGGATAAAAAAGACTAAGACTAAGAAAGCTATAATAATATAACTAAAGATAATAACTAGCTAGACTATATAGATAGCTAAAACCTAAAGATCTTAGCTAAAATACTCCTACTAGTAATAGTAAGAGGATTAAATATTCCTTAAGGAGAAGATTAAGATAGTATTAGGGAATAGCTAACTAATATAAATAGCTAAATATATTAACCTCCTAAAATTTATATAGAGAATTTAGATTTCTATACCTACCCTTTAGAAAAGGAAAAATTACTAACTTTTTATAAGTTAATAAATATATTAGAGAGAGAGGTAAATAAATAGTTTTAAGACTTTAGAATTACTATTAGGCTAATAGTAAGGATAGATATATAGTATACTATAGTCTAACGCCTATATTATATATATAAGGAATGTTTTATTAAGATATTAGTAGATATTAAGAGAACTAACCTTATAAAATATACTATTAACCTTTTACTAAGGGCCTAGCCTAAAGTAAGGAAATAATTAAGATATAGTTAAAGAGAAAAGGAATTTACTATAGTAGTATTCCTTAAGATAGATATAGTAGGAATTATTAATTATATAGATAAATACTCCCTATAGGTAGTAAATATACTCTTCTAAGTAAAGCCTTATAAACTAAAAATACTAAGGATTATCTATAATTTCTAACTAATAAATAGAGTATTAGTAAAACTAACTTATCCTTACTATAATATAGAGATAAATATTAATTCTATCTTTTATAGCTAGCCTAGAATTTATTTATAAACAGATATATTAAATAGATTCTAAGAAATACCTATCTAACTAAGGGATTAATATAAGGTAGTATTTATTAGTCCTAAAGGGATATAAGAATACTTTAGTATACCCTAAGGGTTAAAAGGTACCCTATCTATATATACTTAGTTTAGAGATCTAGTCTTTAGCTAATATATTATCTTTAGGAAAAAGATTCCCTTTATTATAAGATATCTACCTTACCTAAAGATATTACTCTTTATCTTTATTAATAATTATAATATAATAAGTAAAATATTTAAGGACTATTTCTACTTCTTAGTATACTACTACTTCTTTAGGGTAGCTTAGTTATTAATTAGTTTAAGTAGAAGTAAGATATTTCTCTTTAATAATTATATAAACTTAGTAGGATTTAAGATATAAGAGGGGAGGGTATAACCCTTACTAAAGTATTAAATAAAGTTTACTAAATAAAAAGAAGAATATTAATAAAAGCTACCTAAGATATAAGAAGAGGTCTAAAAGCTTCTTTACTTAATACTATTTATCTAGAAATATATCTTAGGACATACTAACTTAGAAATTAAGATTAAATAAGCCTTCTTTAAAAAAGAAAATAAATAAACTAAGCTTAGTAAGAAAAGCGTTTAGAGGGAATAAGTCCTACTAAATACTCTAGTATAGAGTAAGAAATAAGTAAAAGTACTTAATAATATATATAATATAGTTTAGAAAAATATAACCTATAGAGTAAGTTTAACTATATAATTTTATTTAGCTACTAACTCTAGTAATCTTACTATAGGAGCTATACTACTATAATTTAGTAATAATATACTACTAAGTATAATAATTACTAATAAAAATTTTATAGATACTATTATTATTATATAGATAAGCTTTTAATTCTCTAATTAAAAAAAGAGATACTCTATTCTAAAAAAAGAGATACTTACTATTATATAAGTACTAATAGAGTACTAATAGCTTACTAATATAAGTTTATATCCTATTATATTATATATAAACTATAAGTTAATTAAATAAAGTATAAAGAACTATAGGGAAATTTATAAAAAGCTAGTAAAGTAGATTAAATAGATAATAGAGTATAATATAGTCTATATTTACTAGCTAAATATAATAAAGATTATTAAGGTTACTAATAGCCTAAGCTAACTATATTTATACCTATAAAATAACCTAAAACTATTATAAAATTAACTTATATATAAGGCTATAGTAAAGGACTAGTAGTTAGTTAAATATAATATCTAATACTTAGAGACGACTTAGCCTAGGTTAGGCTACTAATAAAGCTCCCCTATAAGCCTAGGTAGTAAATATACTATAGTAAAGTATTTAAAGGGAAAGATAAATAGCTTACCTATAATAACTAAGATTATACCTATATTAAACTCTATATTATAAGAATAAAAGAAAGCCTTAGAAAATAAACTATTAGGATCTTAGGGATTAATACTATAGTATAGTAATATTATAGCCTACCTCCTAAGTAGTCTAAAAGGGATTAACTATTTATTATAAGATAAGTAACGCCTTATAAGGGTAAAAGCTATATATTATTAGATTTAAGACTAGTAGCTATAAAAGATAAAGTATAATTTAAGCTTAGTAAAATATATTAGGGAAGACTAGGTTTCCTCTACTCTATATAAGGTCTATAATATATAAGGGTACTTTAGGAAGATAGCTACTTAATACTATTTAAGAGGGAGAATCTTCTAGCTAAAGAGAATATAAGATACTAACCTCTATATTAAGTTATATAAGGTATATATAGCTATTAGACTAAGGCTAGCCTAAGTAATACTAAAGAAAATATTAATACTTTAGCTATAAAGTATAGTTAGTATAGACTTTATAAAAGAAATAACCCTTATAATAGTTAATAGATTAAGGTATATACTCCTAAATATAGACTACTTTACTAAGTTTACTATCCTATTAATAATAAAGGAGGTAAGTATAAACTCTATAAATAATATATAGTCTTCTACTATTTTAGGTATATTTAGTTAGCTAAGAGTTATATACTATAATAATAGATCCTACTTTAAGAATACTATCTTTACTATAGTTATAAAGTTCTATAGTACTTACTTAATATATAGGCTAACTTCTTATCCCTACTTTATAAGCTAAGTTAAGAGGATATTAAAAATAGTAAAGATATAGTTAATAAAATAGGTAAAGACCTAAAGCTATAAGAACTAAAAGAGATAGTACTACTAAATACTAACTATCTTAAGATAGATAAACTTATACTTCTTAGAGTCTATATTAATAATACCTATAAAGGCTATAATAAGCTTTAATACCTTAGGACTAGACTTAGGTATTAAGGGATTAAAAGACTTAGATAACGCCTACTAGATATTAAGAAGCTAGGGAATAATACTATTAGAGGAGAGTCTAACTCTAAATATATAAGAACTAAGTTAGACTATAGCCTACTATATAGATAAATATAAGGAGCTCTAGGGATAAATAATAAAGATATTAGTAGAAAAGGCTAAAGCTATTAATATAAATATAAACCCCTAAAGGATATTTAAGGTTAGAGATATAGTATAGGAAAAGATAAATAAGGATAAGAAAGCTAAATCTAAGTTTAAAGTATCTTAGATAGGGCTATAAGAGGTTAGAGAAGTATATTCTAATATCTTATATTAGATTACTAAGAAAGGGAGTAAATAAGGAGAATAAGGGAGAAAAGTATATATATCTAACCTTAAGGTATACTATAATTATCTAAGCTAACTTAAACTATCTATACCTCTAATACCTAAGACTACTATAATAATAGATAACCTCTTTTATATCTTAACGCTTAATCTAAACCTAAATATAACAGACGCTAAGCTTAATATAGCTATTATATATAAGGAATAAAAGCTAATAAGAGGGCTATATAGTTAATAGAGAATAGATAATAGCTTCTATATAGAAGAATAAAGACTTATAGGAAATATAGAGGATATAGTATAAATAACCTAGAGGGAGCGTAAGGGTAAAAGCAGAGTAGGATAGAGATAGGTAGAGGGATAACCTAGGTTAGGTTACTTTATTCACCCTAGAAGCCTAAGAAGGTATACTATTACTACTAAATATATATGTAGGCGTATTATTAGCTTAGCAACAACATTTATCTAGGTAGTGTAGGACTATACCCCACTTAGAAGAAACAAGCACAATTATCACCACTTAACACATTCCTCCGCCTAAGGAGCCGAAGCCTGCGAACCCGGATGACCCGGCTTCTTAAGGTTAAGCATATTTACGAGGAAGCCACCGATCCATGTTACTAGGAACGTCCGTCTTGGAGCATCTTAATGAAGTAATATAATCCAATGACCTCAAAATCGTGTTTACTGTTACACGCAAGTTGTGACATGTACTATAAAGGATTAGCTTCAGTAATGAGAGTCCCGTTTTGCATTATATAGTGGCGCCGGCTAGTAGCTACTAGCTAGGTAATAATACTGACCAACCACACTGCTCTCCCGACAACTGTTTTCAATCTGGCAGGAAGAGCGGGCTGTAATGGACAACATCGCGTCATGTCGCGGCGTGATGGTGTGGCGAAATCGGTAGTTAAGCAGTGCAGCAAAAGTAAAAAAGTAAGAAACAAACAAAGACATAAGGAAGATGGGTTAAGCTAGGTCGATGCACTTTAGTTGATCTTACTGTTGGTACCTGAGGGCGAAAGGCAACAGCGGCCGGATCGAGTGTATGTGGCTGGCAAGCTACCACCTTCGCCCACACATCGCGCACAGCCGGACTGCCCTCTTCGACCTTTCATCTTCACCAATATCACAATCATGAGATTGAACCAACACTGTTTAACGTGTGACTAGCCAACATTCACCTTCGGAGGATGCCTGTGAGGTTGGCTATGTACCCTCTATGCACATGTATACGCAAGCACCGGAGGAGTTCTTTCCACTCATTCGGATTTCAAACGGAAGGCGTTCACCTACTGAGAAACCCACTTTCGCAAGTTCCCGACTCAAAACTCTCGTCCGGCTCCTCCGCTTCCAGCGACGAATCTAAGACCGACATCACCACGGCTTCAAAAGCAACAAAAAATGAAGATCTCACTACATGACCCTGACCTAATTTGAACAGATAACCTTCCGATGTGGAGTCGACTGCTCTACCGTTGAGCCACAGGGCCTGTGCTGTAAGAGATTGAAGGTCCGCATCCTAAGATGGGGAGGTGGATGCTAGTAGGCAGATTACACTGGCTTATGTCCCATACAAGAGGTACTCTGCGAGGCTGCGGGGGGGGAAACCGTCTCATTTAGGCAAAGTAACGATGAACAGCGATGGATACTCGAGGGATGAGGGATATTGCAAGGTGGGGATTGAGCTTCAGTCCAGACAACTTGACATCCATGAGAATGGGTCCCAGGGACTCGGCTTGGTTTTTTCTTTTTTTTTTTTTATTCCCAGAAAGCCAAACCGCAGTGGTGGGTTGAGCATCTTCTTGAAATGCCTGATATAGGTGTATGAATCGCTACAGGTCTATGAGAGCGGACGTGAGATCAAACTAAGCAAGCAATGCCTCAAAAGCGGCTTGGTCAATTTTGTATGACGATCAAATTACATAGGGATTTGACTGTGCGGCCTCTCAGCAGCTGGGCTGAAGTTCACTTAGCATGGAAGTGATGGGTAAAGCTGTTTGTGATTCCTTGGCCACTTTGAGGTGGTGGTGGGGGCATTTTCTATTGCAAAATGTGCACACCTTACTTGGATTCGATCAAGGAAGAGCCTGCTTTGCATTTTTGGTCGACAGCCGGCCTATGTGTGTGTCGAACGGAACCGTTCAAGGGTTCCAATTCCTGTCTCAACTCACTGGGCGTGGTGGGCGCAGCCCCGAGCAAGCTGGACCGACTAGCCATGTCGCCGGCTCGTAAAAGATAGATTAATCGCTAAGTTATTCGAAATTATACATAGTACACCTCTGCTTAGAACTTGTCGCGTCAGCTTCAATAAGTATCTTGCCATTGGATATTTTACTCAGGGCAGGGCATGCTACAGTGGCGACTGCCTGCAGCGGACTCCAAATGTCTGTGCACGAGCCCTGCTGATGATTAGTGGGTTATAAATGTAAAAACCATCCTCATCCCCATCCTACTATCACTGGATGCCAACATCCATACATCCCCGATAGTCTAGTGGTGAGGATATCTGCTTGTCACTGCGAAAGCAGCAACTCGCAGGGGACCGGGGTTCAATTCCCCGTCGAGGAGATCTTTTGATCCTCGCCCCTCGAGTTAAATGGCGACTTTTGATCCTTGAAACAATCTAGAATGGCCGCCGTTGTGGTTAGGGAACGTAAGTAGCTAAGAGAGGAGGGGTTGTGCTTAGATTCTGGATTGCTATAAAGATAAAAGCAAGGTTCCTCTAGCCTATTTTTTTTCTTTTTCTTTTCTAATTAGAATAGGGCGAATGACTATTATCTGAAACGTTGAGACTAGAGATTTTTAAGTGCTGTCTTTTTCGATTATATGCCTATGCGACCTTATAAGAGACCATCTTAGTAACATATTCCAACAAGATTCCTGGCTGTTTGAATAATGCCAGGCCCTCTTTTATCCTCCTTGAGAACCGTAATTCTTCTTTTCTGTACCAGTCAGAGACGTCCGATGCCTGCAGCTCTTAGGTTCGTCTACCTCGCTACCGTCTCGCGACAATAACAATCAATCATTGAGGCACTCAACTTTGCTGAGGCCGGCCCTGACAGTACTGTGCCTCTCCGGTTCCGACTCTGCGGCTATTCTCCGCAAGAGAAGCCAGGCTACATACATGTGGTTTCATGTGGAAAAGCTGTACGATTGTAGAGCATGCTCAACAGACGACTCGGAAGCTTGGGGGTTGGACAACGCCGACAACAGATTCATCGCAGACGCCTTCAAGAGATTGTTCCAATCCTAAACACGTGGGAGCTTAGTAGAAAGTCAGTTCTCGGCATCACTGTCAACTCGCCTAGCGACTCACAATAGTCGTTCAAGTACCCCTGTTTCCGATCGTTCACTGATAGACTTGCCTTCCCAGACAAAGTTATCAAAAACCTGACATATCCGGGAATATTCTCTGCGCACGCGTCATCGTCACGTTCTCGGGGACGTTCTGGGGGCCACAGTCGTACAAGCCTGGGACGCGGTTACGATGCTGCATCGTCACGGCGGGATTGTCATCCAGAGCTCTTCGATCGATCCGGGTATCATGCGATAAGCCAGCTGGGAGTTTCGACGGAGGTTGCCAGAGCTCTCTTGTTGCGACCGATTCTCAAGGAGCATGAACTCCGGGTCGGGCCTCCCAAAGAACAAGAAGACTGACGATTTGATCGAGATTATGGACGAGACCGAAGTCTGCCAATATCACATCACGCCCTACGCGGCGTCACGCGTCCGAACAATCGTCGTCCACAGAGCGTTATAGCCATCCTCAGTGCCACTTCCAAGCACATACGACCACACCCACTGGAAAACTCGGGATCCCGTCCGCTCTCCCATAGATAAGCCAGTGAGGGCCGGATTAGTAGTTGAGTCGGTGACGATCAGCGAATACCTGGTGTTGTATGTTTTTGTTCTTTTTAATATGTGTGATAAGCACGCATTTTTGCGCTGGTGGGCGACGATGCCAGATATGTGCGTGGTGGTCAAGACCCTCACATTTTTGCCGTAGACCCTTACCGCCATATAAATCTTGCTGCTGCGTATGGCACGCAAAAGGATCCGTTGATTTTGTTGCAGCAATTATGTTGAGCATGTTTCGAAGAAACATAAATTCCGATTTGAGTTGAGGTTTGCAGTGAACATTGACGACAACCTGGGTTTTGACGAACCCGCTTGCTTAACATCCGACGGACCAAGCGGCTGCCAACATCAATACGGATAGTTGTCCTTGTTGCATTCATTCTATAATAATGGACAGCTGCGCGAGGATACAAATTGAGCGAAGGAAAGAAGACAAACCCCCACCACTCGCCCCGCGTCCCCTCCGCTGATGATACACGCCCCTGAACCTCTCCCCGCCCAAACGTCATGCCATCCTCTACGCCCACCCTGCCGACCATCCGGCATCTCAGCTAGCCTCAAATGACGAGAGTTGCGAGTTTAATCTCAGTGCCGAGATGAACCTATGCCCTTAAAGCATCATCCCGTCGTCGGTATACCATGCATAGAAGTTGGGCTAGAGAGAGTGCAAGAGTCACGAGTAGAGGGGTCTGGAGATATCGTCAGATCCTAACCGAACTCCAAAGGCCACAAGAGCCCACTGCCCGTGGGGTCATCCGCTCTGTGTACCAAGGGCCAGGCCCAACCTTTCCTAGTATTTCATAGTCGTCGGTACCTTCCAATGGTCGTTGAGCACCAGGCCAACAAGCTGTCGAGCCTAGCAAACATGGGAGACGTCTCGCGATCCGAGGCCGTCACCTGAAGCCGCCGGCAGACGCGGACCCCCGGCTCAACAACTGACACAGTCGAACCCGAAAAACTCGGCCCGTGTTCTTGCAAAGCATATATCCCGGACGCACTCTCGAGACTATGGGAGGGGTCAAAGACATGTGTAGGATACGACCGCGCACGCCGAGTGTAACGTGTTCAGCAGATTCTAGGTTCGTGTTTAAAGAGAATTATCCCTAATACTTGTAACTCGGACATGCGATGGCCAGCCTTTTGCGGGAGAGCCCCCGCCAGCGGAAAACGTCCACATAGCGCCCGGGGGGGCTTGGAGCGGAGAGAGTCGGAGAAGGGAGCGTCAACCTTCTCGGGAGGAAGAAGGACGGGGCCTTCCTCCCTTCCTAGACCGACCACTCAACTCACAAGCACAGATCATTACATAGTAGATGGCCGAGACAGCCGAGACTCTATATTTATCCGATTAAAAGTCAACGATAACGGCACACACGACGTAAAGCAGTTTGGCTCAACGGCCCTGAAGACCCTGTGAGAATTGCCGTATGTTTGGATGACTGAACCTCTGATGGACGTGCCGCCAAAGTGACAGAGCACATGACAAGTGAAGGAAGGAAGACGACGAAAGACCCGCGACCAATGGGCGACATGCCGCGTCAACGGCCCTGGCTCCTCTCGCAGCTCGAAAAAAGCCTCTCTCTCTTAGATCCCGACGACATGGTACCCGAGGTGCGGGGAGGGTGGAGGACATGTAGTTTGCAACGTCCTGACGAGAATATTTGACCGCGAGCGGAAGGCGTGTTTCCACGCCGCGGCACGACAAAGATTCCATGCATGCATGTTCTGATCTTTGCCAAACCCCGGCACCCCCCTCTCTGCGCTGCAACAGTGTCTGGTGAGTGGACAGCCGGCAAATCGTTCCAAGACAGCAGCGTCCCATTCCACGCACGCAGTGGTTCGGCGCTCAAAGCTGAGAAGTGATAGCGTACCCCTGACCCGCGGGCCAGGGTTAAGGAGCAGCAAGAGCCGATGACCCAACACCAGCGCCAGGGCCGTCTCAAGCGGATTAGCATTCTGGAAAGGTGGGCTTGCCTACTCCCCCCCAAAGGAAACGGGGCCGCGCCAGTCTGACCGCTGTGCTGCCGTCGCAGGAGCCCATCTGCACAACATCCTCGCCCTGCTTCTGGCCCCGGATCCGGTCGCTGTTGGACGCTGCCTCCTGGCTATATGGCCGCAGGGTACTGTTCGGTGAATATGTACCACAGCAGGTGCGGTGTACCAATCGTCTTCGGTGAGGGTGAGGCATACCGCTACGGCCCATTTTGTAACGTAACTCTCCAGGAAGGTTGTCTGTGCCGTTTCGGGCTGTTTCCGCTGGTGAGAGATGAAGAGGTGAATTGGGCTTGTGTACCGCAGCGATGCAGGTGAAAAGGAGCCGTGAGCTGAGATCCGGCTGACCCCTTGTAAACACAAACCCCGTTTGTGTTGAAGTGCCCGGCCATATCATGTCGGATACGGCTAGGTTTCCGCTGCGCACTAGAGTGGGATAGGCTCGGCCGGGTACCCGTACGCTGATCCACTAATGTACCTTATCAGAAATTTCGAGACGGGTTTGCGCCAGGACAGGCCATGATTTGGTCTGATCTGGTGCTGTCGAAGGTATGCTGTGACTGAGAGGTGCTTGACATGGAGGACACGTTTGTGTTGGAGGATTGGGGACAATGATGACCAGGCACTTCAAGACAAGGAGTGTATTGGCGGCGCTGCGACGTATGCACAAGAGAAGGGGGGAGGGGGAGGGGGGAGGGCAATATCGATATCGAGAACTTTTTGAGCCCATACGATGCCTCAGAGTCAGGTGTTAGTACTGAACAGCGCAAGCTTGCCGCTGTGCCAAGTCCAGCTTCGCCTCATCCTAGCCGACAGGGTCGTTGAGAGGGGCCTGCGTCCGAGAGATTCATGGCAAACAAAACATGAGATAGCAACGAGGGAAACAGAATGCGGGTTTAAAGGTGGTCTGGTAGCCGGAACGACCCCTGCAATCTTTGCGTAGAACCTCTGGCTGGGCGCAGTGCCCTGAGAACAGATGATCGGCTCAGAGGAGGGTACCGGATGCCACAGCCCTGGTAAACTGGAAAACTCCGTAACCCAAGGCGGCGGCAGTCGCCCAAGCAGGAGAGTATGTAGGCTGAGTGCCACCCTGCATGGCTCCTCTGCGTCTCGTTGCCCGCATGGAGACGCGGGTCGGCTGTCAGGTGTAAGTGAGCTTGTGTGTGAGCGCGGAAGTGCGCGAGTGGTTCCGGTGTGTAAAACATATAAAGCGTATGCGTCCTGTCCTTTTCGGACAATGGAGCCGACGATCAACGAGAAGAAAACTTTTCCCGCCAGCTCGTGCGAAGAGCTCCTTTGGAGAAGAAAAAAGATAATTTCGACCTTCTCAGCCTCAACGAGCTCTGTGTTGTGTTACAAGTCGAGCCCGCCGCCTGCCTTCGCCGTTTGTTGGGATTGCGCCGTCGTCTCTCTCGAAACTTGGCAGCCCCGGTTCCCCCCTCAAATCAGTCTGGACGGGCCGAGCCGTGAAACGCTATTCGAACGGCTGAACTAGGCCGACAAAATCGTCCCAATACTGTGCAAGGTTCACGATGAGAGAACACCCGACGAACACGGGATGCTGCAGAAGCATAGCGAATACCAAGAGGACGGACGCCCGATCTTACGTCAGGCCGAAAACAAACAATATGGCGCTCAAGTTCTGTGACCACAGGTCGGTTTGCGGTTGTGAAGTACGGATACCAGCGGACAAGAGTCTATGCGACAGATGCGCCCAGGGGTTATGCTGAGAGTCTCGGTCTCAAGCGGAGAGAAGGATCGTACGCTTGGGGGCACAGCTGAACGCGACTTATGGTGGTTCTGTCGCCCTATGACCCTCTGCCCGGTATACGACATGAACGCAAGACGCGGTTATGTCCGCCATACCGAGTCGCCTGTATGGCCGTTTTGGATGCGATTCTCGATTGCACCGCTGCCTGGGCAAAGGAAGGGTTTCGATTCAATTCGGCACGACAGCATGGGATAGACTTCCAGCTGTCAACCGTCAGGCACGAGTCTCGGGCATTCTGGACACGACTACAATCATAATCTGTAATGAGGACGGCTTCCCCCCTTGGCTTTTGTGATTTTTTCCCCTCCATTCTTTTTTCTTTGGGTGTGCGTTGGCAACCGGCTTTGTGTCTCGCATTCGGCGCAATGCGTAGAGCTGAAAAGGGGGGAAAGGAGATTCGAGTCCTGCGCTACTGTACAACGCATAGATTAATCTACACTTCGCCATATTTCACATGTCAATACCAATGGACAAGCGGTAATCCAACATCAGAGCTGAGCTCGTCGGCCGGAAGGAGTCGATGCAATCTCTGCAGGGATACGGATTGCCGGGATGGATCGTGCTGCTGTCCATGTCTGATCGGCGGCGTATGCTGTCAGGAACCGAGAAGACGTTGGTGAGCTTCTACATGCCACGCAGCAACGAGAATTGGCGGCACCATGACTGTGCAACTGTCATCGGCATCAATTGACATCAGTTTGATGGGACTAGGATTGTAAAAGAAGGGACTTGGACCGGCAAGAGAGTGCAATGGGCAGGGTGAAAAGTCGTTGGACGTCTTTGTTCACGAGACTCAAACAGCGGCCCGTTCCTTTAGTATAGTATAGCAACCACGTGGACGAATCAGGGCGCAAGCCTGCCTTTCGAATCGAATGGGCTTCCAGAGTAGTCGCCATTGGTCCGCCGTTGGTGAGTACCTACAGCTGGTAGTACCATGACCTGGGTTCGATGTAAGTAGGTAGTGGGATTGTCTGAGCCACATTTGTATCATTTCTTTTGTTGGATGGATGGCAAGGTGCTCCCGCATCAGACAGTTCCGTTCTGGAATGTGATTGACACCACGAGTGGTGGGGATGTTGTGTTCTAGCCATACCAGTTGGCTAGGTTGTTCTTGATGTTCTTCCTGGCACGTCGACAGACTACGGCGAGACCAGCATGTGAGTTCGAACGGGCATGTCACCAATAATAGGGCAGATATGCAAAGCAATGGCATGTTGCGTAACATTAGGAGATGGGCGAGACTCGTGAATCGAGCAGATTCCCACCCGATGATCTGGCTCGGCGGCGGCCAGTCAGCTGTGTCATTCAAGAAACCATTGCGTGCCAGTGCCGCCAAAGGGTATGAGTAATGAAGTCATCTCGGGGTCGTATCATTCAAAAAAAGAGTATGTGCATCATCTGTCGGGTATGTATGCGAGCATCTCCAAGTAGGTATAAACTCCTCCAATCAATCCAAATGCACAAAACGGGGCGATCCAAGGCCAGAATTGAAGACACCTGGTAGCCGAGGCTCTAAACCGCTTCCCATGCACACCCTGAAAGGCTCTAATAACAAATGAAATAGGTCTCCAATCAACCCGTCTCCAGAGAATAACAGTGGTACCGACCAAGAATCGAATTAAACAATCGTGACCGGAAGGTTAGGTGTCAAGGGCCAGGCCCGTTTAGTTGAGCGCGACAGCGGCGAGGCCAACAACGGCGGCCAGGAGGCCGCTCTGGACGACAAACATTCCAGAGCCAGCACTAGCAGGGGAAGAGGGCACTGCGGAGCCGGCAGTGGGAACGGGCGAGGCGGCCGAGGTCTTGATGGGGACGGCGGAAGACTTGGTCCAGGGGGCAGAGGCAGTTGGGCCGGCAAAGCTGGTGGAGTTGGAAGCCGGGTAGAAGTGGGACGAAGATGAGGAAGATGTGGAGGAGGAAGATGTGGAGGAGGAAGTGGTCGAGTTGATGGTCGGGACGATGGTTGAGGTCGGCGTGTACAAGGGGCAAGCCGTGTTGGTCGGGTTGCACTTGGTGATGGTCACCGTCTTGGTAGTAGTCTCGGTCATGGTCGTGGTGGTATCATCCACGGAGGACTGAGCGACGGCGACGGAAGCGGCCATGAGGGCGAAGATGCTGGTGAAACGCATTTTGACTGGATCGGTATGGGTACGGCGTGTTTGCGGTAGGAAGTGATTCAACGTCGAGTATCCGTACGAGATGAGTGACCAAGGCGGTTGAGCTTCAAACAAGATTGGGCTGTGAGCGTGCAGGCGTGGGCCGTAAAGAGTGCAATGTCAAGAGATTGACGAAACTGTCTTGTCGAAATCCGGGGGAATGGATTAAATGAGTGTAATGCGCAATAAAGGCACGATGACTAGAGCAGTTGCAAGAGAATGTGGGCACTGGACGCAGTGGTGAGAGCAACGGTGAGAGAGAAGCGAGACCTTAAATCGGGCGGGAGGGGGCAGGCGAGGTATTTCTCCTTTTCACGACTCGGCCGAACAACGACGATGGCCAGTAGCGGTTCGCTGGGCGTGGGCTCCCGGAAATTTTGCGAGTGCTAGGCGACATGGCGTCTCCTCAGTTCCTGCTCGTGCCTGTAGGGGCCCCCCGTCCCATCGACTCCTCCCCCGTTGGTCGCCTGCGCGGCCGGAGAGAGCGTGTGTGGGTGGGTGCGCGAGAGAGGACATGGGGGCCAGGGCCAGACATCCATCTCTGTGCGTTCTGCTCTCGGTGTTCCCTGCCGCCTTTTCTCTTCTCGTGCTATGCTACCCGATTGACGCCAGCGATTGAACAAGGTGTGGACGGACGGACCAAGTCGGAAGGGGGCATTGCTACATTATCGTGCTGATCCAACTGTCAAACTTGAGTGAGAGGAGATGAAGGAGGAGTGACCTCCTGGGGGGGCCATGGGCCTTGGCTCTCGACCCCTTGTCTCTTTCGAGAAGCGGACAGTACGGGCCCAGCGGAGGCAGCTCATTAGCCTGGGCGACAAGCAGCGTGGGATCATGTCCAAAATTGGATCTCCTCTTCGTCGGTGATGGCTTGTATGATTGATTGGCTGCACAAGCCTATGGGTGGACCGGCACTGCACGGCGCGGGCTTGGGCTTGGGCTTCGCTGACGGGACCTTGCTCTAGATTGCCCTAGCCTCCTTAGCCTGCATCTTTGACTGGCTCGTACCTGGAGAGCCCTTGCGGATCCCCTACGCTATCCCTACTAGCAGCATGCAGGAACAGCATGCCCTGGCCCGTTGGAAAACAACTCATCCGGTTTGTGAGCAGACGGCAGCAGTCGGTGACAGGCTTCAGCCCCAAGTCTTGAGACCGCGCGCTGTGTTGCTTTGTTGCGTGCTCGCCTTGCTGGGCTTTGGGCATGCCTGCATCTTGCGATGTCGCGTCTGTAGTCCATGCCACGGGGAGAACGATGTGAGAAATGTGACCGTCAATGATTGCTTGTCGGACCCAGAGGTACTGGTTGCCACCGGATCTTCTCCATTTTCCGTCCCATCGCATGAGAGGAAACACTGCGTACGTTGTTGACTAGCCTTGTGAAAAGTCACTTGGTGGCCACCAACCCTCGGCATGCATGCACTCTCGCCGTGGCGCCGATGCGGCTTGCTAGCCGCTGACCGGTAGAAAACTCTGCTGACTAGAGGTAGGTCTAGTCTGTCATGAGCTGTTTGGCCTGTTTAATTCGGGATGATACTGTTACCCTTAACGGCGCACGAAGGAGAAACTAGCGGCAGAAACATTGTCAATGTTTCTCTGCTTGCAGTGACGCTGCGCATCGGCTTACCTAGGTATGGTTATCGTTTGGCCGATTTAGATTCCAAGTCGCTTTTCTCGGTCATTTCAAGGTTCCACTGTGTAAACCCCCCCCCCCGACCTTCTAGGACCCTGGTACCGAGGAGAAGAAGAAGAAGAAGAAGGGAGAAAAAAAAAAAGCCAGACTGTTTGCTCCTCGCACGGCCAATCTAACGGCCTTCTTTTAAGTAGTGTAACCATAAGCTGCTCCCTCTCGGTTTTCCTGTCAGTAGGGGTTGTAAGTCGGTATGAGAAATGACCTCAATCACGGGGAACTCCACCGCCATTTCCCATTCGAAAGGGGGATGTGCAACGCCATACCGTGTAGAAGGTGACGGACAGTATTTGTAGGCCGGGACCCTGGGAATCCATCGCGTAGACAAACGGGGATGTTCTCTCTTGCGAAATGAGGCCAAGATAAGTACAGGTGGGCGGCGATTAGCTTTTAGAAGGACCATGAAGATGACAATGATGTCGACAGCGGACAGACTTTCCGAGTATGGGTTCTGTGAAAGCGATTATCACAATCGACGCGCTATCGGGATCGATACCATAGCAACCCCGATCTTACACTCCTTCGTGTGTTGCCGTGCGTATCGTGGTTGTCGAGAAGCTGCGCTTGGGCAAACCATTGTCCTATCAATGTCAGGCCGCCGAACGGCCTCTCCACGCAGGTTCGACCTCATGAAACAATCATTCATCGGCTCTAGCCTCGGTCGTCTGCTGTTGGTACTGTCGTTTCTCGCTACGAATGCGGCATATGACATTTTGCAAAGCCACGAAGGAAGCGCTTGTTTGTCATTATGTCCCGAATACCATTCTGTTCTTTCTGCAATGGACTGCACAATGGTTTCATCAAAGATGCAAACTGGTTCGACGTAGGTAGGAAGGAGACGGTAATACCGCCATAGTGAAACCATCACGGGGCTGACGGCAGAGCTCAGGCCACGCAGTTAAGGGTGGCCGCCAATTGACCAGGACAACACAAGCATTGGATCCCGACACGTATGGCCGAAAGCCGGTGCTTGTGACGGGTGTCAATTCCTATGAATTAGTCGACAGTTTACAGTTGTTTGCGGCGAGGTTTGTACCTGGGACCTGCACCCACCTGCGATCTGCCGACGCAAGCTGATGGCCAGAGAGGATTATGCTGCAGCGTTGTTGCACGGAGAAAGAATCGGCTGCAGACCGACCCTCGTTCCGATAGGCGACATAAGATGCAGGAGATCTGTGTCGAGTCATCGGAGAAAAGCATAGGTGGATGGTCTTGACGCAAACGGTTCTCTTGCCTAGGTGCATGAATAAGTCGCTAGCACTAGTTGCGGTTGTTGCAGCGGGCTCAATGCCTGTTAGTCACCGATAGGGTGTAAACCATCACCAGTTGATCGAAGTGTGGTAGTATGTGGTGTGTCCTCTGGCGGAGACCTAGGTGTTGGCATTGATTGATTGCCATTGGTGTTGTTGTCGTTGTTGCTGTTGCCGGGCGTCTTGTCATCGCCAATCATCGCTGTCGCGCTTTCCTCTTTTTCACTTTTGGCCACCTCATCTTGCATGCTTGCCAGCTCAACCGCTCGGGAATGGCTCCCTCTCAACCCTACAAAGCAGACAGTGCTGTGCTGTCCAGCCTGCATCGTCGCAACCTCTCCCCGTAGATGGATACGGTAGATAGGTAGGTACCAAGGCAGCACACGGATTGGCTTCGCTGAAAGAACTACCCCGCCCCCGCAATCCTCAGGTAAGGCAAAGCTGCTGAAGAAGGCCTAGCCGTACATAAACACCTTCGTGTAGTTCCTCCTTACTACTCTGTACTTTACCTACATTACCTACCTAGGTAGGTAGGTACCTACCTTGCACATCCACCCACCGAGCGAGTATACTCGGTAGGTACCTTACCACCCACCCTTTGAGTTTCATCTGCGTGGGACCTCGGGTTGCCCGCTGCTGCTGGCTGGCTACGTGGTTTGCCCGCGGAACGTACCGCATCACCTCGCCTGGAACGCAGATACATGTCATCGAGAATCCTCAATCCATGGTAGGTAATGCAGAACTCCATTTTGTACCCTGCATATCCCACATCGTGCCATGTGTCCCATCTGCATCTGTATCTGCATCTGCGTCTCGATGCTTCCATGAGTCTGTCTTACTTTTGCTGACTGCGTTGGGCCCTCCTTAGCTTCCTAGTAGCTGTTTCCTTCTTTACTTCTCCCCCCTCACAAGCTCTTCCCTGCAACTTGCCTACCTAACTCCCATCCGCACATCCCCCGCCTTTAATAATCAGACTATATCGTCATGGCGCAGTTGACTGCAACCACGTTTTCTACCGATCCGGCTCTCTGGATTTTTACCTCCCTGACCGCCGGATCCTCGCATATCGTCACCGCTACATCTCGTCTCGAAACCATTCTCCGCGCCAACCGCGTCCCCTTCAAAGCTGTCGACCTTGCCACCGACCAGAAGGCTCGCATGCTCTGGGGCCGTCGTGCTGGTAAAGATGCCTCTGGTCGCGTGAGAAAGCTCCCAGCTCTTGTGCAAGAGGGCCTCGTGCTCGGCGTAAGTAGCGAACCCCTTGTCCCTGACTCTAATATCGGCGGAGTCATGTGCTGACAAGCTGCCTTCCTGCCCAGGACATCACCGAGATCGAAGAGTGGAACGAATATGGCGAGCTCAAACAGCACGTCAAAATCTACTACGACGAATATACCATCCCCGACATCAACAACAAGCCCAAGGAACCTATCAAGAAGAAGATCATCAAGAAGGTGCCTAAGGGCACACTGTCAGGAAACACCTCTGCTTCCGCTTCCACCTCGACATCGGCCCCTGCCCCTCCGCCAGCGCCTCCCTTGCCAAAGGATGAGAGCTCCACTCCAGCTGCTGCGAAGGACAAGTCTGTTGAGACATCCCGAGCCCCAACCGACAACTCCTCCACAGTCGCCCACCGCTCTATTGCCGACGAGGCAGCCAAGAAGGCCAAAGAACTCCGGCTGCAGTCGTTGCGCGATAAGGTCTATGGCAAGGCAGACGGGAAGGCTGCCGAAGGCAAGAAACCTGAGACCGATACGCCATCTACGGGCGCCCCCGAACCTGATAAGAAAGCGGAAGCTATAGCGGACGCCTCAAAGATGCGAGAAACACCCCGGCAACCCTCCGTAGCCAGCGCCAGCAGCGGCTCCTCGGCCCAGAGTGTCAAGCCCGTCGGCCTCCAGTCCCCGACCACAGGCTCCTGGGGCGCCGCCACCACGAGCACCAACCCCGATGCCCCGCGCGAGACCCTCCAGTCGCCAACAACGGCCCGTTGGAAGCCCTCCAACGTGGACAAGCCCGTAACGGTGCACATGGGCGCTGCGGTGGCATCCGCGTCCCAGGAGGAGATTGCTGCGGTGGAAAAGGCCGAGACAATCAAGGAGGAGCCCGATCAGGAGAACTCCGATGGAGACGTAGCCGTGTCGCAGAAGAAGATTGCGGAGGTGGAAACGGCCCAGACCATCAAGGAGGAGCCCGAAAAGGAGGTGGTTCAAGACTCCACCAAGGCCGCCGTGCCGGAAAGGGACACAACACCGAAGGAAGCCGCATCAGCCGAAAAGATCGAAACCATTACGAAGCCGCTGCGACCGGAGGAGGAGGATGACAATGACGAAAAAGAGGACGGCAAGGACGATGCAAGTGAGCCCGAAACGAATCAGGAGGGGGCTAACACCAAGTCGGCATCAGAGGAGAAGGTGGCAGAGATAAAGACAGCTGAGCCCAATAAGTTCGGAGAGTCCAAGTCTGGACCTGAGGGGGAACCTGAGAAGTAGTCATGTTGCGCCGACCAAGTTGTGAAGTTGTTGGATGCCATAGTGGGGCCGGTGCATTGGATTGATTGTATGGCGACAGGATTGCTGTCCCCTCATCATATACACTGGACTCTTTCGTAAGGGTGTGTGGTGTGCCATTTCCCGTAGGGTACTTGCTGCTTGTTTGCTTCACAGGACGCCGATCTCTCTCTCCAGTTTGTATTCTTCCCGCTAAGGTGCTTGTTCAGGAAAAATAAAAAATAAAAAAATCCCCCCAAGGGTTTTCCATTTCATGTCTAGCAAGTTGGCATGTTGCTAGATGTTGTCTGTGGCTTGCCCCTCCCCCCCCCCTTTTTTTTTTAATACAGTCCCTCGTCGTCGCTCGCCGTCCCATCCTGGAATCCTGCGATAGCCTTGCCCTTGCCCTTACCCTTACCATTCGTTACCGCGGCCTCGCCCTCGGATTCGTACTCATCGTCGCTGCCAGTCGCCACAGCCTTGCCCTTCCCCTTGGAAGACGCTGCCACGGCCTTGCCTTTGCCCTTGGAACTGCCCCTCGACACCGCCGAGGTCCCGGACCCGGCCCTCAGCGCCCCCGCCGCGGGGCGCTGCAGCTGCGCCTGCTTCTCCTTGTCGGGCGACCCCTCGAAGCTCGCCCTCACCTTCTCGTAGTGCGCCAGCTCGCCGGCGCTCACGCTCGGCACGAGCTCCTCATGTGCCCTCATAAAGTCCTCCTCTGTGACCATGACGGCTATGTCGTCGGGCGTTGCGTGGTGGTCGAAGAAATAGGCCGTCGAGATGGGCGGTCGCGATGGCGCCCGGGCGGCGTTGATGTCGCGGATCTTGGCGTCGACCGCCGCCGCCTGCCGCGTGACGGCCTTGAGCATTGCGTCACTGCACAGGGCGTAGAAGTCGGCGCCCGTGTAGGTGAATGGGAGCCGCTGGGCGACGGATTGCAGGGAGACCGAGGGGTGCAGAGTAAACCTGGAGTGACAGATGTTAGTGTGCGCGCAAACGGAGGCAAGTACTGGCTTGGGCGACTTACTTTCTGGTGAGGGCCTCCAGAATCGTGAGCTGCTTCTCATGGGTATCAGACACGCCGAGGTAGAGCATCTTGTCGAAGCGTCCGGGGCGGAGCAGGGCGGCATCAAGCAGATCCGGCCGGTTGGTGGCGCCGATGACGAAGACGCCGCCGCTCGTGTCATCCCCGCCCGACATGCCGTCGAGCTCGGCGAGCAGCTGTGAGACGATGCGATCCATGACACCGCCGCTGTCTCCCTGGTTTCCGCGCTTCGGTGCGACGGAATCCAGCTCATCAAAAAACACGACGCAAGGGCGAGCATCACGAGCACGCTGGAAGACGCGTCGAACGTTGGCTTCTGACTCTCCAATGTACATGTTGAGCAGCTCGGGACCCTTGACGCTGAAAAAGTTGAGACTGTACTCTGTCGCGATCGCCTTCGCCAGCAGGGTCTTTCCGGTTCCCGGGGGTCCATAGAAGAGGATGCCGGACCGCTTCTTCATGCCCTTAGCAAAGAGCTCGGGTCTCTCCAGAGGCAACTGGATGGTTTCTGTCACGGCATCCTTGACGTTGTTCAGGCCACCAACGTCATCCCATGTGACATTGGGAATCTTTGGGGCCCCAATAGCGCCTGCAAAGTTCTTCCGCGCGGCCTCAACGGCGACCTCAAAGTCGCCTTTGGTGACACATCGAGCCAATGGTCCACCAGCTACCTGGAGATCTCGCACCGTGACAGCCTGACTGGTAGCTTCTGTTTTCGATGATATCTGCTCCAGCCTCAATCGTTGTGCGATGACTGCTCGGTCGACCACGTCCACTAGGTCACCGGCCACCAACGCAGCAGTTTTGAGAGCCACGCCGTTGAGGTCTACTTCGGGGTCAAGGTTGATACCACGATCCTCAATAATAGCCCTGAGGATGCCTTCACGTTCAGCTTCGTCGGGGGCACCCATCTCAAGCTCATGGCTAAAGAGACCTCGAACTCCATCTGGGACCTTGTCAACGTCACTGGTAGTGGCAATCAGCACCCTTGTCTCCTGCAAAATCTCCTTCATGGTCGACACCATGCGATCGGCCGTCAACGCCTCGATATGCCTAATTAGCAGAGCCGTAGTTTCCGGGCCACAACTCATAGCTCTTTCGGCCCTGGTCCGTAGGAGACCTTCTGTCTTGACGTCGCTTCCGCTGGTTCCAGCCTCACTGAGTATGTCATATGCGTCAATCGAGTACGTGTGAAGTCCAATGTCGGAGCAGGCTTCCGAAGCTACCGTCGCTTTGCCTATATTGCGGTGCGTGGCGGTGATGAGAATAGCAACTGGCGGCATCTTCAGATGTATCGCTCTGGGGCTGGTAGCGGCGGCCAGCAACTCTCGCAAACGTCTTCTGAGAGGTGAGACGTAACGCAAATCCTGGTCAGGAAGCGTCAGTACCGAAGCACTTGGTGCTCTGGTAGGCATCTTCTTGACCCCAAGATAATAGGGCCAACTGCTGGATTTGGTTGCGGGTATGCGGCTTGTGGCAAAGCCGGAGCCGTGCATCGCGACAGAGGAGCTGTCGATGCATGCCACCCCTCCCCATAACTCTTCAGCCTGGTCGTTGTCGGCATCCGATTTTGAGACCTGGATGTGACCAACCTTGAACCATGCCACCTGGTCAAACCTTGCCGACCCTTCCTTGGATAGAGCCATGACATCGTCCACCTCAGACCCGTTGCTTCCATTTGGCTGCTCTTGTAGCGCTTTGCCCAGTTGTGTATCGATGGGGACAGCGATAAGATCGCCTGTCCGTACAAGTCGGATACTCTGAGCAAAGTAACGCTTAAGACCGCCCAGGACCGCCGATTGGTAAGCTCGTTCCGCAGTCACTGGTGACCGAACGTGTTGAATCGTGATATCGCGGGCATACGGAGGACGCGAGGCGTTTGTGAATTTGGGAAGAGTTCCCTTTCCTTGATACGTCCCACGTTTAATAGGTGACAGCCGTAGATATGAGGGCTCATCAAGATTGGCCAACAGGATGGGAGATATGTATGCTGTCGGGCTAGTCGGCTTTTGGAGTTGGGAATCGAAGAAAGACAGTCCGCGTTCGCCATGCTTTGCACTTGCTATTCGTGTAACTGGGCGTTGAGAGTACCCCTCTGGGAGACCGAATACCCTTACCGGGCGCCAATTGGACTCAGCTGCGTCTATTGATGTGAAGCTTCCTAGTCCAAAGGCTCCGAACCCGTTGGCAGGAGGTTCTTCGGCAGCCTCGATGCGGACCCAGTCTCCTGAGAAACACCCGATCTTGGATAACGAGGCAATGTCTACGAAAACTCTGGCCTCATCATCATCCTCAGGCGCCGGCTTCGGGTGAAGGAGGTCTATGGGAATGGTTCGAATCAGCCCCTGAGCCCTAAAAAGTCGGCCTCGAGGTCGGTCTGGACGGGCGGTAGTTGCAGTATAGTTAGAAAAGACGGAACCGGGAGTTGCAATCCCATTGGTTTTCCTTCCCCTCCCGATTGTCATTGGTGAACCCGGCTGCATGGTAGACACACCACTGGCAACAGTCGTAGGTAGCGTCGGCGCCTGCAGAGAGATCATGTCATCCATGGAGTCGTCAGAGAGATCGTCATCTTGGTCGATGCCAGAAAGGTCCGACTCCTCTGTCTCGGTCACGGAGTCTATCTCGGTATTCGCAGTGTCCGTCTTGTACCTGTCTTCTGCAGCTGAGAAAAACTGATCGTTGGCGGTATCGTCCTCTTCCTCGGGAACACCGTTCAGGCTCTGATTCGGAGGGATCGAGGGAGCAGCTTGACTGCGTTTCGTATGTACCCGCCCTCGCATCAAAACGATCTTTGTACTCTCGGACAGGACCCCTTGGCTCACGGGCTCGCAAAGCATGATCTTGCCCGGATTCGGGGGGATATGGGTTACTGGATGAGGGGGTAGCGGCAGAGGAAAGAGGTCGCCAGAGTGAAGAACTTGTAAACTTCCCAGAGCCACGCGCAACGAGGAAATAAGGCGAGCTTCGGGGGTTTCTGGGGCGGCAGAACTCTTGCCATTGACGCTGCTCGGATGGTCGCGGTAAAAGGTACCCTCGCCCTGTTCCAAACGCTTCGTCAACTCGCTCTCGAGGCTAACGTACACTGTGTCCAACGAGAGTGCAACCACGTCTAATATCTGGATTTCGATGCCGCTGCGGCTATGACTTGAAAGCTTCGACGGCGCAACCTGCTGGAGAGTGGTCGCAAAGCTCTGCAGAGAGAGGGACGAGGGTGAGAATTGAACAGTCAAGTGTTTGAGCGCCGAGGACTTAACCACGGGTACCACCGTCCAGGCGGTTTCGGTCGGAGACGGGGTAGGCTCCCAGGGAGCGATGGCGACATGATGAACGTCCTCGGAGCCATCTTCACGAGCAGGCACTACGCGGCAATGAAATTAGCAACTGCGTGTCAAGATTCCCGTTTTCCAGAGGTACGTTCTTACCATCACGGAGGTGTGGGAAAAGGTCTGTGAATAGGTCCTGGGATAAGATGCCGACATCGCCCCTCACATCGTGATCGTCGAGAATCAGCCTTGCTGCGATCGGAGGCTTGTCTTGACGACGTCTCCGCGACCTTCTGTTCCTTTTAGCCAGCGACGGTGGCGCAAGCTCTGAGGTTGCCATCGTATCGATCAGCAGGCTGGACCAGTTCAAAGCAACGGAGCGTGGCGCGCCTCAGGTGGGCATCGCAGGGTGATGAGCGCAAAGGTTTGAGGTCGTGGAGGGAGGAATGAATGGACGTTGGAGCAAGCAGTGCGAGCAATTGAAATTGGAAGATATCAGCAGTCAAAGGTTGACGAGTCCATGTCGCGAAGCTCGATTCAGGGAGCTAAGCTAAGGTATGGATGGTTGGTCGGTATGGTCCTGGACCGGGCTGGAATCGGGGCCGTCTCCAGCTTCGGCTTGGGGAAGCGTCAGGCCTCGGCATTGGAGGATTGCCAGCTACAGTCAGTCGGCACAGCGACCCCCTACCACCTGGGTTCGCTCCACTGAGGACAATCTGCAGCCTTTAGTCAATAAGCCCGAGCGGGGATGCCTGACTAATCATCTGGGGGGTTACTACGATGTAGAAGTCAAATCCGAATAACCTCCAATGCTTGGTCTGGTTGTCTTGTGCTTGCAACCAATAATGAATTCGAAACAGCCAACTGCCAGTCCTTTGCCTCGAAACATGTGATTGATACAAGATCTTCTGAGATGCTGCCGAATACCGAGTCGTCTATTCTCGTCCACTTTTCTCCCTTCTTCATTCGAGTGAAACGTTCTGAAGAAGCCATTGTTTTCCAAGGATGGCAAGTCACTATACTCTCGCACCGAGTCCAAGGCTAAATGATGAGCTGCATCATGAAACGAAGCCGTCGAGTCAAGCAGCAACACGTCGTAAGAGGGCAAACTTACCAACTTCTACCTCTTCTTGTATCCATGAGCCACAAAGCGCAAGCCGATGCAAGTGATGGGCGGGCGAGCAGGGGATAGTTTGGTCAATGGTGTTTCCTGTAAGATATGGTAGTTGGTGAGGCCTCTGTCTCGGCATCAGCAATAATACCCTGGCTATTGCCCTGATCAACCCCAAGTAAGCGCAAGCACCTCTGGTCTGTTCATCGCCCTCCAGACACTCGCAGCCGCGAATGCGACATATGGATCTCCATATTTGCGGAGGGTACATAGTATTTGGATGGGTCGTCGTCCTGACCCAGCAGATGGGGACAAAAGAGGCCCTGAACTGAGATACGTAGCCAAAGGTGGTTGATCTTTCACAAGGTCGCACACAGAGACCCTGGACGAAAGCACACAGCCTCAGCCAGTGTGTTCGCAAGGCGGCGGCGCTTGTTGTCATCTTGACGACCACGCACTTCCAAGCTGCAACCACACTGCCTAGATGACGACAAAAGGTGGCGTGTTGCAATCACGAATCGTGGGAAGGACAACCTCGAGGAACGTAACCTCGAGAGAGGTTGAAGCGTGCAGAACGAACTTGAGTTTTCGACTCGAATTTCCACTGCAACGATGGTGTTCGTTGAGCAAAGACTGATTGTATTTTTTACATCGTTGTGTACCTGCCTGCGCTGCCTTGCGAGGAACCAACCACCTTGGACGCGTACCTATCTCAATTGAGCAAAGTTCATTGAGCAGAGTTCATTGTAGCGCGTGGAACATTTTATCTCACCAATGACTGCTCGGCAGAAGTTGTGATTGGTGGACGAGGCGCGACACCTCAATGGGTTCAACAATGCCATTGCGTTCGCAGTGAGGGTAGCGGGTATTTTGCGGGTGCACTTTTGGTATTTTGCGGGTATCTAACCACATCTAGTAGGCACCGCCACCGCCACATATTTCAAGCCTCAAGCGCTCGGAAATATCATAATCCGGCACGCGAACTCTAACTAACTTAACCAACGCGAATCCTAACCAAAACCCTAACCAATCCTAACCACCCTAACCACCCTATCTATTATTTATTATTTCTATTCTTTTTGCTCTTAATTGATAGGGTGGTTAGGGTGGTTAGGATTGGTTAGGGTTTTGGTTAGGATTCGCGTTGGTTAAGTTAGTTAGAGTTCGCGTGCCGGATTATAGTATTTCCAGCTATTCACCTAATCAGGTTAGACACCCGCAAAATACCAAAAAGGCACCCGCAAAATACCCGCTACCCGCAGTGAGTACACAGGGAGATACCTAGGTGGTGTAGTGTAATCTGTCAGGTCTGGCAAAGGCATCAAGACCCGTTGGAAATCCGGCAAAGCGGGCTCTTGGGCTTTGGACTTTGTTGATGCTGTCAGAACGTATCAGTCAATCCACATCAGCAAACACCAATGATGCTTGTTTTTCCAAGACATCGGCCGGAATAGTCACATGCTTTTTCCCTCCCAGAATCATGACATCCAATCACTGGCTGCCGTTGAGCAAATGCTCCGTGCAACAGACATCGCGATGACGCAAGCGGGGCGGCTTCTACTCCAGCCACACCCTCTAGTGTCTCTGGCCCGACAGTTGTGAGACCTTAGCCGACAGTGTTTGGCCTGTTCTTCAGCGCCTCTGCCTCTTCCTCTGCCTCTTGCATTGCTAGCCGCAAATGACAGGGAGAACCTTGGACTCAGAACATAGTTTTGCATGGCCGCGGCTGGACCTCGTGGGCGCGGGCGTTAGAAATTTACATTCTGGCCCGGGGGGTGCGCTCTGCCGCACTGCTCCGATTTGAGGTGACATTGGCTGGTCGAGACCGCGGTACGATATGGCTCGTGGCCCGCATCTATGGCATATAGACTTACATCATCAGTCCACGATTCTTGCGGAGAGTCCGACTGGCTGTGATGTTTGCATTGGCCGACTGTTTAGATTTGATCGTGCTCTTCTTATCTTTATTTGGTCCCCAGGGTACTTAGTTCGCCTCCCTCCCTTGGTATATTCACCAGCCAACCGAGCCTTACTCTCCCGGTCACCAACTAGTGTGTCGGTATCCTGAGATCCCCAGTTTCTCGCCCACCCCTCCCCCCCCGTTTCCTCGTCATGGATCTGCATTCTGTTTCCCTGCCTTGAACCGCCTCGACACCTCCATGAAGCCTGTTCATGCCATCAGTGGCTGCGAAAAGGATATTTGACGGGTAAATTTCCGCCTCGCCTGCTATTCTCTCCAATTTCATCTTGCATACTCTTGTCGTTGTTGCGCAGAAGCAACCGCTCCCTCCCCTTTTTTTTCTTAGCGCACAAATCTCACTGAACCTCGAGATTGCGCGACCTTTGCGACGCCGGACAACTGTTTCCTTTTTCTCCCTCCGTCTCGCTCGCGATTGCCAACACAACCCCAAAGATATGGGCAACTTTTCCGAGTCTCCGGACCGTGGTCGAGACAGAATACGCGACAATGGCGTCGCACATGTCGCTGTTGAGTTTGCCCAGCAAGCAGAGAAGCTGTCAATCCAGGACCACCAGAACAATGACCCCGAGGTCGCCATCGAGGCTCGATTCGTTACACCCCAAGACCCCATCGTAGTCACCTCGGAGGGCAACAGGCTCCCAGGTGTTCCGCTCGTCGAGGCGCACAAGCTAAACGCTCTCAAGGAAGAGCTTCAAGATGGCCCAGCTGTGATCAAAATTAAACAGGGGCGTAACACAGAGGAAGAGATTTACAAGGGCGAGAAGACCCCAGGCATGCAGGAAAAGGTCATATCACTACCAACAGACGCAAACGGGAAGGCGAAACACAAGCTGGAAGAGGGCTCCCTTCGTCGCCAGACGCCGCCATCACACACCAACCCCTTGTTTCCACCCTTACCCCTCTACGGCCCGCCGTCGTTGCTTCGCGACTTACAGTGTCTGGTTTTCCGCGTTACGGCCTTCTTCCTGAGCCTGGCTTTTCTCGGAGTCATTGTGCTCGGTGCACTCTTCACTAGTATACCACCGTTGTGCAAGCACATCCTCTACCGCCTTACCCTGCAGAATCCGGACAAGAAGAGGCCTTTCTTCGAAGAAGAGGCGCGTAGAAGCAAGGTACGCAAGGAGGAGAACCAGAAATGGAAGCGCAGAGAGACTCTAGGCAAAGACAAGGAGCTCGCCGACGAGTTCGTTCCAACGGAAGGGGGTCCTGACCCAATTGTATGCGACGTTGGATACTACGCTCGTCGTGTCGGGCTCGACGTCGAAGAGATCCAAGTTCAAACCGAGGACGGCTTTCTCATCGACTTATGGCATGTATACGACCCAAAGGAATACACGAGAATGAGCGAAGACGACAGGTCAGATAGAGGACCCGACATTTTCACATCTCCCAAGAAGAAGCTCAAGGACCCCAGCCAGAAGCGCAAGTTTCCAGTTCTACTCCTCCACGGGCTTCTCCAGAGTTCGGGAGCGTACTGCACAAACGATGAGGACTCGCTCGCATTTTACCTCTGCAAGTCCGGCTATGACGTCTGGCTCGGTAACAACCGTTGCGGCTTCAAGCCCAAGCATTCCTCGCTGGAGTACTCCGATCCCCGAATGTGGTGCTGGAACATTCGTCAGATGGGTGTCTTTGATCTGCCGGCGCTGACCTCGAGAGTCCTGTACGAGACCGGCTTCGAGAAGATCGGCTTGATCTGCCACTCGCAGGGCACGACGCAAACGCTCGTCGCGCTGGCAAAGGAACAACGGCCAGATCTAGGCGAGAAGCTCACGGTCTTCTGCGCCCTGGCGCCCGCTGCCTACGCGGGGCCCTTGATCGGGAAAATGTACTTCAAGTTCATGAGGATCATCACGCCGGGCATGTTCCGGCTAATGTTCGGCATCCACGCCTTCATCCCCTTCATGATGCAGATGCACCAGCTGCTTCACCCCAAGATCTATGGCTGGCTCGGTTACAAAGTCTTTTCTTTCCTGTTTGACTGGACAGACACGAGGTGGGACCGAGGCTTTAGGGACCGTATGTTTCAGTTTGCGCCCGTCTACGTCAGCGCGGAATCCATGCGTTGGTGGCTTGGAAGGGAGTGCTTCGCGAGGCACAAGTGCATCCTCTCCACCAAAGAGGACGTCCGCGCCGAGGAGAAGGAGGACCACATCAACGGGCACGACTCCCACACCCTCCGGGCCGACGACGCCGATGGACTGATGTCTCAGCGGGCACTGGATGAACACGCCCGCAGGCCCAAGGGATCGACCGCGTGGTACAACGAGCAGGCCCCCCCTTTTGCCCTTTGGGTCGCCGGGAACGACGACCTCGTCGACGGCAAGAAGCTCCTCCGCAGATTCGAGCGGGGCCGCGAGCCGCATGTCAACGTGGTCCATGCTAAGGTTATCCCCGAGTACGAGCACCTGGACGTCATCTGGGCGATGGACGCCCCAGAGCAGGTGTTCAGTGAGGTCCGCGAGGTGTTGTGGAAGACGTGCAATGCGAGAGACAGGTGCCGCGTCCCCAAAGGATGCGAAGACGTCGAGCCGTGGGCCCCGCCGAACAAGCCGGCGAGCGTGGGGCGGGATTCGGAGGAGAGTCAGTCCAGCAGCGATGATGCCGAATAGGAGCCTAGTACAATTCCGTGACGGCGGTCTCATGGTACCTACCGATCGGGGAGTTGAGGACTGGGAGCATCGAAAAAGGAGAGACGCGGGCGGTTGTGTTGTGTTTACCATGAGCTGCAGATACACGTTGAATTACCAGCATCGCGTCGGAGTCGAGGTGTCGGTAGTGGATTACACAGCGATTTCCTTTTCACGCATAGCATACGTATGAAGTAATGGTAATAATGAGGGAGGGGAATGCTTTCAAAGACATAAAATATACAAGACTATAAGAGATATACAAACGGTTAAATCACAATGGACCTTCATGGTCAGCTCTGGAAGCCCTCCCGTACCTTGCTCATGGATGGATCGACGGCAACTGTCGGCACCAAAAGACCAGACACAGACATATATATATATATATATACATATACGATAGGAAGGGACGCCGTCTGAAAAGTCTAGAGACCCATCAATTCCGATCTACTCATCGACAATAGCTAGTTCATAGCTACCGACTTGCTAGACGCAGAGCCGCCTTCAGATACAATTGTGCCAAGCCGAGCATCACCTGCCGTCGACCTTGCGCTCATGAATCCCAAACTCCATCCAGCTCGGGACCAAAGCCTGCGAGTAGTATACTACAGCGGACATAGATTCGTGCCCTCACAATACAGCAATCAGATCCCCCCATCGTGTGCGTACTTTTTTGTATTGATACGGAAAATCAAACGGGCAACGTCTTCCTCTGTCTACCATGTATGTATGTTTCGTGCGACCGTGTCCAGAAACATTTCCCCAGGAAATGAGGCATGCCCACTGCACTTGCCATATTTTTCTCCTTTTGCCCCCCTCCTCCGTGCCCAGGCGGCGCGGAAACAGAGACCAAAACAGTGTCTGTATGAAACGCAGGAAACCAATAAATGTAAATACAAATACAATACAATTCATCAATACCAATGCCCCTCCGTGAACGCCTCAAAACATAAGCAGGTTGAACCGGCCGATTGCCGAGCCAGGTATATATACGCATCGAATGCCTGGGGAAGGGGAGAAGAGAAGAGAAGATGCAGTTGTTCGTCATCATCGTCGTCATCGTCATCGCCTTGTCGTGAACACCATCCCAGTTCGCCGCAATCTCCAAGGTTACCAGAACCCAACGCCAATTCATGCAGAACAACATGGACCGGTCGTGATCATCATCATCATAAGTGGTTAGTAAGCAGTCGGTCTGAGTCTCACGGTCCAAAGGGGAGACTCAAGAACGAGGGCCGGGCTGAATGGCTCTACGCGATACCTAGGCGCCAGAGACCTTTCGTGCTGTTGATGCTGCCGTCGCAGACGTAGCCGAATTGCCCACGCTGCCGACACGACCGCTCGTCTTGCGCACCCCCTCCTTGGACCTTGGCGACTCTCCCGACCGCTTGCTGCCACGAACCTTGGTGAGAACACCCGATGCGCTGCTAACGCGGTCGACATGCTTGACGCGTGACGTGCCAAGGTTTTCAACATCGTTGCTGGCATCGTTGTCGATGTACGTCTGGTACACGGTGGCGGCTGAGTGACTAACTGATCGCTTCTCGCTGCGGCCAGGCGATGCGGAAGGCTTGCGGTGCGAGCGCATGCGCGTATGCAGTTCCTCGTCGGACTCGGCGCTGTGCATTTGCTTGTGGATCGTGATGACCTCGGTGGTGTCTTGGTGAATTCCCGTCTCTTCCTCGACCGTCGCTGTGTACGAAGTCGATCTCTGGTAGGGGTGGTGACGGTCTGCCCGGTTGGTCTTTCTTGGCTGGCCCGGTGTCGGCGCCGGGAGGTAGTCTTCTTGAACCCCAATGTTATTGCGATCATGATCGACTTCACTCAGAGGCGTCCGGTTCGAGGTGCTGCGGTGGGGAGGCGTGGATGCTTGGCCGTTGCGGATCGACGTCTTTTGCATAGCACGAATGGGAGTGCTCGGGGCAGCAGCGTTAGCCGCCATCTCCTTGCGGAGCTTGCGCTCAATGCGCTCCTCGATCCACCACTCGCGGAAGATGCCTTGGTTGATGTGAAGCCAGTGCTGCTGGGGGCCAACGACCATACCAGGACGCATGAAGCGCATGAAGGCGATGATTTCGTTGGCTGTGAAGCCGTGGCGGTAAATCAGGTACGCACCGATGAGACAACCAGTCCGTCCGAGGCCGGCCTTGCAATGAACGGCGATTCCCTTCTTCTTGACTGTGATGGTCTCGTGCGCCAGTCTGATGAACTTGCGAACGGTGGTGAGAGGCGGGCAGGTGCCGTCGTCGAAGATCATGTCGAGATGAGAGATGCCCATTGACTCGAAGAAGGACGGAGAGTAGAGGGGCGAGTTGAGGCGGACGACTAGGCCAATGTTCCTCTCGGTGAAGTGCTTCAGGACGTTCTTGAATGGCTGGGGCAGCGTCTTATTGGCGTCCAGCTGCCCGAGCGACCTGGGGAGTGCATCGAATTCCTCAGTGCCCTCCAGGACCTTGGCAACTGGTGTGTGTTGAGGCGAGGCGAAGGCTAGGAAGTGCGGCGTAATCCAGTTGAAGTCTCCGTGCTCCACTCTCTCGAACTTTTCATACTCGTCGAGGTCAAAGTTGTCCAGGGCGCAGCAGCCCTCCTCTTTGGCCTTCCAGACACCGTAGACGACATCCTGGACGGTGATGCCATAGTCTGCTTGACTATATCCAGCGTCGCGGAAGGGCATCAAGGGCGGGTCGACCTGAGCGATGGGGGCCAGGGCCAGGTGCGGGGGCCAGTTCTGGATCAGAACCATGTAGCAGGCAAGCATGCAAGCGGCGTTGGCGCGACCTGAAAAGAAGCATTAGCAAGGGAGATCAACGGCGTCGTAGTGCTGCAACATACTTCTAGGGTCGGCTCTGCTCCAGAAGACGATTGGGCGATCCTTGTTCTCCTTGGCTCCGAGGACGTCATGGAACTGCAGGGCGAAGCGGTACAGATGACCGATGTGCAGCGGGCCAAAGTCATGGTGAAAAGCGTTGTACAGGAGGGTGTCGTCGACGGTGAAGTAGTAGGGAGTTTGACGGGCAGCGGTCTGGACGGGGGTAGGGCCCTCGGCGGCTCTCTGCGATCGCTTTCTAGGAGAAGACTGAACGGTCTCGCCGTAGGGGAAGATGGTCTCGGCCGTGGGCGGGTGGATGTACGCAGCCAGGTATAGCCGGTCTGGGAGCCAAGTCAGAAGAGAGATGGGGAAGAGGGCGCAATAAAGGTAGGGATGAAGCTGGGGCAAGGCAAAGCTGTAGCTATCGCGCGATGCGCTCATGCCGACTTGCGACGACTGAGGCGACCCAGACGGCTCGTGATAAGGATGCGACATGGTTGCGATGGTAAAAGGAGATGCAAAATGCAGGCCGGGAGTGCGAGCAGAAACACACCTGGGATGTACTCAATGACTTGGCCCATGTTGGGACTCTTGGAAGAGGGTGCCATTGGTCTTGCGACTCTCTGTTTCCTCTTGATTCTCTATCTTAATTGGGAACGGGTGGTGAGAGGCAGTTGCTCTCGTGTGAGGCGGCGGCTTGTTTTGGAGATGCAAGCGAGTGCCTGATTGCCAAAGGATGTGGCAGATGCCGGAATTATCCAGAGGCGGAGGATACTGCTTTGTATGCAAAGTAATGCGCGCGCGCAAGGGAAAGTGATCCCTGGGGAAGTGTCGATGCGTGGTGGTTAGAGGTCGATAGGAATGTTGAAAATGGCCTGGGCTGAAACAATAACAACAACAGTGTATGTACTCTCTCTATCGGGGATGGGTTAGAATCGCCAAAAGATGTTGCAAGCGCCCTTGGGGGAGGATGGGAAAAAGACAACCCGATTTCTGCAGAGCAGTCCAGGCACTTCTTTGGCGATTGAGAGAGAAACAGAGAGATGTCGAGATGGGTAAAAAGAAGGTATTGCGAAGCGCAGGGAGAGACCGAACGATGGTGTTTTTGTATGGTTTGGCGTATGTTTTGCTGAAGCGGTCAAAATGGGCCCCGGCCCAAAACAGCAAGGGTCGGTTGTTGTTAGCCTCGTTGCGCTGCGCTGGCTGCCGGGCTGCCAGGCCGTTGTCAAGACAACCTGCCAGGGGTGGGAAGCACTGGCCATTTGCGAAATCCTGGCGAGTTTACCTGAGCTGTTTGGTTTGGCTGGCCAGGGACACCTCAGGCAAACGCACCCGCCTGCTTCCCTCCCGCCCCCGGTGACGGTCCCTCTAAACCCTTTTGGGCCCGTGACGGCTGGTGACGACCGCCCGTGCGCAAACCTCTTTCCTAAGTGGCCGAGCTTGAGAGGGAGTACCGACCGGTATGAGCTTCTTCTCTTGCCCGCCCTGTCATGTTACGTATGTGTCGGTCTTATCTTTCACAACATCGCGCTGCTCCGCAAAGAGGTTCCAGACTTGCTTATCGCGCGGCACCGTGTCAGACATACCCGACGCCCGGGGCAGCGCCAGGGCGACCCCACGTTGGCATCACTTCATGTGTGGATGGATGGATGACCGCATCCATCACAAACACACGCAGCCGCCAACTACATACATAGTACGCACCCGGTGGAGAGAGAGCAGGTCACCTTGGGGACGGTGCGGAGAGTCCTGTGCGTAGCGTTGCCGTTGCCGTGCTTTGCCTGGGGGGATCGATCCGGAGGGGAGGGGAGTGTCAAACCAACCTAATGCCGCCATGGAAACAAGCCTGTGGAATGGCGGGGCAGTTTATTGCCGTTTTGCTTTTTTCCCCCTTCCCGCCTGAGATCTGGCCGCTCAATCTTACCCTTTCCTTTCTTTCTTTCCCTTCCCACCAGCCATTGTGCGTGCTGGTGTTTTGTGTTACCGCTTGGTGGACCTGTGCTGGACAGATATTCTGCGCCACTCAATGACGATTTGTAGGCCTTTTTTTTTTTTTTTTTTTTTTTTTGGATCAACTTTTTTTGCCAACTCTCCATTCCTCGCCTAGGTATCTGTTGAAATCACCCCTCACTCCTCCACATCTTCCCCCTCCCCCTCCAAGCGCAAATCAGCCGCGCCAGAACCACAGCCATGGCCGACAACACCACCATTGACGATGAGTTTCCGTGCTCGCTGTGAGTTGTCACATCTGTTCCCCTCTTCCCCCTTGCACCACTCCCTTGTGGCGCATTGTTTCTGAGCGCACCACCGGGAAGAGAAACGGATCACTAAGACAAAAGCCGCAGGACCATCGACGTCCCCTTCCCTACCCCACGCCTTGCGTCCGTGGCGCACAGAGCCCTCGCCGTGGACCAGGAGCTGTCGCCGCTTGTTAGGCGAACCTTCTTCGTCGACGGCGACGTCTCCACCGCCGCCGCCGCCGCTGGTGAAGCCGCTTCCGTCCTCCGCGTCCACTACAAGGCCACCACCAATCGCATGCTCCGCGTCGCCGTCAATGGCCTCATGGAGAGTCTCAACCTAGTTGTCGAGGTGATGGAGGAGCTCGACGTTGACGTCTTGGAGCACAAGCGGGACACCCAGTGAGTTGAGTCATGCCGAGTTGGGGCGGGGAGTTGCGGATATCGAGAAGAAAAAAAGAAAAAGGAAAAAGCAAGAGCATACAGAAAAGCACCGCCTGCATGCGACATGGACACGGAACGGAACGGTGCATCATGATTTTTGTTTCTTTCTTCTTCTTTACAATGTGATACCCTAGAATATACAGCCACATGATATGTGACGAGGTTTATGACACCTAGCCCATGGCCCTAGGTTGACGGGTACCGGTGCTATGTGTCTGTCAGGGTTTAAGTCTAGACTTGTCTAGAAGATTAGAGCCCAATGCGTCTGCGTGTTGCACGCGAGAGCCACTTACATGGCGAGATTCAAGAAGCAGAAAAATGCTGTCCGTGAACTATACAACTAACTCCGAATGCCCCGTTTCTACCTTGTATTGTGTCGTATATCATGCCTTGCCGGTTGCTCTATTTCGTCGGGGGCCCCTGAGCCTGTCATCTTGTTCGCAACTAGCCCTATGTGGCCTCTTTCTGCCCTGATTTCGCCTGCAGCTCCAGCTTCCTCTCAGCCTCCTCGGCTCGTTTGTTGGCGTCGGCGACTTCTTGCTTCAGCTGCTTAATGTACTCGATCGCCAGCTCGACAGTGCTGGCCTTGCTGTTCGGGACGCCGCCGGACTTGGCCTCTTTCTCTCTCTCCTTCCTTTCTTCCGCCTCCATCTTGGAATCTTTCGGTGGCTGGGGCAACAACGTTGCCATTTCTTGCAAAGCCGAGTTAATGCGGTTCCGGCGACCCTGCTCGGCGATTTTGTGGGACGTGCGCTTCGACGTGAGGTTGGTGGACAGCTCGCTGGGATACGTCACGCCAGGCACAGTGTTGCCCTCGAGAATATTTTGGTAGTTGGACTTGGAAGCCAACAAGCGGGATGCCGTATCTTCGGCAGACATACCGCCAGGGGTGCCCGGCAAAAGCGGCTTGATGCTAGGTGATATCCGCGGCCGCAACGCGGGCGAGACGTGAACAGAGCTGACGCTACCTCTCTTGCCCTGGGCGCCTCTGGCCATGAGTTTCGGCGTTCTCCGTGCCGCTGGACCTGTCGAACCGGGTGCTAGGTTAGGACTCGCGCTTGCTGAAGCAGCGGCAGTGGGTTTGGCGAAAACGGGCGAAGGGAGCGGCTGGAATGACGAGGCCCTCGCCGAGCCAGGGTCTGACAGTGACTGCGTGGGCGTGGCTGTGTCCAATCTTGGGGGCTGTGGTCTTGTAGTAAAGTTAACGGACTCGGGTAGCTCGAACGACTCGATGTTGTCTGACATTCCCATGTCTTGGGGATTTGACGAGGCTGAATTGTTCGCGCTGGAAGCGGGAAGCTTCATCAGAGAGGCTGGCGTAGCAGGAGAAGGTTTGCCTTGTACGCGAGCCGGTACCGCGGATGGGGGCTGAGGCTGAGGCTGAGGCTGAGGTTGGACAAATGGCGATTTGCTTGACTGCTTCGGCTGGGGAAGGGGCGGCGGAGGCATGTCTGAGAGGTTCTCCGGCGAGACTGACGCGTTTTCCGACTCTTCGCTGCTCATGGGGCCCGGCAGAGCCGTTGAGAGGAGCAACTGTTCCAGAGCGTCTTCGTTCACTTCTCGGAGAGCCTGTGAAACCATCTTTGGCGTGGCTGTAGACTTCTTACGCTGAGGCTTCGAGATGGGCGACTGTCGCACACTGCTCTTTGCCTTTGCTCTCGTGGCGTTGGTCTTGCGGGCCTTCTTTGCCAGGTCGACCCCTGGGGACTGTATGGTCGTCTCGACTTCCATCTCGGCCGGTGAGTTGTGAGCTGAGAGCGATGACCGCCGGTCATACAAGAGGCCTTGGTCGCTTTGTGCATGGAGTGCTGGGGATGTGAGAGGGCTGAAGTATGCGCTTGGAATGGCGTACCCGCCGGCTTCCATCTGAAAATGCTGATCCAAGGGGGTCACTGCCGGTGAAACCAACGGGGTAAAGGACATCTTAAAAGGTGAGCTGGGAGCTCATTTTCGGCTCAAGTCAATAGGGGGTCTTACATCCTGTTGTTCCTTCATCCGCTGATATCTGCTGCCGAACATGGGGGTATGGCCCTGCTCTGTCGAGTAAAACTGGTTGCTAGCGGGCGGCATCTCAAGACTCTGAGGCGTCGGCGGAACAGCATGTGACTGAGTGGTGTAGTAGGCAACCTGCTGTTCCTGCATTTGGCGATGCTGCTGCTGCATCCGTTGCTGCTGGAGATACTGGATCTGGGCGTCAATTTCTGTGATGGCATCTGTTGGCGCGGGAACAATCATTTGGGACGGTATGGCAGGATGTGAGGCGGCGGTTGTCATGCTGATGAGCTGCGCCTGGAGGGATGAGCTGGCATTTCCCATGACCATGGATGTGCCGGTTCCTCCCATTTGGGTGTCAAGTTGCTCGCGCCCGGCCTGGTGCATCATCCCGGAGCCATTCCCGCCCTGGTAATCGTGGAAGTCGAAGGGCATCGTGTCGCTGAGGTTTCCCATCCCGCCCATGTCCAAAAACTGCTGAAACTCTTCATCGTGGTTGGGTGCCAAGTCCTGGTCTTGGGGGTTCCAAGAAGCACCGTCCATCATGGCTACACTGGGATTTCGAGGCGCAGGGTGTTGTTAGCTCGACGGTAGGTGGTGAATGTGCTCGTATGAGATTTGGGGGCTCCAACAAATCCCAACGCCCAATTTAAATCAAGAGACGGATTCTCTGTCAGTATTTCAGGTCGATAGCGACAGTCGTTGAGAATATAAGTGTGAAGTCGGTCAAACAGGGTGGACAAACTGCGCACAAGGTAGGGAAAGCTACCTAGGACGCTTTTCGTAGGGTTTGTCGTGTTCCAGATTTGAGGAAACGCTGGTGGGTGGTTGTTCAGGGCGCACAGAAGATCAGTGCCCCGCGCCGAAGTATTTCGGTGGCAGAGTCTGAACTCTCTTGCGCGCGCTCTCGTCGCGGAACAAAGCGAATTTCTGGGCAGCTCGAGCAAACGGTGTGCGAAGAGCGAGGCAAGAAAGGGGTGGTGGAAGCAGGAAAACCTGCCTCTCTTGGTGGAGAGGGAGGCTGGAGAAAAGGGACGATACGGCGAAGGACGGAAAAGTTGCAGGTGGTAGCGGTAGTGGTAGTGGTAGTGGTAGTGGTAGCGACAGCGGCAGCAAGCAGCAAGCAGGTGATAATGGTGGGGGGCCACACGCCCACCCGAGGAGAAGAGGATGGAGTGGGAGTGGAGGCGTGTTGCCCAGACTGCACTGCCAATGGCGGTCGGTGACTGGTTAACAAACCCATGAACACATTCTTTTATTTTATCTTGCGCACAGCGGCGGCGGATCCACGCCTTGGAACTACCTGCCTGTACGGTAGGATGTGGTGGGGGAAATGGCTCGCCCATGCCCTGGTAGCACATTCATACTCCTTGGAAGTTCCCTGTTTGGACCTCTAATTTTTGTTTCTGGAAGGTTTGATCGCAGCGGCCGAAAGACGGTAGATGCCTGAGGGTGCGACTGCTGCTTCACCTTTGCTCATCGTTGCAAGCAGGAGATGCTACAATGGCGCAGGTCATCTCAATGATTTCTCTTGGGTGCTCGAATCCCGCTAAGAATTCTAGATCGTCAGCAGATCGATGTGCGGTCACCAGACAGGCCTGACCAAAGCACCCAATCTTTACTTCTCTCAACTCCCTCCCTCACTCACACACAGGCCCTGAAGCTGTATTCGATGGTTCCGTCAATGCGAAACATTTGCCTATATTCGGTCGCCCGCCCACCATCCGGGACCATCCGCCTTCACTTCAACACTGTCTGAAGCTCTCGGCAGGAAATGTGTCAAGCGCAAGCGGCGCCTTGCCAGCGCATATTACCCGAGACATTCAAGTCTATGAGGACTGGACTACCCCGAAAGGGTCCCCGTTAGTGCTGCCCGACCTGTCCTTCTCCGCGGGACGAAAAGCCTCCCCTCCTTGCCCCTCTCGGAGTGATTGTCGGAGAAATGGCCATCGCATTTAACTAACAGACAGATGAGAGGGAGAAAATATTTCTCACGTCGGTGCCTTGTCCTCCTCGGGCACACGCTCCGATCACTCACAGGGCCTTGGACTAACAAGATAGCCTTTAGTGTAACCGGTCCCTTTCGACAACGGCGCCGGTCCCACGCTACACAGTTTCGTGTGGTCACCAAGCTCCCACATACCTACGCATGCCGGCGGGACGGTGGCAGCCCAGCCGCCGACGAAAGACACGTCCCGTTGTGTCGGCCCGTGCTTGATCGGGTCCATCCGACTTGACCCATGACACTTGACAGGTCCTGCAGCGCGGTTTCGCCTGCATACCCTGAAGGAAGATCGTCTGGGGGGCTGGTCACACATTAAAGATGGGTTCCAGTTCCGATTGAGCTGACTGGCAATCAGGGCGTCCGTGTTCGTGTTGCTGCAAAACTCGGTATCGGGGCCCATTGCAAATTGTCGACTCGGACAAATGGACAATCACAGCACACATGGGAAGTCCCTGTTGAGGCACCCAGTCATCATATGATCGCTCACGTTGCTGAGTTACGGCTGGACTTGCCCTTGAACCGTCCTTTTGCGAATATTTATCGGCGGTACCCTCGTCCCCAGGGTCTGAATAGTGGAGGGGCCATCACGTGTATTTCTGTGTCTGTGTGTGTATGAAGCGTTTTTCTGACCGGTTTTCTCCGAGAGGGGACTGAGGACGGAATTCCTTAGGTAATTCGTCCTACTCTGTAGAACAGCTGCGTTGCTGGTCAACTGAGGTCGTGGGGGTCCGCGACGGGAATTGTAGAGCCCCTCTTACTCCTCTGGATCGAGACTGTGTGCGGGCCACCTATTGCAACCGAATTCGTCTCCCTTACACCCTTAGTAGAAGCAGGAATTCGACCAGAGCTGTGGCACGGGATTGACACGTGGTAGAAGACCAGAGACCCTGACTCTCCGCAGCGAAGTTCATTCGGCTTGTCACGCTTTGCGTAGTCTTCCTGTAAGATCTCCGGTAAGGGGCCCTGTGTACCGGCTGTGCCCCGGGCGCGACGGAAATCGGGTTCACTGCCGGCCTTGCTCTATGATGAGTATTTCGAGAACAAAATCCCACGCCCACTGAACTGCGCGCCGTCCGACCATGATGAGCTGGGCTGTCTTGGAAAAGTGCGCGTAGGCGAGGGTAGCTCAGCGGGTCACAGTCGACGAGGCCTGGACTGCGCCATACATATGGTCACATAGAATGGTAAATGCGGGCGCTTTGCAAAGACTTGCCCTTTCACTTGAGTGCGAAAGAGAGGATAGTTTGGAGATTGCGTTGGCCAGACTGTTGATCAGCGGATCCAGGATATCTCGTAGGTGAATCACTGCAAAGGCTAACCAGACGTCGATTACGATGATTGCGTTACTTGACACTCTTGGTAGGTCGTTAGCGTCTGAAGCTAACATACCTACTTTGCCTATTTCGACCGAGCAGTGAAGTGCGGCAGAAATGTGAGTCTACATCAAAAAGAGCAAGAACTCTTGTATCCATACCTGGGTACACGAGGAACCAAGGCTCTTTCTTCTACTGCACCTTTTATTGTATCTTCCCAGGAATGTAGACTCAGCTGGTTTTACCCTAACGAAGCGACAAAAAGACTTAATGCAGGGGTTTCCTGCCTTTGATGACTCGGCACCTTGGTTACCAGTACTCAGGGCTGTTGGGGTCCCCGGACAATCTGGACCCCCGCCTGGGACCAAGACCCCCCCTACCCGCTTGCTTATTGGTCGACCTTCATGGTATTTGCTGTCGAACTGCACGGTGGCTCGATCATCGCAATGATGGAAGCGGGCCCCAGCTTGACAGCTGCACAGTACGTGGGTTGCGCCAGGCTTGAGAGTGTATTGCCTGCCTGTGCATTCTTTTTTATTTTATTTATCAACGGCCGTTGAGTAAGTGGCTCTCTAGCGCTCCAGTACACGGACAACAGTCGCCAAATGCCAACTGGAGCTGTTGTCGCCTCCGGAAACCGTAGATGTCCGGACCGTGGCAGTGCCTACCTTGATGAGGACAGAACAAACGCCCGCTAGACGCTAGCTCACGACCATTGCCGCCGCCAAAATTCTAATCAGCCGCATTGTCCCAATCCGACGGGACCAGCATGTAACAAAGAGCTTCCCGGTTCTCGAGATGGGTGGATAAGAGTGTGAGTGTTAAGTAATCAGATTGGGAGCCAATCACCGGGAGGGAATGACGCTTAACCTCCGTGCCGGTCGATGGACCACGGCCGCATTTGGCACTGGACGTGATAGCCCACAAGCGCCCTACCCGTCCTTCCTAGCTTTACTCTTCACCACCTGTGCGTCTCTTTCCAGAAGCCAAAACAATTGGTGCGGAACTTCCCTCTGTTCGTTCGATCTGGTCTTCGGGTGCCATTGACCCAAAGCCACATCGTGCTGAGGGCTTGTACGATGCGATGCGTCCTTACTTTTTTGGGTCAAGGCCGTCGGCCATGCCTTCAGTTGACCGGATCCAGCTTGACGGCTTCTGGAATTCCCCCTCGTTCCGCTCGACTCCTGTCGCGATGCTATAGTGGTGTATCAGCTCGGCGGTTGCCGAGCATTCCCACCCTTAAAATGCAACGACTCCCGCTCTCGCGTTGATGTTTCCCAGGGATCCATCACCAACACCAGAAGAAACAAAAGTGGAAGCCGGAATCAGCATTATCATTACCGTCGTCATAACAAGGGTTCGAATCGTTGAGTCGTCGTAAAACGCAGGGTTGGCTTGGCGGACGTTTTGGTCATGCCAACATCGTCATCGCTACGATGTATATGCCATTGAGTGCGAGAGTAGAATGCTGGACTTGGTTCGCGCTGGCCATATCCTCGGTCATCATGAGATTGTCGGTTGTGCCCTTCCCTTTTGTCAAGTTTCCCTGTGGCTAACACGGTGTGGTGAAGCATGTCGCAGTACATCATTCGAAGGCGCAAGTTCCTTAGCGACATCCCTGTAGACGATCTTCTGATGCTCGTCCTCGTCGTACGTCTGCCCGTAGACACGCATGACGCATCCTCACCCATGGACTATTCGTCTTCCATCATTGGGGGACCATGGTAATCCGGTTTGCTGATTTTCTCGATTCATCAGTTCATCTATACCACGGCAATCGCAGCCCTGTACAAGTACTTTGACATCTTCGAAGGAACTGACTTTGATGCCCTCACCTCCGAAGAGAACGTCGCGATCGGCCGAAAACTAGGGATACTCAATATCCTCGCCGAAACGGCCATACAGACTACGTTGTGGGGCAACAAGTGCTGCATACTCTTGCTATACAACCGCCTGACGTACGTTACAGTCCACGGGATGTTGACAAAGAAAGGAAAGCTCACGAATGTCAGCCTCTTCGGTCACTACCACAAGACATGGATCATTGTCGCCACATACACTGGGCTAGCATATCTCGCGGTCATTGTTGCGTTGTATGGAGGATGGTGTCGTCCGTTCTCCGACTACATGGAAATGGAGCCTGAAAACGGTCAGTCATGGCAGTCGATTTGGCAACCACTGGCGCATTCAAATGCTCTCAAATGACAAAACGTGCGATGGCGAGAGTGACTGACATTCCATCAAGCCCAGTGTTTGACTTGGAGGAATTACAACATCCTGCAGATCACGATGAACCTCTCGACGGATCTCATCCTGTTGCTGATACCCGTTACGCTCATCAGCCAGCTCAAGATGAAGATAGTAAAGTTCGTGCTCCTCGACTGGCTCAGTTTGACGCATCGCCTCTGCCTTGATTCAAACGCTTAATGTTAACGCTCGTGGCCACAGGAAGCTCCTTCTCATCTGCCTGTTTAGCATGGGCATATTCGTCGTGAGTCCCTCTCTGCACAGCACCATTCCTCCAAACGTGAGCGAGCCACTTGGTTTCCTGACATGGATCCGTCACTAGATGTCCTGCGCGATCCTGATGAAGATCGCTGTCTTCACAAACTCGATCGACCCAGTCTGGTTCCTGTGGTCCGTTCGCGAGGTCAGCACGGCCATGATGGTCGGCAACCTTGTTCTCGGCATGCCCATCCTCCAGACCTTGTGGCGCTTCTTCGTCCCCGGCACCGGCGACAGCACGGGAGGCAAATCCTCGTCGGCGGACTCGGGCACTTCGGGGAACCCCACCATGTTGCCGGCTTCGGAACCGGGCGCGTCCAAGGTGGCATCCCGGGGGAGGGTGGCGATCAACAGCGTGTACACGGATATTGATCTTTATGGCAAGGCCGGTCCGGGGAGCACGAGCCGGAGGATGTCGCTGGGGCAGGAGGCTGTATGAAGTTCGTCTAATGATTTCGGCTCGCGATGTCTAATTGACTAATTGTACACACACCATGTAGCCCATGGAGGATGAATCGCTGTAGGATTGATTTTCGCAGAAGCCGACTTAACGCCAAGAGGTCTATAAGAAGGCAACCGACATGTACTTGAAACTTTTCTTGGTTTTCGTATGGATCAAGTCGCGGAAATGATCAGTGGCTTGCGCGTCGGTGTTGTCATCTTCTGCAGGCCTTCCGAGATGCCCTGGATGTTGGCTCTCGACTTGAGTGACTCGACTACCCCCTACTTTCACAAGATAGGGGGTTGAGTTCCGCAACAACCTGTCGCTGTTGTCCGTTGGTGCCCAGAATGGGAGAGAAAACGAGGCATTGTATACTTCTGTCTATTGCATCCCATAAACATCTCTTTTTAAGAAGATGGGACGTTGTTGAAAGGATGGAAATGATATCTCCCACAGATACTATAGCCTCCAGTTTCACGGCCAGACGTCACAGCGGAACCGATGGTCTGCTCAAAGTCACCGTGACGCGGTCTCGTTGCAGTGTTTTCCTGCGCTGGCCACGGCCCGTTCTTGATCTCCGATGCCGCCACGCCCATCTGTCCCCAAAGGGCAGCCGTGTCACAACCACGGTGGTTAACATAAGCCCGAGAACTCTCTCGGTATTTCAATCGCTTTCCAGTAACGTTCATTGGTTTCAAGGAGCTGGGGGCGAGCATAGCTTGGTTGTGGACCGGCAGGCAAATGGGCCATCTTAGATCACAAGTTCTCGGGGATTCAACGGCATGTTAATATATGCATTCCAAGTATCCCATTCTGAAGCTGAAGCGGTCCCACGCTTCCTCTTGGGTAATGATAACAAAAGACGGTAAAATAGATGTTTATCTCGTTGCCAATGATAAAACCCGGACCAGGGGCAACCACGTTTAACCTCTATTTGTCTTGACAATACTCTCCCTCTGCTCTTACTCAATAAGCAGTATTCCCCACACGGCAACCCCCGTCCCATTTTGATACCGAAAAGAAATACTATTCCTTGCTTCTTTTTCTGGTTAACAACCTCGACCTTCCCACTCCCATACGAGCCTTTTCAGGATCGCGTAGACAAAATTAGCAACGGCTGGCCCTCACTCCATGACACCTGAGAAAAAACACGGCATTGAAACCAGGGTCAGGGTCTTTGAGGAAATATGTGACACGCCTGGAGAGAGAATTAAGGTGAAAGATGGGGGCCAAGAAGACCAAAGAGTTAAAGAGGACGACAGGGGAAGCAGACCGACTTCCAGTGCCTCTTTGACCACCGACGACGGTGCAGATTCATCAGCCAAGTCCGAGCCTTCACAAAACATACTCTTCAGAGAGAGAGAGATTCTACTTTCACACCAGCGTCGGGGCCAATGTAGAACACCCGTCAGCGGGCCCGGCCGTCTCTCCGTAACATCCGGTTGTTGTGAGACGACTCGTGAGACTCACCAAGCACCAAATACGAAGAGACAAGAGGCCCTTCCTTCGCTGAGGCTTCCCTCAGCTCGACTTCCAGTCTCCTGCTCTGGTTTCGTCCCCGATGCCTCTTGCGGTCAAACGTCAAACATCCGGCATCCGCGGTCTCTCAGCCCCTTCAGCCTCACATACTCTGCCCTTCCCCCCCGACAGCACATCCCCAAGTTGGGCCTTTGGGGTTGGCATCGCCGGGTCTCTGAGCAAGACCGCCATCGGGAGATGGACAACAACTCCGGACGCAAAGGACCCATCCACCCCTCGGGATCGACAAATGCCACTTTCTCTCCCACCGTTCGCCGATCGATCACACGTGGGACGTGGTTTCTCTGCGAACACCGCAGCTCATCTCCCGTGTAAGTGTAACTACCGCACATCACAACCGCTCCACCTGTCTTGACTCGTTAGCCTACGATCGGCACAGAGACGGCCCTGACGTCAACCCGGGGGACTGGGAGAGGGCCTCAGCGTAGGACGAAGCATCAATCCCGATGCGCTGACCTCGGCGATGAGTAAGTGAGACATAGTAGGACTGAGACATGCTACCACAGCGCCGTCACGTTGGACGCTAGTAAACACTGACCGTCGCGCAAGACCGACCGCCGAGATGCCAACGGGGGGTGGGGAATGAGTACAGAGAAGACGACTTGACTACCTACCCCGACGATGATAGGTTTGGCTGACAACCAAAGGAACCCACGGCCTACGCAGGGGAAACGAACAGCAATCGAAGCTTCGGTGCCGACGTGACATCGGGCAAAGCGCGAGGAGGCAAGCCTGCGTTATCACCGGGCAGCCCCTTGGTTGTTTCGTTTAACCCTCAAAATGTAAGCCCACACCAGGAAAGATCGACCAGGCCGCCGGCAGAGAAGATTGATTGTTGATCATTGCCCTCCGAGGAAGCCTGTCGCTTGCCGATGCTTCTTGCCTGATTCCACGTCATGTCGGCCCAAACTGAACGAAGACAGCAGCAACGTCTTGGTTCCTTTTGCTACCTACTTGATGATCCCAACACTAGATTCTCTTCGAAGCCTTCTAGTAGTGAAAGGGTTTCATCGACTGTGGATTGCCCGCTTCACGACTCACCGTAGAAACGGGACGCTCCAACATGAACCCCGTCGCCAGACCATCTCTATGCCCCCCTTTTGGGCATGTCTGTTGTCCATCCACCCTGGACGGAATAATTATGTCGATCATTGCGATACGGATAATTCAACCAAAACATAACCTCAACGTTCGCACGACGAGAGTTTATTCTGGAAGCACATTCTTGGCTCTGCTCCCGAATCCTTCCCCCCTTCGCAGTGTCTCCTGCCCCCCCCAATAGAAATGGCTGGTAGAACTTGCAACGAGTGTCAGAGTCGATAACCCAGAGGCTAGCTCCGCCCCGTCATTTGCCTCTTCCGTATCGTGTATCCGTAGAAAGGCACCGTCCAAAACGCGGAACGGTTTCGCGAAATGAAGAACACAGAAAGTAAGATTTCCAGACAAGATTTGCACGGGGTACAGTCGGACAATCAATCCTCTTCTCTCTCCGCCTGCCTGGTGGGATGCCTCGTGTAGAATTTCCTTGGCCTGCATGCTCATTCCAACAGCATACGCCATGTACCAACAAGGCCAACGCCGTCTCGTTGGCAAAAACTGTGCCGCACACCAAGGACTGGTCAAGCCTGTCCTCTTCAAGAACACGCTGCATGAAGGAGGAAGTCGTTAGTTAGATGAGCTCCCGCCGCCATCGCCCGTAAGCCTCGCGGTCGCCCCCCTCCGCAACGCGCCCCTACAGATGCCTACGCTGGGCTTGGCCCAGGGCTACAAGGCTTTCGGAGAGAAAAATGTGACCTGTCGTGGCTTCGCTTGTAGGGCCCTCGGTCCACCCGAGCAATTGACCAGACCGGCCCCCTCATCCCGAGCCTGCCTGTTTTCTTGCCCTCTTCAGGGCCAAGACATAGAATAGGTATCGCGCTGACGGGTCATGTCAAGGAAGAAACGGGGACACGTCTAGTTCATTGTGAGTGATTCCACTCTTGACCCGTGTTCGGGACAAGACTCGTGAAGCATGACAGCATGCGGAGACGAATGAGGAGCTAGTTCATCCGAGAGAACAACCCGGCCATTTGCGAAGGGGCACCCGGGTGGAAAAAATGAAAAGGCCGCTTTTCCTTGCACCAAAGATATGGCAACCGGCCATTTTCTCTGCTACCCGAGTGGGGGAGGGGGGGGGGGGGGGGGGGGGGGAGGCATGGTGCGACATCCCACACGGAACAGTGTGCATCATCTGCGGGACGGCTGGCGTGTGCCTGCGGTGCCAAGATCTGCCTCGCTCACCCCCCATCAGCATTTGCCAACCAACTATGACCAAGTTGGGCAGCCCGTAAAGACACTCAAGAGGATTTGTGCCTGCATTGGGGCATGCAGCATCATGCCGAGAGGTCCAAGGATGTGAAGGAATCCGCATCTTCTGCGTGGGTGGGAAGGGGGACATGACATGTAAGGTGGAAGGAATGTCAGACCAACCTGCTGCGTCGAGATGGATTTCCGTAGCATAACTTGTAGAGGACTGAAATTCTTGGGACTATTGAGTCTAGAATCGGTGTATAGTTCCCGTGCGCGACCCGGGGACTTGGTCTGGAAGACATGAGACGACCAATCATTTCACGAAATCCCAGGCGAGAGTATCAATTGTGGTTTGAACAGGTGGTTGGCTATCTTGGTCGAACCATATGACCTCGTGCTTAGGAAGACTTTTATGATCGAGGGGGCAAAGCCGTCGTCGGTACGGAGTACCATTGCAGGTTATACGAGGACGTACTGCGCATGGTTGGACAATGGTTTCTCCACATGGCTTTCGCCCTCAGATTCGGAACCAGGAGAGCGTCGCGTCCAACGACCCATCAACTAGCCACAAGGTGTTTAGCGGGGGGGTATGGCGCCTCCCGCTGTTGTTGGTCTAATTTCTGACAGGCAGAGCCCTAACACCAGGATCAAGGGATGAGCGTGGCCTGGTTCAGCCTGACATGTTATGTACCTACATACCTAGCACCCTCCCATTGTTTCTTCTCGGAAGGTGGAAGATAAACCAGGCAAGTGGACTGGCACATCTTTTGATCTCGAGCATTTTGAGGAGCCAAAGGCGGAAACTTCTGAGGGGATGACAGGACCAACAAGGGAGACCGGTGGAGTTGGGTGGAGAAGACGGATGTGGTGGCCCTTACTGAGTGTACCACCTGTACTAACCCCCGGGCCCATCACAAAGTTAGCCCAGTATGTCCAAGCGTGGTGGGGTACCTAACATGCCTGGGAAAAATGAAAGAGCGCTTGTCTTGTGTAATTATCAGTCAGTTGCCTCCCGCATGATTGATAAAGTTGACTCAGCTCCAGGCACAAATTGAAGGTCGGTGTCTAATCTTGCGGCCCAATGAGAGGCCGCTTGTTGATGCTTTTTTGTTTCTTTATTTTATTTTATTTCATCTTTTTTTTTTCTTTTTTCTTTTTTTACCTGGCCTGTCTTCACCGGCTAGGACAGCGAGCTAAGATCAACGGAGAGCCTATTCAGCGTCAAATCAGACTCAGCATCATGTCGATCTGCAGTCGGTCAGACGGATGTGTCTGCTGCAGTTTTGTGACAGGGTAGCAGTCCTATATTTTTTCCACGACGTCTCCTTGCGGTCGACGAGACAACCACACCTGACGGTTTCCAGTACTGAAAGGTTGCAATGCAATGCATCGCACATGTGTGATCGCAGGGAAGTCCTGTGAGTGGTACTCGGGCCGGGTAGCGGAAAGCAGCCCCTCGTTTGGTACGATGCCTGTTCGGAGGGCTCGAGATCGAAGCACAACGACGCCATGACTTGCTTCGGTGGGACCCATGCCGGTAATACGCACGCATACTGAGTGGGCATATGGAGTACCATGACGAACAATGCTGACAGGTACAAGTTTGGACGTTGAGATGTCCTGCCAAGCTGCTAAATGCACGCAGCTTCGGGTCCATCGTACGCGTAGTCAGAGGAGATGGAGAGACGGGGTGTGGAAAAGGTGTGAACTAACTGATCGGATGCTGCCCTAATGGGTGTTGACACCGGAAGGACGGATGAATAATGGGCAGCCGTTGACGGATTTCTTCAAGGTGCGACCTGGAATCTTGAAAAGCAACGCGTTGATAGCGTGACCGTTGAGCGTCGCTGAGGCGTTTTGTTGTTGGTAACTCTCTGCGGATGGATACACGGGTAGTCTTGTTGCCATCTCGGGAGGCTGGCCGGATGTGGTTAGCTTCCTGTTACACCCGCATCCAGGCGACCCCCCCGAAAACTGCTGGTCGCCCGGTGCCGGACCCGCTCAGTCGGCTCCCACACTAGTATCCGTAGTACCCTCCCATACCTATCTGAGCGGCCCCCCTCCTAATCATGGGCTCGTTCAACAGCCCTTGAGCGCGCTTTCTCTCCGTGTTTTACCATGCTTGGTATCCCCTCTACGACGGCTGTCCAAGTAAGAGAAGCTGCAAGGACAGGATACCGGTCAACCCCTGGCAGATCTTGGCGAGACGGAACGGACCACCGCTACATACACCATTGCTGGTGATGAGTGATGGCAAGTGAGCCCTTTCTTGCCCCCACTGACGCAGGCAGTCAGGGTCTTAATGCTCAGGAATATATACATGCGGCCATTTTGCCGCTCATAGGCGAACATCCGATCGATGGGAATACCTTGGCAGCTGGTGGCATGGAAACAATACGGGAGCTTCCTTGTTGAGCTTTTCCCGATAGCCATACCTCCCAAGCCTCGTCCAGGCAGTCCTGGCGATCTGAGCTGCCCGCAGACTTGCTCACCGAAGGCCCCTTCAAGTTTAGCCGACCATTTGTTGCTAGTCCAGACCAGGAAGCGTAGCGGAGCCAGAGTTCGCATCTGACGGCCTGTTTTATCGGGTGCCGACGTCACAGCCTGGACGGTTATCTCAACAAGAACGAGAGCCAGTCTGATTCTGCACCAGCAACAATCCAATACTAGCCACTTCCGTTCCCATCGCCATTTCGCAAGGATGGTCGACCTCGCTGTATCCGTAACATTGACCCTTCGAACGACGGAGCACCTATAGTCATGATACGGTCTCGGATCTCAACCATGCGCTTGCGGCTTTTCCCCGAGTGGAACCGGTCCTTAACTCCCCCACCCCCCGGTTCATGGCCAGATGGAATCGTTTGTGATTCAAAGTCTCTCTGCCAGGTCGAAGTGGAGCACGTCCGTGTAAATTGTGTGCGCGATGCAGTAATGAGATTTCGCCGTCAAATTGCCTGATGTCTTCAACGTGGCCAAAGACCGCTGCCTGGTCAAGCTATTAACTGAGCGATAGGCACTCGCAAAATCTAAGCCGATACCTAATTGAGCAAGCGCATGCTAATCATGACACACTAGGGCGACATCTGTGCGCCTGCTCTGATATTTCTAGAAGGGCTTCTAAAGGCTGCGGAACCCTGCGAGTCCGGCGCCAATATTCACACCTGCGCTGTTGGCGTCCGCTTCGGACGACATTCCTTCTGGAGGATGAAATTAAGAACAGTCGTTGGCGGCTCTGGCATCGGTTGTTTCGTGTGGTTGGCTCCGGTGTCTATCCGGCTCTATGTTGCTCTGGGATCGATAACAGTTACGGTTGCGGCCGCTTCGGGTTTGGAAATCTTGAGAGGATCATAGCCGAGTTATTCGCGATATCGAGGCAGCATCAGTGGGTTTCATTCAGGGAGAATGGATGCCACCTACAGCAGGAATATAGGATGGTCCAGCTATTAGCTGACCCTGATTGCCTAACTTGAACAATGCTGGGCGAGATGTGACGACTCCAAGGGTGTTCGTTGGTTCGAAACAATGCCAGTGCGAGACACCTCAGATATCTCATGGCCCCGAGTTTGATCAAAATGTCACCGTTCGTCAGTTTGTTTGTTCTTTGTCCTGATCATGCGGGATGTTGTTGAGCATTACCGTTTCGAACCTGACACGATGACGGCCTAGGAACAAGGGGTAAAGCAAAGGTCTAACATGAGCCACACTCCGTAGCGGAATGACAGATGGCGATTGCGTTGGTACTCCATGCCGTCACCCGTAGAATATCTTAGTGGGCCAACCGCCGCTTCGAAACGAGTGCACCTTGACTAAAGTAGAGCATATGAGCATACATCACACGAAACCCGTCAGACTGATGCCTGACACGCAAGAAAAGCTATATCGCCTCCATGCCAGTGTTCCTAAGAGGTAGAATGGGGTTTCTTCGTTTGAATCTGCAAGACTGCCGATGGCGGCAAGTGCCTGGCCTCATTACCAAGTCCAGCGTACAAAGCGTAGTTGGTCACATCTCCGAATAGAATCCCACAACGTCGCCCGGTGGGTGTATTGCCCTATTCGATAGCTCGTGTCGGCCAGGCTCTGATGTCTGAGTCTCCTCGTTGATACTCAAAAAGGACACTATGGAATACGCTTGTTGTGAATGATCGAGATAGGAATAGTGGTGCATTGCGGGGTGGTCTGCGTGAGAGGTGTGGGTGGGTATCATGATTGTTGGGTGATCGCCTCCTGGCTATCTATGAATTAGCAGACATGACATGTCGACGCATAAGCAGGGGTCATGCAGCTTCTGGATGGTCGCCAGGGTCGCGGAGGTGCGGGAGTCTTTCCTACCGCATTCGCAGTGTCGGCTGCACCCCTATGCCAGGCACAGTGGTATATGTGCCTCAAAGGATGGGGCACAAGTTTCGAGGGCGGCGGGAGACGGGTTGAAAATTCTGCGTTCTGGACCAACACTTTTAACGGACCTTTGCCTGACAGGCCAGGGAATCCGAGTCAACGAGGGCCCCCAAGCCCAACCATAGAAACAAATGCTTTTCAGGTCACTGACAGCGCCTTTTTCTCAACACGCTGGTTGGCCGAGACAAGCGACGAGAAGCACGACCCTAACGTTGTTCCCATACAGTGTTCCTTCGGTGGCCTGGAGGGCTTGATCTACAGAGCAAGGGGTTTGATACTAATCGACCATTCAGATCGCTACAATCGTTTTGTGAGCGCTGAGAGGTTGGGTGACTATGCGTCACCCAACCACTCAGAAGCCTCTGCACCACCCTGCCACTAAAGGTTATCGCGCGTGATGACTGTGTCCGTTCCTTGCTTGAAGCCGTGGCGCTGCATAACTTGAAGGGGTAATGTGATGACTTTGATATTCTCGTTGGCTGGTCAAGTTGAAAACGAATGACAAGATCAAGTACAATCGGCAACTGTGATCCGCAAGACGATCAATCGGCCAGGATGACTCTAGAATTTGAAATGGCGGCCGGCCGAGATTGTGCCCCAGAGTTATATTCTTCGTCGGCAAGGTCCCTGACGCCAAGCCATCCGGCTTGTCATGGCCCACTGTGCTGAGATTGAAAGCGGCTGGCAAGATGAACCGGCGAAACCACGCTTTTTGTTTGGTTGGTGATGTTCACGGCTTAGCATTCACACAGCATCGCCTGAGGAGCTATGATTTCCAGTGCCTGAGCTGCTTGTAGGGGAATATCTTGGTTCCAACCTGATTAAAGGCCTTTTAGCTTTAGTGGTTGGTTGGAATTGCGAACAATGAGTGCTGGCTGGCTTCACGCCTGCCGCCGTTGATCAGCTGTCCGCCACCGTTCGAAGACCGACGCCATTGAGTCGATACCGAAAGTAGCAAGTCGACGCTAGCCTCGTCGGCGCCACCAGTCTGGGACGTTGGAAAAGAGGGCTTTGGAAGACAAACAGTCATTGGCTTCCCTTATTGCTTTTGCGTAGATCTCCCCAACGGTCACTTATTGCGTCGATTCCAATCGTTACAAAGTTGTGGAACCCCTCAAAGCAAAGGGGAGTTGCTGCTACTTTGCCTCCCTACAAAGCTGTGCAAGCAACAGAGCGACCAGGGCAACTTCAGCCCTAAGGCTGGCCAGTTTCTCGGTCTCGAAGGGTGAGGCAGTGTCGATCAAGGATTACCGTGTCGGCTTCTCAAAGTGGCTGTGGTCATGTTGACATTATCCACAGGCGTCGACTGCGCAAAACATTGTCGAGTACAACGTCCAGACACCGTAGGAGGCCAATGTGGCAAAGAGCTAAACCTATCGTTACGCGTATGTCGGTGGCGGCATAGACCCCGATAAATGGGGCTTGACGGAGTCAGCTGTGCAGCAGGGCGCGAGGCGAGGGGCCAATTGCGCAGCTTTTCTTGGTATCCCGCCTGTGCACCTTGAGACGCTCGCACGCCGTCTGCACCTTTCGTCACCAGAAGGCCGGGATCCCTCTAGGCTCCGTCCAGCCACGCGGGGTTGACGATGACCCTTCCACCTTAAACATTGGTCCGCGCACCAAGTTACTGTGTCGACTCATCGTGCTCCATGGCAGTGGCAGACCCCATGTACCGAAAAGGGTTGCGGCCGACTCGGTCGCCTTTCAAAGTAGCCGGAAGAAACTGCACCCGAACCATGGTGGCATCAACGGGCTGCAACCTACCGGGACCGTACTGTTCCAAGGTTAGGGTGAGACTTGCGGATGCAGTGTAACCAAGAAGACGTCGATTAGAGACATTTTGCTAACAATGTCTCACACGGGTGCTGTGCCGAAGGGGCGGGCGATGATGGATAGCGGGAGGAAGGGAGGAGGTAAGAGACGTTTGCCAACTGGCGGTCGGTGCAGATGCGCAGAATAGCATTGATATCAGACCCTTGTTAAGCTCCAGGCTTGAACGGGTGGTAGAGGCTGAGCTGAGGTGGGACGCGGCACTGTTGGGGGGTTTGTCACTTAATTGCGTCAATGGGAGGCCTTCCACAACCAAGCCTAATGCGCTCAGTTTGGAGAGTCGTGAAGCATTTTGCCGAATGCTGGGGAGAGGGTAGTGTCGCGAGAGAGAGAGAGAGAGAGAGGTTGAAGTTATGTCAATCCTGGATCGAGGCCTAAGATTGGGACAAGCGGCCGTGTCGATAACAGAGAGGACGGCGGCAAGAGGCTCACGGTCAATGGCGGAAGGTACGGTACGTATCCCGATGTTGGGAAGGCACCCCTCGTCTGGTCACCCCATTCTAATAGCGTCAACCGCACTCCCGGGCTGAGGCTCAGTGTCCGAATTGGTGCAACCTTTTCTCAATCTAGACAGGCTTTATCCTGTTTGATCACAAGCAACCACAGCGAAGGCCAGGTACTGGTTCCTTTCGAGATTACGAATTGTCATAGTAATACTTACTGTAGGACTGACGAGACGATGATGGCTAAGCACAGGATGGTCAGGCAGTAATGCCCATCAGGTCAGGGGCCAAGGCTGCGCTGTGCCCGTGTGATGAAGAGCATCGATAAATAAGGGACTACTACGTATAGAAGCACATTGCCTGCCAGTCCAGTGATGACGGCATTCCATCAGAAGTGGTCAGGAATCATTTTCGGCACGCGCGAGTACACAATTCCTAGTCTTATGTACGAGCGTAATGGACAGTGGACAGGTGCTGGGTTGAACATAGACCGTGCAGAGGTCCACTCATGTAGGTAGTGTACAGTATTTACTGAGTAGATAGGTGGCCTCGTAAGTAGGTAACCCTCGCTGAGGCCGACCTGCGGCCCTTACTGGATGAGTTTCTTTGCAGGCTTGTGGGGCCATACGACTGGCTATTCATGGATTCCTGGCCAGTGGCCACACAACAAGCAGTGTCGGGTAAATCGAGGACGGCCAATGTGGGTTCTGTAGGTAGTCCATCACACCCGCACGCCCCTCCTTTCAATATCCCAATGTCGGCTCAATCCCACGTTCCGTTTCTGGCGGGTGCCTGTTTCTGTTCCTTCCCCTCCTCTCTCGGTGCTTCTCCTTCCCTTCTCCTTCCCCCTTTCTGGGCCCTGGTCCGTATCCACATGCCCCACACCACCACCACCACCACCACCACCATCACCACCAGTCAGCCGTACCTACCTAGCTAGGGGTACGAATAGTGTCGAACTTTGTCCGTGGAACTCAACACATCCTTCTGTCAATCCGCTCGCTCCATATGAATCCCTCACTTTTCACTTATACCTTGACCTCTGCACCCCTGCCATCATGTCTCTCGCCTCCCAATAGGACCCGCGGAGAGTTTATGCATTGCCTCACGCAAAATGCGCTGCGAGAGCTCCATCCTAGGTAGGGTCACGACCTGGAGAAGGGCATCGGGACTTTCGTACAGAGACACCCTTCATCGCATCCCCCAATGACCCCTGTCCACCTCCAACCTCCAACAGCCCTTGTTAATCCCAGAGTAGGACGATCCATCACCACACGCCAATACCCGTTCCCGAGAGTCCTGCCTGGCCCATGGAGTCGTGGTACCCTAGTACCTATGGCCTGGACCCCGGGCCGGCGCCGTGACTGGTGGAATAGCAAGACTGCAGGAAGACCAGCAGAGAGACAGAGAAGACACTATCCAGCGGCCTTGGGCCGAAGTAGCACCCAGCCCACGCATCGTTGTACATAATGGCGTGCCACCCACATCCTTCCAGCCTCTGCTGCCCTCTTGATCGATTCCGGCCTCTTTGTTGTTGTTCCTACTCGAGTCTCTCCTTGATACCACGAGTTGCGGTTGTTGCGGTACTGCGATCCGCCTTGTCAGCTCCATCCACGGATCATGACGCTATCAACATAGCCAGAAGCCGCCTCCCTGCTCTGCCACATCGCACACACTCCTCGACCACTCACCCACCGACTTACACGCCGTTATCCTGCTCGAGACAGCCGAGCATAATTCAATCTTTTCCGGATCCGAGTAACCACGATTCTTGTACTTCAGCAGGACTGACATCGGTTCCTTATCAGAGACCGGAAAGCATCTCTCCCCCTTCTCATACTTGAGCACCCTCGCGATAGTGCCATTTGTTCTGTCAGATTCTTGCGCAACGAACCCCCGCTCCAGCAAAGCTTTGCAACCACTCTTCGGCAAGGCTTGGGTCAGTAAACGGTCCGCGTAGACCAAGGTCGACTACCGACTATCTACCACCAGCCACTTCCCCCCCGATACTACCCCAGTGTGCCCGGGGTGCCTTGGACGTGTCCGACAACAGCAGTGCGTGCTTGAAAGGCATTGCCGACCATGGCCAACGCAACTTTTCCTTGTCCTGCGCCATTCTATGACGCGAGCCTGTTTCCCAGCGACGAAGGGTGTAAGTCTCCAGCCATATCGTGGTTGTGGGTCGAGTTGTTGACGGTACGCAGTTATCAGCGGCCGGCTGTGCCAAAATATCTCGGCCACTACACAATGTTGCTTGCCATGTCCTCTCACTGATTGGGTCTACCCCGAACACTTCAACACTTTGACAACGGCCGCCAACTGGGTCTGCGTTGCCAGCGCAGCAGGTTGTCTCTTCCTTTTGTTATCATGGGCTTTCTTGCCCGTGGATAAAACCTACAGACATTACTTGAGCATCTGCCTGACAATAGCAGTGCTTATTATGAATGTAAGTCGCTCGGACTCTGCGCCTGCTACTTGCGACTGACGTTGTCAGCTTGGCTTCATTGTTCCCCTTGCCGATCAGCCGGAACAATGTTACAATGAAATCACGCCGCACAGCATGAAGTCCAGCAAGGTTTGCGGCGCCTCTGGCGCCTTCCTCCTGCTCGGAGGCTGGGCTGGTGTCATGTGGGTCTTCCTGCGATCGTTATCTTTGCATCTGCAGATCTGCTGGCAAGTCGTCGTGGGCCGAAACTTCATGATCTTTGCACAAGCCACGGGCTGGGGCATTCCCATCCTCGGTATCGTCGTTGCTCTCGTCTTCAGCGGCGTGTCGTTCCGCTTCGGTGCAACCTGTCACATCAACCACAAAAATAGTCTGGCGGATTTTTGGATTCCTCTTCTCGTCTTCGCTGGCCTTACAGTCATCATCCAGTTCGCCACCTTCGGATACTGTATCAAAGTTTACCTGGCCTCTCTTGCCGACAACAGTGCATCGACTGAGGGATCAAACCTCCCCACTTACTCCAGCAGCATCCAGACCATGAGTCCCCGCCAGGCGTATCGACGAGTACAGCGCGTCATCCAGCTCCAATGGAGAGGCATCGCTATCGTCCTCATCATTGTTGCCGACGTCATCTTCTTCTCGCTTGTATTCGTCTTCCAAGACAACACTGTCCAGGCAGTGCAGGACGACCAGAGCATTGCCCAGGATTGGATTCTGTGTCTCATCGTCGCAAAGGGCGATCCAATGAAGTGCTACGACAAGGCCAAGTCGCTGGTTGTCAACGAGGCAACCATCACGGCCGTCTTGATCCTCCTCGCGGTAAGAAACACCCCGTGTCCTATTTTCCGTACGTAAAATACATGAAATTGCCCGCTGACTTTTCCCTAGATGAACGGCATCTGGCTGCTCTTCCTACTGGGCCGCTGGGCCATGGTCCTCGGTTGGATAGACCTATTTTCTTCCTGCGGAGGCAGAAACAAGAAGGAGTTCGTGTCGGTGGATGCCCGATATGATGTGAAGAAAGATACCCGTGCGTACGAGATGCTGTCGAAAGACTCGAGCGCTGTTGTAACACCAATCACCCCAGTCAAATCACCGATCACGAGTCCCAACAGCGGGCGAAGAACCCCCGATTACTTTGGCCAAACGGCCCGCTACCAACCGCCGATGCGGTCTTTCTCGAGCCCTCGACCGCCGCAAACACCGCCAACTTGGGATGCCCAAGCAACCTACGCCCGGCCCGAATCACGGGCCCGAGGGAACGGGTTTGAAGACATGAACCCACTCGGGATGAACAGGATATGATGAGACGACATATCCATCAATGATGGAACGAAAAGCAAAAAGAAAAAAATCGAATAAATGTCAAAAGAAAAGCTACAAGATATCAAGTAGGGGCAGAGGAAACGTGCATTTCAAGCTTCGGCCTCAAAGCGTACTTTCCGTTGCCCCAGCTATCCAAGCGCAAGCGCATGTTCGGCCGAATCAATCAGGCAGCATGCCGATGGTCAATTGTGAGCTACCTAGAGTGTCCATAAGAAAAAAGATGTAATGTGGAGGAACCAACAATCGTATGTTGTCAGGGAGGGAGAGGAAAAAAAAACAATGTAATATCAGCGTCGGCGTCCGGACTTCGTTAAGCAGCGATGGACTGCAAGTGGTGGTCTATCCCCACATGTCACCAGTGTTAAAAGATAAGGAAGGAAAGCCGATGGGTGAAGGCTTACTCAAGTCGTAGGTCTCAGCGCACCTGGGCGGAAGAGGGCCGCGAAGAGCGGAGCGAATCACGATCGGTGGGGTCATGTAGAAGCAGTTGAGAGCCCAATGAATACAGTCACGCGACATCAAATGCACCATGGCCGTACCAAATATCGAATTGCGTGACGACTAGCCAAACAGGCGAAAGCAACGGGCAAATGCCGAGCAAGGATTAGGGAGTCCTCGGTGAGATCAGCTTGTCCGGACCATGCGGAATGGATGGGTTCATGAATGATGCGAGGAGCGGGATGGCGTCCATTGAGCAACCGCCATGTCACTCGCGTACCTATTCCATGGCTTCCGCTCCGGCTTCTTCGGAGTTGAGGGTTCTGGTTGGCCTATGTGATGTAAGCAGGAGTGCATTGCTTAGTTCGGCGATAGATGGACCACTCGACCCATCGTATGCCTGGATTATAAGTAGATGACACTTCCGAATGAGAGCAAGTTGATGGCTGATGTTTATTTTCAACACTATTCACGAGTGTTCAAGCCGGTTTACCCGTCTTTTGAGACCCCATACTTGATATAAGGACCCGACAACGAAACGAAGAGCGTTTTGCTAGTTCCTTATCTTGGTCGTCCGATAAACCTGTGGGTGAGGCTGATAGCACATCGGCCGATAGTAAGGCGGACGGGGACAACAGCCCTGAAAGCGAGGCCACCGGGTTCTGTCCGAGAGCAACCCAGAGTGGACGACTGAGGTACGTATAAAGGATGACGACACCTTGAACAGGAAATAAGCTAATTAACTTAATCACAAGAGAGAGGAGGAAGGCCCTGGAGCCGGAATTTCAGTAATGCCGCTGCCCGGGATCTTTGACAAGCTCTACCCCGGCACGGTGGTCAGGGTTTGGCGCTGGAGCTCAGGACGTCCCCAGTCTGGAGCACGGATTGATGACATCGAGCAACCGAGCACGCCGCCGGCCAGAGGCGGTGTCTACCTCCCGAGCATAGACGAATCTGCGACAACCGACCATGGGGCCTCCACCGGCCTCCTCTTCCGCAAGAGATCACCTTCACAACCACAAACAACACACTCGAGTTTAATCAGAAGGCGAACTTGCCACGTCGGCTTCGTCAACCTCTCACATTTCAGAATGTTCCTTATTCTGGCCCTCGTCTTCCTAGGCGGCTACGTCCATTACCTCTGGAAAGCTGAGGCCGCCCTCGGCGTAGCGTGGGTGCCCGACCCGGAGGCTAGGCTGTTCGAGCAGCGTCCTCTCCTGCCTCCGCTCAAGGAGACCAGCATCGACACCTACACGCTGCCGCTGCACACAAAGGGCCGCGACATCGTCGACGAGAAGGGCCGCCGCTTCAAGCTCCTGTCAGTCAATTGGTACGGCGCCAGCGATGAATTGAACATTCCCAGCGGGCTCGACATCCAGCATCGCGACGTAATTGCGCAGACCATCCGCGGCCTGGGCTTCAACAGCGTGCGGCTGCCCTACAGCGACGAGATGGTCATCACCGATCCGCCCATCCCAGCTGAGCTGCTCACCGCGAACCCGGACCTCATTGGGTTGAAAGCCCTCGACATTTTCGAGGCCTGCGTGACGGCATTGACCGACGCGGGTATCGCTGTCATCGTCAACAACCACATCACCCACTCGACGTGGTGCTGCGGCGCCGACCCCTGCGATGCCCACTGGGCCAATGACCACCTCGGCCCGCTGTGCCGCATCAAGCAGACCGAGGAGGACTGGATCCAGCACTGGGAAACCATCATGCTCCGTTTCGTCGACAACCCCCGTGTAATTGGCGCTGACCTGCGGAACGAGGTGCGTGGCGTCTGGGGCTCGATGACTTGGAACAAGTGGGCCACGGCGGCCGAGAAGGCCGGCAACCGGCTCCTGGAGATGAACAAGGACTGGCTGATCATCGTCGGCGGCACGGAATCCGGCAACGACCTCACCGGAGTCGCCAAGCGGCCCGTCGTCCTTACTGTCCCGGATCGTGTTGTGTACTCGGCGCACGTCTACGCCTGGTCCGGCTGGGGAAGCCTTGAAGGACGCTACTCAAAGCGTGGCTACGCGTCGTTTGTCAACTCCATGAGGCACAACTGGGCCTACCTTGTCGAGGGCAACCAGGCGCCTGTGTGGGTGGGCGAGTTCGGCGCGCCCCACCAGCCCAGCATTGGCGACGCGAACTACTGGAACAATTTGCTGCGGTACCTCAAGGTCATTGACGCCGACTTTGGCTACTGGGCTGTCAACCCGCGCAAACCAAAGGACAACGTCAAGGAAACGTATTCCCTCGTCGAGGACGATTGGGTCACGCCTGTGCTGGACTACCGGATGAGGGACATGGTCGAGATCATGAGGGCTTAGTGTGCTCCGCAGTTATGGCTGGACGACGTATGTTTATCGGGATCACGTGCTGAGGAGCTTTTGGCAAGAGTATGCATTTGACATGGAAGGAGGGCGTCAAAATGGCGTTGGCGTGTTTTGGTTCTCCTCAACAGGCATTGCGCTTTGCGTGCCAGCTTCGGATACCCGGCTTTGGTCAGGCACGAGCTAGACGGTCACTGACGATTATGCCAAAAAAAAATTGGCGAGAGGTTATCATTATGAGGTTTGATGCTAGCAATTGAACTCGTTGCTCCGTCTTTAGCGGACGAGGGGTGGCCTACGTCAAAGCAACTATTTCTATTTTTTTATTTTTGTTTTTTTGTGATCACAGACCTGAGACGATGAACTTAAGCTCAGGTATCCGTGGCTGGGACGAAGCGAAATGCATACTGTAGAGATGGATGGCATGGGATCAATATCAAACTCGTTCCATGCGCTTTGAAGAAGTGAGCTCACTGAACACATCGTGACCTACACCCTCCTCGACTGGAATGTTTCCTCGCCCGCCTTGTTCCCACAAGCGGGTTTTGCTGAAACAGTCGACCCCTCTTCTCAAGATAAGCACATGCGTTGAGCAAGGTCCACCCAGCAAAGCAATGTCGAGCTTACCCTGTATGTATGTGTGTACCTACTCCGGATTCCTATCGATAAAAACAAATGCCGCCAGCTTATCGATAAGCCCGCATTAAAGTGGATCGCCATCCCCTCAGTGGGTGCTGCTGGGCTTGGGGGTAGCATTTGACGGCAAACGGGCGGGAAGAACGAAATGAGCTGAGCAGGGCCACGGGAGAAGCTATTCCACCTGCCTTCTTCCATCACCTACACACAAAAAGGCTCTTACCCATCTCCTCTTTCTGTGTGGCCTGTTTCCCGACAAAGCTCCATCAGAGAAGAGTGCAGTACACAACCGAAAGGACAAAAACCAACCCCTACGGGCGGCTCGTATGTCGCGCGCAAAGCACAAGGGAGAGAAAGACTCCAAGGCGCCGTAGATGGCGGGACAACAGAGTCAGCTTCACGATCGCGGCTTTCGCGAGGCTATTGTGGGCAGGTGCGAGGTGCAAACCTGTGTAGAACGGGTATGTGCGATGCCAGGTTGCATTCTTTTGATTCTCAGCTGTTCTCAACTGTCTCTACCTTGAGAGCTTTGTTCCCCTTGTCTCGTGGTCTGTTGGGCCCAGATCGCAGCACTAATTTTGTATTGCAGTTTGGCGATGGAGCTACCGAGGTCATACGGCAACGCGAGCGTGACCATATAACCCAGTCTGAGACCGAAACGCTTGTGCAAGGGGTCCCAGCTGGACAGATCGTCACGGGGGAGGAGGAGGCTGTAGGTGGTTCGCAAGCGCCTAGCCTGGAGAAGAAGATACCAAAGACGCCTTACTTCAGGAACAACCTTACCGCCTTGTCTCAAAGATACAATGTGGGTGGCACTACATAGAATGGTGCTGGAAGACGCTTGGCTAACGATGCTCTTCCCAGCTTTACTTCGCTGCCTACGAAAACCGAATCTTCATCTACCGTCCCAAAAGCATCCCAAAGCAGGCGCTCCCGCGCGAACCGAACCTCATACTCGCCACGAAGCCCGACAAAATTGCGCGGACCATTGGCGGCACGCTCGATAGACGTTTCCACCATCAGGCAAACCACATTGCGGTGGGCTTTTTGGGCAGGGAGGAGGTGCTTGTGTCCGTCTATGACGACGGGTCGGTTTTTGCCTACTACACCAGGCACATCGCCCAGTATATTGAGCGCGCATCTTGCGGCTGCCGAACGACGAATCTAATCCCAAAACCCTTCTTCCGTGAAAATGTCGGAATCTCGGCATGGGGTATCGCGATTCATCAAAAGTCACGGCTCATCGCCGTCAGCTCTAACCGGAAGGAGGTGACGGTCTTCGCTTTCGGACTTTCGCGCCTGCCGGAGGCCATGGAGTGTCGGGAGCGACCGCTGGACTACTGTGAGAGATCGGTCCTTAAGAGGAAGCGAAATTGGAGGATCTGCATACCCCTGGGTGACGGGGGCCACAACATCCCCAACATCTCTCTGTGGGATGACCACGAGGGCTTTGCTGAGAAGGTCGTTGCGAATGACATCTACGGGACGACCTGGGTCTTGGACATCTGGAAAGTCGGGACGGCGCCGTTCAAGATCTCACACAGGGCCAATATTCAGGGCCAATGGGCCTTCCGCAATCCGATGTAAGTCTCGCCAGCAGGTCCCTATGGGATACTCGCTAACGTTAACCTCAGGGGCTGGGGAGTCATTGTCCTCCCCTATGAGAGTTTTCTGCCTGCAGATTCGGTGACGGACCTCCTAGGCATGGAGGAATCAGATGTCATGAACGCAAAGAACTCCCATGCGGGTCGGTGGATCGAAACTCAGCGGGGTCTCGCGCGTATTCGCGATCATCCCGGAGAGCCTGTCCAACGTGCGCCAGAACCCGAAGCATTTGGAAACCAACATCCTCCGATCGCATGGTTCCAGCCTCAGCAGCCCACCTTCCTGGCCGCCACTTTAAACGGTCAACCGTTGCTTGCTCTGCCCGCGCCCCCTCCCCCTCCCGACGACGACGAAGGGGACAACTCAGATGACGCCGAGGCGGCGGCTCCCAACGCTCCTGCCGCTGCCCCGCCTGCCGCTCTATTGCCGAACTCTGTCTTGTTCATCCCCAACCACGAGGAGGATGGGTGGAGTGAAGAGGAAGAGGGAGTTCTGAATCCGGCGTGGGACGATATGTCGTCGGCTTTCGAAAGTGAAGACGACGATAATGCAAGTTTTGCTGGGTTGCTTGGAGATGACGATGCGAACGAAATCACATTCATCGAAGAGGCGATATCCACTACGGAAGAGGACATGGGGTTCGGGGAGGGGTTGACACAGATTTTACCCCCCGATGGGACTCTCAGCATCCTCAAGGCCTCAACAGGCTACGATCTGAGTGGTTTTCAGTCAGCATGGTTGGACATGGTATTCACACCCCACGACGGCAAGACATACGTTTCACCATCCTCAGCCGCCGGTCGTCTCCAATACTTGCGCCGGCCAGAGGTGAAGAACCGAAATATCAAGGAACAGGAACGGAAAGTTCTCGAGGACCTCGGCAGCCGGTGTTGCATCCTGCGGACCTACGAGGAGGACATTGAGATGCGTAGCATCAACCCGGACGACGGCGCCGCCGTTTTCTGCAAGGACCCGATCAGCTGGAACTATCCGCCGCACCCGCTGCTCCAACACGCAGAGCGTCTCAATATGATTGCTCATGTACCCGAGCTGTCGCTCGTGGTGATTGGGTCCGCCATCGGCCGCGTGATCCTGCTGACCCCTACGCGGTCCCGATACGAGATTCCGGGAGATGGGTTCAGGCTGAAACAGGGGTTCCGGATCGATTGGGTCTTGCCGACGCGTTCCGACGAGAGGGCCGGACGCCGACCACCTCGTGGGCTTTACGGCATTGCAGTGGGACCGGTCCAAGAGGGCGGCGCAGCGGGGTGTTTGCTGAGGTCCGATGATGCGCCTGCCCCATCGCCGGCGTCGAGGCGGTACAGGCTCATGCTGCATTACCGTGATCACAGTATTTTGAGCTATGAGATCAGTCGAAATGAGACGAATGATGATATTCTCATTTTTTGAGGGCCGGACGGACGGTTGACTCGGGCTTGCTAGGCTGTGTGTCTAGCTTTGCGCAGGCTGGCTACACATCCGGATATGAAAGTATCTCGAGTCGGAAGAAGGCTGCAGATTCAGGAGGTCGTCGAGGGGATTAGTCATGGTCAACAACAAAGCGTTGGTTCGGGGCTCACGGAAACCGACGCAGCTTTTCATACCCATAGGAAAGTCACAGAAAGCATTGGGTCTGCTTATTATTGTTATTATTCGTCGTCGGCGTCATGGTGTTTTGAGGAAGTTTGAGGAGTCTCCCGATACCCCGACCTTTTACGAGCGAACCTGGACATTGTGCGTTCCACACAAGGGAGGCGGTCACACAGTTCGAGCAAGATAGTTAGGGTCTTTGAAAACGCAATGAAACATGAATATCCGGAAATGGGTGGTAGACTGCGCGATCGACACTGTTGTTATGCCCGCGTGAGGCCGCTTTCTCGACAGTTGGATTACGCCACCTGTCTGTCTTGGCGAGGAGCTTAGGGGGTGGGGTAGCGTAAGGCATGGAACGAAAATCCCAAGTTGACAACAATGAGATGAAGGTCAGAGCCAGAGGAGATAGCGGTGGTAACGCTTTTTCGATGCTTGGCCCGGGGCGGTCGTCTGGTCACGGGGCCGGGGACAAGGGCCGGTCGGCTACGTATACTATTTTCCTACCAAACTCTGTCATGTTTTTTGGGGTGTCTTTGTGTCGAATAACGCGCTGTTCTTTATCAGATCGATAGAGAAACAATCGGCTGCGCGTTCAACCGTCCCTCAACGTCGTTTGGAAAAGGTCCCGGGTTTCTACCTCAAGGATGACACCGTCCTGGCCCTGGTTCCACCTGAGAACGTCGGATACCCGGGCCGCCTGCCTCTGTACTCGCGAGGACTTCTCGGGGCTTTGCCGAGTAAAGAGCCGTGCCGACGAGGACAGCATGACGGCCATACCGCGGCCGTCCCAGCGATCCCTATGGAAGTGTATATGAGAGAGAGGGAGAGATGGGCCCAATCCCGAGGCAAAGTACGCCGCAAGTTACATTGTCACGGACGCGTGGACGGCCGCCGACTTCTAGGACGCCAGAAATTGTTTGGTGCTTCCAACGTCCCGTTACAGTCACTACCAATAAGTTTTGAAACCTAGGAGGTAGTGATGTATGTGGTGCATCTTAAATACAAGGTTCCCAGACTTCTTGATGGTTACTGTAGGCCTGACTTGCGCCCCCGCGCCGACTTACATATGGACGGACAATGGGGTTGAATCATGGTCTGGCAAGGCCTCATCCGACGCCACGCGTCTTTCTTTCCGATGACCCGATCTAAATATGACCTAGTCTGTCTATTTACGCATTACTTGTTTGTTATTGTATCGGACTATCCCCTTCACCTAGATTTACTACTGTATGCTTCCCGTACCACCATAGGGCGCAATACACTTGTAAGCTTTTCAATTGCCGAGGTGCCCCTTCCCTAAGGCTTATGAGGCTCGACGTATATCGTGCTCCTGCAGTAAGCCAGCAATCACGGTAAGCGGAATTCGCATCTTCTCGTCAACCTCTGGCCAAACACTCGCAGACGGAATTGTTCCAGAAGGAAGGATACGGCCAACGGCCCGCGGCTCTCGGCCCTTGGCCGGTCCGTCCAGCGGCGCTGTCCGGACCCACAGTCAGTCGGAAAGGAGCACATTGTCCGATATGAATCCTCCTCAAAAGTGGATCACCCGCTAGGAGAAAATGACATCTTACTTTGACACAGACTAGAGTTGTGATTGGCCAGTATAGGTCATTGATAAGGCTAAGGCTTAGCGCAGGACCGGGAACAGGGGGGTGGCATCTACATAGGACGGCCGGTGTCGCCAGTCGAAAGATCATTTCTCTCGCGCTCTGCAGGAACGTCATAATCGGTTACCCCCAAACTTCTGGGTCGCGACGCCCACAAACTCGAGGTTTCACATGGGGAAGACGCCGTCCGGACTTGGCCATGGTCGGCTCCTCCACAGGCTGAGCGATGGAGTTTCAATGGGCGCAGCCCAGTCTCACGTTGGAGACGCCAGTCACGCCTAAGTAAAGCTGGGGTGCAGTGTGGACGAGCAGGGTGCGATAGCGGAGCCCCCACTCCCCGGTATTCAGTATCGCGATGATGACATGCTCATGCCTTGGGTTGAAACGCACGATCTAGCAGACGATTCGCGTGTGAGCTTATCAGACAGGTCGCTAAGACGAACGTCACTAACACGCAGCACTGCAGGTGATTCCATCAGTCAAATGCATAATGCGTTCACTGGATATTAGCGTTCGCATACTTATCCGATGCGGTAAACCTCCTCCGATAGCAACGACAGTAGCCTGAATAGGGGGGCACGTCTCATTGCTGGTCTCGGACAGCCCCCGGTTCTCCCACCTGGCTGATGAATAGTGCGCGGGACGTGGCGAGGATGGTCAAGTGGATCGTGGTCATCAATTGGTAAGTCTTGGAATCGCACACGTCCCCTTGGTCTGGTTGCCGATAGTCAGCCTCATCTCGTGTAGGGGCTGCAGACTGTCGGTTGCCTTGGGAAGCATAGCGAATTAGCGATGACCCGTGATAGACACGGCATCCCACGCCTAGTCAATAGTCTTCCATCAGTTGTTCAAGACATGCCAGACCTTGACGCAGTGGGGTATGGTTGTGTGCCCCCAAAAAGCAAACACGCGACCGCCTGGAGACAAGACACAGGCAAGCGCAAACCGTTGGTTAGGGCTTTCGCAACGCCCCAGTCGGCGATCGACCATGATGGAGAAAGCCAAGTTTGAGCGCCCCTTGGGGCATTCCGCCCTTCCAAAACTGGATGGTCCTCGGAATTCTGGTTCTCGTGTAGTAAAGCATGTTAGCAACCGATTGCCGGGCTGAATGCTAATTGATTTCCATGCCCCCACAGCGAAAGCGCGTCTCCGGAAAGATGATGGGTCTGGGCTGCCGATTTCTTCCTTGTCATGTGCCGAAAACGGAGCAACGAATGCCGGAATCGCAACAAAGGGATCTGTCCGCGAAGTTGGTCGGAAAAGACCGTTTGATGTGATTTGTTCTGTAACCTTTCGCGAGTCGCGACTGAGTCACGGGCGAGCCGACTTTGCTTCTGTTGACCAGGTCTGTCCTGACACTCGAGGATGCGAAGGATAGGAATACTGGCCATGGTGGACACAGCGAGTGACAACATGCGCCACAAGAAGTGCCATCCTTTCAAGATTGCTTGCCTATCGGTCTGGTCCAGCATGGCTAGAGATAGTCTTGTGAGGAACACGAAGTTGGTCTCGTCGGTCATTGGCCACGCAGCACCCAGAAGGCATGTGAGGCACATGCTGGACATTGGTGGCCATCTTCCAAAGATGGGGGTGATGAGCTTCACTTCACCCATTGGTCGCGGGGCCTGCATCGCATATAGTGTATCGTGCGCTTTTCAGCCAAGACCAACGGGATCGTTAGCAGTGACTGGATATCTGGTACGGCAGATTGTCAGTAGTTCCCTTGTGCAAAAAGAACAAAAAAAAAAAGAATAAAATAAAGATGAGCCTTACGATAAGGTCGAGACATACCTACGTATCGCTTAGGGTGGTTTTTTGGGGGGGAGGGGGGGAAGGGGGGGGTACAGGGCGGGAAAGGTCTTGAAGAGGATCACCCACCCCATTTCGAGGGGGGAGGATGCCACTGAAGAAAGAAAGGATTTGGAGAATCCCAGGCGTTCCACGGCGTGAATCTTGTCCCGTCAGCATCAGGCGGGGTGGGTCGAACGATTGCCGGACTGCTGTGGAGCTACAGGGGACTGTGGTCTGAAGCTTCACAATTGAGATGTCGCAAGGGAATTGCCTGACTAAACAGCCACAATTCAATTCAAGCGGCGGACTCTGAGTGGGCCTGGAAGGCATTTCGTTGATTCAGACCAATTACTATCCACAACTGACAGCTCCCGCTCGGGCTGCGCCCACCTGCTTTCTTATCTGTGGCTCTCCGATGTGAGTGCGGTGCAGTCTTGCTATTCTATTCTTGATCAATGATGAGAGCCAAGCGTCTGACCAGCTCGAGGGAGGGGAGGCAACCGAGTGTGGGAAGGAATAGAAGATGGAGGGGAAGGAGAAGAAGAAACCCTGCTTCATGCAACAGCTGAAGCTGTGTCGATAGTTTCGCAGCTTCGGCTTGGCAGGTTGCATTCTTCTGTTTGCTTGATTCCGCAGCAGTGGCAGTGTCGCATCTCTCGATACCTAGCGAGATGGATTGATTGTTGTGACAGAAACAACTACCAAAAAAACAGAAGAAAAAAGTACGCAACAGAGACACCAACGAGATTGGCATGCCTCTCGCGTCAGGAGAAGCAAAGCAGTATGGGGAACGGAAGACTGAACATGCCGAAGCAAAAGAAAGAAGGCTTTGAGGAGCTCGTCCCGCCAGTCTCGTACGTACCTTACCTACTTTACATGACGAGGACGAGACAAAGCAAGAGCTTAATCGATCATTGGTCAACCCCACGATACATGTCACCGCCCTCGGGTTTGCGGTAGCCGGTGTCTATGGGAAAGTAATTATCTATGAAGCCACCTACCTAGGTAGGTATTTCCCCAGGTACGTCTCAAAGAAAAAGGGGAAAAAAAAAAAAAAAAAAAAAAAAAAAAAAAAAGCTCACCGACGATGATTCCATATTCATCTCGGCAGGTAGGGTACCAGGTAGGTATCCGTATCTTTGGGACCATTGCGGTGCAAAGCCGCGGCAGGAGACGAGTATGGAACTAGAAGGAGCAACGGGTACTTCTTTCCTGGACTAATGCAAATGACAATGACAGTGACATGGTGGCCATCCAAAGAAGCGTGGGGCGCGCGGTAAGTACAAGGGCCAGCAACGGTACGTACCGCCTCCGACCAGGGCGTCTCTTCCTTCCATGCATGGTTAGGATACCCCGAACAACCGGTTGGGTTTGGCTGGCTACCTATTCTGCCAGAGAGAAAGAGTAGGTACTTGGCACTGAGCTTTTGGCCGGGTCCACAGGACAATACCTGGGTAGGGACTGTGCCTAGTCTAGTGTACCTGGGTATGATCCAAGTCGGAACACAGAACAGAATGCTCTCTGTCTGTCCATCTTCACTCCCGACTCCACTTTATTTTTTTGCCCGCGCCGGCCCATGCCCGTCCACTCACATGTCTATCTTTTTACCCAAAAGATGGTCTGTGTCGTGTGTCTCTTATCGCCCACTCACTTACACTTTCCTGTCTGTCAGTCGCCATGATTATCCCCCCAATCCACTTTCCAATTGCCCAATGCCCATTCATTATTGCTCCCTCCTCCCGCGGCGCCCTCTCCGCATGCGGACTGCCCACACTAGCTCCGCTGTCCCGGGTAATCTACCTCTACGCACCCCCCCCCCCCCCCCCCCCAAGACATGACCAGGGATCACCGCAGCACCGCATGTTCACTTTGCTGCAACCACGTCCGTCTCGAAATCAGACCGTCTGCTGTGTGCTAAGTTTTTTATATATGGTCATTCCTGTCCCTCCCACCTCGTCTCTGACCTCCTGTTCGTTCCTCCTATCCAGGCAATTCGTCTCATACCTACCCTATCGACCTACCCTGGCCGCTGAATCCTCGTCCTAGCTCGTCCCAACGGACAGCTTGCTCTTCAGATAATACTCTATTTCCCCCTTTCCATTCACCATCGTCATCCTACTACCGCCTGGTGAACACCCCGCTACCGTCTCCGATACCAGTCACCATAACCGCCCACCATGTCTTACACTCATACCGGGGCTCCTGCCGAGTTCAATGGCACCAATGCCGATTTTGGTGGCGATTCCAGTATGTCAAATCAGCCATATCTCGGGGGCGCCCGACCGCGCCCGCCTCGGCCATGTTGATGCTAACCTGCAATAGCCACGACGAACCTGAACCAATGGTACCAATCCGGCGACCAGTCCTACATCCTCGTCTCGGCGGCCATGGTCTTGCTCATGATTCCCGGCATCGCCTTCCTCTATTCCGGTCTCGCCCGTAGAAAGTCGGCCCTGTCTCAGTTGTGGGTTGTCATGATGAGTTTCTCTGTCATTGTCTTCCAATGGTACTTCTGGGGCTACTCCCTGGCCTTCAGCGAGACTGCCACCAACGGTTTCATCGGCGACCTTCGCCACTTCGGCCTCATGAAGGTTCTGGCTACCCCATCTCAGGGCTCGCCTCTCGTTCCCGCCCTGCTCTACTCCTTCTACCAGATGATGTTCTGCGCCGTCACCGCCGCCCTCACCGCCGGTGCCACTGCCGAGCGTGGTCGTGTTGTCCCTTGCATGGTCTTCATCTTCTTCTGGGCCACACTCGTCTACTCCCCTCTCGCCTGCTGGGCTTGGAACGCCAACGGCTGGGCCTTCAAGTACGGCGTCCTCGACTACGCTGGCGGCGGCCCCGTCGAGATCGGCTCCGGCATGTCGGCTCTCGCCTACTCTTGGGTTCTCGGACGCCGCAACGAGAAAATGATGCTCAACTTCCGTCCCCACAACATCTCCCTCATTACTCTTGGCACCATTCTCCTTTGGTTCGGCTGGTTGGGCTTCAACGGTGGCTCTGCCTTTGGTGCCAACCTCCGTGCTGCCATGGCTTGCTGGAATTCTTGCTTGACCGCCATGTTCGCCGCAATGACATGGTGCTTGCTCGATTTCCGCCTGGCCAAGAAGTGGTCTCTCGTTGGCTGGTGCTCTGGAACCATTTCCGGCTTGGTCGCTGCAACCCCTGCCTCCGGTGTCATCACTCCTTGGGCCTCCATCATCCTTGGCGTTGTTGCCGGCGTTGCTTGCAACTTTGGCACAAAGAGTAGGCACCGTTATATCTCCTTGTAACACACACACACACAATGCTAACAATCCTACAGTCAAGTTCCTCCTCAAGATCGACGACTCGCTCGACGTCTTCGCCGAGCACGGTATCGGCGGAATCGTCGGCCTCATCTTCAACGCCTTCTTCGCTTCCGGCTCGATCATCGGCCTCGACGGTGTCAACGTCGGCGTGACTGGCGGCTGGGTTGACGGCAACTACAAGCTCATGTACATCCAAATAGCCTACCTTGTCGCCTGCAGCGCCTACGCATTTGTCATGTCTGCGCTCATTGCCAAGATCATCGATATGATCCCCGGCCTGAAGCTCCGCGCGTCCGAGGAGGCTGAGCTGCTGGGCATGGACGACGACCAGCACGGAGAGTTCTCGTACGACTACGTCGAGGTGCGCCGCGACTTCCTCGCCTGGACTCCCCACCAGGCCGAGCCCGCCGGCGAGGGCAAGTTCATCCCTCAACACGGCATCGAGGAGCACCAGACCATGGCCAACAACAGTGGAAGTAGTGGTTCGGACGAGCACAAGCCTGCGACGCGCGAAGGCGAGCCCACGAGTGAGAAGGCGCCTTCGCTTTGAGAAAAGCGTACGCACATCATGCGTTTTCGAATAGTACAATTTGATTTGGGTTTGACGCTAAGATGGCGTCGAAAAGCGAGGCGTTATCTATAGGGACGGGATTGATCTAGGGCCATTTTCTTGTTTCATCGTTGGAAGGATATCCCGCAGAAAATGCGTAGGCAGCGACCATATTTCGTTATGTTAATACCCCATGGTATACCGAGACGCCAAAAGCGAATCTATCCATCTAGTCGTACCACGTTATGCCGCATATCAGTAACCTGTGACCTGCCGCTGGATTCGTAGCTGGTGAAAACAACGATACATGAATTCCTTCAGAGGCGCTTATTCGTGCGGTGTAACTTGATGTCTCATCCTACCGGAAAGCGAACACGACAAACCGAGCCAGCGCATCAAACAGGCTTGGCAGGATGCTGCGGTGTCACAAGTTGGGAGGAAGGATGTGGGAGGATCGAAACGCAGCCGTCAGCCTTGGCACAAGCTTTATTTCAGTCGTCGAGGCTATGATTGGCCAACCCAGGTCAAGCTTAGCATGCCGCCCAACCTTTAAACATTCGTCTCTGAGGATACAGCTAGGGGGCGGTGCAGCTCCCCTCATCTCTCTCTCTCTTTCTCTCTCTCTCTCTCTCTCTCTCTCACACACACACACACACACCTCATCTCGTCTGTTGAACGAGAAGGGCTGGGGAGGATAGATGATTGACTTTCGAGTTCAGACTTTCCGCGCACGCTTCAAGAGACGAGTTTTCAAACGGGTACTTGCGCTGCTGCTCCTCGAATAAGGTGGCCGGGAAATGAGGTATTCCCCCCTCTCTGCAATTGCGTTTTGTTTTCTTTTCTTTTCTTTCCTTTCCTTTCCTTCTTGGATTCTGGCCTGTCCTCTCGCCCCATTTAGGGTCAACACAGCCGTCCCTGGCCCTTAACACCGGCATCCTGCAAGCGTAGCAAGCGGCCTCGACCAGGCCAGGCTCGGGCCACTACAGGGCCCTCTCGGCCGGGACCTCGTCCCTCATTTCCTCTCATCCTGAGCCTGTCTAGCCATGAGACGGTTATGATGCCTGTTTGCCTCAGCATGGGACTGATGTGATGCGCCGTTGGGTGAATCGGTGTGTCTGACCAGGTCAAGCGACACGGCATCATGCGGATAAGTCGAACGAACCCCTCCCTCCCTGAGCGTTGGGGGAACATACTTTTGGTCGTTCTGCCCTGCTCGTTGTGGGGAGGGGGAAGCTGCGAGTATCTCCGCGAAGACGCCTTTCTGCTCATGGCAGTTGTAGGACGTTGCAGTCAATAACCAGAGCAAGTAATTGTCGCTAGCTCCATACTCTCCCCCCTACCATATCCCCTAGGCGATCGGGGCTGACCTTGAGGAATGATTCTCGGGGGTGTGTAAATAATGGATGGGTATGGTAAGCAGCGACAGGCAACACACCCGGCCTGCCTCAAATTTCCGCTACCCCCGTCTTCCATGATGGTCGGGCACCCGTTTGCTACCCTTACACTAATTAGCTCGGCGCCGGTCTTGGTTCTTGGATGTGTTGGTCTCCACCAGCAGAGATAAGAAATCCGGCTCTGAGTGGGCAAACCAAACTAGAGCCCCCAAGTGCTTTTTCCCCCACCCCTTTAGCGCGTCCACTTTGTTGCGCCGCTGGGGGGGTTGGACTAAACTAGCAAAAGTTTGGGGGTACTGACACTGTCTTTTTCGGCATCTTGGGGCGTCAATCAAGGGCGCAAGGGGGGAAAGATACGAGAGGACGTGGAGTCCATGCAACCCCCTGTATTGATATTGTGTGTCCCTATCTCTTGGTCAGCAAAGGGGGGGACAAAGGAGGGATAATGGGCAGTGACTCGGGACGGACGGATGAGCTGGGGCGGGAGTGTGTGGAGGATGGAAAAACTCGGAAGTCAGAAGTGAAAGTGGAAGGGAGTGGAAGGGAAAGGGAGGGGGGCGCTGAAGGCGCCGAGTGGGAAATTGGTAGCAGCTCTTCTCCTTCTTTTGGCACCCTTGGCAAGCCAAGAGCACCCGCCAACGGAGCAAAGTTGGAGAGACATGGCCAGAGAGACATTGAGGAATGAAGTCATATTCAAGATGCGGCTCCCGATGCAGGTTCAAGCTGCACGACCTTCCCGAGATCGTGCGGGCGCAAAGCTGTACGCTTTCCCCGGATTCCGGGAAGAATCAAGCCCCTCCCTTGCTTATCTCTGAAGAAGGGGGAAAACAAGAAAGAAAAATCTCCTTGGGTTACTACGTGCTGCAGACGCGCGGGAGAGATCTGTACTATGTGAAGGGCACGATCAACCCGGCTGTTTGGATCGTGCGGGCGCAAGAGGTGGGCTAGGGTGGTGTTTTTGCGGGCGTTGCGGGCGCAGGAGACGATGAGTGTGTGTGTGTGTGTGTGGCGGATGGAGAAAAATAGTGGGGCATGCGGCTTGAATATGAGCGGACGGGGCGATGTTGTGCAGATGAGCGACGTTGATTTAAACAAACCACGAACTACAGCAAGCCCCTGCCATGAACCATTGTCGGGACCGGGAGAAGGTATGTCGTCAAAGGTAAGAGCCTCGAGTACGTATTGTGGAACGTGCAAAGCGGGCGGGCGGCCTTTTCGGTGACGTGCTCATGTCTCGTTCCCTCACCTTTGGCGAATTTTCATCATGTAAATATCGCGTAACTGCTTTCCTCCCCGCGTTGCGGAGAGGGGAGTCTTGGCTTCGGCTATTGAGTAATAACATGGGGGAGGGTCTCACAGGGCGACGAATCGGGAACGCTCCTTTTTGTTTGTCCTTTTCGAGGATAAGGAGGGGGACTTATCTGCTCGTTTCTCTTTCTCTGTTTCTGTTTGGCGTGCATTCGTTTGTTGAATGTTGATGGTTCCTGAGTGACGGGAGGGCACTGTTTCGTCGATCGGAAGGAGCGACGGGATTCCCGACACGAACCTTATCCCCCCCCCGTCTTTTGCCTCAAGCACCTTCGGGTATCGTGACTTTGACTCGAGCCTATCGTGGTATCTTTGGTTTTTTCTTATGTATAAAAAAAAAAAAAAAGGCTCTCTTAGTGGCCTTCAAAATCTCAGCAGCGCAATCCTGCGCTGGGTCGACTCACCCTTTTCTACGGATTGTCGATTAGTACAAGTCTACAACACGGCATCAATCACCAGGCCTGGGACGAGGCTAGTCCATGCCTTAAATTACAGGGAGACTGATCGTGCCAGCGATTCGAGGCCAGGTAAATGATAGACAGGGAGAAGAGACGGGCCCGGGGGTTTTATATTGTTTGGTTCATGTGAAGACTGAAGCTATGGGAAAACCATACCTCCTTCTTCAGCCAAGGCGACGAATACTTGATAGGGTTTCGGTGAGAAGGAGGGCGACCTATATCAACCTGAGGTATGCTATAGGGAGATGTCCTTTATTTCTTTCGTGACGCCACGAAGACTGATACGTTACTCATCAGGCCCGCACGATGGTCTGTCTGCTCCGCACAAATCCGTTGGAATTACGCAAGACACTTTGAAGCCCACTGCCTCATCCTCTTGGTGGCATCCCCTGTTACGCCAAACTGCGCCTCGAGTAGTATGGAATCGTGTACCTCATTGGCCGCCACGTCCAGCTTGAAGTCCAAGTCCGGATTGCACCGGCTCACAGCCTCCGCGAACGCCCGCACATCGTCTCGGAACACCTCCTGCCCGCCGGTGGTGAAGTAGACCGACCTGGCGATGTTCTGGATCTCGCCGAACCACTCGGAGTCACCATCCAGCGGCATCGGTCGGTGCGGGTTCGCAGCCCGCCTCTTAGGGGGTTCGGCGGGGAAGATGTACGCGTTGCCCCTGGCGACGATGGCCCTTGAGAGCATATCCACGGCGTCGTTGTCGCGGAACGAGGCCGTGTCCGTCCGGAGGGTGACAAGGGGCGAGACCATGAACACGCCAGCCAACTGAGCTGGAAGGCGGACGGGCTCAACGTCCGGGTGCGGGCGAAGAATGTGGCTGATCACCTGGCAAGTTAGGTTGCCCCCGGCGGAGTCTCCCCCCATCATCAGGTTGCCGGGCGCGATGCCGGATTTCAGGATGCGGTTCAGCGCCGCGACGGCCTGCCGCAGCTGCGTTGGGTACTGCGCCTGCGGGCAAAGCGTGTACTCGAGAACGGCGACGGCGACCTTGTTCTCCGCGCCGGGACCTCCGCCGACGTAGCAGTTCCAGCACCACGTGAAATGGCCAGACATGATAGGGGCGACGTATCCGCCTCCGTGGAAGAAGAGGACAACTTTGGCCGCCCTCTTGCGGTCCCCGAGCCACATAATGCGGGCCCCCATCTCATCGAGCGGTTCAACGTCTTCAACTAGCCAGTTGAGGGCACCGGCGTCCTCGGGACGGGAGGTATTGGCCCTCTTCTTCGCGAGCCATTTCGGATACGCCCGCCGTGCAGGGGCGGCGAGGGTTTGTATCTCTTCAGGTTTGAGGTAGCCCAGCACGACGCGGTAGTAAGCGCTCAGGAGCCAGAACCTGATTGAGACCCCGCGGCGGATGGCGATTGGGAGTCCGCGAATCACGGTCGAGAGTAAGAGAGGTACGACTGTTCATATGTATGTAAGCGGCGGCCCCCACCGTGGGGATGCCACCGATTCAGACTCACCGAAGAGGAGGCGGATAAGCATGGTTAGCACCCCGGGAGGGCCTAGTGGGGTGTGCGCCGAAGCCATGATGGTGATGTTGGGTGTGATGCGACTCTTGCTGCTGAACAGTATGCCAAAGAAAGGTGAGGGGAAGGTTCGTAAAGTCCTTGGCGGCGCGAGATGTGAATGTGAATTGTATCGTTCAGCTGTTCAGCTGTAGGTAGGCCCAAGCTGGGACTGCCATGGGGGGAAGGGGGCTACGACTGAGGGGCCGAGACCCGTCCACCCTCGGCTCCTATACTTGGCCGACGTTCTTGGCATCTAAAGATCACATATTGGCTGCCGGAAAGCTTCCTGCTTGTGGACGCGTCATTATGGGGAGCTACGAGGTAGAGGCGTCGGAACAGTCCCGACGTCATGGGTGACACGGGATTGTTCCATCGTCTCGAGCTGGGCAACGACCATGCACGGACGGGCGAACGGGCGAACGGGTGGATCGTCTTCTTGTGCTGCAATGCTCAAATAATAACCCCAGTTGCGTGTGCCTCTTCTTCTGATCCTCAGGGATTGGGACATAACCCAAGTTGCGACTCTTGCCGTCAACTGTGCAGATAGGGCATTCATTCCACGCGTACGCATTATGGCATCTATACAACACTGGAACATCGACACGGTTGCTGCGGTGCTCCGCAGCACCATCTTCAACCCCGGACTCACTGCCCTGGCGGCAGCGGCGACGGCTTGGATATTGGGACCGGGCACTCTCAGTGTCCGTGGATTACATAGCAGTCTCGCCCAACTCTGCCTGGCGGCATGGCTCCTCACGGCGGCCGGTCTGGCCTTGCGGCTCCACGAGCAGCTGAATAAGTGGACCGCCAACAACTGGACGAGGGACGACACCTGGGATTGGGATAACGAGGTAGTGCTCATCACGGGAGGCAGCAGCGGTATCGGCGCCACCGTAGCCCAGCAGCTCGTGGCTCGGAACCCCCGTACGACCATTGTCGTCGTGGACTACGTTCCTCTGACCTGGCGGCCGGCGCCCGAGGCGAATGTGCAATACTTCCAATGCGACCTCAGCGATAAGACGGCCATCAGGACGCTGTGCGAACGCGTGAGGCGCGAGGTGGGCAACCCGACCGTGCTGGTGAACAACGCCGGCCTCGCGCGCGGGTTCTCGGTTATGGACGGGACTTACACGGACGTCGAGTTGACGATCAATACGAACCTCATCGCCCCGTTCCTGCTGGTGAAGGAGTTCCTTCCGCACATGGTGAAGTCGAACCACGGCCATATCGTCCATGTGGGGTCCATGAGCGCAATGATGCCGCCCGCCCGGATCGCTGACTACGCGGCCACCAAGGCCGGGCTGATAGCTCTCCACGAAGTATGCGTCCAGAGGCTCACGAGAACATGAGCCAGCCACAGCCCGTAAGTTGCTGATACGGTTATACAGGCCCTCCAACTGGAACTCAAGTACGTCAACCGAGCGCCCAAGGTGCGATTGACACTTGGCATCTTCGGCTTCATCAAGACACCGTTGTTCAGGAGCGAACGGACGGGGCAGTCGGCGTTCCTCTTCCCTCTTCTCGAATCGGACGCGGTAGCCCGGTGTTTCGTGGACACGCTCTACAGCGGCTTTGGGAAGACGATCTACATGCCGGGCATCATGCGATACGTGGCGATGTTGGTAAGTTGCCGAACCGGGGAAAGCGAGACCCGTCGTGGAAAGACTACTGACGGCACTGTGCTTACCAGCGGGGCGGACCCGAGTGGCTTTTAAGCGTGGCCAGGGAACAAACCCAGAAGCTCACGGTTGATCTCGCGGGTTATCAGAAAGTCAACAGCAAGACGGGAAAGTTGGAGGTTCCGGGAGGGTGTAGCGCTGCTTGAAGGCCAGTGGGCTGAGGGGGGAATCTATCTAGGCGCTATAATGGCAGCATGAACAGTTCCATTGGTGTAGTCATAGCTTCGATAAAATAACACCTATATTGTCACCCTTGATCCCATGCAATGGTTGAATACATCACGCCCGATACTTCGCACATGATCTAAACCGTGACAGGCAGAGACAGAATTGCCGCGGCTCTGCTTTGCAAGCCAACAGAAGCATATTCCACGGTGATCATCTCCCCTACACATCTTGTTTGATACTCGAAGCCCAATGATTTACCTGAAGCTCGCGAGAGAATCTTACTGAGGTACTAGTCCAAGGTCGTCCCCCCCCCCCCATGGGCACAGGTACACAATAACGGCCATACACAGTTGAGATCAACACCATATAGGTATCAGGATCAATACTCTACACAGTATGGGGTTTTTAGTATCCATCTTCCGCAAGAGTCAACAGCTTTGTCGGGATGGTTCCGACCCTCAGCGCCAATAGGAACGCTTCCGCACACGTCCAAACGTCCGTTTACGGAAAGCACCCCGAGGCCGTGTTATAACTTGAGTTCGCATCGTAAAGGAGATGGGATGGAGAA